>JBBGZY010000857.1:1397500-2653039 GCA_037952925.1 Lithobates clamitans | reverse complement strand
TCTTTGTTATATTGCAGCCATTTGCTAAAATCATTTAAGTTAATTTTTTTCCTCATTAATGTACACACAGCACCCCATATTGACAGAAAAACACAGAATTGTTGACATTTCTGCAGATTTATTAAAAAAGAAAAACTGAAATATCACATGGTCCTAAGTATTCAGACCCTTTGCTGTGACACTCATATATTTAACTCAGGTGCTGTCCATTTCTTCTGATCATCCTTGAGATGGTTCTACACCTTCATTTGAGTCCAGCTGTGTTTGATTATACTGATTGGACTTGATTAGGAAAGCCACACACCTGTCTATATAAGACCTTACAGCACACAGTGCATGTCAGAGCAAATGAGAATCATGAGGTCAAAGAAACTGCCTGAAGAGCTCAGAGACAGAATTGTGGGAAGGCACAGATCTGGCCAAGGTTACAAAAAAAATTCTGCTGCACTTAAGGTTCCTAAGAGCACAGTGGCCTCCATAATCCTTAAATGGAAGACGTTTGGGACGACCAGAACCCTTCCTAGAGCTATCTGTCCGGCCAAACTGATCTATTGGGGGAGAAGAGCCTTGGTGAGAGAGGTAAAGAAGAACCCAAAGATCACTGTGGCTGAGCTCCAGAGATGCAGTCGGGGCTTTATTTCAGAGTGGCCCGACGGAAGCCTCTCCTCAGTGCAAGACACATGAAAGCCCACATGGAGTTTACTAAAAAACACCTGAAGGAATCCAAGATGGTGAGAAATAAGATTCTCTGGTCTCATGAGACCAAGGTAGAACTTTCTGGCCTTAATTCTAAGCGGTATGTGTGGAGAAAACCAGGCACTGCTCATCACCTGTCCAATACAGTCCCAACAGTGAAGCATGGTGGTGGCAGCATCATGCTGTGGGGGTGTTTTTCAGCTGCAGGGACAGGACGACTGGTTGCAATCGTGGGAAAGATGAATGCGGCCAAATGCAGGGATATCCTGGATGAAAACCTTCTCCAGAGTGCTCAGGACCTCAGACTGGGCCGAAGGTTTACCTTCCAACAGGACAATGAGCACATAGCTAAAATAACCAAGGAGTGGCTTCACAACAACTCTTCTTGAATGGCCCAGCCAGAGCCCTGACTTAACCCCAATTGAGCATCTCTGGAGAGACCTAAAAATGGCTGTCCACCAACGTTTACCATCCAAGCTGACAGAACTGGAGAGGATCTGCAAGGAGGAATGGCAGAGGATCCCCAAATACAGGTGTGAAAAACTTGTTGCATCTTTCCCAAAAAGACTCATGGCTGTATTCGATCAAAAGGGTACTTCTACTAAATACTGAGCAAAGGGTCTGAATACTTAGGACCATGTGATATTTCAGTTTTTCTTTTTTAATAAATCTGCAAAAATGTCAACAATTCTATGTTTTTCTGTCAATATGGAGTGCTGTGTGTACATTAATGAGGAAAAAAATGAACTTAAATGATTTTAGCAAATGGTTGCAATATAACAAAGAGTGAAAAATTCAAGGGGGTCTGAATACTTTCCGTCCCCACTGTGTATATATATATATATATAGATATATATATATATACATACACGGGGAAATGGACACTAGGCACATAGAAAACTGAAAGTCAGCCCCCTTGAGGCTTTGGGACTGGGGAGGGTTTAGGACCTCAAGGGGCCTTCAGTTTTCTGAAACTACTTTCCATTTCTCCTGTAGGCAGCAGTATAACTATAGGTTGCTTATCATCATCAAAATGGGTTCCTCTATTAATAATAGAGAAAGTGTTGTAATTGGTATTTCCAATTTTCATACATGAATGTTTCTAATCATGACAGAAAATATAGATATGGTTATAAGAGTATAAGCTTTACAAAATCGTTTGTACAATTTCCTATAAGTCTAAAGAAGAAGGCTCTTGGGACCCCAAAATGTGTTGGCTCTGTTTCTAAATTGTTCTACATGCAAAAATAAGGAACGTTTTTTATGGACACAAAGGGAGTTGATATACTAAAGGCAGATAGGCTATACACTTTGCAAAGGATCTTCCCCTTAGGTTAGTGAAGTTCTGCTTGCTTCATTCATCTAATCGTGTACTGTACATGCAAATATGCAGATTTTTTTTTCCTTGCATGTGATTGGGTATTTGCGAATTAAATTTTCACTACATTCACTAAGCTAAGAAAAAGTTCCAGTATGGCACTTTCCTCCATTTCAAATTTATTTTAAGAAAAGCGCTATGATCTTGGCCACAACCTTTGGAGGGCTTTCTAGATTACACACTAGACAAAGCACCCAAAGTGGATTCTCACTTGATAAAAGAGTTTCTACACTCCTCACCCCTTTGTTCTACCAATCATTTTTATTGTTGTCCCAATTGCTGAGATGTCCCCCCATCACTGTGACAAGAAGAGAGATGAAGTTCCTCCAAGGAGAACCAAGTAACAAATAAGAGCCTTCTTTGTAACATGGGGAAACATTAGCTTATCTGTCTGGATTCTATTGTTCTGTGTCACCCATTGGAGAGATTTCTACTTGTTTTCTGTCCCCAGTTGGTTTTTAGAAAGCAAAAAAACAAAAACAAAAAAACCTGACAATGGTCCTAGCCATTGCACATTCCAGAAAGAACATGTTCTCTTGAATGGTTGCATTTGCACATGGCTTTTGCTGTATTTACACCTTGAAAGTAACTTCTCATTTTTTAATCTTTAGTGCTATGTTAACCTGTATAAAGCTTCCAACTGTCATAATTGGACTGCTGGTCCTTTTCATATTTATTTTGACCTTTGGCAAATTTTTGAGGACCTCACCTTAACTATATGATGCTTGGTAGATACATTTGGCATAGGGATGAAGGTACAGGCGTATGTTGTATCATCGACTGGAATCGGGAACTGTTGGGGAAGAAAGAGAACGTCTTCAAAACTAAGCTCTAGGCATATATAAAAGACACAAATTAATGCAGCACTGTAATCATTAATACATCATTAATATATATATATATATATATATATATATATATATATATATATATATATATATATATATATATTTGTTTAACCATTTCCGTCCTTAGACCGTTTATAAACGGCCTAAGGTTGAAGTGCTTATACTAGGATCATGGTTGAGGCTACAACCATGATCCCAGTTTAGTTTTTTTCAGTCGGTTTCCTTACAATGTAAAAGTGATCCAAGCAGCTATAGAGCCGCTGGATCACTTTTACATGCAGCGGAAGGGCATCATTTTCCCTCAGCGTGTCTTCCGGGTATGCGCGCAGGAGACTTCTTTCTGGTAAGGTCCGGCGTCTGCCGGACCTTTCAGCTGGGAAACTCAGAGCGCATGCGCCGCTGAAGTCAGCGGCTGCATGCAATGGGAATATCTCTTAAACCGTACAGGTTTAGGAGATGTTCTTTTTACCTACAGGAAAGCCTTATTATAGGCTTACCTGTAGGTCAAAGTGTAAAAAATGGGTATACAACCGCTTTAATGTAGATAAGGCACCAAGTGAGTTTAATTACCACCTTAATCAGCCCCAGAAACGGCGTAATTCATATGTGTTTGGGTTTAAAGGGATGAGGTGGCAACATTAGATATAACCTGTGTAGGTGCTAAAGATTATGTGTATATTCTGGACTGTCTAGTGAGTGTCACTGCCAGATAAACAAATTGAATAAACACAAATAACAGCAAAGGGTATGTGAATCAAAGTTCAAAAAAAGATATGCACAAATATCTCTAACAAATAAAAAAAATCACTCTAAACATGAAAAAGTGAATAAAAAAGGGGTTGAATATAATAATAATAAGATTGGCTGCTTACCAGACCTGCACGGGTCACTGAGCGTGTGTGCTGATCCACATCTTTGGACTTCGTTCCGCTATATACCAATTTGCGGAGGCTTATGATGGACACCGGCTCGCAGTAGACCCAAATGGATCGATAGGTGTGTATGCTCATCCACAGCTAATGGAATGGGTTCCTCTATACACCAACCTGCGGTGGCTTGAGTAGATCACTAGCTCTCAAGCTCATAGTGGAATGCAAAGTTTGAAGGAAGACTGATGGTGCATTACCGTTGATAAAATCCAAGTTTATTTTAAAATGCACTTCCAAACTATAAAACTATAAAAATAGCACAGATATCGTGTTGGCGCGGCTGCCTTCAGTGCGGTCCGTGCGCGCTGACATCATGGCTCACTCTGTCCAACGCGTTTCCCCTAAGGAGGACCTCCAATCCCAGTTGACGCCTCCTTAGGGGAAACGTGTTGGATGGAGTCAGCCGTGATGTCAGTGCGCACTGACCGCACTGCAGGCACCCGCGCCAACACGATATCTGTGCTATTTTTATAGTTTGGAAGTGCATTTTACCACTTCACGCAAATTGTCGGTACTTTGACGCTAAATACTGTTGTTATGGCAGGAGTTAGCTGGCAAAACCCCAGTATTTTCAGAAACGGCGTGTGGTTCTATTTACGATAAAAGTGGTCTCTGTGGCGGATTCGCCGCAAGATCACTTTTATCGGGGGCGGGAGAGGCCCCCCTCCCGCCACGCTCCGGTCGTCTCCGCTGCTTACCGGAGCCGTTGGAGACAATTGCGTAAATTCCCCACTGAGTCTGGATGCCGAGTGAGGGAAAGATGGTCCCCACTCGGCTCCATAACATTAGATGGCGGAAGTGATGTCAAACGTCACTTACGCCCAATGATCTTAAAGGGGAAATTTTTGACATAAAATTATTTTTTATTGCATTTTATTGTAAATGAGAGATGTGAGGTCTTTTTGACCCCAAATCTCACATTTAAGAGGTCCTGTCATGCTTTCTTTCTATTACAAGGGATGTTTACATTTCTTGTAATAGGAATGAAAGTGACCCCAATTTTTTTTTTTTTAAAAGGACAGTGTAAAAAAAAAAAAAGTTAAATAAAAAAAATTAATAAATAAATTTCAAGCGCCCCGAGCTTGCATGCAGAACCGAACACATACGTAAGTCACACCCGCATATAAAAACGATGTTCAAACCACACATGTGAGGTATCGCCGTGATCGTTAGAGCGAGAGCAATGATTCTAGCACTGGATCTCCTCTGTAATTCAAAACTGGTAACCAGCAGAAATGTTTAAATATCACTATTGGAGATTTTTAAGTGCCGAAGTTTGTCGCCATTCCACGAGTGGGCGCAATTTTGAAGCGTGACATGTTGGGTATCATTTTACTCAGCGTAATATTATCTTTCACAATATAGAAAAAAAATTGGGCTTAACTTTACTGTTGTCTTATTTTTTAATTAAAAAAACTGTATTTTTTCCAAAACGATTGCGCTTGTAAGACCGCTGCGCAAATTTGCTGTGACATAAAGTATTGCAATAACCAACATTTTATTCTTTAGGGTGTCTGAAAAAAATATATAATGTTTGGGGGTTCTAAGTAATTTTCTAGCAAAAAAAAATGATTTTAACTCGTAAACAAGTCTCAAAAAAAGGCTTGGGGCTGAAGTGGTTAAAATAAATTTGGATTTCATCAATGGTAATGCACCATCAGTCTTTCTTGAAGCTTTAAATTCCACAATGAGCTGAGAGCTGGTGATCCACTCAAGCCACCGCAGGTTGGTGTATAGAGGAACCCATTTCATAAGCTGTGGATGAGCATACACACCTAGCAATCCATCTGGGTCTGCCGTGAGACGGTGTCCATCATGAGCCTCCGCAAGTTGGTATATAGAGGAACGAAGTCCAAAGCTGTGGATCAGCACACACTCTCAGTGACCCGTGCAGGTCTGGTAAGCAGCCAATCTTATTATCTTTGAGGACGGTGGTGTTTTCATGCCATAGTTTGAGAGACGATCATACACTTTGGGATCAGCATCCAATTTCATTTGGAACTTTTAAGATCTGTTTTTTTTTTTCCAGTTCAACCCCTTTTTTATTCACTTTCCATAGTTTGAGAGGCGATCATACACTTTGTGATCAGCATCCAATTTCATTTGGGACTTTTTAGATCTATTTTTTTCCACCCTCTTTTTTTATTCACTTTTTCAAGTTTAGAGTGATTTTTTATTTGTTAAAGATATTTGTGCATATCTTTTTTTTGCACTTTGATTTACATACACTTTGCTGTTATTTGTGTTTATTCAATTTGTTTATCTGGCAGTGACACTCACTAACCAAAAATATACACATAGTCTTTAGTACCTACACAGGTTATATCCCTTTGGAGGATTTTCAATCGTACATAGTTAGCGCATCTTACACAATCACTCCTGTCTACATGTGCTTGATCTAGTACTGGTTGCACTTCATTGCTCTGGACCAAATTCCTGATAGGGACAAAAGTGGACCATGCTTGAGCAATGTGCGTTGGCACGATCACTTGTAGTTTGCACTAGGGGCACATGGCGATAAAGTAAGAGCAAAAATGGGAGATAGTTGTCATCCCAGTTTTCACCAACCTTGCTACAAAGTTACAATGTTGTGGTCTGATCCCTGGCGGGTGGGAATTGAGGAAAGACTTCCCCTATCTGCAGCAGACTAAAGACATCATCTCAGCCAAGGCAAAGTCACTGATTGGAGCTCAAGGATGGCTTTTCTGTAAAATTACACTGTTACTATATTTTGCAGCATATGGCATTTATTCATGCAGACTAGTAAAGTTATAGAGAACTTCACTTTAAAAGATGGTGAACCACTTTACAGTGCATCCGGAAAGTATTCACAGCACTACATTTTTTCCACATTTTGTTTTGTTACAGCCTTATTCCAAAATGGATTAAATTCATTATCTTGCTCAAAATACTACAAACAATACTCCATAATGACAACATGAAAGAAGTTTGTTTAAAATCTTTGCAAATTTATTAAAAATAAAACCAAAAAAATCACATGTACACAGGGGCTGACTGACAACTCATGGGGCCCCTGGGGATTAATAGAAGATTATGGGGCCCCCAGGCAATCAGAGATTATGGGGCCACACAGTATACACACACACAGTATACAATCACACAGTATACACATACATGTACACACAGTATACACAGACATGTTTCTATTGGCTGAGAAGGTACTGGAGAGGTGGGGCAGCTATAATCTCAGGATTTTTAGACCAAAAGGATGTCGGTAAGGGACATTTCAGAGCCAGATGTAAAAAAAAACACAGATTTTTACATACTGTCCCTGTTTTTACTGAGGCTGGCAACCCTGATGGGGCCCCCTAGTGGTCCAGGGCCCTTGGGGCAGTGCCCGAGTGGCTCAATGGTCAGTCCGCCCCTGCATGTACATAAGTATTCACAGCCTTTGCCATGACACTCAAAATTGAGCTCAGGTGCATCCTGTTTCCACTGATCATCCTTGAGATGTTTCTACAAATTGATTGGAGTTCACCTGTGGTAAATTCAGTTGATTGGACATGATTTGGAAAGGCACACACCTGTCTATATAAGGTCCCACAGGTAACAGTGCATGTCAGAGCACAAACCAAGACATGAAGTCCAAGCAATTGTCTGTAGACCTCTGAGACAGGATTGTATCGGGGAAGGGTACAGAAACATTTCTGCAGCATTGAAGGTCCCAATGAGCACAGTTTCCTCCATCATCCATAAATGGAAGAAGTTTGAAACCACCAGGACTCTTCCTAGAATGGGTCTCCTGGCCAAACTCAGCAATCGGGGGAGAAGGGCCTTAGTCAGGGAGGTGACCAAGAAACCAATGGCCACTCTGACAGAGCTCCAGCATTTTCTGTGGAAAGAGGAGAACCTTCCAGAAGAACAACCCTCTCTGCAGCACTCCACCAATCAGGCCTGTATGGTAGAGTGGCCAGACGTAAGCCACTTCTCAGTAAAATGCACATGACAGCCCACCTGGAGTTTGCCAAAAGGCAGCTGAAGGACTCTCAGACCATAAGAAACAAATTTCTTTGGTCTGATGAAACAAAGATTGAACTCTTTGGCCTGAATGGCAAGTGTCATGTATGGAGGAAACCAGGCACCGTTCATCACCTGGCCAATACCATCCCTACAGTGAAGCATGGTGATGGCAGCGTCATGCTGTGGGGATGTTTTTCAGCGGTAGGAACTGGGAGACTAGTCAAGATCGAGGGAAAGATTAATGTAGCAATGTACAGAGACATCCTTGATGAAAACCTGCTCCAGACCGCTCTGGACTTCAGACTGGGGTGACAGTTCATCTTCCAACAGGACAAAGACCCTAAACACATAGCCAAGATAACAAAGGAGTGGCTACGGGACAACTCTGTGAATGTCTTTGAGTGGCCCAGCCAGAGCCAAGACTTGAACCCAAATAAACATCTCTGGAGAGATCTGAAAATGGCTGTGCACCGATGCTCCCCATCCAACCTAATTTAGCTTGAGAGGTCCTGCAAAGAAGAATGGGAGAAACTGCCCAAAATTAGGTGTGCCAAGCTTGTAGCATTATACACAAAAAAGACTTAAGGCTGTAATTGGTGGCAAAAGTGCTTCAACAAAGTATTGCGCAAAGGCTGTGAATACTTATGTATGTATGATTTTTTTGTTTTTTTATTTTTAATAAATTTGCAAAGATTTCAAACAAACTTCTTTCACATTATCATTATGGGGTATTGTTTGTAGAATTTTGAGTAAAATAATGACTTTAATCCATTTTGGAATAAGGCTGTAACATAACAAAATGTGGAAAAAGTGAGGCACTGTGAATACTTTTCGGATGCACTGTATGTTGGATGTGTGGAGGAACACAAGAGTTGATTTGTAAATACATTCGGTTTCAAGAGGACATATTGTACACAATGTTGTTTTAGTGGAAGTAATTTTGGTTACATTTTGGCTCACCTTATCATTTTTCTGACAGGCATTGCATCTTGGTACTTACATCGTTAAGTCTGAATTCATAAGGGATCAGAGTTTCAGAATCTGTACTTTCTTTAAAGATTTCCAGGAAAAAGAAAGACTTTTTGTAGGTATTTTCCTCCAAAAGCGTGAACGCATGGTCTTCTCCAAACACGACAATCACTCTAATGGTGTCATTCTAGAAACAAAAGAGTTTGAAAAAGTATACTATGAAATCTCTAAGTTAAACAACTTTATTATTGTTAAAAAAATGTATAAGAGTTTTTCCAAGGAATTAACCTAAGTGGCACACAACTGATTGACCAATCATCCTCCACTTCTATGCATCCATTTTATTTTGACCCATCTCTACACAGACGATCCTCCAATCAGTCTATCATGAACTAGCCAACTCTGCTGTTAATGTGTAGGGGCATGGGGCAGTGCCACCAGGTGACGTCACCAGGTAGCCCCACCCCTTACCTATATAAAAACTGTCACACAGCAGAGCCTGCAGTTGACGGTTAGCCTTAATAGTGGGCAGAGCTTTTTTTGTTCTTTTTCTTCGGGTCCGGCGGTGGCAGCAGGCGTCATGATTGATGATGGATCTACATGGTGGGACATTGTTTTTTTAATTTGTAATAAAGGAATTGTCAAAAACTGTGTGTTTTTTTATTAATTTTTGACACATTTTTGGTGAATGGGTAGGGGGGCATGGAATTCACATGGGGGGGAGCGGGATCTGGGTGCCCCTTTGTTAAAGGGGGCTTCCAAATTCTGATTAACCCCCTGCCCGCAGACCCCCACAACACTCAGGAAGAGGCCCTTGTCCCCATCAACATGGGGATAAGGTGCTTTGGGGTGGGAGGCAGAGCCCCCTCATCCCAAAGCATCCCTCCATGTTGAGGGCATGTGGCCTGGTATGGCTCAGGAATGGAAGGGGCGCTCGCTTGCCCCCCCTTTTCTGCTTGCTTGGATAAGGGTCTGGTATGGATTTTGGGGGGACCTCATGCCGTTTTAAAAAAAAATCTTGGCGTGGGGTTCCTCTTAAAATCCATATCAGACCCAGAGGCCTGGGCAGCCCACACGCCATTTTTTAAACATTTATATATTGTTTTGTCGGCAATTTAAATTTAATTTCTTTTTCTTTATAAATGTATACATGGTACAGATGTGCCACTTTACAGGCAGACTAAGGGAACCCCCCAGGTACTATATTTAAAGGAATTTTTCATTTTTATTGTTTCTCTTTAAGCATCATTAAAATCACTACTCCTGTAAAATTATCTTTTTTTAAAAACAATGTTTGCAATGATACATGTTCCTCAGGGCATTACCTTGGCCCCTATACCATTTTTATGTCCAATAACTTACATATAAGCCTTCAAAATGGGACTTTTGATTTTTCAAGTTTGGGTCCCATAGACTTTGTTAGGGTTTGAGGTTCGGGTCTGAATTTTTTACATATTTGGGAGTTCTGGTGCAAACCAAACTAGGGGGCGTTTTGCCATTGACCCCCAATGAATTGGTTTTAGTAACGGTTCCCTGAGACCTGAAAATTATATTAATGTTTCATCTGGGGTAAAAAGGGTTGAGTGAGGACGGTCTAAAAAGCACTGTATATATGCAGAGTAAATTGATACCCAATGTCATGCTTCAAAATCGCGCCTACTTGTGGAATGGCAACAAATTTTGGCACTTAAAAATCTCCATTGGCGATGTTTAAAAATTTCTACACGAGGTGGTCTAGTGCTACAATTATTACTATCATTCTAATGATCGTGGCGATACCTCACATGTGTGGTTTGAACACCATTTTCATCTGCAGGTGCGACTTACGTATATATTCACTTCTGCGCACAAGCTCGGCAGGACGGGAGCGCTTTAAAAAAAAAAAATCTGATTTATTTTAATTTTTATTTTTTATTTTTACACTGTCCTTTAAAAAAAAAAATTGGATCACTTTTATTCCTATTACAAGGAATGTAAACATCATGACAGGACCTCTTTAATGTGAGATCTTGGGTCAAAAAGACCTCAGAACTCACATTTACACTTGGGTTTTACTTCTTCTTTTTTCCCCTGCAAAGTAAAAGCGTAATGGCCTAGTATGCATCACATACTAGGCCAGGGGTCTTCAAACTGCGGCCCTCCAGGTGTTCAGGAACTACAATTCCCATCATGCCTAGTCATGTCTGTAAATGTCAAAGTTTTACAATGCCTCATGGGATGTGTAGTTCTGCAACAGCTGGAGGGCCGTAGTTTGAGGATCCCTGTACTAGGCCATTATGTGGCACTTATGTGGCACTGCAAACCAAGCCCGAGTTGTCCCCGCTGGTGGCTGCATCCATCTTCGCCCCTCTTCCTTCTGGGGCCGGGACTCCAGCTCTGTGACTGGCCGGAGTTGTGTGCGCGTGGGAGCCGACAGTCATGGCACTTGCTAGTGAAGAAATGGCACGGAGGGCCGTTTCTTCATAGCGAAAGCGCCAATGACGTTGGCACAAGCGTATATGGTAAATATCTCCTAAACCGTGCAGGTTTAGAAGATATTTACAGTACCTACAGGTAAGCCGTAATATAGGCTTACTTGTAGGTACAAGTGGTGTAACTAGGTTAACAACCACAACACACAACATTTCCCCTTTAAGACCATTGGTGACGTCGCTTCCGTCATCCAATGTTACAGAGCCGAGTGGGGGCCATCTTTCCCTTACTCAGCTCCATGCTACTGAGGGGACAGCATTGGATCGTCTCTGCCGCTACCGGCGGCTCGGGTAAGCGGCGGAGACGACCGGAGCGCAGTGGGAGGGCGGGGCACCTCTCCCGCTGCCGATAAAAGTAATCTTGACACAAATCTGCCGCAGAGACCACTTTTATCATAAAGAGGACCGCCCGCCACTGCAGTAAATTCCAGGGTTATGGCAGCTATGCATTTTGTGTTCTACCTTTTTTTCTCTTTACACACTGTAAACACACTGTATATAGCTGGTTGCTAAGGAGGGGGTCGGAAAGCCAACCGTCACGTCCTTAACAACCGATGAGTCAGCTGTCAGCGGGATTCCCTGCTCCAAATTGGGGGCAAAAAAAAAATTGCGAAGAACAAAACGGCGTTGGGGTCCCCCGCAGGTCTATACCAGGCCCTTTAAGTCTAGTATGGATTAAAAAAATGTTTTTAAATGGCGTGGGGGTCCCCCCCAAAATCCATACCAGACCCTTATCCGAGCATGCCGCCCAGCAGGTCAGGAAAGGGAGGGGACAAGCGAGCGCCCCCCCTCCTGAACCATACCAAAGCTTCTTGCTCCCATATTGATGGGGACAAGGACCTCTTCCTGACAACGCTGGCCAGTGGTTGTCGGGGTCTGAGGGTGGGGGGCTTATCAGAATCTGGAAGCCGCCCATTTATTAATAAAGGACTTGTCAAAAAACATTTTGTTGTTTTTTTTTTTTAGATTTCACTGCTTTTTGAGGTGAATGGGTAGGGGTAAGATGTTCCCAATACCCATTCACATAGGTGGGGGGAGGGGGATCTGGTTGCCCTCTTCTTAAAGAGGGGCCTCCAGATTCCAAAAGGCCCCGCGCCCGCAGACTCCGACAACCATTGGCCAGGGTTGTCGGGAAAAGCCCCTTGTCCCCATCAACATGGGGCAAGGTGCTTTGGGGGGGCAGAGCCCTTTCCTGATCTGCCAGGCTGCATGCTCGGATAAGGGTCTGGTATGGACCCCCATCCCATTTTTTTAAAATTTTGGTTTGGGGGGGGGGTCCCCTCTGAATCCATACTAGACCCGCAAAGGGACCCCACGCCATTTTGTCACGACAGCTGATGACTCATCGGTCATTAAGGACACGGCGTCCAGCTTCCCGGCCCCCTGCTTAGCAACCAGCTATGTACAGTGTTACAATAAAAAACGCAACACGCAAAACATCGAAAATCGCACCACAAACACAACACTTGCGTTTCTGGTGCAGTTCCTTTGAAGTCTACTACCTGCAAAGTGCGGGAAAAAAGTCCCTGACCCTTTCCAAAAACCGGCCGCAAAACGCATAGATGTGAACTTGTACAATAGGAAACCATGTTAAATGGACTGTAGTGCATTCCTGCAATCTGCAAAACACACTAAAAATGCATAGGTGTGAACCTTGGGTTAAAATCTCATAAAAGCTATAAAGCATACAGTAAGGTGCTCAGAAATTTTTGATCAGTTATGAGCTTGGATTTGGTCTAGAAGTCAGATGTCGTTTCAAGTCCTAAAAAAGGAGGCCATGCCCTCAAAATGCATTGTCCTAGCAACCGCTGTCCAATCGTGTTCCTAGGTGTCTCACTGAGGCGGAAAATAGCATGCGCCATATGATCAGACTGGTGGTTTGTCAGCTGGGATAGCGACCGCTCTTGGTTTAGGCTTCATGTACACACAGCCTACTTTGACGGCCGACCGCAGGAAAACCCAACCGCAGCAAAATCGCGGTTAAGGGAGGTTCAGCTTCCTTTAACCTCCTTCTCCTGAACGCGGAAGAATTGTGTTCAGGATAGGAACGATTTGACCGCTGGCCGCAAAACACAGGGCGATTTTGCCATGTTTTGGCAAAAACTGCAGGCGGTCAACCTAGTCTGTGTGTACATGAGCCCTTAGGCATGTGACTCCTGTGTCCATGGCGCTCCAGCCAATGGTCAGGTTACCAGCACGGTGGACTCAGCTGCTCCACTGTCTGCAGACCAAGGGATCCTTCTGTGAAGTATTATATCTGTGGTATCAAGTTTTTAATTGTGAGTGCATTTGTTTATTTTACTTTACCCCAATAAAAGTTTTAATACACTAGGGTGGTGTGCTCTCTCCTTTTTTTGTTTTTTGACATTTGCTGGACCTCCCGCTGGCTGTAGAGAGTGGCAGACCACTGACAAGTGCATTTTCAAGGGTATAACTGAACAATTATGGATTCTCCCCACAGTGGCGGAAGTATAGGGGTCGCTGAAGTTGCCATGGCGACTGGGCCCCATGCTGCAGGGGGTCCTTGAGGGCCCCCTGTAAACCTCGATAGGAGGAGTGGCAAGGGCGGCTGAGATCGAGCTCCCCGATCCTCAGCCGAACTGTAATCGGCACCGTGCAGGTAGCTCGTCACATTTATTACATCTAAACTGAAAGCACAGTGTGTGCTGTGCTCCTTGTCTCCCCCTAAAGTGCAGTACCCGTCAGGAAGAGGTAAGGTAAAGCGCTGCTGATTAATAAAAGGCTATCTGTGTGTGTGTGTGTGTGTTTTTATGTGTGTGCATATGTGCATTTATATATATGTGTGTGTGTATGTGTGTATATATATATATATATATATATATGTGTGTGTAGTCATGTGTGTTTACATGTATGTATGCACATTTTATGTATGCCCTTTTAATCCTGACCCCCTATATGTGTACAATCAGAACTGATTTTTTTTTCTTGCTTGTTCATAGTATCAGCAAAAAAATGTTTTTCCTCTGAAAAGCAATCCATGCTCAGATCACTTTTTAGAGGCATTTGACAGCCGGTAAAGAGGCAATATGTTGCCTCCTGACTGCCTGTTTTAACCCCTTAAATGCATCATCACTATGCAATGCACACAGTTGTGGAATGGTTGCAGTGCAGCCCCATTCACCTAGGGGTATACTTCAAGGGTGCCCTGGCTGAAAAAAAGATTGAGAAACACTGGCATAGAGGAAACCATCTCTCCATTTTCCTCCTGCAGCCGCTGAATGCCAGCAGGAGGGAGAGAAGGAGAAGCGGGGGGGAATGGAGAAATCGGTTCCTTTATATGCAGCCACCCACTTGCGACTGGGCCCTGTTGTTCCGACACCAGGCTCGGAGGAAAGGGCCCTGTCTGGGGGTCAGGGGGGCCCTTCATGGTTTCTTGCATCCGGGCCCTGAAGGTTCTAGTTACGCCACTGCCCTGACAGGTTCACGTGAGGTGTCATTAGCGCAATACTGGTGCTAACTATACTGTAGATCTATCATAGTATCAAAACGGAACGCATATGTAGGAAATAAAAAAAAAGAAAAACTGAATTCTCATTTTTTCAGTTATGCATAGAAAAGGGAGGGAAAGATGAGGGAGGTTTAATTTATATCCAAAGTTCTTAGTGTTCCAGTTTCCAAGAACATTACTGTTTAGATCCCACCTAAAAAAAAAGAACATAGTGAAACTCATTACTATGAAACATCCTCTAGGCGTTGACAGATAAATTACATGTACTATCCTGCATGCTTTAAAATGTGTGTGAAGGCAAAACCTTTTTTTTCTTTTACTGAGGAAAGGAATTTGGAACCCTATAGTTATCCTAATGTTATAGGGTGTGACAGTGCGGGACCCTGTCACTGTAAAAAAGTCTGGAAGAAAGGACACAAAGATTGCATGTGTGTGTAGAGTGTGGGACTCCAGAGTATTTCAAAGTGTCTTAAGAGTGAAGAATTAATCCATGAAAAGCGGCACATATGCGTTCATCCCCATCAAGAGGCTTACCAGCAAAATAAGACCCTCTATTCAGAGAAGTAAAACACTTATTCTAATCAGATGGAACACCATTATGCCTTAAAGAGATCACACCACTTCCCTCAGGTATTAATGCCACCTCATGGAAAAGAAGAAAGGTAACAGTGCTCTCTGCAGGGACAACTCAATCCATACACCAGGTCCACTCACAGGTGCCAAGGCTCGATGTGTCCCAACACACTCCAATGCAACAGTAATAAGGAGAGCTGGCAAAACTGTAATCCTTGAAGTATCATTTATTGGTACAATCAGAGAAGTAAAACACTTATTCTAATCAAATGGAACACCATTATGCCTTAAATAGATCCCATTACTTCCCTCAGATATTAATGCCACCTCATGGAAAAGAAGAAAGGTAACAGTGCTCTCTGCAGGGACAACTCAATCCATACACCAGATCCACTCACAGGTGCCGGGGCTCGATGTGTCCCAACACACTCCAATGCAACAGTAATATGGAGAGACGGCAAAACTGTAATCCTTGAAGTGTCGTTTATTGGTACAATCAGAGAAGTAACACACTTATTCTAATCAAATGGAACACCATTATGCCTTAAAGAGATCACACCACTTCCCTCAGGTATTAATGCCACCTCAGGTTCATCACAAGGGAATGTATGGGAAGGTAAGAAGCCATAAACACCACATAGCGTAAAACTATTTAAGGATGTTTTATTAAAAACACTGAAGCTACTCACATATTTCATGTGTTTGAGTGATTTTAAAAAAACGTCCTTTTTTGGTTTTTATGGTATGTGATGTTTTTGGCTTCTTACCTTCCCATACATGCCCTTGTGATGAACACGTGGTGACATAATAATACCTGAGGGAAGTGGTGTTATCTCTAAAGCCTCTTACGCAGGCTGGGATTTTCCGACGGGAAATGTGTGATGACAGGCTGTTGGGGGAAAATCCGACTGTGTGTATGCTCCATCGGACAATTGTTAGATTTTCCGCGGTCAAATGTTGGCTAGCAGGTTTTAAAATTTTCCGCAGACAAATGTCTGTTGTCAGATTTTCCGAGCGTATGTACACAAGTCCGTCGGACAAAAGTCCAAAGTACAAACACGCAAGCTTAGAAGCAAGGATGAGCTGGAAGAGGTAGGTCTTGTAAACTAGCGTTCGTAATGGAGAATTTACATTTGTGACGCGGCAAATTATGAAATCTCGAAATGCAGCGCACATTCTCTTCTTCTATAATGGGATAATAATGAAGCTGCTTTGCTGGTGATACTGATGGAGTTATTGCAAACTAAGCTTTCCATTATTTTGCACAGGTGATTTGATCAGTTTCACTGCTGTAGTAATTACCACAGTCGTTTCATCTGAGGGGAATCCTGAAAACATGACCTGCTGGGGCGTCTTGAGGACTGGAGTTGAGAATCGCTGGTCTAACCTTTGTGGTAAGCCTTTTGGTGCGGTACTTAGGGAGGAACACGTGGTGCTTTTCATGGATTGAAGAGACCTATTATATGCACATATTCTGGCTCAAGCAAAATATTTAAGATCTGCATGTGCAGTGTGGAATTTAATATATGATTATATGGACATTATTTTTCTTGTGATTCTGTTATGAACATTCTGATAATTTTCATTAGCCGCCGAGGAGGAGGAGGAGATGCAGGGGAAGCAGTCGAGCAGGAGACATCAAGGAGGAGACGCCAAGCAGGAGACGCAGGCCCGTGACCTAGATGGGGTAAGTGCTGGGGTTTGCTGATCGACCAACCGAACAGGAGAGGAAGGGGGTGGGGGGTTGGACGGGCCGACCGACAAGGGGGGGGGGGGTGTCAGTTGGTTTGTTTGCCTCCTCCCAAAAATGGAGCACCAGCATGGAGTACATGTGACCATCAGGGTAGACCTGCTGCGGGCAGTCGAACGTAGTCAGTGTGAGAGTTGGGTCACAGTGCAATGGAGTAATGAGTCAACATCAAGTTCTGCTACAAATTGGGAAAACGGTAACGGAGATGCAAGTGGTGCAAGTGTTCGGGACGGAAGCCCTGAGCAGAAAATGTCTTTATAACAGGTTCAAATACTTTCGCAACGGGAAGGAAATGACTGAGGATAAGCCATGTTCAGGTCAGTTCTTGACAAGCAGAACCCCAGACATGATCGAGCGAGTGCGACAAATGCTGGCAGGAGATCAGCGACTGACTCTACGATTTATGGCAGAGGAATTGGCCATTAGCAAGGACACTGTGTGCACCATTGTCCACAAAAATTTGGGTGAGCGGAAGATCTATTCCCGGTTTGTGCCGCACATGCTGACAGACGAACAGAAAGCAAAACGGATGGAAACCTCTGGAGATTTTATTACCATGTATGATCAGGATCCATCCTTTCTGCCGACCATCATCACAGGGGATGAGACCCGTGCACCAATTCTTGGCTCAGCGCGGCGTAACCGTTCTCGATCATCCCTATGTACTCTCCTGATCTGGTGCCTGCGAACTTCTGTTTTCCCGCCTGAAGAGCGTCATGAAAGGCGCACATTTTGTGGACATGGCAACCTGAGAACGCGTGACAGCGATTCTGCAATTGATTCCTAAACAGGCCTTTGCTGACAGTTTCCAGAAGCTTTATGAACATTGCCATAAGTGTGCTGTGAAGGATGGTGATTATTTTGAAGGCCACTAAAGGAAATTTGTTTGTATCTTCTGTTTTGTTTGTTTTCTGATACCATTCACCATTTTACATTTTACATTTCACATTGCATTTTGGATAGGGGTGTTTTACTAGGATGTCTAGGTTCCTAGGATTTGCAGGTTCTACATGCCAAAGGATCTCCACCATCTCCTTAGTGTGTAACTGGGTGAATTTGACATAGAAGTGCCACACCAAAATGTAATTATCCAGGCACAGATTTATTCCAAGATAAAATTAAATAAAACTTGTAACAAATCTGATGCATTTTGGGGCTAAAAATTCACTTCTCATCAGGACTTAAATTGTATTAAATGCACATCATAAAAAACTATCAAAAAATGGTGTGTTACATGCTGTTCATACTCACTCAGTCCCTATAAGATTCATTTTGTATTTTGCAAAAAACCTGATTGATCCTGTTGCTTTCTATCTCCCCCTTCTGTCCATGTCCTCAATTCAGCTAGGGATTTTGCAGAGCATTGCTCACAGCTCTGCACATGCTCAGTTTTCAGTGAGTTTCTATGCTGATCATTTCCTCCCTATCACATCTGAGCAGCCCATGTGACTATAGAGTCACATATGTGGGCGTATACACAGTGGTAAATGATAGCCCACTCCCTCCCTCCTCCTCGCTCACTAACCAGCTAAACAAAATGGGGTGGAATATTACATTTAGATTAATGGAGGCTTCACCTCCCTCATATTCTAAGACACAGGCTGGAGGGGAGTGTCACAGCCTGTGACCAATAGAAATCTGCCCACACCATGTTTTTGGCAAAAAAAACAGTAAAGATTTGATTTCAAATACATATTTGTACAACAGTTTAAAACAGTTTATTGATATTCATTTATTTTTACTCTGTATTCCAAAGACTGTTTTTTTTATTTTGAACATGTGACCAGCAGCAGAGATCTAGAAGCTCCTCCTACTTATGTTTCCCTGCAGACAGGCTGAGAGAGAGCTGGGTCATGTGACAACTGTATATTGATTAGGAAAATAGGTGCTTAGATTTTTTTTTAATTAAAATAATTACAGTGCCATCATCCACATACAGAAATAGAAGGGACAATGTACATTAAACAGTATGCGGTTGATTCACTAAAACTGGAGAGTGCAAAATCTGGTGCAGCTCTGCATAGAAACCAATCAGCTTCCACATTTTATTGTCAAAGCTTAACTAAACAAGCTGAAGTTAGAAGCTGATTGGTTTATATGCAGAGCTGCAGCAGATTTTGCACTCTCTAGTAAATCCTGTGTGTTTAGTATTACTTTAAATGTCGGTATTAAATTCACAGAGATTTTGTACAATAGTTACAATGTAAAATGGATTTTGACCAAACTATTAAAAAACAAAGTTGGCCACCACTGGTTCAGGCCTTGTTTTTTGTTTCATCAAACAACATGTTACATTGTAACCCTTGTCCAGCAGCTCTGAAAATTCATTACTGCCATTAAAGCCCTGATGAGGAGGGTGTGTTAATCCCTTGAAAAGTGTTGGCTTGGTGACAAAATGTATTTTACCTTGGAATAAATCTGGGCCTGGACAATTGAACTTTGCTGTGGCGTTTCGATCTCAAATTCCCTAGGATTTTTATTTTATTTTTTTGCTGTCAGTGTTCCTTATGATGAGAATCACTCTTTTTTTTTTTTTTTCTTGGTGGCATTTTCCCCCAGTACAAAAATTAGATGGGTATCTAAATTTTTGGAGTTGTTATGTGAACAGGAGGTAAGGCGAAATCCTTCAGTGAGGACACCTGTTCTAGCGATGACTAATGCCGTGTACACATGACTGGACTTTTCGACAGCAAAGGTCCGACGGAACAAATCCGCTGGACAATCCGATCATGTGTGGGCTTCATCGGACCTTTGCTGTCGAAAAATCAGACGGACTTTAAATTTGGAACATGTTTCAAATCTTTCCGGCCTACTCGAGCCTGGTCGAAAAATCCGTTTGTCTGTATGCTAGCCCGACGGACTAAAACCGACGCTAGGGCAGCTATTGGCTACTGGCTATGAACTTCCCTATTGTAGTCCGGTCATACGTCATCACGTTCAAAACGATTGGACTTTGGTGTGATCATGTGTAGGCAAGTCCGTTGCGTCGGAACTCCGTGGGAACTCCGTGGGAACTCCGTGGGAACTCCGTCGAAAGTCCGTCAAAAAGTCCTTCGGAGTTCAGTCCGTCGAAAGTCTGCTCGTGTGTACACAGCATTAGAGGGGAATTACCCATGCTTTGATGCAATGAAGTTGATTTAGTAAAGGCAAATAGACTGTGCGCTTATTGGGGATGTACAGCTTCACTCCACTAAGAATACCCAATCACGTGCAAGGAAAATTGAAAAAAACTGCATTTTTTGTTTGCACATGATTGGATGATGGAAGTCAGCAGAGCTTCTACTCATTTACTAAGCTCTGGAGCAACTGCACTTGCAGAGGGCACAGTCTATTTGCCTTTAGTAAATCCACCCCAATGGATCTCACAATAAAGCAAATACATATAATTGCACAGCTGTACAGTTGGTTTCTTTATCTGCAATTTTGCCCTGTTAACCAGCCACACTTTATTACCTCTTGATTGCTAATTCAAATCCACCCACCACCCACTCCTCTCAGTATAAATATAAGCTTCTTTTGGGGGAAGCATCTGCAGGGGGCACATTTGCAACTGGGGCCATTTCTCAAAGTGGGCGATTTCTATAAGTGGAAGCACTTCTGACTCTGCACTTCAGTGAATGCACAAAGCAAATGAACACAAGAAAATACTTTGAAAAATACCAGACAGACATCAGGTTGACCTTGTTTACCCCTTCAGCTTCTTCTCCTTGTAACATACACTCTCTACCGCTCCTTTTGACAGCTGTGTCCTCTATCCTTAAACTATCCCTCCTTCACCCCTCTTCTCCCCCCACAGCATATATATATCACCCTCACTTCTGCGCTGTCCTTATTACTGCACCCACCAACTCCTGCTAATTCTAAATCCACACACACTAAAAATCTCCAAGACCCTGGGCCATATCCCTTCATATAAATCCCACTCCCATATTACCTCCCTCACTCTCCTGCTTCTCCTAACCTCTGGAGATATATCCCCAAACCCCGGGCCTCCATCATTTAACTGTACCCCATGCACCCATCACCCTGCACCCTCTGGTAGCAGCCGCAATCAACACAATTTAGTTCCCATTTCTATTCTTCCTAAGACCAGACTCCCTTTCTCTTGTGCCCTCTGGAACTCCTGCTCTGTCTGCAACAAACTCACCTCTCTCCATGACCTCTTTATTGCCAACTCATTTAACCTACTCACCGTTACCGAAACCTGGCTCCACGAATCCGACACTACGTCTTCTGCTGCCCTATCCCATGGTGGCTTTCTATGGACTCACTCCCCCAGATCCAGTAGACGTAAGGGAGGAGGTGTCAGAATCCTTCTAGCCCCACATAGTACCTTTCAGGTACTACACCCACCTCCCTCTTTGTCATTCTCCTCTTTTGAAGCACACTGCGTTTGTCTTTTCACTCCAGTTTCTCTAAGGATAGCTGTGATCTACAGGACCCCTGGACCAGTATCAACCTTTCTTGATGACTTCTATGCCTGACTACCCTATTTTCTTTCTTCTGAAATCCCCACAATCATTCTCGGGGACTTCAACATCCCTATTAATACTAACACTCCTGCCACTTCCAAACTTATCAGCCTAACATCCTCCTTTGACCTGAAGCAGTGGATACATGCTCCTACTCACTCCAAAGGCAATACCCTTGACCTCGTTTTCTCTCACCTTTGCACTCCATGCAAACTCTCTAACTATCCATTCCCTCTCTCTGATCACCACCTTATTAGTTTCACTCTCTCCCTCTCCTCCACCTCCTCTCCCTCCAACCGCCTAAAAGTTACCCGCAGAAACCTATGTCATCTCAACCCTTCTCTTCTCTACTCTACTATCAACAACCTCTACGACAAAATCTCACCCCTATCCTGCACCAACCTAGCCACTTCGGTCTACAACGCCTCACTGGACTCAATAGCCCCCCTCACTACACACAGAATCAGGCCCCGACCCCTTCAACCTTGGCAAACAGATGTTACTAGAAGTCTGAAAAAAAGTAGTTGTGCTCACGAGCACCTGTGGTGTAAGACTAATGCCCCGTACACACGGTCGGACTTTGTTCGGACATTCCGACAACAAAATCCTAGGATTTTTTCCGACGGATGTTGGCTCAAACTTGTCTTGCATACACACGGTCACACAAAGTTGTCGGAAAATCCGATCATTCTGAACGCGGTGACGTAAAACACGTACGTCGGGACTATAAACGGGGCAGTGGCCAATAGCTTTCATCTCTTTATTTATTCTGAGCATGCGTGGCACTTTGTCCGTCGGATTTGTGCACACACGATCGGAATTTCCAACAACGCATTTTGTTGTTGGAAAAATTTATATCCTGCTCTCAAACTTTGTGTGTCGGAAAATCTGATGGAAAATGTGTGATGGAGCCTACACACGGTCGGAATTTCCGACAACAAGGTCCTATCACACATTTTCCGTCGGAAAATCCGACCGTGTGTAGGGGGCATTAGTCTCAGAGAGATTTTAACCAATATAAATCTGCCCTCCAAAAATACAATTCCAGCCTCCTCCCTGCCAAGCAGACCTATTTTACAGTGATCAGTGGTAAAAAATATGCGCTGTCACCGTACTAATGGCACTAATGACACTGTCTAGGACGGGGTTAAACATCTAGAGTGATCAAAGGGTTAACTTTGTTCCTAGCCAGTGTTTTGGTGTACTGTGTGAGGTGCCTTAACTAAGGCAAGAGATGGATTTTGTTCCCTGCTTTGCCGGAACACAAAATCCATTCCTTCCCCCTCGTCAGAACTGAGATCTGCCTTGTTTACATAGACAGATCTCAGTCCTGTGTGTATTACCGGCGATTGGCGGGTTCCGGCAGACATCCAGTGCCCGACACCCGCAGATCGGCTTATGCTGTGAATAATCAGAGAAAAATCACATATATATATACAGTATCTCACAAAAGTGAGTACACCCCTCACATTTTTGTAAATACTTTATTATATCTTTTCATGTGACAACACTGAAGAAATTACACTTTTCTAAAATGTAAAGTAGTGAGTGTACAGCTTGTATAACAGTGTAAATTTGCTGTCCCCTCAAAATAACTCAACACACAGCTATTAATGTCTAAACCGCTGGCAACAAAAGTGAGTACACCCCTAAGTAAAAATGTCCAAATTGGCCCCAATTAGCCATTTTCCCTCCCCGGTGTCATGTGACTCGTTAGTGTTACAAGCTCTTAGGTGGGAATAGGGAGCAAGCGTGTTAAATTTGGTGTTATCGCTCTCACTCTCTCATACTGGTCACTGGAAGTTCAACATGGCACCTCATGGCAAAGAACTCTCTGAGGATCTGAAAAAAAAGAATAATTGCTCTACATAAAGATGGCCTAGGCTATAATAAGATTGCCAAGACCCTGAAACTGAGCTGCAGCACAGTGGCCAAGACCATACAACGGTTTGCAGGACAGGTTCCACTTAGAAAAGGCCTCGCCATGGTCATCCAAAGAAGTTGAGTGCACGTGCTCCGTGTCATATCCAGAGGTTGTCTTTGGGAAATAGACATATGAGTGCTGCCAGCATTGCTGCAGAGGTTGAAGGGGTGGGGGGAAGCCTGTCAGTGCTCAGACCATACGCCGCACACTGCATCAAATTGGCCTGCAAGCTTCTTCTAAAATTGATGCACAAGAAAGCCCGCAAACAGTTTACTGAAGACAAGCAGACTAAGGACATGGATTACTGGAACCATGTCCTGTGGTCTGATAAGACCAAGATAAACTTACTTGGTTCAGATGGTGTCAAGCGTATATGGCGGCAACCAGGTGAGGAGTACAAAGACAAGTGTGTCTTGCCTACAGTAAAGCATAGTGGTGGGAGTGTCATGTTCTGGGGCTGCATGAGTGCTGCCGGCACTGGGGAGCTACAGTTCATTGTGGGAACTATGAATGCCAACATGTACTGTGACATACTGAAGCAGAGCATGATCCCCTTCCTTTGGAGTCTGGAGTCTGGGCCGCAGGGCAGTATTCCAAACACACCTCCAAACCACTGCCTTGCTAAAGAGGCTGAGGGTAAAGGTGATAGACTGGCCAAGCATGTCTCCAGACCTAAACCCTATTGAGCATCGGTGGTACATCCTCAAATGGAGGGTGGAGGAGCCCAAGGTCTCTAACATCCACCAGCTCTGTGATGTCATAATGGGGGAGAAGAAGAGGACTCCTGTAGCAACCTGTGAAGCTCTGGTGAACTCCATGCCCAAGAGGGTTAAAGCAGTGCTGGAAAATATTGGTGGCCACACAAAATATTGACACTTTGGGCCCAATTTGGACATTTTCACTTCGGGGTGTACTCACTTTTGTTGCCAGCAGTTTAGACGTTAATGGCTGTGTGTTGAGTTATTTTGAGGGGACAGCAAATTTACACTGTTATACAAGCTGTACACTCACTACTTTACATTTTAGAAAAGTGTCATTTCTTCAGTGTTGTCACATGAAAAGATTCTGCACAGGAGAGCCGCCCTGTAGCAGTAAAACTGTTATGGGGCGGACAGCTAGTGGTTAAAAATTAAAACAAAGCGTGGGGAAATTCATTCTTGCTGCTTTACCAATAAAAGATTTCTTCTCACTTCCTGCTCAGGTGACCACTGTCTATTTTGCATTTTCCATTATTTTTTGCTTCAATGAGAAAAGGAAGGGTGAGTCTTCTAACACAGACAGCAATAAAAACTCTCTGTAAGTTATCCAAAATGTAAAAATATTATATAAAGCAGATTGTGTATATATTTTATCAATGTTATAATACACTGGAGATTTCCATAGAGCCTTCCTTTACTGACCTCAATTTCCAGGTCATGGGAGTCACAGGTGAACCACTGACGCCAAACCCTCAAAACGACGTGGGTCTCATTGCGGCTTAGTTCGAGCAGTTTATAGTCTTGGGACTTGTCCATCACGGGAGGCCATTCATCTTTGAAATGAGCATCCTACAACGGATCATACTTCTGTTAGCAAATTTTAAAGCTACCACATTCTAATATCTATAGTACTGTATATTGTTAGAGGGAGATTCAAGTCAATTAAAGCAGTATTAAACCCAAAAGCAAACATTTATTATATTGCAGCTTACCAATTTTTAGATGTGATAGTTCAATTCATTTTCTCTTTTAATCTTTCTTTTTTCTGTTTTCATCTGTTCATTCAGCCAGTAACTCTGCAGTTTTTCAAAAGCTCAAGCTCTCCAGCAGGATGTATCAGTTTACATGGATGAGACCATTCATCTCTGGCGGGGGTGATTCAAATGGTCAGCTTTCATTTGTTCATGTAAAACCTTTTTCCCAAAAGGAAAAAAAAAAAAAAAACATTGCTGCTGTCTGTTGTGCTGTCTGCTGTGTCCTATATTCATTCCTCCAGAGTTGCGTCTCACTAATACAGGAGGCGTTTTACTGGCCAGATCACAGAGTGAAAACAGAGGGAGGCGGTTGGTGACGAGATATTCAGAGTCGGTCCTCCACACTGTAATGTAAAGGGACACTGTGATATAAAGGAGACTGCACTGTAAAGGGGCACTATAATGATTAAAGAGCCCCTTTACAGTGCAGTCCCCTTTATATCACAGTGCCCCTTTACATTACAGAGCCCTTAGCAATCACATACTCCCATCACAGTGCCCCTTGCTGTCATGCCCCCTCCCCTTTTTCTCGCTAATCATAGTGCCCCCTTTAAGGCTCCTTTCACACTGAGGCGCTTTGCAGGCGCTAAAGTGCTAAAAATAGCACCTGCAAAGCGCCCCGAAAGAGCCGCTCAATGCACTCCCGAGGGCTTTCACACTGGAGCGCTGCGCTTGCAGGGCGGTCAAAAAAGTCCTGCAAGCTGCATCTTTGGAGCGCTGTAGGAGCAGTGTATTTACCGCTCCTAAAGCGCCCCTTCCAATTGAAAACAATGGGGCAGCGCTGCAAACCGCTGTAAACCGCTGCAGCGGCGGTTTGCGGACGGTTTTAACCCTTTTTCGGTCGCTAGTGGGCCGCTAAACCGCTAAAACGACGGTAAAGCGGCGCTATATTTAGCACCGTTGTACCGCCAGCGCCCGCACGCCTCAGTGTGAAAGTAGCCTTACTCTCTGCCTGCCCTGCACAGTCCTACCTTCTGCAGGGCAGAGGCAGGGTTCAGCCTATGTGTCCTCTCCAGGGTCTCCCACCCTGCCACAATGTCATCCTATCAGCAGGGTAGGGGGCTGGAAAAGATGCAGATCTGGATCATTATAACAAGTGGGTGATTACCCGCTTGTTAATATGAAAATACTCCCCCTCTCTTTGCATATCTCCAGCTCCTCTTGCCCCCCTGCTCTGCTGATAGAATGATCGTTGGAGGGGCGGAGAATCCGGGAGAGGAGACACAGACATGGCTGCATAGCTGGAGGTGAGTGGCAACTGCGGTCTGTGTCAGCCACATATGGACCGTGGTCGCCGCTTACCTCCCACTGTGCGGCCCAGTCATCAACAGGCCACTCTTGTTAGGACATGTGGCCGGTGTGCCCTATGGCCAGTCCAGGCCTGTAATGAAGCATTCAGTTGCCAAATATATCTTTGATGGCACATCTACTTACTGAGAGCTTCATTCAGGTATTGATATAGTTCACTAGCTCTCCCCGCTCCCTTTTGTTAGTAATAAAGGATAATAGAAGTTGAGTGCTGTTTTCTACCATTTCTACTAGAGGTCGACCGATATGGGTTTTTCTCTGGCCAATGGCCATATTTAGAAAAATCGTGGCGTCCGATGGCCGATATATGATGCCGATTTTTTTGGGCCGATATGTTAAGCCGATTTTTTTTTTTTTTTTCCCTTCATCTCATAAAATTTAACTTTCACAATTGGGCATTTTTCAGGAGATTTTGGGCTAAAAATAGTGCCTGAAATGTGTCTGCAAAACGGCTCCCCTGCAGTCTCAGTGTGAAAGCCCGAGAGTTCTTTCACACTGAGGCGATGCACTGGCAGGATGTTAAAGTCCTGCAAACAGCATTTTTGGAGCGGTGTATACCGCTCCTCCACCATTCCTGTCCATTGAAATGAATGCGCACCGCTGACAAAGCGCCTGTAAAGCGATTCGGCAGCGGTGCTTCATGGGCGCATTCAACCCCTTCCTCGGGTGCTAGCTGGGTTATAAGCGCCCTGCTAGCAGCTGAATAGCGCCGCTAAAATGACAGTAAAGCGGCGCTAAAACGCGTTTTACCTTCAACGCATGCCCGCTCCAGTGTGAAAGCAGCCTTAAGTAATAAGTGATACAGAAAATTTCTTACATTTAAACAGGTAATCAAAACTTTTGGACGAAAAAAAAAAAAATGGGCTAACTTTACTGCTTAGTTTTTTTTTTTAATTCATTAGTGTATTTTTTCCAAAAAAAATTGCGTTTGAAAGACCGCTGCGCAAATACCATGTGACATAAAATATTGCAGCAACCGCTATTTTATTCCCTAGGGTCTCTGCTAAAAAAAATATATATATAATTTTTGGGGGTTCTAAGTGATTTTCTAGCAGAAAATACAGGATTTTTACTTGTAAGCAACAAATGTCAGAAAAGATTAAGGGCTCCTTCACACGGGACGGATCCGTGATGATCCGCCCGTGAACATCTGCTTGCTCAGCGGGGATCGCTCCGTGGATCCCCGCTGAACAGGCAGATGACATGTCCGTCGCTGCACACTGTGCAACGACGGACCTGTCACAGTGCCCCTCTCCCCTATGGGGGATCGGATGACGACGGACCGTAGAGTCCGTCGTCATCTGATCCGATCCGAAAACGGATGGAAAAGTAGGTTTTTCCTCCGTTACACTTTTTCGGATCGGAGCGGGTCGGATGTCAGCGGACATGTCACCGCTGACATCCGACACTCCCTAGATGTCTATGGAGGGTCCGTTCAGGTCCACCTAAAAAACTGACAGGCGGACCTGAACGGATTGTTCGTCTGAAAGAGGCCTTAGTCTTTAAATGGTTAAACTGAGAACTCCTCCACACAGAGTTCAGTTCATTGACAAGTGGAAACATTGTATCTTTTTAGTTTCTTTTATCAGACTTGGCAGGCTGAGAAGTGAGAGAAGAGAAGTCGCTCCACAGAAGACTTCAGGCAACTTGCATTGACTTCTATTACAGAAGTCATTTGCAAGTCGCGCTGAAGTTATAATCGGCACAATCAGCCGATGCCGATTAATTAAAAAATGCCAAATATTGGCCAATAAATCGGTCGACCTCTAATTTCTACCCAGCAATCTTACAATAACTGACACTTTCAGCAATGTGAATAGAGGGAATAACATACTTCTTGACACCAAACCAAGGATGGGGTTTTGTTGCCGGAATTGGGTGGTTCCAAAACTTTCACACCTTCAATCCTTTCCATGGACAATCAATATTTACTTTGACATATTCCATGGTGGTTCAGTTAAGGTATCTGTTTACCTGTGTGGATATCAATGTTGGGGTATGTTCCTGACACTCATTCGAACTGAAGAAGTGGCTTGGATAAGCTACAAAACATCTTCAACGTTACAGGAAAAATACAGATGAATGTGACTAAATACTACTAGCCATTTTTCTGATACTTTGGGAAGGGTCCTGAGTTTTGGAGAAATGCATCAGAGTAAATGATGAAGTGGAAATTAGGAAATTAGAGGGGTTATGGTTGATTTGAGGGTGCAAAAATCATCTCCTTTGGGTTACAAAAGCTCATTTTGACTATCCTTGATCGGTTCTTGTGCCAAAAAAAAACGTATTAGCCTTTTTATTTTATGACATTCTTTTTTTCCATGAAAAGAAACCATTGTGAGAAAACAGTAAAATAATAATAATAAAAAATAATAAAGCAAAAGGACACAAATTATCAAACACACATGAAAAAGAAACAAAAAACACACATACCAAAAACACAGATTGAAATAATCAAAACTACCCTTATTACACCTCCCAAAAACTTCAACTCCAAATCAAGAAAAATAAAAGAAGACTGTAATAAAATATAGATTGTAGTAGTTAGTCACATTCAACTGGACATGTTCTGTAATGTTGAAGACATTTCATTATTCAAGACACTTTTTTAGTTCTACTTACATAAAAAAAATACGTTTTACTTACATAGAAAAATTGTTTGTCCTCTTCATCCCATCCACCCACAGCAAAATCACTTGTGTTCAGTTCTCCATCGGGGCTCAGGCCCAAAACTACCCAAGTGGCTAAAGGTGTCTGAATCTCTATTGAGATTTCCTGCAACTCTCGGTTATATCCCCACTTCAGCAGCACCACATTTTCATTTTCAGAAGATGTCATCTCCCTGGAAAATGGCATACTAATTGGCCCCCATGATCCCAGGATTGGGACCACCCAAGAGAAAAGTATCCAAACATTCCAAGGCATTGATAGTCTCCTAGTCTTTACTGTTATGTGTTTTAGAGACGCAGAGCATGATGGGGCTCTGGATCTTAGAATGTTTTGTATTTACGAGGAGAGGCTTTTATAAGATCCTACTGGGGATATTGATTTCACCTAATAATGCCTGCTTTCCTGCCTGGGTGATGTAAGACATATCTCAAACATAGGTGTTTTTCATAACAAAAATATCATATTTTGTCTCAGTTAGATAACATTGTTTTTAGAAACAGGAAATGAGTTTAAGGATTTTAAGCTTGGTTGCCCACCATTGCCAAGAATTGCATAATGAGTCAATTCCGAGAACCAGATCCTTTAGCCACTTGCCTACCGGGCACTTACACCCCCTTCCTGCCCAGGCCATTTTTCAGCTTTCAGCGCTGTCGCACTTTGAATGACAATTGCGTGGTCGTGCTATACTGTACCCAAACAAATTTTTTATCATTTTCTTCACACAAATAGAGCTTTCTTTTGGTGGTATTTAATCAATGCTGGGATTTTTATTTTTTACAAAAAAAAAATAACCAAAAATTTTGAAATAAAAATGTTTTTTACTTTTACTTTTTTTAATTTTATAACTAAGTAATTTTTCTCCTTCACTGATGTGCGCTGATGAGGCGGCACTGATGGGCACTGATAGGCTGAACTGGTGGGCATTGATGAGGTGGCACTTATGGGCACTGATGAGGCGGCACTTATGTGCACTGATTAGGTGGCACTGATGAGGAGGCACTAATATGCCACACTTATGGGCACTGATAGGTAGGCGGCACTGATGGGCACTGTTATGTGGCACTGATGGGCACTAATAGGCGGCACTGGTGGGCACTGATGGGCACTGATAGGCGGCACTGGTGGGCACTAATAGGCGGCACTGGTGGGCACTGATAGGTGGCACGGATAGGCGGCATGGATAGGCCATACTGATGGGCATTGATGGGTGGCACTGATGGGCGACACTGATGGGCACTGATGGGCATTAATGGGTGGCACTGATAGGCGGCACTGATTGCCAGTACTGACTGGCATCGCTAATGGGCACTGATTGGTGGCACTTGTGGGCACTGATTGCTGCCACTGGTGGGCACTGATTGCTGGCATTGGGGGACAATGTATGGTGACACTGTATTTCTATATTGTATTTAGGGCACTGATGATCAGTGCCCTGATTACATTCCTACAGTAGATGTCCCCCTGCGTGGAGATGCCGCTGATCGGCTCTCCTTACCACACACTCTGTCAGTGTGAGGCGGGGAGCGCCGATTACCGGCACTTCCTTGTTTAGATGTGACCGGCTGTGATTGGACACAGCTTATCACATGGTTAAAGAGCTGCGGACACAGCTCTTTACAGAGATTGGGGTCACGCCGTGTCCTAGCAACATGGCGTGGCTGCGATCACCGCGCACGCCATCATATGACGGATTTCATCCTAGAAAGAGAGCCGCACTGCCATGCCGTCATTTGACGGTGGGCAGGCGGCAAGCAGTTAAAGTTATATTTTGGCAAAATTATAACTTAGATAATTAGATAATTGCCTCTACAACATGTGCCTCTATTTGAAGATTTATCCTCACCCCCCGTCAGTGGCAGCCCATCCATTAGGGGCGCAGGGGCGATACCCTCCTAATCCATGCATTGGCCCCTAATCTACATGCAGGGCTCCGGATGCATGGATTCCAATGGGTTTTTAATTTATTTTTTTTTTATTTTTTTTTAAAAGCACATAATTAGAGCCTGCAGATGAGCCAGAAGCAGTCGGTCTTGTAAACTAGCGTTCATAATAGAGAATTAACATTCGCGATGTGGCAAATTATGAAATCTTCAAATGCAGTGCACATTCTCTTCTTCTTTAACCTGTTTACATGTTTAAAACAGGTTTTTCTGCTAGAAAATGACGTTAGAACCCCCAAACATTATATATGGTTTTTCTTCTATCACCCTAGAGAATACAATGGCAGTCATTGCAATACTTTTTTTTGCACCGTATTTGCGCAGCAGTCTTAAAAGCGCACTTTTTTTGGAAAAAATTCACTTTTTTGAATAAAAAAATAAGACAACAGTAAAGTTATCCCAATTTTTTTTTATATTGTGAAAGATAAAGTTACGCCAAGTAAATTGTTACCCAACATGTCATGCTTGAAAATTGCGCCCGCTCGTGGCATGGCGTCAAACTTTTACCCTCAAAAATCTCCATAGGCGACGTTTAAAAAATTCTACAGGTTGCATATTTTGCGCTACAGAAGAGGTCTAGGGCTAGAATTATTGCTCTCGCTCTACCGGTGGCTGTGATACCTCACATGTGTGGTTTGACCACCATTTTCATATGCGGGCGCTACTCGTGTATGCGTTCGCTTCTGCGCGCGAGCTCGTGATACTGAAGCTACTTTGCTGGTGATACTGATGGATTTATTGCAAACAAATTTTCAAAGGCTTTTTTTTCTAGTGATATCAAGAATAAGATTAAAATGCTTTATTTATTTAATTATTATTTTTGGGCAAGTTACCACTACACCATTACCCCGCAGTTTTTTAAATCAAAGATACAACTATGTTGGTGTCTCTTGTCATTTTTACATTGTATTTTTTTAAATGTAACTGCCTACTCCCAAACTGTCATTTGAAGTAAAACACATAGCCATTACATGCATTAAAAAAAAAGAAAACAAATAAAATTAGACATGCTATCTGCCAATAGAACTTAACCAAAAAGTGCATTCTATGCATCCAAAAATATAGAAAATATACCAAATCAAATCATTAATCAACTAAAAAAATAATGTCAAAGCAATAACTCCAAGGCCAATAATAAATAACACGTTATCTCCTCCGATTCCGCAACATGGCTGGTTGACGAACGGCTGTTCAGAAACAAACTGAAAAGCGCGAAATGAAAAGTGCGAAATGACAAGCGCGAATCAACACTCACCAAACTTCCTTGCTGACGATTCCTTGCCGTTTGTATGCAAGACAAGTTTGGGCCAACGCCCTTCGGACAAAAGTCTACGGTTTTGTTGGCCAACAATCCGATCGTGTGTACGAGGCTTTAGCCTGCAGATCTTTGCAAAACTACCAACACAGCACAGGATGGTGTGCTATCACATGACTGGGAAAATCCACCAATCACAGAAAGAGAAGGCTATAATCCCCTTAATAACCCACACTCATGTGCACAACATTTTTCTGCCAGGGGCATTCACTGTAGAAATATAAATATCACCACAAAATCAGCAGTTTAGCATCTGTCCTCAGACGGAAAGGATTTGTGACTTATCGACTCATTACACATCATTATATAATGATAGAGAAATAAATCCTGCAGCAGACAGCAAGACAATTTTCTCTATCTCATTCTCTCTTATTAGTCTTATGCCGCGTACACACGGTCGGACTTTCCGGCATACTTGGTCCGGCGGACCAGAGTGTGCCGGACAATCCGCCCGTGTGTGGGCGGCGGCGGACTTTTCCGGCGGACTTCTTCCCAAAAGCCCGCCGGACCTAGATTTGAAGAAAGTTTCAAATCTTTCCGTCGGACTCAGTTTCGGGTGGAAAGTCCGCTCGTGTGTGTGCTGGTCCGACGGAAAGCCCGCTCGTGTGTAGGCTGGTCCGACAGACCAAATACGACACGAGGGCAGGGTATTGCATCTCGCGCTCGCTGCAATAGGAAAAACAAATCTTCCTATTGCGGCGAGCGCGGGGCATACCAGGCCCTTAGGTCTGGTATGGATTATTAAGGGGAACCCCTACGCCGAAAAAACGGCGTGGGGCCCCCCTAAAATCCATACCAGACCCCGATCCGAGCACGCAGCCTGGCCGGTCAGGAAAGAGGGTGGGTACGAGCGAGCGCCCCCCCCCTCCTGAACCGTACCAGGCCGCATGCCCTCAACATGGGGGGTGGGTGCTTTGGGGGAGGGGGCGCCCTGCGCCCCCCCCCCAAAGCACCTTGTCCCCATGTTGATGAGGACAAGGGCCTCTTCCCGACAACCCTGGCCGTTGGTTGTCGGGGTCTGCGGGCGGGGGCTTATCGGAATCTGGGAGCCCCCTTTAATAAGGGGGCCCCCAGATCCCGGCCCCCCACCCTATGTAAATGAGTATGGGGTACATGGTACCCCTACCCATTTACCTAGGAAAAAAGTGTAAGTAATAAAACACACTACACAGGTTTTAAAAATATTTTATTAAACAGCTCCGGGGGGGGGGGATCTTCCTCCGGCTTCGGGGGTCTTCTTCCGGCTTCGGGGGTCCCTCCGCTTCATCTTCTCTCGGCGTCCGGTTGGTTCTTCTCCTCTCTCCGGCCTCTTCTCCCGGTGTCGCAGGTCTTCGGCCGGCCCCTCCGCTGTCTTCATGTAGCTCTATTGCCAGCGGAGGTCCGGACTTCTGGGCTTCTTAGCTTCTTGGCTTCTTGGCTTCTTGTGTTCTCTTCTCTTCTCTTCCCCCAGATGTTGACACGACGCTCTCTCCGGCTGGACTGGTCTCTGAGGGCTGCGTTGTGACTTATATAGGCGGAGACCCCGCCCCCATATGATGTCACAGTCCCTGGGCATGCTGGGACTGTGACGTTTTAGGGGGCGTGGTTGACCACGCCCCCTAAAACGTCACAGTCCCAGCATGCCCAGGGACTGTGACATCATATGGGGGCGGGGTCTCCGCCTATATAAGTCACAACGCAGCCCTCAGAGACCAGTCCAGCCGGAGAGAGCGTCGTGTCAACATCTGGGGGAAGAGAAGAGAAGAGAACACAAGAAGCCAAGAAGCCAAGAAGCCAAGAAGCCCAGAAGTCCGGACCTCCGCTGGCAATAGAGCTACATGAAGACAGCGGAGGGGCCGGCCGAAGACCTGCGACACCGGGAGAAGAGGCCGGAGAGCGGAGAAGAACCAACCGGACACCAGGAGAAGATGAAGCGGAGGGACCCCCGAAGCCGGAAGAAGACCCCCGAAGCCGGAGGAAGATCCCCCCCCCGGAGCTGTTTAATTTAAAACCTGTGTAGTGTGTTTTATTACTTACACTTTTTTCCTAGGTAAATGGGTAGGGGTACCATGTACCCCATACTCATTTACATAGGGTGGGGGGCCGGGATCTGGGGGCCCCCTTATTAAAGGGGGCTCCCAGATTCCGATAAGCCCCCGCCCGCAGACCCCGACAACCAACGGCCAGGGTTGTCGGGAAGAGGCCCTTGTCCTCATCAACATGGGGACAAGGTGCTTTGGGGGGGGGGCGCAGGGCGCCCCCCTCCCCCAAAGCACCCACCCCCATGTTGAGGGCATGCGGCCTGGTACGGTTCAGGAGGGGGGGGGCGCTCGCTCGTCCCCACCCCCTTTCCTGACCGGCCAGGCTGCGTGCTCGGATCGGGGTCTGGTATGGATTTTAGGGGGGCCCCACGCCGTTTTTTCGGCGTAGGGGGTTCCCCTTTATAATCCATACCAGACCTAAGGGCCTGGTATGCCCCGCGACGGGGCTCGCAAGGTGTCAATCTCGCCGATAAAAGCGGCAAGATTGACATCCTTTTCTAGTCCCGTCGCACCTGAGTCACGTTCAAAATGAACGGACTTGTCCGTGTGTGGGCAAGTCCGTTCATTCTGAAAGTCTGCCGGAACTCCGGCGAAAGTCCGTCGGAAAGACGGGCGGACTTAGCACGCCGGAAAGTCCCGGCGTGTGTGGGCAAGTCCGTCCGTTTTAAAGTCCGGCGCACCTGGCGGACAAAGTCCGTCGGAAAGTGTGCCGGACCAAGTAGGATAGAAAGTCCGACCGTGTGTACGCGGCATTAGAAATGCACAGGCTCTCTTTCTTTTTCTACTTTTTCTGCTGTGGGAACCTGCTGCTGGGTGGAAAGGCTAACCAAACACTAAAAAAGGTTTCAAGTGCTGCCTATTTGTGTTGGAGAAACCATTACGAGGCACCCCACTAGCAGTGTTAATTTTGGCATTACATTTTAATTTTGTTTTAGTCATAGTCTTTTCACTAAAATACAATTTTTGTTTTAGTCCCATTTTAGTCATCTGAATTGTTTTAGTTTTAGTCGTATTTAGTCGACTAAAATCTCCAGTACATTTTAGTTGACTAAAACCCGAATGGGTTTGGTTCAATTGTAATGCATTATTTAAGCATTTCTCAATATATACTCCTGGAGTAAAAAAATCTTATATCATGTTATTATTTATGGTATTAAAGTTTTAACAAACGCACACATACAGATTTAGCCACTCTGGACGGTCTGAGGAGGTCTGTAATGTTGCACAGTGCTCTGATTGGTGGTCTGAGGAAGCCTGTAATGCTGCACAGTGCTCTGGACAGTGGTTTGAGGAGGCCTGTAATGCACACGGTGCTCTGGACGGTGGTCTGAGGAGGCCTGTAATGATGCACAGTGCTCTGGACAGTGGTCTGAGGAGGCCTGTAATGCACACAGTGCTCTAGACGGTGGTCTGAGGAGGCCTGAAATGCTGCACAGTGCTCTGGACGGTGGTGTGAGAAGGCCTGTAATTCACAGTGCTCTGGACAGTTGACTGAGGTGGCCTGTAATGCTGCACAGTGCTCTGGACAGTGGTCTGAGGAGGCCTGTAATTCGCAGTGCTCTGGACAGTCGCCTGAGGAGGTCTGTAATGCTGCACAGTGCTCTGGATGGTGGTCTGAGGAGGCCTGTAATGCACACAGTGCCCTGGACATGGACAGTCTGAAGAGGGGACCTGTAATGCACTGTATTGCATGCAGTGCTCTGGATGGTCTGAGAGGGCTCCTAATGCAGGCAGTGCTCTGGATGGTAGCCTAAGGAGGCTTGTAATGAACAGTGCTCTGGGACAGTGATCTGAGAGTCTTGTAAGGCACAGTGCTCTGGGATGGTGGTCTGAGAGGCCTGTAATGCTGCACAGTGCTCTGGATGGTGGTCTGAGGGGATGCCTGTAATGCACAGTTCTCTGGGACGATGGTAGGAGATGCCTGTAATGCTGCACAGTGCCTGTAATGTACAGTGCTCTGGATGCCGCTGGTCAGAGAAGGCCTGTAATGCACACAATGCTCTGGATGGTGCTCTGAGGGAAGGCCTATAATGTACACTCATAGTGCTCTGCTCTGGATGGTTGTGCATTGGGACTCTCTTCGGAAGGTCTGTAATGCACAGTGCTCCTCTGGACGGTCATCTGAGGAGGCCTGTAATTCTGCACAGTGCTAACTGCTAAGTAGTAAGCACACTATGGACTTTCTTGCTTGCTGGGAGTGGAAGCACTCACAGGCTCTACACAGGCAGAGCTCCGTGGAAACCAGAAGTTCACAAAAATAAACATCCCTCCTTCACATCACATTTTTGTTTCATTTTTATTCGTTAACAATCTTTTGAAAAGGCAAACCGTTGTTACCAAAAAATATAAAGCGACTGAATAATGATCTAAATAGCAGGATCGCCATCAAAATTTAATAAATGTTGCAGATTTAAAAAGATTGAAAATGACCTTAGCATGTTAAAGTGGTTGTAAACCCGAAAATAAAAAAAATTTCAAAAACAAACCCTGTAAGACAAAAGCATAATGAGCCAGAATGCATCGCACCGCTGTGACTGGCGACATGTCTCCCGGAGTTATTTCTCGGGCTCCGGCGCTGTGATTGGCTGGAGCCGCGATGACGTCACTCCCGCGAATGTGCGTGGGAGCCACCGGTCACAGCACGGCTGCTGAAGAAACAGCATGAGCGAGTCGTTTCTTCAGTGCGCTGTGGGAATGTCAAGCATTCAAACAGTCATCATGAATAATGACTGTATTGTGCAATATGTTTATTTCCTATTATCTTCAGCTCCATCTAGTGGTCATAATGCAGTATTTTCCTGATTGGGGTATTTCAAGCAAATACCGCATTATGGCTGCTGAATGGAGCTGACAATCATAGGAAATAAACATATTAGTTATAGTGCGTTGATAATTCATGACAATTATGGAAAAGCTTGGGACATTCACAACAGCAATGTTTTTCATAGATAGTCTCCTAAGTATTCATGTACTGTTATTACAGCTTAAGAAGGATAAAATACAGCTATAAACAGTATAATTTGGATGTGGCATTGATATATATTGGAGAAGAAGACATAAAATATAATTCTTTAAGAGGAGAGCAAATATCATCGTAGGGCTGCATAGTTACAGAAAAATATTGTTCCAGCACATCACTAGGGGAGGACACTGCAAACTGATACAAATAATCCTTTTCAAAGAAAACATTAGCAAAGGATTTACAAGAGATTAATAAAAGCGTGCTTCGTCATTGAATGGTGAAAAAAAATGTACGTGTGTAAGCAAAAAGAAAAGTCAGAGTATGTTATAAAAATTTTGTTTATGTAGTGTCATATTAAATCCATGTATTAAAAATAGATTATACACATTTAGGGCCTTTTCACATGGGCTGTCCGATCAGGTCTGCATGTCCGCTGACATCCGCCGTTATCCGATCTGGTCCTATCCACAAAATCCAGATGGATGGTGGTCCTATTTTCCATCTGTCTGGTGGATCGGATATCATCAGATAGACAGACGGTCTGTTTTCATCTGGTCTCCCCATAGAGGAGAACGGGACTGGGTCTGTCTGCTGAGCAAGCAGATCCCGGAAAACGGAGGCGCCCGTGTCAAAGAGGCCTTAAGTGGTTATTGTCAGAAACCATGAAATCAGACCGAGACAGAAGTACAGTTAAATCACACTTGCTTAATAATAAAAGTAAATAGAACAAACATAATCAAAACATAGCTAGAGTTTAGGAACCAGAACGGATAGTCAGACAAGCCAAATGTCAGGGAGCCGGAGATGAGCGTAGTAAAACAGCAAGCAGGATCTGGAGACAGAAGGGATGTCAGCCAAGCAAGTCTTTTAACAGGAATGCAGGAGAGCGTCTCTGTGATGTTGACCAAGGCGAAGGCAGAGATCCTCTGGACTAGACGGATTAAGTAGGCAGGACTGACGAGCAGGAAATCATCAACAGCTGAGTACCTGTGGAGAGAAAGGAGCTGGCAATTAGCCAACAGCTGAGAGGCCAGCTCAGAGAAGGAAGGGCTGAGCCCAGCCCTGACAGTTATAAAGGCAGAAGGTTTTTTACCTAATGCATTTTATTCATAAAGGTTAAAAAAAAAAAACCTTCTGTAAGCAGCTTCCCTACCCCTTTCCCCAGCCCCCACTAAATACTTACCTGAGCCCGATCTCAATTTAGCAATATGCAGAAAAGCAGAGGCTCTCTTGGCTCTCTCTCTCCTCATTGGCTCAGAAACAGCAATGGGAGCCATTGGTTCCTGCTGCTGTCAATCACAGCACTGCACTCTGCACTCTGTATCTTATAGACACACAGAGCCAGCTCGGGAGTGAGCATGGACGAGTGCCCCTATAGCAAGCGACTTGCTATAGGGGCACTCGGCAAGGTGGAGGGACCAGGAGCGCTGGTGGGGGGCCCAAGAAGACAAAGATCGGGGCTGCTCTGTGCAAAACCATTGCACATAGCAGGTAAATATAATGTTTGTTATTTTTTTTTTTTAAAGTGTCTTTACAATCACTTTTAATATGATATAGGTTATGTGAGAAAATTTTAAAAAAGGTAAATTGAAAAGAAATGAAAAGATATGTGTCATAGGTTGAAAAAAATATAAGTATAAAAAAGAATTGAGGGATGGGAGTCCCATTTTGGGGAGTCATGCGTGGTCATTATAAACTATATAATACAAACTTTATTTAGGCACTGGAGCTTTGAGAGGGAGGACTCTATTTTTGGGGGAAAAACTCTTAACTCTCCCAATACTGAAGAATATGTAAGGCGTTGGCATAACAGGGGTTTGCAAGCTCTTCGCTCCCTTGCTAATTGGATGTCAGTCAAAATGCCTGGTATGCCAGGCTGGTAAGCTCTTGCGAGAATTTCTCATTATATGAAAAAGATATAAAAGGAAAAGATAACCACAGCAGCACTAGAACCAGGTTTAACATTCTTCATGGACAGACATTCAATTTTCAGTAGTAAAATGCAAAGATTCAACATCTTATTGGGGGAAATTTAAGGTGTATATGCACGGAGGGTGACATTCACACTTTTCTTAAATAAGGTGAATATCAATATAAAGGTTTTCTCCTATGGTGAGCAGATGTTGCTAAATATCAAGAAATGTAATTTCCTCTGGTAAATGTCCATTAACTTGGCTTTATACGTAGGGTAATCGTTGGCCAAAGGCAAATGTTTGGCAAATTGTTAATCAAATCTTTGATAAATAGACCCTTGCTTGCAATCATTTTTAAAGAATATTAACTCAAACCAGCACTTTTACTATGGGAAAATACTGCTCAGTGAAAACTTGGTGTTATTCCAGATGTGTGATATTTACTCTTAATCTTAGGTGAGGATCAGAGTTATTAAGGACTTAGGAGAATAGATGTGTGAGCATTTGGGGCCATCTGGGGTTACATATATGTCTGTGGCCTCCTTGTTCATTCAAAGTATCAACAAGTAAGTTTTGCTTCTGTTTTTAGTCAATACAATTTTTTTTAAAGGACCACTTGACCCAAACGGAAGTTTCAGTTTTTGGTAGAATAGAAGTCAGATGCAACTGAAGTCATGTGTGAGTGCCGAGGGTTGAAATTGGGTATTTTCAAGTCCATTAAATGTAAACATGTTAAAGTGGTGTTCCGGCCGAAATTATACTTTATAAATAAAAATACCCCTATAATACACAAGCTTAATGTATTCTAGTAAAGTTAGTCTGTAAACTAAGGTCTGTTTTGTTAGTTTATAGCAGTAGTTTGTTATTTTATAAACTTACAGCAGGCCGTAGGCCATCTTAAGTGTGGGCATCTGAAGCCAGACTGTATTTCTTCCTGGATCTCATCCTTGCAGATCTCACGCATGCTCAGTGCAGCACAAGCAGTGTAATAGGTTTCAGGTCAGGTTTCCATAGCAATGGCAGTTTCAGAGGAAGTTGCCGCCCCTTCCCAGAAGGCATTGCAAACAGGAAATGATGCGATGGGCCGCGGCCAGGGAGGAGGAAGTGAAAAATGAATACAGCAGATATACAGTAAGTGCTGAGAAAAAAAATAAAAAAATATTCAATTTGTTTACAGTGCACAGTTTAGTGAGGGATGCTGGAGAGTTGTAAAAGTGGGTGGAACTCCACTTTAAGTGTCAGGACTGCATCTGAACATGGCAGAACATAGCAGAGGGAGTACTTGCTAGCCGATTGCACAGACTTGGAGCTATATGGCCTGTTTAAGGAGCAGAGCAGACGTAAGCAGTTACTGGGTGGCTGGATGGTCTTCAATTGTTAATCTACATCTTGTCCCCAATTTTTTTTCCTGAGACCTGCTTACCCTTGCCTGACCTGCTCTTGGAGTTGTTTCACCTCTGTCTCCCTGTTACTGGTCCTAATTGGTTCCTAACCATTGTTTGTATGTGCTGGTTCCTGGTGTGACCTGGGGGGGGGATTACTAAAACTGGAGAGTGCAAAATCTGGTGCAGCGCTGCAAAGAAACCAATCAGCTTCCATGTTTTATTCTCAAAGTTTAATTGAAATGAAGTTAAAAGCTGATTGGATACCATGCACATCTGCACCAGATTCTGAGTGCTCAAGTTCAGTAAATCTCTCTTTTTGTCTGGTTCCTGACCATTGCTTGTAACTGCTGACTTTCAGGTGTGACCTCAGCTTTATACAGCGTTACCCACTGTATAAATATTGAACACGTCACCATTTTTCTACATAAATATATTTCTAAAGGTGCTATTGACATGAAATTTTCACCACATGTCGGTAACAACCTATGCAATCCATACATATAAAGAAAACAAACGAATACGTTCAGAAATAAAGTTAAGTGTAATAAAATGGAATGACACAGGGAAAAAGTATTGAAAACGCTAATTGAAATGTATTTAATACTTCATACAAAATCCGTTGTTGGTAATGACAGCGTCAGGAAACCTCCTGTATGGAGAAACTAGTCGTCTGCATTGCTCAGGTACGATTTTGGCCCATTCTTCCACACAAACAGTCTTCAAATCTTCTGTGAGCCTCTTCTATGAAGGCTGATCCTTAGTTTTTTCCATAGATTTTCTATTGGATTCAAGTCAGGTGATAGGCTGAGCAATTCTAGCAGCTTTATTTTCTTTCTTTGAAACCAATTGAGAGTTTCCTTGGCTTTGTGTTTGAGATCATTGGGGGTTATTTACGAAAAGGCAAATCCACTTTGCACTGAAAGTGCACTTGGAAGTAAAGTCGCTGTAGATCAGAGGGGGACATGCAAGGAAATTAAACAACAGCGTTTTAACTTGCACATGATTGGATGATAAAATCAGCAGAGCTTCCACTCATTTCAGAACTACCCCTTAGATTTAGAGCGACTGCACTTCCAAGTGTACTTTCAGTGCAGAGTGGATTTGCCTTTCATAAATAACCCCCATTGTCCTGCTGAAATGTCCACCCTCGTATCATCTACATCATCCTGGTGGATGGCAGCAGATTTCTATCAAGAATGACTTGGTCCATTTTTCCATTCATCCTTCCTTCGATGATCTGAAGTTTGCCAGTGCCATATGCTGAAAAACATCCCCACACCATGATGTTCCCACCTCCAAACTTCACTGTTGTTATGGATGTGTTTCTGGGGTGATGTGCAGTACAATTTGACCTCCAAACATAGTGTGTATTATGGCATCCAAAGAGTTCAATTTCGGTCTCATCTGACCAGACTATATTCTCCCAGTATTTCACAGACTTGTCTAAATGTTGTGCAGCAAACTTTAAACGAGCTTCAACATGCTTTTTCTTCAGCAATGGAGTCTTGCATGATGAGCATGCAAACAGGCCATGGCGGTTGAGTGCATTACTTATTGTATACCTGCTAATTCAAGGTCTTTTTGAAGCTCTCCACAAATGGTCCTTGGTTGTTGGACAACTCTCATGACAAATCTTTTAACAACTCTGTCAGAAATCTTGCTAGGAGCACCTGGTCATGGCCGGTTTATGGTGAAATTATGTTCTTTCCACTTCTGGATTATGGCCCCAACAGTGCTCACTGGAACATTCAGAAGTTTAGAAATCCTTATGTAACCAATGTCATCAGGATGTTTTGCAACAATAAGGTTGCAAGGGTCTTGAGAGAGCTCTTTGCTTTTACCCATCATGAGATGTTTCTTGAGACACCTTGATAATGAGACTCCTTTTTAGAGGCCATCGGTTGAGGTTGAACCAGGTGATATAAATTTTCACTGACAAGAGACAGGATTGTTTTCTAATTACTGATAGAGTTCAACTGGTGTCTTGGCTTTCCATGCCTTTTTGCACATCCCTTTCTTCATGTGTACAATATTTTTTCCCTGTGTAATTTCATTTTATTACACATAACTTCATTTCTGAACTTTTTTGTTTTGGTGTCTTTGTATGTATGGATTGCATGGTTTGTTACCGACATGTGGTGAACATTTCATGTCAAAAGCACCTTTACAAATATATTTACCTAGAAAAATGGTGACATGTTCAATACTTATTTTACCTGCTGTGTCTCTGCCTTCTACCGTGCTTGCTGTCTGTGATCTTACCTACCAAACTCTATCTGTCTCTGACTACACTTCTAGTCTGACCTGTGCTCCAGTGTTCTGCCTGTTGCCTTCCAGCTTCCTTTTTCTTGGTAATCGTCTCCTACGTGAGCAACTCGCAGTCAAGCCTTCTTCTAGAAGTGAGCTTTCTCTGTGTTCTCTCATTCCCTGTGCTCCATTTTAGGGGTGTCTGGTCCAGAAGTATAAGTTGTAAGCTCAACACCGCCTCTAAACTGGTATGGGACCTAAGGGCCCATTTACAACCGCAGCATTGGGCTGCGTTCCCAGCGCAGTACCAACACACTTGTGTACTGCGCTGGTATATGCTGAAAAAAATTGGCCACACTGTAACACATTGCAGTGCCTTGCAGTGTATAACAACAACAAACAAGAAAAAAAAAAAAGAAGCAATGCGTTTTGACACATCTGATTTTGGCTGCATTGCGGTGTTAGAGCAGGTGAAAATAGGAAAATAGACAAATATACAAATAAATATGTTAAAAAAAAAGTATTTACAGCCTTTAAGTATAACCAAAGAAAGCAAGACCCCTATCATAGTTCCCATAATTTACCATACAAAATTGACATTTTTGGTTTGGTTTTTGGTTTTGGTTGAAAAGCTAATAAAAATAAAATAACAAACATCTCTATACTTACCTGCTCTGTGCAATTGAATTCCTCTTTTCAGGTTCCCTGACGGTGCTCCTGGCTCCTCCTCTATGTCCCAATAAGAGGCAGCTTCCCGTTGGGGCACTTGTGCGTGCTCGCTCCCGAGCCCTGCCTCTGCGTTCATTGACACAGGCAGTGGGACTTGGCTCCGCCCCCCGCTCCCTCTTTATTGGCTTTGATTGACAGCATCTGGAGCCAATGGCTCCCAGTGACCCAACAAGGCCAGCTGAGACCTGGAAGTGAAGGGAGAGAAGAGCTGCAGGCATGCAAAGCGCTGGGACAAATTAGGGCTCAGGTAGGTAAAAGGTGTGTGGGGGAGGGGTGAGGGGGGATACTGATGCCTGAACATGTTTTACCATAATGCAAGGAATGCATTATGGTAAAAAATGTTTAGGCTTTAGAAACTCTGAAGATGGATCTTGCTGTGCTGAATCAGCCTCTGACCACTTACATGTCTTGGATACTCCATCAGTGAAATCTCCCTGTCATAATTTTCAACTCTTTTCCTACCTACCTCTCTATAATATAAAATAAATTATAAAAAAAAATATGGAAAGGGGGAGCCCCTTATAATGGACATAGCAGGTCTACAGACCCAGAAACTCTGTATGGGGATGGTGGGAACCCTCATAATGGGCATAGCAGGTATACAGACACGATAAATCCCACAGGGATAATGGGAACCTCTCATAATCGGTACAGCGGGTGCACAGACCCAGGAACTCAGCACAGGGATGGTGGGGACCCCTCATAATGGGCACAGCAGGTGTACAGACCCAGGAACTCAGCACAGGGATGGTGGGGACCCCTCATAATGGGCACAGCAGGTGTTCAGACCCAGGAACTAGGGATGGTGGGGACCCCTCATATTGGGCACAGCAGGTGTACAGACCTGGGAACTCAGCACAGGGATGGTGGGGACCCCTCATAATGGGAACAGCAGGTGCACAGACCCAGGAACTCAGCACAGGGATGGTGGGAACCCCTCATAATGGGAACAGCAGGTGTACAGACCCAGGAACTAGGGATGGTGGGGACCCCTCATATTGGACACAGCAGGTGTACAGACCTGGGAACTCAGCACAGGGATGGTGGGAAACCCTCATATTGGGCACAGCAGGTGTACAGACCTGGGAACTCAGCACAGGGATGGTGGGGACCCCTCATATTGGGCACAGCAGGTAAACAGATGCGAGAACTCACACACAGGGATGGTGAGGACCCCTCATATTGGGCACAGCAGGTGTACAGACCTGGGAACTCGCACAGGGATGGTGGGAGCTCCTTATGAGCACAGCAAATATACAGACCTGAGAACTCACACACAGGAATGGTAGGAACCTCTCATAATGGGTACAGCAGGTCTACAGACCCAGGAACGCCATATGGGGAGGGTGGGAACCGCTCATAATGGGCATAGCAGGTATATAGACCAGAGAACTCGCACAGGGATGGTGGGAACCCCTCATAATGAGTACAGCAGGTGTACAGGAACTTAGAGCAGGCATCTCAGCCAGAGGAATAAAACACATTATCAGGGGGTTTAACTCTCCAAAATTCCGCGAACAATGAACAGTGACACTGAATGACACAGGTAAGCTCAAAATCATTCTTGTAATTTTAATAAAAACTGAAAATTTTGTTTGCCTTCTACTCCTTCATAAGGAGTTCCAAAAGATCATGGATGACACTCCAGGATAAAAACATCAACACATATCCAGTGCAGATAGAGATAATCGTGTACATAGAAAGTTCAGTAGCTGAGTCCGTCTGCAGAACAACCATTTCAAAATCCTCAGCGTCTTCATCTGTTGATGATGTGAAGAACGTCCCTCTGTACATCTCTACTCCTGTATCAAGACAAAGGGCAAAAGTACACACTAAGGGTGAGAGGCCTATTTACAATGATGGTAATGATGGTCTTATGGTAATGCATGCTATAAAAAGCGGTACAATGGTGAAATGCATTGTGGACACTCACTGACACAGTACTGATCAATATACCCGCAATGCACATACCATGCACCGTGTTGGCCTGAAAGGTTTTTTTTCCAATTTTTGGGTGATTACAATACTGTAAATGAAATCATAATGCCCTGGGAAAATGTAAACCTATTAAGATAGACTGATAGAAGCTGACAGCAGCCACTGCCTTTTAGGAGCCACTGCTTAAAATGATCCTATGAGCTGCTTTAGGCCCCATTCACACTTGAGCGATCTGTTGATGTGTGTTAATGCACATTATGTCACGTGTTAACATATGTTTCTTTAAAGTGTATGTAAAGGTTCACATTTAAAAAAAAATAACAAACATGTCATACTTACTTGCTCTGTGTAATGGTTTTGCACAGAGCAGCCCCAATCCTCCTTTTTTCAGGTCCCCTGTCGGTGTGACCCTGCCGGTGCTCCTGGCCCCTCCCCCCTGCTGAGTGACCCCATAGCAAGCTGCTTGCTCCGGGGGCTCTCATGCTTCCTTACACCTGAGCCACCTCTGTGTGTCTATGAGACACACAGAGCAAGGTTCGTCCCCACCACCCAGCTCCCTTCCTCATGTTATACCACTGCTATACGCAGTGGTTTTGCACAGAGTAGCCCCAATTCTCTTCTTTTTGGGGCTACTTATTGGGGCTCCTGGCTCCTCCCCCTAGACCAGTACAAGCCGCTTTCCATGGGGGTACTGGTTAGAATTGCCACCTGTCCAGAATTCACCCGGACAGTTCAGGTTTGGAATCATGCGTCCGGGTTTCAGACTGCCTGAAACCCGGACACATTAGTCAGACTGGACTATGGCTTCCCAGCAGGGTTGCTGGCTGCAGTTGTCTCAGCTGAAAGTGTCTGTTACATTCTCTTTCACACTGCCCAAAGCCAGCACTAACAATTCCCCCTCCCCCACACAGACGGGAGAGGAGAGAGGGCTCGATCTGCACCTCTTCCTCTCAGCCCTACCCCTCTGTGTCTGCCCACACTCCTTAGAAAAGGAAAGTGGGGGCCGGAAATTTGAAGTCCAGCAGCCTCAGATCCATCTGGATGAGAGGTGCTGACTGCCAAGGGGTGAGTGAGCTCACCATCCATCTCTGTCTGTGACTGAAGTCTCCCCCCTCCCCCCTTCTCTCTCCTGTCTTTGAGTACACTAAGGCAAATCAGGGTTCTCAGAGCACCCCTTACTTTAGAGTTCCTCTTTACACCAGAGGCCACAGTGTTCTCCCTTACATCAGAGTCTGCAGAGTCCCCCCTTACAGTGAAAGAGAACTCTGTGAGTTCAGATGTAAAAGGGGAACTCTCTGGACTCTGATGTAAAGGGGGACTCTTGTTATTAACTTCATATGATTAGAAATTTTATTTAATAGCAAAATATATGTATAGTTTATACTACAAAACAAAATTGCTGTGCGCCGCAAAAGTGTTCGGGTTTGACTTGAAGAAAAGGTGACCATCCTAGTACTGGTGTGTGCTCGCTCCCGAGCCCTGCTCTATGCATCCATAAGACACAGAGAGCCCCACTCTCTCCCACTGCTGTGTCTCAGCCAATGAGGAGAGAGAACCGGGACAGCCGAAACTCTCGTGCACATGGCTGGATCGAGAATGGGGGAAGGTGAGTATTGGGGGGGAAGGGTGTGGGGGGTGCTGCACACACATGCATAGAATGCATGAAGGTTAAAAAAATATTTTAGAACTACTTTAAGTCCGAGCATTCTTTATGAATGGACTGTTAGTACATTGAACGGACCAAAACACACATGACCTTTTTTTTAGCAGCACACCACAACGCTCACAGTACGTGTCTTGTGGTACATTGACCCCTAATGTACGGTGCATTAGGATGCCATTTACATACAGCGGGTGCACAAGAGTTAATAGGGCCTATGGGTTTTAATGGGAAAAGTGAAGTCTAAACCTTGAGCTACACTGGACATTAAAGTATATGTACACTTAATGTCCAGTGTAGCTGGATATGTACAATCAATGTAAACTCTAAATAAACAATTCTGGATGGCTGCACACCCATGGAAAGTCATATGAAAGCTTTAATGTATAATCAACAGCAGGGTTGCCAACCACCAGTAAATTTACTGACAGTTTGTAAAAACCAGTGTCTTTTTACAACTGACAGTAAATATCAGGGGCTGATCATTTCATGCTGTGATGACTTTTTAAGTGTAAATCAAGCAAATGACTTTGTTATAGGTATTGTCAGTGTTTCCATATCATGTTTATACTGTTCAAATATTCACTGTGTTAGTTTTCAATAGGAGATCTGTAATTTCTTAGGTTGTCAGTAAAAAAATGTGCTCCGTCAGTAAATTTCCCATGTTTTGTCAGTAAAAATGCTGTGGGAGGTTGCAACCCTGATCAACAGTATATAAAAGCACCACATAGACAATAGCGGGGGAGGGGTGGACGGTTCACGCGTTTCACACGCTCACAGTGCTTTTCTCAAAACCTGACCAACCACTCGGCCACCTAACTTACCTGGAGCAGCAGCAATACACACATGTATGTAATCTCTAACAATGAATTTCTCTTATTTGGTCCCTGTTGGTCTGTTAAAAGCATTTTGCTACAGTATTTGTTTTCGATAAGTGCAAAAAAATCCTATAGATCCTGATAGAAATGTTCTTCCTGTGCTCTCTTATCCGTAACAAAGGGGTTGATTTACTAAAGGCAAATAGATTTAGTAAATGAGCAGAAGCTCTGCTGACTTCCATCATCCAATCATGTGCAAGCAAAAATGCTGTTTTTTTTTTATTTTCCTTGCACGTGATTGGGTATTCTTTGCAAACTAAAGCCTTACTTCATTTACTAAGCACATTTGCAATTGTAAATTTAAAATGCAAATGTAAAATGCAAATCATTTGCAATGTGCAGTCTATTTGCCTTTAGTAAAACAACCCTATTGCTCCCAGCTCAACAGAACTCCGCTATGTTATGTTATGGAGAAGAAGGGAGGAGAAGGTGTTCTGTAGTCCTAATATACATCTAGAATGACAATGCTGCTCCTCCTTTGATACAGTACAGTAAGTGAGCGTTGTCTCCCTAGCAATGTTAATTTCGGCAGAAAATTTCGATTTAGTCTTATGCCCTGTACACACGGTCGGATTTTCCGACGGAGAAAGTGCGATCGGATTGTGTTGTCGGAGATTCCGACTGTGTGTGGGCTGCATCGGACTTTTTCCGTCGGAATTTCCGACACACAAAGTTTGAGAGCAGGCTATAAAATTTTCCGACAACAAAATCTGATCGGTTAAATTCCGATCGTGTGTACACAAATCCGATGCACAAAGTGCCACGCATGCTCAGAATAAATTAGGAGACGAAAGCTATTGGCTACTGCCCCGTTTATAGTCCCGACGTACGTCCTTTACGTCACCAGGTTAAGAACGATCGGATTCGCCGACAACTTTTTGCGACCGTGTGTATGCAAGATAAGTTTGAGCCAACATCCGTTGGAAAAAATCCATGGATTTTGTTGTCGGAATGTCCGATCAATGTCCGACCGTGTGTACAGGGCATTAGTGTTTTGACTAAAATGGCAATTTAGTCTCATTTTAGTCTTCTGCAATTGTTTTAGTTGTATTTAGTCGACTAAATCTCCAGTAGATTTTAGTTGACTAAAATCATTTTAGTCGTCTAAAATCAAATGGGTGTAGTAGTTAAATTGTAATGCATTATTTAAGCATTTCTCTACCATTTCCAAACTCATTATATACGGCTAGAGTGAAAAATCGTCATTATTCATTATTCATATAATCCTTATTATTTATGGCATTGAGGTATGAACATGCACTACAGACCAGAGTTAATTTGGACGTCAAATTTAAATTTATTTGTATTCATACTCTTTTGACTAAAATGCCATTTTAGTTTTAGTCGTATTTAGTCATCTCAATTGTTTTAGTTTTAGTGGTATTTTAGTCGACTAAAATAGTATTAATTTAGTCAACAAAATGAACGCTGCTCCCTAGGGAAGCAAGTGTGTTACTGGCAAGATCACTGGGTTAAAATGAATGCACACAAGACAACTAATGCAGACACAACATCTAAGGACTGGTAAGGTTCATTATATTTCATTTTTGGCCTTTATGTTTAGATGCATTTTAAATCTCTTTGTTTTTGAGCAACCTCATTATTCATTGGCATAGGTCAGGTTAGTCCCACATCTTGGACCAGTGCCGGCTGGTGTGTTTTTTTTTGGGGGGGGCGGCAAATAACCGCCCCCCGGGCGGATGGTGGAGCAGCAGCACTTACTACCCCCCCCCCCACACACACACACGGCATGGCACTAACACTCCCAACAAACCCCCCCACCACCACCCACTGTCCTTACCCTGGATGCGGGCGGTGAGAGCAGTGGTCTGAGCTGATGCGGCCATCTTCCAGCCCTGTCCGCATGGCGGGCTTGGGGAAAGCTGCTCCGGTGTCCTCTCCTCTCTCCAGTGCGTCTCCTCTTTGCATCCAATAGGTAACGTTTTGGCCAATCGAGAAACGGGTTTTATACCTGCTTCCCGATTGGCCAGAAGCAGGATCAGTCTTGCAACAGCGAACATTCATACGCTGTTAATAATACAAAAAAGATGCGGCGCTAATACATATTTATGACCTGTGATATAAATTGATAAAATAATCAAAAATAATGGTGCAAGATGAATAATATCATACTCTAATGTCCCAAAAATAATTAAAGACAAATATAGATAAACGAATAGAATCCAAAACCAAAAAGAAAGTCCGTGATAAATCAAGGAAAAGTGCCAGAAAGGGCCACAACAAAGATGAGGATGCAGTGGGGAGAATCTTCTGTGGTTCCTCACACCCGAGGTGGAATATCAGATATGCTTACCAGATCCCATTGACCGCCATTACAGCAGTCAAAAACAGCACAGGGAAATTTTGGGGCTCCCCACAACCTCAGCTTAATGGTACCGATGGGCGACAGATGATATCTCAGGATTCAAAGAGAAAAAGAACAATCCATCGCATAATACAGTCTGCACAATCGTTTTATTAGAAAGGAATTGCACTTACAAAGCCTCCATGTAGTAATCAGCATATCGCGTACAACTATCAGTCAGCGCCTCCGTCTGCTGCCTCCGCCTTCCTAGTTCGTGTACAGCCCTACACAAGAACGGACGTGGTGACGTCGTAGGCTCCTCCCCAAGGAGGAACCTACGACGTCACCACGTCCGTTCTTGTGTAGGGCTGTACACGAACTAGGAAGGCGGAGGCAGCAGACGGAGGCGCTGACTGATAGTTGTACGCGATATGCTGATTACTACATGGAGGCTTTGTAAGTGCAATTCCTTTCTAATAAAACGATTGTGCAGACTGTATTATGCGATGGATTGTTCTTTTTCTCTTTGAATCCTGAGATATCATCTGTCGCCCATCGGTACCATTAAGCTGAGGTTGTGGGGAGCCCCAAAATTTCCCTGTGCTGTTTTTGACTGCTGTAATGGCGGTCAATGGGATCTGGTAAGCATATCTGATATTCCACCTCGGGTGTGAGGAACCACAGAAGATTCTCCCCACTGCATCCTCATCTTTGTTGTGGCCCTTTCTGGCACTTTTCCTTGATTTATCACGGACTTTCTTTTTGGTTTTGGATTCTATTCGTTTATCTATATTTGTCTTTAATTATTTTTGGGACATTAGAGTATGATATTATTCATCTTGCACCATTATTTTTGATTATTTTATCAATTTATATCACAGGTCATAAATATGTATTAGCGCCGCATCTTTTTTGTATTATTATCTATGGTGGGATTTGGAGACTAGATCTCGATGCAGGCTGCTTAGATTTCACTACACTGTATATTTTTTGTTTCACCTTGAGTGCAGCTTTCACTATTGTTTTTGCGAGCACATTCATACGCTGTTGCAACACATCTGCGTGGGCTCCGGTTGCATGCTCAGCGACCAGAGCCCACCCTATTTTGATGCCTATTAGAGCCTCTGGCTCTAATCAGGTGCTTGAAAAAAACTCTGGCCACTGTAATTGGGTTGACAAGGAGAGAGGGGGCAGTGCCCGGGCCCCCCTAATGGACGAGCCACCACTGTCTTGGACCTCAGGCCCTATGACGCTGTGTCCTGGGATCACAGCATTACCTCTATTTAAGTAAGGCTTGTGTCACACAGACTTCAACTTGTATACGAGCAGTGTGAACAGCAAGATTTGACAAGGCATTTGCAGAGCTTTCAGCAAGATTTGTTAAAGCTTTTTAAGTACCATTCATCTCCAGTTTGTATATGCTGAACACAGTTCCCAATAGGAGTGCTGATAGCCACTTTAAAGCGGAGTTCTACTTCAAAAAAATAAAATAAAAGTCATCAGCTACAAATACTACAGCAGCTGACTTTTAATAATCGGACACTAATGCTATCTACACACGATCGGGCATTCCGACAACCAAACCGTGGATTTTTTTTCCGACGGATGTTGGCTCAAACTTGTCTTGCATACACACGGTCACACAAATGTTGTCGGAAATTCCGAACGTCAAGAACGCGGTGACGTACAACACGTACGGCGAGCCAAGAAAAATGCTCAAAGGTTCAATAGCCAGTGCTGCTTCTGCTTGATTCAGAGCATGCGTGGGCTTTTGTGCGTCAGAATTGTGTACACGCGCTCGGAACTTGTTGTCGGAAAATTTGAGAACCTACTCTCAAACATTAGTTGGCGGAAATTCCGACAACAAATGTTCTATGAAGCATTCACACGGTTGGATTTTCTGACAACAAGCTCACATCCAACATTTGTTGTCGGAAAATCCTATTGTGTGTACGGCCCATTACCTGTTCCAAGGTCCAGCGATGCGGGGGAACGAAGCGACGCTCTTCTCCCCCTCTCAGCGGCGCCGGCATTGTAACTGTGGGCGCCCGGCTGTGGCTTCACAGCCGGGCACCCACTGCACATTTGTGCGAGCCGCGCCGCGAGCCGTGACTGGGGGGTCACCTTCCCTTAAAGCGGAAGTTCCATTTTTGGGTGGAACTCCGCTTTAAGCAAACTGCTAGAAGACTTCAATGCTTCTTGAAGCTTGTTGAAAGCCTGCTGAAGCCTTCTAGCAGCTCGCTTAAAGTTGCAATCAACACCCCCATTGATCTGTGTTCAGCATTTACAAACTGGAGCTGAAAGGTACTTAAAGTGGTGTTCCAGCCAAAATGATACTTTTTAAATAAAAATACCCCTATAATACACAAGCTTAATGTATTCTAGTAAAGTTAGTCTGTAAACTAAGGTCTGTTTTGTTAGTTTATAGCAGTAGTTTGTTATTTTATAAACTTACAGCAGGCCATGGCCATCTTAAGTGTGGGCATCTGAAGCCAGACTGTATTTCTTCCTGGATCTCATCCTTGCAGATCTCGCACATGCTCAGTGCAGCACAAGCAGTGTAATAGGTTTCCATAGCAACGGCAGTGTCAGAGGAAGTTGCCACCCCTTCCCAGAAGGCATTGCAAACAGGAAATGATGCGATGAGCCACGGCCAGGGAGGAGGAAGTGAAAAATGAATACAGCAGATATACAGTAGGTGCTGAGAAAAAAAAATTAAAATATCCAATTTCTTTACAGTGCACAGTTTAGTGAGGGATGCTGAAGAGTTGTAAAAGTGGGTGGAACTCCACTTTAAAAAGCTTCAACAAAGCTTGCTGAAAGCTCTTATACAAGCTGAAGCTCGTTTGAAAAAGGCCTTATTGCACATGCACAGGAACTCCATTCATTTACAGTAAGCCATTTATTCCCCGGATCACAGGAGCTGCAAGTGGGTGGTCCCTGCATAATCACAGGTGACATTTTGGCAGGCCACTCTGATAAGAGGGTGGTATCAGGGCAGGACCACCTGGTCATTGGACAGGAACCAATCAGATAATGGGCAACAAGTAGGTACATCTATTAGTAGCAATCAAAAGCTTTCTTTGCCCCATGGAGAAGAGTCATCATACACACCTGGATATTCCTTGCTCTCGTTCAATTTTAGTCTGAATGTCACCATGTCTGGAGAGATGTATGCAGCATCCAGTGTCAGCCCAAAGGCGAAAATGAAGAGCAGAAGTAGCCTGTTCATGGTTATCTTCCTGATCAGAGTCTGAAGATTAGTCTCTATGTAGATCGTTTTCACATATGGCTATATGTACATTTTCCTGTTGCTGCCTTGATCGCTGACAGCAGCCATACTGTTTTCACTCCTTAATGGTCGCTATTGTTCTGTTGAATGTCTGTTACTAAAGATAACTGTCACCATTGCTGAAAATAACTGTCACTTAATGGCAGAGAACCTGCAACCACCAGAGCTTAGGGGAGAAAAGGCTGCAGGGACTGGTCTAGCAGTGTTGAGGCAGTCTGCGGGAGAGGAGGAAGAGGTAAAAAAAAAAAAAGTGTTTTTTCTGGTCCCCCTGACATAAATTAGCATTTAACCCTTGCAGCATGGGAGCAGCCACACTGCTAGGGAGGAATTCCCCCCCCCCCCCCCAAGACTTCAGGCTAAGTTCACCTTTTGTAAAAAAAAAAAACAGCAAATTCACATGATTTTTAAAAAAAAATTGTATTACCACGGTGCCTGCAAAGCATTGCACCTGCAATCTAACATCGATCTACCAATGTCAGACTCCTGCAGCAGATACTCCTGACATCTCTCTGCCCGTACCTTCATACAGGCAGACAGCTACTCAGCCGCAGGAAGTGTCAGTGAACTAGGAGGGCGCTGATGAGCACCCCAGTGGTTCACTGAAAACTACAAGCCGTCTGCCGTGGTGGAAGATGGGACTTGTAGTTTATTCACAGATCGTTGTGAATGAATGACAGGGCTGTTAACCGCTTGTCGACTGTATAACTTACATATACAGCCCCAAGGGAGCTCTGCTGTGCGGGATCACGTATCTAGTACGTGATCCTGTACTTCTGGGTCTAGGACGCGCATGCACGCCGCCGTCGGCCCGTTCCCACTGTGATTATACACAGTGGGAGCTGATCTGCGGGTGCTGAGTACTCGATCTCCGCCGTCACCCACCAATCATTCAGCACAGGGGCAGAACGGGGATCTGCCTATGTAAACAAGTAGTAGGGAAGTATGGAAGGCATTGATCCTGTGTTCCTGTAAAGCAGGGACATTGATAAATGCCTTCCCCTAGTAAAAGCACCTCCCCACAGTGCACAAACACTGGCTAGACACACATTTAACCCTTTGAACGCCACTGATGTTAACTCCTTCCCAGCCAGTGTCATTAGTACAGAGACAGTGCATATTTTTAGCGTTTAGCGTCACTGGTCCCTAAAAAGTGTCAGTTAGTGTCTGATTTGTCCACCATAGTATCGCAGTCCTGCTATAAGTCGCTGATCGCCGTCATTACTAGTAAAAAAAAAATTAGAAATTCCATAAATCTATCCCATAGTTTGCAGACGCTATAACTTTCGCGCAAAACCAATCAATATACGCTTATTGAGATTTTTTTTTACCAAAAATATGTAGCAGAATACATATTGGCCTAAACTGATGAAGAAATTTGATTTTTTTTTTACTGGATATGCTTTATAGCAGAAAGTAAAAAATATTGTTGTTTTTTTTCAAAATTTTTTTTTTTTTTGTTTATAGCACTAAAAAACAAAACAAAAAAAAAAACGCAGGAGGTGATCAAATATCACCAAAAGAATGCTCTATTTGTGAGAAAAAAAGTACATACATTTTAGTTAGGGTCAGCGTCGCACGACCGCACAATTGTCAGTTAAAGTAACGCAGTACTGTATTGCAAATAACAGCCTGGTCATGAAGGGGGGTAAATCTTCCGGAGGTCAATTTGTGACAGTGGGTGTAGGGCCACTGACACAGTTAGGGGTCAGGGAGGTGCGAGGTTGCTGCATTAGTAACATGTTACACCCTGCATACAGACAGATATAACATATAACATGTTATGAAAGGCGACTTTATGACCTTATCCTTTAAAGTGGTTGTAAACTCTGTTACATCGCTTTTACCTACAGGTAAGCCTATAATAAGGCTAACCTGTATGTACCGTGAATATCTCCTAAACTTGCACCGTTTAAGAGATATTCACTGTATGTGTCGTGACCGGTAGCTCCCGTGCGCATGCGCGGGAGTGACGTCATCGCGGCTCTAGCTAATCACAGCGCTGGAGCCCGCGAACCCGGAAATAACTCCGGTAGACAAGTCACCGGTCTCAGCAGTGTGCGGGGACTGCTGCAACAGTTTCGATCTCAGGATTTCATAATGAGCTAGTATGTGATGCATACTAGCTCATTATGCCTTTGTCTTGCAGGGTTTTTTTGTTGTTTTTTTCTGAGTTTACAACAACTTTAAAGAAGAACTGTGAAAATAGTTGCCAACATGTTAAATTAGTTTCCATGGTTGTCATGTCATTATAGACCTAAATTGGATATTCTCCAAATCATTACAAAGCACTACAAAATTCTGACATTTCATCCCTGCAGGTCTACAAAATCTACCCAAACCCCCAAATCCAGGGAAACAGCTGTAGTTGAACAAGTGAAATATATAAGGGAGCTGTTGAACCTGCCAAAAGGATTTGTTTGCTGACAAGAAATAAACTGAAATATTGATATCATCACAGTCCAACTGCAGAAATGGTTTATTGCAAAGTAGCATAAGCTAGAACATTGGCGGTCATCTGACTTGACATGGGGGGGCCTCAAGTGACTTCACAAGGTCTGCTTATAATATTCAGTGAATGCAATCTTATAGAAAGCTGTCAGGGACTGCAGACATGCAACAAGAGATAGTCAGAGACTACGGGCATGTTACCAGAGATAGTCGGAGACTACGGGCATGTTACCAGAGATGGTCGGAGACTACGGGCATGTTACCTGAGATAGTCGGAGACTACAGGCATGCTACAAGAGATGGTCAGAGACTATAAGCATGCCACGTGAAATGGTCAGACTACGGGCATGCTACAAGAGATGGTCAGAGACTATGAGCATGCCACGTGAAATGGTCAGACTACGGGCATGCTACAAGAGATGGTCAGAGACTATGAGCATGCCACGTGAAATGGTCAGACTACGGGCATGCTACAAGAGATGGTCAGAGACTATAAGCATGCCACGTGAAATGGTCAGACTACGGGCATGCTACAAGAGATGGTCAGAGACTATGAGCATGCCACGTGAACTGGTCAGACTACGGGCATGCTACAAGAGATGGTCAGAGACTATAAGCATGCCACGTGAAATGGTCAGACTACGGGCATGCTACAAGAGATGGTCAGAGACTATGAGCATGCCACGTGAAATGGTCAGACTACGGGCATGCTACAAGAGATGGTCAGAGACTATGAGCATGCCACGTGAACTGGTCAGACTACGGGCATGCTACAAGAGATGGTCAGAGACTATGAGCATGCCACATGAAATGGTCAGACTATGGGCATGTTACCAGAGATGGTCAGAGACTATGAGCATGCCACGTGAAATGGTCAGACTACGGGCATGCTACAAGAGATGGTCAGAGACTATGAGCATGCCACATGAAATGGTCAGACTATGGGCATGTTACCAGAGATGGTCAGAGACTATGAGCATGCCACGTGAAATGGTCAGACTACGGGCATGCTACAAGAGATGGTCAGAGACTATGAGCATGCCACGTGAAATGGTCAAACTATGGGAGTGCTACAAGAGATGGTCAGAGACTATGAGCATGCCACGTGAAATGGTCAGACTACGGGAGTGCTACAAGAGATGGTCAGAGACTATGAGCATGCCACGTGAAATGGTTAGAGTATGGGCATGCTACAAGAGTTGGTCAGAGACTATGAGCATGCCACGTGAAATGGTCAGACTACGGGCATGTTAAAAGACTTGGTCAGAGACTACAGGTATGCTACAGGAGCTGTTGGAAACTAGAGGACATGCTTCAAGAGAAAGTCAGAGAGGGAAGACACATTGAGGTTGATTTAATAAAGACAAATTGGCTGTTCACTTTGCAGGGGAATTTTCCTTAGCTTATAGAATGAGGTGAAGCTCTGCTGACTTCCATCATCCAAGCATGCACAAGCAAAACACTGTTGGTTTTTTCTCCTATGTTCCTTGCATGTGATTGAGTATTCCTTGCAAAGTCAATTTTCACCACACTAATCTAAGTTAAATTCTCAAAGTGAACAGCCTATTTGCCTTTAGTAAATCAACCCCAGTATATGACACTGCTAGTGATCATTTCCATTACAGCCTCTAAACAAATCAATGCTTCTACATTTGCAAGGGCCCTGAGAGCCTCACTATAGTGTAAAAGAGCCCCAAGCCACAGGTTAGGCACCAGGGATGTAGAGCATCTGCTTCTGAAGGTAAAAGCAATTCCACATGCTACATCATTATATGAATAAATAAGGTTTATTGTGGCGTGGGCAATAAATTGTCATTTAATGTATTTATTGTTATGGATTATTACACTAAATAATACATTCTCTTATCCAATTGCCTGAGAAGCTTTAGGACACCATTCCCCTTCACTGGAGTGGTGGGCATCACGAGAAGTATTTCACCTCTTCTTTGCGGGGGCATCTGTCACTTTTAACTCCCTTAAACTTCTACAGGAAATAAGTGCTACTCCTTCGTAATTTTCACACCGGTTTCTGGTAAACATTTACAGTCAAGGCAATAAAATTTTCATAAGATTTAAAAAATGTCCTCTAATTCATCATAGAGCATTACTATCTCCATTTTCCATTGAGCAAAATCTTGGAGGAATCCATCGGGTGAAGGTTAATGGGGTTAGATGCAGGATAGCTCATTATTGCCCAATCTCAGTCCAATTCAGAAGGTAATTCCAGAGTTATCTTGTCATTAATCTCAAGGTAATAATCCCTGGTGGTGATTCTCAGGTTGGACAGGAAGTCAAAAGAAGCGATTATATCAGTTGTGTTGTTAATATAGACAACTAGAGTGAAGTCATAAAGCAGAGAAGGAAGTATTAACACGCTGAAGAATTTAGCAATCAGCAATGTAAGAAATTGAAAAGAAAACACATGACAGCCCGAGGAGGAATACCTCTAAAAAACGATGAAAAGAAAATCGATATTTCACAACACGGATGTCCATAAAAGCCAAGGAACAGTAGAAGTGGTCCTAATGATGAGTAGATTATGGCTAATCTGATCTGCCGTTAACCTGCAAAATAAAGTCCTGCTATACCTTTAGCTATTTTTTAAGAAGTTCACATAACTAGAAACAAATGTATTTAAAGAGACATCCTCACCTTGCCCATCCAGAGAAAAAAGGCAGTATCTTTGCCCTCCCTACCCACTTATACTTACCTTGTCAATACTCCCCTGTAGCTCTATGCTCTGAAACTGCCAGAAGTAATACCCAGTGCTTCCCAGTATGGGGTCTAGCAGCCAATCACTAGACGTGAGCACTGTCACATGACAGAGTGGCATCACCACGCCCCCTAACGTCCATCACCAGTCAACACTTGGATTTTAGCACCAGCTATGGTGTGTGAAGGGACAGTTGGGGAGGGCTGGTAAGGTGACTGTCACTTTTCCCAAAAAAAAAAAAAGATGAGGTAAAAGTGTCTTGTTTAAGCCCAATTCTGGGCTTTTCTTCAAAAAGCTTTTTTTCCCCAGCTTCTTACTAAGATAACAGCCCTGGCTGCAATATTCACCTCTTCAATCTGTCAATCACAGTAATTCCTTTCTTCAACAAGATGTCCCCGGTCATTAAAGTTGAAGCTAGAAGACTGAGGACATGATCTTCTCAATGCCAACCACAGTAATTCCTTTCTTCAGAAAGATGTCCTCAGTCATGTAGGTTGAACCTAGAAAATTTAGTACATGGCCTCCTTGCTGTCAACCACAGTAATTTCTTTCTCCAGCAAGATGTCCTCAGTCATTAAAGTTGAAGCTAGAAGACTGAGGGCATGATCTCCTCAATGCCAAACACAGTAAATCCTTTTTTCAGGAAGATGTCTTCAGTCATGTAGGTTGAACCCTAGAGAACCCTAGAGAACTTAGGAAATGGAGAGGTGCTGACATCATTGTTTCTATGGCCAGCTATAGACAGAGCGAATCTGCTAGATTCCCTCATCAACCCAGACAGTGTTGACAGGGGAATCCCTCACGAGGAGCCATTGTGTTCTCCTCACGGGGGGTTGGGGATGGGGGGAAGCCGTCCCTGCTGGGAGAACACAGTGATTATTGCTAGCAGCTATAACAGCTGCTTACAATAATTGCATGTTAAATTCAGCAGGCTGGTTGTACCCAAGTTGATTGATCGATCAACTTGGGTACATTCAGCCTGCCCATACATGGTTCGAATCTCGTCCGGTTCCTGCTGAACCAGCCAAGATTTGAACTGTCTATGGCTGGCTTAAGTGGTACCTGTAACTCTATCTTTGATTTTGATATAAATGTTGGGTGGAGCTCCAGGACCTGACGTCACCTTGTACCAGCTGGCTGGCTTCTGCCGTGGCTGTGTTTTTCGTTTAAAATTTGCTCCAGGGCTTAGTAAATGAGGAAAAGCTCTGCTGAATTCCATCATCCAATCATATGCAAGCAAAAAGGCTGTTTTTTAAATTTTCCTTGCACGTGATTGGGTATTCTTTGCAGAGTGAATCTTTACCTCATTTACTAAGATCTGGAGCAACTGCACTTGCAGAGTGCAATTGCACTTTGCAAAGTGCACAGTCTATTTGCCTTTAGTAAATCAACCCCATTGTGTGTCTTAACACCCCTTTTGATATTATTAACATGTTCTGCTATGCGGACTCCCATGGGTTTAGAGGTTCTCCCCACGTATTGAAGTCCACAATCACATTGTAACATATACACCACCCCAACAGTGTCACATGTGATCAGATTTTTGATTTGATAGGTTCTGTTGGTGGCGGCAGCAATAAATTCCTTCCTTTTTTTAATATTATGTCTGCATTGCCTGCATGCTGGAGTGTCGTCCGACGGTGTTGGATTGGATTTCCATAGTGGCTGAGGAGTGCTGACCCACCTCCTAGCAGACACATGCGCTTATGACCTCCTATAACAAGAGGTCCATCCTATCTGGTAAGCACATCTGTGTGCCTGTGGTGGAGGATATTGTCACCTTATACAGAAGATCTTGTTCCCCTTTCTGACCACGAGGGATCTTCTCTTCTTTTTCAATGTCTTTACATGCTATGGACTTTTTTACTTATGCGCTGCACTAACATTGTTTTTTAAGTAGTTTTAAAGGCTTTGTGATTTCCTATAGTGTTCAGCTTGCATCCACATGCTATTAGTTTGCGCTGATTGTTCCCGTTTATAAGCTATTGGCTACTGGCTATCAACTTCCTTGTTTTAGTCCGGTCGTACGTCATCACTTATGAATCTGTCGGACTTTAGTTGATCGTGTGTAGGCAAGTCCGTTCATTCGGAAAGTCTGTTGTAAAGTCCGTCAAAGTCAGTCGGAAAGTCCGTCAAAGTCCGTTGAAAAGTCCGCCAGACCTAGTCCGTCGAAAAGTCTGCCCGTGTGTACACGGCATTACAGATATAAATGTTGCAAAGCAGAGTTTTCCTGTACCCCCTTTCTCATCTGCCCCATCACTGTAACCCTCTGCACATCTGCCCCACCACTGTACCACCCTGCACATCTGCCCCACCTCTTTACCCCCTGCTCATCTGCCCCACTTCTGTACCCCCCTGGTTATCTGTCCCACCACTGTAACCCCCTGTACATCTGCCCCCCCATTGCACCACCCTGCTAATCTGCCCGACTAATGTTCCCCCTTTCTCATCTGCCCCACCACTGTACCTCCCTGCACATCTGTTCCACCGCCGTACCCCCATGCTCTTCTGTCTCACTGCTCTGTTCCCCTGCTCATCTGTCCCACCAATACACCTTTCACATCTGCCCCACTGCTCTACCCCACCTTGCTTTTCTGTGCCACCACTGAACCCCCTTCTCATGTGCCCAATCACTGTACCTCCCTGCACACCTGCCCCATCACTGTACCCCGCTGCTCTTTTGTGTCACTGCTGAACCCCCTTCTCATCTCTCCCACCACTGTACCTCCCTGCACACCTGCCCCACCGCTGTACCCTCCTGTTCTTCTGTCCCATCTCTGAACCACTTCTGCTTATTTTCCCCACTGCTGTACCCTCCTCTTCTCTATGATATGCTTGATATGAAGCAGAGATGAGACACATCTACCTATCCTGGGACACTCATCCTGCTGAACCACCTCTCGCATCCAGCCCACGTGCTTGTATGTGATGTATGTGATGTATGTGATGTATGGGATGTGTGTGATGTATGTGAAGTATGGGATGTCACATACAGCATTTTCTGAAAGCAGTGGGCCCGTGTCCAGGATCATAAATTGGGCCCCCGCAGCTGAGAAAAAGTGCGGCGCTAGCAGCAAAAGTTGGGAGTGATTTTCATTGCGCTGAATACTGGCTGTGGCTTAAAGGAACACAGAGTGCCGGGGTTCAGTAGTAAGTGACACAAAGGTTCAAGAATAATTTCAACAAACTGCCCAGAAGCTCAACAGTAATTCCACAAACTGTGACGTGATTGTGGTTTTCTCAATCAGTGAAATCTCTTCTTTATGAGATTGGTAGTGGTGGCAACCAAGCGAGTCATCTTCCCCCAGATGGTGGGCTAGCAGGACTGTGATTGACTTTAACAGTGACCAATGACAGTTCTCCTCCTCCTAGAAACAGGGACTGCCCCCCTAGCAAAACTGCACCCAATCTCTTCCCCATCACAAAAGCTGACGATTGCAGCTACAGCAAAGTTGGAGAACCAAACAATGTTTCCCATCTTTTACAATGTGTGGGGGCACAGTGCCTCCCCCTCAGTGCAGGTGCGGCGTGGGGAACTCTGAAATTGGAATGTATTAGTGTCTCACTGACACTTCCCTGCGCTGCTCTGCTGATGGGGAGGGAGTTGAGTGTCGGCAAAAGAGGTCGGGGGTTGCCTACCCCTGCTGTAGAGTCACATATGTGGGTGTATATACAGTGGTAAATGACACCCCCGCCCTCCTCCATGCCCACTAACCAGATAAACACAATGGGGGCTGGATATTACATCTTGATTGACGGAGGCTTTACCTCTCTGTTATTCTAAGACACATCCTGGAGTGGCGTCACACAGCCTGTCACAGGGAGAAATTCGCCCACACCATGTTATTTTCACAAAATAATCAATATTTAATTTTAAATATATATTATATGACAATTTAAAACAGTTTATTGATATTGTTTATTTATTTTTACTCAGTTTTCCAAAGACAGTTTATTTTTCATTAATTTTAAACATTTGACTAGCAGCAGAGGACTAGAGGCCCCTCCTGCTTATGTTTGCCTGCAGACAGGCTGGGAATGAGCTGCGTCATGTGACAGCTGTATATCGATTAGGAAAAAGGGACTTCGATGTTTTGTTTTTTTTAACTAAAATAATTACAGTGTCATCATCCACATACAGGAAGAGAACAAAGGAAGTGGGACTTTAATTGAAGCACCTGGTAGCAAAAGGATAGTTGGTTAAACAAAAGAAATTTTATTGATATAATAATGTAAACATACATAAATTGTTGATATCAGGTACAAAATGACACAATAGTAGCAACGACTATAATGATAACAAGGATGTCTCAAAATGTAACCGCTGGAATGGGAGGTAAAAAAAAATTTAAGCATAGTAGAAAGCAGTAGAATAATTAAATGGCAGTAATATCTCGACACAGACCATAATAAAATTCCATAGTTCAACCCAGACCAAGTTAGATAAAAATCATCATTGCGAGGTAATGCCTGCAGGACCTATGGCCTCACTGGACCTGTGGAGGTAGATATTGTATAGTAGCTTGAAATAGGTATAAAGGGGTAAGGACACGGCATCGTATAGCTCTACGCGTTTCGTGGCTGATACGATAAGAATATATATGAGATGATCAGTAGTAGTTGTGGACCTAGGCGGGGGTAGGGTGACACCCCTATTAGCACAAAGGTGCATACTTACTAGTTGAGGTTCACTGGCTGATGATGCGGCGGTGAGACGCCATAGGCATCAGGGATTGCCTCCAACCGGGGGCTGTGGTGGGCTGCCCAATGGGGACAACATAAACAAGAGGCCAACGAAGCGGACAAGGGACCACGGGAATCACTGCTGGGCAGAGGGAAAATAAACAAAGTGAAGGGGTGCCATGAGTGACTGGAAGTGGAAAAATGGGAAGGTGAGACAAAGAAACCCATGTATATCAATAAAATTCCTTTTGTTCAACCAACTATCCTTTTGCTACCAGGTGCTGCAATTAAAGTCCCACTTCCTTTGTTCTCTTCCTTTCGACTTAATAAGGATGGAAATACATGACCCTACCGGGTCATGTTTTCATTTAACGTCCCATAGGGATGGAAATACATACCTTACCAGGTTTTGGCTTCCTAAAAGTCCCTAAATAACCCCACTCCACTTTCTCCTCATCATCCACATACAGAAAAAGAAGGGATAATGTAAATAGTGTGTGTTTAGTATCACTTTAAGGCTTACATCTGCTTTAACATGCAAAATAGTGCACGTTAATGCTTTGCAACGGAGCAGAACCCTGGGAGCTATCATTTTTTTGCAAACTTAGCAATGAGCCATCTTAGCTTAACACATATCTGGTGAGCCACTAGGAATGCTGAACAACACTGTAGTATGCAGCCCATGATTCATACAGTGATAGCCATGATCTTCTGGGTGTTCCGTCTGCTCACTGACCACAAGGGGTCATGTACTTACCACCTCTGCAATTCAGAAAATGTCTTGTATGTTTTTTGGGAATACAAACTGTTCTCCGATTTGATGGGATTTAGATTGTGGCTCCACCGCCCCTCCTATCCACCTCTTCCAATCAGAGAATGTCTTGTGTTAATTGAAAAACTGTGAATAGCAGCCGTCCTGAAGTGGAAGCCCCTCGAGTAGGACCCAGAAGATTGTGGCTATCACTGTTTGTAGCTCCCACTACTACAGTGATCGTCAGCTTCCCTAGTGGCACTTAGGATATCAGATATGGGTTGAGCCAGGCTGGAGCAATGTAAGTTTGCAAAAAAGATTCCAGGAGTTCCGCTTTAAGTCTGGGTTCCCACATATGCGATGCGGGAACCAGCGTGATGACTGTGTGGGTTCCCGCATCGCATGTCTCTCGCAGGCAGTTCACACTGCCCTATACGAACCGCTGCGGGTGTCAATACAAAGTTAATGACACACCCAGATCGGTTCGCAGATCGCAGTGCGAACTGTCAAATGGTGCAGGAATCGGATCGCATAGGTGTGAACACCCAATACGATCTGATTCCAGGGCGGACTAAAAAAAGGGTCCTGCACCATTTTGGTCCGAATGCGATGCTAATTCAGCCATATGGTATGGCTGAATTTGCATCGCATAGACATCGCAAGTGATCTGCACAGCAATGCGCTGCAAATCACATGCAATGTCTGACATCGCAATAGTGTGAACCCAGCCTAAAGATGGCCAAACTTCTGTAAAAACGTTTATGTTATAGTCAGCTTCATCTGTATTCAAGAGAAATCTAAGTAAGTCATTTAGGTAAATTTTCCAGCCTGCAATATATATTTTCATCCTGTTTGTTTCTCCTAATCAGTGATATCAGCCTACCAGGATCTGCTGCGGTATAACTCCCTTCACTTATTAATAGGTGTTTGTTGGTTTAATCTTGGACTTATCAGGACTTCTGTCGGAAATGAAGGTCTCACATGTCCATAATCTGAGATGTGTATTGCTGATAAGACGGAGTTCAGTGACAGAAAAGTCTGTTATGCTGGCTGTGGAATTTTCTCTAAAGCCTCCACACTCTATGAGTTTATTATGTACATTCCATCGCTCCCAATATCCTCACACAACCCCAATGTCACGGAACTATCCTTAACTCTCCAGTGACTAGAGGCTGTTGAAGTCTAGATGCCTAGATGGAATTTAACAGCATTGGGATGTATCAATAGACTTGACTATAACACTACAGAGTTGATTTACTAACACTGGAGAGTGCAAAATCTGGTATAGCTGTGCATGGTAACCAATCAGTTTCTAACTTCAGCTTCTTCAGATAAGCTTTGACAAAAAAAAAAAAAAAAACACGTCTTAAAAAACACTTAGTGCTAGACCCAGGGGAAATCTTCCATCACACTTCTTTCAGAATGTCTATCAAGGGTGCAGCCCTTCTTGGACCAGGAAGTCCTCTGAGCTCTGAGGAAAGGGGCATGACTCCCGAAACACATCAGCTGTCCAACCAGTTCCCAGGACAAACCGTATTGCGTTCAGACTGGAGCAGATCTGTTTGGCTTGATGTTTTTTATTCGCATGTGAGTATCTATTTGTCTATGCGGGTTTGATAAAAATGATCAATGTTAATGCACGAGGTGGTCGCGCCCTCCTGTGTGTCTTTTGCCACATCAGAAGTGGTCGCGCCCTCCCATGTGTCTTTTGCCACACCAGAGGTGGTCGCGCCCTCCTGTGTGTTTTTTTGCCACACCAGAGGTGGTTGCGCCCCCCTGTGTTTTTTTGCCACATCAGAGGTGGTCGCGCCCTCCTGTGTGTTTTTGTTTGCCACACCAGAGGTGGTCGCGCCCTCCTGTGTGTTTTTTGCCACATCAGAGTTGGTCGCGCCCTTCCATGTGTCTTTTGCCACACCAGAGGTGGTCGCGCCCTCCTGTGTGCTTTTTTGCCACACCAGAGGTGGTCGCGCCCTCCTGTGTGTTTTTTGCCACATTAGAGGTGGTCGCGCCCTCCCATGTGTCTTTTGCTACACCAGAGGTGGTTGCGCCCCCTTGTGTGTTTTTTGCCACATCAGAGGTGGTCGCGCCCACCTGTGTGTTTTTGTTTGCCACACCAGAGGTGGTCGCGCCCTCCTGTGTGTTTTTTGCCACATCAGAGTTGGTCGCGCCCTCCCATGTGTCTTTTGCCACACCAGAGGTGGTCGCGCCCTCCTGTGTGTTTTTTTGCCACATCAGAGGTGGTCGCGCCCTCCTGTGTGTTTTTTTGTCACACCAGAGGTGGTTGTGCCCTCCTTTGTGTTTTTTGCCACACCAAAAGGTGGTTGCGCCCTCCTGTGTGTTTTTTGCCACATTAGAGGTGGTCGCGCCCTCCCATGTGTCTTTTGCCACACCAGAGGTGGTTGCGCCCTCCTGTGTGTTTTTTGCCACATCAGAGGTGGTCGCGCCTTCCTGTGTGTTTTTTGCCACATCAGAGGTGGTCGCGCCCTCCCATGTGTCTTTTGCCACACCAGAGGTGGTCGCGCCCTCCTGTGTGTTTTTTGCCACACCAGAGGTGGTCGCGCCCTCCTGTGTGTTTTTTGCCACATCAGAGGTGGTCGCGCCCTCCCATGTGTCTTTTGCCACACCAGAGGTGGTCGCGCCCTCCTGTGTGTTTTTTTGCCACATCAGAGGTGGTCGCGCCCTCCTGAGTGTTTTTTTGTCACACCAGAGGTGGTTGCGCCCTCCTTTGTGTTTTTTGGCACACCAAAAGGTGGTTGCGCCCTCCTGTGTGTTTTCTTTGCCACAACAGAGGTGGTTGCGCCCTCCTGTGTGTTTTTTGCCACATTAGAGGTGGTCGCGCCCTCCCATGTGTCTTTTGCCACACCAGAGGTGGTTGCGCCCTCCTGTGTGTTTTTTGCCACATCAGAGGTGGTCGCGCCCTCCTGTGTGTTTTTGTTTGCCACACCCGAGGTGGTCACGCCCTCCTGTGTGTTTTTTGCCACATCATAGGTGGTTGCGCCCTCCCATGTGTCTTTTGCCACACCAGAGGTGGTCGCGCCCTCCTGTGTGTTTTTTTGCCACATCAGAGGTGGTCGCACCCTCCTGTGTGTTTTTTTGCCACATCAGAGGTGGTCGCGTCCTCCTGTGTGTTTTTTTGTCACACCAGAGGTGGTTGCGCCCTCCTTTGTGTTTTTTGGCACACCAAAAGGTGGTTGCGCCCTCCTGTGTGTTTTGTTTGCCACAACAGAGGTGGTTGCGCCCTCCTGTGTATTTTTTGCCACATCAGAGGTGGTCGCACCCTCCCATGTGTTTTTTTGCCACATCAGAGGTTGTCGCGCCCTCCTGTGTGTTTTTTTTTTGCCACATCAGAGGTGGTCGCACCCTCCCATGTGTTTTTTTTGCCACATCAGAGGTGGTTGCGCCCTCCTGTGTGTTTTTTTTTTTTGCCACATCAGAGGTGGTTGCGCCCTCCTGTGTGTTTTGTTTGCCACACCAGCGGTGGTCGCGCCCTCCTGTGTGTTTTTTGCAGTTTGACAAAAAATAAATAAATCTGGAAACTGATCGGTTTCTATGTAGAGCTGCACCAGATTTTACACGCTCCAGTTTTAGTAAATCAACCTAATTAACTCATTTGCCTACTTTTATTTTTAATACAAGATCTAAACCCCTAAACCCGATCCCCCAAACCCATACCTGAGGGACCATTGTGGAAGCAGGGAATCACTGCATTAGTCGTTGCTACCACAGCATTCGCTGCCATTTTCTGGGTCCTGTGTCGGTCACTTACTCTGCATTGCTGCCATTTGCAGAATGCCTTGTGATTTTTTTCAATGAATGTAGAGGGTTCTCTGATTGCGAAATGATGAGGTGGAATGATGGGGCAGTGGTGTCTCAATCCCCACCACGTCCAGTCAGAGAAAGCCTTGTATTCAATGAGGCATGGGATTCAAACACACAGAGGTTGATTTACTAAAACTGGAGAGTGCAAAATCTGGTGCAATTATGCATAGTAGCCAATCAACTACTAACTTCAGCTTGTTCAGTTAAAGTGGTTGTAAGAGCTGGAGGTTTCTTACCTTCATGCATTCTGTGCATGAAGGTAAAAAAACTTCTGTGTGCTGCTCTCCCCCACAGCACCCGCAATACTCACCTGAGCCCCCTCTTGATCCAGTGATGTGCAAGAGAGCATCGGCTGTCCCAGGACTCCCTCTCCCCATTGGCTAAGACAGCAGCAGGAGCCATTGGATCCCGCTGTTGTCAACACAGCCAGTGAGCCATTGAGGAGAAATGGGGGGCAAGGCCAAGCCGCAACTCTATGAGCACAATTTACTAAGACTGTCGCACTCAGAAAATGGTGCAGCTGTGCATGGTAGCCAATCAGCTTCTAACTTAAGCTTGTTCAATGAAGTTTTGGAAATAAAACCTGGAACCTGATTGGTTTCATTGCAGAGATGCACCAGATTTTGCACTCTCCAATTTTAGTAAATCAACCCCTATGTGTCTTAGAGATGCATAGAGCAGAGTTTGAGAGTGAGCACGCACCAGCCCCCTATAGCAGTGGTTCTCAACCCTGTCTTCAAGTATCCCCAACAGGCCATGTGTTGGGAATTTCTCTTAGATAAAATAGCTGTCCAAAATACCAAGCCATTGACTCTGATTTAAAACATCTGTGCAAGATGAAGGAAAACCTGCAAACATGGCCTGCTGGGGGTACTTGAGGACAGGATTAAGAACCACTGCCCTATAGCAAGTGGCTTGCTTTTGGGGGAACTGATCAAGGAAGGGGGGGCAGGAGTGCCAGCGGGGGGCCTGGGAGGAAGAGGATCGAGGCTGCCCTTTGCAAAACCATTACACAGAGCAGGTAAGTATGACATTTGTTTTATATATATATTTGTCAAAAGCTAAACCTTTAATACCATTTTAAGCTTTGACAAAAAAAAAGACTTGGGTTCTATGCAGAGCTGCACCCAATTTTGCACTCTCCAGTTTTAGTAGATCAACCCACAGGCTTTTTGCAGCAGAGAGCCCTGCGCCTTGCCATGAGCAAATATGCAAGTGTGTGCCCGTGTCAGTGAACCCTGTCCTTCCAGCAACTACCAAAGACCAAAAGATGTGTTCTGGGTGGACTGCCTCTTTAAGACCTATGTTAGGTAACGTAATAAAGTATGGAAAAAAATGACAAACACAGAAGGATATAATGAGTATATGGAGACATTGTTAGCATTCATTGACCCCTAACAAAAAATTCAGCTTGTATAAGGAGTGAATCATCCGTTCTGTATAACTGGCAATCAAGAATTCCATAAACCATCACTAGCCAATTCACTGCATACACTATGTACTCTTTCTGCTTTTATATGGAATGTTAAGGCACAACAGAGCACAGTAAAACTTACTGGGGTGTATTTATAAAAAAAAAAAAAAAAAAAAAAAACTGGATAGCTGTTCGTTTATCAAAACTGCCTTGTTCTGTAAGCAAATGGGGAAAAATCAAATGTTCTTTGGATATATTCTCAGAGATCGAATGTGTGAATGTGGAAAATACTGCATTCTGGTCACTAGATGCCACTGAATGTCATGGAAAATAACTGTGCTACTCAGCTCCACCTAGTGGCCATATTGCAGTATTTTCCCTATTCACACCTCTGATCTGCAGAGCCTTTAGCCTGAGAATATTCGATTTTGATAAACAAACAAACTGCAAAGCCTTTTTTTTTTTTTTTTTTTTTAATAAATAGATATAACTTTACCCACGTTCACATCAGGCCGTTTTGACATGCGATTTGACATGTCAAATCAAAGCCTAGTGCCAGCAACGGTACCATCCAGATCGGTGCGACGCCGACTTTGCGGCGCCGTACTGATTCCCAAAAGTAGTTCCTGTACTACTTTGGCACCAATTACAACCTCAAGTCTTTTTTGAGTATGATGCTACAAGCTTGGCAAACATATTTTTGGGCAGTTTCTCCCATTCTTTTTTGCAGGACCTCTCAAGCTCTATCAGATTGGATGGAGAGTGTCGGTGCACAGCCATTTTCAAATCTCTCCAGAGATGTTAAATCGGGTTCAAGTCTGGGTTCTGACTGGGCCACTCAAGGACATTCACAGAGTTGTCCCGTAGCCACTCATTTGTTATCTTGGCTGTGTGCCTAGGGTCGTTGTCCTGTTGGAAGATGATCCTTCGTTCCAGGTTTTCATCAAGGATTTCTCTGTACATTGCTGCAGTCAACTTTCCCTCAATCCTGACTAGTCCCCCAGTTCCTGCCACTGAAAAACATCCCCACAGCATGATGCTGCCACCACCATGCTTCACTGTATTGATGGTATTGGCGAGGTGATGAGCAGTGCCTGATTTCCTCCAGACAGGACGCTTGCCATTCAGGCCAAAGAGTTCAATCTGTTTCATCAAACCAGAGAATTTTATTTCTCATGGTCTGAGAGTCCTTCAGGTGGGCTGTCATGTGCCTTTTACTGAGGAGTGGCTTCCGTCTGGCCACTCTACCATAGAGGCCTGATTGGTGGAATGCTGCAGAGATGGTTGTTCTTCTGCAAGGTTTTCTTCTCTCCACAGAGAAAACGCTGGAGATCTGTCAGAGTGACCATCGGGTCCTTTGTCACCTCCCTGACTAAGACCCTTTCCATCCCGATCGCTCAGTTTGCCCGCCGGCCCGCTCTAGGAAGAGTCCTGGTGGTTCCAAACTTCTTCCATTTACGGATGATGGAGGCCACTGTGCTCATTGGGACCTTCAATGCTGCAGACATTTTTCTGTACCCTTCCCCAGATTTGTGCCTCGATACAATCCTGTCTCGGAGGTCTACAAACAATTCCTTGGACTTCATGGCTTGATTTGTGCTCTGACATGCACTGTTAACACCGTGGAACCTTATATAGACAGGTGTGGACTTTTCCAAATCATGTCCAATCAACTAAATTTACCACAGGTGGACTCCAGTCAAGTTGTAGAAACGTCTCAAGGATGATCAGTGGAAACAGGATGCACCTGAGCTCAATTTTGAGGGTCATGACAAAGGCTGTGAATACTTTTATGGGAAAAAAATGATAAAAATCTTGTTTGGGTACAGCATTGTATGACCGCGCAATTGTCATTCAACATGCAACAGCGCTGAAAGCTGAAAATTGGTCTGGCCAGAAAGGGGGGAAAGTGCCCAGTATTGAAGTGGTTAAATACAGACAGGAAAAGACTAGGCAAGAGAATAAAAAGAGAGAGAAGTTCTGACTATGCAGACGGATAAGAAAAGGGAAATAGGCATGGGGAGAGGTGGACTATGTGTGTGACCTGAGTCAAGTGGACAATAAAGGGTTTCTGAAGGGTCTCTAACATCCCTATGAATGGCGCGGTCTACGGTACCACAACTGCAAGCCTGGGATATTGTGGTGTTCAGGTGAGCAGGTAAACTCAGTCCAGAGGAACCACATTTTACAGGCTCGTTCCTCCCTGTGATTTGCCACTGCCATGAGTTCTTTCATCAGTTTCAAGAAGATCTTCAGCACCCCCCAAAAAAATGTATAGTCAGCAGCTACAAATACTGTAGCTTCTGACTTTTAATAAAGGAAAACTCACCTGTCCAGAGATCCAGACCCAGGCCGGTTCTTCATCGGTCTTTGGGCCCCCGCCACCGGCATGTTTACTTTGGTAAGCCAGCTGTGACTCCTTACATCTTCACAGCCAGTATCCCATTGCACATGTGTGAGCTGTACTGGGCTTTGTGATTGGTCCCACAGCCTCCTTGGAGCTGTGATGTGTCCCAGAAGGCTGTGGGCAAAGAGAGGGGGGTCGAACTTCCGCTCTGATCACCCAGGCCATGGGTCTTCAAACTTTCTAAACAAAGGGCCAGTTTATTATGCTTCAGACTTTAGGGGGGGCTGGACTGTGGCCAGTGGGAGTAAACATTGTTCCCATCTTTGGTATTAGGAAAATGGTTAGTGGCCCATCGTTGGTGTCAGTAGGAGGAGTAGTGCCCCATCATTAGTGTCAGTGGGAGGAATAGTGCCCCATCATTGGTGTCAGTGGGAGGAATGGTGTCATAGTGTCCCATCATTGGTGTCAGTGGGAGGAATAGTGCCCCATCATTGGTGTCGGTGGGAGGAAAGGTGTCCTATTGTTGGTGTCAGTGGGAGGAATAGTGCCCCATTGTTTATGTCAGTGGAAGGAATAGTGCCCCATCGTTAGTGTCAGTGGGAGTAATAGTGCTCCATTGTTGGTGTCAGTGGGAGGAAAAGTTTCCCATCATTGATGCCAGTTGGAGGAATTATGCCCCATTGTTGGTGTCAGTGGAAAGAATTGTGCTCCATTGTTGGTGTCAATGTAAGGAATAGTGCCCCACTGTTGGTGTCAGTGGGAAGAATGTGTCCCATTCTTGATGTCAGTGCAGAAAATATTGCCTCATTGTTGGTGTCAGTGGAAAGAATAAGACCCCAATGGCCAGACAAAAGCAAGCAAAGGGCCGCATTCTGCCCTCGGGCTGTAGTTTGGGGACCACTGACCTAGGCAATCCAAGTGGAAGTGGGAGCAGGTACCTATCAATACTAGGCACATGCTCCCATACCACCCAACTTTTTGAGATGGAAACAAAGGACACCTATTACCTAAAGTATGTAGGCATAGGACACACCTCCTGCCACGGCTCCTTAAAGGAGAATTATACCCAAAAAAAAAAAAAAAGATTAATTAAACCCACAAGTGCTTTTTTTTACCACTACTATTCCTTTATACTGGTTTTTAAAATACAGCAATTTAAAAATTGGATGACATGTTTAGTACTGGGAAACGATAAATAGTGCATTTTATATACAACTATAGAGATCAGACCAAAATGAGGGACAAATGAGGAGGAAGGAGGGACAGAGGGACTTTGTTCCAAATCAAGGACAGTCCCTCAAAATCAGGGACAGTTGGGAGCTCCCCACTTTCCTCTAAAAACATGTCCAAAGGTTTAAGAGGTGGGGGGAAGGAGGCGGAAAAGTGGAACTTTTGGGTGAAGTTCTGCTTTAATTTAATTTATCTTGGCCAGTGTCCTTCAAATTGTGGCCCTGGGGCCAGATGCAGCCCTTTGCCTTTATCTGGCCCTTGAGGCATTATTCCTGCCACTGATACCAACAATAGGGCATAATTCCTGCCACTGACACCAAAGATGGAGCATTATTCCTTCCACTGACACCAACAATGGGGCACTATTCCTCCCAATGACACCAACAATGGGACACTATTCCTTCCACTGACACCAACGATGGGACACTATTCCTTCCACTGACACCAACGACGGGACACTAGTCCTCCCAATGACACCAACAATGGGGCATAAATCCTGCCACTGACACCAATGATGGAGCATTATTCCTTCCACTGACACCAATGATAGGGCACTATTCCTCCCAATGACACCAATGATGTGACACTATTCCTTCCAGTGACACCAACAATGGGACTCTATTCCTCCCAATGACACCAAAAATGGGACATAAATCCTGCCACTGACACCAATGATGGAGCATTATTCCTTCCACTGACACCAATGATAGGGCACTATTCCTCCCAATGACACTATTTCTCCCCATATTACCAAAGATCTGGCATTGTTTACTCCCAGTGTGCAAAGTCCGGCCCTCCTAAAGTCAGAAGGACAGTAAACTGTCCCTTTCTTTAGAATGTTTGGAGACCCCTGATCTTGGTAAACCAAAGGCTGATGGAAAGGGTTACGGTCTATTTCCAAAATAATGAAATACTTGCCTTCGCAACACTGAGCAAATGTATCAATAGGGAACACTTGTAGAGCTTCAGTGACACAGGGAGCACAGGGGGTTAGGTGTAATAAAAAGGCAGCAGCATCATCTGAATGTCAGTCAGTTATATAAAAGAAAAACAAATAGTAAAATGCGCTGTGAGATATAAGATAAAATAGGAATGAGGCTGATGACACATAAGGTAGTATAAAAAACCTTAAAAGAGAACTCTAATGATAATGTAGTGGCATTAGACATTGCATAATGCAAAATAAATCTGATAATAACAATCAGTAATATATCCAAGGTAGCAAAAAATCAAAAGGTGTCAATTTGTAAAATCCCACAGTTTTAAAGTGAGAAAAATAAAATATCAGTGAAAAGAAAATGAATCCAATGGTGATTCCGCGCAAGCATCTACCTATTCGATCACCAGCACCATGTGAATTCAACACTCACCAAAAGCATCAGCTACAGTGCCTTAAAAAAGTATTCACACCTCTTGAAATTTTCCACATTTTTTCATGTTACAACCCAAATTGTAACTGTATTTTATTTGGATTTTATGTGATAGACCAACACAAGTAGAAGTGGAAGGAAATGGAAGGAAAATGATAAATGGTTTTTAACAGTCTTTGCTGATATGCTGCTGTAGTGGCAGTCTACTGTTCTGGTGAGCCTTGAACCTGTCTATTGCTGGTGGCTGGCCACCTGACTATCTTTCTGGACTTAGATGCTTGCACAGAATTACCATAGGATTCATTTTCTCATCATTGTAATTTTCTTTTTCTCACTTTGATACTGTGGGACTTTACAAATTTACACCTTTTAATTTTTGGTACCTTGGATATATTATTGATTGTTATTATCAGATTTATTTTGCATAATTCAATTTCTAGTGGCGCTACATTATCATTAGAGTTATATAAAAAAGAGCTTTGCTTACTAAATACCTGAAAGTGTCATGGTGCACTTTCTCTGTATTTCTCTTATGTTCACATACAGAAAACATTGAAAACCTCAGACTCAGAACACAGCTTTTGTTAAAGGTAATGTACAAAACCACCACTAGATGTCACTTATCGGCAGCAACATTATAAGACGGTTGCTGATTACAATTATAGTATATACTGTATTATATTAATGTTATTATTATTTAGGTATTTCTATAAGGCCAACAATTTACAAATAACTTTCCATACTGTACATTCACATCAGTCCCTCCCATCCAGGAGCTTACAATCTACGCTACATCAATGCTTGTTTGATACAATAAAATAAAAGAAAAAAAGATAAATACAACCAAGAAATGTAAGAATATAAGTAGATGTAAACCCAAACTGGAGGACATCTTTTTTTTATAAAGCACTCTGGGGGAGATTTACTAAAATTGGTGCAGCTGTGCATGGTAGCCAATCAGCTAATACATTTTGTTTGTACAATTAAGCTTTGACAATAAAACCTGGATGCTGATTGGTTACTATGCAGAGCTGCACCAGATTCTGTGTGCACCAGTTTTAGTAAATATCACCCCTCTGTGTCATAAACAATTGCCATTTTTATTTTTAACCACTTCCAGTCCAAGCCTTTTCTGGCAAGCAGTTCAGATGTGAAGTTTGCAATTGGAAAGCTGAACAATGCCAATTTCCATCTGTGGAAGTTCCAGCTAGGAGTGCTTTTGAGCAAGGATGACTTGTGTCAAGTGTTGAATACAGTCAGACCCACAGACAGAGAGATAGAAAGGATAGGCAGGCAAAAGCAACCATAAGCTTACTAGTGGAAGATGACCAGCTTATCTACATAAGAACAGAAAAAACGGCCAAAGGTATGTGGACGTCATTACAAAAGCTGCATGAGCATTCAAGTCTAAACAGCAAACTGTTTCTGCTAAGAAAGCTTTATAAGATGAGACTAGAAGAAGGCCAGCAATTGCATGTGAAAGCTATGTTAGAGATAGACATGTGCAGGATGGAAAAATTAGTTTATTTAACTTCATTATTCTAAACTCGTTTAGTTAAATTCATTGCATTCGTTACATTCCTTTTAGGAATTTGTTTCATTTCGTATTTGAATTTGAAAAAATTCAAACAAATTAGAAAAACTTCGATCAAATTCAAAAAAAAAATTGTCCGCATCAGATTAAAAAATATTCTACCGCATTCGAAAAAATGCTACAGGATCCAAAAAAGTAAACTATGTATAACCATTTTCTGAAATTCAACTTTTGTATAGAATGAAAATAAAAAGGATTAGAATAGAATAGAAAATAATAGAAAAGAATAGACTAGAAAACAATTGAACATATATTATATTTTATTCTATTCTGTTCTATTGTTTTTCTATTCTACTCTTTTCTATTATTTTCTATTCAAATTCATTCTATATGAAATTCGAATTTCATATAGAATGAATTTGAATGGAAAAGATTAGAATAGAAAATAATAGAATAGAAAAACAATAGAACAGAATAGAATAAAATATAATATATATTATAATATAGGAAAGTCTCCCCCAGTCAGTTTTTTCCGCAGCAGAATTATAGTCTTTGAAGAAATAGTTTAAAAAAGTTTACTGAAAAAGTAGCAACATGGCATGAACACAAACGTTTAAAATATAAGCTCTGGTCAGAGATATACAACACCATTCAAAATTCCACAATAATGTATAACCATACAACAGTACATGATAACCCTTCAATATCGTTATTTTTTTTCACATTATTTTACTTTCATTATTCACTTCCACAGTCACATTTCCCCATATTATTATTGTATTTCTGTTGTATATATATACTATGGCACATTTAATCACTTACGGATCGCCTGCCGCAGTTTTACATCGGCGTTTGAAGGAGGACATCATTGCTAGCTGCCATAACCCCGGTATCATCTTCTTCAGCGGGCGGTCCACTACAAGATAAAAGTGGTCTCTGCGGTGGATTTGGCGCAAGATCACTTTCATCGGTGGCGGGAGAGGGCCACCCCCCACAGCAATCCGGTGCCCTCCGCCGCTTACCGGAGCCATCGGCAGTGGCGGAGGCGATAGCGTCTTGTCTCCTGTCGGGTATGGAGACAAGTGAGGGGAAGATGGCCCCCACCCGCCTCCATACAAAAACGTCACTTTCGCCCACAGCTCCTAAAGGGCCATTTTTTTTTAATTGCATTTTAGTGTAAATATGAGATCTTAGGTCTTTTTGACCCCAGATCTCATATTTAGGAGGTCCTGTCATGCTTTTTTCTATTACAAGGGATATTTACATTTCTTGTAATAGGAATAAAAGTGACCATTTTTTTTTAAAAAAACAGTGTAAAAATAAAAAATAAAAGGTACAATAAATAAGAAAAAAAAAATTTAAACACGCCCCGTCCCGACGAGCTCGCGTGCAGAAGCGAACGCATACGTGAGTAGCGCCCGCATATGAAAATGGTGTTCAAACCACACATGTGAGGTATCGCCGCGATCAGTAGAGCGAGAGCAATAATTCTAACCTTAGACCTCCTCTGTAACTCAAAACATGCAACCTGTAGAATTTTTTAAATGTCGCCTATGGAGATTTTTAAGGGTAAAAGTTTTTCACCATTCCACAAGCGGGCGCAATTTTGAAGCGTGACATGTTGGGTATCAATTTACTCGGCGTAACATTATCTTTCACAATATAAAAAAAAATTGGGCTGACTTTACTGTTGTCTTATTTTTTAATTCAGAAAAGTGTATTTTTTCCAAAAAAAGTGCGCTTGTAAGACCGCTGCACAAATACGGTGTGACAGAAAGTATTGCAACGAAAGCCATTTTATTCTCTAGGGTGTTAGAAAAAAATGTATAATGTTTGGGGGTTCTAAGTAATTTTCCAGCAAAAAAAACAGTTTTTAACTTGTAAACAACAAATCTCAGAAAGAGGCTCGGTCCTTGAGTGGTTAAACTTATATACTCTAATATTTTAGTATTTGTTACTAGTTTTTTTAATACAGGGTACCTCATTGATACCTTGGATAACTAATATACAATAATTCCAAGTAAACATAATTAATAGTCTATTTTTTGGTTTAGATCCAAATTGAATGAATAACTCACTTGACATCCATTGGGACCTTTGCTGCAGGTGTCGGGGTTATCCTTTCTCTGTCTCGTTGGCTGCTTTTCTAGCGTGACTCCTTGTTAATCATATAAGGGCAGAATATTCTCCCCTGGAGTGTGTGCAATACGAATGCACGGGATCATCTGACACACTTTTAGAGGAACTCTGGTCAATTGTTCATTTACACCCTTCTTTGGTAACTATACCTCATAAATTCTACTTTTCCTTGTGAATACAAGGGATTTTGTTTGTGTGTATATATTTTGTGTTAACATATATAAACAATGAATATATTCTTTGACAGCAAATTAACCCCCCGAGGAAGACTTTGACCACGCCCGTCGAAACGCATTGGAAATTTTCACATCAGATGTTTGACTAAATATCATGTACTGTTGTATGGTTATACATTATTGTAGAATTTTGAATGGTGTTATATATCTCTGACCAGAGCTCATATTTTAAACGTTTCTGTCATGTTGCTATTTTTTCAATAAAAAACTTTTTTAAACTATTTCTTCAAAGACTATAATTCTGCTGTAAAAAAACGCCACTGGGGGAGACATTTCCATATTGTAACCCACTCGGGGCGGCAGCATCCATATCACTCATATTCATGTGTCCCTTCCATGTTATAATATATATTATATTTTTTCTATGCTATGCTTTTCTATTCTATTCTAATCTTTTCTACTCAAATTCGATTGCGAATATAATATATTTAAAATATATTTATAACCATCTTCCGAAATTCAAATTTTGTATAGAATGAAATCAAATTAGAATTCGAAGATGGTTTCCGAAATTCATATTTCATATAGAATGAATTTGAATAGAAAAGATAGAATAGACTAGAATAAAAAATTAGAATTAGAAAAAATAGAATAGAATAGAATAAACACTCGTGTATTATGTAATGTTTTATATATTTTTTTTATATATATGTTTTATAGCAGAAAGTAAAAAATGTTGTTTTTTTTCAAAATTATCAGTCTTTTTTTGTTTATAGCGCAAAAAATAAAAAAACTGCAGAGGTGATCAAATACCACCAAAAGAAAGCTCTATTTGTGGGGAAAAAAGGGACGTATATTTTATTTCGGTACTGCGTCACATGACCGCGCAATTGTCAGTTAAAATACCGCAGTATCATATGGCAAAAAAATGGCCTGGTCGCGAAGGGGGGTAAACCTCCTGGAGGTCAAGTGGTTAATGTAATAAAATTATTTAATTTTATGAGAATTTTAATCCCTTGCAAAGGGAATAGCACGTTTGCCTTTAAATCAATCCCCCTACCTTCCCTGGTGCCTTAGCTTACTAGTACATTATACTTCGAATGTATGCCACTTATATCGCAAATTTGAGAGTTTATATTTTACTCATATACTGTAGATAAAAAGGAAATGGTCCCCATTGTAAATGTTTACAGAATAAATCTACATTCTTTGGATAATGTAACCTGCTTCAATATGTTTCCCTGGAGTGGTGAGGCCCACAAATAATTGTTAATTCAACTGGGATGTCTTCTAAATAAAAATAATAAAAACACTCCCTCTTATCTATCCCTTCCTCTTGTATGATACAAATAAAATATTTATGTGACATAATTATATTCTGGCTTGACTACTTCTGCACTGCTTCACCTCCTTACCTTTTACATATTCATTGCTGCTCCCGCTCCGACATGTCCTCCATTGGCCGCATATTACGCTAGATTTTAATTCTGATCTCTAATGTAAAAAATTCTCCATGATCTAACCTCTCCATGTAATTCCATGCTCATTGCCAGAAAGCTTCTCAGCTCCACTCTGAGTATGACCTTCTCCTCCACTCTAATCAGTCCCACAATCAGGACTTCCCACCAACTTCTCCATTTCTATTATTCTCTCCCCTACAAACCGTTCAACACTCTCCAATCAGATTTCACAGAAATATCACCGACTTGGTGAAATGATTTGGAGATTCTTGGAAGGCAACATTGGGCTGTTTTTGGTTGTTTTTTTAAGGGTGCAATAGCCACCGCAGTACGTATATATATACGCTGTGGCTTTGAAGTGGTTTAAAAGGATCATGGCTGAAGTCATAACCCAAGTATTGTTTTTTACAGCCGGCAGCTGGCTTTCTCATGAAAGCAGTCAGAGTGGCTCATGAGCCGCTGGAACTCTTTTAGAAGCAAGGGGGACCCCCCACCACTCGCTGGTGTCTCTCAGGCTTTTTGTTTCCTCCTGTTCGCCAGAGCAACGATCCAATGTTGCGGCAGGCTGGTCCCATAGGCGATCAAAGAGTAGATCCACTTTGATTGCCTCTATTACCTTGGAGGAAGTCAATTATAATGTTTTTTAAAGCAAAAGATCAATTTTCTTTTTGATCTTTTGCTTTTCTAGGTAAAGGAGTTTTGACCCCAGATCTCTCCATAAAGAGAACCTGCCTTTCTTATTTCTATTACAAGGGATGTTTAAAAAATAAAATTAAAGTGACAGTGTAAAAATAAAAAGTAAAATAAATGAGAAAGTGCCCCATCCCTCCATGCTCGTGCGCAGAAGCAAACACATTTTTAAGTTGCTCATGCATATGTAAACTGTATTTGCACCACACATGTGAGGCATCACCATGAACGTTAGAGTGAGAGCAATAATTCTAGAACTAGACCCACTCTGTAATTGAAACAGGTAACCTGCAAAGGCGTCTAAAGCATCGCCTTTGGAGATTTTTAAGTATCGTAGTCTGTCGCCATTCCACGTGCGTGCGCAATTTTAAAGCATAACATGTTAGGTGTCTATTTACTCGGCGTAATATCATCTTTTACATTTGGGGAATTTATTGTGTTTTTTTTTTTTTTATTCATTAAAGTGTATTTTTTCCAAAAAATTTGCGTTTGCAAAACTTCTGTGCAAATACTGTGTGACATAAAAAATTGCAACAATTGCCATTTTATTCCCAAGCGTCTCTGCTAAAAACAATGTATAATGTTTGGGAGTTATCAGTAACTTTCTAGCAAAAAATACTGACTTAAGCTTGTAAACAATAAGTGACAGAAAAAGACTGGTCTTAAAGTGATTAAATGGCTTCTGAGCACTATGGCCTAGATCCCAACTGTCCCTCATTTGGAGGGACTCATTTGGAGGGACTGTCCCTGTTTTGAGACCAAAATCATCTGTCCCTTATACAGTCTCATGTGTTCCTCTTTTTTGGTCTGATGTGTACATCTCTATACAGAATGTAACACTTTTCCTACCAAAAGTGTTTGCTGTACCAAACTTTTTATCTAGCTCCTATATTACTGCATTTGTTATTTTGAAGAGCCAATATAAGGGAAGAGTAGAGGTCAAAAAAGCACTTGTATGGTTTAGCCAATTTTTTTTTTTTGCATATAAGAGGTTTCTCATCACGGGTGAAAGTCTAGAAGCCTTTTGAATTTGTCAGTTCTCCCAGCTGATGCCACTACCTGGGGAAGGGAGTTCCACATTGCTGTTACTTCGATCCTTCCCACAATTTCAGATTTAACCTACTTTCCTCCAACTACAAATTGTGCCCATGTGTCCTTGTCAGGGACCTAGGATGAAACAAGTTGTTAGCGGCTTTACAGTAACCATTATTAGTTTGTAGATCGTCATCGTGTCTCAATCTATTCTCACAGCTGATGTCTTCCAGCCCCCTTATTCATTTTGTTGCTCTTCAGTGAACTTTTACTAATTCCAGGACATTATTTTGTTGATTGGTGACCAAAACGTAACTGCATACTCTTGAAAATAGGCTTGAAAATAGTTTTTGCCTGGAGTAGGGCTTTAAATGACTTCATTTATGTATTGTGATAACTGTATTGAATTCCTATGTTTTATATTTTACATGGAACTGTCCCATGGGTGTTACTGGCGCTCTACACATGGATAATAATAATGACAACTCTGTCATAACATATACATGCCGGGAAGGTGCTGTGTTCAGAAACAGGTGGAATCTGGGATAATTAAAAGAGCTCAGCATATATTATTCATAATTAAATTTGTGATTAAATTGTCTTGCGAACTATGTGCAAACCCAACAACCTTTCTCTGCAATCCCTGGAAAAAAATGAGACCTGGTTATTATCAAAATTTACGTGTTGCAGACTTCACATTGAGGCAACCATGGGAACCATACTCATAATTTCAGATAATATGCATATAGACTTATTAATTAAAGAGGTGATTGAAATATCATAAAATCAGAAACAAACCCTACAAACCCAAACAAAACGAACATGTCGAAGCAGTTTTTCAAATTTGAAAAAAAATGTTTAAATCATACCTTTTTCAGTCATAGATGTCAAAGCTTAGTAATTTTTTTTCTGCATGACATAAAAACAATTGAATAAAAAATTGTAGGATTACACTGCAAGTTACAAGCACATAGAAAACAGACACTTTTCAACAAGCCAAATTTTTCTTCAAATTAACGGAAAAAAAAAATTACAAAATGACTGGAAAATCACCCACATGTCTAACGTGCTGCAATTTATGATTGAACCATCCAAGCAAACATTATTGAGTGATTTTAAAACCTGTGTGGGCACCTTTACATGTACCGCATATACTCGAGTATAAGCTGACCCGAATATAAGCAGAGGCACCTCATTTTACCATAAAAAACTGGGAAAACGTATTGACTCGAGTATAAGCCTAGGGTGGGAAATGCAATTAAAAATTAGAGTGCCAAAGAAAATGTATGTGTGTTCTTTTCACGGTCTAGAATTATACATTTCCATATCAGAATACATTCTCAACCAACATTTTTTTGTTCAGCCAGAGAAAAGTTTTAAAACGGACAGATATTGCAAAGGGACACAATGGGAAGGTTGCCACTTCGGGCACAGGCACACACAGGTACACGGACACAAACACATGTACACAGACACACACACACATGTACACAGACATACACACACATGTACACACACACACACACACACATGTACACAGACACACACACACATGTACACACACACATGTACACAGACACACACATGTACACAGACGTAGGTACACAGACACACACACAACCCCCCCCCTAACTTGTAGAACAACCCTTACTGTTAGGTGGTGTTCCTTGTCCCACTCCCAGCTTATGTGCAGGACACACGAGGGGTGCACATGCAGGAATTTACCAGAGGGGGCAGCAAAGAGCCCGATGTCAGCTCAATAAAAACTCCCACACATTCCAAAAGCCAGCGCAGCCACGGAGCCCTCCTGCACCCGCCCTGCCTTCTCCCATCCCCGCCAGCCAGCCGGGCCCTTCTGTCTCACTCGAGTATAAGCCAAGGGGGGCTTTTTCAGCATAAAAAATGTGCTGAAAAACTCTGCTTATACACAAGTATATACGGTACTTCCCTGTTGGCTGGTAGTAAAGGGTCAGGGGCACAAAACGTACCCCCCCACTTCACAGACATGAAGAAGCTTAAAGCGGGGTTCCACCCAAATTTTGAACAATATCTGTATGTGTTCTCTTCCTTGCCTAGATGCTGACATGCCGTTTAAAAAAATTTAAATCGCCGTAATTACCTTTTATTTTTCTATTCTTCTTTGCACTTCCTGGTTCTCCTCCCATGGGAGTAGGCGTGTTTCAAGCCTCTCCCAGACTCCTGGGAGCTAGTCTCAGGCTTCCCAGGATGCCACTGAGCATGTGCAGGAACGAGCAGTGAATGCTGGCAGCACAGCATTCACCACATCCAGGAAATAAATGCTTGTGGGCTTCAAATGCCCACAATGAAGATGGAAACCGCCTGCAGTGAATAATATAAGTTATTCTTTCCGACAAAATCTGACACAGGCGGACATATTACACACAATATGTGAGTATGTAATGCTGAGAAGAAAAGTTTGTGAATGAACTAAAAAAAAAAAAAAACGATAGATAGGTGGACCCTCGCTTTAATAGAGGAACAGGAATACTGTGGGTTATTTTGTCATAATTTGTTTTGTCAGCATCACTAATGCATATCATGTTTTGAGACCAAAATCCAGTGTCCCTCATGCAGCCTCAGTTGTCCCTCTTTTTTGGTCTGATGTGTACATCTCTATACAAGATGTATTATTTCCTACCAAAAGTAATATGCTGCACTAAACTTTTTATCTAGCTCCTATATTACTGCATTTTTATTTTGAAAGCCGATATAAGGAAAGAATAGAGGTCAAAAAAGCACTTGTATGGTTTAGCAAATCATTTTTGCATTTAAGAGGTTTCTCATCACGGTAAAATTCTAGAAACCTTTTGAATTTGTCAGTTGAGTACTCTCAGCTGATCCCACTACCTGGGGAAATTCATGATTCCACATTGCTGTTACTTCGATCCTTCCCACAATTTCAGATTTAACCTCCTTTCCTCCAACTACAAATTGTGCCCATGTGTTCTTGTCAGGGACCTAGGATGAAACAAGTTGTTAGCGGCTTTACAGTAACCATTATTAGTTTGTAGATCGTCATCGTGTCTCAATCTATTCTCACAGCTGATGTCTTTTAGCCCCCTTATTCATTTTGTTGCTCTTCAGTAACTTTTAATAATTCCAGGACATTATTTTGTTGATTGGTGACCAAAACGTAACCGCATACTCTTGAAAATAGGCTTGAAAATAGTTTTTGCCTGAAGTAGGGCTTACATCTTTTACATTGAACTGTCCCATGGGTGTTGATGGCGCTCTACACATGGATAATAATACTGACAACTCTGTCACAACATATACATGCCGGGAAGGTGCTGTGTTCAGAAACAGGTGGAATCTGGGATAATTAAAAGAGCTCAGCATATAATATTCATAATTAAATTTGTGATTAAAATATCTTGCGGACTATGTGCAAACCCAACAACCTTTCTCTGCAATCCCTAAAAAAAATGAGACCTGGTTATTATCAAAATGTAAGTGTTGTAGACTTCACATTGAGGCAACCATGGGAACCATACTCATAATCTCAGATAATATGCATATAGACTTATTAATTAAAGAGGTGATTGAAATATCATAAATCAGAAACAAACCCTATGAACCCTACCAAAACGAACATGTCGAAGCAGTTTTTCAACTTTAAACATTTTTTTTTTTAAATCATACCTTTTTCAGTCATAGAAGTCAAAGCTTAGTATTTTTTTTTCTGCATGACATAAAACAATTAAATAAAAAATTGTAGGATTACACTGCAAGTTACAAGCACATAGAAAACAGACATTTTTCAACGAGCCAAATTTTTCCTCAAATTAACGAAAAAATAAAAAATAAATTACTGGAAAATCACCCACATGTCCAACATGCTGCAATTTATGATTGAGCCATCCAAGGAAACATTATTGAGTGATTCTAAAACCTGTGTGGGCACCTTTTAGAGGTCGACCGATATGGGTTTTTCTAGGCCGATGCCGATATTTAGAAATTGGGGCGGCCGATGGCCAATATATGATGCCGATTTTTGTGGCCGATATTTTAGGCAGATTAAAAAAAAAAAACCTGACCCACTCCACTCCTCCCTGCTTGCTCCTGTCACTCTACCACACGCTTGATGTCCTCAGTACAGATGGCACTGGTTGGCTTAGGTAGGTGGCACTGGCAGGTGTCACTGATTGGAACTGGTAGGTGGCACTGGTTGGCACTGGCAGGTGGTACTGGCTGGCACTGGCAGGTGGCACTGGTTTGGAACTGACAGATGCCACTGATTGGTACTGGCAGATGGCACTGGTTGGCACTGGCAGGTGGAACTGGTTGGCACTGGCAGATGGCACTGGTTTGGAACTGACAGATGGCACTGGTTGGTACTGGCAGGTGGCACTGGTTGGCACATGGCACTGGTTTGGAACTGACAGATGGCACTGGTTAGCACTGGCAGGTGGCATTGGTTGGCACTGTCAGGTAGCACTGGCAGGTGGCACTGGCATGTGGAACTGATTGGCAGTGGCAGGTGGCACTGATTGGCAGTGGCAGGTGGCACTTACTGGCACTGACAGATGGCACTGGCAGGTGGAACTGATTGGCAGTGGCACTGGTTGGCACTGGCAGGTGGGACTGGTTGGCACAGGCAGGCATTGGCAGGTGGCACTGGTTTGGAACTGGTAGGTTGCACTATTGACACTGGCAGGTGGCACTATTGGCAGTGGCAGGTGGTACTGATTGGCCGTGGCACTGGTTGGCACTAGCAGGTGGCACTGATTGGCGGTGGCACATGGAACTGATTGGCAGTGGCACTGGCAGGTGGCACTGGTTGGCGGTGGCAGGTGGCACTGGTAGGAACTGGTTGGCACTGGCAGGTGGCACTGGTTGGCACTGACAGGTGGCACTGACAGATGGCACTGATTGGCACTGGCGGCTGGCACTGGTTGGCACTGGCAGGTTTCACACTGAGCAGAGTGTAACTGTGTGTGAAACTGACAAGTAACAGAGAGGAGAGAGGAGCTGTCAGAATTGAGCTTAATGTTGGGGGAGGGTCCTGGCCAGGGTGGGCGGGACCTAGCAGCTATCAAACACCAGCCATTGATTGGGCTACTTAGGAAAAGGGACGGGGCCACATACATGTAGCGGTCCGCCAGATCCCATCCCACTGGCTGGTGTTTGAAAGCTGCTGGGTCTCCCGCCCACCCCCGACATCAAGCTCAATTCTGACAGATCCTCTCTCCTCTCTCAGTTACGTGTTAGGTACACACACTCAGCGGCTCTGGCAAGCATCAAGCGCTGCGCTGAGTGTGGAGAAGAGAGGAGGAGCAGTGTTAAATATCGGCCTAATTTTGATAACAATCGGCCGATGCGGATTTATCAAAAATGGCCAACTATCGGGCCGATTTAACGGCCGGCCTCTACTGGGGACAGCAGTATAGGCTGTCCCCCCCCTCTGCCTCAGCTCGCAGCACCTTACATCCGCCTGTCACTCAGCCACAGACAGAACGAGCGTACTACATTCGGCCATTCGGGCTGCTCTGTCTGTAGGGTGAAAGACTCAGCCGGGAGATCTCCCTGCACTCGCGAGAGCCCGGGAGCCTGCAGCCAAATGCGGGAGGCTCCTGCAGATCGCGGTTGACTTGAGATGACTGAGTTTTAGTAAATCAACCTCACAGAGTCTGCATTTTGTACATCTTAGTTCCACTTTAACTAAAGTGTTTTGCCCAGTGGAGTAACACTAGCTGCCCACCTGGCTTCTATGGGACCTGGGGCTGGAAATGGACCCCAGTAGGGAGGATCTTGAGGACAATTAAACATGAAATGCCTCTGTGAATGTGAAGATACCACAAATCCAGCCTGCAATGGATAATATGGACAGAGGACAGAGTTTTTCACATTTAAAAATATGTAGCTTTTGTGTCACTTTGCATCCCTGTGTGGCAAAAAAAATGAAGCTACATGTCAAGTCTGGGAGGAATTGGAGATGGTCAATTCCTTTAATTCAAAGCTGAGGTAACGCGGTGTAAACGCGTCTGTAGCAGTGTGATAACAGCGCGTTTGACAAACGTTAATCAGATATCGGTGAGGTTGAATATGGAATATCAGTGAGATGGAAAAAATCACTTGGAGGGCATTTGGGGTGTGTTTTTAATGTGCCTTATAAGTGTGTGAGCTCTATAGACGTGTTGGTTCACATTACTGTCAGCGTTAGCGTCAGTAGTCCAGGCTACAAAAACCATTGTGTCTCCTCACGTAAAAACTGACAGCTATTTGTAGAACTGCAAAAAAAACCCACAGTTTAAAGAAGTTTGTGTTGGGGTTATAAAGTAATTATGTGCAGAATTACAATTTCATTACATTTTAAAATATTGTGATTGTCATTATTATTACTGCTACAAATCTCATTTTACCTTTTTTTAAAATTGACTACTTGACCACCTCTTTTATTATTATTATTATACAGGATTTAGGACTTGCTTGCTGTGGTGGAAAAAGCGGTGCGAGAGCTTAAAGGGTAACTCCACTTTCATGGGTAAAAAATAATACAGCATATACAATTGCGACACAAGTCATATTGTAATTGAATGTTAAAATGACCTATCCTTTTCAATCTGCAGTACTGTAATTTTCTGTAAAGTACAATACAATATGGCTTCCTCGCCCCCCCCCCCCCCCCAACCCCCTAATCATAATTTTCTGCTTGAGTAATTGGCTCACTGATTTTCCCAGAAGTCTTCACTAAGATACAAGTCAGATTTCAGGCATCCCCCGCAACAAAAATGCCATTTTTGGTAACATACTCTGAGTAGGAAATAACGTCTAAAGGGATGCAGACCTTGCAGTTTTCCTCATTAGAACCCTGCAGGTGTAGCAGCTGGTTGATAAATATGAAACTGCTCTCATTCACTTACCACATGGACACAGACAAACACACAGGGATTTCTTTAGAATAACAAAAGGTAGGAATCTGCAAAAAAGATTGTTAAAATCCTTGCAATGTACACAGATCACCCAGAGGAGAATGTTTTTTTTCTCAGCGTAAGTGGAGTTACTCACTCAAATCATATTTATGGTCAATATGTACAATCGCATATTCATTTCCACATTGTATTTTAATTATTTCTAGTCTACTCCTATTAATCTAAACAATCCTGAAGTCTGTAAACTTAGAAGATGAATGTAAACTGAAGATCCCTACAATTTTACTTTCTTTGACCCATATCACTATACCCTGTCAATAAGGTATAGTGATATGTGTAAAAGGAAGTACAGCCTTTTTACATAATGCAGAGGATTAACCCCTTAGGTTCCACAGTGAGTATAACAAGCATGCTTTACTGCATATATAGACTAATTTTACTGTTGTGGGTTTAGTAACACTGTAAGGCCTGGAGAAATAAGTATCTCAGTAAAAGACTGCACTGTCCACAGTGATCACTCATGATATTTCAGGTGCAGTGTGAAATGGAAGAGAACATCTATATATCTGCTATTGCTGTAGACTCTATGGGGAAAGTTATTAAAACTGGTGCACACAGAATCTGGTGCAGCTGTGCATGGTAGCCAATCAGCTTCTAGGTTTCATTTTGAAGGCTAAAATTTACCAATCTAAAATAAGAAGCTGATTGGTTACTTTGTACAACTGCACCGGATTCTGTGTGCTCCAGTTTTAGTAAATCTCCCCCCTTGGGTCAGTTTTTTTCAGCAGTAATGATAAATACAGCTCAATGCACACAAAGTAACATGGAGATAATGGGCAGAATGTCTTCTACTGCTTACTGTTTATGAAAGTATGATTATGTACCAATAAACATCCGTCCCTTTTACAACTATTTTATTGTACTTTAAATAAAACCAAGAGTCCTTTAGTGAAATCAATTGGCCAAAAGTGAAGATCTAGTGATCCTCTCTTCCATTCACTGACACACTTTTGACCAAGAGATTCCAAGCCTGCCCACCACGGCAAGGTAGACTCTTCTAGGGCAGGGCCTACACTACACTATGCTAACCTACTCAATGCTAGTCATCGTTTTTCTAATGTTGGATGTATGTTTGTAGTAGGCCTCATCCTATAATCTGTGTGTGCGTTCTACTCTCTCCTAATTTGGTTGTGTGTCTATGTGCATCTCTCTAACGTATGTACCAGTCAGTTATGTACATCTGGACATCCTCTGTTAGTTTAGGTCAGTGTATGCCAGTCAATGTATGTTGACCAGTGTGTGTCAGTAAATAAATGTAGGTCCTGTTTTTTACCTTGGAACGTAGCCATGTTCCTCTGCAGTTTGGAGCTCATCGTGTCTTCTGTCAAAAAATCTCGGTCCTCCCGATCTGACAATGAAGGAATCACAGATTCTGTCCATCTGTGCGCGAATCCTCAGCCTGAAGTTCTCGTCCTTCATCTCAGGTGGAAATGGCTTTGAAATCTCATTGTTGGTTGATTTTTTGCCTTTACGTGAAGGAGGCTTGAAATAAAAAATCCCATTTTAGTATTGGTGCACACAATATAATTCCCAATATGTCAAACATTAGAATTCCAAAATAAAAACACACTTCAGCACCCTAAATTTTCCATAGATGGCTTTTTAAAAGCCCCTACAGGTCATCAGATTAACATTAAGGTGCAGTCCCCCACTGACGCGGTCCCCTCCTTTTTCCTCTGAGTGCCCCCTTAGCAAGTAGTGTATTATGGGGGCACCCATGCGGGCGTGCTTCTGAGATGGGCTGTATGCATCCATAGACACACACAGTGCCAGTAAGCCATGCCCCCGCTCCCTCCCTCAGAGCTGTTTGACTGACAGCAACAGGAGCCTATGGCCCTCAGTGTCTCCTGTGAGGTCAGGAACTGAAAGGAGCCGTGCTGCAGACAGAACAGAGCTGGAGTGGTGACTAAAAGCAGGTAAATGTTTAGGGATGGGGGGAGGGGGGTAGAACAGATATAATTAAAATAAAAAAAAAGGGGTTATATTTGCAATATTTTCAGCAGTGGCAGCCTATGTATAATTGCAGGTTTCCTATCATAAAGGAAAAGTGGGGACATACCAGTAAACCTGTAGAAAGCCTCTATATCCTGGGGGGAGGTCTCGGAGCCGCAGAAGAGCTTGCAGGAGCGGACATTCTCCATTGGTGACTTCTTTGCTTCTCTTTGCCGGTCTCTCCTCGCCTCCGGTTGATGAGAGATGTCTGGTCTTTCTTTTCATCATCTTTCCTGTCCTATTCGGGAAAACGGTGTCTGTAATTGGGGGATGTACAGTAGGTGTATGTTGTGGCTGCAAGGAGATTGTAAGTATGTTCAAATATTGGACCCCCAACCCCAAAATATGACCTTAAAGGTTAAAACGACTTTATTTTATAGATATATTATCACTATATATATCAGAAATGGAAGAAATTTAACACAAAACCTTATACAAACTGATCTAACCCCCCTCCCCCTCACAGCTGTATACAGCTAGTCCCCCACCCCCAAACTCCCCAAAACCCCCAAATCTAAACTTTTATATCAGTAAATACTTCTATTTCAAAAAATACTATGAAAAAAGAACTTGAAAATCAATAAAATAGTAAGCCTGTTCAGCGATTCGGATAGCTTCTGTCGTCACACAGCGATGCGATCACCATCCAGCTCTGCAGTCAGACTGAAGTGACAGTTGGAGCTGAGCTCAGGTCACATGACCTCTCCCCAGGTGCAGCTAGTTGCTAAGCAATATTTTTTTCAGGGATCCCATAACTGGACCTAATATCTAAATAAAATAAAAAAAAATATATATATATATATATATATATATATATATATATATATATATATATATATATATATATATATATATATATATATATATATATATATATATATATATATCTCAATTCACTAAAAGATAAATACCGCATATTTTTGTGTTAAAATGATTCATGTGATATTTTTCTCAAATGCAGTCAGATTACTAAAAATAATATGCGTTATTTACCAAATGCATTCAAAATTTGTTCTGTGATATTTATCACTTAAATTTCGTTGTTTTTTTGTTTTTACATGCTACAAGGCATTGTCTTTTCACAATTTTTTTTTTTTACATGCTAACACTGCATGGGAGGTTCTGTAAATAAATGCACACAGAAATATTAGAAACTGTGAAAACATTCTAGTGATCTTTCATTCACAGAACATTCTACCTCTGGGGAAATGTTTAAAATATATTTACATTCCAGAGCTCAATGCAGAACATTTCCACATTGATACATTGTATACTTTAAGGGTCTGTTCACATTATGCTCACACAGGATTGCACAGAAACGCACAGTGCTTTCCTGTGCAATTCACACAGCATTTAAATCGCAGTCTATTTGCGATCTACAGCAGGTTTCAATAATAAGTTAATGACACCCAAAACGCAGGTTGCGTTTTGCTCACACTGGATTGCATGGTAAAAACGTGCATGCGTTCCAGTTGCATTGTTTCTAAACGTAGCGCATGTACTACTTGGGTGCAGTGTGATTTTACCGTTTCAAGATGAATGGACTTAAATTTCAGTGCACATCACATGTGAATCGCACAGGAACGTACAGCTTTTTATGTACTGCGATTTGCGATTCCTCTCCGGGCCTGGTGTGAACTGGCCATTATGGTTCATGTACACTGGACTTACTGCTTCTACAGGAGTTTAAATTGTTACTAAACCCAGGACCCTGCATTTACTATATCTGGTCTCCCACAGTTCATAAAACATAGAAATGCAATTATTTTAGTAAATATAAACTGGTAAATACTTTTCCGCATCAGCAGGATATAGCAGTCCTGTAACTTCAATCAGTGTCTGGATAAAGCTTGTAGGAGGAGTTTTCATTCTCCCCTAATCGTCCTATAAGGCTGCAGGACCCCTGACCTCTTGTTTGAACAGTGCTGATTGGCCCTGTGCTGATCACATGCACCCTCGAAAAAAAAAAAAACTCTCTAGCAATACACAACAAACTGAGCATGTGCAGAGTGCCCCCAAGGCTCTGTACTACCAAGAGAAGAATTGGGGAGGGGGGGGGGTCAGAGGAAACAGGAACAAACAGTCTTTTTACATAATGCAGAGGATTAACCCCTTAGGTTCCACAGTGCGTATAACAGGCATGTTTTACTGCATATACACACTAATTTTACTCTTGTGGGTTTAGTAACACTTTAAAGGCATAGTTCACCTTTACCAAAAACTGCCTATGCAGAGGATGTCTGTAGATAAAAACAAGCTGTACAGCTTTGACCAAAATTGAATAATGCCCTTGCTATAGGTGTAGGCCATTTACGTACCTCATGAAGCCTGACCTGAAAACTTGCAGTATGTTGCTAAGGATATTGCTAAGAGAGACCCAGCTGTTCACCATCACAGGGCGCAGCACCCATTCATCGGCCATCCTGGTTGTTGCTGGCGTGGGTCTACGCATGCCCAGTGTGGTCAGGACTCTTTTTACTGGCACTGATTTTAAAGTGGTTCTTCAGGCAGAAATGAAAGACTGTGACCTGCAAGGTTTTCCTAATCACTGTACACTACGGCCTCATGCCCACTCGGCTCTTAGTCCCTGTGCATCAAAACCTGGAATTTTTGTGTGCCCGCAAGGCACAGGTGCAGGATCCAGCCCTGCTGTCTGCAGCCTACTGTCTATGGCAGGCTGAAATACCCTGTGATTGGGCACTGCATTCAGTGGTATTCGGGTTTAGGGCCGCATGCAGACTGATTTTACTGTTGCGGGTTTAGTAACACTTCAACCACTTGACCTCTGGAAGATTTTATCCCTTTCATTACCAGGGCATGTTTTGCTATTCAGCACTGCGCTACTATAACTGGCAGTTGTGCGGTCATGCAACGCTATACGTCAATTACATTTATATCATTTTTTTCAAATAAATAGAGCTTTCTTTTGGTGGAATTTGATCACCACTGCGCTTTTTTATTTTATAAACGAAAAAAAAAAACCTATATTTTCTACTTGTTAGAACATAACCAATAAAAAATATAAAAATCTAATTTCTTCATAGATTTAGGCCAAAATGTCTTTGGTAAAAAAAAATCTCAGCGAGTGTATTTTAATTGGTTTGTATGAAAATGATAGCATCTATACAATGGTATATTGGAATATACGCAGCTATAGGTGCTATACTGTAATGGCGATGATCAGTGACTTCTAGAGTTACTGTGATAGGGTGGCGGGCAATCTGGTGCTAACAGACACTGGCTGGGAGGGTGAATAACTGACACTGATGTTGCTAGTAATACTAATACAGTGATCAATGATAATACTGTACACTGACTCTGTACTAATGACACTGGCTGGGAAGGGATTAACATCTAGGGGCAATCAAGAGGTCAAAGGTGAGCCTAACAAGTGTAATGGTGTGTAATGTGAGCTGCTTTTACTTACTAATCTGACTGTTTTTCCCCCTGCTTTTCGGGGACAAGAAACAGTCAGATCACTGTTCTCTGTACACAGAGCTTTGCGTGTTTGTAAACACAGAACTCTGTGTGTGATTTGACACAGCCGATCAGCAGGTTTCAGCCAAAATCCTTGGCTGAAATCTGCTGCCAAACTCATGCTGTGTCCAATCACAGCACGGGTCAGCAGGGGTGGGCACTCACCCGCCCCTGCCCTAAACCTGGAAGCAAGCCGACAAAGTACATGTACGTTGCAGAGTCAGCACCTGCAGCCCGCTCGCATTTTATTTTCTGTGAGCGGTCTGCTGGAGGTTAAAGTGCTCCTGTGGGTGGAAATAGCGACGGGGCGCCATTATTGGTGTGCTGCCAAGAAATGTAACTTGGGGGTCTCATAAACTGTAGTTATCTCCTCAGTTTGCCTAAGGTCTCATTTTTTATTTTTTCACTTCTGAAGGCACCTGCATGTTAGCAAATGTACAAAAAAAAGTGTAAAATCTACACTAGGATAAATTCACAAAAATGAACCTAACCCCTGCCCCCCAGCGATCCATCGAACAAAATCCTTAGCTGTCAATCTGGGCAGCATCCTCTCACTGTGGTAGAGGTGTGAGGAGGAGGACGATGACGAGGTGGTGGTGTTGGTGCACTTCTGGATCCAGGGTAGGGCTCTTGGAAGCTTGCGGATGGAAGAGCTGGGGCCGTTGCTTCTCCTCCTGGTCGAACAGGAAGAGAGTCCTGAGACCCAATTGGCTGGGAGTCCTAGGAGGCTCTCATGGACATCGCTGGATCAAGAGGGGGCTCAGGTAAGTATTATGGGGGGGCTTCTGCACACAGAAGGTTTTTTTACCTTCATGCATGTTGAGTGTGTTTTGAGGAGAGTGCTGCTTACTAGATCCAACCTTTCAGTATCCTGCACCAGGAACCAGGAGACTCAACAATTTTGTTTTCAAATCCCAGGATCCGTGACCATTGTCGGGTATGAAGGTTGTGTCCCAATAGACAATTTCCTTTAAGAAAAGCTTCACCATATCCAGCAATCACTATGGTACCATGATTCACTTTTATTTAGCCAACAGAAGACTTTTCCTATCATGAAAGGATTACTTGGTTGTATTTCAGGTCAAATGTTTCTGGTCCTCCCATGACCCTGCTTCCCACAACAATTTTCATTACTTCACTAAATTTCACAGTATCTTAAAGCAGAACTCAAGTCCACGTTGTGGTAAGTGGGCACGTACCATAATGTGCCAGTGTGCACAATAAGTATAGATGGTGAACCACAGAGAGAAATATAATATTCTCAGTAAGATGTTGCCAACAGCCCAAACATTTGTTAAGTAGGGACAGTAAAAAAGGGCACAAGTACCCCCCGGTACAATGGGACTTTATGGGCGAACAATAAGAAAATCATATATCATAAAATATCATTTATTTGAAAAAGTTATTTAAAAACACATATGTGTAGTAACAAACACATCAACAATTTATACCGTACATTTGTATGAACAAACAAAACATTATGCTCATAATGAGCTATTACAAATTCCAGTGAGTGTAATTTTCCTCCTTTAGCCTGACATGTTTCAGGAATTGTATCCCTTCCTCAGAGGCATTATAGGAGAGAGTGCAAATACATTCTGAAAAAGACCAGGAATAATCATTTTAACATGGCATTTCAAAGTGGCATCAACATTGTAGCACATGAGCATGTCCAACATACATACCGATACTGAATTGTAAACGATTTTCGTAGGGATATTTTACAATCAAAATTTCATGAAAAAACAAATTTGCTGCTGTTTGTCCATCGAAAAAAACGTTGAATCCCATCTGGGCTCGGCACAACCCTCACTACGGTCCCCACGAGACAGCCCCACAGTTCAGCCACAAACAAATTCTGATAGGTGATCAAAAATCCTGATATAATAGAATCAAAATGTATGTGTAAATATACAAAAAGTTAAAATCGTTAAACAATATACAGCTAAGTGGCCAAAGCAGGCTGAGATTTTGTGCTGAGCTACACCTGTTTGGCTCAGTGTTAGGTAGAATTAGCTAGCAGGTGAGGAAGTGGAGACATACAGGGGTTACTAAAATTGAGAGTGCAAAATCGGGTGCAGCTCTGCATAGAAACCAATCAGCTTCCAGGTTGTATTTGTTAAAGCTTAACTGAACAAGGTGAAGTTAGAAACTGATTGGCTACCATACACAGCTGCACCAAAATTTGAACTCTCTAGTTTTCAGACATCCCAACCTGCAAAAACTAATTTCAGGGAGGTTTCAAACTCATTTCAGGGGGGTGATGCTTCACGCCGGTGCCAACCCCCCCACCCAATAAAATGCAGCCTTACCAGTGCCAATTAAATGCAGCTACACCAGTGCCAATTAAATGCAGCTACACCAGTGCCCATGAAATGCAGCCTGATCACACAGGGGCTGGGCTGCTGGTCCTGGGGTCTGGCTGCTGGGGTCTGGCTGCTGGAGCTGGGCTGCTGGTCCTGGGGTCTGGCTGCTGGAGCCTGGGGTCTGGCTTCTGGGGCCAAGGGTCCGGCTGCTGGGGCCAAGGGTCCGGCTGCTGGGGCCAAGGGTCTGGCTGCTGGGGCCAAGGGCCTGGCTGCTGGAGCTGGGCTGCTGGTCCTGGGGTCTGGCTGTTGGGGTCAAGGGTCTGGCTTCTGGAGCTGGGCTGCTGGTCCTGGGGTCCGGCTGCTGGGGTCCGGCTGCTGGGGCCAAGGGTCCGGCTGCTGGAGCTGGGCTGCTGGTCCTGGGGTCCGGCTGCTGGGGTCCGGCTGCTGGGGCCAAGGGTCTGGCTGCTGGGGCCAAGGGTCCGGCTGCTGGAGCTGGGCTGCTGGTCCTGGGGTCTGGCTGCTGGGGCCAAGGGTCTGGTTGCTGGTCCTGGAGCCTGGGGTCTGGCTGCAATGGGGCTGTTGAGGCATCCCAGTCAGCAAATTCAGTACAGACCCCTCTCCTGCAGTGTAGACTCCTCTCCCGTACTCCCTCAGTGCAGCCCCCTCTCCCGCAGTACAGACCTCTCCCGCACTCCCACAGTATAGACCCCTCTCCCGCAGTGCAGATCCCTCTCCTGCAGTGCAGACCCCTCTCTCGCAGTGCAGACCCCTCTCCTGCAGTACAGACCCCTCTCCCTCAGTATAGACCCCTCTCCCACATTACAGACCCCCCTCCCGCAGCACAAACCCCCCTCCCTCAGTGCAGGCCCCTCGCCCACAGTACAGACCCCCCTCCCTCAGTGCAGACCCCTCTCCCACAGTACAGACCCCTCTCTCACAGTGCAGACCCCCCTCTGGCAGTATAGACACCTCCCCCTCAGTACAGACCCCCCTCAGTATAGACCTCCCCCTCAGTATAGACACTCTCCCTCCATCAGTATAGACCCCCCCCAGTGCAGCCACCCCGCCATCAACATAGACCCCCCTAAGTACAAACCCCCCCTCTATCAGCATAGACCCCCTCAGCATACACACCCCCCTCCACCAAGTTTGCCCACTTACAAAAAAATTAAGGTATTTCATTTTTATCATAGGTGTATTTTAACCCCTTGGCACTGGAAATACGCAAATATGCAGTCTCGCTGTGCCTGGGCCTTAGCTCAGAGGGGCTGCATATTTGCATGAATTGCCCCCAATATACCTGTGCCAAGATCACGCATGCTGCGCGCTCCCGGCACAGTTACCGTTGCCTAACCGAAAGCTCTCAATTGCTCCTTGCGTTCTGGAGTTTTCGGACCATGTGACCGTTGTGACAGCCAACCACGGCGGTCACGTGATCTTAAGCTGCGCCCTGCCTCCCAGCCTCATAAACCTCTTAAAGGGGCGGGAGGCAACGGCGCCAGAAGTTTAACTGATAAAGACAGAATATAAACCAAAAATCCAGAAAAAAAAAGATACAAATGTTATAAATTGAGTTGCAGTTCAGTGAGTAAAATAAGTATTTGATCCCCAAGCAAAACATGACTTAGTACTTGGTGGAGAAAACCTTGTTGGCAAGCACAGGGGTAGGAGATTTCTTGTAGTTGGTTACCAGGTTTGCACACATCTCTGGAGGGATTTTGGTCCACTCTTTTTTACAGATCTTCTCTAAATCCTTAGATCCCTTTCACACTGAAGCCTTGCTAAAAAGGCGCTAAAGCGCCGATCGTTTTAGTGGCGCTTTTCGGGCACTAGTGCATTGCTTTTTTTAAGGTCACGTGACAACGTGACCTTAAAGAACCCCAAAAAAGACCAGTTTTGCTGCGCTTTCAAATCGCTTTTTAAGGCACTTTGGAAGCGCTGCCCATTCATTTCAATTTTTGAAGCGCTTTATACAGTGTTCAAAACACACCCCGAAAGATGCTGCTTGCAGGATTTTTTCTACTGCCCCGCAAGCGCACTGCCCCAGTGTGAAAGCACCCATTCAAATGAATAGGAGGCAGTTTTCAGGCACTTTTCAGATGCTATTTTTAGCGCTAAAACACCTGAAAAGTGCCTCAGTGTGAAAGGGGTCTTAAGGTTTCTTGGTTGTCGCTTGGGAACTTAAAGTTTTAGCTCCTTCTATAATCTTTCTATAGGATTGAAGTGATTGTAAAGCTTCTTTTTTTTTTAAATACCAAACATGTCATACTTACCTTCTCTGTGCAAGGGTTTTGCACAGAGTGGCCCTGATCCTCCTTTTCTGGGGTCCCCCCGCAGCTCTCCTGGCTCCTCCTCTTCTCGAGTGACCCCACAGAGACCCGCATTCCATGGGGGCACTCATGTGGGTGCGCTCCCTATCCTGCTGCTGCATCTATTGACACAGACAGCAGGACTCGGCCCCCCCCCCCCCCCCCGGCTCCCATTTCACTGGATTTGATTGAGAGCAGAGGGAGCAAATGGCTCCTGCTGCTCTCAATCTATCCAGTGAGGACCTGAGACAGCAGCTGGAGCTGCTGTGCTCGTCCCCATCACTGGAACGATTGGGTTCAGGTAAGAAAAAGGGGGGGGGGGGTCTGGGGGGTGGTGCTTCAGTACATAAGGTTTTTCACCTTAATGCATATAATGCATTAAGGTAAAAAATTGTGAGGGTTTACAACCCCTTTAAGGTCTGGAGACTGGCTAGGCCACTCCATGACCCTAATGTGCTTCTTCTTGAGCCACTCCTTTGTTGCCTTGGTGGTATGTTTTGGGTCATTGTCATGCTGAAAGACCCATGCATGATTCAACTTTAGTGTTCTGACTGAGGGAAGATTTTACAATACATGGCCCCGTCCATTGGCCCCTCAATGCAGCAAAGTTGGCCTGTATCTTTAGCAAAGAAACAGCCCCAAAGCATAATGTTTCCACCTCTGTGCTTGACTGAAGGGATGGTGTTCATAGTCAGCATTTTTCTTCCTCCAAACACAGTGAGTTGAGTTAATGCCAAAGAGCTTAATTTTGTTCTTATCTGAACTTTCTCCCAATCCTTCTCTGAATCATTTAGATGTTCATTGGCAAACTTCAGACGGGCCTGTACATGTGCCTTTTTGAGGAGGGAGACCTTGAGGGCCCTGCAGGATTTCAATCCATGGCAGCGTATTGTGTTACCAATGGTTGTTTCATGACTGTGGTCCCAACTGCCTTGAGATCATTCACAAGCTCCTCCCGTGTATTTCTGGGCTGATCCCTCACTTTTCTGATGATCATCCTTACCTCATGAGGCAAAATCCTGCATGGAGCTCCAGACCGAGGGCGATTGATGGTTATTTTGTAGTTCTTCCATTTGCGAATAATCGCTCCAACAGTTGTCTCCTTCTCCCCAAGCTTCTTGTTGTCGGTCTTGTAGCCCATTCCAGCCTTGTGCAGGTCTACAATCTTGTCCCTGACATCCTTTGACAGCTCTTTGACCATGATGGTTGAGGTTTGAATGGAATAAAGATTCTGTGGACTGGTGTCTTTTATACACATAACGAGTTGTCGTTAGGAGCACCTTTCTAAATTGACAGGACTAATCAGTGTACCACATGAGCACATACTGTAGCCAGTCTGTGGGAGCCAGAATTATTGTTGGTTGGTAGGGAAACAAATACTTATTTTACTCACTGAACTGCAACTCAATTCGTAGATTTTTTTCTGGATTTTTGGTTGTTCTTCTGTCTCTATCATTTAAAATACATCTATAATAAAAATTATAGACCCTTCATTTCTTTGTACGTGGGCAAACTTACAAAATTAAATAGTTACTTTCCCCACTGTAGATAGTCATCGTGTCTTAATCTATTCTCACAGCTGATGTCCTCTTATCAAATTTATTATATTAAAAGAGAAGGTCCGCCCTCCCCTGCAAAAATTAAAAGCCAGCAGCTACACATACTGCAGATGCTGACATAATTTGCCGCAGCCTGGTCTCCCGGAAGTGGGGACAGGGTACCTGTCAAAGACAAGTATCCGCTCCCCCCGAAAGGTGCCAAATGTGGCACCAGAGGGGGAGGAGACAAATGAGCGGATGTTCCACTTTTGGGTAGAACTCCGCTTTAAAAAAGGTTTTTATTAAGAGATAATATAGTTGCATGTACAACATATTGAACACATACTTGAAAGGAGCATCCATGACAGTATTATACACTGGCAATATAGAAATTGTTATATTACTACAAGTCATGGGAAAAGCAACTGCAGGGTTAACTGAACATAAGTAATGCCCCGTACACACGGTCGGATTTTCCGATGGAAAATGTCCGATCGGAGCGTGTTGTCGGAAATTCCGACCGTGTGTGGGCTCCATCGGACATTTTCCATCGGATTTTCCGACACACAAAGTTGGAGAGCAGGAGATAAAATTTTCCGACAACAAAATCCGTTGTCGGAAATTCCGATCGTGTGTACACAAATCCGACGGACAAAGTGCCACGCATGCTCAGAATAAATAAAGAGATGAAAGCTATTGGCCACTGCCCCCTTTATAGTCCCGACGTACGTGTTTTACTTCACCGCGTTCAGAACGATCGGATTTTCTGACAACTTTGTGCGACCGTGTGTAGACAAAACAAGTTTGAGCCAACATCCGTCGGAAAAAATCCTAGGATTTTGTTGTCGGAATGTCTGAACAAAGTCCGACCGTGTGTACGCCCTATAACTCTTGACGAAGATAAACATTATATGAAATACCAACAGTTGTATGCCCTAAGAAAAGACATTATAGTCAAAATAAGTTTTATCAGAATTGATGATTGACCATGGGGGCCACTATCAACAGGTCCATCCATGGTCTTGATAAGAGCATGAAACTTGTATGTAGGGTATAGTAAGGTTTAAATGCCTCTATTGGGGGGATGAAGTAAATTTGCTGGCTCTTTCGCCATATCCGCAGAAGAACAGTGTGGGGGGCCGGGGGAGAAAGATGGGGCTGGGTGAGAGGGGAGAGGTTGGGGAGGTAAGAAAGAGCGGGGGACAGCATGAAGGAACAGAGAAGGGGCAGAAGAACAAGGGAAGGGAGGGAAGTAGGGGACTGTTCCTCTCCTCTGATCCCCTGATTTCGGTTAAATTATGACAGAGTCATTTGTGTATGAATCGAGTATGGGAGTATCACCGAGGGAAGTGGGATTTATATCCTTCTGTGGACTTAAAGTGTGTCCAGCAGGCCCAAGTAGAGGAAAATTTCTGTATGTGGTCTTGTGAGGTGTAGATCAACTCCTCCATCTCCTCAATCTTTGCAATCCTCGTCAGCCATTCTCTGATGGTTGGGGTGTTAGTTGATCGCCAATGAACAGGAATGCACAGTCTAGCTGCATTAACCATGTGCATGGCCAGTGATTTATGATAGGATTGTTTAGGTAGGGTTGTATGATGAAGGAGATATTGAGCAGCGTTGTAGTCTAAGGTGTAGGTGGTAACCTGTGTTGTTATGGAGTGTACCTCCTTCCAGAATGGTTGAAGCGCAGTGCACTCGCACCATATGTGGATCATAGATCCTTCTTCTCTGTTACATCTCCAACAGGTGTTTGGAATTGAGGGTGAAAATTTGTGTAAGCGGGATGGGGTTCTGTACCATTTTGTGATTATCTTGTAGCCATTTTCCTGAATTGCCACGTTCAAAGTTCCCTTATGTGCATATATGTATATGGCTTCCCATTCATTGTCAGTGAATGTTAGTTGTAAGTCCTTTCCCCATGATAGCCTTGAGGAATCTATCTGTGTGGGATGGGCTTCGTCTTGGAGGAAAGAATAAATCAGAGATATTAGATGTCTCTGTGGTGTGTTTCAGGAATGAAGGATCTCAAATGGGGTAAGTTGTCTTGTCTAAATGTCATTCTGGTTCTTGGAGGTAAAAAAGTGTCTCAATTGTCTGTAAGTCCAAAAGGGAAAGTCCTTTGTACGTGATATGGATTTGAGGTTATCATACGATCTCAGACGTCTTTTATGGAAGAAGTGGTGTGTTAGGATGTCATCATGTGGCCATTCCTGTGTCAAAAATGTAGTTGACTCCCCTGGGGGAAAGTCCGGGTTCCCGCTCAGGGGGGTCAGTGGGCTTGGTTGTGAGGATATGTGGTAGGAGGCAACTGCTTTCCCGAACGCTAGCAATGAGGGGTAAATAAGCGGGTGTGTCTTGATGGATTGGGACCAATGTTTCGGTGAGAGCCAGGGGAGAGTGTGCATGGGATGTTTCGAAAAGAAGCTTTCATAAATACCCCTTTTAATGCATGAGAGTATTCTGCTTGCCTGGATAGTGGCAACCTGGTATTACTTGCTATTTATTAGTCTGTGCTTGACTAGGGCCCCCAATTATTTTTTCAATAATACAATCAATCACAAGTAAAAACCCTTTTTTTCAGTTTCAGTTCATTTTTATTAAAATGTTTCATAAACAATACAAATAAACACAAGATGCATTCAAAGAAACAGAAGTACATATCGTACATTATACAGAGAGAAGACCTGGGTGCAGATATTTTGAGCTGTATAATGGTGTACAAGCCTCAGAATGATCGAGTTAAGGCAGCTGCTCTCAACCAGGGTCCCATGGATTTCTAGGGTTACTTCACAGGTTGCTAGGGATTCCTTGAGCAATGAGACATTTCTGGCTCTTACAGAAGTAACCACTGACCCCAGGAACTTTTTGGATATCTGAAAAGGGGGAATTCTTCCCAATGACAACAAATAAAAGAATCATTCGCCTCAGTAACCATCACACTAATGTAGCATTAAGCTGAATATATAATAATTATTGTCAGGGATTCCTTGGGACTGTAAAGTTATTTCAAGGTTTCCTCCATGTTAAAAAGGTTGGGGAGGCAGCTTCAAGGCAAGAGAATCGGTAAGGGAAGTATTAGGTCTCACCCATTAAATAATGTAGGAATGCATACAGCAGTGCCTTGAAAAAGTATTCACACCCCTTTAAAATGTTCTATATTTTGTCATGTTACAACCAAAAAGGTAAATGTATTTTATTGGGATTGTATGTGCTAGACCAGGGGTAGGCAACCTCGGCACTCCAGCTGTGGTGAAACTAGAAATCCCATCATGCCTCTGCCTCTAGGAGTCATGTCTGTGATTGTCAGGGTCTTGCAATGTTTTATGAGACTTGTAGTTTCAAAACAGCTGGAGGGCCAAAGTTGCCTACCCCTGTACTAGATCAACACAAAGTGGCACATAATTGTGAAGTGGAAGGAAAATTTTAAATGGTTTTCCAATTTTTTTACAAACAAATATCTGAAAAGTGTGGGGTGTATTTGTATTCATCCCCCTTTACTCTGATACCCCTAACTAAAATCTAGTGGAACCAATTGCTTTCAGACGTCACCTAATTAGTAAATAGAGTCCACCTGTGTGTAATTTAATCTCAGTATACTGTAAATATAGCTGTTGTTCTGTAAAGCCCACAGAGTTATGGAAAGAGTATGGCACAACTGCAAACCTACCAAGACACGGCCGTCCACCTAAACTGACAGGCCGGACAAGGAGATCATTAATCAGAGAAGCAGCCAAGAGGCCCATGGTAACTCTGGAGGAGCTGCAGAGATCCACAGCTCAGGTGGGAGAATCTGTCCACAGGACAACTATTAGTCGTGCACTCCACAAATCTGGCCTTTATGGAAGAGTGGCAAGAAGAAAACCATTGTTGAAAGAAAGCCATAATAAGTCCGGTTTGCAGTTTTTGAGAAGCCATGTGGGGGACACAGCAAACATGTGGAAGAAGGTGCTCTGGTCAGTTGAGACCAAAATTTTACTTTTTGGCCTAAAAGCAAAACGCTATGTGTGGTGGAAAATTAACACTGCACATTACCCTGAACACACCATCCCCACTGTGAAACATGGTTGTGGCAGCATCATGTTGTGGGGATGTTTTTCTTCAGCAGGGACAGGGAATCTGGTCAGAGTCGATAGGAAGATGGATGGAGCCAAATACAGGGCAATCTTAGAAGAAAACCTGATAGATTCTGCAAAAAAACTTGAGACTGGGGCAGAAGTTCACCTTCCAGAAGGACAACGACCTAAACATACAGCCAGAGCTACAATGGAAGGGTTTAGGTCAAAGCATATGTCACTCTCTAGATGTGCAAACTTGGTAGAGACATACCTCTCGGTCCTCTTCCCCCTTTTGTTTTTATTCTGTCTTTGCCTTCATGTGGGTGTCCTTCCAGAAGCTCATTATACCAGCGTGTCCTGTTTCTTTGGTTTCTTTTCCTCATTTTCATCCAAGTATTTGTGCACATTTTTATCTGTATTTGAATTTTTCTTTATTTTTATATTTATATTTATATATTATTATTATTCAAAAATTTTTACTTGAATTTACCATTGTTCTTAATGACTAGCTGCTATTGATTACCAATTACTATAGCAACAAACTATTATAGAATTTTTTTTGTAGGGTTGGCTTTCACTTACTCCGGGGCTCAGCGCTTTTTATTAATTGTTATACATTGCAGAATCATTATTATCGCTGTGCAAAATTAATCGCAATAAAAGATTACATTTTTTTAAAAATAAATTATTATGTTTTTTTATTTATTTTTATTTATTTATTTATTTTATTAATTTACTATTTCTTAGTGGTCAAGTTTTGTTAGAGAATTTTTTGTTGTTTTTTTTTTAAATGTTTTTTTTTTTTCCATCTGTCTTTGCCCATTCATGTCTATGGGGACACCGTTGTACTGCTCCCGCCTCGGAAGTGATGTCACGTGTCATCAGGAGTCTTCCTGAGTTTCCAGGAAGTGGATTCCCCTTGGTATTGAGCTCCCTGGGGTCTGGTAAGGTTCTTGTGTGGCACCGGGTGTTCACTGATCGGCGGGGATGATCCTGTTAGTGTCTGTTGGGGTTTTTTCCCCCGTCCCTGGCAATTCTGATGCTTCCCAGCAGATGATCCTGGTGTGTGTTTTTTTTTGGACACCTCTGAGTGCCCAATTCCCTCCCCCCGCAGCCACTTCAGGCATGTAGAGGTGAGACATGGATTGACCCAATTATCAATCCTGCATCCACTTTTTCTTATGTGTTCCTACACTTGTATTCATATGACTAAATATAAATGAATGTGCAATATATCATGGATTCAAATGAATTATCATTATTTATTTATTCATTTGTGTATGTATGATGGCGCTTTTTGTTTGTTTTTTGTTTTTGGTTATGGGTTTTTGGTATGGATTCTGTTGTTTTTTCATTGGTGCAACTATTTGTATGTGTGTATGTGTCTGTGTGTGTGTGTGTATATATATATATATGTGTGTATGTGTGTGTGTATGTATATATATATATATATATATATATATATATATATATATATATATATATATATATTTATGTATGTAAGTATATGTGCATGTGTATATGTATTAATTTATTTTTTTTCCCTTTTCCTACCCCCTTGAGGGCGTGCCTCTTTTTGACACACAATTTTCAACTCCTCCATTCCCTAAAAAAGTGCTTGCCTATGGTGTACGAGACTAGCCTAGCTCCGAGGAAGGGGGTGCACCCTGGACACGCGTTAGCTGTACCCTGTGTTCTGTGCATGTCCATGCATTGTTTTTATGGCCTTTTGTCAGTTGCATTTTGTGAGTACCCACTTTTATATAAAACATTTTTATTATTAAATTATCCTTGGTAATGCACTAGGTGTGCACGCCTTCCATTTCTGTTTTTCTTGTAGTTCCTTTACCCCATCTGAGGAAGGCAGTATCCACTCAGTTTTGGATACCATTATATACCTTTCACACCACCATTTTATTTGATATCTGTTACTCCACATCTTGGAAGACCTATTAGCCCTGGAAGTGACTATGTTTTTTGTATACATACCCAAAAAGACTTGCAGCTGTAATTGCAGTGAAAGGTGGTTCTACAAAGTATTGACTCAGGAGGGCTGAATACAAATGCATGCCACACGTTTTACATATTTATTTGTAAAAAAATTTGAAAACCATTTATCATTTTCCTTTCAATTTACAATTATGTCAGTTTGTGTTGGTCTATCACATAAAATCCCAATAAAATACTTTTACGTTTTTGGTTGTAACATGACAAAATGTGGAAAATGTCAAGGGGTGTGCATACTTTTTCAAGGCACTGTAGATGTATCAAAGAGCAAGTGGGAATTATATGGTTGGAGTTATTCAGTACCCCATTTTTTTTTTTATTTCCCATGCACATAACTTGGGTATTCATAGTGGACCAAGCTTTAACTTATTTACTATGCTCAGTGACCATTGGGTTTGATTTACTGAAACTGGAGCGTGCAAAATCTGGTGCAGCTGTGCATAGTATCCAATCAGGGTCGAACTTGAGCTTTTTCAATTAAGCTTTGACAAAAAAACCTGCAAGCCGATTGGTTTCTATGCACTAGATTTTGCATTCTCCATTGTCTTTTCTAAGTAAACAGACTTTTGTTTTTCGTTAAAGCTCCACTTTGGGATTATCCCCCCCATCCCTCCACCATTAACTAATCACCAGAGTAAAATACATCAACCCTATCTAAGAGCCCTTAAAAGCCCTTTTTAATTACCCAATGCCACAATTAGGAGAAAAATCCAGCTCCGAGCCCTCTCCTCTTGTGTTTGTGTCATTCTTTGACATGGACACTTCCTATTGGATATCAAGAGGGGGGGGGGGGGTCATCTCAGTATCCAGACGAGGACTTGTGTCAGGCAAGTGAAGGAGACTGTTGGTTTTGTGGCACTATCACAGTACTGAATTAGCAGTCCCCCGCACCTGAACTGGTGATGTCAAAGGGCCTGGAAGGGGGAGTTTGGTGAGTATAGCTGCTTTCATCAGGTAAAGGTAAAAAAGCAGTCAGGATGGATTGGGTGGGGGGAATGAAAATAGTTTTTGCCTGGAGTAGGGCTTTAAATTACCTCCTTTGTGTATTGTGATAACTATGCTTCGTATGTTACATCCATTACACTGAACTGCCCCACAGGCAATGATGGCGCTACACGCAAACATAATAATAATGACACCTCTGTCATAATATATACCGGTATATGCTGGGAAGGTGCTATGTTCAGAAACATGTAAAATCTGAGATAATTAAAAGAGCTCAACATAAATTATTCATAACTAAATTTGTGATTGAAATGTCTCACAAACTATGCGCAAACCCAACAACCTTTCTCTGCAATCCCTGGAAAAAATAATACCTGGTTATTATTAAAATGTAAGTGTTGCAGACTTCATATTGAGGCAACCATGGGAACTATGCTTGTAATCCCAGATAATATGCATATGGACTTATTAATTAAAGAGTTGATTTAAATATCATAAAACCAGAAACAAAACCCTACGAACCCTACCAAAACGAACATGCCATAGCAAGTTTTCAGCTTTGAAAAAAACATTTTTTTAATTCATATCTTTTTTTCAGGTGGGAGTCACAGAAGTCAAAGCTTAGTATTTTTTTTCTGTATGGCATTAAAAGATTGAAATAAAAAAATATTTGGAGTACACTGCAAGCTACAAGCACATAGAAAACAGAAATTTTTCAACCAGCTAAATTGTTCCTCAAATTATTAAAAAATAAAAATGAGTGGAAAATCACCCACATGTCCAACTTGCTGCAATTAATAGAAACATCCAAGCAAACATTAATGAGTGATCTGTTTAAAACATGTGTGGGCACCTTTACATGTACCTCCATTCTAGCTGGTAGTAAAGGGTCAGTGGCATACAACTTACCCCCCCCCCCCCACCTCTTAGACATGAGGTACCTATATAGAGGAAGGTGAATGAATGAAATGTAGTTTTCTGTAGTGTAGGTAAATTGTTCAGGCTTGGCTGGCAGTCAAGCTTGTGTTTTTCTGGGTCAGGTTTTGAGTGATTTAGGGAGGGTTGTATGACTCACAGACAGCATCTCTGAGACCTCCCCCTACTTCTGGAACTTGCTGGAAACTTCCAGAAGAATGGGAGTGGAGGTAAGGAGGAGATGCCTGGAGTATTCGTAAGGGTCATAACCAATCCCTAACAGATATGTTGGCAGGGGTCAGGCCCCCTCAAATACTCTGGGTCAGCCCAGCTGGGTCGGTGGAGTTTGGGTAGAAGTTGGAGATGGAGTGTTAAGCTGTCGGTGGCCCTTGAGGGTGCCCCCTAGTCTGGGGGGGAGGTTGACCTCGGGCCTGGGCTCAGGTGCAGAAGGGACCCTCTTCATGACACAGGAGGTGACCTGACCAGGAGACACGGGAGCAGGTGGAGGACAGCAGGAGAATAGGGATTAGCCGAACACCCCCCTCCCCCTGTTTGGTTCGCACCAGAACATGCGAACAGGCAAAAAATTTGCCAGAACACACAAACACCAAGTCTATGGAACACGAACATGAAAAATCAAAAGTGCTCATTTTAAAGGCTTAGATGCAAGCTATTGTCATAAAAAGTGTTTGGGGACCCGGGTCCTGCCCCAGGGGACATGTATCAATGCAAACATTTTTTTTAAAAACGGCCGTTGTTTCGGGAGCAGTGATTTTTTTAATGCTTAAAGTGAAACAACAAAAATGAAATATACCTTTAAATATTGTGCCTGGGGGGTGTCTATAGTATGCCTGTAAAGTGGCGCATGTTTCCCGTGTTTAGAACAGTACCACAGCAAAATGACATTTCTAAAGGAAAAATTGTCATTTAAAAATGATCGCGGCTGTAATGAATTGTCGGGTCTCGGCAATATAGATAAAACTCATTGAAAAAAGAGCATGGGTTCCCTCCCCAGTCCATTACCAGGCCCTTTGGGTCTGGTATGAATATTAAGGGGAACCCTGAACCAAAATTAAAAAAAAAAATTGTGTGGGGGTCCTCCTAAAATCTATACCAGGCCCTTTAGGTCTGATATGGAAATTAAGGGGAACCCTGCACCAAATTTTTAAAAAAAATGGTGTAGGCCCCCCCACAAATCCATACCAGACCCTTATCCGAGCACGCAACCTGGCAGGCCGCAGGAAAAGAAGGGGGGGCGAGAGAGTGCCCCCCCTGAACCGTACCAGGCCCCAAAGCACCTTGTCCCCATGTTGATGGGGACAAGGGCCTCATCCCCGCAACCCTTGCCTGGGGGTTGTGGGGGTATGTGGGTGTAAGGGCTTACCTTGGTTGGAGTCCATAGTGCAGAGATGTATGCTAACCTTTGCAAATACACACAGCCCACGGTAACAAGGTAAGAAGCTACCTGGGCTGTGAATCTGTGCACGCGGGCTTAACAGGAATTTGCCGAAGGATTGTCCAGGTAAAGCCGTAGTCAGGGATTCCAGAAGTCAGAATAAACGATAAACAAGCCAGGGTCAGAAGCCGGGGTCAGTCTTGGAACACTGTAACTTGAACAAAGGAATACTTAGGCAAAACAAGAGACACAGAAACACAGGAACCTTTGGCAATGATAGAGACAAGAGACAATGAACTGACAAAGCCCTCAGAGTGAGGCAGTGTATTATACCCAGCTGATTGGATAAACTGCCTCAGCTGAACCAGCAGTGACAGGTACTAATTGCAACAAGATCCAGAGTATGGCCCTAGTATTTCATGCAGAACTGTGCAAAGCTGGAAAGCAGGCTGAAAGGAACTGAGGTGTGGCTCAGTGGTAAAGTAACAGGAGCACTAAACAGGCAGTCATAGGTTCAATACCTCTTAGAGCCACTTAGGGTGTGACCACGCCTGGCTGTCTGCATGGCACGGTAGGGACCGTGACAGTTCCCTTCCCTTAGGAATTCCCTCAGAGCATGGAACAGCCTATTTCCTTTGGACTTTCTTTGTTTTAGAAGTTCCAGCTGGATAGCAGGCAAAGATTCAGGGGTGGCAGGAAGGATCCTAGTAGTACCCACTTGCTGAAACTTTGGCCGAGTTGGGCAGAGAGAGATAAGGTGCCCTCTTACTCTACAAAAAAAACAAAGACCAAAGTCTCTCCTCCGCTCTTTCACCTTTGGACAGCTTGGACCGGATGGCCCCGATCTCCATGGGTTCCACATCATCCAGGGTAGGTGTGTGTATATCTGCTGGAGCATCTAGGCTTTGTGGGGATAGTGCTTCATAGCTTGGCACATACTGGAATGGCTTGGAGTTGTATCTGTACAGGGTATTCCTGTCCTTGGATACCCATAGGCCACGTGAACAGAGAGCAGACTTGGGAACACTGGTTTTCTTTGAGACAGAAATGTGAGAGTCCAGAGCTAATATGAATGCTTCCCAGCTGTCCAAGACTGGACTCCTCTCCTGTAAAAGCTGATGAGCCCATGTTTTGATTTGCCTAGTGAGCAGGTTGATGGAAGCGTGTACCTTTATATAGTCAGTGGCATAGGTCCTAGGCTTAAGAGCAACAACAGCTCACAATCCATCATAAAGCACACAAATGATGCATGGCTACCGTCAAACCTCTCTGGCATCACCACAAAAGGCTCAGGACATGCTGGTTCTAGGGCTGAGCATACTGTACCTTTAAATAACAGAACTTCTTGCTGCAGCTCCGAAACAGTCTGGCCCAGGCTGGAGACTTGCAGAGCAAGGGAGATGAGCACCTTGTACAACTCTGCGGACTCCATGTTGGTCAGATCATTATGTAAGGGCTTACCTTGGTTGGAGTCCATAGTGCAGATATGTATGCTCACCCTTGCAAATACACACAGCCCACGGTAACAGGGTAAGAAGCTACCTGGGCTGTGAATCTGTGCACGGGGGCTTGACAGGAATTTGCCAAGGGATTGTCCAGGTAAAGCCGTAGTCAGGGATTCCAGAAGTCAGAATAAACGATAAACGATAAACAAGCCAGGGTCAGAAGCCGGGGTCAGTCTTGGAACACTGTAACTTGAACACAGGAACACTGGAATACTTAGGCAAAACAAGAAACACATGAACCTTTGACAATGATAGAGACAATGAACTGCCAAAGCCCTCACAGTGAGGCAGTGTTTTATACCCAGCTGATTGGATAAACTGCCTCAGCTGAACCAGGAGTGACAGGTACCAATTGCAACAAGATGCAGAGTATGGCCCTAGTATTTCATGCAGAACTGTGCAAAGCTGGAAAGCAGACTGAAAGGAACTGAGGTGTGGCTCAGAGGCAAAGTAACAAGAACACTAAACAGGCAATCATAGGTTCAATACCTCTTAGAGCCACTTGGGGTGTGACCACACCTGGCCATCTGCATGGCACGATAGGGACTGTGACAGCGGGCGAGGGGCTTATCGGAATCTAGAAGCCCCCTTTAACAAGGGGAACCCCAGATCCCAGCCTCCCCCCATGTGAATTGGTAATGGGGTACACTGTACCCTTACCATTTCACAAAAAAAGTGTCAAAAATGGTAAAAGAGACAGCTTGGGACAAGTCCTTTATTAAAAAATAATTAAAACAAAATTTTCCGCGATGTAAATTCACGCCACCCGACGGACCAAAAAAAAAAAAAGCAGCAACCGTTCCGCCTCCATGGGAGGCTCCCGCCGACTGACGCTTCTTCTCTGTCACAGGTCATGCCCCAGGGGACATGTATCAATGCATTTTTTTTTTTTTTTTCAAAACGGCTGTTTTTTCAGGAGCAGTGATTTTTTAATGCGTAAAGTGAAACAATAAAAATGAAATATTCCTTTAAATATTGTGCCTGGGAAGTGTCTATAGTAAGCCTGCAAAGTGGCGCATTTTTCCTGTGTTTAGAACAGTACCACGGCAAAATGACATTTCTAAAGGAAAAATTGTCATTTAAAACTGATTGCGGCTGTAATGAATTGTCGGGTCTCGGCAATATACAGTAGATAAAACTCATTGAAAAAAAGAGCATGGGTTGCCCCCCCCATCCATTACCAGGCCCTTTGGGTCTGGTATGAATATTAAGGGGAACCCTGAACCAAATTTTAAAAAAAATTGCGTGGGGGTCCCCCTAAAATCCATACCAGGCCCTTCAGGTCTGATATGGAAATAAAGGGGAACACTGCACCAAATTAAAAAAAAAATGGCGTAGGGTCCCCCCCAAAATTCATACCAGACCCTTATCCGAGCATGCAACCTGGTGGGCCGCAGGAAAAGAGGGGGGATGAGAGAGTGCCCCCCCTCCTGAACCGCACCAGGCCACATGCCCTCAACATGACCCCAAAGCACCTTGTCCCCATGTTGATGGGGACAAAGGCTTCATCCCCACAAACCTTGCCCAGTGGTTGTGGGGGTATGCAGGCAGGGGGCTTATTGGAATCTGGAAGCCTCCTTTAACAAGGAATTGGTAATGGGGTACACTGTACCCCTACCATTTCACAAAAAAAGTGTCAAAAATGGTAAAAAAGACGAGACAGCTTGGGACAATTCCTTTATTAAATAAAAATAAAATAATGAAGGCTTCCCCGTGTTGTCAGAGGGGGGGGGGGGGTAACCCGTTTATGTCACCGGGTGCCCGCCCTCAGCTATATAAGAACTGTCACAGAGAAGAAGCGTCAGTCAGCAGGAGCCTCCCATGGAGGAGGAAGGGTTGCGGCTTTTTTTTTTTCTTTTTAGGTCCATCGGGCAGCATGAATTTTATTTTTTTATTTTTTAATAAAGGACTTGTCCCAAGCTGTCTCTTGTCTTTTTTACAATTTCTGACACTTTTGTTGTGAAATGGTAGGGGTACAGTGCACCCCATTACCAATTCACATAGGGGGGAGGCCGGGATCTGGGTGTCCCCTTGTTTAAGGGGGCTTCCAGATTCTGATAAGCCCCCCACCCGCAGACCCCCACAACCACCGGGCAAGGGTTGTGGGGATGAGGCCCTTGTCCCCATCAACATGGGGACAAGGTGCTTTGGGGTCAGACCCTAAAGCAGCCTCCCCATGTTGAGGGCATGTGGCCTGGTAAGGTTCAGGGGGGGCGCTCTCTCGTCCCCCCTCTTTTTCTGAGGCCTGCCATGTTGCGTGCGTTGATAAGGGTCTGGTATGGATTTTGGGGGGACCCCTATGCCATTTTTTTTATTTTAGCGCAGGGTTCCCCTTTAAATCCATATCAGACCTGAAGGGTCTGGTATGGATTTTGGGGGGGACACCTACGCCATTTATTTTTTTAATTTGGTGCAGGGTTCCCCTTAATTTTCATATCAGACCTGAAGGGCCTGGTATGGACTTTAGGGGGACCCCCATGCATTTTTTAAAAATTTTAGTTCGTGGTTCCCCTTAATATTAATACCAGACCCAAAGGGCCTGGTAATGGACTGGTGGGGGGACCCATGCTCTTTTTTTCAATGAGTTTTATCTATGTTGCCGAGACCCTACGATTCATTACAGCCGCGATCAGTTTTAAATGAAATTTTAAATAGTTTTCAAAATTTTTTACCAATAAATATCTGAAAAGTGTAGCATGCATTTGTATTCAGCCCCCTTTACTCCGATACCCCTAAATAAAATCTAATGGAACCAAATGCCTTCAGAAGTCATCTAATTAGTAAATAGAGTCCACCTGTGTGTAATTTAATCTCAGTATACATATAGCTGTTCTGTGAAGCCCTCAAAGGTTTGTAAGAGCACCTTTGTGAACAAACAGCATCATGAAGGCCAAGGAACACACCAGACAGGTCAGGGATAAAGTTGTGAAGAAGTTTAAAGCAGGGTTAGGTTATAAAAAAATATATCAAGCTTAGAACATCTCACGGAGCACTGTTCAATCCATCATTTGAAAATGGAAAGAGTATGGCACAACTGCAAACCTACTAAGACATGGCTGTCCACCTAAACTGACAGGCCTGGCAAGGAGATCATTATTCAGAGAGGCAGCCAAGAGGCCCATGGTAACTCTGGAGGAGCTGCAGAGATCCACAGATCAGGTGGGAGAATCTGTCCACAGGACAACTATTAGTCGTGCACTCCACAAATCTGGCCTTTATGGAAGAGTAGAAAGAAGAAAGCCATAGTTAAAAGAAAGCCATAAGAAGTCCCGTTTGCAGTTTGTGAGAAGCCATATGGGGGATACAGCAAACATGTGGAAGAAGGTGCTCTAGTCAGAAGAGGCCAAAATTGAACTTTTTGGCCTAAAAGCAAAATGCTATGTGTGGCAGAAAACTAATACCACACATCACCCTAAACACACCATCCCCACCGTGAAACGTGGTGGTGGCAGCATCATGTTGTGGAGATGCTTTTTTTCAGCAGGGACAGGGAAGCTCATCAGAGTTGATGGGAAGACTTGCAGACTTGAGACTGGAGCGGAGGTTCACCTTCCAGCAGAACAACGACCCTAAACATACAGCCAGAGCTACAATGGAATGGTTTTGATCAAAGCATATTCATGTGTTAGAATGACTCAATCAAAGTCCAGACCTAAATCCAATTGAGAATCTGTGGCAAGACTTGAAAATTGCTGCTCACAGACGCTCTCAATCCAATCCGACAGAGCTTGAGCAATTTTGCAAAGAAGAATGGGCAAAAATGTCACTCTCTAGATGTGAAAAGTTGGTAGAGACATACCCCAAAAAGACTTGCAGCTGTAATTACAGCGAAAGGTGGTTCCACAAAGTATTGACTAAGGGGGACTGAATACAAATGCACGCCACACTTTTCACATATTTATTTGTAAAAAAAATTGAAAACCATTTATCATTTTCCTTCCAATTTACAATTATGTGCTACTTTGTGTTGGTCTATCACATAAAATCCAAATAAAATACATTTATGTTTTTGGTTGTAACATGACAAAATGTGAAAATTGTCAAGGGGTATGAATACATTTCAAGGCACTGTAATATTGTAACAACACTTTAGGCAGGCCAGGAGCTAGGGATGAAATAGACAAGCACAGGGCATACATGACAGGGTGGAAGGGGAACCATACAGCGTGGGGTTAATTGTGTAATAAGTTATAATGCTTACTGGATTGGCTGAAGAGATGGGGTGATGGGAAGGAGTGTAGGAGCATAGTTTGCAGGTAAGGGTGTGACAGAATCAGTTGGAGAATTGAAGCAATTAGATGAACGCTCTCCCTCCCTCCCTTTTTTGTTAGATTATTTTGTGTTGGTGGTAGTTTGTAGCAGACATTTGGCGGTTTGGGGTCCTTGAAAGGGTAAAAAATCTGGTGTTTTGGGAAAAAGGTGGGGAACCATCATTGGTATGGTGAACTCTAGTTGATGGTCCGATAATAGTGACCAGGTCATGGTTGACCTGTAGTGTCTGAGGTCAGCTGGGATGGCCCCCAAGGCAGTGTCTTGTGGCTGGGGGCAAATCTTAGCTAATGGCTGACACAGACACAATGTTTCAGTAATACAGTACCTTCAAGGACTTCCAACCCAAGTTGACCTGTAATGCAATGTTTTGTTATTTATTTGTATGTTGTTTATAATAAAAGGCCTTACGGCCATTTAATCCCACTTTGAGTAAAGTGTTTTTTATTGGGTAGTGGGAGGTAGAGCTTGGGAGGCAGGCCAGTGGTCATTGGTAATTGGTGACCTCTGATCTACCCTAGTCATGTCCCTTTTACAACAAAACAAAGTAAATGGCCTGGAGCTGAGTGAAACTAGGAGGAGGGCCAGCATGACTGGGGCGTGCAGAAGAGGCAGAGTATTTTGTGGTGTAATTTTTTTAAAGATGTATTCCGCTTACCCCATTGGAGGGTCTTTAAAATTGAGGGGGTGTCATGTAGTGTGTAGAGGGGAGGGGGATCTTGTCGGAGATCAGTTGGAGATCGTCCCAGAGTCAGACAGGTTTCTCCCACTCTCCCTCCCTTGTTTGTGTTGGTTTCTAATTTTCTTGAGGTATGGGGGTATATGTATTGGGTTTTTTTGGTCTGTATGTTTTAAATTGCCATTCAGTTTTATGGGTACATTTAGCAGCAGGTGGGTGGGGGGGGGGTTCTATTGGGGCTTTAAAGGCTGTGCTGGATAAAATACTGGAGAATTAGGGAGGTTGGGCCCATCTGAAGGTATGGGTGTCCCTTCCTAACAATACAGTGGTAACATTAGGATTTTAAGTAGGTTGTATCTGGTAGTAATTGTTAATTGTCCCTGAGTCGGTGTAAGTTGTGGCTGGGGGCCTTTCATAGGGTGGCAGATACAACCGGTTGGTCGTGAGTAAATAGGCCTTCAAAGACCTTAAACCGGGTAGGATTAAGCTTAAATTTTGTTTATTTGTTATGCATTGACTGTATTATATGCATTACGATTGTTTCTTTTGATTGTTGTATGTAATTGTTTTTGTAATAAAAAAGGCTGCTATGGCCATTCAACTCCAAAAAAGATGTTGTTGCATGCTTAATTTTGAAAGGGGAGGAGGGGGTCAAGTGTTTATGCTTTATAGGTAACCTGAGCCTCTGCATTCTGCGCGTCCCTCAATCATGTGATTAGAAGAGCTGTATAGTGGAGTACAGAGTACTGGGTCTACAGTTACCCCATGCTTAACCATTTAATTATCTGTTTTTCAGCATCACATAACTTTCTTATTGTTTAGAAAGGCTGTTCAGTCTAATTGTTTTTTTATAACAAACATTCTATCAGAAAATATATTATATGTATATGTATATTTTGGCGTTTTTCTTAAAGTGACACTAAACTCTGGTTTAACCACTTTAAAGTGGTTGTAAACCCTTAAGATCCACTTTTTACTACAGGTAAGCCTATAGTAAATCTTACCTGTAGCTACCCTGGATATATCCTAAACCGGCACAGGGCCTTTCAAAAAGGTGTGTATATGTAATGAGTAATGACAGATCATGTGACACTTAAATTGCACACAGGTGGACATCATTTCACTAATTATGTGACTTCTGAAGGTAATTGGTTGCACGAGAGCTTTTTATGGGCTTCATAACAAAGGGGGTGAATACATACGCACATGCCAATTATCAGTTTTTTATTTCTGAAAAATAGTTTTATGTACATATTTTTCTAATTTTACTTCACCAACTTAGACTATTGTGTTCTGATCCATCACATATGATTCAGATTAAAAAAAACATTGAACTAAAGGCTGTAATGTAACAAAATAGGTAAAAAGCCAAGGGGGGTGAATACTTTTGCAAGGTACTGTATATGTACTCATGTACTGACGGCCTATTTCAATTCCTGACAGTCATAGGTTTTTAGTAAGAGGCATGGTGAGTTTTTTCAAATTGTAAATTTTTGGGAAAATTAAACAGTTATTTTTCACACACAACATAAAAACACATTTTGCTGTGCCCTCCGAGTATGGAGATACCACATGTGTGAGACGTTTTCATGGCCCAGTTGTACAGAGGGGCCCAAAATCCCATGAGCACCTTTGGGCTTTCAAGGAGCATAAATACGCGTCTAATTTCCCGACTACTTAGCATATGTCTTGAGTCCCAGAAGTGCTAGGACAGGAAAACCATCAGCAAAATGACCACATTTTGGAAAGTGAACACCCCAAGGTTTTTTCCTGAAAAGAATTTTTGGAAAATGCAGAAAATAAAATGATAAGTATTTGTGTAGGGGCATCACCCTTAGTCCAAGAAAAGATCACAATGTTATTCTCAAATATTTTTTAAGGAAATATCCCACCGATATGGACTAATATAGACTAATTTTTGGACTAGTGTGGTGATACCCCTCCATGAGGACTGAGGTGCTAGGATTCTTTATCACTTCCAACTCAATTACACAAAAAGTCACTTATTGGTTTTATTAGGCTCTTAGCAATTAGCCCCAAACAAGGTCACTGACCATCTATCCAAAGACCCCTGAGCCCACAGATCCATCCCTCCTCTCCTAAAAAGATATTTATACCCCAAAATATAATTTGTAAAGTACCAATTTAACACATGCCTCTTAGGATTCTGTAAATTAGTTTCTTAACAAGGTTCTTCATACCACATTACTTAAAAGAGAAGTATGTTATTGTTTTTTTCACATTTACAAATAAAACAAAAACATTGTACCATTGTGAAAAAAAAACAATAAAATATTTGTTAAAAAAAAAAGATAGTCAAAGATAAAAAAAAAGGAGGAGGAGCTGCTGCTGACCAAGATGGCCGCATGTTGAGACAGCATGCCACAATGGAGCATGTAAGGAGAAGGCTGAGCAGCTAATAATTAAATCGGCAATACTGGAGCAGTAGACTCCAATGTCATAGACTCATTTGCATAACAATTGTGGTAGCCCTGGATCAGTTCCTACCTGGCTTCATCTGGCAACTATTCAAGTGGTGTGAGACCTTTATTTCGGCAGCCACAGTGCTGGGAAGCCCATGTCTGGCTACCGAACACCCCTAGACTGTAGCCGAAACCTCGTGGAAGCCTCATCGGTAGTCGGGGCTTTTGGCTCCCTTCAGTTAATTTCAGGGCTGGAGAAGGCACCTTGTGAGGTCAGAGGCTCAGAGGGGAGTGTTGCCGGGTTGCGGTCGGAACCCAGCGGAGACCTCGGCTGGAGCTAGGGGATTACCTTGGGAACCGGTAGCTGCGGAATACACCGCCCACATCGGAAGGAACCAGTAGAGACCAGCGGGGACAGGCAGCGTTCGGGAGCTCTTGGAGCCTTGTGGAAACTAGCCGAGACGCTATGCCTTACGATCCGCCAATAGGAGCTGAGGGAAGGGGTTAAACACTAGGGGGCGATCAAGGGGTTAAGTGTGTCCTAGGGAAGTGTTCTAACTGTGGGGAGGATGGGCTACCACTGCTCCCGATCACAGGGAGTAGTAGATCCCTGTCATGTCACTAGGCAGAACAGGGAAACGCCTTGTTTACAAAGGCATCTCCCCATTCTTCCGCTACGTGACACGATCGCGGGCCCCCGGCGGACATCGAGTCTGCGGGCCCCGCGGGCACGGTCACAGAGTATGCGGCACACGCGCACCCACAATGCCACGATTTAAAGGGAACATACCTGTACGCCCATTTGCCCAGCCATGCCATTGTGCTGACGTACATCGTCGTGCGCTGGTCTAGGGATATATATCCCAAGGGACCTGATTAATTTGCAGGAATTAAATTACTCTCTAATAATTCGAAAAACTATAAAATCGATCCAATGATATGATAAAATAATTCATTCTCGGATGGGAAGAATTAACGTAGTGAAAATGGATATATTGTCAAAATTATTATATGTATTTCAAGCCATACCTTTGACTTCTCGAAAAAACTTAATGGCACAATTACGTAAAGCCATAGGAAGTTTTATTTGGGCCTAAAAAACACCACAAATAAAAAGTGAAATCTTAATTAGAACAAAAAAGGACAGAGGTCTTGCGCTTCCCGACTTTAAAATATATCTACAAGATGCAACCTTGATAAGGTTAATAGATTGGTATCACAATTTAAAATATAAGCAATGGATAACCTTAGAGGAAGATATTATAGGTCTACAACTTAAATCCCTCCCATGGATTAAACCTCAGGTTCGGCCTGAGAAAAAGGAATTAACGATCTTTGTGTCAGTAACTTTAAAAATATGGGATGCAGTACTGAAAAAGGGAGGACTCTCTACAATGATTTGGCCAATGACCCCGTTGTTCTCCAATCCTGAATTTCCACCAGGTTTAGTAGTTACAAATTTCATTAAATGGAATAGGTTGGAGAACACAAGGATAGTTCAGACCCTAGAAGATGGCAAACTTCCACGATTGCTTGACATGGGGCCTGAACATAAAAACAAATGGATGCAGTATTATCAGCTAAATGCATACATTGAATCTAATGCCCCGTACACACGATCGGATTTTCCGACAACAAATGTTGGATGTGAGCTTGTTGGCAGAAAGTCCGACTGCGTGTATGCTCCATCGAACATTTGTTGGCGAAATTTCCGCCAACAAATGTTGGATAGCAGGTTCTCAAATTTTTCGCCAACAACTTTTTATTGTCGGACTTTCCGGTCGTGTGTACACAAGCCCGTCGCACAAAAGTCCACGCATGCTGGCAATCAAGTACGAGCCCGAAGCGCTCGGTCTTGTAAAACTAGCGTTCGTAATGGAGATATCAAATGACTATTGAACTTCCTTTTTATCGGCTCGCCGTACGTCTTGTACGTCACTACATTCATAATTGTTGGCCAACATTTGTGTGACTGTGTGTATGCAAGACAAGTTGGAGCCAACACCCTTCGAACAAAAGTCCACGGTTTTGTTGTCGGAAAGTCCAATCGTGTGTACGGGGCATAAGACACAACCGTTCTTGATTGATAGACCACTAACTAATTTTGAACAACTGTTAGTAGAGGAATGAAGACCGACCTATAAATTGTCCATTGTATATAAACTTTTACTTCCCTACGGACCCCTTAATGAATTAGCATGCATGAGAAAATGGGAAAGCAAAATAGAGAGTCCGATTCCATTAATAGAATGGGACAAGGCATTTTTACTAATACATAAATTATCGGTAGCAGTTAAAACATCAAGAATGGAATGATAAAATCATGATGAGGTGGTAGTGGAGTCCAGTGGACCTAAATGAAATAAAGACAATACAGAGATTTATTGGAGATGTCTTAAGGATAGAGGAACAATGACACATATCTGGTATGAATGTCATATGGTGAAGGATTCCTGGTGTAGAATATTTGAAATATATCAGTTGGTGTCAGGAATTGAGCTACAACCAAGTGTTAATATCTCAATACTATCTATAATTCCAGGGTCAATTAAATCTATAAAGACGGATATTCTTCACCACATGATAATAGCTGCCAGGACAATAATAGCCCAAAAATGGCGAAAAACAAAAAAGTCCTACAATAGTGGAATGGGTCTGTGAAATGAACGAAATACAACATTTGGAGGAACAGATAAGGAGAGATGAAAATGTAAGGAATCAAATGCCCAAAATATGGCAACAATAGGAAGAGTTTTGGTTCTCGATAAACATGATACAATATTTATGAAAGGGAACATACAACCCCATGGAGATGGGAGTCCTTTTTTTGTTGTTGTTGTTGTGGGATGATTGGAATAGGAGACAATGCATGAGATCCTGTGTAGGTGATAGAGGAAATATGGAAGGGTATAGAAAGGGAAGATGGATCCCAATATAAGGAAATAATGCCCTTTATCAGAGACACAGGATATTATTGATAGTTAAAAAGTAAGGTATATGAATTTATATGTATTTTCCTAAATTGTGTATAAAATTAATAAAAAAGAGGTGGAATACATAGATTAAAAAAAACCTAAAGATAAAAAATGTGTCAGCAGAAATACCATTGTGTTAAGATTGATACTATCATGCCAAAAATGTAATTCAGCAAGATAAAGCTATGCCATAGCACTGTATATCATGCCCACAATCCGAAAATTCCAAAAAGGTTTCTAGAATGACGCAGATGAAAGTTAAGCAGCATACCATTGCCTGTTTACTCTACTGCATTTAGGCTACTAATCAAATCATTCACTGTAATCATAAACACTTTATTTATTGCAAGCTGTCCTCCCACACCTGTTTTTTCAGAGGTCAATGGGAGCAAACCGCAGGTGGAGAAGACACAGATGGCTATTTATACATATGATAGGTGTGTGTACAGTAGAAGTGAGTACACAAATCATCAGGCCACCTGCTAATTGGGCGTATAGTGCCAAGAAGCTGGCATAACATCTGCAGAGCAGCAAACTGTCATAGACATTGGCTGGGATCAAGAAGAAAGCAAGAAGATGGTGTATTCACAAGTTACATTTAGGGTCGGTTCACTTCCGGAACCTAAAGACCTGTACACACGATACGAAAATCAGATGGAAAAATTTGTACGACGAGCTGTCTGTCGATTTTCAGATCGTTAGTACGGTGCTTTCGACAGCAGATTTCACTTTTTTGTCAGACAAAAGCTGGATGTGCAGACTATAAAATTTTTGTCCGATGTGAACTCAATGTCCGATTTTCATTGCATCAGTATGGTTTTCATATGAAAAAAATCATAAGAGCAAGACTAGGCATACTCAGAAATGAAAGAATACATACAAAACTATTTAACACATTACGTCACTTCTGACTCTGTATTCTGTTGAATGAAAATTTTCGTATTGTGAGTAACATCTTCACTTTCGACATGAGACTAGCATGCCACAAAAAACGGACGTTTGGTCTTCCGAAAATCTAAGCGTGTATATGAGGCTTAATACACCAGGTTTTAAACGTGCACTGCACTAGATTGCATGGTACCGCAGTACCATGAGATCCAATGCAGGCAAGTGCAATGCATTTGTGATCTGTGTTTGGGGTGTCATTAAACTTGCTGACCAGGCTTTTTCTGGAACATTTTGTTTACAAGTTTAAATTAGTATTTTTTCCTAGAAAATGACTTAGAACCCCCAAACATTATATATATATATATATATATATATATATATATATATATATATATATATATATATATATATATTTTTTTTTAGGAGAGACACTAGAGAATAAACTAAGTATTGTTGCAATATTTTATATCACACCGTATTTGTGTAGCATCCTTTCAAACTCAATGCAAAAAAATAAGAAATAAAAAAATAAAAAAAAACACAATAGCTACCCCCAATTTTTTTGTATAATGTGAAAGATGATGAATGAGGTAAATAGATACCTAGCATGTTATACTTTAAAATTGTACACGCTAGTGGAATGGTGACAAACTACAGTTCTTAAAAACCTCCATAGGTGATGCTTTAGAAAATTTCTTCCGCCGCCTCTAAAAGTGGTATCCGCCCCGCCGGGATCACTTTTATCTGACGCCAAATCGCTGAGGAAAAAAAAGATACTGGGGTTATAGCAGTTAGCTGCTGCCATAACAATGATAGTTAACGTCAAAGTAATGACGTATATATAGTGTGTCGGGTGGCAAATGGTTAAGAATCTATTGACACCCACTGCAGACTGTGCGAAATGCGCACGGAAAGCGGGTTTCCTGCACTGCGTTCTGGTGTAAATGAGTCCTAAAAAAAGAAATAAGGTCAAAGCTGTGGCCGTGCTTTTCTTGTGAAACCAGCACTCTTGTTAGTGCTACAGGTAAGAAAGACCCTCAAGAAAATCAGTCCGTGTATAGGCTCAGAGCAGGCTCTTCTTCGGTCTTGTCAAAGGGGATAGGGTAACCACCACTAATGACCTCCATAATACACACTACATCGGCCTTGCTGCCCACTTCAGTTCAGGGAAAACCAGTACTGACATACAAGAAAAAGAAGAAGACGCACCAGCCTAGTGCATTACCATAATAAAATGGCAATGCACTCACAAAAAAACAATCAACTGCACGTAACAAACTTCATGTCGCCACTGGAAATGTGTCCATCCACAGGGGTGCAGCTTATGTGTTTCAAGGCTAATGCTCTAATGCTTATTATATGACTTTTGAAAATGCTGTATTCAATATGCCTTGTATGTATAATAATTTTACTAAATGTATGAAATGTAATAAATTGATGAACAGGAAAGAGAGGATGATTGGAAGGGGAAGGAGGAGGATAAACAGGAGGAGGCTGAATAGGAGTAGGATGAATAGGTAGAGGAGGAGGAAAAGGAGGATAAATAGGAGGAGGGTGAATAAGAGGAAGATGAATAGGGGGATAAATAGGAGAAGGAGGATGAATAGGAGGAGGAGGATACATAGGAGAAGGAAGAGTATAAATAGGAGTAGGAGTATGAATAGGAGGAGGAAGATAAATAGTAGGAGGATGAATAGGAGAGGGAGGAGGATTAGGAGGCCAAATAGGATAAATAGGAGGATGAATACGAGGAGAAAGAGGATTAGGAGGAGGAGGAGTATGAATAGGAGAAGGAGGCAGAGGATGAATAGGAGAAGGAGGCGGAGGATGAATTGGAAGAGGATGAATAAGAGAAGGATGAATAGGAGAAGGATGTGGAGGTTAGGGAGGAATAGGAAAAGGAGGATAAATATAAGGAGAAGGAGGAGGATGAATAGGAATAATAGGAGGAGGAGGAGGAGGAAAAGGAGGATAAATAGGAGGAGGATGAATAGGAATAATAGGAGGAAGAGGAGGATGAATAAGAGAAGGAAGTCTTAATATTATTTACACAAAATGAAAATTTACATGTTTATTTTTCAATGTGTATACGTTATCTTGAACCAGTTATTTGTGTAATATATAACTTTAGAAAATGCTGTATACAATATGCCTTGTATGAGGTAATAATGTTACTAAATGTATGAAATGTAATAAATGGATGAACAGGAAAAGGATGATTGGAAAGAGAAGGGGGGATGGAGGGAGGGGCCGGATGTGGGCGTCAAGCTGGTTCCGATGCTGAGCCCGGGATGCCTGTCGTCTTCCCCCCTGTGATGTGGGCTTAGGCTTCGGCTTCGCCGCCTCGCGGCCCCCACCACGGACCCCCTGCCCCAGCGCCTGTGTCTCCCGGGGTCCATCTGATATCAGGAAAAACACTGCTGACAGCGCCGTCGCGGTGCAGTTAAGTGGAGTGAGTTCCTGGCTCCCCTGAGCATGGGAGGCAAATAGATTCTACGGGTCTCCCCCCCAAGCTGATGCGCCGGCGTTCTCCCGACCCGCCTACCCGCTGTGATAGCCTTCGCCACTGCGCATACAGAGTTTGGGAGCCCGGGAAACCAAGCAGTAAGCGGCCACATGTGCACAGCGGCAGGGCGACAGGGTGACAGCGGAAGAAGTGGAGCGGGGGAAAGAGGAAGAGCAAAGGTAAGAACCAGGAGGCGAGAGCCTGCTGGGAGCCTGATGTAACCGCTCACGGCCATCTAAAGGGGTAAGTGAGACATAAGGAGACATAGAGAGACACGGTTTGCAACCTCCGGCACCTCCGCTACAACGGATGGAAGATGAATGGACGGATGAAAACCGACAAGTAACCGGCAGGAAGCTCAAGTAACTCAACTCTGATTCTGATTGATTCTGATTGACTTTGACTTTTCTAATATTGGAGGAGATTTCCTGGTTAAATGCCTAATGTTAACCCACAGAGTTAAGTTAACTACCTGCAGAACAGTGTCTGATTTTTATTATATTGATTTTGATAATACGCGACCTGTGTGGCTTAGGATTTGATGCTCACCGTACCTTATACCATCCCTGCTATACAATTATACATAAATCATATAAGCCATACCTAAGCTATATAAGCCATACAAGCCATATAAGTAATATAAGCCATACACAAGTCACAGACCCGTCTTAAATTCGACAGAACCCTTCATATCGGCTATATATACACTTTATATTGATTGAATTGAAACAAGGTGGACTGGGTTTTGTCCCACATGGGTGAAAATTGTGAACTAAAACGATTTGAGGGGGTACACCGGTAATGGGGAAGATAGGTCCACTGCAGTATACCTGGTGGTGAAGACAAGGTATAACGGCACTGACAAACCGACAACTGTGAGGACGGTCGGACTGCTGCATGGACTGACGAGCAGGCAAGACGGTGTGTTTGATGCAAAACTGACTACTGGCTGCTAGAAACAGGACTTCCTTAGGATTATTTCACAGGACTATCAGCAACCATAAGGGTATCTGTCCCTAGAGTCGCTAGACTTGGAGCTACCTATCTACATTGCCGTTTACAGGAGTATAGACTACTAAATAGTCCAAACATACACCTTCACTTCTGTACATGTGAATAACCCATAAATCTCATTTAGTTTTATTGTGTTTATAAAATATACAGGAGCCTATCCCTAGACGGGGTCACATCATTGGGAGCCTGCCCAGGATTGTAGTTAGAGGAGAGAGGGCGGGAGTGAGAGAGGGAGGAAGGGAGATAAGGAAAAAAAAAAGGGGGTAGAAAGAGTAGGAAGGGAGTGGGCTCCTGCACTAGAGGCAGTAGTTAGGAAGACATGAGGGGCAAATCAGCGTAGGGGATGGCAGCTAATCCGCCCAGAATAAGCACAAGCCCGGGAATCATTAGAAAATACATGGTACAGGATAGTGGCAAAGAAAGCCCGGGCAAACAAACGGGGACCAAAAGCAAAACCCCCGAGATGGGGACAAGAAGACAGTTGGCAGAGACAGACATCTATACTGCAAGTAGTGAGAAATTGGAGGAAGAAACAATGGAACTCCAACAAAAAAAACAGCTACCAACAAAAGGTGAAATGGCAGAAATGTTTGCGAAGCTTGAAACTTCAATAAAAGGAGAAATAGATTCCCGACACGAAGATATGAACCACATCCTAAAAAGGGTGGAAGACGCAGAAACAAGGCTGGAAAGCCAAGGAGACGAGCTAAAAGGGCTAAAAAAAACAGATGGAAGAGATACTGAAGGAACAGAGAAATATACTGTACAGAATGGAAGACCAAGATAACTGAAGTAGAAGGAAAAACTTCTGGATTAGAGGCCTGCCAGAGACACAAGGAGAAAAGGAGGACTTACAAGAAAAAAATGGATGTGATCTTGGGGGGTATGATTACTTCACTTGATACAAGTAGTAAAATAAAGTTTGATAGAGTCCACAGGATCAGAAAGCCTGCAGAGATCAGTGGGGATGTCCCAAGAGATGTGATTGCAAGATTCCACAACTATCAAGAAAAAGAACAGATTAAGGCTTACATGAAAAAGAACCAACCAGTGAAGTACGGAGAGACAAATCTGCAGATTTTTTCGGATCTGGCAGCAGAGACGCTGGCCAGGAGAAGAGTTTTGAAACCTTTACTGGACCAGCTAAAATCACATGGCGTTCAATATTCTTGGGGCTTCCCAGCCTGTCTAGTAGGGCGCAAAGAAGGCCGTTCGGCAACCTTAAGATTCCTGGAAGAAACACAAAAATTCTGTAACCGCCTAGATGTTCCATTAGTAGAAGTTCCGGGTTGGTGGGAAAGAACAGCAGATAGAGATACTACTGAGGAACTGCAGGCCTGGAAACCAGTCTTTAAAATGAAACGATCAGAAATGAAGAAGTAATATGCGTAAGGGAAATAGAAAAGTAGTACCAGATAATAAATATATAGAAGGGGATGCTGAGGGGGACGGGGGGATGGGGGGGGCAACCACCAACTCTGGGGGGGAGCATAGGATCCAGGGTCGATCACCCCAAGTTCCACCTCTAGGGGGATAACCGAGGGGCCGGGAGGAGTTGGTGGGGCCACGGTTTGCTTAGGTCAAGGGGAGGCCTGATACCCCAAACTGGGTAGGAGGGGTGGGGAGGGGAGGGTTGGGGGAAGGGAGGGAGTGGGAGATGGGGGGGGGATGAGGGAGTGGTAAGGAAAGGGTGGGTGGTAGAAATAGGGGAAGATGATACCGGGAGGGAGGGTGAGGGTAAGGGGTGGGAAGAGGCAAGAATGGGGGAGGTGAGTGGGAATGGGATTCTACCAGGAAAGCAACGAAATAATAGGGGCAAGGGTTTTCCTCTCCTGTTGTGGTATGATAGAGAAATTTCCTTTATCCTCTTTTTTATAAAATTCTAAGTAAGGATGTCAAGTCTAAATATAATCACTTATAATGTACGTGGCCTAAACGCTCCCATAAAAAGGGCCAATATCATCAACGAATTAAAATTCCTTAAAGCAGACGTGGTATTGCTATAGGAGACCCATCTCTACTTGTGTGCAAACCATACAATATTTTCTAAAGATTACCCTCTATGGTACTATGGGGATTCCCCCATAAGTCGAGCAAAAGTAGTGGCCATAGGGTTTGCCAGGGGGGTAAGGTTCGATCTCCAAGAGAGAAAGACAGACCCCAAAGGGCGCTATTTATTCCTGAGAGGAAAACTGAACAGAGTCGGGACCACCCTGGCAAACATATATGGCCCAAATAAAAATCCTATTGGCTCCCTATTGAAAGTAATAGCTGAGTTAATGGAATTCAAGAAAGGGGGTGTCATAATCGCGGGGGATTTCAATTTTGGGTTAGAGCCTACGAAGGATAGTACGTCACATGTACAGGAGACTGGAATGAGATGGAGGAATAAATTAAAAAAGATACTGCACCAATATCAACTGGTTGATGTTTGGAGGTTACAGCATTCTAAAATAAGAGACTATACATTCCACTCTCCTGTCCATGTGACGTACTCCAGATTGGATTTCTTTCTGATAGAGCACATGCTATTAGAGGCTGCTGTTAGTACAAATATTGGTATAATGACTTTCTCTGACCATGCGCCGGTGACGTTGCAACTGAAGATAGGAGAGTTCCACAAAAGAAGTAATTTGTGGAGATTAAATGAAGAACTATTACACGATAAAGCAATAGAAGAGCGAATGAAAAAAGAATTAGAGCAGTTTTTCAAAGAAAACAATACAGAGGGTATATTAGAAACCACAGCATGGGAGGCTCACAAGGCCTACATAAGAGGTATTTTGATAATGGCTGGGTCAGAGAAGAAAAAGAGTACTAGGGAAAATAAAATAACCCTGAGTATAGAAATTAACAAATTAGAACAGCTGCATAAGAATAAGGGCGATAGAGAAACCTTATTAAAACTTAGCCAAAAAAGGGAGGAGATGAGAGAACTCATAGAGCAAGAAACACGAACGACCTATAACATCGTAAAGAGAGAGAGGTATTAATATGGGAATAAGCCTGAGAAATATCTGACGCAGGTATTAGCGAAAAAAAAAGCAGCTAATTATATTGACAAAATACAAACAAGTACAGGGGAATTTGTATATAAAACAGCAGAAATCGCCAAAACGTTCCAAGAGTATTACGGGAGTTTATATTCCATTAAGAAGCAGGGTACTAAAGAAGAGGCCGAGCAGAAACAAAAAAAAATAAAAGCCTATCTGAGAGGGATCAGCCTAAATAAAATTTCAGAGGACCAACTTAGTCACCTAGAAGCCCCTATCACAGAGGAAGAGATAACAAAAGCCCTAAAAGAAATACCTGCGGGGAAAAGTCCTGGACCGGATGGTCTGACGATACTTTATTACAAAAAAATTTAAGAAATACTAACTCCGAAAATGTGTTCCTATATGAATGGGATCGGGGAGAAGTGGGACTTCCGTAAAGAAGCCTTAGAGGCTACCATTGCTGTCATCCCGAAAGAAGGGAAAGATGGAACGTTATGTTCCAGTTACAGACCTATTTCTCTCCTAAATCTGGATACTAAGATATTCGCAAAAATTCTGGCTGGAAGGATAAAAAAAATAATGCAAATTATAATACACCCAGACCAGGTAGGCTTCATGCCTGGAAGGGAGGGGAGAGACAACGGAACCAGAACCATGCTAGCAATACAGAAGATGAAGGACAGCGGGGCCCCAGGACTACTCCTGTCGATCGTTGCTGAGAAAGCTTTTGACAGGGTAGACTGGGGCCTTATGCAGGGTACTTGGGAAGAAATAGGGTTGGGAGCGAAAACGATAGAACGTATAAAAGCACTATACAACAGGCCCACAGCAAGGATAAAGATAAATGGGACAGTCTCAGCACCGCTTGAAATGTTCAACGGAACGAGACAGGGGTGCCCACTCTCCCCCCTGCTGTTTGTGCTGGCTCTGGAACCCTTTCTAATTAAGATAAGACAGAACCCAGACATTAGGGGAATAAAGGTAGGGGAGGAAACCCATAAACTAGCAGCATATGCGGACGACATATTGTTCTATATAACCCGCCCCACGATAACTCTCCCAAATTTAATAAAAGCCCTAAAAGAATACGGTGAGATATCCAACTTCGAGATGAATTCGGCTGAATCCAAGACCTTAAATTTCAATATATCAAAAAAGGAAGAACTTATACTTTAAAAAAAACTTTCCATTTGCATGGGATAAAAAAGAAATGAAGTACTTAGGAGTTAAAATAACCAAATCTAGTGTAAGTCTATATCAAGTAAACTTCCTCCCTTTATTGAACGATATCAAAGAAGAGTTAAACAGAATAATATCAGGACGAATATTCTGGGGGGGAAGAATTAATATTTTTAAAATGGTTATCCTGCCTAAAATTATGTATAAAATGCAGATGCTTCCGATCCTACTCCCAGAGGTTTTTTTAAAAACATTACAAATGATGTTTACAAGATTTGTTTGGAGAAGGAAAAAAAGCACGAATAAGTTTGACACAGTTAACTAAAGATAAGACGAGAGGGGGCTGGGGTGTACCAGATGTTAGAAACTACTATAATGCTATAGTACTGTCATGGATAGTAGAATGGGTAAAAGAAACTAAAGAAAAGAGATGGGTTAAGATGGAAAGCACAATAAGCACAGCTAAATTGGGTAAAATAATTTGGATCCCTGCACGATATAGAAAGCTCAGCAAAGACACAAACAACATCACTAGAAACGCACTAAAAATATGGGACAATCTACATAAAAGGGAAAAATGGGAATACAACTCACCTGTAATACGTTTACCAAACACAGAATATTTTACCCCAGGAATAGAGGCATTGTTTGGAAAATTGGTAACACGGGAGAATGCACAACTGAAAGACATTATGGAGGAAGGAAAAATGTACAGTTACCATGAACTAAAAAACAAATGGGAGTGGAAATCGATAGATGAATGGCAGTATAACCAATTGAAACATTTCATAGAGTCTTTGCCCCAGCCCATTAGAACCGAGGCAAATTTACTCCCCTTAGAGAAAATCTCTGTAGATAAGGAAAGGAAGAGTGTGATCTCAAGGATCTATAGAGCGCTTATGGAAAGGATAGGGCCGGTGATACCACCGTATATCGAAAAATGGGAAAAGGAACTCAGAACATCTGTGAAAAAAGCGGAGATCAGACAAATATTGCGGCGGGTTCATGTTATTTCAGTGAACAATAATAGAAGTAAACTATAAATGTTTGGCTAGAAGGCACATTACCCGCGATAAAGTACATAAATATCAAAATGAAACGTCGCAATACTGTTGGCGAGGGTGCAAAGAAATTGGGACCATGTCTCATATATGGTGGCAATGCCCGGAAATTAAAAAATATTGGGATGAGATAAGGCAAATAAATGGAGAAATAACCAATATTGCGGTCCCAGACGATCCGTGGGGGTGCCTATTCCATGGGATAAGAATGGCAACTAAACAATACACGAAAACCCTGCTATCGCCACTCTTGAATGCGGCTAAAAGTCTTATACCCAGACACTGGAAGGAACCAATAAGACCTACAATGAAGAATTGGTGTAATAAAATAAATGAGATCCAAAATTTAGAGTATCTAAGGTTTAGTGATGGAGAGAGCCTGGAGGTCTTTGAGGAAAAATGGCGGGAATGGGTTAATTATAAGTTAACTAAAAGATATGCCGAAGTCATGGGAGCATAGGGAACACAGAAAAGAAGGAATAAAATAAAATATACATAGGAAAAGGAGGAACATAGAGGAGGAATGGAGAGAGGTAACCTGAAATGCCATTGGTAGAGGGGGGCTTTTGGGGGGGGTGAGGGGCTGGACAGGTAGGGTGCGGGGATTGGGTTGTTCGTTTTTGGGTATAAATATATTGAGCTGTATTAATTATACAAGTATATGGGTGTTATGGTAGTAAATGTGATATGTTTGATACAGACAAAAATGAATTAAGAGACTTAATTTAAAAAAAAAAGCTACTATGATGTGACATGTGACGGGACAAAAATGAACTTTAAAGGTGAATTTAAGTATCCCAAAATAACTTGCTGAAGTAGCTAAAAAAAAAAAGAAAAGGAAAAAAAAAAAGGAAGGAGAAGGGGGAGGATAAACAGGAGGAGGATGAATAGGAGGAGTAGGATGAATAGGTGGAGGGCGAGGAAAGGAGGATAAATAGGAGGAGGAGGAGGAGGAATAAGAAGAAGATGAATAGGAGGATAAATAGGAGGAGGATGAATAGGAGGTGAAGGAGGATAAATAGGAGGAAGAGGGTGAATATAAGAGGAGGAGAATGAATAGGAGGAGGATGAATAGGAGGAAGAGGAAGAATAGGAGGATGAATAGGATAAATAGGGCGATGAATACAAGGAGAAGAAGGATTAGGAGGAGGAGGAGCTTGAATAGGAGGAAGAATAGGAGGATACATAGGAGGAGGAGGAAGAGGAGGAGGAGGAGGATGATAAATAGGAGAAGGATAAATAGGGGTAGGAGGAGCATAAATAAGAGAAGGGGGAAGAGGATGAGGATGAATAGGAGGAGGAAAATTAGGATAAATAGGAGGAAGAGCATAAATAGGAGGAGGAGAAGGAGAAATAGAATAAGGAGGATAAATAGAATGAGGAGGATGAACAGAAGGAAGAAGAGGATAAATAAAAGGAAAAGGAGGATGAATAGAAGGAGAAGGAGGAATAGAAGGAGGAGGATAAATAGAAGAAGCCCCAAGTTAAGTTAAAAAAGGAAATGTAAGGGGGGGCGTGGTTTCGGTATGCAGCGGTGAGGACGCGTCTCTCTCGGGCTCCGGCACTGACACCAACTTTAACCGAACTGACCCATAAATCATCAGCGCAAATCATGCGGAAAAGGACAAGCAAGCCCCTATCTAAAAAAGGACCCGCTTCGGCTCCATAAAACGATATCTTAAACATGGATGGACTAGGCCGTTCTCCACATGGCCCGAGCTCCGCCTCCTGCTATAGACTAGAACCCAGGCATCGCTCCCCAGCTTCATCAGCCGGCTTGGAGGGTGAGGACAGGACTTCCAGACATTCTGGAGTGGCAGGACTGGTCGGGGAGCTACCCACTAAAACGGAGCTGGCAGCGCCAGCACTGTCGGCGCGCACGCACTGTGTTTGGCGCCAACCATCTTATTTAGTGTGCTGGTACACTTTGCTCGGTGCTGTCCGATCTGCAGCTCCCAGTCCTGTGTTTCCTGTTACCTATCTCCTTTTTACCCGGCTTGTCTATTGGATTGGATTCCTCTCTGCTATCTGCCTGCATCTGACCCCGGCTTGCCTTTGACCTTGAATCTGCCTGCTCCTTTGTACCACACTGACCGCCTGCTGCCGACCCTGCCTGTGACCTGGACTTTGAACCTGCCTGCTCCTCCTGCTCTGCACCGGCTGACTGTGCTCCAGCTTACCAAGCACCTCCAGTCCACTTGCACCAGGATCCTGGGCCTTAACTCCACAAGTCACCCGCCAGGTTCTCATACCATTTTGAGCTCCCGTGCCTTCTGTTTACACCAGATACATAAGGGAGGCCTTCCCCTGCTGTATCGGGTTCGTCAGTCAGGTACGTGAAAGTCTGACAGTATCAGACAGCCATGTCTGAGCCCGAGCAGGGGACCTCTCCCATGGAGGAACTGTGCAGGCACCTGGCGGGTCTCACACAAGCTGTGAGGAGCCTTCAAGAAGGTTATACTAGGCTGGAGGAACGAGCCCAGGTGCTGTCCTCCCCTGATAACCCTCAAGTTGCTTCCGCTGCTGGACTTTCATCTGCACCCTCTGTGGTTATGCTACCCCCTGAGCCTAGGGTCCCTTCACCCAAAAGATTTGCTGGTGAGCGTAGTAAAGATCTTTCCACAACGCTTGCGAACTTTACTTCGCTTTGCAACCACGTACCTTTTCTTTGGAAGCGACTAAGGTGGGCTTTGTGATTTCTCTTCTGTCCGGTTAACCACAGACCTGAGCCCACCGTCTTCTGGAGCAAAAATCAACATTCCTGAATAGCCTGGATACAGGGCCGGTGCACCCACTAGGCGAATTAGGCAGCCGCCTAGGGCGCATCTGACCCTTGCCTTCCCCTTCTTGTCGCCCCCCCCCCCAAGCTCCCGGCAGAGCCGCTGATAGGGGACCCAGACAGCAAGGAGTTCGGTGCGGCAGGCGGGCGGGTGGTAGCCTTGCAGTGTGGTGTGCAGCTTCTCCCCTCTCCCTCCTATCGGCTTTCACACATGCTGGAGGGAGAGCGACGTCTGTGTAACAGGGCAGGCAGCCAATAGCGCTGCTCTTCTGAGTGGGAGGGCGTGACTACTAGGTTGCTCCGCCTCCCACTACCTCCTTAGCCCGCCACATTTGACTAGAAGATGCTAGTGGCCAGAGCTGGGCGGGATGGAGAGGATCCGACATACCTGAGTATGATGAAGAAGGTATGAGATCAAACATGTCAGTGTCACAATGCATTGCTGGCTGCAGAAATGGATCAGTGTGTTCTCCTTCTCCCGTCCTGTGTGTAGAATATGCAGTGATCACACTGATCTCCCCTCCATCTTCTCACACTGCTTCTTATCTGTGTTTTTATTTACACTGAACACAGGACAGGAGAATGATGATTAGACTTCTGCAAGACACTGCAACTTCAGCTCTTTCTATAGCTATATAATCCATCTAGGTTTTGTTTGAACTTTTGTTTGTTATCTTTGAAGGAATTATCTGGTCAGGCTGGGAGAAGCTTCTCAGACCTGTTAACCATTTACTGTCCTCCTGTGCTTGAGAAATGACTTTTGTTTTTTTGGCACTTATATCTTGTAAACTCCTGTTTACACAGTGCAGTGATCAATGTATTTCCACACTGGTCACTGCTAGCCTAGGAAACACTTGTACTATGTTTGCAGTCTCTGATCATTTCCTGCACCATCTCTGCAGTCTCTAATCATCTCCTGTACTATGTCTGCAGTCTCTGATCATCTCCTGTATCATGTCTGCAGTCTCTGATCATCTCCTGTACCATGTCTGCAGTCTCTGATCATCTCCTGTAGTATGTCTGCAGTCTCTGATCATCTCCTGTACTATGTCTGCAGTCTCTGATCATCTCCTGTATCATGTCTGCAGTCTCTGATCATCTCCTGTACCATGTCTGCAGTCTCTGATCATCTCCTGTAGTATGTCTGCAGTCTCTGATCATCTCCTGTACTATGTCTGCAGTCTCTGATCATCTCCTGTACCATTTCTGCAGTCTCTGATCATCTCCTGTACCATGTCTGCAGTCTCTGATCATCTCCTGTACCATGTCTGCAGTCTCTGATCATCTCCTGTAGTATGTCTGCAGTCTCTGATCATCTCCTGTACTATGTCTGCAGTCTCTGACCATCTCCTGTATTATGTCTGCAGTCTCTGATCATCTCCTGTAGTATGTCTGCAGTCTCTGATCATCTCCTGTATTATGTCTGCAGTCTCTGATCATCTCCTGTAGTATGTCTGCAGTCTCTGATCATCTCCTGTACTATGTCTGCAGTCTCTGATCATCTCCTGTACTATGTCTGCAGTCTCTGATCATCTCCTGTACCATGTCTGCAGTCTCTGATCATCTCCTGTACTATGTCTGCAGTCTCTGATCCTCTCCTGTACCATCTCTGCAGTCTCTGATCATCTCCTGTAGTATGTCTGCAGTCTCTGATCATCTCCTGTACTATGTCTGCAGTCTCTGATCATCTCCTGTACTATGTCTGCAGTCTCTGATCATCTCCTGTACTATGTCTGCAGTCTCTGATCATCTCCTGTACTATGTCTGCAGTCTCTGATCATCTCCTGTACTATGTATGCAGTCTCTGATCATCTCCTGTACTATGTCTGCAGTCTCTGATCATCTCCTGTACTATGTCTGCAGTCTCTGATCATCTCCTGTACTATGTCTGCAGTCTCTGATCATCTCCTGTATCATGTCTGCAGTCTCTGATCATCTCCTGTATCATGTCTGCAGTCTCTGATCATCTCCTGTACTATGTCTGCAGTCTCTGATCATCTCCTGTACTATGTCTGCAGTCTCTGATCATCTCCTGTATCATGTCTGCAGTCTCTGATCATCTCCTGTATCATGTCTGCAGTCTCTGATCATCTCCTGTATCATGTCTGCAGTCTCTGATCATCTCCTGTACTATGTCTGCAGTCTCTGATCATCTCCTGTATTATGTCTGCAGTCTCTGATCATCTCCTGTGCTATGTCTGCAGTCTCTGATCATCTCCTGTACTATGTCTGCAGTCTCTGATCATCTCCTGTAGTATTTCTGCAATAAAGGAGGGCTACAGGCACGGTAGGTGGTGAGGGAAGAGGGCTGTGGGTGCAGTGGGTGGTAAGGCAAGGGAGGCTGCAGGCACAGTAGATGATGAGGAAAGGGGTCCTAGGTGCAATGGGTGGTGATGGAAAGAATGCCTAGGCACAAGTGATGGTTAAGGCGGGGCTGTAGAGAAAATTTTAATGTATCATACAGGGCAAGGGGCTTCATGATCCAGAGCCCACCAAAGACCAAAGTCCTCAGCACCAGGCCCATGATGCTCTTAATCCAGGCCAAATGGCCAGGGTCGCAAAGGTCGCACTTGCAATCAGGCCCTGGTGTTCACAGTGAAATAATTAGAAAGTGCACTGTCATATTGTCACACAATACACACTGGGATCTGTGATCAAAGAGTGTGTTGTGCTATTATTTAATGATACTGCACAAAGCCATTCAGTGTGTTTTTTTTTTTTTGGGGGGGGGGGGGGGGGCGCAAGTTGCTGGTCTTGCCTAGGGTGCAAAATAGTCTAGCACCGGCCCTGCCTGGATACCTTCTTTGCTGCTATGTCTCAGCCATATGAGGATCCCCAGTTAAAAGCCACTGCTGAATCCGCCTTGCACGCCTTACAACAAGGGCGTAGGCCCGCAGAAGATTATGTCCTGGAATTCAGGCGTTGGAGTTCGGATACGGATTGGAATGACGCTGCCCTGCGTTACCAATTTCGTATGGGCTTATCCGATTCACTTAAAGATGAACTGGCACGGGTTGGAATACCCCAAACATTGGATGATCTTGTCAACTTGTCTGTTCGAATTGATCCGCTCTGAGAGATCCGCTAACCAATTCCGTCCTACCTGGGACCTTCCCAAGGTCCCTAGTGCTACCAGCTCTGTCGGCCAAAGTCCTCATGCACCACCTACCTCGGTCCTCAATACCTCTGAACCGATGCAGCTCGGTCTTCTCCGCACGTCTCTTACACTCCAGAAGAGCGGCAGCGCCGACATGTCAACAATCTGTGCATGTATTGCAGAGAATCAGGTCACTATGTGAGATCTTGCCCTAACAAGACACGTAAGTTCCTTTCAACCTCTTCTAAGTTTGCACCTACTATGCCTAGTCCTGCTAACCACCTGGCTCTCTCCATTATTCTACAGCTTCCAGGACAGGATCTTCCAGTCTCGGTCATATTTAGGCATGTGCAAGATGAAAAAATTTGTTTTGTTTCGTTTTAATTCGTTATTTAATTCATTTAGTTTAGTTAGATTCATTAAATTCATTAAATTCGTTCTTCAAATCAGTTTCGTTTTCGACCGAATTCGAAAATCGGTCGAATTCGAAAATATTTCAACTGGATTCGATATTATTTCAACCGCATTCGAAAGTATTTCAACAGCATTCGAAATTATTTCAACTGTATTAGAAATTATTTCAATCGTATTCGATAATATTTCAATCGCATTTGAAAATATTTCTACCGAATTTGATAATATTTTAACCGCATTCGAAATTATTTCAACTGTATTCAAAATTATTTCAACTGTATTAGAAATTATTTTAATCGTTCGAAAATATTTCTATTTTCGAATTTGATAATATTCAGATAATATTCCTCTTCAGCAAACCAGAAGAACGCTGCATGGTTTCGCGTCACCATGGCAGTAAAAGCTGTGAGAGGGATTGAGCGCACCCCAGACTGCATCCATCATCGGTAAATAAAAATGATTACATTCTCTCTCTCTCTCTCTGTGTCTCCCAGAGGCGTATCTAGAAAAAATGGTATCTATGGCAAGCACTGAAACTGCGCCCCTGTCAAAAAAAAAAAAAAACAGCTAATAAAACTACAAGTCTTTAACCACTTCAGCCCTGGAAGAATTTACCCCCTTCCTGACCAGAGCACTTTTTGCGATTCGGCACTGCATCACTTTAACTGACAATTGCGCGGTTGTGCAATGTGGCTCCCAAACAAAATTGAAGTCCTTTTTTTCCCATAAATAGAGCTTTCTTTTGGTGGTATTTGATCACCCCTGCGGTTTTTATTTTTTGCGCTATAAACAAAATAAGAGCGACAATTTTTAAAAAAACGCATTATTTTTTAGATTTTGCTATAATAAATATCCCCCAAAAATATATAAAAAAACATTTTTTTTCCTCAGTTTAGGCCGATACGTATTCTTCTACATATTTTTGGTAAAAAAATCGCAATAAGCGTTTATTGATTGCTTTGCGCAAAAGTTATATATGTATATAATTTTTTTCCTGATCTGTTCTATTGCTTTTCTATGATATTCTTTTATTCTTTTCTATTATTTTCTAATCTATTCTAATCTTTTATATTCAAATTCAATTTAATTCTATATGAAATTCGAATTTCAGAAAATGGTTATATATATATATATATATATATATATATATATATATATATATATATATATATATATGTATATATATATATATATATATATATTATTTTTTTTCTGATCTGATCTATTGTTTTTCTATGATATTATTTTCTATTCTATTTAAATTCAATTTCATTCTATATGAAATAGAATATGAAATTGGTTTTATATATATATATATATATATATATATATATATATATATATATATATATATATATATATATATATATATATATATATATATATATATATATATATATATAAAATATTTATATATAAAATATTTATATATATATATATATAACCATCTTTTGAAATTCGAAATTCATATAGAATGAATTCAAATTCGAATAGAAAAGATTAGAATAGAAAAACAATAGAATAGAAAAGAATCTAATATATATATATTATGTTTTATTCTATTCTGTTCTATTGTTTTTCTAGTCTATTTCTATTTCTTTTCTTTTAAAAATTCATTCTATATGAAATTCGAATGTCGGGACATGGTTTTATAAATATATATAATTATATTATATATTATATATATATATATTATTTATTATAATATATATTATATTATATATATATATATATATATATATATATATATATATATATATATATATATATATATATATATATATATATATATATATATATATATATATATAAATTTTCCTGATCTGATCTGATATTATTTTCTATTCTATTTAAATTCAATTTCATTCTATATGAATTTCGGAAAACGGTTTCATATATATATATATATATATATATATATATATATATATATATATATATATATATATATATATATATATATATATATATGATATTTACTTATATATAATCATCTATTGAAATTCGAAATTCATAAAGAAAGAATTCAAATTCGAATAGAAAAGATTAGAATAGAAAAAAAAATAGAACAGAATAGAATAAAATATAATGTGTATACACATTATATTTTACTCAATTGTGTTCTATTGTTTTTCTAGTCTATTTTCTATTTCTAGTCTAATCTTTTCTATTCGAATTCAAATTCATTCTATATGAAATTCGAATTTCGGAAAATGGTTTTATATATATATATAAAATATTTATATATATAACCATATTTTGAAATTCGAAATTCATATAGAATGAATTCAAATTCGAATAGAAAAGATTAGAATAGAAAAACAATAGAATAGAAAAGAATCTTATATATATATATATATATTATATTTTATTCTATTCTGTTCTATTGTTTTTCTAGTCTATTTTCTTTTCTTTTAAAAATTCATTCTATATGAAATTCGAATGTCGGGACATGTATATATGTATATATATTTTTTTTCCTAATCTGTTCTATTGTTTTTCTATGATATTGTTTTCTATTATTTTCTAATCTATTCTAATCTTTTATACTCAAATTCGATTTCATTCTATATGAAATTCGAATTTCAGAAAATGGTTATTTATATATATATATATATATATTTTTTTTTTCTGATCTGATCTATTTTTTTTTTTTTATATTATTTTTTATTCTATTTAAATTCAATTCTATATGAAATTCGAATTTCGGAAAATGGTTTTATATATATATATATATATATATATATATATATATATATATATATATATATATATATATATATATATATATATATATATATATATATGATATTTATTTATATATAACCATCTATTGAAATTCGAAATTCATATAGAATTAATTCAAATTTGAATAGAAAAGATTAGAATAGAAAAAAAAATAGAACAGAATAGAATAAAATATAATATATATACACATTATATTTTACCCAATTGTGTTCTATTGTTTTTCTAGTCTATTTTCTATTTCTAGTCTAATCTTTTCTATTCGAATTCGAATTCATTCTATATGAAATTCGAATTTCAAAAGATGGTTATAGATATAAATATTTTATATATATATATATATATATATATATATATATATATATATATATATATATATATATATATATATATATATATATATATATATATATATATATATATATAAACCATCTTTTGAAATTCGAAATTCATATAGAATGAATTCAAATTCGAATAGAAAAGATTAGAATAGAAAAACAATAGAACAGAAAATAATCTAATATATATATTATATTTTATTCTCTATATATATTTTTTTTTTCTGATCTGATCTATTGTTTTTCTATGATATTATTTTCTATTCTATTTAAATTCAATTTAATTCTATATGAAATTTGAATTTCGGAAAATGGTTTTATATATATATTTATATGTATGTATATATATATTAGATATTTATTTATATATAACCATCTATTAAAATTCAAGATTCATATAGAATGAATTCAAATTCGAATAGAAAAGATTAGAATAGAAAAAAAAAAAATAGAACACAATAGAATAAAATATAATATATATACAAATTATATTTTACTCAATTCTGTTCTATTGTTTTCCTAGTCTATTTTCTATTTCTAGTCTAATCTTTTCTATTCGAATTCGAATTTTGGAAAATGGTTATATATATATAAATATATAAAACCATTTTCCGAAATTCGAATTTCATATAGAATGAATTCGATTATATATATATATATATATATATATATATATATATATATATATATATATATATATATATATATATATATATATATATATATATATATATATATATATATATATATATATATATATATATATATATATATATATATATATATATATATATATATATAAATCGTTATTTTCCAATCTATTTTCGAATTCGAATTTATACTATACTATATTTTATTCTTTATAATGCTTTTATGTTTATTCTATTGTTTTATTATTTTATATTCTATTTTATTGTATTCTTTTTTAGAAATCAGTTTATATTTTTTCTAATTCGATTCGACTTTGTTTTCGAATTCGAGTCGAATAGATTTCGAATTTGTTTTCCAATCGAATATATTTCGAATTTGGTTTCGAATTCGATTTGAATTCGATTCGAATTTCATCCGTGGGTTTTCGATTCGAAACATTTCGGATTCGTTTAAATTCGTTAGTATTGTAATTCGGTATTTTGGATGCATTCGAATGTCCGAATAATGAAAATTTAGTCTGAATTTCAATTCGGAACTAAACGCAATGCACATGTCTAGTCATAATTGACCCTGGAGTATGCAGCTGCTTCATTGACCTAACTTTTGCTGCTCACCACCGCATCCCTCTCCAACCGAAGTCACAGTGACTTGCTGTCCACCTCGCTGATGGTTCCACCCTTAGCTCTGGTCCTGTCACCCAGGAAACTATCCCTCTGCTGGCCATCATGAACACTCATCATCAGGAATTCCTTTGTTTGGATGCCATCTCTTCACCTCTTTTCCCTATTATTCTGAGGATGCATTGGTTACAGGCCCATAATTCTAGAATCGACTGGGTCTCTGGGGAAATCAAGTTCCTCTCCAGTTACTGCCAACAGCACTGTCTGCACAGTACCCCTGTAAAATCCACTCAACTCCTGTGTCTGGACACTGACACTGAATCGCAGCAGGCGATTCCCGCTCCGTATGGGGACTTCTTTGATGTCTTTAGTAAAAAAGGGGCAGAGACTCTTCCTCCTCATAGACCTTAAGATTGTCCGATAGAACTTCTGCCTGGATCTGAAGCTCCCTTTGGAAGAATTTTTCCACTAACAGAGCAGGAGCTGGATACCCTCAAGGTCTATATTATTGAGAATCTAAAAAGAGGTTTTATCCGTCCATCCACTTCACCGGCTGGGACAAGAAGAAGGATCACTCTCTACGGCCTTGTATCCACTACAGGGAACTAAATAAAATAACCATCAAGAATCGTTACCCTTTATCTCTCGTGCCTGAACTTTTCCAAAGACTGGGTTCTGCAATAATCTTTACCAAATTTGATCTCTGTGGTGCCTACAACTTAATTCGTATTAGAGAGGGGGATGAATGGAAAACTGCTTTCCGTACCCGGTTCGGGCACATTGAATATCTTGTCATGCCCTTTGGTCTGTGCAACGCACCAGCGACATTTCAACACTTTGTCAACGATATCTTCCGTGACCTTCTGGACTTGTATGTTATAGTGTACCTAGACGACATTTTGATCTTTTCCTCCTCAGTCATTGAGCATCGCAGGCATTTCCGAAATGTATTAACCCGGCTCAGGCAGCATGGACTTTATGCCAAGTTGGAAAAATGCGAGTTTGAACTCCAGTGCATCCAGTTCCTTGGCCTAATCATTACTGTTAATGGCATTAAGATGGATCCTCAAAAAGTGGCAGGTATCCTGGACTGGCCTGCTCCCTCCGATAAGAAAGGAGTCCAACGCTTCCTTGGCTTCGCCAACTTTTACCGGAAGTTCATAAGGGGCTTCTCTACAATAATTACCCCCATCACTGAACTGACCAGGCAAGGGAACCGATTCAGTTGGTCCCCTCAGGCGCAATCCGCCTTACCTCCGCCTCCATTATGAAACATCCAGATCCTGCTTTACCGTTTGTCCTTGAAGTGGATGCATCAGAGTTCGCAGTAGGGGCAGTGCTTTCTCAGCGGCAAGGTGCCAAAGCTCTCCTCCATCCAGTAGCCTTTTTCTCACGGAAGCTTTCCACTGCAGAGAAAAATTACGATGTGGGAGATCGGGAGCTTTTGGCCATTAAAGCCGCCCTAGAAGAGTGGCACTACCTATTGGAGGGTGCTGCACATCCCATTCTGGCCTACACTGACCACAAAAAACTGGAGTACTTGAGAACAGCCAAGAGATTGAGACCACGGCAGGCAAGGTGGGCCCTGTTTTTCTCTAGATTCCAGTTCCACATTACATACAGTTCTGGCTCCAAGAACATCAAACCGGATGCATTATCCCGCATGTTCCATGACTCTGGGGAATCCTTGCCTCCAGACACCATTCTCCCTGCCGGAAATGTTCTGCTACTTCAAGGGGATCTCATATCCCAAATTAGACTAGCCTCCAGGAGTTGGTCTCCATCTGTGGAAGTCAATGTAAGCCTGCAAGATGGCTTGTTCCGACACAAGGACAAAATCATTGTTCCAGAAAATCTGAGGGTGGCAGTACTGGAACTCTGCCACGATCATGAATTGGCAGGGCATTTCGGTGTTCTGAAAACAACAGAGCTGGTACAACGTACTTTTTGGTGGCCTCAGTTGACAAATGTTTGCAAGAGCTATATGGAATCATGCACCACCTGTGCTCGAAACAAGAATAGCCGAATGAAGGCCTGGGGCCTACTAAGACCTTTACCCGTTCCAGAAAGGCCCTGGAAAATGATTTTGATGGATTTCATCGTAGAGTTCCCTCTGGCAGAGGGTTTTTCCACCATCTTTGTCATTGTGGATAGACTGTCTAAAATGGCTCACTTTCTTCCCATGAAAGGCACACCTTCAGCTTTGGAAACAGCGAAGATCTTCATTAAGGAAATAGTGAGACTGCATGGAGTGCCATCAAGTATAGTTTCTGATCGACGTGTTCAGTTCACTTCCAGGTTTTGGAAGGCTCTCTGTGGTTCACTTGAGATTGAATTGGCGTTCTCGTTTGCCTACCGTCCCCAGACGAATGGGCAGAGGGAGAGAACTAATCAGACACTAGAACAGTACCTACGCTGCTTTTCTGCCTTCTCACAGGACGATTGGGTCTCTCTTCTGCCTATTGCCGAGTTTGCCTACAACAACTCTGTGCACTCTGCCATTAAACAAACGCCATTCTTTGCCAACTATGGCTTTCACCCGTCCTTCTGGACCGGTTCATCAATGTGCAATTCTTCGAAACAATGAATTTTTTCATCACCAACAAAAAGTTACTACGAGAAACCATGGCTAAAACCCAAGAATACAATAAAAGGATGTTAGACATAAAGAAGCGAGGAGAACTCATATTAGAACCTGGCAATCAGGTTTGGCTGTCTACCGTTATCTTAAAAATGGCCTGCCCCGCAATGAAGCTAGGTCCCAAATTCATGGGTCCTTTTTTCAGTCAAGAGGAAAATCAATGATGTGACCTATGAGCTTGACCTACCCAATACATTGAAGGTCCACCCAGTCTTCCACGTGTCCTTGCTTAAACCTGTTACTCCCAATTCCTTTTCGGGCCGTAATACCGGCCCGCCTAAACCTGTAATCATCAACAATGAGGAAGAATTTGAGGTGGAAGCAATCCTAGACTGCAGGAAGAGACACAACCAAGTCCAATACTTCATCAAGTAGAGGGGGTATGGACCAGAAGATAATTCCTGGGAACCGGAAAGCAACCTGCATGCTGAAGAACTTCTAAGGGATTTTTAAAGTGCCCATGCTGATAGACTGGCCCGGATGGGCATCCGGAGGCTGCACTTAAGGGGGGGCACTGTCAGAGAAGATCCCAGAAGAGTATTAATATTAGGCACTCTGGTGTGCGCCGGTTCGCCCCAGTCCACGCGGGCGCGCTTGTGCGTGCTATTGTGCGGGTGCACGGGTGTGCACGGGTGCGTGCCAGGGTCGGATCACGCCGGAAACTCCTGCGTGCAAACTCCCCCTGTTGGTCCCAATGGCCACGATTAATTTAATATCCCTTAATGTGCAAGGCTTATATGCTCCAGGTAAGCATTATGATCTATACAGAGAGATGGATTGTCTGCAGGGAGACATTATTTTTCTACAGGAGACCCATCTTACGCACACAACTTAAACTAAAACTTTTTTCTCCCTACATTTCCCTACATGGTACTATAGCTTATCCGATGTTCACAAAGCAAAAAGTGTGGTCATTGGGTTCCGTAGGGGTACTTCGTTCACACTGGACTCCATGGTAAGTCACCCATTGGGACGTTTTTTGTTCTTAAAGGGCAACCTAGGTAGTATGCCATGTACCTTAGCAACACTATATGCACCCAACTGAGAGTTGCACTCCAAATGAGTTTCATAGCCGCCACTTTTAAAAAATTGACTGATTTCACTCACGGATGTGTTCTCCTGGCAGGGGACTTCAATTCCCCACTGGAAACCCTTCTTGACACATCACTCGGCAGATCCTGCATCCCACATAGGTGCCTGGCGTTTATACGCAAATGCCTACATGAGGCCCAGTTGATGGATGTGTGGAGAATAATGCATCCTAAGGCGAAAGACTACACCCACTATTCACATTTATATCACACCTACTCATGCATTGATTATTTTCTCATAGATCACCATCACCTCTCCCTCCCCATATATTCTGTTATTGAAACTACTACTCTATCTGATCACGCGCCAATCACGCTCAAACTAAAAATCCCATCCATACCACATAAGGCAACATACTGGAAACTTAATGATCAACTAACACTAGAGGAAATTGATAAAAATATGATTAGCGACGAACTAAAGCATTATTTTCAGGAAAACACCCACTCAGATATCTCAGCGGGTACATTGTGGGAGGCCCATAATGAACTAGGCACAAGGAAAAAGAGGGAACGTACACACCAACAATTGGAACTTATTCGGGACATAACCACTCTTGAACGTCAACATAAAGCTGGATTAGCTCAGTCTGTGCTTCACGCTCTGTCCAAGAAGAGAGAGGATCTGAAGGCCCTCTTTCACTTGGAACAGAAACAACAGTTCCGTATAGTAGCCCAATGTTTACACGAATGGGGTAACAAACCCAGTAGACTGTTGGCTCGTTCTTTACAACAGAAAAAAAACTGCAACTTTTAAAGTGAGAATTAAGTCCCCGACTGACACTCTAGTACATGAAACCTCTGCAATAGCTGAAGAATTCAGATGATTCTATCAACACCTATATCACGTTCACCAACACACACCGGATCAGGACTTCACCACCGCTGAAATGCGTGTTGCACTAAAAACTATGGCCACTGGTAAGGCTCCAGGCCCAGATGGCTTTACGGTGGCATATTATCGATCCTTTATGGAGATTTTACTCCCTCGGTTGACCTGCTAAGCTAACAAGATTCCATCAGGTGGTAGTCTCCGCCCAGAAACCCTCAATGCACATATTACTGTCATCCCCAAACCCGATAAGGACCCTAGTGTCTGTGGTAGCTACCGCCCCATCTCTTTCCTGAACATCGATGCCAAATTGTATGCAAAAGTCATAGCAAATAGACTCCTCCCCCTGATCCCAAAATGGATCTCACGTGACCAGACGGTTTTATTCTGGGTAGAGAGGCACGGGACAACTCTCTCCGTACCCTGTCCTTGATGGCACATGTGCGGGGCTCCTCCTAGCCCACCCTGTTATTATCGACCGACGCTGAAAAGGCATTTGACAGGGTGGACTGGGGGTTCCTACTAGCGACGCTATCCCACTTGGGTATTGGCCCATCACTTTTAAGCCAAATATCGTCCCTTTATAATTTCCCCACTGCACAATTAAGAATAAATGGCACACTAAGCAACTCCTTTACTCTATATAACGGTACCCGTCAGGGCTGCCCCCTTGCGCCTATTTTCTTTGCCTTATCTCTGGAACCGTTTTTGTCCACAATAAGACACAACCCCAACATACATGGGATCAAAATATCGAAATCAGAACACAAATATGTAGCATATGCTGATGATATTCTGTTTTATATACAACAACCCATGGTCTCCCTCCCCAACTTAATGTCAGCTTTCTCAACATTTAACCACATCTCCAATTTTAAAATTAATATGACAAAATCTGAAATTTTAAACATATCACTACCAAAGGAGACCGTGGCTCAATTAAAAAGATCCTTCCCCTTTAACTGGCAGACTAGCTAAATGAAATACTTAGGAATCTTTCTCACCCCTAACCCTGCATCTTTGTTTCGAACCAATCATATGCCACTGTTAAATACAATCAGGTCCGATCTACAGAAATGGTTACAACTTGCGCACTCATGGTAGGCAAGGATAAGTGTGGTGAAAATGAACATCCTGCCCAGGTTGTTATTCTTGTTCCAAATGATTCCTTATAAAATCCCCGCAGGTTTTTTACATTGTTGAGATCTATGATATGCAAATATGTCTGGAACAGAAGGCATCCCAGGCTTGCCAGTAATCTTCTTACTAGATCCAAAAGAGAAGGAGGCCTGGCTTTACTAGACATCAAACGATATTTCCTGGCGGTTATGCTAAACAGGATTTCTGACTGGAAATATAACAGAGACTCTAAGCTCTGGGTGTCTTTAGAAATAGCTCTTAGTGGTTCAGATCTTTATTCACAAATCTTGATACCAAGGAAATATAGAACTTTGTCCATAAATACCCCTCCGCTTACACGCTCCACCCTAATGATTTAGGACTCGCTGTTTAAAATGCACAATTGGTCACACAACTCCCCCTGATGCCTCTCACTGGCCATAACTACTTCCCGCCTGGGAACATGGACCCCAGACTGCACTTTTGGAATTTCGAGAACATAGTCCTGCTACACCAAGTCACTACCACATCTGGCATAGTACCCCTCTCTGTGCTCACATCCGCACCAACAATGTCACAAATGGACCAATGGCGATACAACCAACTTTCAGCCTGACCTAACACCAATAGAAGCTGCTTTCACAGATGATCAACCGGTTGAGAAACCCCTCTCTTACTTTTATCAAGCGCTACGAACACTTGCTTCCAAGGGTTATTCTAGTTTCATTTGCTGTTGGGAGAAAGACCTTCACAAGGAGCTAACAGAGACTCAAAGATCTATAATCCTCCTTTTGTCTCATTCATCTTCGATGTCCTCCAAGTTGGCGGAGGTTAACTACAAACTTTTGACACAGTGGCACTACACCCTGGTGGTTCTCCATAAAACATTCCCACAAATATCACCACTTTGTTGGATGTGGGGAACGGGCATCACATGCTCATGTTTGGTGGTACTGCCTGCTTATTCGACCCTATTGGCTGTCCATTCTTCACTGGATCAAAGAGATTCAAGGTAATGACCCCTGGACCATACTACTGCATTGTACAGACAAACCAATGGGATCATATAAAAAATCGATAACACCACATTTGCTAAATGTGGCTAAAGCTCTTATTCCCCGGAACAGTACTGGAAATGATTATTAGAGATATAGGTCCTGCTCTTCTCTCCCAAAACTCTTGCTCTCTGCTCTCATTATCATTCTAATATAATACAATCAACCTATATCTGTAATAATGATTGGTATATCTTATCAATGCATCCTTTTAAGATCATACAGTGTATCTTCACAGGAAACCCCTTAAGAAGGAATTATACTTATAATGTTCCGAAACATGTTGGGTCTTTAATATATCATGCCTGTATGTACTTCTGTTTTGAGTACCCACAATAACATGATGTTAGTGAAAGATCTGTATGAGCTATTCATTGTTTTTAACCTAACATTTTGTGTAATTTTTTGAATAAAGTACCGTATTTATCGGTGTATAACACGCACTTTTTTCCCCTTAAAATCAGGGAAAAATCACGGGTGCGTGTCATACGCTGATCCCCTGAGATCCCCCGCTGACTGATCTTCAAAATCGCCGACCGCGATTTGAAAATGGCGCCGCCGGCGCCGAAATACACAGAGCCGGTCCTCGGCTCTTCTCGGCCACTTTCGGCTTCACTCGAGCGCCGTCCGAACCTAACCGAGAGTACAAAGACAAGTGTGTCTTGCCTACAGTCAAGCATGGAGGTGGGAGTGTCATGGTCTGGGGCTGCATGAGTGCTGCTGGCACTGGGGGTTCATTGAGGGAACCATGAATGCCAATATGTACTGTGACATACTGAAGCAGAGCATGATCCCCTCCCTTCAGGGACTGGGCTGCAGGGCAGTATTCTAATATGATAACAACCCCAAACACACCTCCAAGACGACCACTGCCTTGCTAAAGAAGCTGAGGGTAAAGGTGATGGACTGGTCAAGCATGTCTCCAGACCTAAACCCTCTGTGGGGCATCCTCAAACGGAAGGTGGAGGAGCGCAAGGTCTCTAACATCCACCAGCTCTGTGATGTCGTCATGGAGGAGTGGAAGAGGACTAAAGTGGCAACCTGTGAAGCTCTGGTGAACTCCATGCCCAAGAGGGTTAAGGCAGTGCTGTAAACTAATGGTGGCTACACAAAATAATAACACTTTTTTCCCAATTTGGACATTTTGACTTAGGGGTGTACTCACTTTTATTGGCAGCGGTTTAGACATTAATGGCTGTGTGTTGAGTTATTTTGAGGGGACAGCAAATTTACACTGTTATACAAGCTGTACACTCACTACTTTACATTGTAGCAAAGTGTCATTTCTTCAGTGTTGTCACATGAAAAGATATAATAAATTATTTACAAAAACGTGAGGGTGTACTCACTTTTGTGAGATACTGTAAAATGTGCTTTTTAACATGTGAGTACAAAATGGAGAAAAAAAGGCTCTAGCAGTGAAAGGGTTAAGAGAGCTAAGAAAAAGGGGGGGGGGGGGATTTGGGACTTTGAGAGAGATGTGTGTAAGACAAAAATATATAAATTGCACAATAATGAGAAAGTTTATTCATATAAATACACAGGGGACATGGTACATAGCACATATGACGAGCTGATGGGCATATAAAAGACAAATGTGAAAATTTCATTATTGCACATGATACATAAAATCAAAGAAAAGGGTATAATGTAAATGCATGATTGAAATAAAAAACTGCATTTAAAAGCTTGACGCGTTTTGTGGATGAAGTTCCACTTCTTCATAATCAAGTGCAGAATGCATATCTATAAAAAATATTCCAAATTACTCAAATAAATTAAATAAGGATGTAGGGGGAGGAGAAAACCAAACACCCCAAAATTACCTACATATCAACTCTAAAGTTGGTCATGGGATGCTAAAACCTGATAGTTGAGGAAAGCTGGGAAATATCCCTGCCGGGAGCTGTGGGGGTGTAAAACTGTGGGCAGCCAAGGCAGAAAACACCACACTCAAGGGGAAAGATGGCAAGTGTCCATGGTGAGTTGCATGATGATGCCTGAAAACAGTTTCAATCTGTATGAAATGTAAAATTAATGTGGTCAATAGAAAGTGTGGAGTATGACTTGCGAAGGGCATAGAGCCTGTAGTGGTGGGGTCAATGTGAGAGTGAAGGAGCAGAAAAAAAGTGTAGTGAAGACTACCAGAGAACCTCACACCAAGACAAACAAAAGGTGATAGGGTACAACATCCTGAAATCACGACAGACCAATCCTGTCTAGAGAATCAGGGACTAACTAGGGTGATGAAAAAAAACAAAGAAACACCAAGGGGAGGTGAAGGAAGTGACTGTACCTGGTGATCCCCAAGAGAGTGAGAGCGATAACACCAAATTTAACACACCTGCTCCCCAGTCATACCTGAGACCTTGTAACACTAACGAGTCACATGATACCGGGGAGGGAAAATGGCTTATTGGGCCCAATTTGGACATTTTCACTTAGGGGTGTACTCTCTTTTGTTGCCAGTGGTTTAGACATTAATGGCTGTGTGTTGAGTTATTTTGAGGGGACAGCAAATTTACACTGTTATACAAGCTGTACACTCACTACTTTACATTGTAGCAAAGTGTCATTTCTTCAGTGTTGCCACATGAAAAGATATAATAAAATATTTACAAAAATGTGAGGGGTGTACTCACTTTTGTGAGATACCGTATATATGTACACGTGTATACACAGTTCAAGAATAGACCAGGAAAAAGCAAAGAACTGCAATCTCACAATTTTGTGTTTACCAATTATCTAACAATATGATAAGAATGTATCTTTGTAGCTCTGTTATGTCACGTATGTGATTAGGCGACTTAATAATTAATTAATACATGTTTTCCTTTACTGTAATTACAGTGTATAAAGATACGAGGTGTGTCTATTAAATAACGAGAATGATTAAATAACTCAACTTTATTTATATGTATTACAAATGTAATGCTTGTCCCTTTCAATATATTCCCCATTTGCACTAATACATTGCTGCAGTCTTGTTTTTCCACTGGTCGAAGGCATGGAGAAAATCAATTTCTATCAGCTGTTTCAACACATCCGCCGTTTTCTTCTTTATAGCATCAACTGACTCAAAACATGTCCCTTTAAGCACTGATTTAACTTTTGGGAATTCATTCTCACGTCCCTTGCTGAATCTTTTGTGCCACTCAAACACACGCGCACGAGACAGGTCGTCATTCCCATGAGCTGTAGTAAGCATTTGAAAACATTCTTGTTGTGTCTTTTGCTATTTTACTAAAAAACTCAGATTGACACGTTCAACTTTTAAAGACTTAGCATTTTTTCAGCACACTACAGAAAACACAACCAAACTAAATAGCGACTCACAATCAACTGAACTTCATAGAGTTCCTCGAGAAGGCAAAACATCCACTTTATATATCTGCACAAAACAGTAGAACTGTGTAATGGAAGATACTGGAGGGGCAGAGCACAGAACGGTGACTGACAGTCATCACTATTTGCTCAGAGTGAACTCGAGAACTGAGCAATCAGTGGTCATGTGATCGCTCAGGTCTCTGACTTAGAGCCAGTGGGGGGACAGCTGCAGCATCACAGCAATGCTGCAGCCATAGAATGTATGTTTACTATTTTGTTTCCCACGCTTTTCCTTTAAAACTCCATAAACCTGCTTATTGAGGTTAATTTGCATAAACTATTTCTGGGAAAGTACCACGATTATCCTTTACATAAATAAATTGCAGTGGCAAAGGGCCAGCTATGTCAAATGTAATTGCTAGATATGATAATGATAATGTATTGTCTTTGAACTCATTGATTCTGCAGTGTATGGAACGTGGAAGCTTGCACACAAATACGGAATACATACATAATGAGTAGATTGGAGATTAACAGTGGCCAAAACTGATATTCAGCCTAAGGTTGCCACCTCTTCATAAGAAAAAAAAAATACAAATAATAGAATAATAGCCTCTATGCTATTAATTAATACTAATACTATGCTCTGTGTTTAGTTGGATGGGCAGATGACAACAGTAAATCTCTCTCTGAGTTTGTTACTGTACCTTATTTAAAGTCCCACAAATTCCCCCCCTTTATAATATAGGGTTAAGAGAGTTTGGCACGTAAACAAACAAGCCAAATTGAGCGGCAGACATGATTCTGAGGGATTAGAAAACATTTACTGATTCGTTTATAACCAACCAAAACTTCCTTTACCAAACAGAAGGCTTTATTCATCTAATACATTAAATATTTAAAATTATTAAATTAAAATTAATTAAATTTAATTAAAATATTAAATTAAAATTAATTTAATTAATTTAAATGAATGTAATTAAGTAAAAGTATTAAACAAATGAAAAGTATTCATTTAATACATTAAATAATTTGTTATTATTAGAACTGTCTTATCTCTCTATAATGTGGATCTGCATTAAATGATAGATTATATTCATAATACCCAGTTGCCATAGCAATGGGCTTTTTTCACAAAGCTAGCACACTTGGATATGGCTCATTTACACCATATGTAGTTGAATACATTTTTAACCACTTCCGGACTGCCCACTGTACATATACTGCGGCAGGACGGTCCGGCAGCAAGAAGCAACGTACCTGTATGTTGTTTCCTCTTCCTGGGTCTTGGACACCCGCGCCGCTGGAGACCTGCTCCCGCTGTGATTGGACACAGCAGGAGCCAATCAGTGGGTCCGCCAGCCGCAATGGCTGCCAGCCACCTGCGATCGTTCATAGGAGAGGGAGAGCGGCGGTCTGCCTATGTAAACAAGGCAGACCATCGTTCTGTCACAGGGGAAGACTGATCTGTGATTCCTGCTAATCAGGAACACAAATGTCCCTCTTCCTCCAGTCAGTCCATCCCCCACACAGTTAGAAAGCAAAAAATAAAAACCGCAGAGGTGATCAAATACCACCAAAAGAAAGCTCTGGTATTTGATCATGGGACATAAATTTTGTTTAGATACAGCGTTGCACGACCGCGCAATTATCAGTTAAAGTAACGCAGTGCCGTATCGCAAAAAATGGCCTGGTCATTAAGTGAATAAAGCCTTCCGGGGCTGAAGTGGTTAAGTTCAGTACCAACACATATGCAAGAACAATGAATGTATTTCAATGAGCCCAGTTTACACAATTGTGGCACTTTCATGTGCATTTGTAAAAACTACCACAAATTCATTAAAAATGCACATAAAAGTGCATGTGGAACAGCACTCTGAACACAGAGATTGTGCTGTAAATGAGCCCTTAAAATGTTACTAAAGTCAGATTTTTTTTAAATTAAAATAACAAACATGTTTTACTCACCTGCTCTGAGCAGTGGTATTGCACAGAGCGGCCCTGATCCCCGGGGGCGATCTTGGCTCCTTCTCTTTTTTGTATGTCCCCATAGCAAGCCGTTTGCTTTGGGGACACATGGTGTATGCTCGCTTCTGATCTGTCTGTCTATAGAGCCGCGCTCCATAGACTTACACAGCTGGACTTAGGCCCGCTCCCCACCTCCTCTTCACTGCATTTGATTGACAGCAGCACAAGCCATTGGCTTCTGCTGCTCGAATGCTGTGTGAAGAGGCAGAGAGAAGATAATAGATGCAGTCGTGCACAGCACTGATCTCTTGTCCCCTCTTTTCCTCTTCACACAGGGAAGAGGGGGCACAGGGAAACTGAAAAGGTTTTTTTAACTTAATGCAAGCAATGCATTAAGGTAAAAAGTTTTTTAGGTTTAATATCACTTTAAGCTGGTCAAATGCAGGTCAGAAGAAGGTCAACTGCAGGTTAAAGGGACCTTTCCAATGAATTCTGATAATGCCATTGACACAAGCCCAACACCGGCCAATACAGACCTCAGAAATACAAACTCCTATTTAGACATGGTCAGTTTGTTTTGTAACAAATCAAAATTTGGCCTTATTTAGCATCTTTCGGACATTCGGATGAATCCGAATGTTCGAAGAAAAACATTGTAAATTTCAACTAATACGAAAGAAATTATAACAAAAATAACAAATTAATTTGGCATGATTTGTTAATTCGTTAAAGGTCTAATGAAACAACAGGTTGAGCAAGTAAATCCTACAGCCCAATCAGCTGATTCATTTTGTGCTGGAGGTTGGATTGATAATACTGGCAAAGTGCATTCCCGAGAACTGAGTGAGAAGGATGTTGTATTTGAGCAGAGGAGACGAGTTTTGAGAAGCAGTAGAAGAGATTTTGGGGTGGATTTACTAAAACTAGGACATGAAAATTCTGGTGAAGCTCTGCATAGAAACCAATCAGCGTCCATGTTTTTTGGTCAAAGCTTAATTAAACAAGCTGAAGTTAGAAGCTGATTACTTTCAGAACTATGATTCGTTATCACAAATGTATATACATAAATAATGAATTACCTGGAAATTAAACAATAAAAGTAATCATTTCATTATAACGAATATCTATACTCAACAGAGATATAGAATTATCCGAAAACAAATTAACATTAACGTAACATAACGAATATAACAGAACCAAATTATGTATTTTAGGAATGAAAACGAAATGAAACAAAATTTTCCACCGTGCACAAGTCTGCTCCTATTTCATATGTATTAATTCTGACTGGAAACGCTTTACAGACTATCTGTCACGTCACCTTGAGGCTAGGGGTCAGATGCACACTGTTGGGATCAGGAGTGCACCACAAGGTAGTGGACCCGACAGCTGACTGCTGCGGATGGGAGTCAGGGTGGAAAGGAAGGCAGGGCCGCTGGAACACCAGCACGGATCCCACCGGGGTTAGAGCGTAAGATTCCCTGGGGCGTCTAAGAGCCAGTAGGTGTTCACCAGAGCCTCTAGTGGTGAGGATGGACTGGGCTGCAACTGGCTCCAGGTCATGACCCCCAGGGTCCCCCAGCTCACACCCACAGTAGGAAACAGGAGGATAGGGATGGTAAGGGAATAAGCCACGGTCAGGACCACAAGCAGACAAGGAAAACAGAGTTCACGCCAAGGTTCAGGGTCACAGGCAAACAGGAATAGTTGGGGACACGCCAAGGTTCAGGGTCACGAGCAGACAGGAATAGTCGAGAACAGGCCAAAGTCGGTAACTGGAATCAGACGTAGGAAACACAGCAAGTATACACGACAGCTAACACACAATAGTTGATCTGCTGGCTTGCAGTGCACAGGTTAATATAGGATTCCCTGATAGGAGCTGGGGTGGAGAGTTTATAAAAGCAGTCAGGTGAGAGTCAGCTGGTCTTTAGAGATGAACACATGGAGACAGGTAAGCTGACAGACAAAACTCTATTGCATAACCATGACAGTACCCCCCTCTTATGAGGCCTCCCCCTCCCCCGCCCGGGCCCTGGGCCCAACAATCAAGGCGCAAAGATCTCAGATGCAGTGATCCAAGACCTCTCCTCAGGACCAAACCCTTCCCAATGTACGAGGTACTGAAGAATGCCTCTACGGCGCCGGGAATCCAGAACTTGACTAACCTCGTAAGATTATCCTCAGAGAGCGAAACCGAGGTAGGGAGAGGACGAGAGGACTTATTTAGGGCTAAAGGCTTCTTAGGAATGGGTAAAGACCACCAGGAGTCTCAGCAGGGTCCCCCAGACCCTTAAAGATGAGCTGGACATCCAGCACAGGATCATCAGACTGGGCAGAAGTCAGTGGATCCCTGAGACCAGGTTGGTTAGAAAGTGATGTGTCACAGAAGTTAAGCTGGATAGCTTCACTGGGCATAGGCTGAACTGGTGCAGAGGCTGACTGAACAGCATTGCCAGGTGCAGCGACCACCAGAATCGCATTACAGGGCATAGCGACTGTGGAACTGGTAGACGAGTCAGCCTGGGCGTGCGTCCAAGGGGTCCAGGAACAGGCAAAGGTAAATTACCATGCAAACTGGAGTGAATGATCGGCTCAAGTTCACAGGTGGGCTCCTCATCCAGAGTGCCACAGAGTGCCACATGACCCAGACAGTGCCTCAGCCTGACTATTGCAGGAGACATTCCAGAAATTGCTATATGCAGCGGGAAGAGCAGAAGATACTGGGATGGTGGCAACAGGAAGTTTCTCTTTTGGGGTAACCTCGAGTAGGCAGGAAGAGGAACAGGAGGAACCCCAAGCCAGAATCCGTCCAGCAGTCCAGTCAATGTGTGGAGAATGGAACCGTAACCAAGGAAGACCTAATATGATGGAAGATGAAGCCTTAGGTAAGACAAGGAAGGATATCCACTCCCGGTGGAGTGTCCTTACTGGCATCTTAACAGGGAGTGTCTGGAAGCGGATAGGACCCCCTGGGAGAACAGTGCCATCGATCGCCAAGACCACCTATGGCGTTGAAAGGGGCAAAAGGGTAAATCTCATGGAAGATGCAGTTTCCCAATCCATGAAATTGCCAGCGGCTCCGGAATCCAGATGTGCCGAGACCGAACGAGAGGAAGCGCCAACATGAAGGAACACAGAAAGAAGAAGACAAGAACAAGAAGGTGAAGGTGATATTTCAGGGTCTAATACTCCACCTTCCAGATGTATTAGCCTCGATCGTTTTTCCGGACGAAGAGAACAAGTGTCACGAAAATGACCTTTGGCCCCACAATAGAGGCACAGGCCCAGAATTCTGCGCCTAGAGCGTTCTTCAGGAGACAACTTGGTCCAGCCCAGCTGCATAGGATCCTCAGCGGGCAGGGGGTGCTCCTCAGATCGAAGAGAAGGGACTGGGAGCTCAGGTTGCCTAAGGAACAGGGAGTGCTGGCGTCTTTTTTCCAGGGCCCTCTCCTGAAAGGAAATATCGATCTGGTTACACAAGGTGATGACACCGTCCAGATCAGCAGGAAGGGATCTTCCTGCTAATTCATCCTTCACGCAATCAGAGAGGCCATGTAAAAAGGTTGCAACTAGGGCCTCGTTATTCCAGCTCAATTCAACTGTGAGGATACGGAACTGAAGAGCATACTGTCCCACAGAAGCGGACTCTTGACGGAGACGTAAAAGAGCGCTAGCCGCTGAGAAGACATGACCCGGTTCCTCAAAGATATTCCGAAAAAGTTTCAAGATATCAGACAGGCTAGAAACCACTGGATCATTCAGTTCCCACAGAGGGGCAGCCCAAGCTAGCGCCTCGCCGGACAGGAGGGATATAATATAGACTACTTTCGCCCGATCAGACAGGAAGTTTTGGGGCTGAAGTTCAAAATGAATTATGCACTGGCTAAGGAACCCCCTGCAAGCCTTGCAGTCCCCAGAGAAACGGGCCGGAGCTGACAGTTGTAATGAATGTGTGGCTGCGACTGGTGCGATAGGTGCAGCAGCAGATAGCGGTTGAGGTTGTTGAACCGGGGGTCCTAATGAGGCTTGAACCTGTTCAAAACGGGATGCCAAATCCTGAAGGAACAGCATCACTTGGGTCTGATGCGATTCCTGGGTCTCAAGTCTGCGAACTAAGCCCTGCAACGGATCATCTGCGGGTAGCAGCACATCAACTTGGTCCGGCTGATTAAACTGTCAGGTCACCTTGAGGCTAGGTGACAGATGCACACCGTTGGGATCAGGAGTGCACCGCAAGGTAGTGGACTGACTGCTGCGGATGGGAGTCAGGGTGGAAAGGAAGGCAGGGCCATTGGAACACCAGCATGGATCCCACTGGGGTTAGAGCGTAAGATTCCCTGGGGCACGGAGTCTAAGAGCCAGTAGTGTTCACAAAGCCTCTAGTGCTGAGGATGGACTGGGCTGCAACTGGCTCCAGGTCGCGACCCCCAGGGTCCCCCAGCTCACACCCACAGTAGGAAACAGGAGGATAGGGATGGTAAGGGAATAAGCCACGGTCTGGGCCACAAGCAGAAAAGGACAACAGAGTTCACGCCAAGGTTCAGGGTCACAGGCAAACAGGGATAGTCGGGGACACGCCAAAGTTCAGGATCACGAGCAGACAGGAATAGTCGAGAACAGGCCAAAGTCGGTAACTGGAATCAGACGTAGGAAACACAGCAAGTATACACGACAGCTAACACACAATGGTTGATCAGCACTGCTGGCTTGCAGTGCACAGGTTAATATAGGGTTCCCTGATAGGAGCTGGGGTGGAGCCATGCTAGAGGAGAGTTTATAAAAGCAGTCAGGTGAGAGTCAGCTGGACAAAACTCTATTGCAGTGGTTCTCAACTCCTGTCCTCAGGACCCACTAACAGGCCAGATTTTAAGTATTACCTTGGGGAGATGCAGACTAGTATACTGCAATCACTGAGCAGCAAATGATATCACCTGTGATGTATTTCAGTTATCTTGCAAACCTGGCCTGTTGGTGGGTCCTGAGGACCGGAGTTGAGAACCACTGCTCTATTGCATAACCATGACACTATCCCTTAAATAACAATATTGTAAATCTAAATGGAGAAACCTATGCTTAATTACCTGATGAAGAGTCGCCCTCCACATGTGATGGTATTGTGCGAATGTTGAGTTGTGATTGGCCCATATTCTTCCTTGACATCCTGGTGGTACTAGATGCCTACATAAATTTGAATATATTCACCAGAAATAATTATTCCTGGTTTCATGACAGTGAGCAGAGCCATGCAAACCATCCCTTTATGCTTCAAGAGCTAAAAACACTTCTTGAACCTCTGGTGTATAGTGCAAAAATACCCTAATATTATCAAGCCATTTATTCCAAACTGCATACAGCAGTTTTAGGCTTTTCTTCTAGCCATCATCAATGCAGTGCTTGTAAACCATGGCTTCTATGGAGTAGGACTTCTGATCCTATGATACAGTATGACCATGCAGGTAATGGTGAGAAGGGACTAAAGCAATCAAATAGCCCTCAATGTATAGCACAGTAAAGCCTTCCTGGAGAAGGTATTTCTATGTCTCTTACAAGGCTCTCCTCACCGCTACTACCGGTTACCCACAACACCGGAAGTGACTTCACTGACTCCTCCTAATGAGTTGGGTCACAGATCAGGTGACTTCAAGGGATATGGCAGTACCCGGTAGTAGCGGTGAGGAGGAGAGCCTTGTAATACTCTACGATATTTCTGCTTTATACAACATTATAATAGAATATCCAGTGCTTTCCATCAAAGAAGCTGTAAAGAGACCAAAACGAAGCAGAGTTTCCCCACCAGGAACATCTAAGTTATATCAGCTTAAAGGCACGACTAGACCCATTGGGGTCACTCCTTAAGGTAAGCGGGTAATTCACCTGTTGGTGGAGGTGGTGTCACATATCACTGAAGTTTTTTATTGTGAGAAGGCACTTAAGGAAGCATAAAGTCCATACAAGGATTTTACTTTATTTATGGGACTATTATTGTCATTATGATTACATATTTATCACATATCACGTTTGACTGTTTACATATGATTTTTTACTTTTCATGTTGAATTTATTTTATCTATATGTTTCATTGTAAGAAATTTTGTGGAATAAGCGCACCATTTCTCTCAATTTTTCATTTCTAGTACAGTAGTGTAAGATCACTGTTTTAAATGTTGCAGCTGTTATGAGTGATTCAATTATAGTTTTTTTAGCACACATAGCAGTGCTTTGGTAATTTGGTACACAAATTACAAAGATGTTGACGCCTTCTATTAGAGTGATGCATACAAAAATATTTTTTTAAAACAATCACATTTTGAGTAATGAGATAGAACTGTACAAAATAGATTTTTCAAACAGAGAGGTTTCTGCGGTGTTTTTATCCCAACACGTTTCACATTAATTGCTTCCTCAGGGGTACATGGGGTGCTCCAAGGTATGGTTGACAGTATGTAGGATAGAGCAGTGTCACCGCCCTTGAGGGGTACAGATAAGTCAAGGGTTGCAATACTGGGCGCGGTTAGGAGGATGAATGGCATTCAATGGTATATTGATACAGCGGTAGTAGCGACCCAGAAAGGAGAAGCAGCCTATGGGTCCCTGATCCACACCCGCAGGAGGCAAGGACTCCTCACCAATACCAGCTTGCATCCTCAAAAATGAGGTTAACCTTTAGCACAGATGGAGAAGGGCATTGTCAGTCCGCAATAGACTACTACCCCTGTTTCAATATACCACTGAATGCCATTCATGTCCAAACCGCACCCAGTATTGCAACCCCTGACTTATCTGTACCCCTCAAGGGTGGTGACACTACTCTATCCTACATACTGTCGACCATACTTTGGAGCACCCCATGTACCCCTGAGGAAGCAATAATGCAAAATGCGTTGGGATAAAGCATGCTGAAACCCCCCTGTCTACCATTGTTTGGAAAATATATCTTGTACAGTTCTATCTTATTACCCCATACTACATCATAGGAAGGGTGGGGGGTGCTTTATTACCATGGGGCTTATGTCTATCAGTATAACCTGCTGCACCTACCTATTTGGGGGACTAGTTACCCCAAACTCTTTTTAACGATTTCCCCTTCGCCTGGCACCAGTGCGAGAAGACTCCCCAAACTTTTGCGTAAATACGCCTGGTAACCGGCTTCCTACTCAAAAGAAGGGTGTGGATTACTCTCTCAGAACACCCCCTTTTTCGCAGGCTCTCCCTTTCAGGAGCCAAGCCGTTAGCCTGAAGAAGCCGGGATCTGGGTGGCAGACTGGGCCCTGAAGGAGAGGGTCCTAATGGTCCGGAAAACGCTGAGGGTGAGCTATGGACCAATTTCCCAGGGAAGAGAACCAGGTCCTCTTGGGCCATCATGGGGCGATCAGAATCAGTCTGCCCTCTGACAGACTTAGCTTCTGCAGTATCCTCGGGATCAGAACTAAGGGGGGGAAAGGCATATGCCTTTCCCCCCCTTAGTTCCCAAACTTGGGCCAGCGCATCTACCCCCTCTGAACCCCTCCAAAGAGAGAGTGAGAAGAATCTCTTCACGCTTCTGTTCCCTCTGCGGGCAAAAAGATCGATCTCTGGGTTGCCGAAGTGCCTGGGATACAGGATGTCATCAGCCCAAGAACTCTCATGACCCTTCTGTAAGAGACCTCTTCTACGTTTAGAAGGGACGCATCTGCTGAAATAAGGCCCTCTACCTTACCTTGGGGCAAAACAAGCTTATGTGCTGCTGAATCCACCAGGAACCCTAGATAGATCTTGGTCTGGGCAGGAACCAGAGAGCATTTCTCCTGGCTAATGATCCACCCCAGGGACTCCAAGGTACTCACTACCTTGGCCAGGTCGGAGAGAAGGAGATCTCGATTCTGGTTGTAAACCAGTATGTGGTCAAGATAGGGGATCAGCGTTACTCCTTGGAGATGAAGGAATGCAACCACCTCTGCCAGGATCTTTGTAAACATTCTCGGACTGGCTGCCAGTCCAAGGGTAGGGCAGAAAACTGCCTGTGCTGCACTCCCTGCTCCGAAGGGATCGCAAACCTTAAAAAGGCCTGGTGCTCTGGAAAAATAGGGACGTGAAGATAGGCATCCTTCAAATCTATTGTTATTATAAATACATCCTTCAGAAGGTGCCTTCTGAGAGTATAGAACCTCTTGTACCGCAGGAACGTATTTAAATTCCTTAGATTAATTATGAGGCGGTAGTTTCCCGAGGGCTTTGGGACTACAAAGATGTGGGAATAAAATCTTTGCCGCACTGTCCTGCTGGTACTGGCACTATGACCCCCTGCTCTGCCAGCTGTCTGACACTGTGTAAGAGACCCACTGCTTTCTGAGGGTCCCTGGGTAAGTGGGTTAAAAGGAAACTTGGGGGAGGAGAGAAACTCCAATCTGTAGCCCTCTCTTACAATATGAAGGATGTGGGGACTCTGAGTAATTCTTTCCCACACATAGAGAAAGTGGGAAAGTCTTCCCCCTACCCTTACCTCACTTGGTATCCTTGTTGGCAGACTTCTGGCTGGGGAAGAGGAGACCCCCTTCTGCTTGCCTTTGCCAACCCCCCAACGCCTATTAACCTTACCTTCCTTTTTATCTCTAAACTGGTTTTTAGCCCATGGGCCTCGAAAAAATTTTCCCCTGTCCTTCTTAGGTTTAATGGGAAATTTCTTGCCTTTCTATGTAGACCTAGAAAGGGTCTGATCCAACCCAGTGCCGAAGAGCAGGGAGCTCTCAAATGGAAAACCACACAACCGAGTCTTAAGCCTCGTACACATGATCGGACTTTCTGACAGGAAATGTTCGATGACAGGCTGTTGTCGGTAAATCCGACCGTGCGTATGCTCCATCGGACAATTGTTGTCGGACTTTCCACAGACAAATGTTGGCTAGCAGGTTTTAAATTCTCCGCAGACAAATATGTGTTGCTGGATTTTCCGAGCGTGTGCACACAAGTCCGTCGGACAAAAGTCCAAAATACAAACATGCATGCTTGGAAGCAAGGATGAGCCAGAAGTAGTCGGTCTTGAAAACGTAACTTTCGTGACATGGCAAATTATGAAATGTCGAAATGCAGCTCATATTTTCTTCTTTAACTGCTTGCCGACCAGCTGCCGTAGTTACACTGCGGCGGAATGGCAGGCGAAACGCGTCAGCTTGCGTGGCTCCTTAAGGCAGCCACTAGGGGTGCGCGCCCGCAGCTCACCCCCGGAGCCCATGCAAGTGCCCGGCAGTCTTGATGACCGCCGGGCTCCCGCGATCGCTCATAACACGCGAGAACCAGGATCCCTGAGGGGAAAAATGAGAGATCGTCTGTTCATACAAAGTATGAACAGCGATCTGTCATCTCCCCTAATCAGTCCCCTACCCCCTTCAGTTAGAACACACACTAGGGAACACTATAAACCCCTTGATCGCCCCCTTCACTGCCAGTGACATTTTTACAGAGTAATCAATGCATTTTTATAGCATTGATCGCTGTATTAATGCCAATGGTCCCAAAAATGTGTCAAAATTGTCCGATGTGTCCGCCATAATGTCGCAGTCACGATAAAAATTGCAGATCGCAAAAAATAAAATAATAAAAATGCTATAAATCTATCCCCTATTTTTTACACACTATAACTTTTGCAAAAACCAATCAATATACGCTTATTGTGATTTTTATTACCAAAAATATGTAGAAGAATACATATCAACCTAAACTTAGAAAAAATTAGCTTTTATTTTAAAAAAATGGGGATATTTATTATAGCATAGTATACAAAATATTGTGTTTTTTCAAAATTGTCGCTCTTTTTTTGTTTATAGCGCAAAAAATAAAAACCGCAGAGATGATCAAATTCCACCAAAAAAGCTCTATTTGTGGGAAAAAAAGGACGTCACTTTTGTTTGGGTACAACATCGCACGACCGCGCAATTGTCAGTTAAAGCAACGTAGTGCCAAATCGCAAAAAGTGCTCTGGTCAGGAAGGGGGTAAAATCTTCTGGGGCTGAAGCGGTTAAAGGGATAATAATGAAGCTGCTTTGCTGGTGATACTGATGGAGTTCTACCAAACGTATTTAAAAAGGCTTTTTTTTCCTAGTGATATCAAGAATAATATTATTATTTTTTTTAATTTTTTTGGTCAAGTTACCACAACACCATTATCCTGTAGTTTTTTATATCAAATATACAACTACCGTACGCACTTTTTTCCCCTTAAAATCAGGGGAAAATAGTGGGTGCGTGTTATACTCCGATCAACGCTAATTGTGATCTATCGGCGGCGATCGCCGCCGACATTCACATAGCATGTCATTTTAAATATGGCGCCGCGGAGTTCGGAGGGACTCGGCGGAGCTGAACGAGCGCCGCCGAAATCACAGTGACTGCTCGGAGCCGAGATACACATAGTCGAGTGTATTCGGCTCTTTCCGGCGCCGCTCACAGTCACGCTCAGTCCCGCCATTGGCCCTGTGTTATGTCCATCATAGGGCAGGACTGGGCGGGACTGTGAGCGGCGCTGGAAAGAGCCGAATACACTCGACTATGTGTATCTCGGCGGCGTTCGTTCAGCCCTGCCGAGTCCCTCCGAACTCCGCGGCGCCATATTTAAAACTACATGAAGCTATGTATATGTCTAGCGGCGGCGGCGGCAGCAAGCATGGACACTGGGGGCAAGGCTGCACTGACCACTGGGGCAAAGCTGCACTGGGGCAAAGCTGCACTGACAAGGCTGCACTGGGGCAAAGCTGCACTGACAAGACTGCACTGGGGCAAAGCTGCACTGACAAGCCTGCACTGGGGCAAAGCTGCACTGACAAGACTGCACTGGGGCAAAGCTGCACTGACAAGACTGCACTGGGGCAAAGCTGCACTGACAAGGCTGCAATGGACACTGGGTCAAGGCTGCACTGACACTGAAAGGCTGCAATGACACTAACAAGGCTGCAGATGAACACTGATGAGGCTGCATTGATGGGCATTTTAATGTAAGTTTTTTTTCCTTAAACTTCCCTCCTAAAAGTTTTTTTCCTTAAAATTCTCTCCTAAACTTGGGGTGCGTGTTATACGCCGATAAATACGGTATGTTGGTGTCCCTTGTTAATTTTACATTGTATTTTTTAAATGTACCTGCCTACTCCCAAACTGTCATTTGAAGTAAAACACATAGCCAAGTATTATTCTCCACAATTTTTTTTATTGTGCATTAAAAAAAGAAAACAAATAAAATTAGACATGCTATCAGCCAATAGAACTTAACCAAAAAGTGCATTCTATGCATCCAAAAATATAGAAAATATAACAAATCAAATCATTATTCAACCAAAAAAAAATTTCAAAACAATAACTCCAAGGCCAATAATAAATGTTGACGAACGGCCGTTCAGAAACTAACAAAAAAGTGCAAACTGAAGAGCACAAAATGAAAAGTGCAAAATGAAAAGCATGAAATGAAAAGCGCGAATTGACACTCACCAAACTTCTACTAACAGGAAATTAGCAGAAGGAGCCCAAAGGGTGGCACTATAGAGCTGAAAAACAACATAGTACGTCACTACATTCGTAATTGTTGGTCAACAATTGTGTGGCCGTATGTAGGCAAGACAAGTTTGGGCCAAAGCCCTTCGGACAAAAGTCCACTTTTTTTTTGGCCAACAATGCGATCATGTGTACGAGGCTTTAGAAATACTGTCCCCATCCCAGGTCTTGACCCACAAGGCTCTCCTTTCGGAATTCAAAAGGACACCAGTCTTGGTGATTGTACGCACCGTCTCGAATGCCGCATCCGCCAGGTAGGCTACTGCCCTACCAATTACCTCTAAAGAGTCCAAGACTTGTTTGGACTTAGAGGTTCGCGACACATGATCCATTAGTTTGGTGACCCACATGTCTGCGTTCCTCGCCACACAAGCCAAAGCCAAGGCAGGGTTCATAGCCGCTGCATTGGCTTCCCAGGCCCTGTGCAAGAGGGTCTCGGCTCATCGATCCATCTGGTCCCTGGTGTTGCCTGCATCCTCAAATGAGGATGGTCGGATTGCATGGACACCTGAGCCAGGGAAGCATTTAATCTAGGTGTCTTCAAGAATCTCTCTTCCTCTTCCTCCTTGAAGGGGCACCTACGTTTCCACGTCTTAAACTTCAAAAGTTTCCTTCAGGCTCATTCCACTCCCTCAGGATGATATCCTTAAGAGCCTGATGGACAGGGAGGACCTTGGATTGGGGCTTAGCCAAGCCTCTATACATTCTATCTTGTGCGGACACCTGTGCTTAGGGTTCCTGAATCTCTTTTGACGCATACACTGCCCTAAGAAAGCCCTCCATATCATCGGCAGCAAAGATATGTCTGCCTGGTCTGGAGTCCTCCTCCTCCTCCTTCTCACTGTCCTCAATGCCCTCATCAGAACCACTCTGATTTGGGGATTCAGCCTCCTCCTCCTCATCAGAATCCTGAGAGGGGAGAGGTCTCAGGTGTTCCGGATGCCAATGTCTGCTACTCTCTGCTCGGTTAGAGGAGGGGCCCTCCTGGGAGAAAGAACACTCTCTGCTAGTGTGAGGTTCAGGGTCCCTACCTTTGAGGGTTGTTTGGAAAGCTTTAAGGGTCGTCAGCATCTCTGACTGAACAGAGAGAAAGTCTTTCATAACCTGAGAGATTTCTTTCCCCACTAGCTTGTGGATACACTTGTAACAAAAAGGTTTAGAGTGATCCTGAGGAAATTTATCATTACAGTATTGGCATCTCTTAGAGCAGGAAGGGGCTTTAGAACGGCTGGGAACCACCTGGGCAGTACCGTCCTCCCCTATAAGAGACACATATGCAAGTTAGAAAACAATGCCTTCCTTGCTATGTCCCCCATCATTACCCCTGCCAGCTTAGGTTGACTCATCCCCTGTGGTCTCCTCTAATGCTGTGGCCGCTGAGGGACTCTCATCTCTTTCCATCTTGTCACCACTGCCAGTGCTGCACTCCTTGCTGAGACTGGTGCTGATGATCCGGTAAGAGCAGGATTTGGATGCCTGCTCCACCGTTGGTCAGGCCTCTGCTCTTAGCTCAGAACACTGTTGCCATTTTGCTGAAGCCCCGGACCGGAAGTGACCCGGGGAGGCGTGGCAACGTCATTTCTGGCGCTAGGGAGGAAGCCAAGTCATTCCTCTTCCTGTCACCAGCAAGATAGCCCCGAATCCTCTCAGCTCAGCTGAACGTTGCCATCTCTCACTGCCAGCCGCCTGCGCGACCCTCTGCAGGAGTGCCAGGATTTGGGGGTATGCCGTACCCGACGCCCCGAGGGAGACCCGATCGGTGGCTCCCTCCACTAAATGGATGCCCGCCAGTCAAGGGGGGAGGAACAGGAAAATGGTCCTTGAAGTTCTGGGTACCCAGGGTTCTTCAGCTCTCAAGGAGGCTCTTCCCAAAACTGCCACCCCCCCTGAAAATGTGGGGAGATCCTCTCAGGAAGGTCAAGCCCTACCGGACCCAAAGACTTCAAGCCTGCGGCCCGGCTCCCAGGGGGAGACCACCAGCCCACGGCTTCGGGTCTATAAGAAAAAAACAAACGGTTTCGCTGTGGGGAAACAAAATTAAGAACTGAGGAGCACAGGGAGGGGCAGGGGTTTTAACCTCTTTGTTGATTGTGTTTCCTGTCAGGTGGGACCAGTCATCTCTCAGGGTGCCGTCCTGGAAGACGACTTGAGAAATATAAATACAGCATTTTTGCTTGCACATGATTGGATGAGCTTCTGTTCATTTGCTAAGCTTTGGAGCAACGGCACTCACCTGGTGTTTTCTGTGCAACATGCAAAGAACAAGTAACCAGAAGTTTTTTAAATTGACTTCAGCATCACTTTAATCAATATCAATTCCAATGAATTGTTTTATTCTACAGCCATTTAATAAGCCATTCCTGGTCATTACAGCTACTACTCATCCCTAAAAAATCTCATTCATTAACTTATAAATTGGGATAAGATACCTTCATACTGATGTTTTACATTCCATTGAATGCAGCCTGGTGGAAACAGTAAGCTTGAGTGATTTTACACTCATCATTCCAATGTCACTGAGATCTGATTTTGTAGATTTAAATCATGTGTGTTTTTCCATTTTGAGATCCTTATCTGATTTAAATTTATGGAGAAGGAAATTATTTTAAAAGTCTGGCTGCATTATTTGGCATGTCTCTTTGGCACTTGTTCTTTTGGCTCCTGACCTTAACATTACACCCAGCTGGCATCGGAAAGCATAGAAAATCAAAAATGGAACCTTCCCACAATAAAGCTTCAGTAGAAGTCATTTTCAACCAATTCATTTAAATCAGATAAAAAACACAAATTAATGAAGTTTTTATTAATTATTCATCCACCCCTTCCCCCAACCCAGGTTAATTTTACTCTTAACCCCCTTACTTTGTCTGCTGGGCTAAGCTCAAAAAACATACCCGCCCAGCGAATCCCACGTTTACCTGAGTAACCTGCGGTATATGTACCAAAAAAAATTGGAAATGACACCTACTTTTGGTTACCACAAAACCTTTATTCTTATAGAAAATGTAAAAACATAATACACACTAGTGTATGTGCACAGTATACACAACCTCCCTCTCTCAATCCCGCCCTCCCATCACCCCTGAAATAACACCCCCCCCCCCTAAAAAGGCCCCCCCTTTCTTCTAAAAAAAAAAATACCCTAAAAAAAACTGCCCACCCAACCCTACCCTGAACCCTACATAAAAGCCCGGCCGAGCAATAGGTTCCCTATGCCACTGTATAGCCACAATGGACTGGCTGATCCCTGGATCTCAGTGCCAAATAGAAATAACTTGCGCTGTGCAGTAGTCCAGATCTAATGTAATATATTGGAGCCAAGATGTATAATCGCTCTATTTTAAATGTCCATACATCAGCTGCCCATGCTTTTGTTTGCCATTAAATGCCAAATGTGCATGTCAGAGGTCACCATGGTCCTCCTTGAATTGTAAATCTTGTAATACACTCATGTAGGCAGCTGCGGTCTACTTTCTTCACTGCAGGTGGCACTCTCCCGCAGGGTTACCACAGCTGGAGAGGACGTCCAGAGGAACACAGTTTCCTGAGTCACAGGGGAGGCACCCAATTGGATGCTGTGGCCCCATGTGACAGCCATCTTGGGTCAGGCAGAACCTATTTAAGGCTCCCAGGTTTGGTGCACATTTTGCGAGTGGGAAGAGTTAGAGATAGTACTAGCGTAGTGTTAGGGAAAGGTCCCTGACAAGGAGGGAAAGCATTGGGTCACATCTCTTCTGGACACCTTCCCGATTGGGCATGAGACGGCCAGGCCGCATTCTGCCTCTCTCAACAGATGCTATAATTTCAGCTGGAATCTGCTTCTTCACATTGCTGGAAATTGTGAGTGTACCCGGCTGGCTAGCCTTCCCACCGGGTTTGTTGTAAACTGTTGCTGCCTTACTTCAATACAAGTCTTTATTGCACCTGAGTGTGTGAATTATAGCCTCCATACCGACACTGCATCAACCTTACACTTATATCATCCACATTATATCTAATCCTGAGTGGTCATACATAGAAGGAACTCAACGCTAATAGCTGGATCCAGCCTGCACCACAATGGGAAAAAAAAAACTGCCACACATCTGGTCCCACACCATCATCCTCTGTGCTGTTGCCATCAGGAGCCAGATGTCTCTTCTGGGTCCGAGCAGCCGACCACTGATGATACACCACTGCGCATGCACAGTGTGATCTACATAACCCTAAAGCCTCTTGGGATGCGTGACATGGACACCCCAGGAGGCTTTTGGCAGGGGGGATTTCATTCTTACCTAGGCAAGAAAGGTGGAGGTGAAAGCCCCACTTCCCTAAAAAAAAAAAAGAAGAGGTTTTCCCCCCCACCCCCAAAAAATGATTGTAATCTCCTGAAGGGGGAGTACAATTAATTAAATAAGTAAATGTACTTACCAAACATTTTATTGTTATAATACAAGCAGTGTAATTACCTGCATTCGAGCATAAGGAACCATGTGCTGAGGAAGAACATGCTGATAGGAGGAGAGCGGGGAGTAACAGAGAGATGAGCAACATCAGTGTGTTGCTTCTGTCCTGTCACAGGGTAGATTCATGACAACCTGGGCTCAGAGGATGTGGGTTGATTGCAGCTGACCGTCATTCACACCAGTAGGCAGATGACATCCAGTGGGTCAGCAGAAAATGCCCTTTGTAAGCAGAGTGGGAGAAGAGAAGCAGCTTAAAGTGTGAGTAAACTCGCTTTGTTGTTTTGTACCTACAGGTAAGATTATAATAAGGCTTACCTGTAGGTACAGTAAATATCTCCTAAACATTAACCGTTTAGGAGATATTTACTGTACATGTAAAGCAGCAGGTGATGTCACTAGCGCATGCGCACTGCACTATCAGTGGATGGCATGCGTCCACTGAAAGAGCTGTGTGAAAGAGCTGCAACTTCCGCATGCATGTGTGGGTGTGACGTCATCATGGCTCGCCCAAACTCACTCATCTATTTCTTCATGGATCTTGCTTTGTGCACTGGTCCAAATCATTTGGTGGAAGGGGGATTATGGTGTGGGGTTGTTTTTCAGGGGTTGGACTTGGCCCCTAAGTTCCAGTGAAGGGAACTCTTAAGGCGTCAGCATACCAAGACATTTTGGAAAATTTCATGCTCCCAACTTTGTGGGAACAGTTTGGGGATGGCCCTTCCTCATCCAACATGACTGCGCACCAGTGCACAAACCAAGGTCCATAAAGGCATGTATGAGCGAGTTTGGGGTGCAGGAACTTGACTGGCCTCAACCCGATAGAACCCCCTTGGGATGAATTAGAGCAGAGGCTGCGAGCCAGGCCTTCTCGTCCAACATCAGTGCCTGACCTCACAAATGTGCTTCTGGAAGAATGTTTAAATATTCCCATAGACACACTCTTAAACCTTGTGGACAGCCTTCCCAGAAGAGTTGAAGCTGTTATAGCTGCAAAGGGTGGGCCAACTCAATATTGAACCCTATGTATGGTCTAAGAATGGGATGCAATTAAACTTCACGTGCGTGTAAAGGCAGGCGTCCCAATACTTTAGGTAATATAGTGTATGTGACAGCCTGAGTTCAGAGATAGTAGGCTGAATGATACTGGCTGTCATTTACCTGGAAGACCAAGGCCATCTAGTGGCAGAGAAGAAGTGCTGCAGGCAAAAGCTCTGAACTGAAGGTGAATATTGCAGCAAAAACTTTTTTTATATGTTATATTTTAATAGGCTTTTAAACTGTACATATGCCTGGAGTTCTGCTTTAAAAACATAAAGAATTATATATTAATATTATTATCATTATTATTATTAATGTATCTTGCTGTATTGATATTTTAAATAATGAAAACATTTTCCTTTTTTTCCACACCTTTACATTTCTTCCCATATAGAAAAAAGTCATCCCTTACAAAAGAATTTAGGGGAGGAAACAGTGCTAAGCTAAGGGTTTAGTTAATGAATTCTGCTGTTGAAAGTGGCCACTTTCAGACAGTGAACAGCACATCATAATGGCCTTTTGCCCTGAACTCTGGAAAGTGTATTGAAGATCCCCCAGATTTCCTAGGAAATCTTTAAGAACCTGAGAATAAAGGGCGAAGGACAATGACGCGCACCCCGTCACCCCAAGGGAAACACATCAGGGTCATAGTCACACAGGCCATTCTAAGGGACTGTCCCTGAAAAGAGAATTCTCTGCTGAAACTTCCAGATGTTCAAATTTACGATTTGATGCTGAAGACTCTAAAAAGAAGAAAAGATGCCCTTTGTTATACTTTAAATGTATGTTACATCGAAAGTATAACTGAAGGAAATGTTTTTATAGTTTTCGATAGAGTGGAGAGGCTAATCCCTCTTCACTCTATCCAAAACTTTTCAGGTCTTCATTTGTTCTGTTTACCATTAACAGTGAGAGTGAAGGTGAAAAAATGTTTTGAATATTCACCAGAACATGAGTACAGAGGAAATCTTCCAATGGGGACACTAGTTCTGGTGACAACCAGGAATTCCCTAACTTTGGAGGGATTTCCTCTCACTTCCTGTTTTACTATTGGACAGGAAGTGAAGGCATATCTCCCCAATGGAACGCAGGTAGCAAAAACATGCAATGGGGACACTAGTTCTGGTGACAATCCCTGTGTTTTACTATGGGACACAGGGATGGACTGGCCATCGGGACTACCAGGAGATTCCTGGTGGGCCGATGGGCTTAGTGGGCCGCTTTACAGTGACAGCACGAGTCTCTGTGCTCCTCTGCTTATGAGAGTATAAGCGAGGACCTGCTCCGCTCCTCCCACACATCCACAGCCAATCAGCAGGTAGTGTAATCCTCCCCAACCCACCACATTTGAATACACAGGTGCTGGAGCGGGGCTGAATGGGGCACGAGGAAGGAGAAATACACAGTATCTGAAGCCGATGAGATACAAGAAGGTATGACCAAAGCTACAGCAAAATCAGTCCTGCAGCACACAGAGTGCTAGCTGAATGGGAACAAGATGGTGGGACTCGGGAGAAATGTCACATGTACACTGGCTGCAGTGTCTTCCAGAAATCTATGCCTTCAGGCAGTGTGCAGGTTACCGATCTGTCCTCTCTTCTCCCTCTCTTATCCCTCTTGTTTAGCTCTGTACTTTTTTTTTTTTATAGCTGCCTTTCCTGCACACTACCATAACACACTGATAAGATCTACTCTACATTCTCCATCCAGTGACAGTGTGACACATGGCTGGCTGTTAACAATTTCAGCTTCTTTTCAGTTATTTAGCCAGAGCTCTGTGTGTGTGCTGCACTGTTTGTGTGATGTTTTTTGGAAGGATTTACTGCTAGTTCAGACTATCTGACCATTTCCTGTATCACGTCTGCAGTCTCTGACCATCTCCTGTATCATGTCTGCAGTCTCTGACCATCTCCTGTAGTATGTCTGTAGTCTCTGACCATCTCTTGTAGTATGTCTATCTAGTTTTATATACTGTTTTTGTGCGTGTTCGCAAAATAAATATAGGCCAGTCTGGATAAAGTCCAGGGCCGAATTTTTGCCCCAGTCCAGCCCTGATGGGACAGGAAGTGAAGGGAAATCTCCCCAATGGGACACATGTAGCAAAAACATGACAGGGTTTATAACCCTCACTTACTCTATCCAAAATGACAAATCATTTTGCCTTTAGTTCTACTTTGCCTGGCATACCGAATGACTGTAAAGTGCCATAGTACAAACACCAGTCAAGCTTTAGTGACCTGACAACCCAAAGCCGTTCTAGTCCTGGGACTAGAGTACACTTCTGCAGTACCACATACATTTGAACTCGTGCCGTTTGGCACACTTGAGCAACGACAATGGTATTTGTATTTTCCAGCTCTGAATAGAGGTTTTATATACTACAACAAATACTAGCCTCAAAAGTTTAACAAATAATGTAATCGCTGTTGTTTTTGTAATTTAGTGTTCACCACTGCATTGTGGTGGTGTGTGTTTAACCACATGCCGACCGGGCCATAGCCGAATGACGGCTACAGCGCAGTCGGCTTGTTCTGGGAGGGCGTCCATGGACATCCTCCTGAACTGGCGCTTCCCGAGTGCCCCCTGGGGCGCGCGCAGCACGGAAGTGTCCGTGCTCACTGGGTTCACAGGACCCAGTGCAACACGGATCGCGGTAAAGGGCGAATGACAGCTGTGCCACCAGTGCCACTACAGTACCCATCAGTGCCACCAGTGCCACTACAGTACCCATCAGTGCTACTACAGTGCTTCATCTGTGCCATTAGTGCCACTACACTGCCCATCGGTGCTGCCAGTGCCACTACAGCACTCCATCAGTGCCACTACAGTGCTACTACAGTGCCACCAGTGCCTCCTGTGCCACTACAGTGCCCATCGGTACCACCAGTACCACTATAGTGCCACGTCAGTGCTCCATCAGTGCCATGTCAGTGCTCCATCAGTGCCACTACAGTGCTCATCAGTGCCACTACAGTGCTCATCAGTGCCACATTAGTGCAACTACAGTGTTCATCAGTGCCACATTAGTGCTAATACAGTACTCATTTGTGCCATCAGTACCACAACAGCTCCAATACAGTGCTGCTCATCTGTACCACTACAGCTTCATCAGTGCCACTACAGCACTCATCAGTGCCACTACAGTGCCCAATAGTGCACATCAGTGCCCATAAGTGAGTGCTCATCAGTGCCACCATATCAGTGGATCCTCATCAGCGCCCATCAGTGCCGCCTTATCAGTGTACATCAGTGCCAGATAATCAGTGCAGCCTCAGTGTGGTGCATTAGTGTACATCAGTGCAACCTTATCAGTACCCATAAGTGCATCCTCATCAGTTCCCATTAGTGCATCCTCATCAGTACCCAGCAGTGCACCCTCATCAGCACCCAGCAGTGCACCCTCATCAGCACCCAGCATTGCACCCTCATCAGAACCCAGCAGTGCACCCTCATCAGCACCCAGCAGTGCACCCTCATCAGCACCGAGCAGTGCAGCCTCATTGGACCAGCCTCATCAGCACCCATCAGTGCAGCCACATCTGTCCCAGTGTCCCTACCACAGCAGTTTGTCACCACAGCCCACAGTCACTAGTATGGCAAAAACATTTTTTTTTCACTGAGGAGGCATAACAACTGCTTAGCTTGACCGATGAGAGCAGCGGGGAGCTCTCTGAGTCTGCGTCTGATTCTGGTTCAGAATATGAACCTGTAAGCAGTGGGTCTGCTACAGAATCAGAGGAAGAGCAAAGTGTGCCCATGAAACAAAGGCGTTCTGGCATGGAGCAGCAGGCTACCACAAGTAGCGCTGTGGCATTAACCAGCAGCTCGGTGCCATCCACCAGAAATGCAGTGGCATCAACTAGCAGCTCAGTGTCATCCACCAGTAGCACAGTGCCATCCACAAGAAATTAAGTACCACGGCAGCAAGGGCCAAGCACTAGTGCGGTGTCATCTCGGCCCCAAAGGGTTAGGACCCATGCCAGCCTTCCCTATGCCCTTGAAAACCCTCTCTGGCTTCCCCCTAATTCAGGAGCTGCAAACATCCCCCCTTTCACCACCCAGCCAGGTGTTCAGGAGAACACAGAGAATTTTACCCCTATTGATTTTTTTAAATTAAATTTTTACCCAGGACATATTATCCTCTATCGTGGCCCAGTGCAACCTCTATGCACAACAATCCATAACAAGCAACCCTGATTCAAGTTACGCCCATCCCTATGAGTGAAGAGCATTAAGACCCCTTTCACACTGCCGCCACCCGGGCGTCAGCGGTAAAGCGCCGCTTTTTTAGCGCTGCTTTACAAACCTCTTTAAAACCGCTCCGCTATTCGGCCACGGTTTTAACCCCCCGCTGCCGGCTGAAAAGGGGTTAAATCCGCCCACAAAATGCCGCCGGAGTGGTGTCTTGCCGGCAGTATCACAGCGTTGCCCCATTGATTTCAATGGGGAGCAGCAGTGGAGGAGCGGTGAGTTCACCGCTCCTTCACCGCTCCAAAGAAGCTGCTGGCAGGACTTTTTGTGACACCCTGCCAGCGCACTGCTCCAGTGTGAAAGCCCTCCTATTGGTCCACCAACCCTATCCACCACATGCCAATCTATTCATCCATTATGCCAAGATCAAGATACCTTATGATTATGCGTTTCCTCCTTTACAAGGACAACACCCAGTGCCCTCCCTGAAATTACCCATCACATGACAAATTATTTAAAATTCGGCTACTTCTAAATTTTTTCTCTGAGAAATTCCCCCAGTTATTTATCCCCGACCAAAATATCTCTGTGGATGAGTTATTGGTCCACTTCACAGGCAGGCTTGGCTTCAAGCAGTTTATCTGCAGCAAAAGGGCCCAATATGGGGTTAGGCTCTACAAGCTATGTGACCCAGCCACAGGGTACATCTACACCTTCCTGGTGTACGAAGGGAAGGACACCCAACTGCTTCCCCCTGAATTTACAGAGTACATTGGCGCCAGCGGATAAGTTGTTTGGGAGCTTGTACATCCACTCCTTGGAAAGGGTTACAATCTTTATGTGGCTAATTACTATACAAGCTTGCCCCTCGTCCGCAATCTTCACCGGAAGGACACTCCAGCACGTGGTACAGTGCGAGCCAATAGGAAGGGCTTCCTGCAAAGGATCATTACTGAAAGACTACGACAAGGGGAGACGGCATCTTTGCGGAATGAAGAGATATTGGCTATCAGGTAGAGGGACAGACGAAACGTCCACATGCTCACAACGATTCATAACGACACCTACTTGGAAATCCCCAGAAGAAACGGCCCAATCCAGAAACCAGGATGTGTCCATGACTGTAATTTGTTCATGGGGGGAGTCGACTTCAATGATCAGATGATCGAACCTTACCTTCCCACAAGAAAAAGGCGCTATTGGTATAAAAAAGTCTCCATATATCTTTTTAGTTTGGCCATTTACAATACTTATGTTATTTACCATCTACAGAGATCCCCGTATGTTATCTTCAGTACCAAGAAGAAATTATCTCCACCTTTTTGTACCCTAAAGGCCCACAAGAAAGTAGACGTGTGCACACTGAAATATTTTGTTTCGGAATTTCGTTTTCGTCAGAAAAAATACATTTATTTCGTTATTTATTTTGAAATTCTTTTTTATTTATTTTGTTTTTCATAAAAAATTGCATTTGTCCGAAAATCCAAATTAATTAAGGTCGAATCTGTCATTGAAGGCTAATGCCGCGTACACACGACCGGACTTTCTGGCATACTTTGCCCGGCTGACTTTTCAACTGACTTTACGACGGACTTTCCGAATAAACGGACTTGCCTACACACGATCAACCAAAGTTCAACGGATTCGTACTTGATGACGTACGACCGGACTAAAACAAGGAAGTTCATAGCCAGTAGCCAATAGCTGCCCTAGCGTCGGTTTTTGTCCGTCGGACTAGCATATAGACGAGCGGACTTTTTGACCGGACTCGAGTCCTTCGGATAGATTTGAAACATGTTTCAAATCTAATGCCGCGTACACACGAGCGGACTTTACGGCGGACTTTGCCCGGCGGACTTTTCGACGTACTTTCCGACGGACTTTGTGAACGAACGGACTTGCCTACACACAATCCACCAAAGTCCGTCGAATTCGTACGTGATGACGTACGACCGGACTAAAACAAGGAAGTTCATAGCCAGTAGCCAATAGCTGCCCTAGCGTGGCTTTTTGTCCGTCGAACTAGCATACAGACGGCGGACTTTTCGACCGGACTCGATTTCAACGGATAAATTTTAAACAAGTTTCAAATCTAATTCCGTCCAACTTTTGAGAAAACAAAGTCCGCTGGAGCCCACACACATCGAATTGTCCGACGAAATCCAGTCCGCCGGGCAAAGTCCACCGTAAAGTCCGCTCGTGTGTACGCGGCATTAGTCCGTCAAACTTTTGAGAAAACAAAGTCCGCTGGAGCCCACACACGATCAAATTGTCAGACGAAATCCGGTACGCCGGACCAAGTATGCCGTAAAGTCCGATCGTGTGTACGCGGCATTATGGTGCCTGTCGAATGTTCAAAGAAGATTCGAGGGAGCAGCTAAACTTTACGTGTACATTTCCGGTCAAATTTTCTGCCTACAAGCTAGCTGTAGTAGAATTCTAATGTTGTATGACTAGCAATAATTATATTTATTAATTATTTTACTAGTCAACCAACATTAGAATTTTTCTATAGCCTATGGGCGAATGCATTTGACCGGAAATGTATGATTGCAGCGTCGTACAGTTTAGCTGCTCCGTCAAATCTTCTTAGAACTTTCGACAGACACCATAAGCCAAAGATTAGACATTTGTATGTTTATCGTTGCTTTGTCGAATCTTCGTCATTCATGTTGAATGGTCTACTCTACTCTCTCAATCTCCAAGTGCAATGGCGGGCGCGGCATCCAACGTTGTGTCAGATATTGATATGACATTATAATATAGAATCTATATTAATAAATCCCCCCCCCCCCACAACATGGGCAGCCTCTGAGGCTATCACAACACTAGCAACACTAGTATCACTATCAAGTTCACAACACTAACACAATAGCAGCAGATTATTATGAAAAAGTTAAGTTGAACTGTAGCTTGCTTCACTATTGTTCTGCTGCTGTGCTTATGCTTAATTGCTAATAAATTCAGGTTCTCTGACAAACGGACCAACTAAGATTGACTGTCTTCTGAAATGATTCAGTGTGTGTCTCTCTCTGCTAGCAAATCGTAAGTGAAAGTAAGTTGGCTGTACGTGTGTACTTAGTTCTAGCTATTTTACTGCCCCTCCTCTTTGGTTACAATCGGCCAATAACATTCATCATCATCATTATTTTTATTTTACTTCCCCCACCCAATTCCAGCAGTGATCTTTTCTCTCTATGTCGAATCTATTTTCTCTATGTCAAATCTTTTCTCTCTATGTAGAATAATCTTGGACTAATAGAGTTAAGGTTAGGCACATTCGACCACAGGTTCGATACACACAGATTGTTATTGTCAGCGTCATGTCGAATTTCCATTCTATATCGAACTGTTGTCGCAACGAAAACGAAAATAAAGCATTTGTTTATGTCGGATCTTTCGGTTTTCGTACTCTGCACTTTCGTTATCATTTGTTAAAACGATAACGAAAATACCTGAAATTCGGACGAAAATGCATTCGGACGAATACGAATGCACATGTCTACCAGAAAGCATTTTCTCAGATTCACTGAGCAAACTTCATGAACGCCACTTTCCGAAGAGACTCCCCCACCATGAAACAGGTCGAAAACATCAGAAGAAATGCCGGATGGGCTCCAGAGGAGGAGCTAGAAGAGACACCGTGTATTATTGTCCCCAATGTCCTTCCCAACCAGGCCTTTGTATTGGTGAATGTTTCCACCATTACCATACTTCTCTACATTATTAGGGAAGTATGGTAAATGTAATTGTCATTTACCGCCATACCCCTTATGCCACTGTACATACTGCTGCCTTCTCCGGAACTGACCCTGGCCTGCTAAACGACCACACTTTTGCCTAACGCTGAACATACCTCTGCCTCCTCCTGAACTCACCCTGGCCTGTTATATGACCACGCTTCTGCCTTACGCTAAACTGTACCTACCTCTGCCTGCTCTGGAACTGACCCTGGACTGTTTGACCATGTTTTTTGCCTGCCTCTTGGACTGATCTTTTACTCTGCTACTGGAGTAGTGGGATTCATAACACAGGGGTCTCACATATGTGAGGGGCTCCAGAATTGTTTTTCTGGATGAAGAAAAATAATTTTTTAGTTTTCTCATTCCCAGGTTAGACTCGGAGGCTTCAAAGAGATTTGGGTGGAAGAAGCCTCTACTCCTGCTCCCATTCTTTCCTGACCTGCTATTTGTACTATGGACCATGTTCCTGACTACTACCAGGACCAATATTTTGGCACTGCTGGCAATAGCTCTACCTGTACTGACTCTGGACTGTATATGGACAGTATTCCTGCCTGTACTGACTATGGACAATATTCCTGCCTGCTGCCTGGACAATTCCATTTACTGTCGCTGACCACGTCCCTGTCTGCTGCCTGGATCAGGACTCTCCTCCTGTGGAGAACTGCACTACTAAAACCACAGGAAATCTTTTGTTTACCCTTTGCTCAGCAGTATGTATTTTGGGATGTAATTCTTGGTGTGTATAGTAGCTCAAAAAATAAAAAGGTGTTTAAATACCACCAAAAGAAAGCTCTATTTGTGGTAAAAAAGGACATACAATTCATTTGGGTACAGTGTTGCACGTCCACGCAATTGTCAGTTAAAGTAACGCAGTACCATATCGCAAAAAAATCACCTGGTCATGAAGTAAATCCTCTGGAGCTGAAGTGGTCAAAAAAAAAGTAAGCAGTGCAATGTGTCCCAATTGGCCTATCAGCACTGCTGTCCCATCTGACTGTACACCAGCAACTGTGTTCTAATGCAGCTGCTGGTGTGAACCAGCCCTTGCCCTGGGTTCACGCTAGTGCGATGCAGGAATCAGTGTGATTCCAGCGCCAGTTTCCGCATCGCTTCTCTCCCGCAGGCAGTTCACACTGCCTTGAGCAAACCACTGCGGGTGTCATTAACAAAGTAAATAACACCCCCAGTTTTGTTCACAGATCACAGTGCAAACTCGCACAGGAATGGTGAGAACACCCATGCAATCCAATTCTAGTGCGGGGAAAAACAAGTCCCTACACTATTTTTTGTGCAAATCCTATGCGAGTTCAGCCATACAACTGTATGGCTGAACTTGCATTGCTCAGAGATCGCAGGTGATTGGCACCTGCAATGCAGGTGCGAATCCCATGCGATCTCTGAGATTGTGCTAGTGTGAACCCAGGCTCAAAGTGAAAGTTCACCTTTACAGAAAATCTGTAAGGTGACCTTACACCGGACCCCCTCCCCATTCCACTGGGCTTTTTACACAATGCAGATGATTAACCCCTTAGGTTCCACGGTGAGTATAGCAAACAAGCTTTACTGCATATACAGACTGATTTTACTGTTGTGGATTTAGTAACACTTTAATATTGCATGTTTCCTATAGTATAGAAAATCTTAAAGCGGAGTTCCACACAAAAATGCAACTTTCGCTTTTCGGAACCCTCCCCCCCTCCGGTGTCACATTTGGCACCTTTCAGGGGGGAGGGGGGTGCAGATACCTGTCTAAGACAGGTATTTGCACCCACTTCCGGCATAGACTCCCATGGGAGTCTATGCCTCTTCCTGTCCCCCCGCGCTGTCTCCTGGGAAACACACAGCTCCCAGGAGATAGCGGGGATCACTTATGATGCGCAGCGTGACTCGCGCAGTAGGGAACCGGGAAGTGAAGCCGCAACGCTTCACTTCTTGATTCCCTCACCTAGGATGGCGGCGGCAGCTGCCGACATCGCTGGACCCTGGGACAGGTAAGTGGCCATGTATTAAAAGTCAGCAGCTGCAGTATTTGTAGCTGCTGGCTTTTAATATATTTTTTTTTTGTGGTTTGGGTGGACTCCCTCTTTAACTTTTTGAGTTCAGATTTACAACAGGTCCACATATATGTTATCTTCAGGGCTGGAACCAGCATAAGGCTTCTTAGGCAGCCACCTTGGGGCACCAGGATAAGGAGGGTGGAGAAATCAGAATGCCCAGACACTTGCTTGGGGATTCTGATTTTTAAAACACCTGTCTTCTGATCTGCGGGGCTTCACCCTCTCTCCTACAGGGCGCAGCATGGAGGTTTTGGTTTTCTTTGCCTGCCAGTTGCCAATGACCAGTGGAGGGAGGCGGGGAGTGTGTAGCCCCTCATTGCACTTCTGTTTGGTGGCATTTCAACGTGACTCAGGTTTTTGGTGCTGTGTGGTGTCCTTCATTTTGCGCCCCATTGTATTGCGGACATAGTGTGTGGGGGGGGGATGCCGGTACGACTTTGGGTGGTGGAGGGACATGGGGGGTGGGTGAATCCACCCCTTCATGGCATGTGCCAATAAGGGGCAGTTTGGTTGGGATTTTGGATCCATACACTGGCCCTGTTTATTTGCAGTCTTGTGGATGTGGTTGGCCTACAGCTCACTCACTTGTCTAGTGGTTAGTTGAAGCCTGATAAAACCATTGTGCCAAAAACAGAGGTGCTGAATAAACTAAATAAACCCCACTCAATTCTGTGTGCAAATTTTATCTTGAGCTATTGACATCTGTTAGCAAAGCAAATGTGAGGATGAGCCAAAAGATCTATGCAATAGCTAATATTTATCTGCCTGCAAAATGTTTTTAAATAGTTTATGCAATAGCTCATTTTTTTTTGCATACTAAATCATTTTTTTGGGGTAATTAAAAAAAATGTATATATTCTCTGGGATGACTGCCAATATGAAGCCACCGAATGTGACAAAACAGTGGCCTTAGTATGCATGTACTCATTGCCCCTTTAAAGATATGAATGCGCTCCTCCTTTTTCCTGGGAACTTGCATCATAACAGCAAAACCGGACCATTATTATCATGCTAGTATAATATACAATAGTGCTTCCAGCATTTTTGGTGTAGAGAGGTAATTAGTGCAGCAGATAGCAGTCCTACTGGTCGTTACATTGTATTTATCTTCTTGCGGGATATCAATGTGATTGCTTTAGGACAGCGCCTTGTTTAAATATTTATAGGAAATATAATTACTATGATTATGTAAAAGGGAATTTAAATCAAAAATATAATTATTATCATTACAGAAAAGAATGCAAAGGTATATACCATAATGGCCCAGCAGATTTATCCTCCTGCAAATTAATCATGTCTGTCATAACTGTAGAAGCTGTAACTTCAAATTATTTTTTTTTACTCCTACATGTTGACATGTACTTGTTGAATAGTGTGAACCCTGCGACTTCCTTAGTACATTTTCCTTTGGGTGGTTTGTAGTGCCACATCCCTAATATAACATGTCTTAAATCTCAAGGAGGAGAAACAATATAAATATATTGTTTATATATTGTATAAAGGCAGGATTTTAATTAATTAATTAATTAAATACAATGGGGTCGATTTACTAAAATTAGAGAGTGCAAAATCTGGTGCAGCTGTGCATGGTAGCCAATCAGCTCCTAACTTCAGCTTATTCAATTAAGCTTTCACAATAAAACCTAGAAGCTGATTGGTTTCTATGTAGAGCTGTGCCAGAATTTGCCCTGTCCAGGTTTAGTAAATCAATGGCAATACATTTTATTATCCAAAAGATAAATAGTATTTATATAAACCAAAGGGCATAAAATCACAATGGCATATGTAACAAATAAAAAACATACCCATTCCCTTATTTCAGGAATACAAATACTTTCCACATTACATAATTGCATTATGGGCATTGGTGTGCGCAGTCTATTGCAGTAAGGAGTGCACTCCAGAGCACAAACACACATGCATGTATATCAGCAGAGCAGTGGACGGTGTCAGTAGAGCAGTGGATGGTGTCAGTAGAACAGTGGACGGTGTCAGTAGTTTTTGTTTTTATTATTTTTCTAAATTATTTTTTACAATTTTGTTTTTTCAATTATTTTTTTACAATGTTTTTTTTTTTATTATTTTTTTAGGAGCCCTGTTGAGGGCCTTTCGTGAAATATTAAGTGTCCAAGTGGAGAGAAAGGGACTGAGGACAGAGCTTCCCCAGTCCCTTTCTCTGCAGCCTCAACTGCACTGGACAGTGAGCAAATGGAAAGTGCTCTGTGCTGAGCGGTTACCTGTTCATTCACATAACTAAAGCATAGTAAACAGTTTATTTTGCTTCAGTTAAGAATGAACACAGGAGCGATCGCTCACTATGTTAATTCATTCATCCAATCCATCCTGAATCATCCTCCTGCAGCAGCTGGCAGAAGAGGAGAGGAGGGAAGCTGGCAGCACTGCAGGGGGAGACAGAGGGCACCAGGAGCAGGGGGAATCTGCTTGCAAGGGGGATTAAGGTGTGCCCAGGCACACCCTGTGTGCATGCCTGTGATGGTGGGAAATGCTACCTTTATGCCATATCATGCATAAGTGCTTATATTGTAGGCTCAACAAGTTTCCTGGATATACTCCACTTCATCAGGAGCAAGTAGGGGGATATTATATGCTCTAAATCAGTAGTTCTCAACTGTCCTCAGGACCCACTAACAGGCCACGTTTGCAGGATAACTGAAATACATCACATGTTATATAATTTCCTGCTCAGTGATTGCAGTATTCTAGTCTGCAGCTCCCCAACGTAATACTTAAAATCTGGCCTGTTAGTGGGTCCTAAGGACAGGAGTTGAGAACTACTGCTCTAAATACAAAACAGAATCATAAGAAAAATGACAATTTCCTACATATTTAATACAATCAATATTTTGCTATACTGCATTATTCATACTACAGTATACCTTTGCGCCTCACCTGAAAAACTCCAAAGGGAAAAGAATTAGAAACATTGTGATTTTATTCTCTTAAAATCACAGAGTACAAAAATATCTTTACACTTTTGGATAATTAAATGTATTGTATTTTATTATTTGTGTTAGTGATGCCTCAAAAAATCCCACCTTTATACAAGGAACCCCTGTCCTTTTCTCTCCACCCCCCCCCCCCCACCCCCATTTGGAGTGCTTGAGATTGAAGACATTTAAAATTCTTAGGATCCCGCGAATGAGTTGGGTCATACAATGCATGGAGCATGCACCGTGCACTCTATGTAGAGTAAAAACGATTCCAAGGAATATTTTTTTAACCAAAAAAAGGCTTTTCTTGTCTTTATCCCCACAAAAGTGCTCCATGCGGTTTTTCAAAGTGTAGAGAAAAGTTAGTAAACATCCTGGACCATTAAATTTAGGTGTTGATTAACATATATAATAGGTCCTGTCCACTGGCAATATTCGGACTTCTTAGAGGAAATGAAGGGATGTAGGGCATGTATGGGCAGAAGTGAGGTATAAATAAAAGGACAGAGGTCTGATGTGCACATCCTGGGAAGAAATCTTGATGACGAAACATGTCGTACATGACGTCAGATGCTGGAAGTGACGCAATTTTAGAACTGGTCACAAGGCATTTTTTTCACTGAATGTTTGTAAGTGCAAATATTTTAATAAATATATGATTTTTCGTTTTAAACGTTTTTATTATGTTTTCATAAGTTTAAACAACAGATATACAGTAATATCATATGTGGAAATAGAATATTTGACGCAATAGAAAATAATAGAAATTAAGTTTCATTAGTAATAAACATTAAAATATGCTATAAGGTAACAATTAATAGATGATACAAAGTTACTTGTAACATATATGGCTGAAATTAGGATATTTCTTATTTCAGGAATGAGTATGGAGCATAGAAATAATTCAATAGAATATTGCACCTATGGTTTTGAGTGAAGAGCCAGGTGGTTAAAATATGTATGAGATGGTACATTAGGAGTGTTACAGAGCAATCAAGAGAAATAGGTAAGTTTTCCAGGGCCAAGTTCCTGCAAATTGGCTTGGCATTATCTGGAAATATGAGTAATATTTCATATTATCCCGCAAAACTCCTATTAGAGTAAAAATAACTAGTGTAAAGAGAAAGGGAAGCTTAGCCAATGTTATGATGAATGTTATGAAATGTTATGATAAATCTTAAGCGCTTAAGGGAGTAGTAAAGAGGTGTCAAAGCCCGGTGGTAGGAAATGTTCAATCCATGGTGTCCGCAGGGCTTCGAATTTAGATATTCTATCAAGATAGATAGCTCCTGTTTTAGCATGGATTAGGGATTAGGTAACTCTTTATTTGACTAATGATATATCAAGTGAATCTGTTTTCAAAGCTTTCACTATGATTTGTTTTGCTGCTGTTGTTACAAAGAGCATGAGTTTAAATTGGCAGTTTGACAAGACGTGTGGTTTACTATTCAAGAGTGCAATAGGTGCGTCAGGCAGTAATATAACTTTGAACATTGTGGAAAGAATATTAAATACTTCTGACCAAAAGGATCTGATAATATTACATTCCTACCAGATATGTACCTAAGTACCCGGAGTACAGTAGCCACGAAAGCAATGGGAAGGATGGGAAGTCACTGGTCCCAAAAAAGTGTCAAAAATGTCCAATCTGTCCGCCGCAATGTCACCGTCCCGATAAAAATCTCAGATCACCGCCATTACTAGTAAAAAAATAATAATAAAAATGACATAAATCTATCCCCTATTTTGTAGATGCAATACCTTTTGCGCAAATCAATCAATATACGCTTTTTGGAATTTTTTTTTACCAAAAATATGTAGAAGAATACATATCAGCCTAAACTGATGAAGAAATTTTTTTGGGGATATTTATTATAGCAAAAAGTACAAAATATTGTGTTTTTTTTCAAAATTGTCGCTCTTTTTTTTGTTTATAGCGCAAAAAATAAAAACCGCAGAGGTGATCAAATACACCAAAAGAAAGTTCTATTTGTGGGGAAAAAAGGACATAAATTTGGTTTGGGTACAACGTCGCACGACCGCGCAATTGTCAGTTAAAGCGACGCAGTGCCGTATCACCAAAAATGGCCTAGTCAGGAAGGGGGAAAATCTTTCCGGGGCTGAAGTGGTTAATGTCTAAACTGCTGGCAAAAAATTAAATACACTCCAAAGTGAAAATGTCTAAATTTGGCCCAAAGTTCCAATATTTTGTGTGGTCACCATTATTTTCCAGCACTGCCTTAACCCTTGGCATGGAGTTCACCAGAGCTTCACAGGTTGCCACTGGAGTCCTCTTCCACTCCTCCATTACTGCCAGTTTAACGCCATATAGTTTTGTGTGTTACTGCAAGTTTAACGCCATTTACATCTGTATGCGTTACTGCCAGTTTAACGCTATATAGTTTTGTGCGTTACTGCAAGTATAACGCCATTTACTTCTGTGTGCGTTACTGCCAGTTAAACGCCATATAGTTCTGTGTGCGTTACTGCAAGTTTAACGCCATTTACTTCTGTATGCACTACTGCCAGTTTAACGCCATATAGTTTTTGTGCATTACTGCCAGTTTAACGCCATATAGTTCTGTGTGTCACTGTACATTTGGAGCATTATATTGAAGTACATTATAGTGTATCTGTGGAGTGTGTCTGTGTAGTATGAGTACTCAAATTAAAGTGCACCAAACACCACTTTACATTGATTAAAGTGCATCTACGTACAGATTTCCACTTCTTCATTACATTTGCTTATAAGCACTGCCCCCTCCCTCCCAATAATGTCTGGGAGGACAACAAGGAGAGGCAGACGTTCCCTTGGCACTGTAAGGGGGCCAGCAACAAATGTGTCCACAGGCAAAGGTGGACTCGGTGATCAGTCCTCAGGCAGGGCATAATTTCCTCTCTTTAGTGAGTTTGCCCGTGCTATCCAGCCACAGCATGCAGAGGAGGTGGTGGACTGGCTTACTAAACCTTCCTCATCCTCCTCACCCTCTGTCACGCAAGCAGAGACAAGTGTGCATGCAGTCCCCTGCAGGTGCCAGAGTGGATAAACCTGCCTCCTTGTCCACATCTATTACTGCCATAGCCCCAACATCAGCCATGGAGGAGTCAGCTGAGTTATTTGACCACAGCGTCAGCCACTTGCTCCTTGATGATGCCCAGTCATTACTGGATTCAGATGTTGGTTCTGAGGCCCCATCTGCTGCAGTGGAAAAAAAAAATACAGTCCCTGCCACCCACATGCCCAGCGTCTAAATGCAAGCTTGTCAAAGCTGTTGGCTCTCCAACTTCTGCCTTTCAGCCTGGTGGATTCTGCTCCCTTCCATGAATTCGCACAATGTGCTGTACCACAATGGCAGGTTCCCAGTCGCTACTACTTTTCACATAAGGCCATTCCATCTCTCTACCATCACGTGGAAGGGAATGTTCTGGCATTGTTGGGAAAGGCAGTCAAATGTAAAATTGACCTTACTGATGACACATGGTCCAGCAAGCATGGGCAGGGATGATATATTTCATTCACAGCACACTGGGTAATGCTGCTTACAACTCGAAAGGATGCAGGACGGGGCTCGGTGCTGCAGCTTGTTGTGCCCCCACGTCTCCATACAGCTGGTGGTGATGATGCCAGACCCGTGAGCTCTAACCCCTCCACCTCTTCTTCCTTCACCTCCATGCCCTCCTCTGCAGAATTATCCTATGAACTCCAGGTACCCCCTAAGCATTCAAAGGGCTATTCCATGAGTCAGGCTAAAAGGTGCCATGCAGTGCTTCAGCTAGTGTGTTTAGGGGACAGGAACCCATTCTTGCAGCTCTGCAGAGACAGGCCCAGAGATGGTTAACACCACGCCAGCTGGAGCCAGGAATGGTGATGTGCGATAATGGCTCAAACCTCTTTAGACAGGGAAAGTTGACACATGTGCCATGCCTGGTGGTGCAGTGTTTCCTAACTGCGTACCCAGGGTTGGAAGATGTGCTAAAGCTGGCTAGGAGAGTCTGTAGCCATTTCAGGCGGTCATACACAGCCAGTGCTCGGTTGGCTGAAATTCAGCGGAAATTCCACCTGCCCGTAAACCGCCTGATTTGTGACATGCCCACCAGGTGGAACTCGACTTTGGCAATGCTGCAGCAGCTATACATGCAGCAGAGGGCCGTCAATGAGTACCTGTGCGAGTATGGCATGGCGACAGGCACAGGCTGCCTCAGCTTTTTTCCCCACGCCAATGACTGATCCTTAAGGATGCATGTACTGTATTGTCACCATTTGAGGAGGCCACAAGGATGGTGAGCCGTGACAGTGCATGCATCAGTGACACAATCCCTGTTGTGTTCCTGCTGGAGCAGACTCTGCATGGCATTATGGACAGGGCACTGGAGGCAAAGCAGCAGGAGGAAGAGGAGGACTTCCTTTCCTGTCAAGGCCCACTTTATCCAGACACCATCATTCTTAAGTCACAGAACAAACAAGAGGAGAGAGGGGAGGAGGATGAGGAGGAGGATTCTGGCACTTTCATAGGCTTCAAAGAAGAGTAAGACATGCGTCAATCTGTAAGTGATGGCTTTCCAACCCCAGGTCCCTTGGGAGTAGTATGTGGCTAGGAGGAGGAAGTTCCAGATGCTGTCATCCTGAGTGATCCCGAGGAGTCTGCTTCTCAAGCCTCTGCAAATTTGAGGTGCATGGGCAAACTAATGCTTCAAAGCCTGCGAAAAGACCCAAGAATACGTGGCATAAAGGCGAAGGATGATTACTGGTTGGCAACCCTCCTTGACCACCGTTATAAAGGGAAGATCTTAGAACTCATTCTCCCCCCACAGAGAGTGCAGAAGATAAAATCTCTTGAGGACACGTTAAAGAGGATTTTATTAAACGTTTTGTCTGACTCCAGTAGGTTACAGTGTCGTGGAAAACATAGTTTTGAGTCGTCTGTTGGTCAAGAGAGGGGCGTTGCAGAAGGCGTCCGCCTAAGTGAGGCATTTCGGAATTTTTTTAGTCCTCGCTGCCCAGGGCTGTCAGCTTCCACATCCCATTGGGAGCATCTGCATCACATGGTGGACGATTACCTCGAGGCCAAAACAGAGATGGAGAGCTTTGCAGCTGACGATCCACTGACTTACTGGGTCATGAGAATAAACCACTGGCCAGAACTTGCCCAGTATGCTATTGAGTTGTTGGGCTTCCCTGCATCCAGCGTGCTTTCAGAACAGGCATTCAGTGCCGCAAGAGCTTTCTTTACTGATCATAGAACATGTTTGTCCACAGACTCCGTGGACCGTTTGACTTTTATAAAAATTAATCAGTCCTGGATTACTGGCTATGAAGCCCCTGATGCCAAGTCTTTTTGGGATGTGGAATCTCTGCAGGACTTCGAGGATGCCTAGCTTTGAGGGTGTTCAATCATTTCATCTGGAAGAATGTTTTTGGTATAGGTTTCATGGGCACAATTAACACCCAAAGACCAATTTTTCAGCACCTGTTTGACCGGTGCATATCATTGCAATTTTTTTTGCCTTCATCAAGAGCACCTATATAGGGTTACGGTCGGAAGGTGCCCCTCGACACCCAAAAGACCAATTTTTCTGCACCTGTTTGACAGGTGCATATCATTGCAATTTTTTACAGCAAGGCCAATTCTTGCTTTCATCAAGAGTACCTCTATAGGGTTATGGTGGGAAGGCGCCACCGAAACTCAGACCAATTTTTCTGCACCCATTACTTCTATCCAAAGTCAAAGTGACACCAGGATGTATGCAAAAAATCTCTAATCTTTTTTCCAGTGCACTACATTGTGGCCTCATCATACACACTGGCTCCCCAGCTGTTGCTGAGCAAAATAAAGGCAGTTTACAGGGAAAATGTCATTTTTTTGGGGCTTTATAAATGCAATTATTGCTGCAGCAGATTCTTGACATGGTACACAGATCTGCCACTTTACAGGTAGACTAAGGGGAACCCCCAGGCACTATATTGGAAGGAATTTTTCATTTTTATGCTTTTACTTTAAAAATAAAAACAAATCACTGCTCATTTAAAAATGACGTTTTCACAAACTTTTTTTATTGATACATGTCCCCCATGGCAGGACCTGGACCCTTATAACCATTGTATGCCCAATTACTTGCATGTAAGCGTTCAAAATGGGCACTTTTGATTTTTGACGTTCGGGTCCCATTGACTTTAATGGCGTTCGTTTTTCAGGTCCGAACTTTCGCGGTGTTCAAAAGTTCTGGTGCGAACCGATCAGGGGTCCGTTCGACCCATCCCTAGTAATAATACATAAATTATTGTTTCGATTATGTAACAATCACACATACGTTATAACACAGAAAGATAAACACATTTTGTTGTTTCACCGGTGAATGTTTCCAAGCTACAGAATAACACCTATAAAAGTGAAGATGTTAAATACATAGTTACACATTTTTATAGATGCAATAAACAATGTTATTGCATAAAACATATTTTTGTGTTGAAGGTTATTCCTTGATTTCTATAAAATGTTTTGGAAAAAGTCAAATCAAAGCTGAAGTTTATTCTGCTTATATTTTGCCTTCTCTGGTTCCTCCTTTTTGCCGCAGAAGCTCCTTTCCTGGATGTGTTTTTGTGCCAAAAAGGCCCACCAATAGCGTTATTTATTTAACCGGTTCAATACAGGGCATTTTCACCCCCTTCCTTCCCAGGCCAATTTTTAGTTTTCAGCGATGTCGCACTTTAAACGACAATTGCGTGGTCGTGCGACGTTGTACCCCAAAAAAATTGACGTCCTTTTTTCCCCACAAATAGAGCTTTCTTTTGGTGGTATTTGATTACCTCTGCGGTTTTTATTTTTTGCGCTATAAACAAAAGAAGAGCGACAATTTTGAAAAAAACTAAATATTTTTTATTTTTTGCTATAATCAATATCCCAATTTAAAAAAAAAAAAAAAATTTTTTCCTCAGTTTTGGCCGATACGTATTCTTCTTCATATTTTTGGTAAAAAAAATCACAATAAGCGTATATTGATTGGTTTGCGCAAAAGTTATAGCGTCTACAAAATACTGGATAGATTTATGTCATTTTAAAAAAAAAAATATTTATTTATTTTTTTTACTAGTAATAGCGGCGATCGCAATTTTTTTTCATGACTGCGACATTATGGCAGACACATCGGACACTTTTGACACATTTTCGGGACCATTCACATTTATACAGGGATCAATGCTATAAAATTGCATTGATTACTGTGTAAATGTGACAGGCAGTGAAGGGGTTAACCACTAGGGGGACACAAGGGGTTAAATAAATATGTTTCCTAAGGGAGTGTTTCTAACTGTAGGGGGCGGGGACGTACAAGGGGAGGAGACCGATCAGTGTTCCGCTGTACTGGGAACACAGATCGGTCTCCTCACAACTGACAGGACAAGGATCTTTGTGTTTACACACACAGATCCATGGTCCGGCCTGGTTAACGAGCAATCGCGGGTGCCCGGAGGACATCGCGGCCGCCCCATCGAGCCCCCTAGACGGCCGGGAATCCCAGGCCGTCATATGACGTCCACCCAGGATGGGAGATCCCATCTGTGGATGTCATATTACTATGGCCGGGTACTGAAGTGGTTAAATTGGAACTTTATCCATAACATCTTGATAAAAAAATAGTGTTCATTAGCAAGGAAAATACATTCCACATTACTAATTATGCTGCCAAAATTAGAGTGCTGTAAAGAGCTGCAAGAATCTCTGCTCCGGTGTGGTTCCTGTCCCCTAAACACACCAGCTGAAGTACTGCATGGCACCTTTTAGCCTGACTCTGGAAATAGCCCTTTGAACGCTTAAGGGGTACCTGATGTTCATAGGACAATTCTGCAGAGGAGGGCATGGAGGTGGTGGAGGAGGAGGAGGAGGGGGTAGAGCTCACAGGTCTGGCATCATCCCCACTAGCTGTATGGAGACGTGGGGGCTTCACGAGCTGCAGCCCTGAGCTTTGTCCTGCATCCTTTCGAGTTGCAAGCAGCATTACCCAGTGTGCTGTGAACAAAATGTATCTTCCCTGCCCATGCTTGCTGGACCACGTGTCAGCAGTAAGGTTGATTTTACGTCTGGCTGCCTTGCCCAGCGATGTCAGAACATTCCCTTCCATGTGATGGTAGAGACATGGAACAGCTTTACATGAAAAGTAGTAGCGACTGGGAAACTGCCATTGTGGTACAGCACATTGTGTAAATTCATGGAAGGTGGCAGAATCCACCAGGCTGAAAGGCAGAAGTTGGAGAGACAACAGCTTTGACAAGCTTGCATTTAGATGCTGGGCATGTGGGTATCAGGGACTGTATTTTATTTTCCGCTGCAGCAGATGGGACAGAGAAATTTGCCAGCTACAGTCTACAGCTGGTGGTGTGCTCCTGGCAGATGTGCTGCTAGGACCTGGGACACCTTGTGCTATGCCATCATCCCTGTCAGTGGAGGCTGCTGAGAGGTAATGACTCGGTATAGCAGGGGCAGACTGAAGTGGGTAAGGAGAAGGGGAACATGAATGCCAATTTGTCCACCAGTGTTCTCACCTCTCTCTTTACCCTCATGTTCCTGTCATCCTCAACCTCAGAACCACCAAAATGAATCCAGTAATGGTTGGCCATCATCAAGGAGCAAGTGGCTGACGCTGTGGTCAAATAACTCAGCTGACTCCTCCATGGCTGATGTTGGGGCTATGGCAGAAATAGAGGTGTACAAGGAGACAGGTTTATCCACTCTGGCAACTGCAGGGGACTGCACACTTGTCTCTGCTTACTTGACAGAGGATGAGGAGGATAAGGAAGGTTTAGTAAGCCAGTCCACCACCTCCTCTGCATGCTGTGGCTGGATAGCACGGGCAAACTCACTAAACAGAGGAAATTATGCCCTGTCTGAGGACTGACCACCACATCCACCTTTGCCTGTGGACACATTTGTTGCTGGCCCCCTTAGAGTGCCAAGGGAACGTCTGCCTCTCCTTGTCCTCCCAGACATTATTGGGAGGGAGGAGGCGGTGCTTATAAGCAAATGTAATGAAGAAGTGGAAATCTGTACTTAGATGCACTTTAATCAATGTAAAGTGGTGTTTGGTGCACTTTAATCTGAGTACTAACACTGCACAGACACACTCCACAGATACACTATAATATACTGCAATATAATGTGGACACATTTGTTGCTGGCCCCCTTAGAGTGCCAAGGGAACGTCTGCCTCTCCTTGTCCTCCCAGAAATTATTGGGAGGGAGGGGGCGGTGCTTATAAGCAAATGTAATGAAGAAGTGGAAATCTGTACTTAGATGCACTTTAATCAATGTAAAGTGGTGTTTGGTGCACTTTAATTTGAGTACTAACACTGCACAGACACACTCCACAGATACACTATAATATACTGCAATATAATGCGCCAAATGTACAGTGACGCACAGAACTATATGACATTAAACTTGCAGTAACGCACACAGAAGTAAATGGCGTTAAACTTGCAGTAACGCACACAAAAGTAAATGGCATTAAATTGCAGTAATGCACAAAACTATATGACGTTAAACGGCATTAACGCACACAGAAATATATTTCATTAAACTGGCAGTAACGCACACAGAACTTCAGTATATGGCGTCAAGCTGGCAGTAACACACACAGAAATATATGGCTTTAAACTGGCAGTAACACACAGAACTATATGGCGTTAAACTGGCAGTAACGCACATAACATGATATGGCGTTAAACTGGCAGTAACGCATACAAAACTATAGGGCGTTAAACTGGCAGTAACGCACACAGAATTAAGTGGCGTTGAATGGGCAGTAATGCAATCAAATAGACGGTGTTCAACCGTCACTACACTCACACTATCTGAACTGTCCCTACTCTAGCTATATACTAATGTCAAGTCACTGAAACTATCTCACTACACTACACTGAAACTATCTGAGTTGTCCCTACTCCACACTAATGTATGTATGAATGACACGGTCTCACTACACTACAGAGAAACTATCTGAGCTGTCCCTACTCTAGCCGCACACTATGCAAAGCTGAATGATGGTCCTCCTCACTACACTCACACTATCCCTAGACTGACACTAAACTAATATTCTACACTGACAATTGAAGCAAAATAGCATAGTATAGCACACTAACTAACTAATGGTTAGTTGATCAGTACAGAAATCCGTCACACAAAAGTCGAAAGTACAAACACGCATGCTCGGAATCAAGGAACAACTGGAAAGAGTTTGGTCTCGTAAACTTCTGTTCGTAATTTATTAATTGATGAAATGTCAAAATTCTCTTTTTTTTTGTTTACAAACTTTTTTATTGGGTACAAAAAAATGGTACAAAAAGTTGTTAACATATGCCATGAAAAATATATTACATAGAGTTTACAAATAGGGAAGATAACATATAGTATACATTAAATGGGAGAAATACTTTGTGAGGTTAACCATCTTGTTAGTAATCAAGTGATTAAATCATGGATTTCATTTTTTGTCATATAAATGAATAGTATTATGTAAGGTGTGAAATATTTTTTCCATAAGATTTAAATTGTTAATTCTAGTTTTTAAATGTACTAGGGGAACCAATGGGGATTTCCAATGGTATGCTAATCAACCAATGTATTGCTACGCAAATTGTGTGGATCAGTCTCATTTTATGGATAGGTAGCCCAGGGATCGAGGAGAATAATAGGCAGTTGTGTATAGTGAGTTTTATGATATTATCCGAGATTTTAGATTTTTTTTTTCTAGTTGCTTCCATGTATTTGAGACCTTCTCACAGTCCCAGAAAATATGCAAAAATGACCCTGTGGCTATGCAACCTCTGAAGCAAGATGGGGGAGTTGTAGGGAAAATGGCATGATTTTTTTTCTGGAGTGTAATACCACCTTGTGAACAGTTTAATTGCTGTCTCTCTGATTGTAAGTGATCTTGTGCATTTATGCATGTTATTATACACTCGTCCCAGTTTTCTGTTGAAAATGAGATATTACACTCATGCTCCCATTTGTGCATATAGGGAAGTTGATCGTGTATATCAGTATTACGGTAACTAGGTTACAATATATATCTGAAATGTCTTTTCTGAAATTTCTGAAATTAAATTTCAGAAAATGAAAATAAAAAATGAAAAAATGAAAAATGAAAAACAAAAATGAAATGAAATTTCTGAAACGAAATATTTCTGAATTGAAATGTCAAAATTCTCATCTTCTTTAATGGGATAATAATGAAGCTGCTTTGCATGTAGTTATGCCAAACGTATTTTAAAATTACAAATCAACACTCCTCAAACTTCTACTAACATGAAATTAGCAGAAGGTGCCAAAAGGGTGTTGAGAAATTACCTTCCTTTTTTTACTCTCATAGTACGTCACTATGTTTGGGTTTTTCAAACAACAATTTGCGGATAGTTAGTATGCTAGACAAAATCCTGCACCCTTATGACAAAAATCAGACGCTCGGTCGTTCAACAATCAAACCGTGTGTACGAGGCTTTAGAGGCTCTTCTCTTTTATACTCAGTTGTGACATGACGCAACTTGTACATCAAAACATCGCTTATATCAAGTCATAATTTGGTTAAAAATTTTGCTTGTCTTGCAAAACGCTCTCAAACCAAGTTACTCTCAAATCAAGGTTTTACTGTACATGCAAAACTTTTATAAGAAAGGGGTTCCAGGCGTTTCCAAAGTATTCTTCTCTTTATAGCTTTTCTTATTTTTCCTTTCTTTTCTTCTTCTTTTTTTTTATTTTTTACATTGTTAAATTTATGCTACATCATTTTTTTCATTGATTTTTGTAAAAAAGCTTTATATTCCAACAAAACACAGTTAAGCTTAGCAAACACAACTGTACATTAACATTTGCAGAAGCACACCTTGGATAAAGAGCACAAAATGCTTTCATGGTTCTTTAGCAATAATCACATAAAACAGCCCAGATTTTGTTAAAGCGTATGAAACCCTAACAATGTTTTTTATATTATTTTATCATATATATAATATATATATATATATATATATATATATATATATATATATATATATATATATATATATATATATATATATATATACATATATATATATATATATCACAAACACACTATATTGCCAAAAGTATTGGGACACCTGCCTTTACACGCACATGACCTTTAATGACATCCCAGTTTTAGTCTGTAGGGTTCAATATTCAAATATTGGCCCACCCTTAACATAACAGCTTCTGGGAAGGCTGTCCACAAGGTTTAGGGGTGTGTCTATGGGAATGTTTGACCATTCCTCCAGAAGCGCATTTGTGAGGTCAGGCACTGATGTTGGACGAGAAGGCCTGGCTCGCAGTCGCCCCTCTAATTCATCCTATAGGTGCTGTATCGGGTTGAGGTCAGAACTCTGTGCAGGCCAGTCAAGTTCCTCCACCTCAAACTTAATCATCCATATCTTTATGGACCTTGCTTTGTGCACTGGTGCGCAGTCATGTTGTAACGGGAAGGGGCCATCCCCAAACTGTTCCCACAAAGTTGGGAGCATGAAATTGTCCAAAATGTCTTGATATGCCGACATTTTAAGAGTTCCCTTCACTGGAACTAAGGGGCCAAGCCCAACCCCTGAAAATCCACTACACACCATAATCCCCCTCCACCAAACTTTGCACTTGGCACAATGCAGTCAGGCAAGTACCATTCTCCTGGCAACCGCCAAACCCAGACACATACATCGGATTGCCAGACAGAGAAGTGTGATTCGCCACTCTGGAGAACACATCTCCACTACTCAAGAGTCCAATGACAGTGTGCGTTACACCACTGCATCCGTCACTTTGCATTGCACTTGGTGATGTAAGGCTTGGATGCAGCTGCTCAGCAAGGAAACCCATTCAATGAAGCTCTCTACCCACTGTTGTTGTGCTAATCTGAAGGCCACATAAAATTTGGAGGACTGTAGCTATTGACTCTTAAGACAGGTGGCGACTTCGCACTGTGCGCTTCAGCATGCACTGACCCCGCTCTGTCATTTTATGTGGCCTACCACTTCGTGGCTGAGTTGCTGTTGTTCCCAGTTGCTTCCACTTTGTTTTAATACCACTAACAGTTGACCGTGGATTATTAAGTAACAAGAAAATTTCACGGATGGACTTACTGCACAGGTGGCAACCTATCATGGTACCACGATTGAATTCGCTGAGCTCCTGAGAGCGACCCATTCTTTCACAATATATATATTATATTAGATATATACATATTTTACATGTGTGTTGATTATGAAGCATGAAGCAATGCTCATTAACATGTCTATAGCATTTACCGTATATACTCGAGTATAAGTCGACCCGAATATAAGCCGAGGCACCTAATTTTACCACAAAAAAACTGGGAAAACTTATTGACTCGAGTATAAGCCTAGGGTGAGAAATGTGCAGCTACTGTAAGTGGAAAAGAGGGTCAACAATGCCCATTTGCAGCCTCACTGTGCCCATTTGCAGCCTCACTGTGCCCATTTGCAGTCATAGGTCCCTCGAACTTCAAACTCCTTCCTAGATGCCCCCTAGCTGCAGCCAAAATTTGGGGTCTCTGGACTCAAAGGGTCCCGAAATGACATTGCTGCAGATGGACACAGTTGACCAAATTGGGGGCCCAGTATCTCGGAGCTACTTGCTAGGAACCCCAAATTTGGTGTGGAAACCCAGTGGAACTAGCAATACAACATATCCAAAGCTGGGGTTCCTAGCACTAAGTAGCCCCGAGATACAGGGCCCCAAAGTCGGTTCAGAAAATGTCAAGCACTTTTCTGCAGCAGAGAATGACATTTTCTGAACTGATTTTGGGGCCCCATATCTCGGGGCCACTTAGTGCTAGGAAGCCCAAATCCGGGGTTCCTAGCACCAAGTGGTCCTGAGATATGGGGCCCCAAAGTCGGTTCGGGAAATGTCATTCTTTGCACAAGAAAAGTGCTTGACTCAAGTATAAGCCGAGGGGGACACTTTCAGCACAAAAAATGTGCTGAAAAACTCGGCTTATACTCGAGTATATACGGTATGTGTTTTTGAAGGGTTAAAAAAAGCATCAAAAATGCTTTTTAAATGCCCATGAAAGTGATGTTTTTTTAGTGGGAAGTTCTTAAAGGGGAAATGATGTAGAGAAAAAGATCTGCTTTGAGACGTGGTTAGGTTGTGGTGTGATAGCAGGCATTTTTCTGAATTTTCTGAAAGATGGATTCATATTTATACTTTGATCTCTGACATTTGACTTGGTACAGCTCAAGATGATCATGGAAAGAATGGTCAAGCGGAAAAAGAGGAGGGTGTTGCGCTGGTACTGGGTGCATCCCATAGTCTTGCAGAGAATTTCCAAGGGCCATTTCCATTCGCTTTGCCACAATTGCAGGTGTACCCCTAAACGTTCTTTGATTAAACCCACAGGAAGGTGTCCATGTTTGATGCCCTTCTTGGGATTTGTTAGACTCTGTAGGGAAATTTACTAAAACTGGTGCACACAGAATCTGGTGCAGCTGTGCATAGTAACCAATCAGTTTGCAGGCTTAGGCCGGGTTCACACTGGTGTGACACGACAGCCATCCTACTTTGGATCCGACTTTGCCCTGTGACTTGAAGCCAACATACATCCGACTTTCAATGAACGGGGATCCGACTTGCATTACAGCGGGAGAGAGCCAATCAGTTTGCAGGTTTAGGCCGGGTTCACACTGATGTGACACGACAGCCATCCTACTTTGGATCCGACTTTGCCCTGCGACTTGAAGACAACATACATCCGACTTTCAATGAACGGGGATCCGACTCGCATTACAGCGGGAGAGAGCGTTGTGTCAACATTGGAAGAAGAGAAGAGGGAAGAAGATGACGGAGAAGACCGGGCCACCGCTAGCAAAAGAGCAGAAAATAGCGGAGGAGCTCGGCATCAGATACCGGAGAGCGGGAGAAGAACCAGAGAGCGCGGAGAAGAGGCCGGAAAGCGCAAAGAAGAAGGACCAAAGCACCCACTCCTCCATGTTGAGGGCATGCGGCCTGGTACAGTTCAGGAGGGGGGGGGGTCGCTCGCTTGTCCCCTTTTCCTGACCGGCCGGCTGCGTGCTCGGATAAGGGTCTGGTATGGATTTGGGGGGGACCCCCATGCCGTTTTTTCGGCGTAGGTGGTTCCCCTTAAAATCCATACCAGACCCAAGGACCTGATATGCTCTTGGAGGGGGAACCCATGCCATTTTTTTATATAAAATTTGGCATGGAGTTGCACCTCAAGATCATGTGAGCACAAGTCGCATGCCAAAGTCAGATCATGCAAGACGGCGATCCGACTTTGATCTGACTTCAATGATAGTCAATGAGCTGAAGTAGGATCAAAGTCGGACCAAAGTAGTACAAGGAGCATTTTCAAAGTCAGACCGACTTGTGTCGGACCGGTTAAGACGGCTCCCATAGGGAAACATTGATTCTCACACGTCATGCGACATGAGCTCCCAATGTCAGAGTGTTTGAAGCACTAGTGTGAACCTGGCCTTATTGTCAAATCTTAATTGAACAAGCTGAGTTTAGAAGCTGATTGGTTACTATGCACAGCTGCACCAGATTGTGTGTGCTTCAGTTTTTGTAAATCTCCCCCTATTATTTATTGGTTTACTCTATTCTCTATTGTTTTCCAGTGCATTCTTGGATACAGAATCTCCACTGCCTCTCCCTTAGCACCCAGCTAACACTTTATAAATGCCTCACTAACACACACAGGTGTGGTTAAACTTCAGTTGCAGCACGTTAAAGAAGAAGTAAACTCCTGTGCATAATTTGAACCTATAGGTAAACCTATAATAAGGTTTACCTTTAGGTACTGTAATTATCTGCTAAACGTACAGTGTGCCAGGGCTGGGCTCAGCCCTTCCTTCCCTAAACTGGCCGCTCAGCTGTCAGTTAATTGCCAGCTCCTATCTCTCCACAGTGACTCACTTGTTGATGATATCCTGCTTGTCAGTCCTGCTTCCTTAAGCCATCCAGCCCAGATGATCCCTGCCTTCTCCTGGTCAACATCACAGAGATTAGTTTCTTTGTGCCTGTTAAAGACTTGCTTGGCTGACGTTCCTTCCAACTCCAGATCGTGCTTGCTGTTCCACTACACTGAATCCTGGCTGCCTGACTTTCTGGCTTCTCTGACTATCCGTTCCGGTTAAGGAATGTAGGCTATGTTTTGACTACGTTTGTTCTATTTACTTTTATTATTAAACAAGTGTGATGTAACTGTACTTCCGTCTCGGTCTGATTCATGGTTTTTGACACACCGTTTAGGAGATATTTTCATTACATGCAACCGATGACGTCATTGGCGCCTGCGCGCTGAAGGATTGGCCATCTGTGCTGTTCCTTTAAAAACGTGTGCCGTGAATGGCGGCTCCCCCGCATGCGCGGGAGTGACGTCATGGCGGCTCCGGCCTGGAGTCTGTGGACCCGGAAGGAAGACTGGGTGAAGATGGAGGCTGCCTCCAACGATTACAACACTGGAAGGCTTCGTTTTCAGGTAAGTTTCACATAATGCGCTAGTATGTGATGCATAATAGCACATTATGCCTTTGCCTTTACCTTGCAGGTCCTAAAAAAAAACAACCAGCGGTTGTTAACATTGAAGTAATGGAGGCGGGTGATAAGTGTTGATGCCTCATGAAAATGACATGCTGCTTAAAGTGTTACTAAACCCACAAGAGTAAAATCAGTCTGTAAATGCAGTAAAGCATCCTTGTTATACTGTGGAACCTAAGGGGTTAATCCTCCGCACTGTTTGAAAGCTGTATGATCCTGTCTTCTCTGATACTCTTCCACAGTCCCCAATCCATCTCCTGATAGTCCGGAGCTGTGGGGGCACGCTGCACATGCTCAATTTGGTATTTCTGGAGAGTTTTTTTTCTTGGGAGGGTGCATGTGATCAGCACAGGGCTAACCAGCACTATTCAGACAGAGGGTCAGGGCTCATGCAGCCTCATAGGACAGTCATAGGAGAATGAAAACTCTTTCTACAAGCTTTAACCAGTGCTCGGCTGGACACTGATAGAGGTCACAAGCAGTGGCGTCGGCAGGGTGGGGGGATGGGGGGCTGACAGTGGCTGAAGCCCCGAGTGGGTCCCCAAAAAGCCCTGGGTCTCTGGTGGGCCCAGTCCTATTATTTGCCCAGAGCACCGCCGCTGGGCGGGGACAAATCTGATCCTGAGCGCGGCCGAGTGTAATAGCATGTCCCGCCTTCTGGAGCCTGCAGCGCTGATGGACGTCCCACTGGTCCAATGCCGGGACTGCGGGATGTGCAACGTCCATCATAGGCACTGCAGGCTCCAGAAGGCGGGAATTACAATGCGGCCGCCACGCCACTGTTAGAAGATCCCGGTCCCATTCATCGCTTGGGCAGGCGGCTCTCCTCTCCTCATCATGGCTCTGGCTGCCTGAAGTCTACTTTACTGTGGGATGGGCACACCACTGAGCTGCAGGAGGACACCTGAAGTCTGCTCAGTGTATGTCGGGTAGGTCAGTGTGTGTCAGGTAGGTCATTGTGTGTGAGGTAGGTCTGTGTCTGTGTGTCAGGTAGGTCAGTGTATGTCGGGTAGGTCAGTGTAGGTCAGTGTGTGTCAGGTAGGTCAGTGTAGGTGAGGTAGGTCAGTGTGTGTCAGGTAGGTCAGTGTAGGTCAGGTAGGTCAGTGTGTGTGTGTCAGGTAGGTCAGTGTATGTTGTTTAGGTCAGTGTGTGTCAGGTAGGTCAGTGCATGTCAGGTAGGTTTGTGTTTGTCAGGGAGGTCAGTGTGTGTGTGTCAGGTAGGTCAGTGTAGGTCAGGTAGGTCAGTGTGCTCCGGTGTGTACAGGTGCCCATTGTAATATTCATGGCAGGTGTTGGTGAATATGCGAACATGTGAACAAGCCCTGTATGTCAGATGTGGTGAGCTAGGAGTGGGTTCTGTAATCCTAACACACTTCCTGTACAAGGGTTAAAATTCTGCTCCTTCGAAAGTTACAGTAGTGTACGTGAGAGTTGTCACCATAAGAAGGGTGTTACTGGTAGGATCAGCAAAAAACAAAACAAAAAAAAACAGTGCAGGCTTCACTAAGGACTGGAGAGCTGCAATATATCGGGGTTTAGATACACTTTTAGGTGTTTTTTATACAATTTTTCACATAAGATTTACACAACTTTCACCCATGATTCACGCATTTTCCAAATCGATCCCAGCAAGAAAAATGTGTGAAAACATTTAATAATAGACTCCTATAAAATCTCTTCAAAATGTGTAATTTAGCCAGAGGTGCTCAAACTTATGTATATGACTGTGTAAAATTAGATAAAGTAAAACATTCAATCGCAAGGATTGTTTTCTTTTCTTTTTATTTTTTGCTACAGGTAGAGCAATTCTTCAGTACAAAACATACAGTAGATGCAGTCAGAGATCTCACTGGCTGCATTCCCAAGATATAATGAGACCAGCATCCACCCAGATCAAAAATTATTTTGGGTGGACAAATCCTTTAAATGCCGTATTTGGTCCGAATTGAAATTTTGGTGGAGCCGCACCCTGGTCTCACAGAGGTAAAAAGAGTTGTAATTTTCCAGATGCTTCTGGCCTCTTTAAGTAAGGAGTCATTGAGTTGAAATAGTGGCCATTGCCAGCACAGAAGCTACAGCAGGAAGGTGTGTCTGCAATCAGCCCTTTAAACAACAAGCTTCACACCCTTTCAAAGATAGAGTTCAAGTCATATATCTCTCTTCCATCGCCAGAATGAGGCTCACCCTTTGCTCTTGGCATCATCATACATGGAAAACACTTCATAATTACATTAGTTAACAGTATACTACTGGAGGGTGCAAAATCTGCACCAGAACATCTAGATTTGTTACCTGTAGTTCAAGAGAGTAGCTATACCATAGATGGAATACCTCCTTGTCAATATGGTGGTGCGTTTGGTGGTAGGCAGTAGTAAACACACAAGTCCAAGATAGGCAAGCGCAATATATTGTGGCAAGGTTCAACACAGTACAGCTAGGCCCAGCAAATAGGCATGACTATTCGGAGCCACTTAGTACAAACTGTAACAGCAGTCTGTAGACTTAAATGATGCTGACAACACCAGCAACGAGGGGCCGAATGTGGCCTGGTTTGTCCACACTCGAAGGGGTGTCCTCCTGAAGTGAGGTAGATGTAGTCCCTGCACTGTCCCTACTGCTCCAGAACCTTTCCCTATCTCTAAGCACTGTCCCTGCCAGGCAGCTAACCTATCCCTACACTAACCACTTGCATAAAGCGTGCCAAACCCGTTTTTCTTTAGGCAAGCTTTCATGTACTTGTCCCATTTTTCCTTTGTTTTATCCTTGTATTTCTTGTGTTATCATTGTAAAGTGCTTTGAGAAACTACCTTTAACCACTTCCGGACTGCCCACCTGCGGATCCCGCAAGCCCATGGTATCAGTGAATCCAGACCTCATCCCTAGCAGGGATTTGCAAGCAGACTGAGTGTCATGGTCTGGAGATAGGCTCGGAGACCAGTGGCTGTAGCAGTTTAGAAATTCACGAGTAGTCAACTGGATGAACAAACAAACAAATCCACTAGCATATGACACAGGCTCACCCTGCGCATTGTCTAAGCACAAGCCAGTGTTCACCAGAGCTCTCAATGGTGGAGATGGGTTTCGCTGTGTGCCAATGCCAGGTTGTGGCCCTCAGGGTTGCCCCTGCTAATATAGAGCAAGCAAGAGGCAAGTAACTGATGAAGCAGATAAGGAATAAAGCAAAAATCGGTGAACAAGCCAAGGGTCAGTACTGAGTAGTAGCTGAACGGGATCAGACAGAAGCATAGTCGAGGAATGAGCCAAAGGTTGGTAACAAGTGGTTGCGTTGATATAGACGCCAGCAAGAGTGACAAGAGCGAGCTATTGGGTGAAGAGAGAGCACAAACAACACTGGACAACAGGAAGTGCAAAGGCTTGGCTTAAATAGGAAGTTCATGGGAGGAGGAAAGTGTTCAAGGTTCACGTGAAACAAGGTACAGGGCAAGATTATCTGAGGGATTGTCCAGGGAGCATTCCAGCATCCCAGGTGGCTCAGCAAGAAGAAGCATCGCCAGACACAGCAGGGGTTGCAGGTTCAGACCTGGGTCCTGACATTAGGAGTTGAGGTCTAATGCCGGGTACACATGAGTGGAATGCCCGACAGAAAAAGTCAGACGAAGCTTTTCATCGTATATTACGATCGTGTGTATGCCTCATTGGACCTTTTTTTTTTTAGAAAATTCTGATGGACCTAGAAATATTTCCGATGGAACCAATTCCTGTCGGGAAAACCACTCATCTGTATGCTGTTCCGACGGACCAAAAACGTTGCATGCTCTGAAGCAAGTACGAGACGGAAGCTATTGGCTACTGGCTATTGAACTTCCTTTTTCTAGTCCCGTCGTAAGTGTTGTACGTCACCGCGTTCTTAACGGTCAGACTTTGGTCGGACTTTGGTTTGAACGTGTGTAGGCAAGACCGCTTGAATGGAATTCTGTCGGAGTTCCGTCGGAGAAACCTTTGGCGTTTATTCCGACAGCAAAACCGGTTGTGTGTACAGGGCATATGGGTAATCCAAGTTTTGTCTGACCATATACAATGGCATTTGAAATAAAAAATTACTGGTGCCAGTGGGATGTCCACACTCAACATAAATGTATAGAGTTTTGCAGATATTTCCTTCATATGATAAGTTCAGGACTACAAAAATATTTCTCTTTAGTTGTGAAAATAAGAAATTTTGCATAGGATTGTATTTAAATTACTAAATGGTGTTTTAGGGGACACAGCTCTGCACCAAGCTGGCTTACTGTTACTCTTTTGAGTTGAATGATACCCAGCGTCATCAAACCTACTTCCTGTGAGCCTAGGCTGGGAAAGACACATATGCTGAGGTGAGCTTCATCTTGTACGTGAGCTGACAGTACCCCTGAACTGAGCAGAAGTCACAAGTCATTACTTGAGACCTGCTCAGTACAGAAGGAGGATTTCCCATCACCGCCACCCAGGAAGTAGAAGAAGAAACCATGACATTTGCAGACCAGTCTGAAAATAGCTGTTTTTATTTTTCTTATTTTTTTAAGAAATTAGATCGAGGGGAGGCTTTTGGGAAGGGGGGGGGGGGGGGTACCATGATAGTGGCTGCAATTCTGGCGTTCCATTTTAAATATACAGTATAAACTATTAGTGCAGCTTTGGGCCTTGATCACATGAGAGTACTACAGCGTACGCCTGTGAGAGGGCTGGGTGTACCCACACAGGGATGCATAGGTGCTACACACATCCCAGTGGAGGCAGTCCCATTCATGTCAATTGAGAAGTAGTGGCTGCACGAACACAGCTGCTACTCCCGTTTTGACATCCATATAGGTGCATGGCCCTGAACGCACACTGTCTGCGTTTAGGGCTGTCTATCCACACAGATGGAAAATCGGGAGCAGCAGCTGTGTCTGTGCAGCCGCTGTGTCCCAACGGACATGAATGAGACTGCCTGCAAGGAAATACACAGAACACCTGTGCATCCCTGCGTGGGTAAACACGGCCCTCTCACAGGCATTCAATGTAGTATGCCTGTGTGAACAAGGCTTTTCTCTGAAATTATTATTTTATGTGCTTTTTTTTCAGATCTTTACAATTTGATTACAATCTTTCATATTTAATTTGCATAACTAAATTTGAGCTTTAATTGTTTATATAATGACCTTTTGTATATATATAGACCTAGTATATCTAGTTCAGTTAGAACTGAAGACGTGTTCTGGATAAACACCCTCGTTACAAAACAGGTACAGCTGAATGTGACTACCTGCTACTAGATATACCATGACCTGGATAAATGAGAACCTTCACAGACATATGGACCTATTACAAGTACCAACTCAAAGGATCCTCAAACTTTTCCACACACCATATTGTCCCAATCTTAAAAAAAAAAAAAGTACAGTTTAGATACGTGTTACACTATATTGTCAAAAGTATTGTGACACCTGCCTTTACGCATATATGAACTTTACTGGCATCACAGTCTTAGTCGGTAGGGGTCAATATTGAGTTGGGCCACCCTTTGCGGCTATAACAGCTTCAACCCTTCTGCAAAGGCTGTCCACAAGGTTTAGGAGTGTGTCTATGGGAATGTTTCACCATTCTTCCAGAAGCGCTTTTGTGAGATGAGGCACTGATTATAGGCTTACCTGTAGGTACAATTAAAGAGGAAGACTTTTTACTTCCTCTTTAAAGTTCATCTGCTTGTAAAGGCAGGAGTCCCAATACGTTTGACAACATAGTGTATTTTAAATGGCAGTTCCAAATGTTTGCTTTGTATAGCTTGGATAAGGATTATTGCAAGTCTGGGAGATTTCTCATCACTTCCTGTTCTAATCGTAGGGGATGAGTAGGACAGGAAGTGGGGAGGAAATCTCTGCAATGGAGATGCACACAGCAAAAAAAAAACCTTTCTACAGAGCCAGGAAATGGAAGCTCTTTCAAGTTTTCATTGCTATATGTGTTTTTCTGTCTCAGTGAGCACCATTCCCCTTTCTGGATAAAAAAGTACAGATAAATCTTAGCCAGTGGCATCACAATTACATACTGTAAAAAAAAAATAAAAAAAATTCTCAACTCTATAATACCAGAGAAAAAAGTCTGGTATAATCCTTTTACCGTTATTCACTTTGAAAATGATGCAAGCACTTATATCAGATTTAAATGATAAACCTCTTAAAAAGCATAAAATTGTATAGCACATCCTACTGAATGCTGTTTTATTATACTTGACGTGTTTTATCTATCTGGGTAACAATGTCACTAAAATCTCCCTCTGCCGATGCTGTGTGCAGCAGTCTAGTTACGAAGATGATTCCCCTGCTGGCCAGCCAAGGTAACTGCACCCTCTACCTTGGGTCAATGCGTTCACAGCCCGGGCGCTCGGCCAAGGGTTAATGAGTACGCTCTTTACAGGTTGTCACAAAACCGATAATGGATGAATTCTTTGTCTGTCAACAAGGAACCCAGCCAATTGTTTATATGGAGAGAAAGAGATGTTTTTACAGACAAGGAGAGACATTCTGTGGCGAATGGGAGAGGAGAGCAAAAATTAGTGAGAGAAAGAACCTGGATGTAGGACATGAAAAGCAGTGAATGGATTGCGAGTTTTCTCAATGTCAGGAAAGGTTCAGCACACACTACTAGGGACCTGAGAGCAGACCAACACTCGGGGGGGGGGGACTAAATAAATTAATTCACTCCATGCAGACACTTGCAAAGCAGAATCTTGAAGCGACAGGTCCTGCAAAGAGATATTATGTAAGTTTATGCCTATGATAACTTGAATCTGCCATTTATGTGGGTTAAAGGGAAATCACAGTGTATTTTGTAATGGTCACCTTTTTGGTGAGCCTATCAGATCTTTACATCGTAATTTTATACTTTTAAGTATTCTCACATTTTAAGATAATAGTGTCTACTGTCCGAAGTCCATGACTGCTCAAATATCTCAGCTGTTTGAATTGTTTTTTGTTTTTTCCAAGAGAAGAATTTATTGGAGGATTTGCAAAGTACAAAAGGACCAAAAAAATTGGAAAGAAGCAACAAACTTAAATTTTAATAAATTGTTTTTAATCAGGTCAAGTCTACACTGTGATGGCGGGAAGCAGCAAAATATAGTCTCCATGCAATGCTGCCAGGTGTAGTGTTTAGGACTGGTAGATCTTGGCAAGTACATGGTAATTTGTGGCCTCGGTGCTCAGGCTGCCTGTCCTGTAAAAGTTAATTTGGTGTAAGGCATTAGGACAGGGTGTAGGGTTAGGTTTTAAAGTTAAGGGTATGGGTTAAATTTAGGAGTGGGGTTAAAGAACCCAAATAGCTCAACACCATGGGGATTGTATGTCACATCAGACCCTCATTTGAAGAGAGGTGATTTACAACTACTACTTAGCCTGTCCCTTCCCTGAATGAGTATTCTAGGCATTGGGTTATTCATACATGAGTATAATATTTGAGTTCCTAATACCCCCAGTCCTGGTGGTCTTCTCATGGGCCGCTTAGACTGGGTCCGCACTGATTTCCGTCAATGTTCTACTACCCTAAAGCGTATACCCAATTGAGGTTGAGATTGATCAATCTTTACTAGTGTTTGATTATATTTACATAAGAGATTCCATGTCTCGATGAAGCGGATTTGTCTGTGAAACACGTCGACCTACATTCTATAATCTGGGAGGATTTCGATGCTACAAATGCTCTGCTTACTTTAATAGGAGACAAGTAGTAGCCTTGTTGTCTCATATAAAAAGATGTGATTTCAAAATGATGAGTTTGTTAAATTTATATAATAAAGACATGTTGATTCTTTTAACCACTTCAATACATGGCTTTTATACACCCTTCCTTCCCAGACCAATTTTTAGCTTTCAGCGCTCTCACACTTTGAATGACAATTACTCAGTCATGCTACACTGTACTCAAACAAAATTTTTATCATTTTTTCCTCACAAACAGAGCTTTCTTTTGGTGGCATTTAATCACCGCTGGGTTTTTTATTTTTTGCAATATAAGCAAAAAAAGAGAGATATTTTTGAAAAAAAACCCACATTTTTTAGTTTCTATTGTAATATTTTGCAAATAAGTCATTTTTCTTCATTAATTTGTGCCAAAATGTATACTGCTACATATCTTTAGTAAAAATAACTTAAATTAGTGTATATTATTTGCTCTCTGTGAAAGTTATAGATTCTACAAGCTATGGTGCAAATCATTTAAAATTGATCCTACCTGATCACAGCTGAGTAGTGAAGGCCCATCTCATTTCTGGAGACCCTAACAAGCCAGGAAAGTACAAACACCCCCCAAATTACCCCTTTTCGGAAAGCAGACATTCCAAGGTATTTAGTAAGAGGCATGGTGAGTTTTTTGAAGTTGTAATTTTTTCCCACAATTCTTGGGAAAATTCTTTTTTTTTTTTTACACAAAATTGTCATAACACGTTATTTCTCTCACACAGCACATGCATACTTGCAATGACACCCCAAAATAAATTCTGCTACTCCTCCTGAGTATGGCGATACCACATGTGTAAGACTTTTACATAGCCTGGCCACATACAGAGGCCCAAAATCCAAGTAGCACCGTCAGGCATTCTACAAGCATAAATTACACATCTCATTTCTCAACCACCTATTACAGTTTTGAAGGCCCTGGAGCACCAGGACAATGGAAACGCCCACAAAATGACCCCATTTTGGAAAGCTTACACCCCAACGTATAATCTATGAGGCATAGTGAATCTCTTGAACAGTTCATTTTTTTCCAGAAGCTTTTGGAAAATGTTGAACAAAAAAATAAAACACATTTTTTTTACACAAAGTTGTCCATTTTAAGATATTTCCAACACACAGAATGTACATAGCAAAAAAGACACCCCAAAATACATTCTGCTACTCCTTCTGAGTATGGAGATACCAAATGTGCTACCAACATCCAAGTAGCACTGTCAGGTGTTCTAGAAGCATAAATTACACACATAAATCCCTGCAACCTATCACATTGTTGAAGGCCCTTCATTTTTCTAACACATAGCATGTACTGTACATACCAATTACAAACCAAAATACATTCTTCTGAGCAAAGGATAAAGAAAAGATTACCTGTGGTTTTAGTAGTGCATTGGTCCACAGAGGAGAGCATCGGTCCAGACAGCAGGCAGGAACGTGGATAGCAACAGCAAAACAGGCAGCAAGCAGGAATAGTCAGTACAGGTAGATATGTTGTCAGCACAGCCAAAGCATTGGTCCAGACAGCAGGCAGGGATGTGGTCAGCAGCAGCAAAAGGATGATCCATGCAGCAGGCAGGAATACTGTCCCTAGTTAGTACATGCAGCAGGCAGAGATATGGTCAGCACAGCCAGAGTATTTGTCCAGGGAGTAAGCAGGACCATCAAGCTTAGGGCATCGGTCAGGAAAGAATGGGGACAGGGGTAGAGGCTTCTCCCACCCAAATTGCTTTGAAGCCTCCGGGCAACCAGACCCTGTTCTGGGAACACAGAAAACCAAAAACTGTTTTTCTCAACTCAGAACACTATTCTGGAGCCCCTCACATATGTGAGACCCCTGTGTAGCAGAGTGAAAGATCATTCCAAGGGGCAGGCAAAAACATGGTGAACAGTCCGAGATCAGTGCAGGTAAAAGGCAGAAATAGACGGTACACAGAGGCATAGTGGATACAGTCCAGGGTCAGTTCACGTGAAGGGCAGAAACATGGCGGATAAACAGACAGCAGGCAGAGGCATAGTCAAGAAACAGGCCGGGGTCAGTTCACATGGAAGACAATGATATGGTTGGTTGAGGCACCAGGGAAATATTCAGGACAGAAACTGAAAACGGGGAAATGGCAGTCTAGTAGAAATATGGGCTAACAGTTTACAAGAGTGTGATAGTGTCTGAAGCATTCTCCGATTCAAAGGCCAGGTTGGGAGGGACATTGGGGACAATGCAAACTGGTGTCTTTCCTAACTCCTCTTTTGGAGCACACCTGCCTTTTTTTTTAGCGCCGTCTTCCGGATCCTGATGGTGGAATATGGTCCGGAAAATGGCGCTCATGTAGTCTGCTTACACAATCGGAGTAAATGCTTTCTGGGGGGGATACTTGTTGATAGATCAGGGCAGTGACAATGTCTTCAATATACTTCATGAAGGTGTTGGGTGTTTCCGTCGATTTTTGGTAGATGATGAAAGAATTTAAAAGGGCCAAATGGAAAAAGTAAATTGCGACTTTTTTGTACCAGAAGAGGGATTTTCATGTTAATAAATAGGGCTGCAACATTTGATCATTTAAATCCACCCCCCCCCCCATGAATTTATTGTACTCAATAATACAGGAAGGCTTTCGAACGGGACCGCGTCTTCTGGGAAGTTCCATCGAGGTGTCATCATGGATGGTGGACATGATGTACACATCTTTCCTATCCCTCCAGTTCACAGCCAACACTTCCTCGTTCTTCAAGCTTGTCAATTCCCCCTTTGTAGCGTTGTGGTGACTAGACTCTGTGGGAAGCCATTTCTGTTTTTTCTTGCTGTACCGCAGGCCAGAGTATTTTTCAGGTATAGGTGGTGGAGAAGGGGCAAACTGGTGTAGTAGTTGTCCATGTAAATGTGATACACCTTTTGGAGGAGTGGGAATGCCAACTCCCAAACAATTTTTCCGCTTATTCCCATGTACGATGGACACTCAGGGGGCTGAAGCTGGGAGTCTTTGTCTTCGGGCGCGAACAAATCAGCCCGAAACGTAATCTTTGTCTGAACAGATGATTGTAACTATTTTGTCTGGAATGACTCTACTTGCTTTGTAATCTTTTTCCAAAGATTTGATGGAATAAAGCAACAAATTTTTAAGTGCAGCAACCTTTGGAACTTTAGTCAAATACACTGCCTGAAGTAGATTAGAAATAGTATACCGCGGAAAGCACTGTAGAATGTAGATATAGGCTACACTGACTGGATGTAGAGTATATATATATATATATATATATATATATATATATATATATATACTAGTCTGACTGTATATATATATATATATATATTATTATTATTATTATTATTATTATACAGGATTTATATAGCGCCGACAGTTTACGCAGCGCTTTACAACAACATTAGGGCAGACAGTACAATACAATTCAATACAGGAGGAATCAGAGGGCCCTGCTCGTTAGAGCTTACAATCTAGGAGGGAGGGTCAAGTTATACAAAAGTTTAATAGCTGTGGGGGATGAGCTAATGGAGAAAATAATGCAGTTGTTAGATGGAGGCAGGATAGGCTTCTCTGAAGAGTAAAGTCTTCAGGGATCGCCTAAAAGTGGATAAATTTGGAGACAGTCTGACAGATTGGGGTAGGGAATTCCAGAGGATGGGTGAGGCTTGGGAGAAGTCCTGGAGGCGGATATGGGAGGAGGTGATGAGGGAGATAGAGAGCAGGAGATCTTGGGAGGAACGGAGATGGCGTTTAAGTTGGTATTTTGAGACTAGGTTAGTGATGTAGCTGGGGGCACAGTTGTGGATGGCTTTGTAACTTATTGTTAGTATTTTGAATTTAATTCGTTGGGCGAGTGGCAGCCAATGGAGGGATTGGCAGAGAGGGGTAGCAGACACTGATCGGTTTGTAAGGTGGATGAGTCTGGCAGCAGCATTCATGATGGAGTGAAGGGGGGATAGTCTATTTAAAGATAAGCCAATGAGGAGTGAGTTGCAGTAGTCAAGGCGAGAGATAACCAGGGAGTGAATCAGGAGCTTTGTAGTTTCACTGGTTAGAAAGGGACGTAGTTTAGAGATGTTGCGGAGGTTGAGGCGGCAAGCTTTGGAAAGTGATTGGATGTGGGGCTGAAAGGAGAGTTCAGAATCTAGGATAACACCTAGCACCCTGACATGTGGGGACGGGTGGATGGTTTTGCCATTGCTCTTCACAGAGAAGTCAGGGGAAGAGGCACGTGGGGGAGGAAATATTATAAGCTCGGTTTTGGACAAGTTGAGTTTGAGGAAGTTGTGTGACATCCATACAGATATGTCGGTTAGTAAGTTAGTGATGCGTGAGGAGACTGATGGAGTGAGTTGAGGGGTGGAGAGATAGATTTGTGTGTCATCAGCATAGAGATGATATTGAAAGCCATGAGAGGCTATCAGCTGACCCAGGGAAGAGGTGTAGATTGAAAATAAAAGAGGTCCAAGAACAGAACCTTGGGGGACCCCGACAGAGAAGGGAAGAGGAGTGGAGGAAGTAGAATTGTAAGTGACACTGAAGGTGCATTGGGATAGGTAGGATGAGAGCCACTGAAGAGCACAGTCACGGAGACCGATGGAGTAAAGTTTTTTGAGGAGGAGGGGGTGGTCAACCGTGTCAAAGGCAGCTGAAAGATCCAGAAGTAGGAGTACAGAATAGTGTCCATTGGTTTTTGCAGTTAGTAGGTCATTTGTGAGTTTTAAAAGAGCAGTTTCTGTGGAGTGTTGAGGGCGAAATCCAGATTGAAGGGGATCAAGAAGGTTGTTTTTAATGAGGTGGTCACTCAGTTGGTTGTAAACCAGGCGTTCAAGGAGTTTAGAGGAAAAGGGGAGCAAGGAGATAGGGCGTAGGTTGTTAAGATTGGTAGGGTCCAAGGATGGTTTTTTGAGTATGGGAGTGACCAGTGCATGTTTTAGAGCATCGGGGAAGACGCCAGAGGTGAGAGAGAGATTGAAGATGTGGGTTAGAGAGTGTAGGATGGGGTCAGAGGGTGACCGTAGCATTTGAGAGGGAACAGGGTCCAGGGGACAGGTGGTTAGGTGGGCGATAGAAAGGAGTTTAGCAACTTCGTCTGGAGTAGTAGATTTGAATAGAGGTAGTGTCAGTTGTATCTGTTGACATGGGGTCTTAGCTGGGGGAGATACCTGTAGAGTGGAGATTTCATCACGGATTGTATCAATCTTGTTTTTGAAGTGATTAGCGATTTCCTGGGCAGTGAGTAAATCAGTGGGGGGAGGCGGTGGAGGACAAAGTAGAGAGTTGAAGGTAGAGAAGAGTTTACGGGGATTGGATGAGAAGGTATTAATAAGAGTTGTAAAATAGGTTTGCTTGGCAGTGTGGAGGAAAGAATAGTATTTTTGGAGGGCAGATTTGTATTTGTTGAAGTCTTTGAGAGACTTAGTCTTGTGCCACAGACGCTCAAGAGCGCGACTACGTTTTTTGAGCATTTTAGTGTCATCTGTTTGCCAGGGTTGTAGGGGTCGAGGCCTGATTCTGCGTGTAGTGAGGGGAGCGAGCTTGTCCAGGGTGGAGGACAGAGATTTATTGTAGATGGATATGGCTTGGTTGGGGCAGGACAGGGGGGAGATTTTGTCATAGAGGTGGTCGGTAGCAGAGTAGAGAGAGAGAGAGAGAGAGAGAGAGAGAGAGAGAGAGAGAGAGAGAGAGAGAGAGATCAAATACACTGCCACTAACTGAATAACCTGCCTGTTTAATTTAAATCAAGCTATCCCTCCGTCCATGCCAACAACACTACACAGGGCCGCCGTGTATGCAGACTTATATAGTGTGGGGCGTGGACTTAGTCCCCCTGAGCCATGATTGGCCAAGGGCACCCTGCCTTTGGCCAATTATGGCTCTCTTAGCAGAGGGCGCTGGGATTGACCAAAGCATGCAGGTCAGGTGCATGCTTTGGCCAATCATCATACAGCAATGCACTGCGATCTTGCAGTGCATTATGGGGCGTTCCGCAGGCACTCAAATTTCCTGCGAACGCCCCATAATGTTCATTCTTCAACGAACGAGCGAACACCCAATGTTTGACTCGAACTCATGTTCGTCCCGAACATCAAGCTCATCCCTAGCAGAGACATGTAAGAGCCTTCATCTAGGAGAACAGTGGGGAGCACATTAGTGATATCACCAAATATCACTCCAAAATCTCCTGAGATTAGTAGTCAAAAACAGCTTTGACTTAGATCTCACACTGCAGATATACAGCTATGAGTGCCTAGTAGGGTTGCCACCTCATCCCTTTAAAACTAAACACATATTAATTACACAGGTTCTGTGGCTGATTAAGGTGGCGATCAAAACTCACTTGGTGCCTTATATGCATTAAATTAGCATCAGAACCTGTGTAATTCATATGTGTTCCAGTTTAAAGGGATGAGGTGGCATCCCCAGTGCCTAGGCACCTTCACATACCATGAAGAACAGACTGCGAGCCAGGCCTTCTCGTCCAACACCAGTGCCTGACCTCACAAATGCGCTTCTGGAAGAATGGCCAAACATTCCTATTGATGAGGAAGGTGGAATATCGGTAAATGACTTTGCTGGACACAGGACTCGTTTAAGGGATTTTTATTCCACTTTGGCCAGAATGGATGGTCCCACTTGACAGACTCTCGTCTGAAAGCTCAAGTGTTAACAATTACAGATTAAACAGTGCATGTATGTTTTCAGTATATATTGCGTCATAGGTGAATATTTCCGTTATACATTGCATTTAACCTTTTAAAACTGCCAACCTACTCTTATTGATGCAAAGCAATTTAGCAAAGCTTACACTTTGTACTCTTGCAAAGTTTGCAGGTCTTACGGTTTCCTTATCTATCTTGTTAATCAACTAACATACTATAGCTTCAGGAAAGAGTGCGTCTATGTGGTGAGGACAGATGTATAGGCTGGGGAGGGGGGAATGGGTGAATTCAGCGTCTAACCGCAGCCTGTCACAAATATTCTCAACATAAAATGTACAGAAATGATTCTTAGCTGAAACTCTAGATCAGTCTTACTACACACATAACTATGGCCACATAAACTGACCCTCGTTGCCACTTCACCATAGACACACTCCTAAACCTTGTGGACAGCCTTCCCAGAAGAGTTGAAGCTGTTATAGTTGCAAAGTGTGGGCCAACTCAATATTGTACTGTACGGACTAAGACTGGGATGCCATTAAAGTGGAAGTCCAGTCAAAAATGATTTTTTTCCTAATAAAAGTATGTTAAATATCTTTATCTTTGATATTATTCATTTTCTGGCTAGCTGATTGTTTAGCTTAGAAAGTCTTATCTAAGCCAGACAATCAGCTTCTTCCTGTTCTTCAACGACAATGTTATCTCCCTTTATCTGAATTTGCTAAGCTGTCTTTTACTTCCTGAAAAGGTTGTCAGTTATTCTTAGACAGGCATGCTAGACCTGCTTAGCCCCACCCCATCCCTCTTATCCTTCATAGAACATGATCCCTCATGTTTTCATTGCCTAGTTTTGGCCAGAGGTCCTGAGGGAGAGGGCAGGCATTGGAAGTATGTTCTGTTTGTTAGAAACTGTAAAGCTAATTTCACACTGGGACTGGGGGGCGTTAGCGGTAAAGCACCGCTAGTTTTAGTGGCGCTTTACTGCTGTTATAGCGGCGCTTTTTGAGAGCTAGCGTGGCGCTTTTAACTCCCCGATATCGGCCGAGGAAAGAGTTAAAAGCGTCGCTGCCCATTGATTTCAATGGCAGGGGTGGTTTAGGAGCTCTGTATACAGCGCTCCTGCACTGCCCCCAAGATACTGCTTGCAGGCTTTTTTTCCCGTCTTGCAAGCGCATCACCCCAGTGTGTGGCTTTCACACTGGGGAGGCATGAAAGGCGCTTTACAGGCGCTATTTTTATCGCTAAAACGCCTGTAAGGCGCTCCAGTGTGAAAGGGTCTAATATAGATTACAATGCAACATGCTACAGATTTTTTACAGTGTAGAACCACGTGGTTGTTTCTGCATGGCACTGTGTGCATGGTGTGGCACTGTGATGGGCACTATGATGCATGGTCAGGGCTGTCTTTAATATTGACTGGACCCTGGGCAAACGTTTTCTTGGGCCCCCTCTTCCATGCAATTTCTCTCTCCACATGCTTTGAGACATACAATAAATAGTAGCTAGACTTAAAATTAGTTTACTGAATCAGATCAGGCAGCGATTACAATTTGTTGCCAGAGGTTACAGTGTATCATTATTGCTCACTGACTGGCTACTAGAGGTTACAGCACACATTATGGCTCATTGTTTATTTTCTACAGGTTACAGCCCATGACTTCTGCTTGTTGATTGGTTGCTAGAGATTTCTGTACATCAATACTGCTCACTGATTGATTGCTAGAAGTTACTGGACATCCATACCACTCACCAATTGGTTCCTAGAGGTTACTGCGTATCCTTACCGCTCAATGATTGGTTGCAAGAGGTTAGTGCACAGCATTACTACTCACTGATTGGTTGCTAAAAGTTACAGCACAGCATCTCCTCACTGCACACCATGGACTGGGGAGGTGAGGGGACCCATCAATAGACAGAAAACTCCTAAGAATCCTAGGACTCATGGGATCAGTGGTAATGCTGGGGAAGGGGGGTGTGTGATCAGTCGCAATGCTGGGGGGTTGATGGGATCAGTGGCAGTGGTGCAACAAATTCTGAATCATGTAGAGCAAAGCTGGAAATCTTTGGCAAGTTTATAGTGGGGGATTCTACCAATGTAATGGGGAATTTACACTGACCATCAATGTGAGGGGGAATTGCACTCACCACCATGTAACGGGGGATTTTATGCCACCCACCAATAGAAAAGAGGGATTTCTACACTGACACCAATGTAATAGGAGCATTTACACCAACCACCAGTGTAAGGGGGAATATACAATGACCTCCATGTAAGGGGGAATTTACACTGACAACTATTGTCGAGGAGATTTGTAATGACCACCAAGGTGACACTTCTACATGGACCACCAATGTTAGGGGGGATTTACACTGACCATCAATGTAAGTGGGAATTTACACTGACCACCAATGTAAGGGCAATTCTGCACTTACCACCAATGTAAAGGGAAATGTACACTAATCACCAATGTAATGAAGAATTTACACTGACAACCAATGTAATGGGGGATTTTACATCAACAACCAATAAAAGGGGGTTTCTACACTGGCCACCAATGTGAGGGGGATTTACACTCACCACCAATTTAAAGGTGGCTTCTACATGGACCACCGATGTAAGGGAGGAATTGAAACTGACCACAAATGCAAGTTTGGATTTTTTAACGATTACCAACATAAAGAGGAGTTTCTACACTGGCCACCAATGTAATGAGGATTTACACTGACCACTAATGTAATAGAAGCGTTCACAGTAACCACCAATGTAAAGAGGGATTTACACTGACCACCAATGTATGGTGGACCTTCACACTGGCCACTAGTGTGAATGAAAGGATTGTACACCAAGCCCCAATGTAATGAGAAGATTTAAACTGACCACCAATGTAATTGAGACATTTACTGTAGCCTGCGTTCACATTTGTGTGTGCCGGGAATACATGCAAAATCCCTTTCTTGACACCACAAAAACATGCTGTTCTTTAGCAGATACACAGAAGTGCCATTATTGTTAATGACACCCTCATGCATCGACTGAGATGTGCGTATTCACATGCACCAAAATTCAGGGTGCTGTGGCACCGTGTTCTTTTAAAGAAGGGGTCCACCTCCAATTTGCTTACCTTTGCAGAACAGGCTGATGTTAGGCTTAATGACTATAGTTGTAGGCAGGACTTTCAGGCATGCTCCTTTACCTCCCCAGTGGGCAGCATTTAGCAGAAGTAATGGTAAATATGACCTCAGGGGGACATAATATACATATGAATGCTGCCTCTATTTACATATCAATCCATCGGTCTGCCCCAATTTACATATTAATGCTGCCACTATTTACATATCAATGCAGGTTTACATGTAAACACAGGGTCTGCCGATGAGTCATCTGTACATGGCAATAGTGCATAGCTGGGCAGCAGCAACAAAACTTTACACTGAGATGTCGGGACACAGCACAGGACTAAATCTTCAAGGGATAAGGGAATTTAAACTGGGATAGTTGGCAAGTATGAGGCAGCTGTTTTGGACCCCACATCAATGATGGTGCCCAGGGCAGCTGCCCCGTTTGCCCTGCCTTAAAAATGGTCCTGTGCATGGCGTGGCACTGTAATGGCACTGATGGGCACTGTGATGGCACTAATGGGCACTGTGTGCATGGTGTGGCACAGCTGCTGTGAACGGCGGAGGGAGCTGGGGAAGAAATATGAAAGAAATAAGGTACAAAGGAACATTTTTGAAAGTTTGGAAGGATACAGATTGATTTCTATTACTTATTACATGTGAGTAATGAGTTTAAGGCTCCGTTTCCACTAGTGCAACTTGTCATGAGACTTTGGACACATAAAGTCACATGACAAGTCACAGCCCATTGATTTCAATGGCAAACGTTCCCATCTATGCGACTTTGAAAAGGTGCCTGCACTTTGGAGTCACACTAGTGGAAACGTAGCCTAAGGCTAGAGTGTGACTTTGGAGTGTGACTTGGAGATACGACTTGGAGTGCAGCTTTGATCCAACTTTACACTCTCTGGATCAAAGTCACATCAAAAGTTGCATCAAAGTAGTTCAGGTACCTTTTCAAAGTCGCTGATTTTCAAAGTAGCATAGATGGGAATGGCTGCCATTAAAATCAATGGGCTGGGATTTGTCATGCGACTTTGGATACATAGTCATGTTTCCACTATTGCAGCCCCAAAGTTGCATGATTTAGAGTGCAGCTTTGATCCAACTTTATACTCTCTGGATCAAAGTCGCATCAAAGCATTGCAGGTACCTTTTCAAAGTCGATTTTCAAAGTTGCATAGATTGGAACGGGTGCCATTGAAATTAATGGGCGGTGACTTGTCATGCAACTTTATGTGTCCAAAGTCGCATGACAAGTCATACTAGTGGAAACGGAGCCTTAGTGTATATTTCCACTATTGTGACCCCAAAGTTGCACAATTTAGAGTGCGACTTTGATCCAACTTTACACCCTCTGGATAAAAGTTGCATCAAATTAGTGCAGGCACCTTTTCAAAGTTGCTGATTTTCAAAGTCTCATAGATGGGAACAAGTGCCATTGAAATCAATGGGCTGTGACTTGTCATGCGACTTTGTGTCCAAAGTCGCATGACAAGTCATACTAGTGGAATCAGAACCTTACTGTGGTTGCCTGTACTATGATCATTGTAGACTGTGAGCTGAGACCCCAGAGCACTTCCAGCACTGACATCCCCCCCCCTCCCCCCAGGTCCAGCTCCCTTCTCCTGTGCTAGTCTTCATTTAAAGCACAGCACAGCTATACTGTATATGTGCACTGCACCTCCCCTCCCCCCCTGTGTCCTGTGTGGATGGCTCTTTTTTTATTCCTTCATTTTCTCATGAATTAGCATGTACAATGCATCCTTACTGATGAGAGAACACTAGGGAGGAACCTATGATCAGCTCCCCCCATCCTGTATACACCCACTGGCTATACAGGAACAGTGATGTCACTAGCTTTCAGTAACCACACCCACTAGCTGCTTTTAGACTCAAAAGGAAGTAGAATTGACAGCATTGGATACTGCAACATAAAGGTAGAAAAACTGGGATTTTTTTCATTTTGAGCATGAACGTTCCAATACTTTTGACAATATAGTGTATCTGGAGTTAGTTCCCATTTCAATTTTTTTGTTAAAAGGGGACGTGAAGATCTGCTGTATTATGACCTGCTACACCCGTAGCACAGGGCATTATGGCCGCTGTGTGCAGCAGGGCTCGGAGGGGTGGCCAGGATATTTGAAGTTAGTTCCCCTTCATATTTCATGAAAAAGTGAATTTATTCTTTAATGAAGTAGGTTTGGAGATAAGGGTAAAGAATAAAGAGACTCTGACTCCACATGTTTGTCCACGTGCTTGTCATCTGTACAATATCTACTTACATTGGCTCTCCCTTCTGCAGCAATTTGGGCAGCATCACCTATCTCAGAAAATCAACGCTCCCTGGAACAATCTTTCTGAACCTGGAGGAACTCTTGAAATGACATTCAGGTCATGTGAAATCCCTGCTAATTGTGCCTAGATCTCATGGTACTTCAGCATAAACTGTAAGTTGAGACAAAAAAATAAAAAAATTGTAAAGCTGGTCATACACCAGAAGAATTTAGGTGGAAAACTTTTGTTTCAGGAGCATTCATTTGTTTTTGGAATGGAGCAGGATGGAATTTTTTTCTTGAAAGAACAAATTTATAACAGTGAATGTGGTTTTTCATTTAGAAAATTCCTTTCACTGCAAATTCTAATGTTAAAAGCCAATTAAATTTTTAATTACTTTCGATTAATTGTCAAGTCATAGAATGTGCTGATGATAATTTCTATGACTGTTCGTACAAACGTTTGTTCAAAAATTTCTTAGTGTATGACCAGGTTAAGGAATGTGGCATACTTAAAGGGTAACTCCACTTTCGTGGGGAAAAAAGCAAAAAAAACCCCAAAAAATAGTGTATAATTGCGACACTAATCATATTGCAGTTGAATGCTATTAAAAATGACCTTTCCTTTTCAATCTGCAGTCACTGTAATTTTCTGAGAATGTATTGTAATATGGCTACATGGAGTTGTTCTGTACACAGAGTGTGTACTGACCACTCCCCAGAAACATCATTTTCTGCTTGTGTGATTGGCTCACCAATTTTTCCAGAAGTCTGCCTAAGATACAAGTTCGATTTCAGGCATCCTCTGCAGCAAAAATGTCATTTTTGGAGAGATACTTTTAATAGAAACACGTCTAAAGGGATGCAGGCCCAACAGATTTCCTCATTAGGGCTCTGCAGCTGTACACATGGCAGTTAATTATGAAACCACTCCCATTAGACCCACTCAGAACAGAGGCACAGAGAAAAGTGGAATTATGCTTTTAAGTGTGCCCAGGGCTGTTCTCTACAACAAAATGGTTTTCAGTAAAAATAATGAAATTAATAATAGTGCCCAGAAAAGAGAGAAAGAAAACAGGTCAGCAGAGAAGAGCCCCATTACATCGTTGGTCAGTGAGAAGAATTCTTATTATATTGCTGGCCAGTGGGAAAAATAGCCAATGATTAGATCAGGGTATCACCAATGATCTCACCAATACTCACTAGCTCCATCGATGGATGTGATGACGTCACACTGTCAGGGCAGAGCCTACCTCATGACGTCATTACATCCATCACTGGGGGCGGTGAGTATTGGTGAGATAATCAATGGCTATATTGGTCCTGATCTTTTAGGAGACAGATACACTGCAATATTTTCTGGCTGACCATTCTCTTGTTTCACAAAGTATATTAGGGCATTTTTATTAATAAAGAGCTTTAAAACGGAGAGCACTAGATATTGTTATTGCTTTTAGGGATATTTGATGTGGACTATAACCCCTGGATAGTAGTTAAGTAGTGGTGTGATCTTCTGTGAGGTTGGAGACATTTACCATTTACCATTAGACATTTACCATCATCCATTCAGATTTCCATTTTTGCTTGCTCTTATAATTTGGAGGTCTAATCAGGTCAATCAAAGGTGGGCAGATTCTCATACAAAGTTGGTGTGGTGGTGTTGGCTTGAGGAGATGTTAACTGGTTCACAAAAAGAAGATTGCTATATGAAAGACTGCACTTGAAGTTTTGGAGCATGGATTTTTTTTATATACACAGTTTATGTCACAAAAACTTTATTGCACTTTATTGTGGAGAATCTGCACAGATTTTATCTTCAGTCTTTTATTGTTATATATTTGGTATTTTTTTATTTTATTTACATTGCTCCACCTATTTATATATTTATTTTGATCCCTTACATTTGTAGCACTAACTCACGGTGGAGCTGCTGGTTTAAGCGGGTCTGTTACCTTCACTCTGCTTCCCTCTGTTTCACCGGCATCGGGGCTAGGGTTCCGTTGAGTGTACCTCTGGACGACACACACACCAACACTGGAGTACGTTTTCAATGCTTCAAGAGGCAGAAAGGAAACTGCACAAGAAACTCAAACATCTTCTTGTAAGGTTCTTTTGACAAATGTCCCGATAGAATTCAGATATTGCATGAAATGCGCTCCCCTCATGCGACACACTCCTTGCTCGTCTGGATAGGCCTCTCTCACTAGCCTAGCAGCCAGTACGCAGCACAAATCAAAGTCTCTGCCACAGACTTGCTTGGGAACAAAACCCCTACAATCCTCTGCCACAGGATTTATCAGATTTTCTGTAATGAATGTCAGTCACAGTGCCTGAACCTTTAAGCCAACCCAGCAACACTATGCTGTATAGTTACTTTCGGATACGTCCTCCAACTGTCACCAGGCCCCTCTACAGACCAGCACGCTGCGTGGTCCCTCCAAGACGGGTCCTCCCCTGGGATCTCCTTGGTTGTCCAGCTTCGTCACACAGGACCGACAGCTCAGGACCATTCCTCGGCCGCGGTGGTAGGCCCCAGACAAGCCTCTGGACCCACCCCTGCGCTGCAGTATCGTGGGCCTCCGGAATGGAGGACCACAAGGTAGCTCCTTAATGCATACCTGTCGGCCAGGAGGGCTAGCAGGTGGCTGTAAAACGAACCCCAAAATATGGCGTCTGTCCCATAAATACCCTCGCCCAGAATGCAACACCTCCACCGAGTTGTCTCCGGGACAGAAGAGCATCCATACGCTTCAACACGTTGCCTTTCCAACACTAACCAGTGATAACAGCGACACCCACCAGTCAGCACGGAAACACACACAATGTCAGCCAAGCTGGAACAGAGGCAAACTTAACCTTCCTAACGAACAATTTACTAAATTTACCAAACATGCGGTAGATTGCAAATCTACCAGCGCTACAAATTTGTGATTAGTGGGAAGAATGCCCATTATATAGGTAACCAGTGGAAAGAATACCCCTTATACTGGTGGCCGATCTGAGTTATGTCCCTTACACTGGTGGCCAATCTGAGGAATGTCCCTTAGAATAGTGGCTAGTGGGAAGAATGCCCCTTAAATTGGTGGTCATTGTGAAGAATGGCCCTTTACAGATAGCTTAAAAGAAATTGGTTTTACTGGCTGATTATTTGAGAGTTGGAAGATGCTGATTGCTCAAGGAACCCCTGGGAACCTCTTATGGAACCCTAATTGAAAAATGCTGTCCTAGAGTGTCCAAGCCTTGGAATACTGGTCTGCCTGCAGACATATTCCACCACCACTCCTTCCCAATTTCAATGAGCCTTGGATTCCCCATCTGACTTCAGACATCTTCCACCGCCACCCCCTTCCCAATTTTAACTACATCCTACTGCCAGTTAAATCTCTAACTTTTCCTCCTGACATCAAGTAAGGGGTAAGTCTCCCCAATGGGACACAGAACAAATTTCTTACTCTTCCCTAGTCTATCCCAGAGGTAAGAAAAGAAATATGTATGTGTAGTTTGCTTTGGGGTGGGATGGCTGCACTTTCAAATCAAAATGTTTTCTGATTAAAACTGAAATGATTGGTCAATCAGAAATGCCTTTTTGAGTGGCATTGACCTGGTTTCCACTCAGGGTTGCAAACCCACACATTTTATTTTCACTGACAAAACGTGAAAATCCCTCCGCCAGTCTCTACCTCTACGTGTTACGCCACCATCCTCGTGGCTTAATCTGGAGGAATAAATATTTATACCTCCAGATGAAGCCCGAGGTTGGTGGCGTAACACGTAGAGGTAGAGCCTGGCGATGGGATTTTACCTGCAACACGTGAGATCTACTGGATTGTGTTTTTATGCTGTATTTTATTTAAATAAATGTGAGTGCAATATATGAAGCTGGGGTGGCAAGGTTTATTAATACCTTCTGTACTGCACTATTGGAAGCATTCTTGTTTTCTATGTCTTTTTGGAGCTGCTGGTGATCAATGGGGAGCCAATTTAAAGGAGAATCACTCTGTGTTCAGAGCGTGTTTGACCCTTTTAGGTCTAAGAAGGAGGTGAGCTTGCATTGCACCCGGTGAAGGGAGCACAAGTCACGGAGTGGAGTAGAGTTATTTGTGAAGCATGTTTCATATGGAAAAGTTTTGTGTGCACCTTATAAAAGAAAAAATTTTTCTTTGGTGTTTACAAGTTACATTTTTTTTTTTGCTAGAAAATTACTTAGATCCCCCAAACATTATATATTTTTTTTTTCTAACACGCTAGAGAATAAAATGGAGGTCCTTGCAATACTATCTGTTATGCCCCATACACACGGTCGGACTTTGTTCGGACATTCCGACAACAAAATCCTAGAATTTTTTCCGACGGATGTTGGCTCAAACTTGTCTTGCATACACACGGTCACACAAAGTTGTCGGAAAATCCGATCGTTCTAAACGCGGTGACGTAAAACACGTACGTCGGGACGATAAACGGGGAAGTGGCCAATAGCTTTCATCTCTTTATTTATTCTGAGCATGCGTGGCACTTTGTCCGTCGGATTTGTGTACACACGATCGGAATTTCCGACAACGGATTTTGTTGTCGGAAAATTTTATCTCCTGCTCTCCAACTTTGTGTGTCGGAAAATCCGATGGAAAATGTCCGATGGAGCCCACACACGGTCAAAATTTCCGACAACACACTCCGATCGGACATTTTCCATCGGAAAATCCGACCGTGTGTACGGGGCATTACACCGTATTCGCGCAGCGGTCTTACAAGCGCACTTTTTTTGGAAAAAATACACTTTTCTGAATTAAAAAATAAGTCAGCAGTAAAGTTAGCCTAATTTTTTTTATATTTTGAAAGATAGTGTTACGCCGAGTAAATTGATACCCAACATGTCATACTTTGAAACTGCACCCGCTCGTGGAATGGCGACAAACATTTACCCTTAAAAATTTCCATAGGCGACGTTTAAAAAATGCTACAGGTTGCATGTTCTGAGTTACAGAGAAGGTCTAGGGCTAGAATTATTACTCTTGCTCTAACGATCGTGGTGATACCTCACATGTGTGGTTTGAGCACCATTTTCATATCCTGGCACTACTCACGTATGCGTTCGCTTCTGCATGCGAGCTCGGCAGGACGGGGCACGTTTAAAATTTTTAAAAAATTTTTCTTATTTATTTTACCTTTAATTTTTTTATTTTTACACTGTCCTTTAAAAAAAAAAAATTGTCACTTTTATTCCCATTACAAGGAATGTAAACATCCCTTGTAATAGAAAAAAGCATGACAGGACCTCTTAAATATGAGATCTAGGGCAAAAAAGACCTCAGATCTCATATTTACACTAAAATGCAATAACAAAATAAGTAAAAATGTAATGTCATTTAAAAAAAAAAAAAGGCTTTTTAAGAGCTATGGGCGGAAGTGACGTTTTGACGTCGCTACCGCCCTACAATGGTATGGAGATGGGTCGCTTCCACTGCTACCAACGGCTTCGGTTAGCGCCGGAGGGCACCGGAGCGCAGCAGGAGGGGGGCCATCTCCCGCCACCACTAAAAGTGATCTTGTGGAAAATCCACAGCAGAGACCAGTTTTATCTGAAAGCGCTGAAGAAGAGGATACCGGGATTATGGCAGCTAGCTGCTGCCATAATAACAATACCCCTCTTCAAAGTACCAACGTATAACGATGGGGGGCGGTCCGTAAGTGGTTAATTTTATGGATGTTAGTCACATATAGCCCTAAGTTTCATAAGCAGCGCTATCACATATATTTGATATATTATTGCTGTTGATGTGGGAACACATAGGTGATAGCAGCAGCTTTTATATACCTTAACCTTTGTTCACTCGCCACTAGGTGGCAGCGCGCAACTATTTTGATTACTCTCTAGCTACCTTGTCACTTCCTCCCATGCTCGTCTCCAGGACTTTTCCAGAGTCTCTCTCATGCTATGTGTAGCAAGGTCCCAGGGCCTCAAAGGCCTAATGGTGACCTCAAGGGTTAGGGAGAGCTGATAATGGGCGCCAGTCACTTTTTGAATGCAAACAAGAGATTTATTGTCTCTAAACAGAACTGGGGGAGATAGGGATAGGACACCTTGAGTAGATGGTAATTGGCAGACTCTGAGACTACTATAGCTAGACAGCTATACAGTGGAAGGCCTCCAGCCGGATAACACTTATGTATAGGTAGGACTGCTGTCTCCTATGGCAATTAATCTTGCAACAATCACTAACGGTAGTGGTACATAACTCTTGATAACAGAGAACAGTCCTTTACTTATCTCACAGTATCCCACTGTAGATCTTCACTCCCTGAGCTCCTAGTCTCTCACTAGACTTCCAGATCCCAGTCATCACTGGATCCCCTGAACTCTACCACAGCTATTCTGCTGTATACTCCTCAAACGTCACCCCCACTATCCTGCTGGGTCCCTTGGCACTCACTGATGCTTTCACTTATTCAACGCCCCTGGCTTGTGAGAAGACTGTTCAGGTACATGCTTCAGCTTACTCACAGTAGTCTCCGGTAACAAGGTGGATGGTCCCTTAGTGGGGACAGCTTCCCCTCTACCTCCGACCACAACTGGTTCCCCGTCCCAACCCTACGCTGCTTCTCCTGCTCCTGGATAGGCCTCAGGCAGTCTAGCAGCCAGGTGCGACATAACACACGTCCACTCAGACAGCCATCCAGGTGGCACAGAACCCCGATCACCTGACTTTACCCAAATAAATAGGCTCTCCCAGCGGGCCAAGGGGCCTAAAGAAACCCTTGCCCATTGGCTGAGACACCCCATCCGTTCATAATTTGTCCTTGCTATGCCCTTGTCTATCTAATGTCACCAGCTACAATGCCACCTAGTGACAGAAGAGAAAAGTGCAGCAGAATTGTCCTAACAATTAGCCAGGACAATTACTACCTGGCAAACTAAGGGCTCTCTGATTCCTCCTGTATGGAAACTGTACTGCTGGCCCTACATAAATCCTGGGACGTACTAAACTGCATATTGGGATGATGGGATGATTTGATTATTGGCTGCAATACTGAGAACTCTCACTAGATGTCAGTGTACCATATACACATATATATGGTAATGACTCTGTTGTTTCTCAAAATATGTTATTCTTTACTGCAGTGCTTGATACAATGTTGCAAGAAGCAGTTGCTAATGTTTAACTCTTCACTTGCTGATATATATGCAGCTGTACAGCAGTTGCTGATATATATGCAGCTGTACAACAGGATACAGAAGTAATATAAAAATTACATTTTACCTGTTTTTGATGGGAATATGGGTAGAATTATTATTGCTCATGGGGATTATTGGAAGAATATCATGTTAACACCCGACAATGAACATATTTAATTAACAATAATAATATGCATATACTTTTTCTACATAGGGATTATGGGTGGAATATTGTAGTTAGACATACATAGGAATATATAAAACCTATTTCTGATATAAATATGTATATAATTATTTTTCTACATGGGGATTATTGGTGGAATATTGTTTATAAATATACATAGCAGCATATTAAACCCATTTCTGATGAGAAAATGCATATAATTATTTTTTTACATGGGGATTATTGGTGGAATATTGTTTATAAATATACATAGCAACATATTAAACCCATTTCCAATGAGAATATGCATATAATTATATTTCTACATGTGGATTATTGGTGGAATATTGTTTATAAATATACATAGCAAAATATTAAACCCATTTCTAAAGAGAATATGCATATAATGATTTTTCTACATGGGGATTATTGGTGGAATATTGTTTATAAATATACATAGCAACATATTAAACCCATTTCTGATGAGAATATGCATATAATTATAATTCTACATATGGATTATTGGTGGAATATTGCTTATAAATATACATAGCAACATATTTAACCCATTTATGATGTGAAGATGCATGTAATTATTTTTCTACATGGGGATTATTGGTGGAATATTGTTTATAAATATACATAGCAACATATTAAACCCATTTCTGATGAGAAAATGCATATAGTTATTTTTCTACATGGGGATTATTGGTGGAATATTGTTTAAAAATATACATAGCAACATATTAAACCCATTTCTGATGAGAAAATGCATATAATTATTTTTCTACATGGGGATTATTGGTGGAATATTGTTTAAAAATATACATAGCAACATATTAAACCCATTTCTAATGAGAATATGCATATAGTTATATATCTACATGTGGATTATTGGTGGAATATTGTTTATAAATATACATAGCAACATATTAAACCCATTTCTGATGAGAAAATGCATATAATTTTTCTACATGGGGATTATTGGTGGAATATTGTTTAAAAATATACATAGCAACATATTAAACCCATTTCTGATGAAAAAATGCATATAATTATTTTTCTACATGGGGATTATTGGTGGAATATTATTTAAAAATATACATAGCAACATATTAACCCCATTTCTAATGAGAATATGCATATATTTATATTTCTACATGTGGATTATTGGTGGAATATTGTTTATAAATATACATAGCAACATATTAAACCCATTTCTGATGAGAAAATGCATATAATTATTTTTCTACATGGGGATTATTGGTGGAATATTGTTTAAAAATATACATAGCAACATATTAAACCCATTTCTAATGAGAATATGCATATAATTATATTTCTACATGGGGATTATTGGTGGAATATTGTTTATAAATATACATAGCAACATATTAAACCCATTTCTGATGAGAAAATGCATATAATTATTTTTCTACATGGGGGTTATTGGTGGAATATTGTTTATAAATATACATAGCAACATATTAAACCCATTTCTGATGAGAAAATGCATATAATTATTTTTCTACATGGGGGTTATTGGTGGAATATTGTTTAAAAATATACATAGCAACATATTAAACCCATTTCTGATGAGAATATGCATAGAATGATTTTTCTACATGGGGATTATTGGTGGAATATTGTTTATAAATATACATAGCAACATATTTAACCCATTTCTAATGAGAATATGCATATAATTATATTTCTACATATGGATTATTGGTGGAATATTGTTTATAAATATACATAGCAACATATTAAACCCATTTATGATATGAATATGCATGTAATTATTTTTCTACATGGGGATTATTGGTGGAATATTGTTTATAAACATACATAGCAACATATTAAACCCATTTCTGATGATAATATGGATATAATTCTTTTTCTACATGGGGATTATTGGTGGAATATTGCTTAAAAATATACATAGCAACATATTAAACCCATTTCTGATAAGAATATGCATATAATTATATTTCTACATGGGGATTATTGGTGGAATATTGTTTAAAAATATACATAGCAACATAATAAACCCATTTCTAATGAGAATATGCATATGCATATTCTCTTTAGAAATGGGTTAAATATGTTGCTATGTATATTTATAAGCAATATTCCACCAATAATCTCCATGTAGAAAAATAATTATATGCATATTCTCTTTAGAAATGGGTTTAAAATGTTGCTATGTATGTTTATAAACAATATTCCACCAATAATCCACATGTAGAAAAATAATTATATGCATATTCTCATTATAAATGGGTTTCTATCTGAAACCAGTGGAGCTATAATTAGTTTAAAACAAAACCTTCAACATACACGTTATTAGGACATTCATACCATGTTTGTCCTAATTACCTGGTGTCATTGGTGTGCAATGCCTCCTCCTTCAGCTGACAGTATTATTACCTCCAGGCAGTGACCTACCAGCAAAGTCAGTAGTGATGCAGCAACACCAACAATGAGCCATTAGGGGCTTACCACACTGGCTTAGTCCTTCTCAACCTCATCCCATCTTTCCCCACTGGCTCAAATGTAGGGCATAAGCATTCCTGTTTCTCTTTCCATAAAAAAATGGATTCCACCTTGGTCTTTTGGACCCTTCAAGTAAACAGACAGTCTTTCCACAATTACCCTAGAGGTCATTGATGCCTTGAAGCCCACACCAAATTTAGCAATTTCAGGTAACAAAACAAAAAACTCTAATTTGCCTACCTAAATAATTTTTAGGCTATTGCTTTTTAAGGGCATATAAGGCTTTTGTTCAATGCACTAATAAATACCCTGTTCAGGTTTTTCATTAGAGGCTACCAAAAATGTTAAAAAATTGTAAGATTCTTCTTTAAACTTTTTTTTTTTTTTTTTACAGTGTACTTGTATTTTTTTAATTGTATTTCTCTCTGTGTGCACAGGGAGTGTGCAAAGAAAGAAATACCTTAACAGCTGAAACTGAGAGAGGTTTGTTTACTATGAAACCTCATGTGATTTCATAGTTGGCATGTAGATCACATGACTGGAAAGCAGGAAGACTGGAGCTGTCAGTGACTGAACTGAAAATCCTGTATGTACATGGCAGTGGATACAAGGTAACATACACAATAAGTGCACATCGATTAAAAAAATAAAGCAATATATTCAAGCGCAACGTTTTTTTTGAGGAAAGGTAATTGGAGAGTGAAACTGTATAAAACAAATTTTTAAAGCCCCCCTAATGTCATGCGGGAACTTGAACAGTTAGCAATGTTAGGAATTTTAAAACTTAATATCGCTAGTTTGGAACTCCTGAATGTCACACTCCCCAAGTCCACAACTTCATTTACATTAAAACTGTCCCTTTAAGTAGAATACTGATTTATTCGCTTAATTAGGCACACATATCCCTACCAATTTGAACTCCCTTGGTTAGTCTCGAATACAGTAAACTTTTAACTAGAATTTCTCAAGACTTCTCTGAATTGAAGGTCACCAAACTATTGTGGTATGGTTGTGTCAATGTCTTGAATATGAACATTTACCTGGTCTTCTTTATATCTTTAAGCCATCCCAATAAACCCACCCAAGCTGTTTTTTATTCATCTCTACTCCATAAACCATTGTGTTTGTTTGGAGGAATGAAAAGCCTAGATTGAAATATTCCGTCATCACAAAGCCTAAGAATGAGGAGGGAATAGGGCTCCCAGGCTTTAAGATCTACCACAAAGCCTCCTTCATTAATCCAATTTCTGACTGGTTTTGTTGCCACACCGATAAGAGGGTGATGCAGTTAGAACAATATCTTAGCTCTACGGGTTTGAAAACTCTTTCTTGGCTTCCCCCTATTAAAGACCTCATCATGCTTCTCTCCCATATCTGCCACTACACCCCACTAACAATCTATCAACACTTGGGGCATAACATTGTTACCTTGTGGTTCTCTACGTAAATCCAAATAAATACTGTATCAAACCTGATCTGGGAAAAATAACTCACACAATGACTCCTTCAACAACCACTTCATTTTGAGACCACTAAGGACCTCTTTCTCAGGCAGCAGTGACAGTGTGCTGGACTCTGTGTCTTTATGGACTTATCTCCTGCAGGCCTGGACCCCCTCACTGCTTTATTTGATAATCCTGTCTTCGACCAGTGTGTAGTGACTACAGGTGTCTAAGCATTCTCCAGAGATTCTTGGCCTCAACTCCATCAAATACTATTCACACACATGCAGCATCCTCTGTGGAAACACCAACTATGGCAACAACTACACAATCCACTGGCTGGCTCGTTTCTACACAACTCTCCAGTTCCATACATACACTGAAGGGACATGTGCCACCATCTCTAAAACCTACACCACTCTCTTCTCTGCTTCTCAACTTCCTTCCTATGCAAATTCACAAATGTTCAAGCAAAGGGTCTTTAGGCTATGGGCCAGATTTTATCCCGCACACAGCAACCCCGCCAGTCTGTATCATAATACCCTCCTCCAATCTTCAGTACAAATATCCCCCCTCCTCCTCTGTGGTTGGATGCTAGGAATGCTGGCATCCTAGTGACCAGTGATGTAATTGCCCTGTCCCAAGCATTTACAAAAGGAGCAGACTTCCATCCAGATACGCTTCACCTCCACAGATCCTTATCGACATATGATGGGGAAATGGCATATTTCATACTTGCTTGTTAAAGTTGTCTCACAATATCTAAGAAAGCCTTCATTATCCTGGTTACCTTAGCTGATTTCATACCAAATAAAATGTCATTACAAACTGACCTTAAAAGGTCATATTGCTCCAAGGGAAGTTGGCCTGGGGTTGGCCATCCCATTACACACAAGTCTTGTATACTAAAGCTAAAATGTGGAATATCTAGTCGTGTCTCCAGAGCTGCATCATGCATGGGTCTGGTCTGGTTATCTGTGCCACGCCCCGCAAGCGGGCGGGACTCCGTGGCGAAAAGGCATCTTTAGTATTCTTGTTATATTTTCTAATATTGTTAAATTTGATATCTGTATCTGTCATTACATAATTAAATGTTATACATAGTTACATAGTATGTGAGGTTGAAAAAAGACACAAGTCCATCAAGTCAAACCTGTGTGTGATTATGTGTCAGTATTACATTGTATATCCCTGTATGTTGTGGTCATTCAGGTGCTTATCTAATAGTTTCTTGAAGCTATCGATGCTCTCCGCTGAGACCACCGCCTGTGGAAGGGAATTCCACATCCTTGCCGCTCTTACAGTAAAGAACCCTCTACGTAGTTTAAGGTTAAACCTCTTTTCTTCTAATTTTAATGAGTGGCCACAAGTCTTGTTAAACTCTCTTCTATTGTAGGGTCACCAGTACGGTATTTGTATATTGAAATCATATCCCCTCTCAAGCCTCTTTTCTCCAGAGAGAATAAGTTCAGTGCTCGCAACCTATCCTCATAACTAAGATCCTCCAGACCCTTTATCAGCTTTGTTGCCCTTCTTTGTACTCGCTCCATTTCCAGTACATCCTTCCTGAGGACTGGTGCCCAGAACTGGACAGCATACTCTAGGTGCGGCCGGACCAGAGTCTAGAAGAGTGGGAGAATTATCGTTTTATCTCTGGAGTTGATCCCCTTTATAATGCATGCCAATATTCTGTTTGCTTTGTTAGCAGCAGCTTGGTATTGCATGCCATTGCTGAGCCTATCATCTACTAGGACCCCCAGGTCCTTTTCCATCCTAGATTCCCCCAGAGGTTCTCCCCCCAGTGTATAGATTGCATTCATATTTTTGCCACCCAAATGCATTATTTTACATTTTTCTACATTGAACCTCATTTGCCATGTAGTTGCCCACCCCATTAATTTGTTCAGATCTTCTTGCAAGGTTTCCACATCCTGCAGAGAAGTTATTGCGCTGCTTAGCTTAGTATTGTCTGCAAATACAGAGATTGAACTGTTTATCCCATCCTCCAGGTCATTTATGAACAAATTAAATAGGATTGGTCCCAGCACAGAACCCTGGGGAACCCCACTACCCACTCCTGACCATTCCGAGTACTCCCCATTTATCACCACCCTCTGAACTCGCCCTTGTAGCCAGTTTTCAATCAATGTACTCACCCTATGGTCCATGCCAATGGACCTTAATTTGTACAGTAAACGTTTATGGAGAACTGTGTCAAAAGCTTTTTCAAAATCCAGATACACCACCTCTACGGGCCTTCCTTTATCTAAATGGCAACTCACCTCCTCATAGAAGGTTAGTAGATTTGTTTGGCAAGAACGATTCTTCATGAATCCATGCTGTTTACTGCTAATGATACCGTTCTCATTACTAAAATCTAGTATATAGTCCCTTATCATCCCCTCCAAGAGTTTACATACTATTGATGTTAGGCTAACTGGTCTGTAATTCCCAGGGATGTATTTTGGGCCCTTTTTAAACATTGGTGCTACATTGGCTTTTTTTCAATCAGCTGGTACCATTCCAGTCAGTAGACTGTCAGTCAAAATTAGGAACAACGGTCTGGCAATCACTTGACTGAGTTCCCTAAGTACCCACGGATGCAAGCCACCTGGTCCCGGTGATTTATTAATGTTAAGTTTCTCAAGTCTAATTTTAATTCTGTCCTCTGTTAACCATGGAGGTGCTTCCTTTGTTGTGTCATGAGGATAAACACTGCAGTTTTGGTTACTGAAGCCCCCCCGATTCCCTTGTGAAGAATGAATTCAATACCTTCGCCATCTCCCCATCCTTTGTAACCAGATGTCCCTCCTTATTCTTTATGGGGCCAATATGGTCTGTCCTCCCTTTTTTACTGTTTACATACTTAAAGAATTTCTTGGAATTTTTTGGACGTTAGCGCTTTTTTCACTCTAAAAAAGGTTATACTGTATTTCATTGTATGACCATTGTTTCTTGTGCCCCCACCTTCCATTTGTTCTACTGTGTAACTCTGCTCTGTATTGGACTATACTTTGTACCATATAAACTTGAATATAGACATATTTGAATGAAAATTATTTTTAAGGTACTTGACAGCATTTTTTTTTCAGTCTAAAGTGGCGTAATTGCAGCTAGGGTAACAATTAATTCATAGTTGGCAAGGCTGAATAAAAACACTAGTCCATCCAATGATGCCATTGTGTTATTGAAAGCTGAAGTTTTATTATAGCAATTTTTACATACAGTGAGGGAAAAAAATATTTGATCCCCTGCTGATTTTGTACTTTTGCCCACTGAAAAAGAAATGATCAGTCTATAATTTTATTGGTAGGTTTATTTTAACAGTGAGAGACAGAATAACAACAAAAATATCTAGAAAAATGCATTTCTAAAAAGTTATAAATTAATTTGCATTTTAATGAGTAAAATAAGTATTTGATCCCCTATCAATTAGCAAGATTTCTGGCTCCCAGCCTGCTGTGGAGTGGTCGGAATTAGATGGGCTACACTACACAGGTAAGACTGAGCTGCAGAAGTACCAAGAGGTACTCTTGGTATGTGTCAGGGGGATCGGTGTATGTTGTCAGGGGGATCAGTGTATGTATCAGGGGGATCAGTGCATGTGTCAGGGGGATCGGTGTATGTGTCAGGGGGATCAGTACACGTGTCAGGGGGATCAGTGTGTGTATCAGGGGGATCAATGTATGTGTCAGGGGGATCGGTGTATGTGTCAGGGGGATCGGTGTATGTGTCAGGGGGATCGGTGTATGTGTCAGGGGCGATCAGTGTATGTGTCAGGGAGATCAGTGTATGTATCAGGGGGATCAGTGTATGTGTCAGGGGGATCAGTGTATGTTGTCAGGGGGATCAGTGTATGTATCAGGGGGATCGGTGCATGTGTCAGGGGGATCGGTGTATGTGTCAGGAGGATCAGTGTATGTGTCAGGGGGATCGGTGTATGTGTCAGGGGGATCAGTGTATGTATCAGGGGGATCAGTGCATGTGTCAGGGGGATCAGTGTATGTGTCAGGAGGATCAGTGTATGTGTCAGGGGGATCGGTGTATGTGTCAGGGGGATCAGTGTATGTGTCAGGGGGATCAGTGTATGTATCAGGGGGATCAGTGCATGTGTCAGGGGGATCGGTGTATGTGTCAGGGGGATCAGTGTATGTGTCAGGGGGATCAGTGTATGTATCAGGGGGATCAATGTATGTGTCGGGGGATCGGTGTATGTGTCAGGGGGATCGGTGTATGTGTCGGGGAGGTCAGTGTATGTGTCAGGGGGATCAGTGCATGTGTCAGGGGGATCGGTGTATGTGTCAGGGGGATCGGTGTATGTGTCGGGGAGGTAAGTGTATGTGTCAGGGGGATCGGTGTATGTATCAGGGGGATCAGTGCATGTGTCAGGGGGATCAGTGTATGTGTCAGGAGGATCAGTGTATGTGTCAGGGGGATCAGTGCATGTGTCAGGGGGATCAGTGTAGGTGTCAGGGGGATCAGTGTATGTGTCAGGGGGATCAGTGTATGTGTCAGGGGGATCGGTGTATGTGTTTGGGGGATCAGTGTATGTGTCGGGGAGGTCATTGTATGTGTCGGGGGGGATCACTGTATGTGTCAGGGAGATCAGTGTATGTTAAATACATGAAAGACAGTAGTTTCCCTTAAAGTCTTCTTTTCTATCTGCAGAATAAACACAAAATAAAACAATTGTGTAAACTGTCTGTGTAGGAGAGTGCGATGAGCCCTCCTGTGGTCACTGACAGTATGGCAGAGGCATCTAAAATCTAGCTCTTATTTATAACCAAATTGCTCTGTCCATTATTTATCCTAAGTGATAGGTTGTACAACACAATTGCATGCTATGTTTTTGGTTTTTTTTGACAAAACAATTGGTATTTTAAAACCTTGGTTCCGAAAATAATGATTATTATGGCACATAACGATCAATATAATTTAGTAACTTGAGCCCTTAGGTCCCATTCACACGGGCAGCCAGGGGGCAGTTAAAGTAAGTGGTTTGGACACTCAGTGCTGCACACACAGCTGCAATGCTTTACTTAGCTGTCGTAGCAAGAATTAAACCACATATCGCATTTGGTAGGCAGTACTGCCACCAAAAGCGACTAATTCAAGTGAATTGGGCTGTGCTGCGGCCACTTGCAATGCATGTGGTTTCAACAGGTTGTCTTAGCATTTTCAGGGTTAAAACAAGCAGTGAGGAGTTCACACATTGGGGTAGATTTACTAAACTCGGAGCACTCAGAATCTGGTGCAGCTGTGCATAGTAGCCAATCAGCTTCTAAAGTTAGCTTGTTCAATTAAGCTTTGGCAATAAAACCTGGACGCTAATTGTTTTCTATGCAGAATTTGCACTTTCTAGTTTTAGTAAATAAACCCCACTGGGTTTAATTTACCAAAGGCAAATAGACTATGCACTCTGCAAGAGCAGTTGCTCCAGAGGTTAGTAAACGAGCAGAAGCTCTGCTGACTTCCATCATCCAATCATGTCCAAGAAAAAATGCTGTTTTTTTTTATTTTCCTTGCACATGATTGGGTATTTTCTGCAAAGTGAAGCTTTACCTCATTTACTAAACTCTGGAGCAACTGCACTTTGCAAAGTACACAGTCTAGTTGCATTTAGTAAATCACCCCCATTGCCTCATCACCACCTTTCAAATACCCTCTGAAAAACAATACATCAGAGGGGTGGCAAGGCAACTGTACGTCAGAACCCTTAGAACCCTCAATGAGACCTCAGTGAGCTACACTATATTGTCAAAAGTATTGGGTCACCTGCCTTTACAGGTATATGATCTTTTTCTTGTAAATTACTTTTTTATTAAAGCGGGGTTCCACCCAAATTTTCAACAATATCTGTATGTATTCTCTTCCTTGCCTAGATGCTGACATGCCATTTAAAAAAATTTAAATCACCGTAATTACCTTTTATTTTTCTATTCTTCTTTGCACTTCCTGGTTCTCCTCCCGTGGGAGTAGGCGTGTTTCTAGCCTCTCCCAGACTCCTGGGAGCTAGTCTCAGGCTTCCCAGGATGTCACTGAGCATGTGCGGGAACGAGCGGTGAATGCTGGGAGCACAGCATTCACCACATCCAGGAAATAAATGCTTGTGGGCTTCAAATGCCCACAATGAAGATGGAAACCACCTGCAGTGAATAATATAAGTTATTCTTTCCGACGAAATCTGACACAGGCGGACATATTGCTGAGAAGAAAAGTTTGTGAATGAACTAAAAAAAAAAAAAAACGATAGATAGGTGGACCCCCGCTTTAAGTTTCATGAAGTACATACAACTACCCGCATATAGTGGATACAGCAACTGGTTACAGTAAAAAACATACCAGCGTAGAACAACAAAAGGCAGAGAAAAGAGAGAAAAAAAAAAAGGAGAAACACCCATAGTATTCCGTTTGCCTAGACAGACATGTACATTATATTGCCCTCCAGCCAGGTGTTCTATTGGGTTGAGGTCAGGACTCCGTGCAGGCCAATCACGTTCCTCCACCCTAAACCTGCTCATCCATGTCTTTATGGACCTTAAAGAGGAGTTCCAGTCAAAAAAAAAATTAAAAGTCAGCAACTACAAATACTGCAGCTGCTGACTTTTAATTGGACACTTACCTGTCCCTGGGTCCAGCGATGCGGGGGATCGAAGCCCCACTCGTCTCCCCCTCCGTTCAGCGGCGCCGGCATTACAACTGTGGGCGCCAGGCTGTGGCTTCACAGCCTGGCACCCACTGCACATGCGCGAGCGGCGCCGAGCGCCGTGATTGGCCACTTAGTCACCTGGGACCTGTAATGGGTCCCAGATGATTGACAGGAGGGAGTGAGCAGAGCTGAGCCCTTCCTGTGCTGAGGGGGAAGTGATGTCACCAGCCCAGGCACTGAAAGAGGCAGACTACGAGGGACCCCCTAGCAACAGGCATTTAGAAGTGAGTAAAAAAAAAAAAAATCCAAATGTTTTTTTGTATTTTTTTTAGGATTTTTCATGTAGTTTTTTTTTTTTGGGTGGAACCCCACTTTAACATAATGCAGAATCAGTGGGAGCCTTGAGCTTGTTTTCCTGTCCCATCTGGGTGGAACCTGAAGCTTATTTCCAGTCTACTCCGTAATCTTGTTTTAGATTCTGTCACTGCAGAAGACCCTGCTTCACAAAGAAAATATGTTGGAAATGAAAGCAGGCTTTTTAGTGTTTTTGTGGCAATCTCAGGATATTCTGCCTTGACTCTAATCCAGAACGTATGGATATTTTAAATTGTCTCCAACATACTTTAACCCCTTCCTGACCGGCGCACGCCGATGTACGTCGGCAGAATGGCACGGCTGGGCAAATGGACTTACAGCTACGTACATTTGAATTCCCCGTCGTGTCATTGCGTGCGCGCCGCCGGCCGGGAGCTCCGTGAGTCGGGTCGCGGGTCCCGCGGACTCGATCACTGCGGGGATATCCGCGATCGCCTCACGGAGAGGACAAACGGGGAGATGCTGATGTAAACAGCATCTCCCCGTTCTGCCTAGTGACAAGTGTCACTGATCACAGCTCCCTGTCATCGGGAGCAGTGATCAGAGTAATGACACTGCTAGCCCATCCCCCCTACAGTTAGTAATCACTCCCCTAGCACATACTTAACCCCTCCCCGCCCCCTAGTGGTTAACCCCTTCATTGCCAGTGTCATTTACACAGTAATCAGTGCATTTTTAATCGCATTGATCGCTGTATAAATGACAATGGTCCCAAAAATGTGTCAAAAATGTCCGACATGTCCGCCATAACGTCGCAGTCACAATAAAAATCGCTGATCGCCGCCATTACTAGTAAAAAAAAAATTATTAATAAAAATGCCATAAAACTAGTCCCTATTTTGTAAACGCTATAACTTTTGCGCAAACCAATCCATAAAAGCTTATTGCGTTTTTTTTTACCAAAAATATGTAGAAGAATACGATCGGCCTAAACTGAGGAAAAAAAATGTTTTTTTTATATATTTTTGGGGGATATTTATTATAGCAAAATGTAAAAAAATAATGCGTTTTTTTCAAAATTGTCGCTCTTATTTTGTTTATAGCGCAAAAAATAAAAATCGCAGAGGCGATCAAATACCACCAAAAGAAAGCTCTATTTATGGGGAAAAAAGGACGTCAATTTTGTTTGGGAGGCACGTCGCACGACCGCGCAATTGTTAGTTAAAGCGACGCAGTGCCAAATCGCAAAAAACGCTCTGGTCAGGAAGGGGGTAAAATCTTCCGGGGCTGAAGCGGTTAAAGACCATCATCATTTGCGATCTCAAGCAATTGATCTTCTTCTAGCAAGGACAAAGTGGATTCACTTGGCTTATTCACAAATGATATTCTGTATTTGTCGCTGCTCCCCAGCACTAACATCACTGCCTCAGCTTCACCTCATCAGGCATGAAATTCTCATAAGGAGCGTGCAATCTAGATCCCTTGCAATGGGCAATTTACAGTAGGGTTCGCAATTCTATGAGAATCTAATGCCACAGCTGATCTGACAGGAGGCAGTAATGCAAGCAATGGGGAGCGACTGTAAATACAGATGAAGCTTCACTCGCTTACCCACTGCGCACCTACTGCTGTGCAGCCCAGTCCCTAACAGGCCACAGACCGGTAGCAGTCCGGGGCCCGAGAGTTGGAGACCTCTGATCTAGGGGGTGTTGGCATTTATTGGGTTGTTTCAAACTGTCTTGTTCCATTTAGTATGCCCATTAATTACAACGCTGAAGCTTTGAACACAAGTGACAAGCAGTATTATATATGAATCAGCCAGTAAGTTGGACTTGCAAATGGGTCTTCCATGAGACAAACAAGTAATATCCAGTAGTTTAGTAATTTATCATGAATGGATGTGCCAGCAAGATATTTAGTTATCAACCCAGCTTGTAATGGTGAAACAATCACAGCAAAACAAACAGCCAGACAGTAGATTATCACCACAGCAGGTATCTAGATGGCCATTAGCAAACAGGCTGGCAGTGTCAATATTATACTCAAAATACATGAGTATTCACCAAAGGTTGAGGTGTAGTCCTCATGGTAGTTCAATGCAACAAAAGCGTGATAACAAAGACATGTCCAAAGACAGGTCAGGACAGAATCAATGTAGATCAGCCTTTCTCGAATTTTTTACGCAAGAGGAACCCTTGAAATAATTTTATATCCAGGTAATTCTTCATTAGCACGATTAGTAAGTTGTAGGTATAAAAAGAAATAAAAGGATGTTGGTGGGACCTCGAACACGGTAGCTGCATGGAAGGGACCACACACAAGTAGGGACGTTGCACTAAATAAGTTTATAGTAATGCCGCGTACATACGATCGGACATTCCAACAACAAAATCCTGGGATTTATTTCCGACGGATGTTGGCTCAAGCTTGTCTTGCATACATACGTTCGCACAAATGTTGTCGGAAATTCTGATCGTCAAGAACGCGCTGACTTACAACACGTACGACGGCACTAAAAACCACCCTTTGGACTCCTTCTGCTAATCTCGTGTTAGTAGAAGTTTGTTGAGAGACGATTCAAGCTTTTCAGTCTCGTGCTTTTCAGATCATTACTGCTCTTCAGTTTGTGCTTGTGGGTTCGTATCTGGTTTTCAGTGCGTGTAGTCAGTTCGCATCTCGGTTTCAGTGCGTATTTTTATATTACATATTTGACTCCCAGTGCGTTCTTGTCCACTCGTTTCTGAATTTCAGCACACTCTTCTCAGGCCTTTCTGATTTTCAGTACGTTCTGTTAGTTCGTTCTGACCAGTTTTGAAGCCATGTTGCAGGTACGTACTCATCGTAGAGTTCATGCTCTGCAGGGGCTTGGTGTTGGGGTTCTTACTTTGACTCAGTCCAGTCCATGAACAGGGGGAGGAGAAGTTCATGGACGAAGAATTGGTTACCCCAGGGTCACCAATTCTCGCAAATGCCTTTGTTGCAGGAGATCCGTGAGAATAATCCTGATGATTTCAGGAATTATCTCCGGATGACGGACCCCGTTTTTCACCGTTTGTTGGCTTTGCTGTCCCCTAATATTACGAAGCAGGACACCTGCATGCGGCAAGCCATCACTCCCAAACAGAGGCTAGTCGCCACTTTGCAGTACTCGGCGACAGGGAGAAGTCTGCAGGACATCAAGTTCTCGACAGGCATCTCCCCCCAGGCTCTGGGTATCATTATTCCAGAGACCTGTTCTGCCATTATACAGGTCCTGCAGAATGACTATATTAAGGTAAGTTTTATCCTTTAACATCACATTATATGTATTTCATGTTTGCTAATGTATTGTATTTATTTCATCATTCTCTAATTACCATGATTGTAATTTGCTGTGAATGTCTCCTTTATCCTCGTGCATGCTTGAATTTTTTAAACTTCCTTTTTTGTCCTTCATGCTTATTTGCCTTCACTAACCTCCCCAGCATGCTATCCTGGGCCCATACACACCTAGCCTAGACACTTAACAATGTATTTTGTCAGCTCCATAGTAGTGCTTTACCCTAAACACACCCTAAAATGTGTACAAATGTTATTTGTGTGCTTAAATTTAGGCAGAGTGCCAGAGGCATTTTTTTGGGGTCCCAAACTCATTTCGAACCCTCCCTCCCCCAACTGCTAAGTCAACCCATACCAATCTTCTATCTGCTGACTTTGCCAAACCCATACACACTATACCTACCTCTTTTGTGGTCAGATTTATGGATTAATTCACCAAAGCATGTAGGGAAAGGGCCTGCCTGATTACTTTCAAATGGTACTGTTTAAAGTTTTGTTCTCCTATTATCTTGATAGGTAATTGCAGAATGTAAAAATGTGCTTCAATTTGTACAGTGTGTATTTATATTTTTATATTATGACACTTCCTACCTGTCCAGTGGGCTGCCAATAGTGTAAGTAAGGAGGGGCTGGCCAAAGTAATACACATTATTTATGCATTCAGCTCTCAATGAAGTGGAGAGGGTTACCTGTCCAAAACATCTCCCCCTCCCCTAAAATTTTTACAATGGGCCATCAGAGGGGGTGAGGAATCTGATAAGTGGACCTTACTTTTTTTTTTAAAAATACTCCTTCAAATAAATGTTATACTAATTTTGGCCAATAATGTTTGTGTTTAATCTGCTTGCAATGTTATGTGCAAAATTACTAATTTTTTTTTCTTGTTTGACTCCAGTTTCCGTCAACACCACAGGAATGGCAGACTGTGGCTTCCCAATTTGCCCACACGTCCACATAGTCCCACCCCCCAACTCGGGGTCATACTATTACAACTATAAGGGGTTTAATAGTATTGCGATGTTGGCGGTGGTGTTGGCGACATATGAGCTTCTCTATGTGGACATGGGGAAGAATGGCCAGATGTCGGATGGTGGAGTAATCGCCCAGATTTGTCACTGATGAAGCATTTGGGCTTGGTGATCACCTGATGCGGCCGTTTCCCATGAGGACCCTCACCCCGGACCAGAGGGTTTTTAACTACTGGCTGGCCAAAGCCAGAAGAGTTGTGGAGAATGCTTTCGGGATAATGGCCAACCGGTTCCGCCTATTCCTTACGCCAATCAACGTGACGGAATATAAACGTAACCATATAATCCTTTCCTGCTGCATTCTCCACAACTTTTTAAGGAGAAATTCGATGAACTATGTGGCTTCAGTTGGGCCTGAGGCCGGTTTTCAAGACCAAACTCTGTTGGCGATTGAAGCTGGCCGTCCTGGCTTGCCCCCCCAAAGCCCGTCTAAAATATATGGAGTACTTTGTGGGTAGGGGGGCCATTGATATGCCCGAAAATGTTTAACAGACATTTTTAAAATACATTTTTATTTTAAACTGAAAAATATTTCCTTTGATTTACTGCTTGTGTTTCTTTTAGCTGTCTCCTAGGTTAGCCAATGGGCTTTTCTTTTTGTCCATTTTCTTCAATAGTGCAAACGTAATTTCTTTGATACATGAGGTGACAATCTCTTCTTCAGCTAACTATTATGTTGTGGGTCTGCTACACACACACCTTGTTTTTGTTGTTAATGTATGTAATGCATTAATGATAAAAATATTCATCATTTTCATCACCAAGAATTAATCTTTTGACGTGACGAAAATGGCCTGATTGTTGCAAATTATAAAAGCACTGTGGGTGTTATTTACTAAAGGAAAATCCACTTTGCACTACAAGTGCATTGCAAAAGTGCACTTGAAAGTGCACTGAAACTGCACTGAAAGGGCACTTGTAGTGCAAAGTGGATTTGCCTTTAGTAAATAACCTCCATTGTCATTGTAAACAACAACTTACTCCAAAAAATGATATTGAGCATTGAAAGAAGAAGCCACACATTGTTGAGTAGAGAATTTTTTACTCTGTGCACATTCACACGAAGAAAAGGAAAAAAAGAAAAGGGTTTTTGAATAAACCAACATATTTTTAGAATGACATTAGAAATATCCTTTTTTGTGGTGAACAGGCATGTTTTTAAAAACATAAAACAATACACAACTCAGGAACTTACAAAGTTCAACTTTGATAAATTGAAGGCAATATCAGACATTAGGATGTCCAAACTGTGTTGATATTGCCTTTATCAGATGGGGTAATGTCACCCCTGTGAAAGCCAAATTTTGAAGATGCACACAAATTGAGCATCAAAATGTGGATTTCCCTCCTGTTCCCATGCCTAAGGTCAACATGTGCTAGCTCCCATCATGGGGGATCAATGGACGTGTTTTGGGGGTACAACCCCTTCCTGGTACAACCCCTTCCTCTCAGCTACTTGAGTTGCGAGGAAGGGGTTGCACCCACAAAAAGTGTACATTGATATCCTGTGACGGCAGATAGCACATGTTGACACACTGTGTGCATCTTTAAAATTTGGCTTTCAGAACAGCTGCTGAGTGTCTTCTTCTTACACTTCCTCAAGTTTGCATTTCATTCTAGTTACAAACCCATCTAGACAACAATGTAATAAACTTCTTTGAATACAAATAGGCCTGAACAAGTGTATTTAACCTGTATCTGCCAAAAACATTGTATTAGTGGGCGAACGAACGATGTTTATTACGAACGATTACTGTGCCCACGAACTTGAAAGTTGCCATTTTAAAATCTACACCAGTAAAGAAAAGCACACGGAGCAGCATGCAAGTAATAATAATAATAGGAACACATGACAACTACTTACTTTTTTGAAGAACTCTCTTGATACTTCTGTGCTGATCGTGCTCCCTCAATTTCAGGTCTGACCATCGTTTCCTCAGTTGCTCCTTGGATCGTCGTACCCCAAAATTCCTGTGCAGACTTTTCACAACTTTAGTCATGATCTTGGCCTTTCTGACATTTGGGTTTGGGTACGGTCCATGCTTCCGGTCATAGTCGGCCCTCTTCAAGATGTCCACCATCTCCACCATCTCTTCAAAGGGCATATTTGAACCCTTAAATCTCCTCCGGGATCGGGACGTTCGTGGCTCCGGGCTTTCGTAGTTGCTGCTGCTGTCTGCATGCACTTGTTCTTTCTCCGCCATGTGCTCTCTCACTGCGCCGAAAGACAAGGGGCGGGGAATACACTAGAAAGAAGGTCAGGGGCGGGCGGAGTTTCACGCATGTGCAGTGTATATAAAGCACAACACGTGTGCGTCATACGAACAATCTGTGAGCGGAGGAAGGAGTAACGAAAGTGCCAATCGTTCTAACGAAGGTACAATTTGAACTTGGGGCATCAGTGGCCTATACTGCTTAGAGATTGAGGCCTATATTGGGACAAGATTAGGAGAGTTTAGCCTGACATTAGGGTTTGTCTTGTGTTGTGTCTTGCAGATAAAATGGATCGATTCAACGATCATGATTTCCTCCCCCAATTCATTGATTTGTACAGAGAGCTGCCCTGTCTGTGACAGACAAAACACCCTTTTTATACAAATCGACTAAAGAGGAAGGCAGTACTGGATAAATTGCTGGAATTTGTGAAGCCGCAGATCCCCACAGCAAACATCAACTATTTGAAGTGCAAAATTGGTGGCCTGAGGAGCACTTATAATAGGGAGCACAAGAAAGTCCTGGATTCCCAGAGATCAGGAGCTGCAGCAGATGACATTTATGTCCCCAGGCTGTGGTACTATGACAGACTGCGGTTTCTGTCAGACCAGACTGAAATCAGTAAAAGATAAAGATGATTTCGCGCATAAAATCTATCATAAAAATATTAATCACATCTACAATAATAATAAGAGTATTGACTGTGGAAAATCAGTAATAGGAGCAAATAAAGTGCATCAATAAACTGGACTGAAATAAATAGATAAATGTGTTCCAATAATAAATAAATGTCATATATGTGCAAAAATGCAAAACCTGTGCTGAAACTCCATATGTGTAAACCAACCAATTCAAATGGATGGCAAAAGCCAAATCGCATAAATGTGCAAAAATGCAAAAAACTGTGCAACAACTGCAAACAGCGTGGTAAAGATATTTCCAAAAATATACAAGAAAGTCCACAAAAGGCTATATAAAGTCCATAACTAATGATGAAAACAGAAGAATAATAATAGTGGTAATGGTGGTCTTCATAAAACAGCTAACGAAATACTCCCAGTTTATTTTTGATAGGTGCCTGACAATAAGCAGAGAGGAACGCAGCCATCCTGTGACTTTATCGTTACTACTAGGAAAGATCTACATTGATGCCTATTTTTTCCTGCTCTGAGGTGAGAGTTTAGAGAGCCTAGTTGAATCGTTAGCTGTTTTATGAAGACCACCATTACCACTATTATTATTCTTCTGTTTTCATCATTAGTTATGGACTTTATATAGCCTTTTGTGGACTTTCTTGTATATTTTTGGAAATATCTTTACCACGCTGTTTGCAGTTGTTGCACAGTTTTTTGCATTTTTGCACATTTATGCGATTTGGCTTTTGCCATCCATTTGAATTGGTTGGTTTACACATATGGAGTTTCAGCACAGGTTTTGCATTTTTGCACATATATGACATTTATTTATTATTGGGACACATTTATCTATTTATTTCAGTCCAGTTTATTGATGCACTTTATTTGCTCCTATTACTGATTTTCCACAGTCAATACTCTTATTATTATTGTAGATGTGATTAATATTTTTATGATAGATTTTATGTGCGAAATCATCTTTATCTTTTATTGCTTTGGTCGAGTGCTATGTGTACACTTGTCGATTTCGCTGCAGTCATCTTAGATATCATCATAAAAAACACCCACTTTAAGGATTTGTTAATTTAACCCATTTTTTGTTTGTCATCACATTCACCTTTGTCTCACTTTAACGCGAGGGACCTTAGTATTTACAGACTGAAATCAGGCCATCACTCTCAACCCTTCCTTTCACTCTTCCTTCCACTCCAGCTAAGGCTTCCGACGTCCAACCTGGGCCTTCCACCCAGCAAGGAGATGTGGAGGAGCCCAGCTTGAGTCAGGTATAGCATTGTTCAAAATATTTCTTAAAATTGTGTGTGATTGATGATCAATAAACTAAAACTATGTCCCTTTTTCATACACAGGAAAGCCTCAGCCAGGAGAAGGCTGTGGAAAGTGGCAGCCAGGAGGTGGCAAGGGAAAGTGGCAGCCAAGAGGTGGCAGGGGAAAGTGGCAGCCAGGAGGTGGCGGGGGTAAGTGGCAGCCAGGAGGTGGCCTTCCTCTTTATTTGGTTATGACCCATAATAAATGGCTATTTTTTTTAATCAAAAATCTGTGAGGTTTACTTCAAAAAGGACAGTTTGGTTTGTGAGTAGGTAGGTACTATGTGAAATTAACAAGTGACACCAACACCAAACAACCTCCTTGAGGTTAAAAAATACAGGTTAATAATGGTGTTGTGGTAACTTGACACACAAAACGACAAAAAATATTATGGAAATCAGTAGAAAAACGAATATAAAAAAAAAACAGGAGATCTTGATAAAAAAACAAAAATTAAAAAGTAGATGACTATTAAAAAAAAAAACAGGAGATCTTCATAAACAATAAAAGCAAAAATGGAAATCTTCATAAAAAAATAAAGAAAAAAAAGATCACTATAAAAAGAAATTCAAAAACATTATTATGCAAAATATTATTCAAGAGATCACAACAAATAATAAAGAAATAAGTTTGTGAGAACTCTGTGTGAATATCAACTGCAAAACAACTTCATTATTCATTATTCTAGCATTATAAAGAAGAAGACAATGCGCTGTATTAAAAGATTAAAAAATGTGCAGCGTGATGAATGTGCTATCTCCATTACGAACGCTAGTTTTACCAGACTGATTGCTTCCGTCTTGTACTTGATTCAGAGGATGCGTGGAATTTTGTGCATCAAAATTGTGTACACACGCTCGGAATTTCCGAGAAGGGATTTTGTTGTCGGAAAATTTGAGAACCAGCTATCTAGTTTTTGTTGTCGGAAATTCCGACAAAAAATGTCCGATGGAGCCTACACGCGGTTGGAATTTCTGACGCACGTATGGAATTTCCGACAACAAGCTCCCATTGAACATTTGCTGTAGGAAAATCTGATCGTGTGTACGCAGCATAACAGTTTTGAGTTGTAGGAATTACAGTAGATGAATGTTATGGCATAATGGTAAACAGCACCATATCAACACTGTAGTATTGTTTGCAATGAGGACGCCCTCTGTTGGAGAGGTGGCGATAATTTCTATAATTAGGTGGCATTGGCCCACTAAATAGGGAATACTTGGAAGGCTCCTCAGCATCAGTGTACCTTACTCTGTTCCTACTCTCCAGAAACCTTTCCCTGCGCTAAGTACTGTCTCTAACCAGTGGGTTCCTCAACCCTAAACCACCACTTCCTCAAAGCATGCCCAAATTTTATGGAATCCCTTATTTAAAGTGGAATTCTGGCCGAAATTATATTTTTTAAACAAAAATACCCCTATAACACACAAGCTTAATGTATTCTAGTAAAGTTAGTCTGTAAACTAAGGTCTGTTTTGTTAGTTTATAGCAGTAGTTTGTTATTTTATAAACTTACAGCAGGTTGTGGCCATCTTAAGTGTGGGCATCTGAAGCCAGACTGTATTTCTTCCTGGATCTCACACATGCTCAGTGCAGCACAAGCAGTGTAATAGGTTTTAAGGTCAGGTTTCCATAGCAACGGCAGTGTCAGAGGAAGTTGCCGCCCCTTCCCAGAAGGCATTGCAAACAGGAAATGATGCAATGGCCCATGGCCAGGGAGGAGGAAGTGAAAAATGAATACAGCAGATATACAGTAGGTGCTGAGAAAAAAAATAAAAAAATATCCAATTCGTTTACAGTGCACAGTTTAGTGAGGGATGCTGAAGAGTTGTAAAAGTGGGTGGAACTCCACTTTAAGGACTCCCTCGTTAAGATGGTTACCTGAATTCTTGTAGGAATTCAATATCAAATCAGATACCTACCTTCCCTCAATAGGCCTAATGGAGTCGGTAGTCTCCAAACTACAGCCTGAGGGCCGGATGCGGCCCTTTGCTTCTCTTTATCCGGCCCTTGGGGCACTTGTTCTTCCTGATAAAAGACACTATTTCTACCACTAACACCAACAGTGGGGTATTATTCCTGCTACTGACATCAACAATGAGGCACTATTTCTCCCATTGCTGCCAATGATGGGGCACTATTCCTCAAACTGACACCAACAATGAGGCACTATTTTTCCCACTGGCACCAACGATGGGGCACTATTTTGCCCACTGGCACCAACGATGGGGCACTATTTCTCCCACTGATACCAATTATAGGGCATTAGTTCTCCCACTGATATCAGCGATGGGGCACTATTCCTCCTCTTAATACCGAAGATGCATTGTTTACTCCAACTGATGCCAGAACAATTTCTACTCCCAATGGCTACAGTCCAGCCCCCCTAATGCCCAGAGGACAGTAAGCTGGCCAGTTAATTAAACACTGCCTGACATTCGGCCCGTGTGTATGGCACCCTGTCCAACAGAAGCTGGGTTCTGTCGGACGAGCATGCTGGAAAACCAGCAGCCAACCAGCTCCTGATCTGCGCTCTTAGCCATTGGCTGAGAGTGCTGATTGGAGTGTTCTGGTGGGGGGCCATCCCCCTGTCAGAACACAACAGCCTAGCGGGGGGAGATCGCTATACTAACTTTGTATCGTACAGTGGCTCCGACCGGAGTTGACAGTTTTTTTTTGCGTTCAACCCAAAAAATAATTGTGTATACTAGGCTTTAGTGAATGATTTCCCTTACCGGACTCCCCTTCCCCTGTAGCATTGGTACAGTGCCACATACAGTGGGGGCAGAAAATATTCAGACCCCCTTAAAATGTTTACTTTTTGTTATATTGCAGCCATTTGCTAAAATCATTTAAGTTCATTTTTTTCCTCATTAATGTACACACAGCACCCCATATTGACAGAAAAACACAGAATTGTTGACATTTTTGCAGATTTATTAAAAAAGAAAAACTGAAATATCACATGGTCCTAAGTATTCAGACCCTTTGCTCAGTATTTAGTAGAAGCACCCTTTTGATCTAATACAGCCATGAGTCTTTTTGGGAAAGATGCAACAAGTTTTTCACACCTGGATTTGGGGATCCTCTGCCATTCCTCCTTGCAGATCCTGTTCAGTTCTGTCAGGTTGGATGGTAAACGTTGGTGGACAGCCATTTTTATGTCTCTCCAGAGATGCTCAATTGGGTTTAAGTCAGGGCTCTGGCTGGGCCATTCAAGAACAGTCACGGAGTTATTGTGAAGCCACTCCTTCGTTATTTTAGCTATGTGCTTAGGGTCATTGTCTTGTTGGAAGGTAAACCTGTGGCCCAGTCTGAGGTCCTGAGCACTCTGGAGAAGGTTTTCATCCAGGATATCCCTGTACTTGGCCGCATTCATCTTTCCCTTGATTGCAACCAGTGGTCTTGTCCCTGCAGCTGAAAAACACCCCCACAGCATGATGCTGCCACCACCATGCTTCACTGTTGGGACTGTATTGGACAGGTGATGAGCAGTGCCTGGTTTTCTCCACACATACCGCTTAGAATTAAGGCCAAAAAGTTCTATCTTGGTCTCATCAGACCAGAGAATCTTGGAGTCCTTCAGGAGTTTTTTTTAGCAAACTCCATGCGGGCTTTCATGTGTCTTGCACTGAGGAGAGGCTTCCGTCGGGCCACTCTGCCATAAAGCCCCAACTGGTGGAGGGCTGCAGTGATGGTTGACTTTCTACAATTTTCTCCCATCTCCCGACTGCATCTCTGGAGCTCAGCCACAGTGATCTTTGGGTTCCTCTTTACCTCTCTCACCAAGGCTCTTCTCCCCCGATAGCTCAGTTTGGCCAGACGGCCAGCTCTAGGAAGGGTTCTGGTCATCCCAAACGTCTTCCATTTAAGGATTATGGAGGCCACTGTGCTCTTAGGAACTTTAACTGCAGCAGAATCTAGAGACTAGAGATTGTTTCTTAACACCCCCTCAATCCCGAAGTATATGACTAAATTATTTTATTTAACAATCATCAAATTAAATCTGAAGTTTAGGTATAGCAATTTTTACATAGTTACAGTGGTCCAGCTTGAATCAATGTAAGTAAGTGCAGTATGTGCCATACCTGTTGGCAGGGGCGGACTGACAACACTCAGGGCCCCCCAACCAAATAAAGCAAGGGCCCCCTGTCGGGCACTGCCCATGACCCACCCCTGGCCCTGCCCCTACATTTTGCACAAAGTACAACTTCTGCCTTTCTTTTTTTAACACTGTTTAATAACAGCATCTTTCAACACAAGGAACAAAAGTGCAATAAGTTTATATATAAAGTCATAAACAAGTACAACAAACAATCCTCCTACAATCTCTTCACATTGAACCATAAAAAAAAAAATACAGGAAGTGAAGCAGGCAAATCTAATGGGACCTGGGGGCCCTGTCAGTGGCCATCAGAGAGTATCTGTTAGAGAGAGACCCCCCTCCAGGTCCCATTAGAGACTACAAAGGAGCATAATGGGACCTGGAGGGGGGTCTCTCTCTAACAGAGGTCCTCTCTGTGTCCATTAGAGAGTCTGTTAGAAAGTGGCCCCTCCATGCTCCATTAGAGACTACAGAGTCTAATGGGACCTGGAGGGGGGTCTCTCTAACAGGGGCCTTCTCGGGGGTGCATTGTGTACAGAGTGCACGGCTCAGGGGGTGTGCTGTGTACAGAGCGCAAAGCTCAGAGAGTGCGCTATGTACGGAGTGATGGCCCAAGAGGTGCGCTATGTACGGAGTTCAGGGCTCAGGGGGTGCGCTGTGTACGGAGTGCAGGACTAAGGGCGGATGCACAGTGTACGGAGTGCAGGGCTCAGAGGGTGCACTGTGTACAGAGTGCAGGACTCAGGGCGGGTACACTGTGTACGGAGTGCAGGGCTCAGAGGGTGCTCTGTGTACGAAGTGCAGGGCTCAGAGGGTGCACTGTGTATGGAGTGCAGGGTTCAGGGGGTGCGCTGTGAAGAGAGTGCAGGGCTCAGGGGGTGCACTGTGAATGGACTGCAGGGCTTGGGGGGTGTGCAGGTTACATCTGCGTACATCCCCCCCCTCAATTTTAAAATGTAAAACCACCCACAAAAAATTGTAATGCCTTCAAGAATATTTTCACAAATTTCACAGCCCCCATCACAGTGCCCCTTGCAGTCTGCCCCCCTCTTCTTCCCCATGTCTCTCTAATCACAGTACCCCCTTTTACTCTCTGCATCCACTGCACATTTTTACCTTTAGCATAAACAGATAGCTAATACTATTAGCAATAGCAATGTGTTTGAGTTTAAGTAAGAGACTGCAGACGTACTACAGGACATGGTTGGAGACTGCATACATGATACAGGAGATGGTCAGCGACTGCAGATGACAGAGACTGCAAAAAAGATAAATTCCTCTCTATGCAGCTGTCCCGTCACTCCTCCTATCCAGGCACACAGGGAGGCTGCACGGGGACTCACTTTCTTCCCAGTCAGGCAGGTGGCATCAGGAGATGGGTTTAGAAAACTTTCTCCTTCATGGTCATGGGACAGCTGGGTAGTTTCTGCCCCCTGGCTGCTGAACCAAATAGGTTGGGCCGGGACTCCGCAACAACAGCTCTCGCTCTCCTAGACTGCACAGCGCAGGAGATGCTGTGCTGTGGCCGCAAGTCCCCCGACTTCCAGCAGGCAGCGCTCTCACTTCCTTGGATGTGCCCTTGGACCACGGTCGAATCGACCGACCGGTCAGTCCGCCCCTGCCTGTGGGATCCCCGTGGAAGCTATAGTAGGCGCCGCTACTACAGTGATTGCTGATAGCTTCTGGGTTCTGTGCCATGCGACTACCCTACTGTTTACTGAACACAGGTCACTTGCATGACATGGGTGCCATTCAAGGAAAACTGCATTTTTGCAATGAATGAAATGTTCTCTGAATGGATTAGGTGGAGATTGTGAGGACACCCCCCCGCCTCTCCAGCTCATCTAATCAGAGAATGCTTTACATTCATTGAGAGTTTCAGTCCAAATGACAACACCTGTTAGGAGGGGCAGAGTGCACCCTTGTTATCTCGGGCACAAGCGGGAAGATATCCAGAGAAGTTGCGAGCCCTACGCATTCCTACCTTGTCAGGAACCTTTCCCAACCGCTAGTTCTGTCCCTAACAGGCAGGGTGCCTGTCCCTTCACTTTACTCACTCAAAATGTGCGCCAAACCTGGGAGCCAAGGCCTTAAATAGGCTCTGCCTGATCCAAGATGGCTGCTGGAGTCACATGAGGTGGAGGCATCCAATTGGTTAGCTTCCCCAGGGAACCATAGAGGAACCATGTTCCTCCAGACTTCCTCTTCAACTGCAGTGCTGCTGCAGAAGAGTGACACCTACACTGGAGAAAGTAGACTGCACCTGCCTACAGCCTTTTTTCCACTTTCATTGTAAATGATTTTCATATATGAAAAAGGGGAGAAAAAATAATAATAATGATATAATAAAATACATGTTCATAGTAAAATTTAATGGAATTTATGCTTATGGTCTTTTTCCTCCTTTCATTTTAAATTATTTTAATATATGGCAGGGCTGTTAAGGTCTGTTTTTTAGTTTTCTTATGTTTTTTGGTACAATAATAAAGATTCATCGATCTCTTTGATTTATTATATACATGTGATACTACTAGCTTTTCTTTGTTATTATTTTCTCGATTTCCTAACCTGGTAGTTACATATTTTAATGAATGCATGCTATCACACACTCTAATTAATAAATTAATTTCACATAAAAAAAACCAGAGGACTCACTCCAGACCAAAACCCTCATGCCACGTATACACAGGCGGACTTTTCGATGGACTAGGTCCGGTGGACTTTTCGACGGACTTTCCGACGGACTTTCGAATGAACGGCCTACACACGATCAACCAAATTCCGGCGGATTCGTACGTGATGACGTACGACCGGACTAAAATAAGGAAGTTCACAGCCAGTAGCCAATAGCTACCCTAGCGTTGGTTTTTGTCCATCGGACTAACATACAGACGAGCGGACTTTTCGACCGGACTCGAGTCTGTCAGAAAGATTTGAAACATGTTTCATTTCTAGGTCCGTCAAACTTTTGGGGAAAAAAAGTCCGCTGGAGCCCACACACGATCGAATTATCCGACGGAGTCCGGTCCGCTGGACCAAGTCTGCCGTAAAGTCCGCTCGTGTGTACACGGCATTACTCCCACTCTCCATACCAGTTGGAATTGTCATTGCTTTCTGTGTCTGGAAAGATTGTTGGCCCTGGTGGCCATTAGGAACAAGACTTGAAAAAGCCAAAATTCTGGGTTGTCACTGAATCAGCAAAAGGGGGGAGATCTTCCATGAAGAAACTTGTTCTGGTGACAAAGCTGGTCATGCACTATTCCATCTATTCCATCTGATCATACAATCTACTTTATATTTACCAAAACTCCCATGTAATATGGGGGCAAACCTAAACAATCCTATTAATTAGTATCAAATCAGGCTCTATACTAAATATTTGATGGTAGATCTAAAGCAAATTGCATAATCACTTTTCTGGTATAATGTATGGCAAGAAAGATTTGCCTCTCGTTTCTCACTGTATCTACAGGATATGAAATTGGAGAGTGGATCCTTGCTAACTTTATAGGTCTAAATAAGTACATTCCTTACATATCACAATATACACTCACTGGCCACTTTATTAGGTACACCTGTTCAATGGCTTGGTAACACAAATTGCTAATCATCCAATCACATGGCAGCAACTTAATGCATTTAGGCATCCAGACGTGGTGAAGGCGACTTGCTGAAGTTCAAACTGAGCATCGGAATGGGTAATAAAGGGATTTAAGTAACTTTAAACATGGCATGGTTGTTGGTGCCAGACGGACTGGTCTGAGTGTTTCAAAAACTGCTGATCTACTGGGATTTTCACGCACAACCATATCTCGGGTTTACAGAGAATGGTCAGAAAAAGAGAAAATATCCAGTGAGCGGCAGTTGTGTGGAGGAAAATGCCTTGTTGATGTCAGAGGTCAGAGGAGAATGGGCAGACTGTTTATAGATGATAGAAAGGCTACAGAAACGCAAATAATAACTCATTACAACCAAGGTATGCAGATTACCATCTCTAAACGCACAACACATCGAACCTTGAAGCAGATGGGCTGCAGCAGCAGAAGACCACACCGGGTGCCACTCCTGTCAGCTAAGAACAGGAAACTGAGGTTACAGTTCGCACAGGATCATCAAGATTGGAAAAACATTGCCTGGTCTGATGAGTCTCGATTTCAGCTGCAACATTCAGATGATAGGGTCATAATTTGGCATAAACAACATGAAAGCATGGATCCATCCTGCCTTGTATCAACGGTTCAGGCTGACGGTGTAATGGTGTGGGGGATTTTTTTTGGTATACTTTGGGCCCCTTACTACCAATTGAGCATTGGTCTAATAAAAAAAGTAGGCCTCCTCAACCAGATCAGAGGGGTCTTCCTTGTCCAGAAACTTGTTTTTGAGGGTGACACTGTGCCATAAAGTCTTCTATTCTTGTACAGTTATGCCTAAAACAGCAGACCTTCTTCCTCCTACTGGTGATCCCTCTAGTGATAACTGAAGATCTATATAGAGGAATCGGAATCTCCTTCCTCTTGCTGGTGATCCCTCTAGTGATATAAAGATCTATATAGAGGAATCAGGGCCTCCTTCTTCTTGCTGGTGATCCCTCTAGTGATATAAAGATCTATATAGAGGAATCAGGGCCTCCTTCTTCTTGCTGGTGATCCCTCTAGTGATACCTAAAGATCTATATAGGGGAATCAGAACCTCCTTCCTCCTGCTGGTGATCCCTCTAGTGATAACTAAACATCTATTTGGAGAAATCAGGACCCACTTCCTCCTGCTGGTGACCCCTCTAGTGATAAAAAGATCTAAATAGGGAAATCAAGGTCTCATTACTCCAGCTGGTGACCCATCCAATGATGTAAAGATCTACATAGAGAAATCAGGACCTCCTACGTTCTGCTGGTGACCACTCTAATTATAACTAAATATTTATATAAAGGAATCAGGACCTCCTTCCTCATGCTGGTGACCCCTCTAGTGATAAAAAGATCTAAATAGGGAAATCAAGACCTCGTTTCTCTTGCTGGTGACCCCTCTAATGATGTAAAGATTTACATAGAGACATCAGGACCTCCTTCATTCTGCTGGTGACCACTCTAGTGATAACTAAATAATCTGGACCTCCTTTGTTCTGCTGGTGACCGCTCTAGTGATAACTAAATATTTATATAAAGTAATCAGGACCTCCTTCCTCCTGCTGATGACCCCTCTAGTGATATAAAGATCTATATCGGAATCAGAACCTCCTTCCTCTTGCTGGTGATCCCTCTAGTGATAGCAAAAGATCCACACAGAGAGAATATAAATAATGAAATGGTTAAGAACCCCTGGCATAGCTAATGGAGATAAATGGAGAGCTAATGGAGACAGGAAAGTTTTTTTACTCAATGGTAACTACAAAATAAATATGCTATGAGCTGTTAAACCGCACAATAGGATAACAATGCCATAAAAATGTTTTACTTACTCATAAAAACAAGTGCTTCTTAACATGCAGGAATTTTCTTACAATTTCATCATTAAATCTCAGCTGTCAGTGGCCTATTTGAATTAGAGGACAGAATTTCAAAAATATGCAGTTCAAAAATGCCGATCAAGTTATGTGAAAACCAACCAAGTCATTTAGCTGTGAAAAGTCAAGTCAAAATGTTGCAAACCTGTTAAGAATGAGTAGGAGCTTAGGGCCTGGGATTTGTGGAGATGACAGGAACAACAGGATGTCATCTGCGAACATACAAAGCTTATGTTGATGTCCTCCTGTCTCCTTACCGGTGATCGTTGGGTCCATTGTGATTTGTTGGGCTAAGGGTTCTATTATAAGGGTGAATAACAGGAGGGAAAGTGGACATCCTTGATGCGTACCCCTCTCTATATTAAAGGAGTTGGATTTATAGCCTGCACTTTGCTAAGATTTTTGCTAGTATTTTATTATCTAAATTTATAAGGGAAATGGAACGATAATATGTACAAGAGGTGTCATCAGTGAGGGGCTTGGGGATCATGCAAACAATGGCCGTTAATGATTCTTGTCTAAAGGATTGTCCATCCAGTATTACATTAAAGGCTTTGGCTAAAATGGGAGAGAGGGTTTCTGTAAATGTTCTGTAGTATAAGGCCGAATATCCATCAGGACCTGGTCTTTAATCAGGACTTGTCCAAAAATGGGAGGAGGACCTGATTAGAAACACCACACATTATAATTGTTCCTATTTTGTGAGCAGTTACAACCTGCAGAAGGTGTGATAAAAATGGTGTTGGTTGTTTGTTGGGCGCATAATATGAGATGACAGTAAAAAAGTAATTGCTGTATCCATTATATATCCAGTAAGGATTAAGTAACGCCCTTCCCACATGTTAACATTCCAAACAAAAAGGGTTTACGTGTTTATGCAACTAAGCCTTATTGTCATCAATTAAAACCTTCTGAACAAATCCTTCCAGTGCCAAACTCTTAACACCATAGGTCTGGAGAGCAAAGCTAATGGTGGTAACTTGAATTACCATTAAGAGAAAAAGTCAGAACTCACCCAGTCCAACCTCAAGATTTAATGAGGTCATATTGCAGAAGCAATGACAAGAGATGTGACAACAATATAACACACTGGTTGTCATTGCTTCTGCAATAAAACCTCATTAATTTCTTGAAGTTGGACAGGGTGACTTTCTCGTGAAGCGGTATTAAACTCAGTATGCCAACGTTTCCCCCTGTGCAGTCATAATGTACACACTTCTTGTTTATACATTCAAAGTACTTCAAACCTTTGCTGTTCTTGAGATATCACTGTATATCGTCAACAGTGACATCACTTGCACATGTTTATTTTATCCTTATTTCATAGCACACTGGCCATGCCATGGTTTACAGAGTACCTTTCTGGGGTAATGTAATGCTCCATTTCCGGCATAGGCGCTTAATCTTGCGAGTCTCCATAAGACCTCACTTCTCTTGGCTTTTAGGACGTATACGGAAGAAAATATCCAAGATAGCACCGGATTCTTTGGGAGCAGGGAATAGAGGATGATACCACCAAACACAGTAGGCATAACCATAGAGGTGTATAGGCTGTCTACTAATGATAGAGTGAAGTTTGGGAATGATGTTATGACTTTTTTTGTGGTGATGGACTGCAGGGTTTAATACCTTTATAATAGCAATTAAAACTTTGCACTCATGTGTGGAATTAAAACACATTTTTTTTTTTTTTTGCAATTACAGCTGGACATTGGATGTCACTTGAAACTTGGAGTATCCCCATACTCAGGAGGCATAGCAGAATGTGTTTTATGTGTAATTATAGGTATTATAGGTATGCCTATGCTGTGTGTGAGAAATAACTTCTTAAAATGACAATATTTGTGACAAAAAAATAAAATCTTAATTTTCTAAAATATTGTGACAAAAAAATGCAACTTCAACAAACTCAGCATGCCGCTTCCTAAATACATTGGACTGTTTACTTTCCAAATAGGGGTCATTTGGGGGTGTTTGTACTGTCCTGGCATTTTAGGGCCTCAAGAAATGAAACAGGCCGTCACTACATCAGGACTCATCAATTTCTAAATATACAGATATATACCATAGATTGTAGACTATATACCTTTCACACAGACTAAATAATATACACTGATTTGAGTTATTTCCACCAAAGAAATGTAGCAGAATACAATTTATGAAGAACAATTGTTTTTTTCTTGCTAAATTTTATAACAGAAACTGAGAAAAATATTTTTTTCTTTTTTTTTTCTTCATTTATAAAGCAATAAAAAAACAGTTGTGATTAAATACCACCAAAATAAAGGTCTATCTGTTTCAAACAATAATACAAATGTAATTTGAGTACTGAGTAAATGTCTTTCAATTTGTGACAGCTCTGAAAACTGGCTTGTGCAAGAAGAAGGTGAAGGTGTCCGGTCTTGAGGTCGTTAAATAATGTACACGTGGATTTGCAACAATTTGGTCAAAACCCATGAGAGCAGGATACAGGGGATTTTTTTGCATTTTGGCCATGAAATAAATTTTGTATACCATGTGAGAGACGCAGTTGAATGTGTTGGTATTGTTGCAATACCTCCTGGTGTGTGTGTCTATATATATATATATATATATATATATATATATATATATATATATATATAGTGGCAGGTCGAGCCTGTGTCACGGTTTAAAATGGTGATTTATGCCAAATTTGTAGGCAGCAAGTGTACTAACAGCACAGGTGTGTGCTGGCTTCTTATGAAAGCCAGAGTTATGCCCTGTACACACGGTCGGATTTTCCGACGGAAAAAGTGCGATCGGATTATGTTGTGGACTCCATCTGACTCTTTCTGTCGGAATTTCCGACACACAAAGTTTGAGAGCAGGATATAAAATTTTCCGACAACAAAAACTGATTGTTTAAATTCCGATCGTGTGTACACAAATCTGTCACACAAAGTGCCACGCATGCTCAGAATAAATTAAGAGACCAAAGCTATTGGCTACTGCCCCGTTTATAGTCCTGACGTACGTGTTTTACGTCACCGCGTTTTACGTCACCGCGTTCAGAACAATTGGATTTTCTGACAACTTTGTGCGACCATGTGTATGCAAGACAAGTTTGAGCCAACATCCGTCAGGAAAAAATCCGATGGATTTTGTTGTCGGAATGTCCGATCAATGTCTGATCGTGTGTACAGGGCATTAGAGTTTAGGGCCCCAACCTCCTGAGGGGGTCGTTGTGTGAAGGGAACCTTGAGAGGTGCTGATGTGCACCATGGTGTCCAGGTAAGGACAGGCCAAGGCCCAAGCCTGAGAGATTGCAGTGTCCATGATGCACAGAGCAGCTAGGAAGCTGTAGAGAACGTTCATGAGGCACTGAACAGCTAGGAAGCTGCAAGGAAAGATACAGAGCTGAGATGCAGCGTCTGTGCATAAACACTAGGACGTGTTTCATGGTCAGGAGGACCAAAAAGGTAAAAGGTACTGATGTTCAGGAGGGACCCTGATGAGGTACTTGAAGCCGTAAAAGCTGCCCCAAGAGAGCCAGGAGGCTGAATGTTTTGTTTGATTGCATTCCAGTCACGCTGACAGTGGGGCAGGCATGACCATCAAAGAGGAATAATTTCCTTGAACCAGCTGACTAGCTAGGAAGTCTGTGGAACCAATGGATTAGATAAATAAGGTAAGTATCCTTGTGCTTTACTAAATTAAAAAATCAAATTTCTTCATAAATGATGGCCAAAATATATTCTGCTACTGAGTTTCCCCCCAAAATAATAACTACTGTTATTTTTTAGGAGGGCTGTAATATAAGCCCTAACCTGAAAATAAGCCCTAGTTTAAAATGCTTGTAAAATCCTATAATCCACTCTATTAGAGTAGCATATAATGTACAATGTGTGTGTTTCTGTAATATAATTGTGCCAAATACCTTCATCAGCTGACCTCCCGCTGCTTTCCTCCTCTTCTCCTAGCTGTCAGTGGGGGATCTTGGCCCCTCCCTCTGCAGTGCTCGGAGAGGGGGGAAGAGAGCTCTGGCGGGTCACGGAAGCACCCAGCGGCGCTATAATGAAGGTATTTGGCACAATTATAATACAGAAACACACACATAATACATTATATACTACTGTAATAGAGTGGATTATAGGATTTTACAAGCATTTTAACTCTGTTCACACTGGGGATTCTTGACAGGCAGGGAGAAAGAGTTGGGAGAGAAGACAGCACATTACATGGTAAGATCTACCCCGAAAATAAGCCCTATTGTGTCTTTGGTTGCCAAAATAAATATAAGAAACAGGCTTATTTTCGGGGAAACATTGTACATGTTTTTGATTAAAAAAAAATCCCAGTAAGTTTATATTGATTGATTTGCATGAACCTTATAGCGCCTATGAACTATGGTATATATTTACTGAAATTTTTATTTTCTTATTTTTTATAAACTACTACTGGCGGCGATCAGCAACTTATAACGGGAGTGCTGCTGGCAATCTGACACTAACTGACGGGTGGGAACTGACTTACTGCCACTGGCATCACCAGTGACACTAATACAGTGACCAGTGATAATACTATACACTGTCACTTTACTAATGACACTGTGTGGAAGGGGTTGACATCAGGGGCGATCAAAGGGAGTAAATGTGTTCCTAAGTACAACCCCTGGCAAAAATGATGGAATTACCAGTCCCTGAGGATGTTCCTTCAGTTGTTTATTGTTGTAGAAAAAAAGCAGATCACAGACATGACCAAAAACTAAAGGCATTTCAAATGGCAACTTTCTGGCTAAAAGAAATCAAGAAAAATAATTGTGGTGGCCAGTAACAGTTAGATTTATAGAACAAGCACAGGGAATAAATTATGGAATCACTCAACCCTGAGGAAAAAATTATGGAATCATGAAAAACAAACAAAATAACACTCCAACACATCACTAGTACTTTGTTGCACCACCTCTGGCTTTTATAACTGCTTGCAGTCTCTGAGGCATTGACTTAATGAGTGATAAACAGTACTCTTCATCAATCTGGCTCCAGCCTTCTCTGATTGCTGTTGCCAATCATCTTTGCAGGTTGGAGCCTTGTCATGGACCATTTTCTTTAACTTCCACCACAGATTTTCAATTGGATTGAGATCCGGACTGTTTGCAGGCCATGACATTGACCTTATGTGTCTTTCTTCAAGGAATTTTTTTCACAGTTTTTGTTCTATGGCAAGATGCACTATCATCTTGATAAATGATTTCATCATCCCCAAACATCCTTTCAATAGATGGGATAAGAAAAGTGTCCAAAATTTCAATGTAAACCTGTGCATTTATTGATGATTTAATGACAGCTATCTCCCCAGTGCCTTTACCTGACATGCAGCCCCATATCATAATTGATTGAGGTAATTTTCATGTTTTCTTCAGACAGTCGTCTGCAAAAATCTCATTGAAAGGGCACCAAACAAAAGTTCCAGCATCATCACCTTGCCCAATGCAGATTTGAGATTCATCACTGAATATGACTTTCATCCAATCATCCACAGTCCACAATTGCCTTTCCTTAGCCCATTGTAACCTTGTTTTTTTGTGTTTAGGTGTTAGAGATGGCTTTCTTTTAGCTTTTCTGTATGTAAATCCCATTTCCTTTAGGCGGTTTCTTACAGTTCAGTCACAGATGTTGACTCCAGTTTCCTCCCATTTGTTCCTCATTTGTTTTGTTGTACATTTTCTGTTTTCAAGGCATATTGCTTTAAGTTTTCTGTCTTGATGCTTTGATGTCTTCCTTGGTCTACCAGTATGCTTGCCTTTAACCAACTTCCCATGTTGTTTGTATTTGGTCCATGTTTTAGACACAGCCGACTGAACAACCAACATCTTGTGCAACACTGCGTGATGATTTACCCTCTTTAAGGAGTTTGATAATCCTCTCCTTTTTTTCAATTGACATCTCTGGTGTTGGAGCCATGCTTCATGTCAGTCCACTTGTTGCAACAGCTCTCCAAGGTGTGATCACTCCTTTTTACCTACATACTAACAAGCAGATTTAATCTGATGCAGGTGTTAGTGTTTGTAATGAAAATGTACAGGGTGATTCCATAATTTTTTCCTCAGAATTGAGGATCCATAATTTATTACCTGTGCTTGTTCTATAAATCTAACTGTTATGCCGCGTACACACGGTCGGACTTTACGGCAGACTTTGCCCGGCGGACTTTTCAACAGACTTTACAACAGACTTTCTGAATGAACGGACTTGCCTACACACAATCCACCAAAGTTCGTCGAATTTGTACGTGATGACGTACGACCGGACTAAAACAAGAAAGTTCATAGCCAGTAGCCAATAGCTGCCCTAGCGTGGCTTTTTGTCCGTCGAACTAGCATACAGACGAGCGGACTTTTCGACTGGACTCGATTTAGACGGATTGATTTAAAACATGTTTCAAATCTAAGTCCGTCCAACTTTTGAGAAAACAAAGTCCGCTGGAGCCCACACACGATCGAATTGTCTGACGAAATCCAGTCCGCCGGGCAAAGTCTGCCATAAAGTCCGCTCGTGTGTACGCGGCATTACTGGCCACCACAATTATTTTTCTTGATTTCTTTTAGTGTTTCTTAAAGCCAGAAAGTTGCCATTTGAAATGCCTTTAGTTTTTGGCCATGTCTGTGATGTGCTTTTTTCTACAACAATAAACAACTGAAGGAACATCCTCAGGGACTGGGGATTCCATCATTTTTGCCAGGGGTTGTATGTGTACAGTGTGCTGCTTTTACTAGTTGATGTCTACGTTTCTCATCCCTGCTTTGCAGGGATGAGAAATACAGAGATCATTCCCTGTGTACAGAGCTATGTTACCAGGTACGTGATAGAAGTCATGAAACACCCAAACAAAATTTATATCATGTTTTCCCACAAATAGAGCTTTCTTTTGGTAGTATTTGATCACCACTGGGTTTTTTATTTTTTACGATATAAATGAAAAAAGACTGAACATTTTGAAAAAAAAACTAAAACATAATTTTTTACTTTATGCTATACTTTTATGCTATAAAACATATCCAATAAAAAAATTTAAAAAATCGCATTTCTTCATAAATTTTGTCCAAAATGTATTCTGCTACATGTTTTTGATAAAAAAAAAAACGCCTACAAACTATGGGATATATTCTGGATTTTTTTTTTATACATCCACATCGCCCCCAGCTACATCACCAACCTCATCTGCAGATATCGCCCAAATCATCCCCTCCGCTCCTCCCAGGACTTCCTGCTCTCTAGCTCCCTTGCTACCTCCTCGCATGCTTGTCTTCAGGACTTCTCCAGAGCCTCTCCCAACTTCCGAAATTCCCTGCCCCGGTATATCCCATCAGCCCCTAACCTGCCCACCTTTAAGAGATCCCTGAAAACTCACTTATTCAGGGAAGCCTATCCTACACCCACGTAACAACGCTTATTACAAAAAAATTACACTCTTTATACTCCTTATTACTCCAGAGTAGGTTCTCCCTTTAAAGTCCCGAAAGAGGAACAAATTTCCATTTGCTAACAACCCCATCAAATCATTCCCCTCATCTATTACCTTTTGTACCCCCTCCCTTTAGAATGTAAGCTCTACGAGCATGGCCCTCCTGTCCCTTCTGTATTGTACTGTAATTGTACTTCCCCCCTCTACATTGCAAAGCGCTGCGTAAACTGTTGGCGCTATATAAATCGTGAATAATAATAATAATACTGACAACTCCTATCCTCATATTGATTAGTGGTTCCAAATTATTAATAACTACTGCAGTAGGGAACAGACACAAAAGATACGCTCAGCATCTTTCCAAATAACTGTTCTGCCTTATTATGACGCAATTGAATGTTTTTATACACATGATTACGTAGGTATCACATTAATATTACAATTGTACATTTATGGTAACAAGGTGCGTAACATAGGCAGACTAATTCTAATCAGGACTCGAAATAATGCAAAGGTAATGAAAACATTATTAGTGCTGTGTGCACAGCGAGGGCAGTGTGCAATACATACAAAATAGAATACAATTATATACAGAACTTACAAATTACCTTTACAGTCTCCTCTCTTTTGATCAATATTTTGATCACTAACCATACCTGCTATCACCTTTAACCTGGAACCTCCACACGCTTAGGTGGAGGTAGTCCTGGCCAAAGAGGCAAAACTCCATTGTGGAGAATATAATAGCTGAGCAGCTTTTTACATTACAAAATGACTTTTCATTTTGAAAAACAAATGATTGATAAAACATATTTAAAGAGTACTGGCTGTACACTCCTGTGGCCAGAATGGCCTTCTAGCTTAATTGTTGGCATGCTGACTTATCAGCAGCTGATTCCTACATCATCAATTTAACATATGTGGTTTTCCTTTGTCTCCAGCCTCCTCCAATAGAGGCAATAAGGTGGCTGGATTCAAATGTACGCATTTTTAATTGTTAGATTTGTACATAAACAAAAAAAAAACATATTTTGAACCTTTCATTAGACAAACATTTAGTTAGCTGTATATTTGCTGTGCAGAATGTGGGACCATTACAAATAAATATTTGACCAAAATAATGTCTAACTTTGTCTAATAGCACCTTTGAATAAAGCTACAGCTCTGATATATCAGGGTGAACCCTTCATTACTGGGTCCAGCTTGCATAAATATATTACAATGGCTTGTTTTCTATCATGCTGTTTGTGCACGAACTCCAGTTTCATATTTCTAAAGGACAACTTTTTCCTAGCATTTTTTTATAATTTTTCATTGCTTGCTCTGTCGTTAGTTTTAGCTAGATAACACAAGTCCTTAGTTTCCATCTGACAATATTTTCCTGATGTCATAACATAATAAATTATAACAATACCCTGTGGTCATGCAGAGATGTACAATAAATCCAAAGTATTCTTCTGCTTATACCACTGCACTTAAAAGGGAAAGGGGCACATTATTTCACAATCCACACATTCTGCTTTGGATTTCAAAAATAAATAAAAACAAAAGGACCAACAATCTGTATATGACAGAACAGAAAGCTCTGGACTTGATATGATGGGTCTGTTAAATTTAAATTTTATTTATTATTACTCTCACATCATGGACCGCACATCAAGTTATTATCAGACCTTTAGATTTCATTTTTGTAGAAAAACTTCTGTATCCCATCCATCTTGGCTTTGTTAAATATCATGGCAGCTGTATTCTAATTAAAAACCTCATCTTAATCCTTTTTCTCTCATATATGTTAAATTACAAAATTGTTATCTTAATCTAAACTAATCCCATTTTACAAATATATTTCCTTAACCGCTTGCCGCCCGCCGGCTGTCATATGACGGCCAGGCGGCGTGGCTCTCGTTCTGGGAGGGCGTCATATGACTCTCTCACCTTCCCTGCCCACCAGGGGGCGCACGCCCGCCGTGTCACTGGGCACCCGATGCCCGTGCCCGGCGGCTGCAATGTCCGCCGGGCACCCGTGATTGCCCGGTAACGCGGCAGGAACGTGGATCTGTGTGTGTAAACACACAGATCCACGTCCTATCAGAGAGGAGAGACCGATGTATGTTCTCAGTATAGAGCAACACCGATCGGTCTCCTATCCTTGTGAGTCCCCTCCCCCTTCAGTTAGAAACACTCCCTAGGAACATAATTAACCCCTTGATCACCCCTAGTGTTAACCCCTTCCCTGCCAGTCACATTTATACAGTAATCAGTGCATTTTTATAGCACGGATCGCTGTATAAATGTGAATGGTCCCAAAAATGTGTCAAAAGTGTCTGATATGTCTGCCACAATATTGCAGTCACAATAAAAATCGCAGATCGCCGCCATTACTAGTAAAAAATAAAAAATAATAAAAATGCTATAAATCTATCCCCTATTTTGTAGACGCTATAACTTTTGCGCAAACCAATCAATATACGCTTATTGCAATTTTTTTTACCAAAAATATGTAGAAGAATACATATCGGCCTAAACTGAGGAAAAAATTTGTTTTAAAAAAAAAATTGCTTATTTATTATAGCAAAAAGTAAAAAATATTGTGTGTCACTCTTCTTTTGTTTATAGCGCAAAAAAATAAAAACTGCAGAGGTGATCAAGTACCACTAAACTAAAGCTCTATTTGTGGAGAAAAAATAATCAAAATTTCATTTGGGTACAGCGTTGCATGACCGCGCAATTGTCATTCAAAGTGTAACAGCGCTGAAAGCTGAAAAATGGCTTGGGCAGGGGGTGAAAGTGCACTGTATTGAGATGGTTAAAGGAGGACATTTTACATACATTTCCAAGTCACTAGTAATTGTGGCGATCAACGACTTATAATGGACCTGCGTTCGGGGCTGATCCGGGGGAATTCTGACACTGACGCTGGGGGGGAGCTGACTAACTGCCACTGACATCACCAGGGACACTAATACAGTGATCAGTGATAATACTGTTCACTGTCACTGTACTAATGACACTGGCTAAGAAGGGGTTAACATCTAGGGTGATCAAGGGGTTAAATATGTGCTTAGCTATGTGTATAGTGTGCTGCTTTTATTAGTTGATGCCTAAGTTTCTCATCCATGAGAAACACAGAGATTGTTCCCTGTGTACAGAGCTCTGTGTTGAATGTCAACACAGAGCTTCTGAGCTGTGAATGTATACAGGCGATCAGCAGGTCCCATCCGTGAATAATTGGCTGGGACTTGCTGACAGGCTCCCTGGCTCCCTCTGCTATAAAATATCCAATAAAAAAATGTAAAGAATTGATTTTTTTCATCAATTTAGGCCAATATGTGTTCTGCTACATATTATCGGTAAAATAAATTCCAAATTAGCGTATATTGATTTATTGATTGGTTTGCTCAAAAGTTATAGCGTCTACAAACTATGGGATATTTTTATTTAATTATTTTTTTTACTAGTAATGTCGATGATCAGCGACTTATAGCGGGACTGCGATATTGCAGCGACAAATCGGACACAAAACTGACACTTTTTTGGGGACCAGTGATATTATTACAGTGATCAGTGCTAAAAATATGCGCTGCTTCTGTACTAATGACACTGGCTGGGAAGGGGTTAACATCAGGGGCGATCAAAGGGTTAACCGTGTGCCTAGGTTATGCTTACTCACTGTGGGGGAGGTGCTTTGACTAGGGGAAGGCAAAGATCCATGTTCCTGCCTTGCAGAAACACAGGATCAATGCCTTCCCTTTTGACAGATTGACAATCTGCCTTGTTTACATAGGCAGATCGCTGTTCTGCTTGTGATCACAGCTGGAACAGGTCGCCGGCGGTGCGCATGCGCCCCACACCCGGAAGTGTCAGATTACATACTAGGTACGTGATCTGGTGCAGAGCAGCCACCCTGCCGCAGTAGAGGTACAAGTGGTTAAAGTGGTTGTAAAGGTAAAAGGTTTTTTTCACCGTAAGAGCCCTTTCACACTGGGGCAGTTTGCAGGCGCTATTGCGCTAATAATAGCGCCTGCAAACCGACCCGAAAGTGTCGCTGCTTTCATTGCAGTGTGAAAGCCCCGAGGGCTTTCACACTGGAGCGATGCACTGGCAGGACGGTAAAAAAAAGTCCTGCCAGCAGCATCTTCGGAGCGGTGAAGGAGCGGTGTGTATACCGCTCCTTTACCGCTCCTGCCCATTGAAATCAATGGGACGGCGCAGCTATACGGCCGGCAAAGCGCCTCTGCAGAGGCGCTTTGCGGTGGTATTTAACCCTTTCTCGGCCGCTAGCGGGGGTGAAACCGCCCCGCTAGCGGCCGCATACCGACAGTAAAACGCCGCTAATAATTATTAGCGGCGTTTTACCGCCGCCCCCGCCCCAGTGTGAAAAGGCACTAATGCATTCTATGCATTAAGGTAAAAAAAAAACCCTCTCCCCACCCCACAGCCCACCCTCCTTTATACTTATCTGAACCCGATCCTGATCAAGCGATGTGCCCAAGAGCAGCATCTCCCTCTGCTCTGTCCCTCCTCACAAGGCAGATTGATAGCAGTGGGAGCCATTGGCTCCTACTACTATCAATCAAATCCTGTGATAAGGATTTGGGGGTGGGGCCAAGATGTACTGTCTGTGTCTATAGACGCAAGCAGCGTGTTTCGGAATTGAGCCTGCAGATGTGCCTCCATAGAGAGTGGCTTCCTATGGTAGCACACTGACAAGAAGGAGCCCAGAGCGCCAACAGGGGACTGGAGAAAGAGGAGGATCAGGCCACTCTGTGCAAAACTATTACACAGAGCAGGTAAGAATAACAAGTTTGTTGTTGAAAAAAACTAAATGTAAATTCCAACTTCCATTCCCCCATATGGTAAATATGAAGAAGGGGTAATGTCTTTTTGTTGCACCCTAACGTGACAACCATGGCTCCCTCCAGTTCAGTGAGTGAGCGTTGTCACCCTAGGCAGTGGCGGCTGGTGCTCAAGGTTTTATTTTTTGGGCGGGTGAGGGGTTTCAGCAAACAAACCCCCCGTCAGGTCCACACTCACCCCATCCACTGTCGTGGCCTCCCTGCTTTCTCCTCCCAGCCAATCCAGTCTTAAGATCTGCCTCCTGTCCTGATTGGCTGGGAGGAAAAGCCGGAAGACAATGGCGAATATTGATTCGCTAATGTCACAAGTGGGTGGGTTCAGGGCCCAGTGCTTTGTGCCCTGAGCCCAACTTTTTTGAAGCCAATTAGACTCTCAGGCTCTAATCATGTGATTCCAAAAATAAAATAAAAAAGCTCATAGAAACCTTTGCGTCTGGCGCCCCGCATTGAAATTAGGGGGGCGGCTCTCCTATGCCCCTTATGGACAGGCCGCCGCTGACCCTTGGATTGAAAGCCTTAAAGTGGTATTAAACCCAAAAGCAAACATTTATTATATTGCAGCTTACCAATTCTTAGATATGATGGCTGCATTCATTTTCTTTTTTAGGCTTTCTTGCCTTTTTTTTCCCCTGGTGATCCAGCTAGTAAGGCTGGGTTCACACTGGTGCGACACGACAGCCGTCCTACTTTGGATCCGACTTTGCCCTGCGACATGAAGCCGGCATGTGTCCGACTTTCAATGAACGGGGATCCGACTTGGATCCCCGCCAATGCTCGGCATTGTGTTTGGTATGAATCTTTAGGGGGAACTCCGCGCCAAATTTTAAATAAAAAACCGGCATGGGTTCCCCCTCCAAGAGCATACCAGGCCCTTGGGTCTGGTATGGACCTTAAGGGGAACCCCCTACGCCGAAAAAACGGCGTGGGGGGTCGCCCCCAATCCATACCGGACCCTTATCCGAGCACGCAGCCCGGCCGGACAGGAATGGGGTGGGGACGAGCGAGCGCCCCCCCCCCCTCCTGAACCGTACCAGGCCGCATGCCCTCAACATGGGGGGGTTGGTGCCTTGGGGGAGGGGGCGCGCTGCGCCCCCCCCACCCCAAAGCACCTTGTCCCCATGTTGATGAGGACAAGGGCCTCTTCCCGACAACCCTGGCCGTTGGTTGTCGGGGTCTGCGGGCGGAGGGCTTATCGGAATCCAGGAGCCCCCTTTAATAAGGGGGCCCCCAGATCCCGGCCCCCCACCCTATGTAAATGAGTATGGGGTACATGGTACCCCTACCCATTCACCTAGGGAAGTTTCAATAAAAAAAAACCACAGTACACAGGTTTCAAAATTAATTTATTGGGCAGCTCCGGTATCTTCTTCCGACTTCTCCCGGTGTTCCGCCTCTTCTCCCGGGCCCCGCCGCTATCTTCTTCCAGCTCTATTGCCAGCGAGGGGCCCGGTCTGCTGCCGCTGTCTTGTCGCCGCTGTCTCGCCGCTACTTCTCTTCATCTCTTCTTCCGATGTTGACACGACGCTCTCCCCGGCTGGAATGCTCTCTGTGCGCTCTGCTCTGACTTATATAGGCGGTGACCCCGCCCCCTTATGCCGTCACAGTCCCTGGGCATGCTGGGACTGAGACGGCATAAGGGGGCGTGGTCACCACCTATATAAGTCAGAGCGGAGCGCTCAGAGTGCATTCCAGCCCCAGAGAGCGTCGTGTCAACATCAGGAGAAGAGGGCAGAAGGCAGAAGATTGAAGACCGGGCTCCTTCGCTATAGCAAAAGAGCAGAAAATAGCGGAGGAGCCCGGCAGAAGATCCGGAGAGCGCGGAGAAGAACCGGAGAGACCCCCGAAGAGAAGAAGGCAGCAGACCGGGCTTCTCCGCTTTAGCAAAAGAGCGGCAAAAGAGCAGAAGAGGGCGGAGCAGCCCGGCAGAAGACCCGGAGAGCGCGGAGAAGAACCGGAGAGACCCCCGAAGTCGGAAGAAGACCCCCGGAGCTGTCTAATAAATTACTTTAAAAATCTGTGTAGTGTTTTTTTTTAAATTGACACTTTTTCCCTAGGTGAATGGGTAGGGGTTCGATGTACCCCATACTCATTCACATAGGGTGGGGGGCGGGATCTGGGGGCCCCCTTATTAAAGGGGGCTCCCGGATTCCGATAAGCCCCCCGCCCGCAGACCCCGACAACCAACGGCCAGGGTTGTCGGGAAGAGGCCCTTGTCCTCATCAACATGGGGACAAGGTGCTTTGGGGTGGGGGGGCCGCAGCGCGCCCCCTCCCCCAAGGCACCAACCCTCCCATGTTGAGGGCATGCGGCCTGGTACGGTTCAGGAGGGGGGGGGCGCTCGCTCGTCCCCACCCCCATTCCTGTCCGGCCGGGCTGCGTGCTCGGATAAGGGTCTGGTATGGATTGGGGGGACCCCCCACGCCGCTTTTTCGGCGTAGGGGGTTCCCCTCAAGGTCCATACCAGACCCAAGGGCCTGGTATGCTCTATGAGGGGGAACCCATGCCGGATTTTTATTTAAAATTTGGCCCGGAGTTCCCCCTCAAGATCATCTGAGCACAAGTCGCGTGCCGAAGTCGGATCATGCAAGACGGCAATCCGACTTTGATCCGACTTCAATGATAGTCAATAGGCTGAAGTAGGATCAAAGTCGGACCAAAGTAGTACAGGGAGCATTTCTAAAGTCGGAACGACTTGTGTCGGACCAGTTAGGACGGCTCCCATAGGGAAACATTAAATTTCACACGTCATGCGACATGAGCTCCCAATGTCGGAGCGTTTGTCGGACCAGTGTGAACCCAGCCTAAATCTGTTATTTTTCAACAGAACCAGCTGTCCTGCAGATATAGCAGAGTGTTGAAACAAACCATTAACCCCCGACAGGGGTGCTTACAGCAATCAGCTCGTATTTATTCATGTAAAAACTTTATCACAAAAGGAAAAAAAAAACTGTTTGCTGTAACCCCAAATTAACAATGCTGCTGTCCAAAGGTGACCTCCTGTGCTCCTTTATCCAGAGTGGGGGCGCTCTAATACAAGAGATGTGTTACTGGCCAGATCACCAGGTGAAAACAGAGGGGGAAAAAGCCTAAAAAAGAAAACGAATGCAGCCACCACATATATTGATTGGTAAGGTGCAATATATTAGATTTTCGGTTTTGAGTTTATTACCGCTTTAAGTTTGCTTTTTGTTTCCACTATTGGGCTGTAGGGTGTCACGATTATCAGTAGGGCAGGGATCACTGGCAGTAGATGGAATTATATCTACTATGTAAATTTCTGTATACAAGTATTGACAAGCTGATTAAAAATTGCTGTCATTTAAACTTCACTCTCCCTCTGCAATATTTTATTTTTACCCCAACACCCACCAATTACTCAGTCATCCGTTGCCATGTTGATTGACCATCAGAGAGTGTCATGCGCATTGCATCTGTTGCTTGTAAGCATTTATTTGGCTGTTTGGCTTCCCTTAATAAACCTAGGGGAAACGCACTAGGCGTTTGCGTCCCCTGTGTGTTCTTTTGCAGTTCTTAGTTCCCCACTGACAGTTGAATGTAAAAAAAGAATTTCCGGCAAAAAAAATTGAGGGAAAAAACGGCGTGGGGTCCCCCCCAAATCCATACCAGACCCTTTTCTGAGCACACAGGCTCTGCCCCACCCCAAAGCACCTTGTGCCCCCCTGCCCCAAAGCACTCCCCCCATGTTGAAAGCATGTGGCCTGGTATAATTCAGAAGGGGGGCTCTCGCTCATCCCCTCCCTTTCCTGACCTTCCGGGCTGCATGTTGGGATAAATGTCTGGTATGGATTTGGGGGGGCCCATGCCATATTTTTTTTCGGCATGGGGTTCCCCTCCAGATCCATACCAGACCAAGGGTATGGGATCTGTCGGGGACCCCACGCCGTTTATTTTCACAAATTTTTTTGAGGGCAATTCTTTTATAATACTTTTACACTTAGCTATTAGCGGGAAGCCCGCTGACAGCTGATGACTCATTGGTTGTTAAAGATGCAGCGGCTGGCTTCCCGGATGACTCTGGCAACCAGCTACATACAGTGCTTTAAAGGAAAAAAAAACCCACAAAATGCATCAAAAACGCTTGCATCTCTGGTGTGACTCCATTGAAGTCTATTACACGCAAAACGCAATCTGCTGTGGAAAAAAAATTCCCCAACCCTTTCCAAAAAGGCACCGGCTGAAAAAGGCATAAATGTGAACATGTACCAAAGGAAACCATGTTAAATATACTGTTGTGCGTTTCTGCAAAAGGCACCAAAAAGCACATAGGTGTTAATGTAGGGTAAATGTATTCTAGCAATCAGTGCAAGAATCCCAATTGGCTGAAATGGTTAACATTTATTTTTGGGTGGAGGTTTCTCTTCTCCTGTACCTGATCCCATCCCCCCTTGACTCAATAATGTAGATTAGATTTCCGAGACGGACATGTGCCATACATGCATAATGCTATAAAAAGATACACAAAGTTTTTTGGAAGGGATCCAGGCAGGGAACATCAGCCAAGACATTTTTAAGCAATGAGCTAATTAGTAATGACAGAGGCCAATGTTACTCTTATTTTTATAACCCTTTATGTAATAAGATAGTACGGGCGATGTAAAGATCCACTGCAATAACATCCCACTTTTCAAGAAAGACCTCTGATTGGCTGCGTTTAATTACTGCCCTTTGGAGATAAAGAGAGAGCGAAAGGCTAACCTATGATTAGGGGGGAGTGCCACATCCTGTAATCGAGACAGAAATAAGAGAAGTTCCCCTAAATGGATTTTAAAGGCACTCAATTGATGCTGTATAATAAAGAATATATAGCAAGGTATACAAAAATGGGCACAAGTGGCTGCATATGATAGGCACAGTGGCTGCATATGATGGGCACAAGTGGCTGCATATGATGGGCACAGTGGCTGCATATGATGGGCACAAGTGGCTGCATATGATGGGCACAGTGGCTGCATTTGATGGGCACAAGTGGCTGCATATGATGGGCACAGTGGCTGCATATGATGGGCACAAGTAGCTGCATATGATGGGCACAAGTGGCTGCATATGATGGGCAAATGGGACTGCATATGATGGGCACAGTGGCTGCATTTGATGGGCACAATGGCTGCATTTGATGGGCACAAGTGGCTGCGTTTGATGGGCACATAGTACTGCATATGATGGGCACAGCGGCTGCATTTGATGGGCACAATGGCTGCATTTGATGGGCACAAGTGGCTGTGTTTGATGGACACAGTGGCTGTGTTTGATGGGCACAATGGCTGCATTTGATGGGCACAGTGAGGCTGCAATTGATAGGGGGGGGGGGGTTAGTATTTTGAGCACCAGCCGCCACTGCCACCAGAAGAAAGCTCTATTTGTGTGAAAGAAAAATGACAAAAATTGAATGTAGGTACAGCGTTGCACGACCGTTTTTTTTCGTTTAACCTTTTATTTGGATACGTTTCTTTGTGTTGGATAGCCAATAATATCATCTGGTTATTACGATGGCAGATTTTAAGCATTCATTATTGTGCCTGCAGATCTTTTGTTTTTCATATGCTATTACTATATAGGTCATGATTTATCTTCATTAACAATTGTCATTAACAAACCTTTCATATCTGTGTATGTATAAATATATGAACTACTTTTTACTACGGATGATAAATTGTATCTATACTTGATCAGTTTTTGCATAGTATATTTTGCATTTCCTCCACACCTGGTTTTACCAGTTCCAGCTATATGAATTCCTTTAGGAACACATTTACTTATGATGTATTCTGCTATGATTTATCATTGTTCCAAATATTTCCATTTTGTTTTCTTCCTTCTAGAGTAGCCCTAATGAAGAGGGAGTGTCAGTGCCCTCAAACGTGTTGGCTCTCCTGTTTCTTTGAGAGCTAACACTAATATATATGAATTTGGAGTGCTAGACTTTTTATAGGTGAATTTGCATGCAAATGAATAAAAAACAAATTAATTCTGCGCTGCTCCTAGAACCAGCAGCTAACATACCACTTTTGGAAATAATGGTATTACAAAGCAAGTGAAACATAAAGTGTAGCGCTATTATATAATGTGCCTAGTGCAATGTGCATAAGTGAGTTAAACCACGAAGAGACTATATACATTGAATATACCAATATAAATATTCACGTTAGATATATCTAGACATAATCATAATTATGTGTGAATCCTCGGTTTGAATGTCTCTCATAGATCACATATAGAAATTACAAAAAAGCCAAAAAAGCTAAATAAGTGTCCATAAATATATTCTTCATATGAATAAAATTGGAAGTAGATCTTGAACCCGGTGCATATATCAAATAGTGAAGAAAACCACCACCTGTTAAACTGGAGGCTTACCAGATAGTTTGAACACATCAGAGCATACGCTCTGCGTGTCAAACAGGCTTTAATAAACTGTAGAACAGACTCAGAACGGATATCCACCGGTAGGTATTCCCTCCAGAGATTGCCAAGTTGAAACCAAAAAGGGATGTAATACAACCGACCAACTGGAGCTCAGATGTCCGCAGATATATAATAGTGTTTTAAAAAAGAAAGCAAAAGAGGACCATAGTGTAATTCCGTAAAAGACTTTGATTTATTAGAAAGGTGAATAACACTCACATGATTGAAGATAAAAGACAGCGCTGATGTAAAATCAATAGAAGCAACAGTGAGGATCGTCCCGACGCGTTTCGTCTCTACAGGACATCATCTGGGGTGTCCCACCACTGTTGCTCTCCTCAATATAAAGATAATATGACCCCCATCGTAAGTGTCCACCCCACAAGCCATTGCGGTGTGTGGAAAGTGTACTTCCGGTGTTTCTAAGATGGCGATCTGGCGTGCGTTCCACGCCGCTCATCTAATAATATAGAGCTGCGTTTCATAAGCTAAGTTCCTCTCTGAATGACCTGGAACTAGAATATACATTAACCAAAGGTAGTGAGCCCAGATGTATATTCTAGTTCCAGGTCATTCAGAGAGGAACTTAGCTTATGAAACGCAGCTCTATATTATTAGATGAGCGGCGTGGAATGCACGCCAGATCGCCATCTTAGAAACACCAGAAGTACACTTTCCACACACCGCAATGGCTTGTGGGGTGGACACTTACGATGGGGGTCATATTATCTTTATATTGAGGAGAGCAACAGTGGTGGGACACCCCAGATAATGTCCTGTAGAGACGAAATGCGTTGGGACGATCCTCACTGTTGCTTCTATTGATTTTACATCACCGCTGTCTTTTATCTTCAATCATGTGAGTGTTATTCACCTTTCTAATAAATCAAAGTCTTTTACGGAATTACACTATGGTCCTCTTTTGCTTTCTTTTTTAAAACACTATTATATATCTGCGGACATCTGAGCTCCAGTTGGTCGGTTGTATTACATCCCTTTTTGGTTTCAACTTGGAGATCTCTGGAGGGAATACCTACCGGTGGATATCCGTTCTGAGTTCGTTCTACAGTTTATTAAAGCCTGTTTGACATGCAGGGCGTATGCTCTGACGTGTTCAAACTATCTGGTAAGCCTCCCTTTTAACAGGTGGTGGTTTTCTTCACTATTTGATATATGCACCGGGTTCAAGATCTACTTCCAATTTTATTCATATGAAGAATATATTTATGGACACTTGTTTAGCTTTTTTGGCTTTTTTGTAATTTCTATATGTGATCTATGAGAGACATTCAAACCGAGGATTCACACATAATTATGATTATGTCTAGATATATCTAACGTGAATATTTATATTGGTATATTCAATGTACATAGTCTCTTCGTGGTTTAACTCACTTATGCACATTGCACTATCATTCCACTAGAGGCTCAGCATCCTCTAGTGGGCCCTGTGCTCACTGCCCAGCATCGTGGAGCTCGATTGGCATTTGCCATTGAACACCAGAATTGGCGGGTCCGCCACTGGTGCACTGTGCTTTTCACAGATGAGGGCCATTTCACCCTGAGCACATGTGACAGACATAGAGAAAAGTCTGCAGAAGTTGTTGAGAGCTTTATGCTGCTTGTAACATCAGCATGACCGGTTTGGTGGTGGGTCAGTGATGGTTTCGAGAGGCATATACATGGAGTGACGCACAGATCTCTACAGGCTAGAAAATTGCACCCTGACTGCCATTAGATATCGGAATGAAACTGCTTGGACCCATTGTCAGACCCTACACTGTTGCAATGGGTCCTAGGTTCCTCCTGGTTCACGACAACGCCTGGCCTCATATGGCAAGAGTATGCAGCCTGGTCCTGGAAGATGAGGGAGTTGATACCATTGAATGACCCCCACGCTCGCCTAACCTAAATCCAATAGAACACCTCTGGTACATTATGTTTTGGTCCATCCAATGCCGCCAAGTTGCACCTCAGTCTGTTCAGGAGCTCAGTGATGCCCTGGTCCAGATCTGGGAGGAAATACCCCAAGACACCATCCGTCGTCTCAGTAGGAGCATGCCCCGACATTATCAGCCATGCATACAAGCACATGGGGGCCATACAAGCTATTGAGTACCATTTTGAGTTGCTGCAATGAGATTTAAGGAAAATGGACTAGCCTGCTGCATCATTTTTTTACTTTGATTTTTGGGGTGTCTTTGAATTCAGCCCTCTGTAGGTTAATAATTTTCATTTCCATCAAATGATGTGGCATCCTTTAGTTCTTAACACATTACCCAGTCCATATCCATATAGATATCCAGCATGATATTTTTCCCCTGACGTGTTTTCAAAGTGTTCTTTTATTTTTTTTGAGTGGTGTATATATTTATTTATTTTTTTAATCTCAGTGTTGGTGTTGGAAGTGAAATATTCTAAGTTTAAACTGGTATTAAAGCCAAGAGCAAACATTTATCATATTGCAGCTTACCAATTCTTATACGTGTTTGTATTTGTGTTTGTATTCCTGTTTGTGTTCTGAATTATCCTTTTTTACTTCTATTTTCATCCAGTGACCCAGCCAGTAAGTCTGTAACTGCTTATAAAGTGTTATCTGGTGTTTGGCTTCAATTTGTTTATCATACAGGATTTATATATATATATATATATATATATATATATATATATATATATATATATATATATATATATATATATATATATATATATATATATATATATACATATATATATATATATAAATATATGTATGGTGGTAGTGTGGTACTTCACCAGTGTCAGTGTATGGGTCCAGGATTCTCAACCAGGCAGGTTGAGGGGCTCCAGGGTATTCGCTTGTTTGAGAGGAAACTGGCTTTTCAGTTTCCTCATTATTTAGTAAAGTCCACTTTGGGACCTGGAGCCCGGGGATTTCTTAGAGATCCGGATGGGATGAAATCCCCAGTCCTGGGTCTGGGATTTGAGACTCACCGGCACACTGATTGTTCAGGTGTGTGTGGGCCTGATAGTAGAGTCAAGACCATGGTTTTGGGCTCCACCCTCCTGAGTAGTCCAGGCTTGCAAGGGAGAACCCAGAGAGTGCAGGAGTGCACTCGAGTAGCCAGAGAGTGCAGGCTGCACTGTGAAAGCCAGAGACCCTAGTCTGAGGTCGCTGACAGTAGTCGGGAGAGCTCTGTGTGGGAGCCTGAGCAGTGGTGCGTCTGCAGCTGAAGAGAGCCAGGTGGCTCAGGATTTTGTTCGCAATGCTGCATGTGTAAGCCAGGAGGCTGAATATCCTGTCATTTAATGCTGATGGTGACAACCCCCTGTGAGGGAAACCACTTTTGTTTTCATTTCTGGAACATTGTTTGATTCTCTTTAATAAAAGTGGGCCAACAAACCCTGAAAAGGAAACATTTGTGTGGACTGTCCTCGCTAGCGGGTGCTACACTTGAGCTAAACAACCCCCAACTTTACAATATATATCTATATATATAGATATAGATAGATAGATAGATAGATAGATAGATAGATAGATAGATAGATAGATAGATAGATAGATAGATAGATAGATAGATAGATAGATAGATAGATAGATAGATAGATATAGATAGATATATATAGATATATTATATATATATAAAATAAACAAACAAATTGAAGCCAAACTCCAGATAACACTTTATAAGCAGTTACAGCAGTTTATCTAAATCTGCTAGTACATCTAACTCTCCCCTCCGCTCCCCCTAGACTGACAATGCTGTTGTACAAAGGTGCCTCCTGTGCTCCATCCAGAGTGGGGGAGCTCCAATACAGGAAGTTTGTTACTGGTCAGGTCACCAGGTGAAAACAGAGGGGAAAAGCCTAAAAAAAAGAAAACTAATACAGCCACCACATCTAATGAATGGTAAGCTATAATATACAGTGGGGCAAAAAGTATTTAGTCAGCCACCAATTGTGCAAGTTCTCCCAGAGGCCTGTAATTATCATCATAGGTATACCTCAACTATGAGAGAGAAAATGTGGAAACAAATCCAGACAATCACATTGTCTGATTTTTGAAAGAATTTATTTGCAAATTATGGTGGAAAATAAGTATTTGGACACCTACAAACAAGCAAGATTTCTGGCTCTCACAGTTCTGTATCTTCTTCTTTAAGAGGCTCCTCTGTCCTCCACTCATTACCTGTATTAATGGCACCTGTTTGAACTTGTTATCAGTATAAAAGACACCTGTCCACGACCTCAGTCACACTCCATCACTCCACTATGGTGAAGACCAAAGAGCTGTCGAAGGACACCAGAAACAAAATTGTAGACCTGCACCAGGCTGGGAAGACTGAATCTGCAATAGGCAAGCAGCTTGGTCTGAAGAAATCAACTGTGGGAGCAATAATTAGAAAATGGAAGACATACAAGACCACTGATAATCTCCTTCGATCTGGGGCTCCACGCAAGATCTCACCCCGTGGGGTCAAAATGATCACAAGAACGGTGAGCAAAAATCCCAGAACCACACGGGGGGACCTAGTGAATGACCTGCAGAGATCTGTGACCAACGTAACAAAGGCTACCATCAGTAACACACTACGTCGCCATGGATGGATCCTGCAGTGCCAGACGTGTCCCCCTGCTTAAGCCAATACATGGCCGGGCCCATCTGAGGTTTGCTAGAGAGCATTTGAATGATCCAGAAGAGGATTGGGAGAATTTCATATGGTCAGATGAAACCAAAGTAGAACTGTTTGGTAGAAACACAACTCGTCGTGTTTGGAGGAGAGAGAATGCTGAGTTGCAACCAAAGAACACCATACCTACTGTGAAGCATGGGGGTGGCAACATCATGCTTTGGGGCTGTTTCTCTGCAAAGGGAACAGGATGACTGATCCGTGTACATGAAAGAATGAATGGGGCCATGTATCTTGAGATTTGGAGTGCAAACCTCCTCCCATCAGCAAGGGCATTGAAGATGAAACGTGGCTGGGTCTTTCAGCATGACAATGATCACAAACACACCGCCCGGGCAACGAAGGAGTGGCTTTGTAAGAAGCATTTCAAGGTCCTGGAGTGGCCTAGTGTCAGGTCTCCCACTTACCAGACCAGTGAGTCCGCCTGGGCAGAGGGTAGGCTCCCTTACGTATCTGACTCAGGCCCCTGATAGAGCAGACAGGAAGCCCACGAGTGCGGAGTGGTATGAGGGCCTGGTGTAAGGATCCAGAAGAGAGGTGGTCTTCCAGGAAGCAGGTAGTACTCAGGAACACTGGGAACAGATGCTGAGCAGAAGCTTTTAGGGCTGGTCACACACAGGCAGAGGTTGGCAACGGGCTGGCAGCAGAAGTACAAGAGGAGCAAGCAAAAGCGGGGTCAAACAAGCCGGGGTCAGGTTCAGGCAGCAGTCAAGGAGGTCCAATAGGCAAGCCGGGTCGTAACAGATCAGAACTTCAGGAACACAGGAACACAGAGAGGATCACGGAACTTGGCACAAGAGCTGTTGATCAGGCAGCACTGATCAGAGATTGAAGCAAACCTTAATAGACTGATTGGCGCCAAACACCGCGCACATGCGCGCGCCGATACGCACAGACACCCGCGCACCTGCACGTGCCCCCGGGCACCGGCGTGCACACCAGCACCACCAGGCACATGCATAGCAATGCCCGTAGGCGGATGCGCGCTAACGCGTACGCCCGGGCACCACCGCGCACAGCAAGGCCAGCCGGATCAGACACGCCAGTGCTCCCAGAAGCACGTGCCCCGGCACGCACCGACGCCCAACCAGGTAACCTCTCTGACACCTAGCCAGTCTCCAGATCTCAACCCCATAGAAAACCTTTGGAGGGAGTTGAAAGTCCACGTTTTACCTTCATGCTTGGAATACAGCCTTTACAACCACTTTAATCCACTTTTAGAATGTGTGTGTTCAAATGCGGACTAAGACTGGGATGCCATTAATATTCATGTGCGTTTAAAGGCAGGCGTCCCAATACTTTTGGTAATATAGTGTATATTGTACATTCACATCAGTCCCTGCCCGCAAGGAAATTAAATTCTAAGGTCCCTAACTCAAATTCATACATACACATACTAGGGCCATTTTAGACAGAAGCCAATTAACCTACCAGCATGTCTTTTGAGTGTGCAAACTCTAGGCAGGTAGTGCCGTGGTTGGTATTCAAACCGATGACCCTAGTGCTGCTAATCGGAAGTGCTAACCAATTAGCCACTGTGCTGCCCATTCAGATTTATGCCAAAACACAAAAGTGTTGTTCCAGCCTAAAGCCCCAGTCACATCATTAATGCTCATTCCCACAACGCGATTTGGATATTTTGATTTTCATGCGATTCTGCATGTTGTATAGGGCTGCCCTATGTGCATTTGTCTTATCTCTGTATTGAAATGAAAACAATACTCATAGTCTGCATGGAGTTTTTGAACAAATACTCTTGCGCACAAGTGTGTTGATAGGGATATCCTAATAGTCACACAAGAAAAAAGAAGAAAGAGCACTGATACATTTGTATGGTAAGATCCAGACCTATTGAGAAATACATCTATTGCTGGTTGGTTGATATGCATCTCTGTATGTCACTGGATCAGCTTTCACATTAGCTATGGGGATCTGCTGTGTCGGTTTGTGAGTCCACATATGTTTATATATGTAGTGTGGTTTGCATTATATAGCCTGCATTATACGGTGGAAATTTGGCATTATGCTTATATATACAAGCACACTGCAGAGTTGTCACTCTAGTTCCTCCCCTCCCCACTGAACTGCCCATGATTAGTGGGTGGGGCTTTGGAGCCTCTCTGGGATGGGGTCTATGGATGCACATGTATATTTAAGTAGCTGAAGGCCGATGTGGGGGAGATAACGGACGAACAGTGGAGAAGGATTCTTGAATTTGGATCGGAGGTGTCGGTCTCTCCCTCACAAAAAGCCTCCCACCTGATGTTGCTGCATAGGTCGTATCATACACCAAAAAAGTTGTTCATGTTTGGTCATAGAGTCAATGATGAGTGCCCTAGATGCAGGGGAACAGGCGATCTAATTCATATGGTCTGGAGGTGCCCAAAATTAGTTAGATACTGGCCCGAGATTCTAAAGAAAATAAACACCACCTTCAGAGTTAACTTAGAACTTGATCCCAAGACCTGTGTGTTGGGCTATGTGAATAACGGGCCGAGGGGTAGGAATACAGATTTAGCGATAGCAAGATGTTTGTTCCAAGCCAGAAAACTAATAGCACAATCCTGGCAATCGAGAACACCCCCAACCCCTGAAGCTTAGATTGAAACCATTAACGCTACAGTATGGAGCGAAAGGACATTCTATACTAGATCAGGCAACTATAATACATTTGTGAAATTATAGTACTTGTGGGTCCAAGCAATGCCGTGCTCTTTACCAGTGCTATTTTAGTGCCGAGAGCAATCCCCTTTCCACCCAGATAGAGGTGTTGTGCTGGGCATGGCTTGGAGTTCCGAAACCAAGAGAGAACAACGAAAAAGAACAGTAGCCAAATATAGGGTGTGCCTTGGAATTATGTGGGCCCGATAGGGGGTGGGGGGGGTGACTGGGGGGTGGGGGGGGGGAATGGTGTATCAGACAGAACAGTAATAATATATAAACACGTACGATAATAATAAGAGATTATGTGGCCGGTTGGCCTCGATGCACAAATTGGGTGTTTTATATGCTACACATTTGTATTATTGTAATTATTTAAATATGGAATGCATAAAGTAAAAGAAGGAAAGTTTGAAAGGCCACAATGATGTGACTAGGTAAGAGACACATATGAGTACCAAACTGAAAGCTGTCTCCGCATTAAGTTAACTGAAGTGGCTGAGAAAATAAAAAAAAAAAGGGAAGGGAAGGGAAAGGAAAAAAAAGAAAGGAAAAAAAGAAAAAAAAAAAAGTAGCTGAAAGAGGTAGCACTGCTAATCTCTGAGGAAGAAGGTATACCTTCGAAACGCGTCAGACAGCAGTGGTTCCCGTGTCCTCTCTTTGTCATCTGGAGACTGTTGATACCAGACCGATTAAGACTTTATATTGTGGCTCCCTTTAACACGCTTGTGAGTAGTTTTTAATCCATTCCTTTATTAAAACTTATCAAAGGATAATGCACAAGGCTGGTCTGCATGGAGTTTGCATGCTCTGTATGTGGGTTTCCTAGGCTACTAGGGTACTCTGCCTTCCCCCCCCTATTCCAAAAACAAGCTGGTAGCTTTACTGACTCATCTCTAAACTGGCCATAGTATGTGTGTGTGAGATCGGGACTTTGATTGTAAGCTTTTGAGGGCAGGGACTGATGTGAATGTACAATATGTAAAGTGTTATGTAAATTGTCAGTGCTATATAAATATTTCCAATAAATAAATACTATAGAATATATCTATTACTATAATTTAAAAAAAAAATAAGAAGACATTGGAGCTGATTTACTAAGGTTGGATTCACGCTTTTTGCAATGCCTTGTCACACCTGCATGTGATGCGTAAAGGCAGCCCATTCAAAATGAATGCACTCCAGCTAGGGCTGCCACCTGTCCGGGATTCCCCCGGACAGCCCGGGCTTTGAATCAGGCAGACTGAAATCCAGACACATGTAGCAATATGGACAACCGTAAAGTACAGTCATCCTCCGATATTTCTATGCATCGCATGTCCCTCTAGTACTCAGTGTTATCAACTGACATCATATTTGTGAGCTAAACAAAAGGGATTGTGGGATGAGTAGTTCCTAAGACTGATAATTCCTTTGCATGATTATGCACCTGGACTACATATCCCAGGGATGCTACCATCAGGGAGATTGCTGGAAGTAGCTAAAAAAGAAGCAAAAGCCTGCACGGAGCTCTCTTTCTCCTGGGCCTGACATGAAGCAACTTCTCTGTGCATGGAGAGAGGGGTCGCAGCCTACCATGCAGAATACCACATTCCAGCTCATATCAGAGGGACCTAGCTCTGCTTGCTGTTGATCTGACATCCATCCAGAACCACTCTGGTCGCCTGCCAAACTGTGTACTGAGCTTCACATCGGGAGATCGATACGGCGGATGTGCTGCATGAGTGCCACTACATGGCCCACTGTTCGGAAGGCATTGAACCGGCCTGGTCGTTGGTGAGAGGGCAATTGCCCAACCTTTACAAATCCTTTCTCACGTTTTCACTTGGACACTTTGCACAGACATCGCTACCTTAGGAATACTTTACTGAACCTACTTTGAACGCTGCGCATAGACACCTTTAGCTTTCCAAGATTTCAAGAAATCTTTTTCTTTTTACTACACCTTATTGGATTAAAGTTAATGAGCTCCTACATGCCGGTGAAGACCATCAGATCTGCAATGGGGACATTACTGTCATTACTGCTATAAGGGCCCTTATACCATTACCTTTAATTCAGACCTCTCATCAGTGTAACAGTTAATCGGTTGGCCAAGGTTTCCATCTTCAGAAGTTTGTCAGTATAATCAGTTAGCTGTGTTTATCCTTACAGGTGCTAGCAGTACTTAATTGAGGAAGTGTATATAATAGACTGTTTACTTGCTAATATCTTGCCTTGTGTTATTCGGAGGAATTCCTTTGCCGAGTTGGCGCTGTTGCCTAAAACTCAGCAGATCTATTACCTCCTCTTTGTAACATCTCTTTTGAACTGTTCTAGTAAATATTATCAGAACATAAATACACAGAGTTTTCTGACTTATTACTTTAAGGTGGTGCAAGGATGTTGGAACCCAGAGTGTCAGGTGGGTTGGAATGTTCATCAGGTCCTGGCAGTGCAGAAGAGCAGGTAATTCCATGCAGTTCCTTAGGGGGTCGTGCTACACACATTATTCAGACTGGGCTGTGGCTCCCCAAGTGACCAAGATAGTCACACGCAAATCTGTTGCCGTCCGGAAGCTGTGGGTGTGTCAGAAACCATGAACCAGACCAAGACAGAGTTACAGTAAAATCACACTTGTTTATTAATAAAAATAAAAAGGTAAATAGAGTAAGCATAGTCAAATCATATCCAGAGTCCAGTAACCGGATCGGGTAGTCAGCCAAGCCAGAGTTCAGTAACCAGATCGGGTAATCAGCCAAGCCAGAGTACAGTAACCGGATCCTGTAATTAGCCAGGCCAGAAGTCAGGGATCCAAGTAGAGGAACAGCAAGCCGGTCTTTATACAGCAACGCAGGCGTTGTTTTCTTTTGCTGTGACCAAGGCAAAGGCAGAGATCAAGTGAGCTGGACAGCTTTAAGTAGGCAGGACTGATGAGCAGAATCAACAACAGCTGGGTAACTGTGGAGAGAGATGGGAGCTGGCAATTAGCCGACAGCTGAGCGTCCAGCTCAGAGAAGGAAGGGCTGAGCTCAGCCCTGACAGGGTGCCTGTCTGGGGGCAGGTTCGGCATCACTGGGGGGCAGGGCGATGATGTCAGCAAGAAACATTTGACCACACCCACCATTTAATGCGGCACCGCATTACCACTCTCCTTGGGGTGTTCCAGGCTGCTAAAGTGTTCGGGTCTGGCTTTAAGAAAAGGTAACATTCCTACTGTAACTCCAGCACAGGCAACAACGCACATGGTTCTGTTTTACAACTCATGGCAAAGTTTATTTGTGCTTAGCTAAACTGCTTTTTGCTGTCCTAGTGCACAATAACAAGACTGCTGTGCTGCATGCACCACACAGTGCATTGTGTTAACGACTACGTGATCTATGCACACGTTGTGGGAAGGTCTTAATGCCCAGCCACCGCAAATGTGCACCCACAGGGCTCTGAGCTGATAGCTCATTCCTATCCCACTGATCAATCTTTCGATCACTGTTTGCAATCAGCAGCTCCTGACCGTGTGACCACCATAACCGTCATCAATCACGTGACGAGGAAGTCACCTCCACCTCCTGGAGTTAACATCCATGGAAATGGCCACAGCAAATGAACCCTGAAGCAGTGTGTTTACTTTGCAAAGTGAATGTTCAAGTAAAATTGAAGCGAAGCTGCATTCTCTTTCCATACCCAATCTTGTTCATGGGAAATCCAGAATAAAAAACAGGATTTTCCCTTGCACATGGAGGATATGACAAAACACAGCTTTGCATTAAGTGAAAATTCTCTACTCTTTTAGTAAGTCAAACCATTGCCTTTTCCTGACAATGAAATTAATTAGTGGGTACTGTTATTTAGTTTAGGCTTTTTTTTTGTAATGGCTTTTTTGGTCTTTTTTTTTTTCACTGAGTTGTATTTGTGTGTACTTTCTTTTTGTACATTTTTTCTTTTTTTCCTTTTTGTTTTGTTTGTTTTTTTGTTTTTGTTTTTGTTTTTTGTTTTTTTTTGGGGGGGGGGGTCACTGTTGTATTTGTGGGTACTATATTTTTGTACTTTTTTTTACTCTGTTGTATTTATGGATATTTTCCTTTATTTATGCTCCTTTTTTGTTTTTTTTTCCACTGAGCTGTATTAGTAGGTGTTTTTTTTTTCACTGTGTTGTATTTGTGGGTACTTTTTTTCCTTTTTTTTGGTCTTATTTCACCATATTGTATTGCATCCCAGCCCCCAACACATTCTGGCAACCAAACATGCCATTCCTAAACCCCCCCCCCCCCATTTGATAGGGACAGCAGTATTTGCTGGTAAACAGAAGGTCTATCTCTTTAATTGTGTAAGGAGGTGTGTACTCCGCACACACAGGTAACCTCCCCGGGTTCAGCCTACTTTTAATTACAGCAGAGGATAATTCTTTTTAATTTGCTTGCACATCTTGTCCTGTGTCACTCTTGTCTCCCAGAGGAAACAGAGTAGATCCCTGACATCCCAAGGTAGTCATACAACAATTCACTGTCCAAATCAGATCCAATTTTTTATTTATTTTTTTTTTGCTACAATTTTACAAGTCTCAGTTAAAGTTTTTTTCTTTTTTTTTTTTATTTCTTAGACTTTTTAAAACATTGTAGGAAGTTTTAGCAGACAGACTTACAACCTGGCAAAGACTCTTTAGAAAAGTTTATTTTGATATTTAAACTTAATTATGCTAATTAAAGTCCTTCATTAAAGTCTTTGAGTAAGTCAATAGAAGTGTAACAGGAAAAGCAATGGGAATATTTCAGTGTAAAAAGACTTCAGGCATCCCCAGCAATGTATGGAATGGAATTAAAAGCCAGATTCAAAGTCATGCACCTGAGGGATTGGAACTGGATCTCATGCACATGCTACAGCAGACGCGGTGAGTAACCATTATACATTTACTCTGTTCAATTAGTATTAAAAACTGTAATTATATATATAATTTTAGTTTATTTCTATTTAACTTACTAAGATTTTTTTACCATGTATGAATTTGCAGTCATGTGTGTTAAATTGTATTTCATGTGCGTTTTTACATTACTAATGGGTCCTCCTTCCTTTTTTGTTTTTTTTGTAAAAAAGGACCCGTTAGTAATGTAAAAAAGCACATGAAATGCTTGCGTTACCATTTTTTTTAACACACATGCTTGCAAATACTTACATCGAAAGAAAAATCTTTAAAAATAAATTGGCTAAAATTTATATAATTTATTTTATTCATTTATCTTTTTTTTTTTTTTTTTTTATGTTTTCAAAAAATCTATGTATTTTTCAAACAGAATACATTTTTAAAAATTGGGTGAATTCTGGATAAAATTTGTCTGGATCTAACGTTTACAAGAGTCCTATTTTCCATGCATCACTGTATTTTTTGCATGCGTGTTGTTAGGCAATTTAAGCTGCTGATTTCACATTTTATCGATAACGAGATAGCACTCGTTGCAAAAGAAAAACAAAACTGCATTCTACTTATGTTCTAGAGTGCAGATAATGTGTTACAGATCAAAAAAAATAACAAACTGATTGATTTGTGCTGTGCAGCTACTGGATATGGCAACTTAAAAAATGTTTATATACATTGGCTGCAGTAAATGTTGCATGTTGTTATAATTTAGGAATCCACATAGCTGTAATGGATCATTCACACTTGCAGTGATTATTGCCGTCCGATCCGTGGTGGATTGCTTTTCCGCGGGTATTTTACAGGTAGTGGAGAAGTGTTATGTTGCCTCCTCACTGCCTGTTTTATATCTCAATGTTCACTTCACTGGTTCGTGTTTTGCAACAATACCGAATGCACCATGCCGATTCATTTTTTGCATGTGTACAGCGTCATGTGGCTGAATTTGTGTGTTTAGGTGGGCGGTCTGCTGAATGGGAGCAGAATGAAATGAAAGTGACTTTTGTGACATCCGACTCCGTTCAGTTTTTTGCTGCAGGAGCTTTCTGGACCAATATTAGATCTATGGGACTTGCATCCATTCAACTCAGACTACCTCCTATATATCATAGGAGATTAACTAAAACTGGAGCTGGTGAAGCTGTGCATAGTAATCGGCTTCTAACTTCAGCTTGTTCAATTTTAGGCTTCGTTTTCCACTTGTGTAACTTGTCCTGCGACTTGGGACTGCAAAGTCGCATGACCAGTTGTACCCCATAATTTCCAACGAGTACCGTTCATATCTGTAGGACTCCAAAGTTGTGCTGACTTTGGAGTGCAACTTTTAACAAAACTTTTTAGATTGGTGCAGCTTGGATACAACTTTGGCTTTGACCAGTAATAATGGGCAACTGTTGCACTGTATAACATTCAGGTACGACTTTTATGCAGTTTTTTGAGGGTTAACATTGAAGTCTATGGCCCTCCAAGGTGCATGAACTACTTTTTGAAGTTGCTGCAACTTTAAGTCGCACATATATGAGTGGTTACATTGGGAAAACATGGAAAATCACTTGTCATGTGACTTTGGGGTCCAAAGTTGCATGACCAGTCACACAAGTGTTAACGGAGCCCAAGCTTTGATAATACATTTGGGGCTGTTCTAGTTCAGTACACGTTATCTTGTAACAACATATAGCACAAAGCACCAGAACACTGAGGTGTGATGTTTGAAAGCTTTAAGATGCTGCTGGAAAAATGCCATTAAAGTAATACAATTTTGTTAACGGCTCCTTTTAGTCATCTAGTCTTGTTATCCTTATACAGACTATATTAATTTATATATTGCACTATTATACACATACTGTATGTAATTTTGTGATACATGAACCCTTATAGAATTTAGACAAGTTCTTCTTCTTTTTTTGGGGGCTGCAAACTCCTTACATAACCAGCAATGATACTTCATTAATCTGACCTTATCAGTGAAATCTGTTATCAGTAGGTTTCTGCACTTTCTACTCCATTGTTTTATACACAGTATGATTGAATATGCCTAGAGAGTACGCTACAAGGGAACAATTCTGTAATCGCTGGTCGCTAATTGCTTGTGTCCACAGCTCTTGCATCACAGGACCTATTCTTGATGGACACAAAAGATAACAAAATTGGTCTGTACAGCCATAACAATTTTTATATAAGGCCAACCATAGATGAATCAAAACTTTGCCGGTTCAACAGGAACCATCCAAATTCCGATCCATCTATGGGAAGGCTTCTTGTACTGAAGTCGATCTGTTGATCAGTTTCAATACAAACAGATGTTGTGTTTTTCTATACATAAATCTATACTCAAACCAAAAAGTTAATGAGAGAAAAAAAAAATCGGGCAGACTTAATGGACTACTTGGTCTTATTTCTGCTGTCACTTTTCTGTTTTTATGTTTCCCGTGTGATTACTGCCAGCCCCTATAGCCACCAGTAGTGATCATTGTATTCTGATGGTGGGGAAACCTACCACTGCCAAAATACAATGGCAAAGCAGGAAGGATTCCCCCCCATCAACACTGGCTGTATTGATGGGGGAACCAAGTGATTTTCTTTCCTCCAACCATGGGTTGAAGGAAAGAAAATCGATAGATTTTTCTCTGTCAACACGCTCTGTGTTGATGGAGGAATCTCTCCCATGGTTGAAGAAAGAGAAAATTGCATAATCTATGGCTTGCTTAATCATAAAGTTTGCTTGAAAAGTTGATGCGTATCACACAGCCCCAATCTGGCCATTCACTTGAGAGCTCAATCATTAGGAAACAATCTGTTCTTTGTTACCCGAAAAGGATCCGGTCTTTCACCTCTTTACTCAATCTGCTTTCCATGAACATTTTATTTATTGCAGATATTTATATAGCTACAATGATTAATGCAGAACCCTACATGTTGTACATTCACATCATCCCCTGCCCTCAAAAGATTACAAACAGTCTCTATATCACATAATACCTGCATATATTAGGGGCAATTTAGACAGGAGGCAACCTCCCAGCATGACTTTGGAGTGTGGGAGAAATCCAACACAAGCACAGGGAGAAAATGAAAACTCCACGCATATAGTGTCTTGCTGGGGGTGCTCAGCCAAGCTAGGCATGCATTTTTACAGAGTGGTTGTATTGTATTGGTTTGTCAAGTCCCCTTCCTATTTGTCTGCACCATGACCTGCACATGGGAGTTGATTCACAAAGGTGGAAGTAGTGATGGCAGCCTGCACAGTTTTCCTGGCAAGGGTTGTTCTGTCTAAGGGTGACATTTTTATTGTAGATAGAGCCTGATGGCTTAAGCTGGCCCCTACCTTCTTGTGTCCTCGATACTCCAACTCTATTCTTGTCCATTTTGGGGTTTTGAGTGTTCCTGTTATATTATGAAAAATGTAAAATGAAGAAGTCCAGTTGGGATGATGGGGAATCGGCAAAGGAATGATGACTCCTGGAAAGTGGACTTTAGAGGGTTTTTCTAGCCAAAAGATGACATTGTATTTGTAGATAGAGCCTGATGGGTTGAGCTGGCCTGTGGCTTCTTATGTGTCTTTGATACTCCAACACCAAGGCTTCCGTTCCTGCTAGAATTCCCAACTCTGTTCCTGTCCACTTTGGAGTTTTGGGTGCACCTGCTCCTCCTTTTTTACATTTTGTAATATAAAATAAAGAGGAAGTCCAGTTGGGATGGTGGGAACCTCTCCTAAAGGGCACAGCAGGTGTATAGATCAAGAAACTCAGCACAGCGATGGTAAGATCCCCTAATATAGAGCACATCAGGTGTACAAACCCAGGAACTTGGCACATGGATGGTGTGAGCCCCTCATAATTAGCACAGCAGGTGAGCAGACCAGTAATTCAGTGCAGGGATGGAACCCCACATAATGGAAACAGCAGGTGTGCAGACCCAGGAGCTATTCATGGAGATGTTGGAAATCCCTCATAATAGTCACAGCAGGTGTGCAGACCAGGGCACAGTAGAGGGATGGTTGGAACCCTTCATAATGGACACAGTAGGTTTTACAGATTCGGGAACCCATCACAAGGATAGTGGGAACCCCTCATAATGGGCACAGCAGTGGTGCAAACCTGGAAACTCGGGACAGGGATGGTGGAAACTCTAGGCCCAGAGCAAGAGAAAATCTAACAAGTAGGTACAGTAGTAATGTGACAGTGTGAATAGGAAAGCTAGGGAACCAAGGTTAAGTGATCATTAACAGGTTATTCAGAGGTTACCTTCCTTAGGTGGTGGTATGTTGGCTGGAAGGGGCTTTGGAGATGGTCTGATGAGAAGAGTGTTGAAAGCCCACTTTGTGATCTGCACACGAAAAGTGGACCTCCCACACACATCCTATGCTCTTATGGTCACCAAATTTTTAGAAGCCACAGCAACCAATGAGTAGTTTGGGGTCTTTGAAGGCAGTCATGGTGGTATTGGTGTAAAATAATCGGGGACCCATCTTCATTGTGGCATTCATTGCAGTCAACTGGATTTGGGTCAGGTTGGTTTGGAGAATGTCCCCAAGATAGTGTGTTGCTCTAAGGGCCCAATATATGTACTACTTCTGCAGATACAGAGATTAAGTCCAAGTTTGTTTGAAGATTGCTACGGCAATTGGAACGTATTCAGGTGTGATTTTGGTTATTAATGAGGGAATATCAATGGTAGTTGGGGATGCTCTAGGACAGTGATGGCGAACCTTGGCATACCAGATGTTTTGGAATGATATTTTCCATGATGCTCAACTACACTGCCGAGTGCATGAGCATCATGGGAAATGTAGTACCAAAACATCTGGGGTGTCAAGGTTCACCATCACCGGTCTAGGACGTTGACTGTATACATCTGTTCAAACCTTGTCATGACTTTTTAAGCACACTGCCCCTATCTATTGTGGACTTCATACTTGACAATGGCACAATGAATTTCAAACAAGTACATCCATGGCTACAGTTTTCAGTTTGCTGCTCTTACTTCACATGTGATAGATTCATATTTGATATGGGGAGCGACTGCTAAAGGCTGACTTAGTTTGCTTTGAGAATGGGACTCTTTTCTGTTGGTTTATATGACAGTGTTTCTATACCCCCCCCCCCTTTTTTTTTTTTCTCCATTCACGGCACCCTTTGAGAATAATTTTGAGGCACCTGTGTATAAAATGGGGTCCCCAATCACATCAAAAGCCCTCTCTTTTATTAGCTGAGTATTGAAATCATTATGTGCTGGAAGCTTGTTGTATGCAACACACACTACCTGCCTTTTGTCATAGAACAGGAAGAGAACATAAACAAGTGCATATAACACAATAAGGATGGTACTTCCTCTGATTGGCTTAACATAGATAACACACTATTATACTACAGCACCACCTGCTGGATAGATGGGGAAAATGCATAAACACAGTCACAATATGTAAGCAGATTGCTGTTCTTCCATCCTCAATCCCTCCCTTCCACATTGGAGCCATTAGTCCCCCCCCCCCCACCTTTCACATCAGTCTGTGGTCCCCCCTTTCACATCAAAATCCTTTGCCCCCCCCCCCCCACATTTTCCATTAGTTTCCATCACATTAGCATACTCTGCTCAACTCCCCCCCCCCCCCCCCACACCCTTCCTTCACATCAGTTGTCAGCCTCTCCCTTCAAATCTTTCAAATTTGAGTCCTAAAACTCCCTCCTCAACCCCCCAACCATTTTTATAATAAAGTCACAGTTCCCAATCTTTACCACAGTGTGGCTTTGGCAGCATGGTGGTGAGCTGAATGATAAGATTATAGAAGCCCCTCTTTCACATCAGAGTTCTCAGTCCATACCCCTGTTCACAGAAACATACCTGCCCCCCTCCCCTTCTCACATCAAATCGAAACTACATGTGAAATTGTTCTGTGAATGAGGCAACATCAAATGTTCTTATTCTATATTCTCTGTATATCGAATTTTGTAAATGGGGGCGGGGGGGGGAGGTTCATTCAGTTTTGGCCATCTGCATAGAATGAATTTACACACCGGTTTGCTGGATGAACACAGATGAGATGAATGAAAAAATAAATATATTACCAAAAGTATTTGGATGCCTGCCTGTACACGCACATGAACTTTAAGACTGGGATGCCATTAAAATTCATTATCTATCTATCTATCTATCTATCTATCTATCTATCTATCTATCTATCTATCTATCTATCTATCTATCTATCTATCTCCTTCCTCTTTAAAAAAAACTTAGAATGCCATTCTCTTCGCTCACTCTGCATTACCCGACTTCCTGTAAGGTAAACAGAATTCTCCTGTTGATCGTTTTGGCACGTTGCAACAATTTTACCAGCTGATGGCCTGAGAAATCTGGAGATGATTGTAAAGATAAGGCAAGGAATTGCTGTTTTCATTTTTTTTTTTTTTTTTTTTACTACTGAAAAGCAAACATATTACCTTAGCGGGGCAGAGGCAATTGACTGCTTCATGGGAAGCTGAAGAGTGATTACAAGAGGAGAGCGTGAAGTTTAATGAGCCGCTGTATAAACTTCACAAGCGAGCCCTTTTTCTTTATCCCCAAATAGCTTTAGCGGAGGTATGAAATGAAATTTGGATATATTTGTCTGTAATACTATTACTGACATTGGATGACCAAGTCACACATTTTGGATTCTCCTGGATATTTGTATTGATGCCTGTCTGATCTGCAGGGAACTGCGTTAATCAGGAATTCAGAAACTTGTGATCCCTGAATTTTATCATTGGACAAATCTTCACATCTACAATAATGGGAGTTTCTTGTGATCAGGACTAGAAGTATGATATATAAACATTTAAAGTGCAGCACTTTTTCAAGACTGTAGTCTGAGTCCAGTTTTAGTTCCATACAAACTTTATTAAACTAAAAGTCCAGTCCAGTTTCACGCAACAATAACTTTGTTGCTTGCCGTAATTTGGTTCTATTCTTAATCAACTGTGGCCAATTATATGCCTATCTTGGCCCTTTACTATGCCTATGTTTTGCCTTGACAAGTTCCCCCTCTGCCCCTCATCATCATGCTAATGACATTTTTGAAAAAACCTTTTCAAAGCTTTCTACTTTTTTTTTTTTTTTTTTTTTTTTTTTTATTTTTTTTTTTTTTTAGTTTAGGTAGCACCCTCTAGTCTGTATGCTAGATGTTAGTGTAGGTTTGTTAGAGCAGGTAAATTTAGTTGGCTCAAGTCTGAGCTGTGAATCTGGGTCAGGATTCAGTAACTCAGTGCTGGATGACTCATCCTAGAAGCCTCTCTGGTGCCTCCCCCTGTTTACTGGGACATTGGAGAATGTTCTAGACATAGTGGGTGGAGGTTAGGAGAAGCGGTGGTGCTGGGATCAGTAGCCACAAGAGGATGAGTAGAAATAAGGGCGCTCTGGTGAGGCTGGATGTCCGGTCCTTAGTAGCAGTGGAGAGATGGCACTGAGGACAAAGCTTTATGAGGAGAAATGGCTCTGGAGGATCATTAGAGGGCTTTTACACCGAGCAGCAGGGGCGTCGGCGGCAAAGCGGCACTATTTTTAGCACCGCTTACCGCCGTTTTAGCAGCGCCATTCGCCCGCTAGCGGCCGAAAAAGGGGTTAAATCCGCCCGCAAAACGCTGCCGATATCGCAGGGCTGTCCCGTTGATTTCAATGGGGAGCAGCAGTGGAGGAGCGGTAAACGCACCGCTCCAAAGAAGCTGCTGGCAGGACTTTTCTTGACGTTCTGCCAGCGCACCGCTCCAGTGTGAAAGCCCTCGGGCTTTCACACTGGAGACAATGGAGCAGCTGTTTGAGGGTGGATTGCAGGCGCCTGCAAAACGCCCTCAGTGTGAAAGGGGTCTTAAGGAAAAAGGTGCCTCTAAGTGCACGAGTGCCTTTCTTTTCCTTGTACAAGCTGGACATTGTAATACTTTGCTACACAACCAAGGGGCTCAGGTTCCTGCCTGAAATGTGCCATTCCATTTAATCTGACTGAGTGCTTTCACAGTAATCCAGCTGAGTTCTGCAAGAAAGTGGGTGCTGGAGGAAGAAGAGGAGCTGTATATAGCAGGGACGTGTGGTGAGGCACTGGCTGGTATCAGAGCCAGATACACACAGGTTACATACGCCACAAATGTTCGTGCAAGAGCAATAATTATAGCACTAGACCTCCTCTATAACTCTAAACATGTAACCTGTAAAAAAATTTAAAGCGTCGCCTATGGAGATTTTTTAAGTTCTGAAGTTTGGCGCAATTTTAAAGCATAACATGTTGGGTATCTATTTACTCTGCGTAACATCATCTTTCATAGTATACCAAAAAATCGGGCTAATTTTAATTTTTTTTTTTTTTAAGTTGTTGTTGTTCATGAAACCGTTTTCTTTCCCCAAAAAAATTCTTGTGAAAAATTGCTGCGCAAATACTGTGTAACATAAAATGTTGCAATGACCCCCCCCCCCCTCTTTTTTTTTTTTTTTTTCCCTAGGATATCTGTTAAAAAAAAAAAAAAAAGTGTATGTAATATATATATATATATATATATATATATGTATGTATGTATGTATGTATGTATGTATGTATGTGTGTGTGTGTATATAATATATTTTTTTTTACATGCACATGAACTTTAGTGGCATCCCAGCCTTATGTCTCGTACACACTATCGGATGATAAAAATCACTTTCAGATTGATCGCTCGATAATCTGATCGTTAGTACACAGCTTTCGACAGCCAATCAAGACATTCTGTCCAATAAAATCTGAAGGGACAAACACGATAGCCCATCGTACGACAATCGTTTAATCAGTACAGTATGTGTCTGCTCAAGATCGATAGATGAACACCACGCATGATCTGAAACGTGAAAATAACCCGGAAGGAGATGGGAGAATATAGCCAAAATGCAGACACAGGGGCCACACATATTTTACATAATTTCCGATACGTAGCTATGCACACTGGAAAGTTTTTCAAAAATCCTACTTTTCGTAGAGCACATTTTGCACTGTTTTATTTGATCTTAGTTTTATGCAACAAAATGCGAACAATTCGTCGTACAGTAAGCTGATCGTGTGTACGAAGCATAAGTCCATAGGGTTCAATATTGAGTTGGCCCACCCTTTCAAACTATAACTGCCTTCTGGGAAGGTTGTCCACAAGGTTTAGGAGTGTGTCTATGGGAATATTTGACCATATTTCCAGAAGTGCATTTGTGAGGTCAGGCACTGATATTGGACGAAAAGGTCTGGCTCGCATTCTCTGCTCTAATTTTATCCCGAAGGGTTCTATTGGGTTGAGGTCAGGACTCTGTGCAAGCCGTCAAGTTCCTCCAACCCAAACTCGTTCATCCATGACTTTATGGACCTTGCTTTGTGCATTGGCCCAAATCATTTGGTGGAGGGGGGGGATTATGGTGTGGGGTTGTTTTTCAGGGGGTGGGCTTGGCCCCTTATCCAGTGAAGGGAACTTCCGGTCCTGTGGAATGCACGCCAGGAACGAAGGCGGTTTTACACCCACAGCTCCATTTTGAGGCTTGTTTTTATCATACTTGTTGTAAGTACCCACTCCCTTCTTTAATAAAACCTTTTTAATGGTACTTCACTATCCGTTTCCTTCTATTTTTACTTCTGGGTACCTGCTGTGTTCGGGCTGAGAAACTCTTTAAAGTATTTCTGGACCTGAAGGCGTATCATCTTATCCACCATTCCAGGATTCTTTACCAAGCTTTAAAATGACCCACCAGACTGAAAAGCTGGGGGTCGTTGTGATCTGGTGAGTGGGGATACGTGAGGGGGTGATGCACACCTGAATTTCTCTGAAGCACTTTATATTTACTTCACTGTGGATTGGAGAACCTGTAGTCAATTTATTTGGACTTTATTTCCACCTATTGTATTTTGGACTTTCTTTTGGTCAAAAAATTTTCACTTATTGTTTGCAAGCGCTATATTTATTTTTATAAGTATAATGTACAGAGTACGTGGGTCAGGAGTAAGTAACAAACAAAACAACGTATAGAGTACAGCAGTCGGGATGAGCGCCACGCTCACATCAGAGTCCTCCCTTACACCAAAGTCCCAACATTCTTCCTATAATCACAGTCTGCAGAGTCAGTCGCCCCCAGAGTGGTACCTTGCGGCAGAGCCCCCAGAGTGGTACCTTGCGGCAGAGCCCCCAGAGTGGTACCTTGCGGCAGAGCCCCCAGAGTGGTACCTTGCGGCAGAGCCCCCAGAGTGGTACCTTGCGGCAGAGCCCCCAGAGTGGTACCTTGCGGCAGAGCCCCCAGAGTGGTACCTTGCGGCAGAGCCCCCAGAGTGGTACCTTGCGGCAGAGCCCCCAGAGTGGTACCTTGCGGCAGAGCCCCCAGAGTGGAACCTTTTATCGGTGTGCCTTTACACACACCTTTTCACCTTAGTGCTTGGTGTGGTAGGCAGCTGGCGGGAAAAGGCTTTAAAAAAAAATCCACTTGTTGCGGCTCTGAACTGCACAAGTGAGTCGTGGAGCCAGCTGAATAGTGAACTGATGTGGTTGGCTACAGATTGGGCATTGAGGCTTGTTAATAAAAGCCATGTTTGATGTGTGCCATGATGTCACAGCACAGGTGTGTACCCAGCCCTGCCCTGTTGCCTGATCCGAGGCCGGGCTCAGCTGTTCACCAATCGGATGGCTTCAAATGGCAGCAAGTGCATTTTTCATGGGCACTGGATTGTTAGAGCGATTTCTGTTGAGCGGCAGTGGGCACACATGGATCATACAGTGTGTGCACACACTATATACACACAGACACACAGTATACACACAGACACACACACACACACACACACACACACACACACACACACACACACACACACACACACACGACAGACACAGTATACAAACAAGACACACATAGTATACACACACACACAAACACACACACACACACACGTAGTATACACACACACACACACACAGTATATATACAAAAACGTACACACACACAGTACACACACACAGTACACACACACACACTATACAGACACAGTATACAGACACAGTACACACACACTATATACAGACACAGTACACACACTATACAGACACAGTACACACACACACACACACACACACACACACACTATACAGACACAGTATACACACACACACACTATACAGACACAGTATACACACACACTATACAGACACAGTATACACACTCACACACACATAGTATACACACAAGACACACACACACTATATATACAAAAACATACAGACACACACACACGCACTTATCATCTAGTAATGAGCCCAACGCACTGCTGCTGCCCCATCTCCTGACATGCTGGGACTTGTAGTGCCCCAGCAGCTCAGACACATTCGGTGGTAATACAGGAAAGGAGGATGTGCCTGTGTAGTGGTGGGCAGGTAATCAGTAGGGAGGTGTAGCAGAGATTGGGGGAGAAGTTCGGAACATCCTTCCCCCAGGAGAAGTGCATTTCTCACACACAGAAAAATGATCTAACAGCCTCAGAGACAAGAGCTCTGCTAGAGGAAACGCATCCTCCCCCTTCTGCTCACCAGAGAAAGCACTGATAAAATAACATTTAATTCAGCCATGTTAGTCAGCTTACCTTGCATCAGCCTGAAGTCCATCCCACACTGCAGCTGTGTCCCCGCCTTCCTCTCCTCCAGCTGTCGGCATATCCTGCTCTGTATTCAAAGAAGCCGCGTGAGGTGAAGGCGGCGTGTACACTGCGTTCCCATTGGCTGAGGAGGTAGTGGAGGGGCGGAGCAGCTATAGCCTCCCAAATTTTACCTCAATATAATGGCAGTGTCAGACATTTCAGGGACAGATGTAAAAATACACAGATTTTTGGCCACCCTGATGGGGGGGCCCCCTAGTGGCTTGGGGCCCTCGGTCAGTGCCCGAATGGTCAGTCCGCCCCTGCACACTACTTACTGACCAGTAGTGCCGGCTGAATGGCTTAGTACCTCCATGATGTCTCGAACTACTAAACTTTTATGTACTATACTAACTTTAGATTGAAGCTCATTATATACCATTGGTGGAAGCAATGCAAACTCATGAAGCTGTAGCAGCCTTGATAAAGGAAGACTTTGGAATTCATTCATCACCCTTGATAAACGTTTACCCATCCATGTTTGATCCAGTTTGTGTGATTGAGACTATATACTGCAAGTGCAATTCCCTTTACAAGTTCCATCTTTACTTTATGTGTTGAGATCAGATAACCACTCGGGAATTTAGTACTGATAGTTACAATCTCCGATGGCCTGTCTGACCAACCTGCTAAAATTGTTTTGCATAGGGCTCTGCAACTGTAAACCAAGCACAACGGGCTGCAAAATAAATTTTACAGATTATTGAATGATATTGCATGGACAAATTCTTTGATTAAATAATGGGCATTCTTAGGGGGTATTTGTACCCTTGGGGGTGTATTTATGCTGTGTGAATGCCTTAAGTATTTTTATCTCTGTCACAAAAAAAATCACCATAATGTATCCAATATGTGTTGTGTGTGTGTGTGTGTGTGTGTGTGTGTTCCCCCCCCCCCCCCCCCCCCCTCTGAATTACAACAGTCAGTAAAATACCACGTTGTGGCCACTAGGTGGAACTGACAATCATAGGAGTAGAAAATGCCATAGGCAAGCAAATGGCCACAGTTTGGAGACCCCTGGCCTAGGCAAATGATGACAGTGCCCCCGGGGCCTCCTGAGATAAGTTCATATCCTAGGAGGCACCAGGAGCTATACATGTTACCTCATGCGCTGGAAGAGGAGGGGGCGGAGCTAGTGGAGCATCATTGGAAGACTATGCTGGTTCTTATGGGTTCTGGCATAGTCTTCCGATGACACTGCTGCACTAAGTCCACTTCCCCCCTGTTAGTGAATGGGGCGACATGCACGATTCCTGGTGACATCAGAAGCATAGCAGTGCAGGACCTGGCAGCGGCTGCTGAAATATGCACAGCCCAGCATCTGATAAGCAGGCAAGGAAAAAAAAATAATAGAAGGGAAGAGTGAAATTCCTCTTAAGTCCTAGGTCCAGTCATAGTGGGGGTTGGATGGATCTCAACCTAGGTTTCGTGGAACCCTAGGGTTCCTCTACAGTAGAGGTGGCTAGGGTTTCCTTGAGCTGTGGCTAACTGAAATCAAACCTGATGGTGCATGCATAGTTCTAGTACCAACACCACGTGGCAGAGCAAGCAGCATGGCTCAAAGGATGTCAATTTTGGCCACCCCGTAAAGGAGGGCATTCCTCCAACTTGCCACCACAACCATAATGGGCATTTTACAAATGATTCCCGATAGACTAATCTTATCAGGGGTTCCCTGAGACCTAAAAATTATTTCAAGGGTCCCTCCTGGGGTGGAAAGGTTGGTTAGGGTTGACATTGTCTATTCTAATGCCGTGTACACACGAGCGGACTTTACGGCAGACTTTGTCCGGCGGATGGGATTTCGTCGGACAATTCGATCGTGTGTGGGCTCCAGCGGACTTTGTTTTCTTAAAAGTTGGACAGACTTAGATTTGAAACATGTTTTAAATCTTTCTGTCAAACTCGAGTCCGATCGAAAAGTTCGCTCGTCTGTATGCTAGTTAGACGGACAAAAAGCCACGCTAGGGCAGCTATTGGCTACTGGCTATGAACTTCCTTGCTTTAGTCCGGTCGTACGTCATCACGTACGAATTCGACGGACTTTGGTGGATTGTGTGTAGGCAAGTCCGTTCATTCAGAAAGTCCGTCAAAGTCCACCGGGCAAAGTCTGCCATAAAGTCCGCTCGTGTGTATGCAGCATTACTCTATAGCACAGTGGGAGTGTTGAGGGTTTTACACAAGTTTGATATTTTGCATACTACACCTGATTCTATAATACATTTTGTTATACGTCTTTGCTCCTGCATTAGTACCCTTTTTAATTTGTTTTTTAACCCTGGCCATTGACACTAGTCAGTAGGCAGACCCAATGTAACCAAGCTAAAAATAATCAGAATTCTTATAGAATGTCCCATAAACCACAAAGGTCCTGGCCACAACCCATGTCTTTGCAGGCTGCTGATTGGTGGACCTTGCAATCCAATCCTAAATAAGCTCATAAAACAGCCTGTTGGAAAGGCTGCAGAGATAAAATCTATGTTGTCACCTTGTCCAACTCTTTGTGCAATCAGCTGGTGATTTGGTATGTAGGGCAAGAGGACTCGAGTTCTGCTAGAAGAATATCATAACCCTTTATAACCTACGTGGCTTGAGTTCACGCAAACCCTTACACAGGGCTACTGGGGTTAGAGTAATAAACCTCAGCTCATTTGTGTTTTATAGGATTTGATTAACACTGGCCCTTATAACCTTCCTGGTTTATTGAGAACAACCATTTGAATGTTGTGTCACTGTCAAGTGCCATGTCATTTTTAGCAAATGGTAAATTTTGCACTGTTTTGACCACTAAGTGGTGCTGGCTTATGGTGGTGGATACATTTTAAATTTATATTTGTTCTGTGAGTATTGCTCCAGTTTTGAGTTATTTACCACTTTAGTTCTCACCCCTATACACTCGTACAGAAAAAAATGTATTTTTTTTGCTATTGGCTATTTCTTTTTTTTTTTTTGTAATTTCTTTTTCCGTTACCTAGAAAACATAATGCTTCCACTCATTTCACATCTACCTCTTAGATTTAGAGCGACTGCACTTCCAGTGCAAAGTGGATTTGCCTTTTGTAAATAACCCCCTATATTCTAGTATCATTTTAAAGCGTTGCAACGGTTTTTATTATTTTTTTTTTACAAATGAAAAATAAAATGAACTTTGACCAATGTAAGAAAAATCGAGGAAACCCACTAGGAAAATAGTAGCTAAGGAGATAAGATAATTAGGGCTTATTGTGATTGATACGTTTTTTTAAAGTTGAGTTAAAAAAAAAAAATATCATAATTAGCCCTAATTATCTTATATATATATATATATATATATATATATATATATATATATATATATATATATATATATATATATATATATATATATATATATATATATATATATATATATATATATATATATATAATATATATATAGTAGCTATCTCACACAATATCTCACAAAAGTGAGTACACCCTCACATTTTTGTAAATATTTTATTCTATCTTTTCATGTGACAACACTGAAGAAATGACACTTTGCTACAATGTAAAGTAGTGAGCGTACAGCTTGTATAACAGTGTAAATTTGCTGTCCCCTCAAAATAACTCAACACACAGCCATTCTTGTCTAAACCGCTGGCAACAAAAGTGAGTACACCCATAAGTGAAAAATGTCTAAATTGGGCCCAAAGTGTGAAAGTTTTGTGTGGCCACCATTATTTTCCAGCACTGCCTTAACCCTCTTGGGCATGGAGTTCACCAGAGCTTCACAGGTTGCAACTGGAGTCCTCTTTCACTCCTCCGTGATGACATCACGGAGCTGGTGGATGTTAGAGACCTTGCACTCCTCCACCTTCTGTTTGAGGATGCCCCACAGATGCTCAATAGGGTTTAGGTCTGGAGACATGCTTGGCCAGTCCATCACCTTTACCTCAGCTTCTTTAGCAAGGCAGTGGTCGTCTTGGAGGTGCGTTTGGGGTTGTTATGTTGGAATACTGCCCTGCGGCCCAGTCTCGGAGGAGAGGGGATCATGTTCTGCTTCAGTATTCACTTGACACCATCTAAACCAAATAAGTTTATCTTGGTCTCATCAGACCACAGGACATGGTTCCAGTAATCCATGTCCATAGTCTGCTTGTCTTCAGCAAACTGTTTGCAGGCTTTCTTGTGCATCATCTTTAGAAGAGGCTTCCTTCTGGGATGACAGCCATGCATACCAATTTGATGGAGTGTGCCGCGTATGGTCTGAGCACTGACTGGCTGACCCCCTCCCCACCCCTTCAACCTCTGCAGCGATGCTGGCAGCACTCATACGTCTATTTCCCAAAGACAACCCCTGGATATGACCCTGAGCACCTGCACACAACTCCTTTTGTCGATCATGGCGAAGTCTGTTCTGAGTGGAATCTGTTCTGTTAAACCGCTGTATGGTCTTGGCCACCATGCTGCAGCTCAGTTTCAGGGTCTTGGCAATCTTCTTATAGCCTAGGTCATCTTTCTGTAGAGCAACGATTCTTTTTTTTCAGATCCTCAGAGAGTTCTTTGTCATGAGGTGCCATGTTAAACTTCCAGTGACCATTATGAGAGAGGGAGAGCAATGACGCCAAATGTAACACAAAATAAGGAAAGTGGCAGCACCACTGGCACAGAAAATTTTTTACACCTTGTTGAGACCTTGTAACACTAACGAGTCACATGATACCTGGGAGGGAAAATGGCTAATTGGGCCCAATTTGGAAACTTTCACTTAGGGGTGTACTCACTTTTGTTGCCAGTGGTTTAGACATTAATGGCTGATGAGTTATTTTGAGGGGACAGCAAATTTACACTGTTATACAAGCTGTACACTCACTACTTTACATTGTAGCAAAGTTTCATTTCTTCAGTGTTGTCACATGAAAAGATATAATAAAATATTTACTAAAATGTCAGGGGTTTTCTCACTTTTGTGAGATACTGTATATCCGATTCCATTGAATAAATATCCTCAACATGTATTTTTTTTTTTTAACTAGTTAAACTTGTGTCTTTTTTCAACCTGACTATAACAAATTCACTCAGTGGAATCTCATTGTTCTTTTTCTAGGACTTGAATTGTATCCGAGTGGAACACAATGTTTAAAACTGGCTTTGTGTGTTTTAGATTGTTTAGCCTCCTATTAGCCGCTTTTTATTAAGTTTAAAGTTAATTATTTCCTGGACTCATTCTGAAAAAAGGAGTCCAGGAAATAATTAACTTTAATAGTCATATACAGCGAGTAAAATATATTTTGAACACGTCACCATTTCTCTAGGTAAATGTATTTCTAAAGGTGCTATTGTTGACATGAAATTTTCACCACATGTCGCTACCAACCCACGCAATCTATACATACAAAGAAGCCAAAACAAATAAATTCAGAAATTAAGTTACGTGTAATAAAATGGAATGACACAGGGAAAAATGATTGAACACGCTATCTGAAATGTATTTAATACTTCGTACAAAATCCTTTTGTTGGTAATGACAGCTTCAAGACACAGGCTCCTGTATGGAGAAACTAATTGCATGCATTGCTCAGGTGTGATTTTTGGCCCATTCTTCCACACTCTTCAAATCTTGATCCAGCACAACTCTTGATCTCACTCTCCAGCAGTTTGCTTGACCTCACTCTTCAGGACCAGCTATCACTGATAGATAGGCCTAACACTGGCTCAACCAGGCCCAAAGCTACTAGAGCCCAATACCACATCTTCAGGCCCTGCCAGCTCTCCTGGCAGCAGCTGCCTCTCTCTCCACTGCCCACGCCATCACAGTCCACTCCACTGGCTCTGCACCTATCCCAGACTGCTTGTACCCAGTCCTCTCAGGCATGCCTCCTGATTGTATGACACTCACCAGCCCTCTTGGCTGCGACTGTAGTTCCTCCCTGGAGACTTGCCCAGCAGTGCCCTCCTGCTGTCCTCTCCTTACTCCCATGCCTCCTGTCAAGGACTCCTACACGTGTTCTCAGAGGGCCCTGTCCACACCCGAGCCCAGGCCCAAGTCACCCCCCCAGACTGGGAAGCTCCCTCCAAGGCCATGACAGCCTAGCTCTCCAGGTTCCACCCTCAACTCCTCCCCAGGTGAGCTGACCCTCGGTATTTAAGGAGGCCTGCCCTCTGCCAATCTAAGTTGCAGATTTGTCATGGCTCCTCAGTAAAACCCCAGGCAGCTCCACTTTTCCTCTCCTCCTTCCTTTCCAGAAGATCCTAAAATGTTCTGGAGAGAAGTGGGAGGTCCCAGCGATGCTTCCTGTGAGTCACCCAGCTCTTCCTGAATCACTCCCAACACAGGCTTGGCAGCCTGGAATTTACCTACACTTAACAAAAAAAAACTATTTACTACCACTTCTAGCACACTATAGGGTGCTACAGATGTCTGTCAGTATTGTATGCTGATAAACAGCCCCACACCATGATATTCCCACCTCCAAACTTCGCTGTTGGTATGGGGATGTTTTTGGGGTGATGTGCAGTGCCATTTGACCTCCAAACTGTTAAACACCTTGGCATAAATAGCCAGAAGGGGCTGGCTGACAAGCAGGAATGATCACCAGGTGAGTAACTGTGGAATGCTGGCAATTTAACCGACAGCTGAGCAACCTGAGCTCTGAGAAGGGAGGGCTGAGCCCAGCCCTGACACAAACAGAGGAAGGGGAAAGGTTTGGAACTTTAAATGAGGTATAAATATGATATGTGCCTCCATCCCTGGTTCAAATGAATAATAGAAAGGAACAAGGGGACACAAACGTGGTGTGTATTATGGCATCCAAAGAGTTCAATTTTGGTCTCATCTACAAGCCTATATTCTCCCAGCATTTCACAGACTTGTTTAAATGTTGTGCAGAAAACTTTAAACAAGCTTCAACATGCTTTTTCTTGAGCAATGGGGTCTTGCATGGTGAATGTGCATACAGGCCATGGCGGTTGAGTGCATTACTTATTGTTTTCTTTGACACAATTTATACTTGCTAATCCCATGTCTTTCTGAAGGTCTCCATAGTGGTCCTTGGCTCTTGGGAAAACTCTTCTGATTCTTTTTACTCCCCTGTCAAATCTTGCGGGGAGTACCTGGTTGATGCTGGTTTATGGTGAAATGATGTTCTTTCCACTTCCAGATATGTCCCCAACCATGCTCACTGGAACATTCAAAAGTTTAGAAATCCTTCTGTAACCAATGCCATGAGTATGTTTTGTAACAATAAGGTTGCAAAGGTCTTGAGAGAGCTCTTTGCCTTTACCCATCATGAGATGTTTCTTGTGTGACACCTTGGTAATAAGACACTTTTTATAGGCCATCAGTTGAGACTGAACCAGCTGATATTATTTGCGCTGACAAGGGGCAGCTTTCTAATCACTGATAGATTTTTAGCTGGTGTCTTGTCTTTCCGTGCCTTTTTGAACTCCCCTTTCTTCATGTGTTCAATACTTTTTCGCTGTGTCATTCCATTTTATTACACATAGCTTAACTTAACGTAATTTCTAAACGTATTTGTTTTGGTGTCTTTGTATGTCTGGATTGCATGGCTTGTTACCGAAAAGTGGTGAAAAATTCATGCCAATAGCTGTCAGGGCTGGGCTCAGCCCTTCCTTTTTCTGAGCTGGCCGCTCAGCTGTCGGCTAATTGCCAGCTCCTATCTCTTCACAGGGTCTCGCCGGTTGATGATATCCTGCTCGTCAGTCCTGCCTACTTAAGCTGTCCAGCCCAGATGATCTCTGCCTTAGTCTCTGTGATGTTGACCAAGATGATCTCCTGTGTTCCTGTTAAAGACTTCCTTGGCTGACATTCCTTCTGGCTCCAGATCCTGCTTGCTGATCCCTGGCTTCCTGACTTCTGGCTTGTCTGACTATCCATTCCGGTTACTGAACTTTGGCTATATTTTGACTAAGTTTGTTCTATTTACTTTTATTAAACAAGTGTGATTTAACTGTACTTCTGTCTCGGTCTGATTCATGGTTTCTGACAATAGCAGCTTTAGACATATATTTGCCTTGTACACCCCTAAATTGAGGGGGGGGCTGGGTTTACCGGACCTAATTAAATATTTCTACGTGGCGCAATTGGCTCAGATGATCCGCTTCAATACATGACACTCCAGGCTGCTCTAAATGTCTTTGGAGTCGTCCCTATACCCCAATAAGGAGATAAATCACTTAGCATGGATGCAGGCTAAGGACAGACCGGTTATGCTTTGCCCAACTCTACCATTTTCATTGAACCTATGGGACAGATTACTGTCTATGCATGGATTTAAATCCTTACACACACACACACACACCCCCTGGCTCCACTACTTTTTAATCCTTCATTCACCTCAGGCCTTCACCCTCAAAACTGCTTGGTGGGGCAACAAAGGTTTGCTTTGAATAGCAGACTTCTGTTACCATAGTGGTGTTTTGTCAAAGGAGAAGTTTCAGCTTTCAAATTCAGAAATATATCGATACACATAGTGCATTTTTACCCTAGTTTATAACCAGCGACTGTTGCTTGATACAATAGCGAATGTTGGCTTTGTATACCTTGAACATTTTTCTGAATAAAAATCATTGGAAACAAAAGTTTATATTTCCCTAGAAAAATGGCGACGTGTTCAATACTTGTTTTACCCGAGATATAGATAGATATAATTTATGTTGCACAATTTTTGTGCAGGAAAATTGTGCTGGTACAATTTTAAAACATGGGGTTGCATTGAGTAAATACCAAACCTATCAAGCCGTAAACTTATGCACACGTCAAAGTGCAAAAATCTAGGGGCGTGGCCAGCAGCTGGAGTTGATGGCTGTGTAAGGAGAGAGCTCCAGAGAGACCCGCCAGCATCCATTGCCATCCAGCGACGTGGGCAAGCATCTGAGGCTCTTTTTCGGTTCCCTGCATTCTGCTGACCCTGAGGAACATTGAGGAAGAGTAAATCGAAGAAAGGGCGGTAGAAACTCCACTTTTTTTTTTTTTTTCTGCTCTGCGAGCACACCTGGGCCTCAAGATGGCATTGCAGCCTCCGATCCGTGGCACTGCCAGCATCAAGGAAGCATCCGAGCGGTCAGCAATTCAGCCAAACCTGGATCATCATCCCAGGTGGACAGTTGCAGATCATCCCCTGGAACCTCCCCAATCAGCAGCCCATCATCAGCACACAAATATGCAGGTGAGCTGGGGGATTGTGATCTTACATAGTAGTTACATAGTAGGTGAGGTTGAAAAAAGACACAAGTCCATCAAGTCCAACCTATGTGTGTGATTATGTGTCAGTATTGCATTGTATATCCCTGTATTATTATTTTTTTATTATACGAGATTTATATAGCGCCAACAGTTTACTCAGCGCTTTACAATGTATAAGGGGGACAACACAATTACAGTACAGTTCAATACAAAAGGTACAGGAGGGCCCTGCTTGTAGAGCTTACATTCTAAAGGGAGGGGGTGGTGGTACAAAAGGTAATAGCTGCAAAGAATGATTTGATGGGGGTGGCTCAGGGACAGTTATGTGGGTGTGGGATAGGCTTCCCTGAATAAATGAGTTTTCAAGGATCTCCTAAAGGTGGACAGGGTAGGGGCTGATCGGACATATTGGGGCAGGGAATTCCAGAGGATGGGAGAGGCTCTGGAGAAGTCCTGAAGGCGAGCATGGGAGGAGGTAACAAGGGAGCTAGAGAGCAGGAGGTCCTGGGAGGGGCGGAGGGGGCGATTTGGGCGATATCTGCAGAATGTATGTTGTGGTCATTCAGGTGCTTATCTAATAGTTTCTTGAAGCTATCAATGCTCTCTCGCAGGACAGCACCAGGGAGTTTGTGGAACAGATTACTGAGTTCCCCACTATAGGGCAGCCAGTGAGCGATAGTTATGAGGGACATGCTTGTTACGCTTCGGGGCTCATTGCACAGAGACACGTTGAACTGCATCTCACAATTGAAAACTGATGTCTCATCCATAGGGGATCGGATCAATTGCATTGAGGGCAAAATGGGGGAATTCGCTACAGCCCACTATGAGCTACGACTAAGGCTATTGCCGAAACGCGTCAGCTTTATTGTTTTATTGTCACTCTGATGTACCAATAAACGCCACTTCAAGGATTACAGTTTTGCCGGCTCTCCTTATTACTGTTGCATTGGAGTGTGTTGGGACACATCGAGCCTCGGCACCTGTGAGTGGACCTGGTGTATTGATTAAGTTGTCCCTGCAGAGAGCGCTGTTACCTTTCTTCTTTTCCATACAGCCCACAATGAGTTAGTGGATGTATATAACGGGTCAGAGGAAGATATCCAGGTCATAAAAAACAAACTGGCTGACCTAGAGGACAGGTCACGCAGGAGTAACCTCAAACTGCAAGGGGTGAACAAATCCGTAGCCCCAGCTGATCTTAGGCAATGTCAAGAAATGTATTGCCAGATACCCCTGACAGGGAAGTGATAGTGGACTGAGCACACCGTCTCTCAAAATTCCTGCCTGAGCAGGTCCCCAGGGATGTTATTGCTCACATTTACTTCTTTCATGTTAACGATCTGCTAGGCAAAATCCTTCACTTCCAGGTCCCTCTGCGAATACTGAAATAGCCGCATATTTGTCTCAACATACCATGATGGCCTGCAAGAAGCTTGAAACCCTCGCAAAGCTATTTCAAAACCATAAAATCCCGTACTTTTAGGGATTTCCTACAAAAAGTCTAACAAGAGAAAACTGCACTTTTGTCATCATGACAGTTGAAGGCCTGTCACTCGCAAGAAGATGCAAACCTCCCCTTCTAATTCCCCACTACACAGGCTCCCTCAAGAGTGGCAATCTGTGAATACTTGATGAGAGCCCTGCTGTACAAATATTTCTGTGTACCTCTGCCTCAGTTTTCAATGACACCAGGATATCTGAGCTGGGTCAAATGGAGCTGTAATCCCCCCTGAGACCTTGTGAAAGTTTTCGCACACTGAGTTTATTCACTTTTTTTTTTTTTTTTGTTCTTACTGTACTCGAGGAATGCTAAATTCAAGCTGGCCGTACTTGATCATGAACATTACAGCTACAAAGCTGAATGTGATATTAATTTCTGGTCCAACGCTGCCACCTACAGGTAATAATTCATCATTACAGCAGTTACAAATGACTTACTCTGCATCTCAATTTCACAGTACCCATGACCCTTTCAACCATCTCTTTAAATGTACATGGGCTAAACATTCAAAAGGAACTCTGTGTGGAGGGAGTTAATTAAGCTGAAAGGAGATGTCCTCTGCACTTGAGACACATTTTATGGCTGACAAACAACCCAAATGCATAAATTAAATCCTACCTGCATATTTTCACTGCAAATGTTCCAGTTAAAAAATGGGGAGTTTTGATAGCAATTAAACATTCCATTGCCTTTTAACTACATGAAGTTCACTGTAAATACAATGGAAGGTATATAATCCTGGTCTGTGATATGAACAATATCACATACAGTTTAGTGAACCTTTATGCCCCCAACACTGGACACGCAGCAATTCATGAGAGCTATGAAAAAGCGTATTGACAAGGTTATCGAGGGATCACTACTAGAGATATTTCGGCCGATATTTGGCCTTTTTTAAGAAATCGGCATTGGCCGATTATTGTGCAAATTCGGCCGATTTTAACACTGACCGCACCGTGGCCCGTCAACCCAGAAGTGTTTCTCCTCCCTTCCCCACACTAATTGGCAGCGTGCCAGAGCCGCTGAGTGTGTGAAACCTGACGTATGTAACTGAATGCAGAGAGAGAGGAGCTGTCCAAAATTTAGCGTTGTTGGGGCCAGCCAAGCCCCAGGGCCCCGTAGCCAGGGCTCTACGTGTATGTGGCCCCACCCCTTTCTTAGGCAGCCCAATCATTGGCTGGTGTTTGATAGCTGCTGGGTCCTGCCTACCCCCAGGTCCCGCCCACATCACCGCTGAATTTTGACAGCTGGTCTCTCTCTGCATTCAGTTACATATGTCAGTTGCACACTATATTGGCTCGTTCTGAAACCTGCCAGTGCCAATGGTCAGTGCCACCTGCCAGTGCTGACCAGTGCCACCTGCCAGTGAGACATCGAAACCAATTGCCATCTATCGGTGCCAACTGCTAGTGCAGATCAGTGCCACCTACCAGTGCTAACCAATGCCACCTGCCAGTGCTAACCAGTGCCACTTACCACTGCCAACCAGTGCCACCTGCCAGTGCTAACCAGTGCCACTTGCCACTGCCAACCAGTGCCACCTGCCAGCACCAACCAGTGCCACCTGCCAGTGCAGACCAGTGCCACCTGCCAAAAAAGGAAAAATTGGCCTAAAATATCGGCCGCAAAAATCGGCATCATATATCGGCCGCTCTGACTTCCTTTTAAATATCGGCATCGGCCAGAGAAAAACCCATATCGGTCGACCTCTAATCACTACTCCTATGTGGGGACTTTATTAGTGTGGTAAACAAAAACGTGGACTGTTCTAATCCTCATCTTTTTTATACACTGATATGAGTTGCAACCCTTTTTAACGGAAGTGGAGCTTTATGACAACTGGAGATGCGTAAACTCATCTGAAAAGGACTACACCTATTACTCAGCTCCCCACCAAGCCTATTCGAGGATCGACCTTACCCTATTGGATCTTAACTTACTGCAGAGAACTCTATCAGTTAAAATCCATTCGATAACCTGATTGGACTATGCTCCAGTCTCTATAGTTCTGAAGGAGCAATTTTCAAGTAATCCTGCATACCTTTGGAAGAATAACACAGAACTTCTCTCTACTCATAAGCACAAAACTAGATTAACTCAGCTGCTTAAGGAGTTCTTTGTGGTAAACAATACATCGAATGCAAATGTAATTTCTATATGGTGTGCCCATAAGGCTTATAGTAGGGGCCTGCTTATACAAGCTGCGGCAAAGGAAAAGAGGCAGAAAGCAAAACTGTTGAACATGTTGCTTAATGACCTTAAATCTTTAGAATCGCAGCAACAAACAAAACAAACACAACAAACAAAACAAACCCCTCCTCTGAAATTGAACCTGACCTATTTAATTGTAGACAAAAAAATCCACCTAACCCTTATCTCAGCCCACCACCAGAAATAATTAAAACGATCTAAGGCAATGTACTACGCACAAATAAGTCAGGGAAATTACTGATCAATTACCTAACGAAAGAGACAACCACATACAAAATTAAATTGTATTAGGGACCCCCATAGTGGAAAAATGGAGTACCACCCATCTGCAATAGCTAATGGCTTTTTTATGAAATGCTACAAGGACCTCCTATAACCTTAGCTCAGATAGTACCACGCCCCAACCATCAGCCCCGAAATATTAAAAATTTCTTGAACTCTGTGACATTGCCCGCAATAAATAATGAAGCTCTTGCAGCACTTAACGCCCTAATCTTAGATAAAGAAATACTGGATACTATTCACACCTTACCAGCACATAAGTCACCTGGCACTGAAGTATTTTCTCAAATCTTAGTTCCACATCTGGGTGTTTTTTTTTTCAACAGGTTTGCCTCATCTGCGTCTTTCCCCGAGGAAATGTTATAGGCCACCATTATAGCTTTGCCAAAACCAGGGACGAAGCCAGACAGCCCGCAAAAATTTAGACCCATATCTCTGTTAAATACAGATTTAAAATGGAGAGAGGGGGGAAGAATGCTCACGACCACGGTTCTGGGGAGGACACCACAAACTCCTCTCTGGAACAATCATAGCCTTCCTGAGCTCTATGGGCACCCAGACTCACAATGGTGGACCCGTCTACGGATCACACATCTTTTGCATATAAAGAAAGGGAATTCCTTTTGAGTCTTTTGAATATCTAAGGGGAAGTTATGATATTGAGCATACATTTTTTTACAAATATTTGCTTCTTCGACATGCTATTAGGGCTCAAATCGAGTCCCTGACTATAGAGCTTATATAGAGGAATCTCCAAAAGAAGACCTACTATCTTATCCTGGCATCAATAAAATGGTTACAACCTTTTTATGGTCACCTTTCTGGGGCAAGGGCGGACCCATATCAAAATTCCTATAAAAAATGGTGATTGCTAATGCCTGAACTCACAGAAGAGGGGTGGGAAGAAGCTACTGAGGTTTGCTTTCAGGACAAGTACAGCTGATCAATATATACAATTTTTAGGTTTATTCACCATTTACATTACACTCCAGCCAAGCTAACCCATATGGGTTTGGGAATTATTGTAGCCTGTCCCAGATGCAATTTATTTATTTTATTTTTTATCCCAGATGCAATTTAGAAAATGCTGATCTATTTTCATATGTTTTGGAGTTGTCCAGGACTGGCCTCTTATTGGAAGGACTTGTTTAATTTTTTTGACAATGAACTTGCTCTTCCGTTACCCCAAACTCCAGATGTGGGACTACTGGGCATTTTAAATGACTTAACGCACAGAACATCTGCCCGGATTCTACTTTGAACTGTCTTATTCTATGCAAGAAAAGTCATATTGTTGCATTGGAAAGATATCAACTTTCCAACGACACAATTTTTGTTCCATATTATTAATGGGGAGCTCCCCAAATTCAAGCTTATATACAAGAGTAGAGGATGTTCAAAAAAAATTGCTAAACTGTGTCGAACATGATTGGATATTTCTAACTCCTTCTGGGGTGCAGTTTTGCCCTCCCAGGTGAACTGATTGGGATTGATTCTAATTGATTCTGATCAGTTGGGGATTGAATGACCTGGAGAAGGATGTATAACAAACAAACTGGTTTAAAAATGTTTTATAAGCTATGAGATATGTTAAATTTCTGCGGTGGAGACGAGACCCAGGGCACCTCGAGATATTGCTGGGACAGAGGCGAGTATGAATGGATGTGTGAGTGTTTTTTTTTGTGTATTTGTTGATGTTTTGGATTTTAGTTATTTTGTGTATCCTAATTCCTTTTCCCGACCGCCACTACGTTGATTGTGGGGGGGAATGGATGGTATTCTCCCCTTTTTTCAAGGTTTTCAGTAAACCCTGCGTGGCCTACATGATAGGACATGTATCATTTTTTGCATTATGCACATTGTATTCTCCATGTAAAACACTGTAATGTTTATTTTGTTTTGTATTGCTGAAAACTAAATAAACACCTTTTTAAAAAAAGAAAAAATACAGATTTAAATAGATATATGCTAAGATACTCACAAATAGATTGGCCAAAATAACCTCTTCTTTAATCAAAGCAGACCAGGTGGGCTTCGTTAAGGGGAGACAGACCCCTGATGGCACACTGAGATTGTTCAATCGTTTGAAAATAGTGGAAATTAGGAAAAAAGCCCACAGTGATCCTGACACTTAATGCCGAAAAGGCCTTTGATAGGGTGCAGTGGTGGAATCTCAGTGCAACCCTTCAAAAATTTGGGCTCCAAGGGTTCACATTTTCAGCGGCATTTGCATTGTACACTAAACCTTTAGCCACAGTCTGTACGTTCAATGCCATATCTGATAAGTTTTATTTTACAAATGGCACCCTTCTCTCTTCTCTGACCAGAGTACATTCGCTACTACAACAATATGGTTCAGAGTCGTACTATAAGCTTAATGTCTCTAAGTCATGTATATTGCCTATAAATGTTCCAAAGAAACAAATAGACAAACTTTAAACAACAATTTTCCTTTCAATGGGCGATTTAAAACCATCCCATATTTAGGAGTCACCCTATGGTTTCCTACATCCTCCTACATCTGAAGCCAACTTTCCAAACCTACTAGATATTCTAGAAAACAACTTAAAATATTTTTCGACCTATGAACTTTCTTGGATGGGGAGGGTGGCAGCTTTAAAGATGCTACTCCTACCCAAACTTATTTACTACTTCAGAACAATACCGATTTGCTTGCCAGAGTCCTTTTTCACTCTGACGAACAAATTGTTTAGACTGTTTTTTATATGGAAAGGAGGTATGGCTAAAATATCCTACTCAATACTACAGAGACATAGACACAAAGGAGGCGTTTGCTTTACAGTAATTAGCAAGTGTTACTATGCATCCATCTTGGACCAAATGAAGGTGAGGTTTGAACCAAATACTGAGAAACCTATGGGTGCATATTGAAAAGGCTGTATTAGTTCACAGGGCTCTACCCTCCCTATTGTTGGCTAAACTGACAATTAAACTGTCCAAATTTTCCTTCCATAGCAGCTACTCTATTTGCATGGGAGAAATTAAACGTTCACATAGATCCTGAGTCTAAGGTATGTCGGGATAATTTTGCCTCTCCAGATTCATGAATATCTTATACCTAACCTAAGAGCTTTCCCATGGTTACAAAACAACATATTGACTTATAAGGAACTGTTACCCAAGCAGCCCGGGCCTTTTTCTTATGCACGCATCCAATTGCAGTATTTTCATAACACTCATTCAGAGGTACACTATGAGATCCATAAAGGCTTATGGCATTATTTGGTAAATGATTTTGACAAACCTAAGGGGTTATCCTGGTTCTATTTCCTTATTCAGCATAAAAGAACTTTCGCCAAAACATCTAATATGATTAATTGGGAAAGGGAGCTTGGTTCTACCTTTTACCTCTAAAGAGCGGTAATGTGCTATCCAGTCATGCTATCGCTATTCTAATTGCACCAACCACTGGGTAATAATGTTGAAAATAATACACAGAAGCTATTTAACTCCAGTGAGATTGTCCCCAATTCTTCCTTTTAGAATCCAATACCTGTTGGAGACAATGTATTGCAAGAGGTAGTATAATGCATGGTCTATGGAGCTGCAAGAGTATACATAGTTTCTGGAATGCAGTTTTTAAATCTCCTCAGTAGCTGGCTTTATCATTAGATCTACCTCTCATCTTGCCCTACTCAACCTTTCTATCAATAACATACCAACCCAATTTAGAAGTATGATGACACATTCTTATTGCTGCATGCCTACTGTGTTTCCCCGAAAAATAAGCCCGGGTCTTATATTAATTTTGGCAACAAAAGACCCAGTGGGGCTTATTTTTGGAGTAGGGCTTGTCATGTGCTGTCTTCTCTCCCCATCTCCCTCCCTGCCTGTCAGGAATCCCCAATGGAACGGAGTTAAAAGTGCTTGTAAAATCCTAAAATGCATTGTATTACAGTATTATATCATGTAAACTGTACATGTTTCTGTCATCTATTTGTGATAAATACCTTCTTGTAGTGCTTGCATAACCCGCCTGATTGGTCTTCCCCGCTCCAAGCACTACAGAGGGAGGAGGGTCTGAGATCCCCCGCTGGCAGATGAGAAGAGGGGTGCAGTAGGGGATCAGCTGAGCGCCGCTCGGCACTTCCATTGCCCACCTGATCAGTCTTCCCCGCTCCGAGCACTGCAGATGGAGGGCCCCGCTGCTCTCCTCCTCTCCTCCCAGCTGTCAGCGGGGAATCAGCTGAGCGCTGTAATGAACAAACATACACAGTTTGCATTATATAATACAGTGCATTTTAGGATTTCAAAACCCTTTTTTTAAACTAGGGATTATTTTCGGGGGTAGGGCCTTTTTTCGGGGAAACACGGTAACTATAACTGCAAAATGGAAATCCACTGACGCCTAATATTAATGAAGTAATAAGAAGGGTTAATGTTCAATACTCTTATGAAAAACACTTTGCAGTCTACTCTGATAAACTAGGCTCTTTCACATCACAGTGGACCCCATGGACTTTATGTTATTCAGATGATAACTAATATTACTGATTTTTTTTTTAATAACCTTTTTATAAGCAAGTATATAAACAAGCAATCCTCATGTTGTGGTACAGTTTTATTCTTTTCCTTTTATTATTTTTTCCTTTAAAGTTTTCTGTATTGGCTCAAGAATATGCTTTAACACTGTTTGGTATATTCAATTATCAGTCTATTGCTTAGACCATGAGATGTAATCACGCTCCAATCATTTTTCTCTTTTTCTCTTTTTCTCTTTTTCTCTTTTTCTCTTTTTCTCTTTCTCTCTTTCTCTCTTTCTCTCTTTCTCTCTTTCTCTCTTTCTCTCTTTCTCTCTTTCTCTCTTTCTCTCTTTCTCTCTTTCTCTCTTTCTCTCTTTCTCTCTTTCTCTCTTTCTCTCTCTCTCTCTCTCTCTTTCTCTCTTCTCTCTCTTTCTCTCTTTCTCTCTTTCTCTTTCTTTCTCTTTCTTTCTCTCTTTCTCTTTCTTTCTCTCTTTCTCTCTCCATTTTTTTTTTTTCTGATATAACATTGCTGGCCTACAAACATGTTGTTCTAAGTGCTGATGGCTGTGTAGCATATTAACATAGATTTTTCTTTTTTTAATTGTTTTTTTTTTTTAATTTTTATATGAAACCGGTCTGAGCTGCTTCATATTTAATTACTCCTTGTGTAATTGGCACAGCATATTTGGATACTGTTTTGCCCAGGGCCTCCTTCTGCTTTAATCAGTCTCTAAATGGGACGTAAAAGATCTGCATTGCGCTGTGTTCATTGACCATACCTTTACAGAGCCGAGTAGAGAAATTGGATTAATAATGACTATGGATGTACAAAAAATGTATGTATGAGTGTCGCAAAGGCAGGCAGGTTGAACGCTGCCAGTAATGCATTATGGTTCGTAAACTGCATGGAATTGGAAGAAATTAGTTTAGAAGTTAATAGTTGAAACACCTTAGATCTCAGTTGCTGGATTGCGTTCTTGAGGGTAATGACATTGTTCTAGGTTTGAAGGATACAGTTTTAAGACTCATATTCTCTTTAGGCATCTTTCCTCATCACCTGCATTTTTATATTATATTTGACTTACCTTAAATGCAGCTTCGCTGAGCTGCCTAACCAACCACTGAACGGCCTTTCTTCTTAATGCAGCGCTACCCCGAAGGAGCTGCTGGAAATTGCCCATGTCTTTTTTTTCCCAGAAGATTGCCTCGCAGCCAGGGACACAAACAGTCACTCTTTTCCTCAAAGAACAGTCTAGGGGTCAGTGGCGGCTGGTGTGTGTGTGTGTGTGTGTTTTCTTCCCCTTTTTTTTTTTTTTTTTTTGTCGGTCATTCAGCCCCACACTCCATCTAGGTAGTTGGTGGGCAGCGCTCCTACTGGCGGCAGCTTCCATCGCGTCTCCTCCCTCCTCCTCCTAGGCATCCAATAAGATCGCCTGTCCTTTCAGCCAATCGGGAACCGCTTCCTGATTGGCCGGTAGGAGAATCACTGTGACGATAGTGAATATTCATTCGCTATTGTCACTCAAGTGTGTGTGCTCCCTGCACCTCGAACCCACCCTTTTTTGAAGCCTATTAGAGCCTCTGGCTTTAATCCCGTGCTTCAAACCCCCCCCCCCCAAAAAAAAAAAACCCTATTGGAATCCATGCATCCAGCGCCCCGCGTGTAGATAAGGGGGGTCGGATGCCCCTGTACCCCTTAATGGACAGGCCACCGCTGCTACGGGTGTTCCTTTTTTTTGTTGATTTTTATTTTTGGATCAACTGTGATAGGGTTGAGGGGTTTGAGTGGAATACTCCAAACAACAGAACTATGTACAATTAGTTGGGTTACAGTTCATTGGCACATATCTTTAGGCTGCAGTTTGGAAGTGTTGGCCTACAGTTTGCCCTTCGGGTCAACTCCAAATAGTTTTTTCACAAATGGATCTCAATACATGACAGTGTGCATTGTACATAAAAACAACATAAAAGTATATGGGTTACCACTTAAACCTGTTATCCTGAACCCCCACCTCAATATCCATAGCCAAACATTCACAAACAAAGGTACTACTATAGAACAAGAGAAAACCGTTTTAATTTTTTTTTTTTTTTTTATATATTTACTACAAATCGATCTATTAAAATAACATTGTACTAATTTGTGTTCAATATAGTAGCTCAAATGGCATAATTTCACAACACCCCCTAGCTTTAACCCTCATGCCTATCAGTTCTATCATTACAATAGGAGCTATGGAGAGGCTATTTTTATTTTATTTTTTTTTCAAATCTCTTTATGGAGGACTTGTTTTCAACTCTGGTATTCCCATCAACAACTGCTCCAGAAAAAACATTCCGACCAAGGAACAGGGCATATCTCTTCTGGGTACCTAAAAGAGTCAACATAGATGCTTTCTTTCATTAAATCTGAATAACTACTCCCATTGATGCATATACTAGGGTGGAATTGGGTCCCTTTTTATATAATAATGATTTATTAATTATCACAGAGCTGCGTTTACTTTGTGTCCTTTTTGCATCTTCCTAGAGTTCAGCTTTAAAATTTTGACTTGCTCAGCCCATCTAAACTTCCACAAGAATGTTGGCTGGCTGGAAGTAGATTATAGTGGAAAAGAACAGGTTCACTTTTATTTTTTTCTGTCAAGATTACAGAATGATGTAACTGCTATGTGAACAGTTTGTTGTTTTGTTTTTTTACACCTAGATGGTGAAATAGGCATGTTCCTGCAGTATATATACCAGCATAGGACTCTCCACCTAGCAATTATGTTGTACATTTGCATGCAAGTTCACCGAGGCCTGAACTCTAATTGGTGAATATATCTCTTGATCTACACAGTCTATATTTACAATGATATATATATATATATATATATATATATATATATATATATATATATATATATATATATATATATATATATATATATATATATATATATAGCCAGGACTTTCTGGAATTCTGCTCATGTGTTTTCAGTTTATGATAAATCAGAATCTCAGTCCCTAGCAGCTATTGACACACCTACCAACATTCTGGGATGGCCAAGATAGGCTCCAAAATATTTAGAGAAGATTTTTCCTATTCTCGAATGCAGATGACTTCACAATAAAAGTAGAACCAAAGGCATTTTGGATAGAGTAAGGGAGGGTTATAACCGATCAGGTTTTTTTTTTTTTTGGACCTGAGTGCCCCATTGGGGAGAATTTAGCTTCTCTGCAAATCTCTGCAAATTTAAGATAATTTGACCTTCCAGGTCACCAGAACTAGTGTCCTCATTAGATTTCCCTCTATTACTTTTCTGGGCACAATCCAAAATATGGGATTTTCTTTTACTTTCATTTTCAATGATAGGTCCAAAGCCTCCACCAGGTGGTAGCAAATGGAAGCTTACCAGGCCAATATGATCCCCTAGTCAAAGAGAAGTCATAAAGGCATATGTGATGATGTACCATGTCTACTGTGTCTCCCCCACTCCTTCTTATTGTCCACAGGTAACCAGATATATTAAGGGTTCCCAACTGCAGCTTCCAGCCACATTTTCTCAGAAAGAGAATGAGAGCAAACGCCCCATAGAGTATAAAATCATCCAGCAGTTATTTAATTTAAAAAAATGCAATTTATTCAGCACAATGGGGCATTAGGAAAACGCATACAACCCAGCAAATGGACAACTTCCAGGTCACTTCCGGTTACACAATGAAATCAGCATGATGCTCCACCCTATGCGTTTCATCTTGTGACGTCTTCCGGAGCATGCCATTATGACTCTTTTATGGTGGTCATTATCGTCTGGTAAGCCTGTATTTGTTACCATCTGGTGGAGACTTTGGATCTATCTTTGCACCTTTTCCAAGGTGTGAATATATTTTATCTATACACAAATGTTTTGCCTTTCATCTTTATTTTAAACTGAATGGGTTGTTTTTACAAGGTGTGGATTTACAATCACTTTCATCTGTTTGCCTGGAGTTCAGCTTTAATTGCACATTAACATATGTAGATTTATACTTTTTTTTTTTTTTTTTTTTCTGTATCTAGGATCAGGGAGTTTCCACTGCTCAATGCAGCCAGGGAGAATGACATGGGGGCAATGAAAAAACTGCTAGATTGTGACAGCACTGACCTGTATGTCAGAGGTAAGTAGCTCCTTATAATGCACTTCTATGTGATCCTGTATTTAAAAGGAATGTATAATGCTTATTTATTGTGGCCAGAAGTAAAATCTACAATACAAAAACTTTTTATTTTGTTTTTGCAAATAATTGCATAAATGACCTCCAAGGCTCATTACAGCTGCAAACTGTACTTACATCTTAGTTTGAATGGATAAAATAAAATTTCAGGCTTGCCCAATTTATTCTATTAAATCTGAATAAATGGTTGAGAGAAAGCCCCACCTCCATGTGTCACACTCATGGTACATTTGGTGTCAAGTATTGACAAAAATGGGTAGATGTGTAGGCAGGAGGATGGCTGGAGGCTATACCCAAGGAGAGCTCATGTAACTGCTGCTTATTACTGGTGCTATGTGGAGCCCAGGCTGCCCAGCATAGTGCACCTAAGCCGAGTTTGGGGTCTCCACTCCAGCATCTATATTCCCCAATCGGTGTATTACACTGAGGGTACAGGTCAGGCTAGGAGTCCTTACCTCAATGACTAAGCCCCATGGGTGGGGCAAGACTATAGGTGGCAGGAGCCCCAAATTTTGACCAGCGGTGGGGTAAGACTTCAGCTACCCAGGTGAAGCTCTATTTATTTATTTTTTTCAAAACCTGCCTCCCCTGACTGCATGTCCCTGATGATAAATAGTATGATCTGTATTGCCAAGGGTCCCTATTTTTTGGGAGGTTTTAGACAGGCTAATGTTATAGCAGGGGCAGACGGGGTCCAAATTGTGCTGTCCTTGAAAGGCCGAACGTACCATGTACTTGTATAAAAGCCCCATCAGTGAGGTTTGCTGTTGGCAGAATGTAAGTTCCAGAGGACCCCTTCTTGAAAGCCCTGGTACCCAGAAAAGCCACTGCTGAGAAACTGAAGAGTCGGTAGGGAAGCTTAGTACTTTAGAGAAATTGGAGCTTAAAGTGGTAGTAAAGTCTTTTTTGGCACTTGTACCTACAGGTAAGCCTATAATAAGGCTTTACCTGTAGGTACAGTGAATATCTCCTAAATCTGCAATGGTTTAGGAGATATTCACACTGTGTGCAGCCGGTGATGTCTCTGGCGCATGCGCTCTGAAGGGACAGCATACCCGTGCTTGTGGTATGGCCAATCAGACGGCTGGAGGACGCAAACCCAGAAGAAAGACCAGGTGAAGATGGAAGCCCTGTCAGTAGCGACAGCGCCCCGCTGGAAGGGTTCATTCTAAGGTAAGTATTTCATAATGTGCTAGAATGCGATGCATGCTAGCATAATATGCAATTGTCTTGCAGGGTTAAAAAAAAGTGCTGTTTACTACTAGTTTTTAAAGGGTTAGTTCACCTTCTCCAAAAATATGCCCAAGTCTCTGTTGATAAATACAAACTGCGCAGCTTTGACTAAAGTTGAATAATGCTCTTTCTATAGGTGTGTGCCTTCTATGTACCTCCCGAATCCTGGCTGAAAAACTATAATGCCCCGTACACACGGTCGGACATTGATCGGACATTCCGACAACAAAATCCTAGGATTTTTTCCGACGGATGTTGGCTCAAACTTGTCTTGCATACACACAGTCACACAGTTGTCGGAAAATCTCATCATTCTGAACGCAGTGACGTAAAACACGTATGTCGGGACTATAAACGGGGCAGTAGCCAATAGCTTTCATCTCTTTATTTATTCTGAGCATGCATGGCACTTTTTTGCGTCGGATTTGTGTACACACGATCGGAAATTCCGACAACGGATTTTGTTGTCGGAAAATTTTATAGCCTGCTCTCAAACTTTGTGTGTCGGAAAATCCGATGGGAAAATGTGTGATGGAGCCTACACACAGTCGGAATTTCCGACAACAAGGTCCTATCACACATTTTCCGTCTGAAAATCCGACCGTGTGTACGGGGCATTAGAAGTGGCATCCCCTTGTCCTGCCTTGTTGCTAGAATGTTGCTAAGACACTTACAGCAGTTACTGCTTTAACCCACCATCACAAGAGTAAGCTCTTTGTTTGATACAAAACCTCTTGCATGCACTTTCTCACCCCTGTGGCAGTAACTCTGAGCTCCGCCATGCTGCCACGGAGTTGATAGTGGACATGCATGCATGTGCAGGACTTTGAGAGCTCGCCTTTCGGGGTGGATCAGAATTTTATCCACATATTAAAAGCTCCAGGACTAGGAGGTCTCTAGATTGGTCAGTATAATAATGTGCTGTATACTTTTGTGCCCCACTCCAGAGATTTTCAGCAGTTAGTGGTGTTTCACTGTATAAAACTTTTTTTTTTTTTTTTTTTTTGGCTAACTGACAAAGATGATGTAATAAAAATGTATTACTCACTTTTTTTTGTTTGACAAGAATCATGATATCTGTTTTCTTATAAAAAAGAAACTTAGAAATTTTCATCTTGAATGTTTTCATCTTACCTGTGGGCATGTGAAGCCCACAGGCATCCTCTTCCGGAATACAGTGCTGCTGATCGACCAGCATGCACCGCCCGTTTTATCCCCGATCTCCCGCATGCGCAATAATCTTTCATCTGTGTGCCGTCAACTGCTCAGGTTGCCATCACAATGGGCGGCGGCGGAAGTGCCCGTCCCCGTTGTGATGGCAACGAAGCCCTTGGCGCTGCCCACTGACTCCTGGGAAATGACACACATCTCCCAGGAGCAGTAGCGAGCGGAGGCACCGAGGGAAGTGACGTCAGGAGCCCAGGCACTGAAGGAGGCAGATTTCGTGGGACCACATAGCAACAGGGAAAAAAAAGTAAAAAAAAATATTTTTCTCCAATTTATTGTTTTATTGATTTCATACAAGTTTATGAATTTTTGTTTTTTGGGGTGGAACACCACTTTAAGTCTGAGTTCCAGCATGATTTTGCCCCCCAGCTGCTAGCATGAGTTGTCGGCCCCATAAAAGCCTGTGGATTACTTCCAACAACATTGGGCTGCATAGTGGAACATAGAGGATTCACTTGTGATGAAATCTGATCTTTGCAGCTTGAAGATCTCTGGGTTGGGTGCACAGAAGTAGGAAAGCTTAAAACAGCTTGTGACTCCTAAAGGGGTTGTAAAGGCTTGTGTTTTTTCACCTTAATGCATCCTATGCATTAAGGTGAAAAAACACCTTGCAGTGTCCGGTCCTCCAGCCCCCCTGTTTTACTTACCTGAGCCCCGAATTTCTGTGGGCGCGATCCTGCGTCACTCTCTCCATGGCTTCTCTGCTCTTCATTGGATAGATTGATAGCAGTGCAGCCATTGGCTCCCGCTGTGTCATTCAAATCCAATGACGCGGGGTCTAGTCATACACTCGGCGGCTATGGACGCCGTGTGTATGACACGGGAGCGCGCCCGCAAGGTAACCCCCTCGTGAGAGAGCTTCCCAGAAGGAGTTATCTATTGAGAATGGTTAGGATACAGGCAGAGGTCAGCAACGCTGAGCAGGAGGCAGAGCAGAAATCGGAGACAAGACAAGGTCAGGACAGGTGATCAAGCAGGGTCAGGACAAGCTGGGTCAATCACAGAAGTCAAATACAGGAACAGATGCAGGAACATGGGAATAGCTGTAGATGAGACAGCACTGGCAAGTACAGCTTCTGCACTTAAATAGTCCATTTTGTGCCAGTGTTGGTGGCGAGTGCGCTCGCTCATGTTCACATCTATGCACAGCAAGGCAAGCACCCACATATCTGCATCTGCACATCTCTATGCACCTTGAGTCTTCATCTGTACTATGGCTGGTGCTTTCCTGACAATAGCCCTTAGGCTATAGGTCTTTTCAGCATGTGTACCCTGGGGTCTCCTCCTTTTTAGCATGTGTACCCTTGAGGTCTACTTCAACATGTGGTGCGTTGATGGACATATGGATATGACTTTATGTGTTAATGGTTTCTTCTAGGAGTGGTTGGAGAGACGGCTTTGCATGTGGCAGTCTTGTATGATAATCTGGAGGCCACAAAGTTATTGCTGGAAGCTGCCCCGGATCTGGTCAACCAGACGTTCTCCTCTGACTTTTATGAAGGTTAGACCCTCACATTGACTTGTAAAAGATTTTAAAGGCTTACCACAAATGAATAATTATTAAAGCTGAACTCCAACCAAACAGCCAAAATGGAGAGATGAAATGCATATAGGGGGATATATCTGGGTTAGTTGGATTAAAAACAATGGATTTTTAAGATGCCGTACCATGTAAACCTTAAAATACACATCTACTCCATAGAAAATATATTAAAACATTTTAAAAACCCCCGTGTCACAGATGGGTATGTTCCAAGTACCTACAGGAATTATTGATTTCACAATGGTACCCCATATACATGTAATATAAAGTGAATTTTTACAATCTGCAATACAAAATTACAACTTAACTTCTGAAAGAAAAGGTAGACACGTTTTGCCTGTGAAGCCCACTTCATCATGAGAGAGGGTAGTCTGGAAACTATGTAGGAAGAAACCATAGAATAAACATATATACATAAATCAAAACAATCAAAACAATGTTATAAATGTACACATAGGGTAGCATGAGCACCGCATCCAAAAAGAGGGTCAGGGCTAAATTTGGCCAGGTAACTTTAGGCCCTTGGTGGATATGGTGATGGAGGGAGCAGGACCCCTGTGCGTTTGCATTGGCTGTCCAAACATGTATCGCCCCTATCCAAGATGGTGGCAGTTTCTTTTTGGTGTATTGGGCATGGGTGGAAAGTAATATGCTTGGTTTTAAATTTTTTGTGAAATAAAGGTGTGGGGTTTCACCTAAAAAAAAACTCTAGTTCAAATAAGGGGGATGTTTTAACCTGCCAAAGGAACTGCATTTCTGTCTATTCTGAGATTTGCGGCCCTTTCACACTGCTCTGTAGCGAAATTGCGGTAAAAACACAATGTTGCTGTTTGAGATGTGTTTCCTGTGTGTTTCTTGTAGGTTTTTGGATTGCCTGCACCTGTGAAAAATGGACATGTGTCTCAAATCGTTGTTTACTGCGATTTTGCCGCAATTTCTATTCATTTCAATGGGAAGCTGCGTTTTTTGATGCAGTTTAAAAAAATCTCACCAAAGATGCAGCATGCAGAACTTTTCTAAAAATAAAAAAAAAATGGAAAGGGAAACCACCAACAGTAAGCGGTGTCCCATACTGTGTTTCCTGTCAAAATGAAGGGCAATCCCTTTTTAGACTATCGCCAAGTAGGGATGAGCTTCGAGTTCGAGTCGAACTCATGTTCTACTCGAACATTGGCTGTTCGCAAGTTCGCCGAATAGCGAACAATTTGGGGTGTTCGCGGCAAATTCGAATGCCGCGGAACACCCTTTAAAAGTCTATGGGAGAAATCAAAAGTGCTAATTTTAAAGGCTTATATGCAAGTTATTGTCATAAAAAGTGTTTGGGGACCCGGGTCCTGCCCCAGGGGACATGGATCAATGCAAAAAAAAGTTTTAAAAACGGACGTTTTTTCAGGAGCAGTGATTTTATTAATGCTTAAAGTCAAACAATAAAAGTGTAATATCCCTTTAAATTTAGTACCTGGGGGGTGTCTATAGTATGCCTGTAAAGGGGCGCATGTTTCCTGTGTTTAGAACAGTCTGACAGCAAAATGACATTTGGAAGGAAAAAACTCATTTAAAACTACCCGCGGCTATTGCATTGCCGACAATACACATAGAAGTTCATTGATAAAAACGGCATGGGAATTCCCCACAGGGCAACCCCGAACCAAAATAAAAAAAAAAAAATGATGTGGGGGTCCCCCTAAATTCCATACAAGGCCCTTCAGGTCTGGTATGGATATTAAGGGGAACCCCAGCCAAAATTAAAAAAAAAAATTGACGTGGGGTTCCCCCTAAATTCCATACCAGACCCTTCAGGTCTGATATGGATTTTAAGGGGAACCCCGCGCCAAAAAAAAAAAGAGGGGGGGACGAGAGTGCGGCCCCCCCCCTCCTGAACCGTACCAGGCCACATGCCCTCAACATTGGGAGGGTGCTTTGGGGTAGCCCCCCAAAACACCTTGTCCCCATGTTGATGAAGACAAGGGCCTCATCCCCACAACCCTGGCCGGTGGTTGTGGGGGTCTGCAGGCGGGGGGCTTATCGGAATCTGGAAGCCCCCTTTAACAAGGGGACCCCCAGATCCCGGCCCCCCCCTGTGTGAAATGGTAAGGGGGTACTTACCCCTACCATTTCACTAAAAAACTGTCAAAAATGTTAAAAATGACGAGACAGTTTTTGACAATTCCTTTATTTAAATGCTTCTTCTTTCTCCTTCATCTTCTTCTGGTTCTTCTGGCTCTTTTGGTTCTTCCTCCGGCGTTCTCGTCCAGCATCTCCTCCGCGGCGTCTTCTATCTTCTTCTCCTCGGGCCGCTCCGCACCCATGGCATGAGGGGAGGCTCCCGCTCTTCTCTTCTTTCTTCTTCTTTCTTCTTTCTTCTTTCTTCTTTCTTCTTCTTTCTTCTTTCTTCTTCTTTCTTCTTTCTTCTTCTTTCTTCTTTCTTCTTCTTTCTTCTTTCTTCTTTCTTCCTTCTTTTTCATTTCTTCTCCGGGCCGCTCCGCAGCCATGCTGGGAGGCTCCCGCTGTGTGACGGCGTCTCTTCGTCTGACGGTTCTTAAATAACGGGGGGCGGGGTCACCGGATGGCCCCGCCCCCCGTTATTTAAGAACCGTCAGACGAAGAGACGCCGTCACACAGCGGGAGCCTCCCACCATGCCAGCATGGCTGCGGAGCGGCCCAGAGAAGAAGGAAGAAGAAGAAGAAGAAGATGAAGAAGAGAAGAAGATGAAGAGAAGAGCGGGAGCCTCCCCCCTCATGCCATGGGTGCGGAGCGGCCCGAGGAGAAGAAGATAGAAGACGCCGCGGAGGAGATGCTGGACGAGAACGCCGGAGGAAGAGCCAGAAGAACCAGAAGAAGAAGAAGATGAAGGAAGAAAGAAGAAGCATTTAAATAAAGGAATTGTCAAAAACTGTCTCTTGTCATTTTTGACAGTTTTTTAGTGAAATGGTAGGGGTAAGTACTCCCTTACCATTTCACACAGGGGGGGGGGCCAGGATCTAGGGGTCCCCTTGTTAAAGGGGGCTTCCAGATTCCGATAAGCCCCCCGCCCGCAGACCCCAACAACCACCGGCCAGGGTTGTGGGGATGAGGCCCTTGTCTTCATCAACATGGGGACAAGGTGTTTTGGGGGGCTACCCCAAAGCACCCTCCCAATGTTGAGGGCATGTGGCCTGGTACGGTTCAGGAGGGGGGGGGGCGCACTCTCGTCCCCCCCTCTTTTCCTGCGGCCTGCCAGGTTGCGTGCTCGGATAAGGGTCTGGTATGGATTTTTGGGGGGACCCCACGCCGTTTTTTTTTTTTTTTTTTTGGCGCGGGGTTCCCCTTAAAATCCATACCAGACCTGAAGGGCCTTGTATGGAATTTAGGGGGACTCCCACATCATTTTTTTTTTTTTTAAATTTTGGTTCGGGGTTGCCCTGTGGGGAATTCCCATGCCGTTTTTATCAATGAACTTCTATTTGTATTGTCGGCAATGCAATAGCCGCGGTAGTTTTAAATGTGTTTTTTCCTTCAAAATGTCATTTTGCTGTCAGACTGTTCTAAACACGGGAAACATGCGCCCCTTTACAGGCATACTATAGACACCCCCCAGGTATGAAATTTAAAGGGATATTACACTTTTATTGTTTGACTTTAAGCATTATTAAAATCACTGCTCCTGAAAAAACGTCAGTTTTTAAAACTTTTTTTTGCATTGATTCATGTCCCCTGGGGCAGGACCCAGGTCCCCAAACACTTTTATTGACAATAACTTGCATATTAGCCTTTAAAATTAGCACTTTTGATTATTCATGTTCGTGTCCCATAGACTTTAACGGTGTTCGCGTGTTCGAACGAATTTTTTTCCTGTTCGCATGTTCTGGTGCGAACCGAACAGGGGGGTGTTCGGCTCATCCCTATCGCCAAGTATCCACATTGGAAGATTTTTCTGATGCATGTTCCAGTTACAATTGTGACGTTTTGGATTTCCTATCAGTAGAGTGAAACTTCCCAGTCGGGACAAAGGGCTATAATTTATTCCCCTTATATTTATGCCCTCTACAATTGATACTCCCCACCCATTAAAATCATAATACAAATTTTAAAATGAAACCTCTCCCTGGTGGTAGGAGCCAGCAGAGTTCTGTGCTTCCAGAAAATAGCACAGCGCCCTAGTACTCTCAAGAGTACTCAGCCTTGATGCAAGCATTGGGTTATGTGCTTTCGTCATATACTGCTTCCTCCCAGTCTGAATATAGATATCAGATATTCCAACCGCTCACAAGCACAAAATAAGGCAATATTTGTCTAGCTGTTGAACATGGACTGATTTATTTGAGATGACACACAAATCTATACAAATATATACAGCAGGCTTACAATAAGAACTGTAACCAGAAACCTAATTAACATAAGCTAATTAACTAATCCCTTAAAGCAGCTGATGTGTCTTCATGCCATCCGGAGCATTGTTATGATTAATCAGGATTTCACTACAGGTCAGACTTTTTGTCACCAAGCATCACACATTAGTATAAACACAGGACACCTTCTCACAATAGCAAGAGCTAATTACAATTAATACAAACAGTGATTTCCCCCCCCCTCCTCAGCCTAGTAGGCAACAAACTATAGTAGGAGTAGACTGTCCAGCTCCTACCCAGTTCTAGAGGCCAATGTGATCAGCTCTCTCAATTAACATGTGGAGTTCAGACTCAAACAAACCAAGAATAGTATTTACATATATCCTGGTTGATATTGTGGATAAATATTACTGTCCCATTTTAAGCCATCCAAGACATACCCCCCAGTCACCATTTCCAATATGGCATACACAGTGTTCTCAGAATCTGTGTGTCCTGGGGGACAAGGACCCAAATCCAAAGTAACACCACCTCAAGGATCCCCAGGCATACAGCTCACAAAGCACACCATTCCCCCAAATGTCAGGGTCCATAATTGTTAGGCAGGAGGCTAGCATTCAGTCCCCTCCAAAAGCCTCTGTCCCGGGTGAGTCTGTCACACAGACCACCCTAGCTAACGCCCACATGTGATGCTGAGCATCCATGAATCAAAGAACTGAAATCCAGTGAATGAAAGGGGGAATTGGGCTTGGGAGGAAAGAGTTAGACTAGGGGTGTCCATCCTTTTTGACCTTCCTGGGCCATGTTGGAAGAATAATAGAATAAGGATAGCTGATGAGTAGAAAAAAAGATAAAAAATCGTGCAGATCACAAATTAAGCACTTACGGACCGCAGTTTTACGTCAGGTCTTTGAAGGAGGACATCGTTGTTATGGCAGCAGCTAGCTGCCATAAGCTCAGTATCCCCTTCTTCAGCGGGGGGTCCGCTACAGGATAAAAGTGGTCTCTGCCGTGGATTCGCCACAAGAACGCTTTTATCGGCAGCGGGAGAAAGGCCCCCCTCCCACCGTGATCCGGTGCCCTCCGCCGCTTACCAGAGCCGTCAGCAGCGGCGGAGGCGATCGCGTCTTGTCTCTTGTTGGGTATGGAGACGAGTGAGGGGAAGATGGCCCCCACCCGTCTCCATCCAATTGCTGGGCGGAAGCGACGTCAAAATGTCACTTCCGCCCACAGCTCTTAAAGGGACATTTTTTCTATTACTAACTTCTCCCCTTTACAGATGTTTATATGGCAACAACTCAAACACAGAGAGATGCTCCCCTATGGAGTCTTCATTATCCTGGGATCCTCCCATGATCTCTTAACAATAAACAAAATACAGGAAGAGAATACTCTAATGGGACCTGGAGGGGGGTCTCTCTAATGGACACAGAGAGGGCTTCTGTTGGAGCCCCCAGACATACTGCAGACATACTACAGGAGATGGTCAGAGACTGCAGACATGATACAGGAGATCAATGCATCAAGTGCAGCCTCCACAGTGCCCACCAAATGCAGCCTGTCAGTGCTCCTGCATCACACAGAGCGACAACGATCTCCTGCTGTCACGGAGCTTGGATTTGAATCTCCAAGGGGGCCACTGTAACAAAGTCCCGCCTCCTAGACCGGCTCCTAATGATACAGGTCACACTGATTCAATATCACTGCATTGGATCAGTGTTCCATCTATCTCACAGGAGGCAGGACTTTGTTATAGCACCGCCGAACATTTCAGACCAAAACTTGTGCAGTGTGTGAGACGCATACAAGCAGTGGCGTCACTAGGGTTGGTGTCACCTGGCGCGGCAAAACATGTCGCTCCCCCTCCTATTATTGGGCCAGCAGCCCAGCATTGGAGCTCATTGGCATGTGTTGCTGTAGTTAATAAGGCCTAGAGGATACCAGGTTAGGCACTTTCCCATTGCTCAGTCTCTAGGAGCAGTAATGGATGGTCTACAGGCCATCTTGCCAAACCCAGCGAAACTGCAGCAGTGATCCCTCTGGCTGGACATTCACTCACTCTGGGTTGCCCAGGGCGACTCTGGTCAGTAGTGTAGCATGTCTGTACCCTGGCAGTGGCTCAGTCTTTTTCTCTGATGGTGCTGGGCAGCAGCATGGCTCTCTGGTGGTACTGGGCAGCAGCATGGTGCTCTCCTCTAAAGGTGCTGGGCAGTAGCGTGGCCCTTTCTTTGGTGCTGGGCAATGTGGCTTCCTCTCTGGTGGCACTGGGCAGCAGCGTGTCTCCCTCTCTGGTGGCACTGGGCAGCAGCGTGTCTCCCTCTCTGGTGGCACTGGGCAGCAGCGTGTCTCCCTCTCTGGTGGCACTGGGCAGCAGCGTGTCTCCCTCTCTGGTGGCGCTGGCAGCAGCGTGTCTCCCTCTCTGGTGGCGCTGGCAGCAGCGTGTCTCCCTCTCTGGTGGCGCTGGCAGCAGCATGGCTCCCTCTCTGGTGGGGGGGCAAGCGGGGGAGATACACTGGCATCCCGTGGCTTGTCTCTCCCTTGTCACAACGCGGGCGCTTGTAGTCACTGCCGTGCTGAGCCGGGAAAAGAGCTTCACTGGTGCCTCGGTGCGGGACGCACCCCCCGCCCCCATAGCAATGCTGCTGTACACAAAGAGGGGAGGAGGGAGGGAAGCACTCTGACACTTCGATGCCCCCACCTCTGTGGCACCCCATGCACCCGCCCAGGATCGGCTCTGGTTGACACCACTAAACAACTTATTCACTCCCTTGTTCTTTCACCTTGACTATTGTAACTCCCTTCTCATTAGTCTATCATTTCGCAAGTCCCTCTTCAGTCTATCATGAATGCCACTGCCAGACTCCTCCACCTCACCAACCGTTCAGTGTTCACCACTCGGCTATGCCAATCCCTTCACTGGCTTCCCATTGCCCAACAATTAAAATTCAAAACCATAACATACAGAGCCATTTTTTCAATTCTGCCCCAAGCTACATCACCAATCTTCTCTCCAAATATCACCCAAACCATCCTCTCTGCTCCTCCCAAAACCCTCTGCTCTCTAGCACCCTTGTCCCCCCCCCCCCTCCTATGCTTGTCTCCAGAGCCTCTCCCATCCTCTGGAACTCACTAGCCCAATTTGTCCGGTTATCTCCTACTCTGTCCACTTTTAGGCAATCCCTGAAAACTCATCTCTTCAGGGAGGCCTATCCTGTCTTCAGCTAACAACCAAATCTTCTACTTCCCTCATCAGTTCACCCCTCAGTTACTACCTTTTTTGTTTCACAGCCCCTCCCTCTTAGATTGTATGCTCGCAGGAGCAGGACCCTTCTAACGCTCATGTTCTGATCCGAATTGTACTGTTAATGTATTGTCTACCTTTTTATATTGTAAAACGCTGCGAAAACTGTTGGCGCTTTATAAATCCTTTATAATAATAATAAAAGTCCAGTAAAGGGACAATGTTACATTTTTCTTCAACTGCATGTGTTTGCTAAGTGTAAATGCATTTTTACAACAAATGCGCCCCTCACCCCCCCAAAGAATCAACAATTTTAATAAGTTATGTGATTTTGTGTTGGGGTGCATTCATAGCCATGCACCCCTGAGTTAGATGATGCTAGACATCCTTCAGCCAGAAACTGAGGTTGAAGCTCTTTAAATTGCTGCAGTTTTGAATGCACTAGTCTGTGAACTTCATGCAAATTTCATCTACTTGTAGGTCAAACTGCCTTGCACATTGCATCCGTCAATCAGAACATTAACTTGGTAAAGTTGCTGATTCAGAAAGGAGCTGATGTGTGTAGCCCTCGCGCCACTGGGACCTTCTTCTCCTACAATCCGGATAACCTCTTCTACTTTGGTCAGTATTTGCTGTCTACGTTGTTTTAAAAAAAGATTCTAGAGGATCAATGAAAAGTTGACCAATGTTTTACACTGCTTCAATAGCCCTACTAACCTAACAAAACTGTGTCAATAAGTACCTATCTGTCCAATTCCGTGAGTTTCTGTCCATTTATTTTCTCTATCACCATGTATCTATGATTACCTGTTAGTCCACCCATCCATCAATTCATCCACCCATCCATTCACTATCTATCATGATTACCGGTACTTGTCCACCCATATGATTATCTATCTGATTCCATCCATCCACAATGGCCGCTTCAATATTGCTATTAGGAAGGGATGACTTTTTGGCGCAGTCATATTGCAATAAAAATTGCTTACAAGCTAAAATATGAAAATCTTTCTTTAGAATAACTACATAACCTGCTGTTAAGATGTCTAACTACATTCATGGTTCAGTTATCACACTTGTCTCTCTAAATGCTTGATGGAAAGTTTGGGTACTTTCTGCAACATAATTTTACATTGCAGGCCTTCTCCTCACCATAAGAGGGTTTCCAGATCTTTTAACCCAGCCCTATCCTCTCTTTAGGTGAACATGTGCTGTCCTTTGCTGCCTGTGTTGGCAATGAGGCCATCGTACGTTTGCTGATAGAGAGCGGAGCCAACATTCGGGCTCAAGACTCGCATGGTAAGAAGTGGTACTATGATATTTACCTTGACGACTACATGTGATTATTAAAACTTTGCTTCCATTCACAAATATTGAAAAGATTGAGGATGATGTTTTATTGCAACCATTGTCTAATTCCTAGGAAATACGGTTCTCCACATCCTCACCCTTCAGCCCAACCAGACCATTTCCTGCATGATGTATGATCTCATTCTGTCCTACGATGAGAGAGGCAGCGACGTTGACATGCAGATGATCCCAAATTTTATGGGCCTCACGCCATTCAAGCTGTCAGCATCTGAGGGAAACATTGAGGTGAGTCAACTCCGGTGTTTCATTGTCCATTGTGAATTTGGAGTATTTACTGAACCCTCAGCAAAGTGATGATCTTCTCCATTCTCCCACAAGTTACAAAATATATCTACATATCTATGAACTTGAAAATCTGAATTCCTGAGAATGGGGGTGGGGTAGGGGGAGGGGCTTAAAACATGTTCCTGCATACAGAGTGCAGGTGTCAGAAGTTAGTAATGTATAGAGTTCAGGGGTCCGGGTTGTGTAATGTGCATAGTTCAGGGGTTCGGGTTGGGTAATGTACATAGTTCAGGGGTTCGGGTTGGGCAATGTACATAGTTCATTGGTCTAAGGTTGGGTAATGTACATAGTTCGTTGGTCTAGGGTTGTGTAATGTACATAGTTCATTGGTCTAGGGTTGGGTAATGTACATAGTTCATTGGTCTAGGGTTGGTTAATGTACATAGTTTGGGGTTTAGGTTGGGTAATGTACATAGTTCAATGGTCTAGTGTTGGGTAATGTACATAGTTCAGGGGTTTGGGTTGAGTAATGTACATAGTTCATTGGTCTAGGGTTGGTTAATGTACATGGTTCAGGGGTTCGAGTTGGGTAATTTATATAGTTCATTGGTCTAGGGTTGGGTAATGTACCTAGTTCATTGGTCTTGGGTAATGTACATAGTTCATTGGTCTTGGGTAATGTACATAGTTCATTGGTCTAGGGTTGGGTAATGTACATAGTTCAGGGGTCTGGGTTGGGCAATGTTCATAGTGCGGGGTTCTAGGGTGGGTAACCTACATAGTGCAGCGGTCTAGGGTGAGTAACATGCATAGTTTTAGTAGTTAGGAGTTTATACGTCCAGTAAATGTATCACCTATGCACATACATACAGTATACACTGCATACAGGTACAAACACTTACCACTCTGGTGGCATGGTAAGCCATCCCTTAATTCTCTTTAGTTCCCCGTGTACCTATGTGGCATTACCGGGTATTTTCCGGCAAGCTCCCAGGTATGTATATCTATCCTTTAAAGTATCTAAACCCACGAACAAAAATTCAAAATATTGCAGCTAACTAGTCCATAGATGTGGTGGCTGCATTTTCCCCTGTATCTTCACCTGGTGATCCTGCCAATAACACACTTTGCAAACAAATACATTAATATAAATTTTAAAAAAACTCCAATTGTGGGACCTTATTTTATATAAATGCATTTTCATTCACTGATTTGTTCACCAATCTATATTTACTGAGACATTTGTACTTTGGGAAACTCAACAGGTTTTAAATGTATACACTTTTTTTGTTTTGTATTTGGACAATCGCTGAGTGCTGCATCTGTATAATTTTGAAAATTTTTCTTTTAGTTATCACCTAGTGCAGATTTACTTTGCGCACTCATTGCACAGTTATTTTTGAGTTGTTACCGTAGGATAGGACTACAGAACATCTCCCCTTCTCAATTAAATGGGGAGAGTGGTTGTGTAGTTGGGTGGTTGCAGAAAAACTCAGGAAGTTACAAGGATGCTGTTTTTTTGGTAGGATCAAATGGTATTATCTGTACTGGCAGAAAATATTCTTGGCATAAAAAAGAAAGCTAATACAGCCGCCTCATCTAAGGAGTATAAGCTACATTATATTTAAGAAAATTGCACCTTAAAACAAAGTGCACTTGCCCTTTTTGTCCCCTTTCCCTGACCTAGATTAACCCACCCTCCCTCTCCACAGTGCATATTTCCCTTATTCTGATAGCCATGGTTCCGCTGTTTTTTTTTTATATCAAGTGCTGCAGGTTTTCACTGCCCTGGTCCCACCTGCGAATAACAGCCCCATAGTCTTCTATGAGATCATCTCTGACTATCTCTGGCCTCGGGATGTAGCCCTAAAGAAGTCTTTGGGGCTGGTAATGCACCAGGGCAGCCAAAACTTGCATCGCTGGATGTAAATAAACAGCAAAACCATGGCCACAAGTAGCAAAGTCCCGGGCCTCTTTAGGCCTAATGGTTACCTCCAGAGTTAGGGAGAGCTGACATCCTTCAGTGTCGAGTGGGTTACAAGGCATGGTGGGTGTAATGCAAGATGAACAGGTGGGCGCCAGACACCTTTTCGCATTTAAAAAAAAAAAAGAGAGATTTATTGTCTCTTGAACAGAACTGTGGGAGAGAGGGTTAGGGCCAGGACACCCTTAGGTAGATGCAATGTTAATTGTCAGACTCCGAGACTTTTATAGGCAGACAGCTATACAGGTGAAGGCCTCCAGCCGGGCACCACTTCTGTATAGGTAGGACCGCCTCCCTCTATGACAACAATCTTGTAGCTGTTACTAACGGTTTTCCTTACCCAACACTCACTCGCTGTGGGTCTTCACTCAACAAGCTCCCAGTCTCTCTCACTAGACTTCAGATCCAATTTAGCCACTGGATCCCCTGAGCTTTTCCACTTTAGCACTCAGTATCTTCCTCAAGCGTCACCGCCGCTTCCTTGCTGGGTCCCTGGCTTGGCACTCACAGATGCTCCTCAAGCTTCACCCCCGCTGACACATTAGTTCCCTGGCTGGGCATTCACTGATGCTCCTCAAGCATTACCCCTGCTGTCCTGCTGGGTCCCTGACTTGACACTTGATGAAGTTTTCTCACTTCTTTGCCGTCTCTGGCTGGCGAGAGGTCTGCTCTGATACTGGCCTCAGCTTACTCGCGGTCTCCAGTAATAAGGTGGATGGTTAGTCCCTTAGTGGCGGCAGCTTCCCCTCTACCTTTGATCGCAACTCGTTCCCCAGCCGGCGGAGCCGTTACTTCTGGTTGTCCCCGGGATAGGCCTCATGCCCCTTACACACCGTCAGACTTTCCGACGGAATATGTGCGATCGGAGCTTGTTGTCGGAAATTCCGACCGTGTGTGGGCTCCATCAGACTTTTTTTTCCATCGGAATTTCCGACACACAAAGTTTGAGAGCAGGCTATAAAACAAAATCCGAACCTTTAAATTCCGATCCTGTGTATACAAATCCGACGGACAAAGTGCCACGCATGCTCAGAATTAAGAGACGAAAGCTATTGGCTATTGCCCCATTTATAGTCCCGACGTACGTGTTTTACGACACCACGTTCGAAACAATCGGATTTTCCGACAACCTTGTACGACCGTGTGTATGCAAGACAAGTTTGAGCCAACATCCGTCGGAAAAAACCCCTACCTAAACTTTAGGGTGCCACACACTAGGGATGAGCTTCGAGTTCCAAGTCCATGCCCTACACTATATAAGGCTGCTTACACTGCGCCCATATAGTGTGTTATAGATGAGAGAGATTGAGCTAGATTAGGCAGGCAGGTTAGTTAGTGGCAGTGTATTTGGGGAAAAAAAAAAATAAAAATATATGGTATGTATGTATGTATGTATGTATGTATGTGTGTGTGTGTGTGTGTGTGTGTGTGTATATATATATATATATATATATATATATATATTACACACAGTATCTCACAATAGTACACCTCTCACATTTTTGTAAATATTTTATTATATCTTTTCATGTGACAACACTGAAGAAATGACACTTTGCTACAATGTAATGTAGTGAGTGTACAGCTTGTATAACAGTGTAAATTTGCTGTCCCCTCAAAATAACTCAACACACAGCCATTAATTTCTAAACCGCTGGCAACAAAAGTGAGTACACCCCTAAGTGAAAATGTCCAAATTAGGCCCAATTAGTCATTTTCCCTCCCCGGTGTCATGTGACTCATTGGTGTTACAAGGTCTCAGGTGTGAAATGGGGAGCAGGTGTGGTAAATGTGGTGGTATCGCTCTCAGCCTCTCATACTGGTCACTGGAAGTTCAACATGGCACCTCATGGCAAAGAACTCTCTGAGGATCTAAATAAAAGAATTATTTCTCTACTTAAAGATTGCCTAGGCTATAAAAATATTGCCAAGACCCTAAAACTGAGCTGAAGCACAGTGGCCAAGTAAATACAGCGGTTTAACAGGACAGGTCCCACTCAGAAAAGGCTGAAGGGCCTGGTATGGACTGGGGGGGGGGGGGAATCCACGCTGTTAAATATTTATTTTTATTTTTTTTTATGTATATTGCTGGGATCTGGCAATACATTACACCCGTGAGCAATTTTAAATGACGTTTTTTCCTTTAGAAATGTCATTTTGCTGTGGTACTTTTCTAAACATGGGGAAAGTGCGCTACTTTACAGGCAGACTATGGGGACCCCCCAGGCATGATCTTTAAAGGAATATTTCATTTTTATTGTTTCACTTTAAGCATTCTTAAAATCACTGCTCCTGAAAAAACGGCAATTTAAAAAACTTTTTTTTTTTTGCATTGATACACGTCCCCTAGGGCAGTATCCGGGTCCCCAAACACTTTTAATGGGAATAACTTGCATATAAGCCTTTAAAATTAGCACTTTTTGATTTTTCACGTTTGTGTCCCATAGACTTTAACGGCGTTCGCATGTTCGCACAAATGCACAAAAAACAAGTTCTGGTGTGAACCGAACTAGGGGGTGTTCGGCTCATCCCTACTCCACACAGAAATACAGTATGCATCTGTGGAGGAGTAAGTGGAATAAGTTAGGTGAGGGGAAGGGAGCAAAAAGGATAAATGCACTTTGTGTTAAAGTGTACTTATCCTTTTAATTTATGGTTCTCCAAACTTTCTAAGCAAAGGGCAAGTTTACTGTCCTTCAGGCTTTGGCTGGACTGTGGTTAGTGGGATGAATAGTGTCCCTTTTAATGCTGTCAGTAAGAGGAATGGTGTCCCATCATTGGTGTCACCTGGAGGTGTAGTTGCCCCGGGTAAAGGCAAGCAAAGGGCCACATCCAGTCCCCGAGCCGCAATTTGGAGACCGATAAACTTCCCAGGTGGTCAGGGACAGAGCTGGTAATTATGGAGATTTTCAATGTTGATGCATCCAAGACAAATAATAGTTTCCCTTTTTATATTTAAATATCACTCATGGTAAGCTGGGCCTTTTGATTGCTCCTTAATTAACTGTGGTAATCTTTTTAGGTCTCAACCTAATTCGAATTCTTAAAATCCCAGAATTATGTGCTTATCCCATTAGTTCTTGTCTTCATCTTCTCTTGCACATATATTAATGTTAAATTAAATCTTTTTTTTCTCCTTTTTGATCTTTCAGATGTTCCAGCACCTGCTAAAAAAACGTAAGCAGGTTCAATGGTCTTTTGGTCCTATAAATTCTGTTCTATATGACCTCTCGGGCATCGATTCTCGGGACGAGGATCAGTCAGTGTTGGAGCTTGTGGTATCTTCTAGAAAGAGAGAGGTATGTAGGGCACGTCAAAGCGCAACACCAGAAAGAACTTTTTTTTTTTCTGCTAGTTTTGGATAATGTGGGGACAAGATGGAACCCCAGATAAGTTTTTACTGTTATTTGTGCCCCTGCTGGGGAGATTCGTCCTCCCTTCCCATTTATGAGTAAGGTGTCAGACAACACAGGAAAGAACGTGTAAATTTCACCATCTAGGACCTGGACGGCGTTTAAAATCTGACAGAGGAGGTTACATCCCTTCTCGAAGCTAAAAAGAGAAAAAAATATTGGCTAGAGTTTATCTTGCTTAACCACTTCAGCCCCGGAAGAATTTACCCCCTTACTGACCAGAGCACTTTTTGCGATTCGGCACTGCGTTGCTTTAACTGACAATTGCGCGGCCGTGCGACGTGGCTCCCAAACAAAATTGACGTCCTTTTTTTCCCACAAATAGAGCTTTCTTTTGCTGGTATTTGCTCACCTCTGCGTTTTTTATTTTTTGTACTATAAAAGAAAAAAAGAGCGATAATTTTGAAGAAAAAAATATTTTTTTTGCTACCATAAATATCCCCCAAAAATATATAAAAAAAACCAAATTCTTTCTCGGTTTAGACCGATATGTATTCTTCTACATATTTTGGTAAAAAAATCGCAATAAGCGTATATTGATTGCTTTACGCAAAAGTTATAGCGTCTAAAAAATAGAGGATAGATTTATGGCATTTTTATCATGTGTTTTTTTATTTTTATTTTTTATTAGTAATGACGTTGATCTGTGAATTATTTATTATCGTGACTGCGACATTATGGCGGACACTTTTGACACTATTTTGGGACCATTGCCATTTATGCAGCAATCAGTGCTATAAAAATGCACTGATTACTGTGTAAATAACACTGGCAGGGAAGGGGTTAAACACTAGGGTGCGATCAATGGGTTGCGTGTGTCCTAGGGAGTGATTCTAACTGTAGGGGGGGGGGGTGGGCTACCACTGAAATGACAGAGATCACTGCTCCCGATGACAGGCAGCAGTAGATCCCTGTCATGTCACAAGGCAGAACAGGGAAGTGCCTTGTTTACATCATCCCACATCGGGCATCTCCCCGTTCTGCCACGCCGTGACACAATCGTGGGACACTGGCAGACATGGGACCCACGGGCATGGTCACGGACTATGCGGCGCGCACACCCACAATGCCACGTCTTAAAGGTACACCGATTTGTGCAGCCGTGCCAACGTACATCGTAGTGCGCTGGTCGGCGAGCGGTTAAAGTTTAACTAAAGCCAATATATATTTTAATACATTAAATGTATCCTCTATCTTTCACCTCCAATCGTAAGTCACAATAAGGCCTCCTTTACACTTACAGCCAGGTGGCGATAAAAATAGGGGGCTGAGTCACAGTTTTACTGCCTCCTGATCGCCCACCTTATCATTGCATGGCGGTGGGATGGGGTGGTACACATGCCATGTCAAAATTATACCCCATGTCACAGTGCCACTGGCAAACACAGCCAACTGAAGGGAATGGGCTGCTCAGTGACATGTACACATTCACAGAATGTTCATGCGCCAAGTTAACAGAATGTGCACAGCACAGGTAGAAGGCATGCTCAAGGCCTCATGCACATACACTATATTACCAAAAGTAATGGGCCTTTACACACATATGAACTTTAATGGCATCCCAGTCTTAGTCCGTAGGGTTCAATATTGAGTTGGCCCACCCTTTGCAGCTATAACAGCTTCAACTCTTCTGGGAAGGCTGTCCACAAGGTTTAGGGGTGTGTCTATGGGAATGTTTGACCATTCTTCCAGAAGCGCATTTGTGAGGTCAGGCACTGATGTGGACGAGAAGGCCTGGCTCGCAATCTCCGCTCTAATTCATCCCAAAGATGTTCGGGTTGAGGTCAGGACTCTGTGCAAGCCAGTCCCCCACCCTAAAGTCGCTCATCCGTGTCTTCATGGACCTCGCTTTGTGCTTTGGTGTGCAGTCATGTTGGAACAGGAAGGGGCCATCCCCAAACTGTTCCCACAAAGTTGGGAGCATGAAATTGTCCAAAATGTCTTGGTATAATGACGCCTTAAGAGTTCCCTTCACTGAAACAAAGGGGCCAAGTCCAACCCCTGAAAAACAACCCCACACCATAATCCCCCCTCCACCAAATGATTTGGACCAGTGCACAAAGCAAGGTCCATAAAGACATGCATGAGTGAGTTTGGGGTGGAGGAACTTGACAGGCCTGCACAGAGTCCTAACCTCAACCCGATAGAACACCTTAAAGTGGACGGTCACCCTAACATAAAAAATTGCATCAAAAAGCTTAAGAAAATTTAAAAAATAACATTTGAAAAAAAAAAATTAACTTGCCTGAAACCCTTGTTGCTAGGTAGTCTTCCTAATCTGCCTCTTCCTATTCTGCGGCGCTTCCTCCTCTTCGGCGAGCGGCCCCGTTGCCTTCTGGGAACTGTGTGTGTCCCAGAAAACCACGGGGCCATTCACAAAGCGCCGCGCGACTCGTGCATGCGCAGTAGGAAACGGGCAGCGAAGCCGCAAGGCTCCACTGCCTATTTCCCTTCGTTAAGATGGAGACGCTGGCGGCTGATCCGATGGACAGATTGGCCTCGGGGGGCCGACATTGCAGGCTCGCTGGACAGGTAAGTGTCCTTATTAAAAGTCAGCAGCTACAGTGTTTGTACAATTGTGTCCGGAACCCCCCTTTAAGGCTGACACTGTGGTGCTAAAAATAGTGCCTGTAAAGAGCCTCTCCTCTCACTCCCGAGTGCTTTCACACTGGAGCGGTGCGCTTGCAGGATGGTAAAAAAAAGTCCTGCAAGCAGCATCTTTGCAGCGCTGTAGGAGCGGTGTATACACGGATGGTTTTAACCCTTTTTCGCCCAGCTAGTGGTCGAATAGCGCCGCTAAAACAACGGTAAAGCGCCGCTAAAAATAGCCGACGCCCCCAATGCCTCAGTGTGAAAGCACACTAACACCCCGTACACACGATAGGATTTTCCGACAGAAAATGTTCTATAGGAGCTTGTTTACGGAAATTCCAACTGTGTGTAGGCTCCATCGGACATTTTCCATCGGAATTTCCGACACACAAAATTTGAGATCTGGATCTCAAATTTTCCGACAAAAAAATCCGTTCTCGTAAATTCCGATCGTATGTACACAATTCCAATGCACAAAATTCCACTCATGCTCAGAATCAAGCAGAAGAGCCGTACCGGCTATTGAACTTCATTTTTCTCAGCTCGTCGTACGTGTTGTATGTCACGGCATTCTTGACATTCGGAATTTCCGACAAGATTTGTGTGACCGTGTGTATGCAAGGCAAGTTTGAGCCAACATCCGTCGGAAAAAAGACATGGATTTTGTTGTCGGAAAATCCTATCTGTGTACAGGGCATAAGGAGGAATTAGAGTGGATACTGCGAGCCAGGCCTTCTCGTCCAACATCAGTGCCTGACCTCACTAATGCGCTTCTGGAAGAATGGTCAAACCTTCCCATAGACACACTTTTAAACCTTGTGGACAGCCTTCCCAGAGGAGTTAAAGCTGTTATAGTTGCATGGGGTGGGCCAACTCAATAGTGAACCCTACGGACTAAAGCCTTGTACACCCGATCGGATTTTCGGCAGGGAATTGTGTGATGACAGACTGTTGGCCTAAAATCCAATCGTTAGTACGCTCCCTCAGCCATTTGCCCAACTTTCCGCCAACAAATGTTGGATGGCAGGCTAGTAAATATTCGGTGGACAACGGTCTGTTGTCAGATTTTCCTATCGTCTGTATACAAGTCCGTCACACAAAAGTTGAAAGTACAAATACGCATGCTCAGAATCAATGCTCACCAAACATGACAGAAGGTGCCCAAAGGGTGGCGCTCAAGAGCTGAAATTCCTCTACGTTTGTGTTTGTTGGCTGAAAATTGTTTACCGTTTGTATGCAAGACAAGTTCCTGGCACACGCCCTTCGGACAAAAGTCTGATGCTTTGTTGGCCATCAATCTGATCGTGTGTACCAAGACTGTGTTTCCAATTAAAATTCATGTGCGTGTAAAGGCAGTCCTCACAATACTTTTTGGTAATATAGTGTAGTCACATGAAAATATTGCAACTAGTATCAAAGCCTCATCCTGCCTAAAGTGTTCTGGACACTGTGGGCATGCAGTGTTTAAAGCAGAGTTCAATCCAAAAATGGAACTTCCGCTTTAAGTACTTGTGACCCCCTGACATGCTACATTTGGCTTGTCATTTTTTTTGGGGGGGGGGCAAGTGCCTAGTTTTCACAGGTACCCAGCTCCCACTTCCTCTCCTGGCGCTGTGGCACCGAGCGGAAGTTCACCTCTCCCCCCTCCCTCCCTGCAATCTTCTGGGACACGTCTTAGGTCCCAGAAGATTGCCCAGCCATTCAGCCAGGCGCACACACTTGCAATTCCGGCACCGCAGAGAGGAGGGGGAGAGAAGCGAGGCTTCGGGCAGCCGCATCGCTGGATCGTGTGACAGATGAGTGTCTGTTTATTAAAAGTCATAAGCTACACTTTTTGTAGCCGCTGACTTTTAAATGGGTGGAACTCTGCTTTAAGCAATGTTTTTATGCCTATAGTGTTACAACAAAATAGTCCTGTTGCTAGGATGCATGTAGCTTCTCAAAGAAGCCACCCAACCGCCTCTATTTGTAGGATACAGGCAGCATCTGAAGTAAGCCACGTAACATTCTCTGTTGCTAGGATGCAGGCAGCTTCTCAAGGAAGCTACCTAACATCCTCTGTTGCTGGGAAGCGGGTGGCTTTTCAAGGAAGCCAGCCAAAGTTCTCCATTGCTAGGATGAAGGCAGCTTCTCAAAGATGTCACCAAACATCCTCTGCTGGTAGGATGCAGGTAGCTTTCCAAGGACGCCACCTAACATTCTACATTGCAAGGACACAGGTAGCTTCCCAAGGTAGCCACCCAATATCCTTTTGTTGCTAGAATGAAGGTGGATTCTCAATGAAGCCACCTAATGTTATCCATTGCTAGGACACAAGCAGCTTCTCAAGGAAGCTATGCAACATCCTCTGTTGCTGGGATGCAGGTGGCTTTTCAATGAAGCCACCCAAAGTTCACCTTTGCTAGGATGATAGCGTCTCAAGGATGTCACCAAACATCTTCTGTTACTGGGATGCAGGTGGCTCTTGTACTCCAACAGAGTAAATTTTTGTCAAACTCCTGTATGCATGTAATCGATAACATGCACAGACTTTTTATTTACAGATTTGATCACAGCACAAGTTTATTGAATCTGTGTGCAGTGGCCCATAGAAAGCAACACAGCTGCATTCGGTTTTATGCAGCTATGCGCCTTCTCCCTTAGGGCAAAACTGTATTTAAATAAAAAAAAAATGCAATGCTGTTTTCTTTTCTATTTCCCTAACTATTGAAAAAAAAATGCACCTGAACCCAGGCCCAAGGTCCCCCCCCCCCCCCCAGAGACTGGGGGGCTGCTTGAAAGCCCCCGACAGCCTACCATTCCATCTCCAAGCTCTGAACATCTCCAACCCCCCCCCCGGTGGGGCTGACCCTGGGTCCTTGAGGAGGCCTGCCCCCTGCCAATCCAAGTTGGGGATTGGTCAGGGCTCCTTAGAGTACCGCAGGCGGCTCCAACTCTCCTCTCCTCCTCTTTCCAGTACTTTCCAGAAAGCTCTAGAAAGAAGAGGGAGGTCTCAGTAATGCTGCCTGTGAGTCGCCAGCTGCTAACCTGAGCACTCCCAGCCCAGACTAGATCAAAACAAATAGGCCTGGCTGCCAGCCAGGCCTGCTTAAATTTGCCTACCCTACAAAAAAAATCCTACTCTAGCACCTACCTACCTAGTGGGTGCTACAAAAATATAATAAAAAAATATTAAAGATTATATGCCGACGGGGCCTCCAGGGAAGGAGGAGGAAGGACTGGTGTGGTAGGGCGGCTAGAGTTGACATTAAATTTCATTTAAAAGGCATGACTCTCAGGGCATGAAACTGATTTTTGTACTGCTTGTTTTAAACCATTATAGGCTCGGCTTATCCTAGAAATGACTCCTGTGAAAGAGCTAGTCTGTTTAAAATGGCAGAGCTGTGGGCGGCCATATTTTTGGCTCTTAGCAGCAATCTACTTCATGTATATGGTATTCGTTACTGTGAGTTGCACCTACCGGCCTCTGAAGTCCATTCCGAAGGACAACGATTCACGAAATTCCATCGTCATGGTACAAAAGCCTCTGAGTGTAAGTAGCTTGCTAAATTGTAAGTTGTGGACACTCCTTCATTGATCACCTCTAATGGCCTTTTTTTTTCTGGAAACCAACAGGAGGCCTATGTTACTTATGAAGATCACCTTCGCCTGGGCGGGGAGCTGATCAGCGTAATTGGAGCAATGGTTATTTTACTTCTCATGGTACGAACTTTTCAAGTCTATGATTTTTTTTTTTTGGAAATTGTAGCTGCATTTGAGTGATAAGCTTGTGAATTTTACTATAAGTCAAAGTGATAATACTTTTTGACACAAAAGATGATGAACTCTATTTTAGCTTCCTTAATCACTAGTAGATGCAGTACACTTGTTTATGGCCATCACACTTGTATGAGCTTGTTGGACATTATATTCCAAAACCAATGAGTTGCCCTCCCGGTTATAACAGCCTCCACTATATTCCAAAACCAATAATGAGTTGCCCTCCCAGGTATAACAGCCTCCACTCCTCTGTGAATGCTTTCCACAATAATTTGTGGTCATGCAGCCGAAGGGCATATTTGTAAGATCAGATATAGGCCCTATTGTGTAAAGGGAAAGGGAGCTTGGAAATAGTTGTGGGGATGTCTCCTGCAAGAATTTTAAGAGCTTGGTGGGGTCAAAGAGTAATAAAACCTGTTTCTCACTACAGGAACAAGGTAAAAGAAAACAAAATAATTCTGGGGCATGATTTAGAGCAGGGCCAGTTCACGGTCCTTCAGACTTTAGGAGGGCCATTTGGAGTAGACATCTCCCAAAGCCAGTGGGACAAAACAATGCCATCTTTGGTGTCATTGAGAGAAATTGTGCTCCATCGCTGGTGACATTGGGAGGAATTTTTTCACATCATTGGCATCATTGGGAGGAATTGTGTTCCATCGTTGGTGTCATTGGGAGAAATTGTGGTCCATCATTGGTGTTGGGGGGGGGGGGGGTAATTATACCCCATTGTTGGTATCGGTAGATGAAATAGTGCTCCAAGGGCTGGATAAAGCAATCAAAGGCTCTCATGTGGCCCCCAGTTTGGATACCACTGATCTAGAGGAGAGGGAGGTTTGGGGTTCTAATTCTTATTTCTGTAATTCTGGCTATACTCTCCAAACCGCAACAATGTCTGTCGAATCTCAGGGGAGGGGCTCTGAAGTTTATCTGTTGTCTAAGCTGGTTTTTCATTTTTATTTATTTTATTTCTATTTTTTTTATTTTAGATTCCTGACCTCCTACGGGTTGGAGCTACCAGATATTTTGGACAGACAGTTCTTGGTGGACCTTTCCATATCCTTATGTAAGAATCTTTACAAACCTCCACCCTGACATACATTGGGGGGGTTTCAATAACAATGAGTCAAAGTTGGGTAGTGAAGAGGTTGACAAACAAGCAATATTACACTATTTTATTTTGTTCAAGACTTTGGATCTTGCTTAAAGCAGTCTTGCCCAGTTGGTCAGGTTCCTCTCCTTTTGCAGAAATTACTCACAATGTTTTGGATGCTGCAGCAAGTCAGACAGAGCCCATCTAATTTCCCAGCTAGAGGACGTCCAGCATCATACACCGCTTTTCTCTATAGCTTGATTGCATCTGGTCTGCCCTTTTCATTTATTGGGTGACAGTTCTTTCATTCATGGAAGCTTGGCATCACGTGTGGGTGTTACCTAAGGCCGTCTGCATGCAAATACAGACTGATGATCTCCTCTTTTTTTTATCACTCTGCCCTCTTCTCCTGTCAGCATGCTCTTTGTAAAGCAGCACAGTTTCTTGCCTCCTTCTGCAGGCTGCCACCTTTCTAATCTCTTCTGTACAGGGACAACAAACAATAACTAGTAAAAACCTAGTAAAAAACTAGTAAAAATTACACATTGTGACAGACTTGCCTAAAAACGAAGCCTTCCAGTGGCGCTCTGTCACCGCTGAAGGTGCTTCCATCTTCACGGGTTTGCGGGCTTCGGCGATATCAATGGGCGAGCCATCGATGACGTCACTCCTGCGCATGAGTGCGGGAGTCACAGTTTACGGCACAGCTCTGAAGGAACGGCACAGGCATGCTATTCCTTCAGAGCGCATGCGTCGTTGATGTCACCGGCTGCATCTGAAGTAAACATCTCCCAAATGGCGCAGGTTTAGGAGATATTTACACTACCTATAGGTAAACCTTATTATAGACTTGCCTATAGCTAAAAATCATACAAGGGAGTATACTCCAACTTTAAAAATGATCATTGGGTAGATTACTATAATTACTAAATGTACAATAATTTGTGCATCCAAAACTGACGTATATGTTATTGGGTGATAGGTTAGTGATACTCAAACAGGGGGGTGCCTTCTGGGCTTTTCAAGGGTTCCATATTTTTGTATAGTGTCGTGCATTTCCATTATGTAGACAGGCTAGCTGAGGGTTCTGATGTGAAAGTGGGGGAGTTGAGGACCTGCATGTGAAGCTGGAAGCTGAGGAATGTGAAAAAGGGGGGGGGGGGGGGCTGTGGATTCTGATGGATGTTGAACTGGGGGCTTAGCACTGTGACGCAGAAGGAGGTGGGTGCTGAGGACTCTGATGTTGAAGCAGGGTGGATGCTCTGAGGGCTCTAAAGTGAAAGCAGGGGGAGGGGGCTGGGTGACACTATGTTGGAGAGGTGTGCCATGAGGTTTTGCATTTTAGTCACTAAAAAAAAGATTGAGCTACCCTGGTCTAGCCCTTCTCCCCCTTTGCTGAGGTCTTTTGCATGTAATTTCTATACGAATGCTTTGTATTTGCTTTTTATATCTGCTGCCCAATGCCTACAATGTCTTCTGTTTCCTTCTTCAGAATAACTTTTGCCTGTATGGTGATGGCAGTTTTGGTGATGAGGGTCACCAACAGCAATGGGGAGGTAGTCCCTATGTCGGTGGCGTTGGTGCTTGGATGGTGTTACATCCTGTATTTCACCCGAGGCTTCCAGATGCTCGGACCTTTCACCATCATGATTCAGAAGGTACAAGTGTCAGAGCCGATGTTACTTTGCATTTCCTTTTTTTTTTTTTTTTTTTTTAATGGTATTTTGGCCAAAATTTTAAAAATGGCAGTCTATCAGTAGCAGTAACAAGGTCGATCCTACTATTGGGTCTGTTATTTCTACACTTCCAGTGAAGCTGTTCAACAAAAGTGACAGTTACTGGGAAAGTGTGTAGACCATGGATGTATTGGTCCAACAAATACCTCAATGGTCAATAACCTTATAATCAACACCTTGAGATTGCTGTATTACTCGAATGTCCTGCGCATTGTCTCTTTGATGTCCTAGTAGAAACGGTTGTTTCTTTTCTGTTCGTTTTTTTTTTTTTTTTGAATCCGAGAAAATTTAATAAATATATGTTGTAAATGAAACAGTTACAGGGGTTGGGAGAAACCATATAACTTTGTCTTATTTGACGAATTTTGCCTTTTGGGTTTAAACTTAGTTTTTTATTTTTCGATTACGTCCTACTTGCCTGCATCATGTAATGGTTTTGCACAGAGCAGCCCCCATCCTCCTCTTCTCACGTTCACCAGTGCTCCTGGCTTCTCCTCTGAGTGCCCCCATAGCAAGCCACTTGCTATGGAAGCACTCATGCATGCTTGCTTCTGAGCCCTGATCTGTGTGTCTGTAAGATGCACAGAATGGGGTTCAGCCCTTGCACCTGCTTTCTCCCCAATGGCTCCCCCTGTTGTCTCAGCCAAAAAGGAGGTAGAAACCCGAGAGAGCCGTATCACTGGATCCCGCTCAGGTAAGCAGTGGGGGGGGGGGGAGCAACCTTTAAAAAGGTTAGCTGGAGACTACCATGTCCAATGGGTGACAATGCTGTTGTGTGATTTCACTGCAGAAGGAACAGCGTTGTCTCCATGACAGAGTGGATAAAATAAACCTACCAGCAGGATCAACCGGTATTAGTTTTTAGCTAGGGAGACGCTCTGGATTTTTTTTTTTTAACAGACTCACAAATGGTTAATTTCAGTGCTGGCTTGGCTGCAGCAGAAGCTATGAGGGCAATAAATCTACACTAAGACATCTGCACAAATAAATCAAGGTGGAACTGTGACTAGTGACATTTCCAAAGACTCCACCTGTGAGTCTGAAAAATTATACAGGGAAACTATGTTAACTGCAACGTCTATAAAGCAAAGCACACAGGACAAAACACTGGTAGTGCACTAAAAATCACATCAGACCAGCCCCACTCTATGTAAAAGTCCAAAAGTAACTATAAATTGGCAATTAAATGTAAGCAATTAAGCAACTCAAGGGTCTAGCAGCTTCCAATAATCCATGGGTAGTGGCTAAAACTGAAAAACAAGAAAGAGAAGGAAGCACAGATCGTAGCGTAGGTAATCCTTCTTTTTAATTGTTGACAAAATAAGAAGTTGAAATCATCAAACTCACATTTTCCCATTGGGGCTGCATTTGCACCTGAGCGTAGCATCTTTAGTGTTTTCCCGGCGTTTCTTGTGCACTTTTGGCGTGTTTTTTATGCACGATTTGCGCACAATTTTTTTGAGCTTTGGTGTTTTTTATTAGCCAATAGAGAACTATCATCATGTATTTCTGAGTTTATCACCTTTTTTTTATCAGCTTTTATTATTATTACTATTATCATTATTATTTATTGTTTTTATTTTTTTTTGTTAGGCTGTTATTACTACAAATAATAATAAGGAAATTTAAATACACAAACAAAATTATCAAAAATAACTGAATACCATGTAATAATAACCCTTAAAAAAATAAAATAATAAACACTCTAACACAAAAAGTTATTAATAATGATAATTATGTATTTGTTTATTTAGTATTATTACTAATTATTTAATTTTTTAAGGTTAAGGGTTAATTATTATTTATGTATTATTACATATTTGTTTACATGTATTTATTCATATATTACTATTTTATTTTTCATTTGAGCAGAAAATCGCGCGATTGCTCACAAAAATGCACAACCAGTGCGCTTCCATTTATTTCTATGGGAATAAAAATGCACCAAAAATGTGCAAATCTGCCCAATTTGAGCTACAAAAAAAGCCTAATGCCGCGTACACACGGTCGGACTTTTCGTCTACAAAAGTCCAACGGACGCTGACGGACTAAAGCTGGCTGGTAATCCGATCGTGTGTGGGCTTCTCCGGACTTTCAACTGACTTTTTTTGCCTCAAATCCGACGTACTTTAGATTTGAAACATGCTTTAAATCTTTCCGACGGACTCGAGTACGGTCGAAAAATCCGCTCGTCTGTATGCTAGTCCGACGGACAAAAACCCACGCTAGGGCAGCTATTGGCTACTGGCTATCAACTTCCTTATTTTAGTCCGGTGTACGTCATCACGTAAGAATTCGACGGACTTTTGTGTGATCGTGTGTAGGCAAGTCTGTTCGTTAGAAAGTCCGCCGCAAGTCCGTCGAAAGTCCGCCGCAAGTCCGTCGAAAGTCTGTCGGACAGGCTGTCGGACTTTTGTAGACGAAAAGTCCGACCGTGTGTACGCGGCATTAGAACTTTTTTGAGCTTCAGGTTACTTTGAGTGGAAATGTGAATCAACGCCATAGAGAATTGATTATTTTCTCCTTCAAACTACAAAATGCTGAGTTGTTTTGAAGTAAAGTCCAGTGGAGTGGTTTGTGCAAAGACTCTCAGCCGGTGTTTTTACATACACATGCAAGCTGAGCCACTCGAAGATGTAATATAGACGGCACTCCTATGCCTGTCAACCCTGCTATATTGCCAGGGGACCTGAATACTCAGAGACCCATGGTGAAGCCCGGGGGGTGTGAATGCTTGAACTGTGTGTAAAACCCTGCAGACAGTCTGCTAGAAGGGGCCAGTATCGATCAAAGATGGAGGAAGCCTCAGATGACTGACACTGAAGAGGAAAAAAACCTCACACCTGCCAATACAAAACTCTGCCTGGTGTAATTTTTTTGCCATGACAACACGTTTCAGAGGCATACCCCCCTTTTTCAAATCTATACTACATGATCAAATAATACTGGATCTGTGTTTTCACACTCGCAGATTTTCTATGTTCACTTTGCCTAAAAAGCTTCACCATACCCAGGCTCCATCGCAGTAGCATGGGCTGCAAGGGATATGGTTGCCCCACTGGCCACGGGGCAATTGCCAAGTTATTAAAATGCTGTCTTTAAATTGAGTACATTTTTTTTTTTGTAAAATGTTTAGGAACTTCCATACTTTGTTGGTGAGCTGCCGTTTTCATCCTCTAAAACTGTCTGCTTTTTTTTTTTTCCCTAAAAGATGATATTCGGAGACCTGTTGAGATTCTGCTGGCTCATGGCAGTTGTCATTCTTGGATTTGGTGCAGGTGAGAAGAACTGACTTCTATATAGTTCTCTGTAGACCCACTGCTGTTTTTTTGATAGACATCTAAAGCGGAATTCTATTTTATTTTATTTTTTTTATTTTTTTTACGTAGCTACATTGCTCCAGCCTGGCCCAATGTTAATATACATTTTTATACCTGGCTTATCTCTGCTGAAAAGGAAAATCACTGTAGAAGCTACCGCTACTACAATGATCTTTTCTGCCTTCCTGGTCCTGTGCTGACCAGCTACCCTACTGAATAGTACTGCTCAGCACAAGCACCATTCAAAGCGGGCCTTGTAGTTTTTTCAATGAATATAAGAATTTCTCTGATTGGATGAGAAGGGGACTGTGAAGTCATAACCCCTCCTCTCCACTTCATCCAATCAGGGGACAATTTGCATGCAGTGAGAAATTGCTATACGTTCTCTGAATGGCACCCATTCTGAGTAGGCAACTCCGAGTGGCAAACCTCCCAACTTTTTCAGATGGCAACAAGGGACACCTATTGGCAAAAGCACATAGGCATAGAACACAAACCCTGCCACGCCCCCATAAAGGAGAATTATACAAAAATAACATTAGTTAAACCCACAAGTTCTTTTTCACATCTATCTATCTATCTATCTATCTATCTATCTATCTATCTATCTATCTATCTATCTATCTATCTATCTATCTATCTATCTATCTATCTATCTATCTATCTAAAAAAGGGACTTTGTTCCAAATCAGGGACAGTCCTCTGAAACCAGGGACAGTTGGGAGCATCTCTTCAACAGAGATGGCCAGGTATGGAACATTCATACTTACATTAGCCAAAGCTGGACCAAGGTAACTATGAAAAAAACATACCTGGAATTCAGCTTCAAACCACATAACTCAAGTCATAAATGGAAATAGGCAAATGTGTGCACATACATATAAGTATCTTAATTTTTGCACATTAAAAAGAAAAGCCTACGTATGTTGCCCTTCTTTAAAATCATAGAGAAAGTACCCATATACTGTACAGTTAAATGCCTGCATATCAACAGCTAAATCAGAACTAGTCAGATTCAATCCAGCGATGCGCCACCCCAGGTCCCTCCCCCCAGAGGCTGACCTTTTGGGCAGCCGGCTTCCAGGTCTGCTGTGATTGACTGGGCTAAGATGATGTCACTACCGGGCATGTGAGCTTCGGCATTACTAAATTTGTGCAGTGAGCTATGTTAGTAGCTTTAATGCAGAAGAGATAAAGCATGTCTGTTTTGCATTAAAAATCCTGCCTGTCTGCTCATTTTTATTTCCTACCACCAAGTTCCACTTTAAACCACGTAAGATAAACGCCTTACTGTCAATCAGCAGAATGTTGAGCAAGGGACAAATAATGAATCTTTGTGAAAAAAGACTACAGCTTATTTGATTCAATTAATCAACCTTAAAAATGGAAATAATCACAAAGGTTTTAGAAATTGGTAATCCTGCTTGAATATTTCCAATTTTCCTCTTTGCAGCATTCTATGTCATATTTCAAACACAAAACTCAGCAGATCTGGGGCAGTTCATGACGTATCCAATGTCTCTGTTCAGTACTTTCGAACTCTTCCTGACCATCATTGATGGTCCTGCTAATTATAGCGTGGACCTGCCCTTCATGTTCAGCGTGACGTACTCGGCTTTTGCAATAGTTGCAGCTCTTCTGATGCTAAATCTGCTGATCGCCATGATGGGAGACACTCATTGGCGGGTGTCCCACGAAGGAGACGAGCTTTGGAGGGCTCAGGTAATTCACAATGCTTGATAAGTTAAACCAAAATGTGCTTTGCAACTTGAACTGAACTAAAGTAGATTATCAGGGCAGCTGAAGTTCTAAACAAACTGACTTTTCTTGTAAAGGTCTAGCTTGGCTCCTACCTCCAGTAGATGTCACTAATAGTGTGCAAAATAGTAATTTCCTGCAGGAAAGAGGCTGTGTACAAGTGAGGGCACCCCCAAATGTACAATTTACTGATCACAAATAAAGTCAATTTATCTTCAGTAGAGGCCCTATCTGTCTCTTCTGTCATAAATGCTCCCTGCTGCCTGTCAGCCGCCATGTACACTGAGCCACACATGTGCAGCTTAGTGAACATTTACGACCCTGATCTGTGCTGCTGCGATGTGACTCCCCTGTGCAAGCATGGTAGTGACATTATTGTGGCCCGGCCAATCAAGCAGCCAAAGGCACGGAACCCGGAAAGAAGACCGGGTGAAGATGGAAGCGCCCGGGACCCGCTGGTTCATTCGCAGGGCTGGAGAGCACATTATGGCATACCCTACCTGGGGGCCCCCAAAAAAGAAGCAACAGCGGACTTTACTACCGCTTTGGAAATTTTGCCCAGCTAGACCTAGACCTTTCTTGCATTTCTGCATATCTGAGCTTGTAGTGGATACAAAGACATGCCCATTAGGCACATAAAGATGTTGTCTTTCTACTTGCACACACACAGGAATATCCGCTCTAAGACTGTTTTTATGTTTACAGGTTGTAGCTACTACCCTCATGCTGGAACGCAAAATGCCAAAAATCCTCTGGCCTCAGGTGGGAATCTGCGGGAGAGTGTATGGTCTTGGCGACTCTTGGTATCTTCGGTAAGAACCATTCAAGTGTGCTAAGCTGGTCAATTCTTGCGAAATCTGCTAAAGTTTAAACTGCAAGTGGCCCTATTGGCACCACCTGGGTCAACAAAAGTAAATTTGAAAATGAAAAATAGAAAATTGTCAGGCAAATAGTGAATGATTCCAGTCAGATGCAGTCTGTGTTCGAGTATTCAGACATCCGCTGCTGTCTGAATACAATGGAGAGGAGTGAAGACTTCTCTTCCATTCATGCTATTTGTCATGGATTTGGAAGCAGAAATGCCTGATTTCTACGTATGGCTAGCCTTAAAATAGAGACAGTTGTGATAAGGCTTTATTATGTTTTTTATCTATCTATCTATCTATCTATCTATCTATCTATCTATCTATCTATCTATCTATCTATCTATCTATCTATCTATCTATCTATCGTATCTATCGTATCTATCGTATCTATCGTATCTATCCTATCTATCGTATCTATCTATCCTGTTTTATGATAAACAATACTGTGCAAAAGTTTTAGGCAGGTGTTCAAAAATGCTGTAATTTAGGAATGCCATTAGAAATAGAAGCGTTAATAGTTTTTTTTTTTTTTTTTTTATAAACTTGGCATGTAGGATATTCCAAATATCTTGGAGGACTAAGCACAAATCTTCTGTGGATGTCGGCTGCCTCAAATCCTTCTGTCTCTTCATGTAGTCCCAGATGGATTTTGATGAGATCAGGGCTCTGTGGGGGCCAAACCATCACGTCCAGGACTTTTTGTTCTTCTTTACACTGAAGATAGTTCTTAATGACATTGGCTCTATGTTTGGGGCAGTTGTCCTGTGGGGCCAATGGCACGCCTCCCTGATGGTATGGCATGATGGAGAAATATCTGCCTGTATTTCTCAGCATTAAGGACATCATTGATCCTGACCAAATCTCCAACTCCGTTTTACAGAAATGCAGCATCAAACTTGCAAGGAACCTCCACAATGCTTCACAGTTGTCTGCAGACCCCCATTATTGTACTGCTCTCTAGACCTTCACCAACAAACTGCCTCCTGCTACAGCCAGATACTTTACATTTTGACTCACCAGTCCAGAGCACCTGCTGCTATGTTTCTGCACCCTAGTGCCTATATTTTCCTGCATAGTTAAGCCGCTTTTCTTTCTTCTTTTTTTTTTTTTTTTATAATCAAATTTTTTCTTTATTTTCTATTATAAATTCAACAATTCACAATTTATACATTCTTCATTCCATGCTTTACAATAACTAAACAAAGTTAAACATAGTAAACATAGACAAGTAGACAAGAAACAAGCTAGTTACACAGTTCTCTTGTCAGCGGTTAACCGGTTGTACTAACCCTACCCAAAAACAATAATAAAAAAAAAAAATTCCTTTCTTTCTTAAGAGCTGTCCATCTCCACCCCCCTCCCCAGCACAAAATAAATACCCGCCCTGTATCTTCACCCTCCGTTCTTCCCATTTGAATCATGTGTTTACCTACCAAACCTCTCTGTGTCAAAAAAAAAAAAAATATATACCCTGTGATTAATATAGTTCCCAATGATCGTGTGTATCAGTCTATATAATATAGTTCCTCAGTGACACTTCAAACACCTACAAGCCAACACAACATTTGCAAGGAACCTCCACAATGCTTCACAGTTGGAAAATAAGAGGTTGCGCTAGTATTAATAAACACAATATATGCTTTACAGTGAAGAAAGAATTCATAGGAGGATTATACATAAATCAGTGTGCAAAACTCAGTAAAAAAATTATATAAAAAGTCCATAGATTAAAGCATCACTCAAGTGTTGTGAAAAGGTCCGTAAGAATAAACATCAATGAAGTGTTATGAAACGTCCAAATCACCAAAAACAATTTTTGTGATATATTAAGGTTGAAAAAAATCCAAGTGATAAATAAAGATCTGTGTTAACTAGGAGGGGTCCACCACCAGATGTTGAAGGGGTTACTCCTTACCAGAAGGCCATGACCCCCCACTACAGAGGATCACAGCAAGCAGAAATCTTTAGAGCCAAAATGGGGATTAGCAGCGGTGTCCACTAGGGGTCATCTCGTCAACAGCCACTCCAATAGCCCAAGGCATGGGTACCAAAAAAATATAAGGGGCTCACATAGTGTAAAACCACTTTACATTTTATTAAAATTGAATAAAAACAGATATGCACTTACAGAGTGTCAGATGAAAAACAGCCTTAAGCCCGGCTCCGTAGCCACGTTAACACAGATCTTTATTTATCACTTGGATTTTTTTCAACCTTAATATATCACAAAAATTGTTTTTGGCGATTTGGACGTTTCATAACACTTCATTGATGTTTATTCTTACGGACCTTTTCACAACACTTGAGTGATGCTTTAATCTATGGACTTTTTATATAATTTTTTTACTGAGTTTTGCACACTGATTTATGTATAATCCTCCTATGAATTCTTTCTTCACTGTAAAGCATATATTGTGTTAATTAATACTAGCGCAACCTCTTATTTTCCATATGCCTTTTCACAATTGATGTTTTTGTGAGGTTTGCAGCTCTTTTTTATTGTATTTTATTTTGTACTTGGTTTTTAGCGCAGTTTCTTCCACCACTTTTCCCAATGCTTCACAGTTGTCTGCAGACCCCCATTATTGTACTGCTCTCCAGCCCTTCACCAACAAACTGCCTCCTGCTACAGCCAGATACTTCACATTTTGACTCACCAGTCCAGAGCACCTGCTGCTATGTTTCTGCACCCTAGTGCCTATATTTTTCTGCATATTTGAGCCACTTAGCTTTTTTTTCAACATATGGCTTTTTGGCCTTCAGACTTCAGACCAGTAAATGGGTGTACCTGGTTCACACTGGTTTCCGCCAGTTCTGTGCTGATGGCAGTACTGGACATTTTCCGATGTAGGAGGGAAGTAAGCATGATGTGTCTTTCATTTGCTGCATTAAAGTGGTTGTAAACCTAGTTACGCCACTTGTACCTACAGGTACGCCTATAATAAGGCTTAACTGTAGGTACGGTAAATGTTTCCTAAAACAGTTTAGGAGATATTTACCATATACGCTTACGCCGATGTCATCAGCCCATGCGTACTGATGAAATGACCTGCTCGTGCTGTCAGTTCAGGACCAGTGCCGTGACTGGCGGCTCTTGTGTACCTGGAAATAACGCCAGGAGACATGTCGCTGGTCACAGCGGTGTGCGGGGACCGCTGCAACAGCTTCGATCTAAGGTAAGTATTTTATAATGAGCTAGTATGTGATGCATACTAGCTCATTATGCCTTTGTCTTACTTGCAGGTTTTTTTTTTTTTTTTCGGTTTACAACCACTTTAAGGATTTGGAGATTTGTTCAGGATCAATGGTGTCCTTAATGGTGAGAAATACAGGCAGATACTTATCCATAATGCCATACCATCAGGGAGGCGTGTGATTGGCCCCAAATTTATTCCACAGCAGGACAACCACTCCAAGCATACAGCCAATGTCCTTAAGAACTGTCTTCAGTGTAAAGAATAACAAGGAGTAGGGGAAGTGATGGTTTGGCTCCCACGGAACCCTGATCTCAACATCATGGAGTCTGTGTGGGATGACATAAAGAGACAGAAGGATTTGAGGCAGCCTGCATCCACAGAGGATCTGTGCCTGGTTCTCCAAGATGTTTAGAACAACCTACCTGCCAAGTTCCTTTGAAAACTGTGTGCAAGTGTACCTAGAAGAATTTGGGAGACTCCTAAAATTATAATTATAGAGTGAGGACCGCAGTAAATGCCTTGATGTGGCCACTGAAGCTTACACATGTTTTCAAATGTGTACGACTAAACCCCTTGTTTTTAACGTGAACTGTTAGGGTCAATTCAGTTTTGTTGCAGGCTGGCTGGTAAGAGCGCTGGGAAATTTTGTCTGTTTTGGGAAGCATATTTTAGTATTGTAAATGCCTCCTGACTGCAATACAGTGATAAATACAGAGGATTAAATTGGGCTTTAATTATTTTTGTTTTTCTTACCATCTGGCAGAGTTGAAGAGCGTAAGGATTTGAAAATGGAAACAGTGAAGCAAAATGCAGATGCAATTCAGAACAATGACAACAAACAGAATGGAGTGGGGGATAACCAGTCTCAGAAGGTTGACTTCTCAAATGAAAGGATCATCAACAAGCGAGTTTCTTTATCAGAAAGTCCAGTTTTGCTTCGTAAAATATCCCAACGGAAAATAAGCAGAGGTTGGAGTATTCTCAAGAATGCCACCCTCGAGCAGCTACAGGGGAAAGTAAATTATGCTTTGGAAACGGAAGAAAACGTCTATAATGTATGAGTCAAATACCAAGCTGATATTGTGAAGCTTCAGAGATCTGTTTGAGCAAGAATTTCCCGTTTTTGGATTGTGGGGAATAACATCATTGTTTTACATTTGTGAATCGAAATCTTGGATTGTGTTAGAATTTGAGAGGAAGAGGACCTCTACAATACAAGATACATGGCAGTGTTTTTATACTTAATCTTTGTAGACCAACAATTGAGAAACAAAATTCCTTTCAAAGGATACAAAAAGTTCTTTGACAATTCGGAAATTCGGTCTCAGACAATAGGAAAGACTATTGTCCCATAGAAAAACTTTGCAAGTGACATCATAGCCTTAAAGTGGACTACAGTAAAGACCTTTCCTTTTCCTTATAATAAGGGATGTAGAAAGCAATAGTACCCTTTTCCACTCAAACCAAAACAAAAAAAGGCTGGAATTACACTTATGCACTTGTTGATTCCCTACATTTTCTCTGTTTGAGATTGACTTTCATTTACGTTACAGAAGGATTGACTGCATAAGAGCTAGGAACACCTTGATCTTTTCATTGCTATGGTCCTAAAGCCCCTTGTGAACAAACATTGGCTTGTGTTTTTAAGCTTGGAAAGGAATTTTAATGGATCTTGGACATGCAGGTCTAAGTTGGCTTCAGTGGAATAAGATGCACAGGATTTGTTATGGTACTATAGCTATCAGCACTTTAAATGAACCCTGCACAAGAGGGCATTCCCAATGGCAGAAATTCAGCTCTTTTGTATTGTGTTTCTTGCTATGAAAATCCCAGTTCCATTCTAGATTGCAGCTAAAGCTGTCTAAAGATGACATGAATTAATCTGTCAGCTGAACTCAAATCTGGAAATACCCCCAGTGTCTCCATTACTTTGGGGGAACAATAGCAATTACTTGGCAAGGTTCAGTCAATAGACTTCTTTTTTTTTTTTTTTTTTATTCCTGGATCCTGCTCCAACCATACTAATAGAAATCATCTGCATTGCATAAAAAAAAAATCTATTTGAGTATTCATTACTTTAAAAATATGGTGATAATGCCTTTTTTGTTCTGTATTAAGTCTATTTTTTAGTATTCCATTTTGGACATGGTTATATTGGTTTTATAGGTAAGTGTGCAACTTTGTTCATCTGTAAATCTAATTTTATTTTGTTGCACACAAAATACCTTCAGCCCAAAATACCTAGGAACATATACGTTAGAGTGTACCGAGGGGCCATTGCATTCCTTCAAATAAAGTTTAGAAGAGCCTTCAGGCAGATAATAGTGAGGTGGCCTAAGGAAAACAAAACACTGGACTCAAAGCTGAACTCCTAGCAATTTTTATTATTTTTTTTCCCATGGGCCCACACTGCATGGGTTAACTGCACATTTTTTTGTCTGGGGGATTGGAGAGCCGAGATATACTCTCCTAATCCTCAGATCCTCCCAGAACAAGACCAATCCTTCGATCCTCTGGAAAATGAATCCTTTTGGGTGGTGGAATGTTCCTGACGTCATCACGCCCTAGAACGGCTCTGTACGTCTGGAGCTGGTTTATGGGTGTGATGACATCAGGAACATTCCACCACCCAAAAGGATTTGTTTTCAGAAGGATGGGCAAGTATAGGCTCTGTGATCACCCCTAGACAAAACAAGCAGTTAACCCATGCAGTGTTGGCACAGCCCCACTGCATGGGAAAAAAAATTTTGACTGAAGTTGGGCTTTGAAGGAAGTACTTTCTTCATCAATTTGTAGAATATATTTCCACAACCAGGGAAGGAGCTGGTATGTCTATGGAGAGGAAACAACCAAATTTCTGAGGAAGGGTATAAATGACAGAGATCTCTTGCATCATACAATAACGAGTATAAGCATACAGTAGAACTTGATGAAAAGGGACTAAAGCAATTAAAATGCCCAAACTCGGTACAATCAGTACATAATGCAGTAAAGCCTTCTTAAAACTGAAGGTATTCATGTCTCATTCCATCACAAATACCCCAAAAAAAGATTATTCCTCATTTTAGGCTTGTGGGTAGAATCATGCAATTAATTTCTTTATGCCCCATTAGCCAAATGCATGGTTGTTCTGTTCTCTTGTTCTGCACAAACACTAGTATTAAAAGATTTTGGACTCTCGGGTCTTTCCTCTGGTGCTCACATAGACCTTTTTACACATGTATCTTAAATTTTGGGTCTTCTAGATAAGGGCCACCCTGTTTTTGTTTTGAGCAGGACTTAGTAGAGCTACTGCACTCTAATTTAGCTCTACAACCATGAACTGCTGGTAGGTTGAAGCCAGCATCTCAAACTTAGACATGTTCTATATCATCCTCATTACAGGTCTACTTTTAAGATTGTTTATATTTTGGCTAAAAAAAACCACTCTTCTAAAATGTTCCTTTTAAAACTGAACTCCAGGCAAAAAAAAAAGTTAATTCTAAATTTATTCTTCAATAGCCCCAAAGGATATAAATACATGTGTGTACCAAAAGCCTTGCAAACCCAGATATCCCTGTATAAAAGTAGCAATGACATCACTGTGCTGTAAATGGCCTGAGTAGAGCTGTGGGAGGGACCCAGTTGGCTCCACCCACTACTGACTGCCAACAAAAAACTACAAGAGGGGGGCGGAGACGAGACCGGTCACCCTGCACAGGGAGAGAGCGCAGCAGTGATCTTTATTACAGGAAACTCCTGCACAGAGGCAAATCTCACACTGGATAATTGCACAGATCTGGGGGAAATACACAGAGCACATCAAGATTCAAGGAGGACTACACATGGCAAATGAACAATATTTGCTTATCACAAAGTTTAGCGTTAACCTTCAGGTTTTCTAAAGTAGGATTATTTGACCACCTGTAAGATGGCAGTAAAGCTAAACATGGATTTCTATTCTTCTGGAACCCTCATTTAGAAAATCTGGCAAGTATGAGATCTAATCACTGATGGCTGTCTCCTTCTCTGAGCTGCAGGCAGTCTTGTATTTCTGTTCTAGAGAGAAACAGCCATGTTTAACATGAAATTAAGTTGAAATTGTATAAAGCTGCTGTTTTTGCACTTTAATTATGTCAATAGTAGAATGTTATTAATATAGAAATAAAATTTTATTTTCTGTAAAAGGTATCCTGTGGTTAATGAACAAAAGTTTTTGCTGTTGGGCATACGTGATGGGGGGGAAAAAAGTAAAGGAGGATAGATTTAGTTTGAAGTTAAGCCTAAAAGTGTAGCCGTTTCACCATTTTCTTTTAAAAAAACATTTTTTCACTTTACTAATAAATTCACTATAATAAAAATACAGACAGATATTTAACAGTATAAACTGCCAATATGACCGATCATTTCCCCTAAGTCCAATGCATAGATAGAACCGGTGTCCACCCCCATTACTATACCCTGCCTGCTGGGCTGGGTTCCTTATTGTTTATTCCTCCTCTGCTGGGCCTTCCTTTTAGAGCCCTTGCACACTGGGGCGGGGGGCGGCGTCGGCGGTAAAAGGCCGCTATTATTAGCGGCCTTTTACCGTCGGTATGCGGCCGCTAGCGGGGCAGTTTTACCCCCCGCTAGCGGCTGAGAAGGGGTTAAATACCACCGCAAAGCGCCTCTGCAGAGGCGCATTGCCGGCGGTATAGCCGCGCCATCCCATTGATTTCAATGGGCAGGAGCGGTATACACACCGCTCCTTCACCGCTCCGAAGATGCTGCTGGCAGGACTTTTTTTTACCGTCCTGCCAGCGCATCGCTCCAGTGTGCAAGCCCTCGGGGCTTTCACACTGGGATGACAGCAGCGGCACTTTCGGGGCGGTTTGCAGGCGCTATTATTAGCGCAATAGCGCCTGCAAACCGCCCCAGTGTGCAAGGGCTCTTACTGGTAGGGATGAGCTGAACACCCCCTGGTTCGGTTCGCACCAGAACATGCAAACAGACAAAGTTGTGCAAACACTGTCCAAGTCTATGGGACACAAACGTGAAAAATCAAGGAATTGGCTTCCAGACTCCAATAAGCCCCTCACCCGCAGACCCCCACAACCACAGGGCAAGGGTTGTAGGGATGATACCCTTGTCCCCATCAACATAGGGACAAGGTGTTTTGGGGGGCATGAGGGCATGTGGCATATATATAATATTACTGCCTGAATATAGAGTCTACACTGAATATATAAGTCTCTGCTAAATGCAGAGTATAATTAATATTTATATTTACCTCTATATGTGTAATATATATATATATATATATATATATATATATATATATATATATATATATATATATATATATATATATATATATATATATATATATATATATATATATATATATATATATATATATATATATATATATATAATTCTCAAATACACTGCCACTAACCTGCCTGTCTAATCTAGCTCAATCTATCTCCATCCACACACTATAAACAGCCGCTGTGTAAGCAGCCTTGTATAGTGTGGGGCGTGGACATAGTCCCCCTGAGCCATGATTGGCCAAAGCATGTAGGTCAGGTGCAATGCACTGAGATCTTGCAGTGCATTATGGGGCATTCTGCGGTGCTCGAATGCCCCATAATATCTGCTGTTTGGCGAACGGGCGAATACCCAGTGTTCAAGTCGAACTTGCGTACGACGACACCACACAGCTCCTAATTCACTCCCTGATCATCTCTCGTCTTGATTACTGCAACTCTGTCCTCATTGGCTTACCTTTACATAGGCTATCCCCCTTTAGTCGGTTATGATTGCTGTTGCCAGACTCATCCACCTTACCAATTGCACAGTGTCTGTCACTTCTCTCTGTCAATCCCTCCATTGGCTGCTGCTCACCCAATGAATTATATTCAAAATGCTAACAATTTACAAAGCCATCCACAGCGCTTTGCTGCCCCAAGCTATATCACTAACCTAAATACCCTCCCTCCTCGTCACTGGAGCAAATTTGGCAGTATGCTGCAGCTCGGGGAACATGACTGCCAGTTTCTTGACCTTCTTGGGCACCCCCTCTCTCTAGTCTCACGTTACTCCCTTCCTCAACCTGGGTACCATCATTGGAGCCTTTAAATCGCTGTGCATCCTCCTGCAGCATGTACCCGACAATGTGGTCGAATAGTTCGGGGGACTCCTCCGTTCAAAATGGTGGGGCTAAAGAAGGAGTGACTGTGGACAAGGAGCCGATGGAATAGGCTGCTTTGGCAGCTGCATTGGCAGGCAAACTACTCTGAACCTGGATGACAGAGGATGAGGAGGATTAGGAGGGCTTTGTTATCCATTCCACCAGCTCTTCTGCATGTTGCGGCTCAGTAACACGGCCAGCTGCAGAAAAAAAGGACAAGCTTGCCCCACGGCCACGTGCTGAGGATGCACAGTGTCCATGATCAGCACTGTCGACTGTAGACACAGAGCCTGCTTGCCCTCTTTTAGTGGCCTGTGAGTGTCTGCCTCTCCTCGGTGGCCTTCCGCACATACTGTAAATTTTGTTTAGCGAAATCACACTACACTGTATTATGTATTGTGTACACCACCAGAAAAGTAGTAGCAAGTGCACGGTACTGTGTACACCAACAGAAGTGTAATAACAACTCTGGGTGCCCTGTATGTATTGTGTACACCACCAGGAAAGTAGTAGCAACTGCAGCTGCAGTAGGGGTGCACGGTACTGTGTACACCAACAGAAGTTGAATAACAACTATGGGTGCACTGTATGTAGCGTGTACTGTGTACACCACCAGATAAGTAGTAGCACTAGCAACTGCACTATGGGTGCACGGTACTGTGTACACCAACAGAAGTGTAATAACAACAATGGGTGTACTGTATGTATTGTGTACTGTGTGTACACTACCAGAAAAGTAGTATAAACTGTGCACTAGGGGTGCATGGTACTGTGTACACCAACAGAAGTGTAATAACTATGAGTGCACTGTATGTATTGTGTACGCCACCAGAAAAGTAGTAGCAACTGCACTAGGGGTGCACGGTACAGTGTACACTAACAGAAGTGTAATAACAACTATGGGTGTACTGTATTGTGTACACCACCAGAAAAGTAGTAGCAACTGCACTAGGGGTGAACGGTATTGTGTACACCACCAGAAGTCTAATAGCAACTGTGGGTGCACTGTATGTATTGTGTACTGTGTACACCACCAGAAAAGTAGTAGCAATTTCACTAGAGGTGCACAGTGTACCATGCACCAACAGAAGTGTAATAACAACTATGGGTGTACAGTATTGTGTACACCACCAGGAAAGTAGCAGCAACTGCACTATGGGTGCACTGTACTGTGTACACCGCCTGAAGTATATTAGAAAAAGAACACCAGGAACGGCCTGCAGTCAGATATAACTAAACTGGATACAGTGGAGATATATATGTATATATATATGTGTGTGTGTGTGTGTATGTATGTATGTGTGTATATATATATATATATATATATATATGTATGTGTGTGTGTGTGTGTGTGTGTGTGTGTGTGTGTGTATATATGTATATGTGTATGTGTGTGTGTATATGTATATGTATATGTATATATATATATATATATATATATATATATATATATATATATATATATATATATATATATATATATATATATATATATATATATATATATATATATATATATATATATTTACACACTGAATATCCTGCCTGCTCAATCTAAATGACACTCTCTCTCCGTCCACACCAACAACACACTACACAGGGCCGAGGTGCAGGAAGCCTTATATAGTGTGGGGCGTGGACTTAGCGGACTCCCCCTGAGCCATGATTGGCAAAAGGCACCCTGCCTTTGACCAATTATGGCTTTCTTAGTTGAGGGCACTGGGATTGGCCAAAGCATGCAGGTCATGGTGCATGCTTTGGCCAATCGTCATACGGCAATGCACTGCGCTCCCACAGTGCATTATGGGTCGTTCCGCGCCACTTGAATTTGGCGCGAACGGCCCATAATGTTCGGTTTTCTACGAACGGGCGAACAGCCAATGTTCGACCTGAACAGAAAGCTCATCCATATGATTAGGTATGTAATGCACATCACGGTTCATGCAGGGTAGTGTCAGGAGGTTGTAATATACAAAATAGCTTAGAGCAGTGGCGGCTGGTGCTCAAAATTTTTTTTTTTGGCGGGGGGGGGCGCAAAAAAAAAAAACATCAATTGCAGCCACTGTGCCCATCAAACGCTGCCACTGTGCCATCAGTTGCAGCCACTGTGCCCATCAAATCTGCCAATCTGCCCATCATATGCTGCCAGTGTGCCCATCAAATGCTGCCAGTGTCCCTCCTGCTCACCCCCTCCCACGCGGATGGATCGCGGGACACAACCCCCCCACCCCACGGATGGATCGGATGGCGGGATACAACCCCTAACACCCCCCACCGCTTGGATGGATCGCATCGTGGGACACAACAAACCCCCCTCCCCCGCCCGCGGATGGATCGGCGCTTACCTTGTCATCGTCTCCGGCGTCTCCTCTCCCTTCCTCTGTCCCAATTCCACCAAAGCGCTGAGCAGCCAATAGGTCTCACTGACCTGCCTCCAGATTGGTGGGAAAGCAAAATAGTGTGATAATAGCGAATATTCATTCGCTATTGTCACACAATTGAGTGGGATCAGGGCGCACTCTCTGTGCCCCGAGCCCATCCTTTTTTGAAGCCTATTAGAGCCTCTGGTTCTAATCGGGTGCTTAAAAAAATACACCCCCTCCCGCCCCGCCAAAAGAAACAATGCGTCCGGCGTCCTGAAAGGGGCCGGGCGCATGTATAGGGGGGGCGGCGCCAGTGCGCCCACAATGCACGGGCCGCCACTGGCTTAGAGGGTGTATGGGCCAGGAGTGTGTAATGTACAACATAGCATATAGAGTGAAGTGGTCAGAAGTAAGTAACATGCAGCTCTGTGTCAGTTCAGTGTTTGGGAATTTGTAACAGTGGGCTTGATTTACTAAAACTGGAAAGTGCAAAGCTTTGCATAGTAACCAATCAACTTCCAGGTTTTAGTGTCAAAGCTTAATTGAACAAGCTGAAGCTATAAGCCGGTTGGTCTCCAGTTTTAGTAAATCAACCCCAGTGCACCTTACATTAATGGCCATTGGGAGGAAGAATTACTAATATTTGGTATCACTGGGATAAAAAATGCCCCATTGTAGGTGCTAGAAGGAATAAGACTGTCGGGCAGGATTGGGGACATTTGGAGCTATGCACCTCTAATGCCGCGTACACATGACCATTTTTTCCATCAGAATAAACTCTGACGGTTTTTCCGATGGAGTTCCGCTGAAACGGACTTGCCTACACACAATCACACCAAAGTCTGATCGTTTAGAACGCGATGACGTAGGACTGGACTAGAAAAAGGAAGTTCAATAGCCAGTAGCCAATAGCTGCCCTTGCGTCGTTTTTGGTCCGTCGGAATAGCATACAGACTAGCGGTTTTCTCGATAGGCATTGATTCCGTCGGAAAGATTTAAAACGTTTTCTATTTCTAGGTCCATCAGAATTTTCGAAAGAAAAAGTCTGATGAAGCCCACAAACGATCGGAATGTCCAACGGAATGATTCAGTCAGACCTTTTCTGCCGGAAAGTCCGGTCGTGTGTACGCGGCATAAGATCACAAGTCTATTTCAAATATATTTCATTCTATCATGGCTCTAAATGATTTGCATACAAACCTATTTAGAAATGCACAAATCAATGTCCTTTGCTTTTAAGTGAGCTTGTGAAATAAGACCAGAATAACCTGTATCCACATCCTAGAAACACACTGCCAATTTACATGCATAAATTGAGCAGTGGGTTAGAAAATATTTGAGAGATTTTGCCAGAAACTATTTGTATGAGCTGTAAGTTACTGCCATGGAATTTGCATTTACATGCATAACAGCCATGGATAACTGTAAACATCCAATAATAATTGATAACTTATGTAAGTTAATTATTAAACTAATCCTTGTAAACTTGTTTAATTTTAAGAAAATCATGTAAGAATGGACAAATTCCTGGTACAATAAGTAGCTAATATTTAACCTGAAAATTTAAGGATTGGTTGAAGTAAAAGATTTGTTTTTATTTTAATACATTGATTAATTTTTATTTTTTTAAATTTTTTTTTTAGCATGGAAAAAAGCACAAAACGGGAAAAAAAGCCTCCTGTTCCAGAAATGTGAAGTGAAGAGGATTGCCTTCTATGTCCATTATTTTCAAGGACGATTCTCTCTAATTTTCCAAACAAGGGCTCTATTTCCAAAGGATTCACTAGGCAACGCTCACAGCAAAACCACTTCAATACCAGGCACTTAGGCGCCTTCCTGCCCAAGCCAATCTTCAGCTTTCAGCGCTGTAGCAATTTGAATGACAATTGCGCGGTCATGCTACACTGTACCCAAACAAATTTTTTATTATTTTGTTCCCACAAATAGAACTGTCTTTTGGTGGTATTTGATCACCTCTGCGGCTTTTATTTCTTGCGCAACAAATAAAAAAAATACCGAAAATTTTGAAAAAAAAACAAGTTTTTCTTGTTTTCTGTTAAAATTTTTTGTAAATAAGTATGTTTTATTCTTCAATGACGGGCACTGATATGGCTGCACTGACGGGCACTGATAAGGTGGCAATGATGGGCACCGATGAGGTGGCACTGATGGGCACTGATAGGCGGCATTGATGGACACTGATAGATGGCACTGGTACGTGGCACTGATGGGCACTCATTGGTGGCACTGATGGGCACTCATTGGTGGCACTGATGGGCACTGATGGGCACTGATAGATGGCACAGATGGACACTGGGTGGCACTGTTGACACTGGTGGCACTGATGACATTGATGGGTGGCATTGCTGGGCATCACTGATTTAAAATGGTACCAGTCAGTGCCCATTTGTGGGCACTGATTGGCACAGACTGGGCACATGTGGATGGCCATGGGGTACATACCTGGCCATCCACATGTTGCCCGCTTCCCTGGTGGTCCTGGCAGCTTCCCTGGTGATCTAGTGCGGGCATCCGAGGGGGGGGGTGCACTGATAAACAATCAGCGCAGACCCCCCCCTGTCAGGAGAGCCACCGATCGGCTCTCCTCTACTCGCGTCCGTCAGATGCGAGTGAGGAAAAGCCGATCAATGGCTTTTCCTATTGACCTCGTGATCAGCCGTGATTGGACACGGCTGATCATGTGGTAAAGAGCCTCCGCCGTGGTCAGACTGACAGACTGACACACCGCTCCACCGATCGCAGCGGTGCGCGCCCCCATGGGCGTGCGGCGGCTGTTATCCTGAAGGACGTCATATGACGCCCAGTCAGGATAACTGAACCACCGCCTGGCCGTCAATCTGCTATAGGCCGGGCGGGAAGTGGTTAAAGAGGTTTAGCCCTATTAGTCTATCATTTTCACAGGAAATTTGCCTTATTCTCCCTTAAAGGATATCTAAAGGTTTGTTTTAAAATAACAAACATGTCATGCTTACCTCCTCCTATGCAATTGGTTTTGCATAGAGTGGCCCTGATCCTCCTCTTCTGGCGCTCCTGGCTCATCCTCTTCTCGAGTGCCCCGTTGGGGAGCTCCCTCGGGGCACTCATGTGGGCACGCTCCTGTGTCCTGCTGCGTCCATTGACGCATACAGCATGACTTGGCCCCTCCCCCCGGCTCCTGCTTTATTGGATTTGATTGACAGCAGCGGGAGTCAATGGCTGCGCTGCTATGAATCTATCCAATCAGAACCCGAGACACCGGCTGGAGCTGGTGTGCTCGTTCCCGTCGCTGGAAAGACCGGGTTCAGGTAAGGTAAGTAAAAGGGGGGCTGCTGCATCACAGGAGGTTTTTCATCTTAATGTATTAAGGTAAAAAACCTTGAGGGTTTACAACCCCTTTTAATTCTCCCTTCATTTTCACAGCACATTCTTTCTCTGTAATATTTTGACATTTTCAAAGAAGCATTCACTCTATTCTCCCAACATTCTTTGAGTTTCCCCTATTCACTCATTAGAATTTGCTCATCACATTGAATAATATTCACCGACCAGTATCTACATACAAGTTTAATATAGAGATTCCATTAACAAGCAAGATTCCCCTATCAGCCACAGCGCCACACATGACCCTAGTTTTTGACAGTCAGAAATTAGATTTTCCCTATTCACCCATCATTTTAATGAGCATTCGTCCAATTCACCCATCATTTTTTTCACACAAATATAGCTTTCTTTTGGTAGTATTTAATCACCACTGGGTTTTTATTTTTTGCTATAGAAACAAAAAAAGGACAAAAATTTTGAAAATAAAATTCCACCTTTTTCATAGTTTGTTATAAAACGTTGCAAACAGGTAATTTTTCTCCTTCACTGATGTGCACTGATGAGGTGGCACTGATAGATGGTGATAATGACAAAGCACTGATAGGTGGAATTGATTAGCAGTACTGGTGGGCACTGATAGGTGGCACTGGTGGGCACTGATTAGCAGCTCTGGTGGGCAATTTTAGGACCGATGTCCCTGTAACAGAAGTCGGTTACCTGCTTTTTTCTTCTGATAGCGTGAGGAGAAAAATAGCTAATAACCTGCTTCTGTTTATTTCTGTGATCAGCTGTCGTTGGCTGACAGCTGATCATGTGGTAAAGGAGCACTGATTGGCCCTTTACCCTGATCTGTGATCAGCTGCGTCCGAAGGACTCGACGATCACAGTAGCACACCAGCAGCGCGATCGTGGGAGGACGTCTATGGACGCCCTCTCGGCACTGGAAGCCCACGCTGTAGCCATCTTTTGGCTATAGCGCAGGCAGAAAGTGGTTAATTAATCCAACATCATTTTACCTTAATACATGGATGTTAACTGGTCATATCAAAGTGCAAATGGAGGGCAAGAAATTGGAGTGCAACTATAAACCTTGTGACCTGCCAAACTAAAACCTCAAAAAATTTAAATAAATTAAAAAAAAGGTGTTAAACTATAAAGTAGCTGCTAACACTTCCTCAAAATGTGACAATGCAAACATATATATGACAATGTGCGTTGCTTAAAGTAATTTGATGAAACATATCCAGGGTGGCACAAATATGGATAAAATATACAACAAAGAATATATAACCTATGAAGTAAAATTAGCGTATCCCAAACACAGTGCAAGTGCTCAATTGTACTATATACAGTGGGGACGGAAAGTATTCAGACCCCCTTAAATGTTTCACTCTTTGTTATATTGCAGCCATTTGCTAAAATCATTTAAGTTCCTTTTTTTCCTTTATTAATGTACACACAGCACCCCATATTGACAGAAAAACACAGAATTGTTGACATTTTTGCAGGTTTATTAAAAAAGAAAAACTGAAATATCACATGGTCCTAAGTATTCAGACCCTTTGCTCAGTATTTTAGTAGAAGAACCCTTTTGATCTAATACAGCCATGAGTCTTTTTGGGAAAGATGCAACAAGTTTTTCACACCTGGATTTGGGGATCCTCTGCCATTCCTTCTTGCAGATCCTCTCCAGTTCTGTCAGGTTGGATGGTAAACGTTGGTGGACAGCCATTTTTAGGTCTCTCCAGAGATGCTCAATTGGGTTTAAGTCAGGGCTCTGGCTGGGCCATTCAAGAACAGTCACGGAGTTGTTGTGAAGCCACTCCTTTGTTATTTTAGCTGTGTGCTTAGGGTCATTGTCTTGTTGGAAGGTAAACCTTCGGCCCAGTCTGAGGTCCTGAGCATTCTGGAGAAGGTTTTCGTCCAGGATATCCCTGCACTTGGCCGCATTCATCTTTCCCTCGATTGCAACCAGTCGTCCTGTCCCTGCAACTGAAAAACACCCCCACAGCATGATGCTGCCACCTCCATGCTTCACTGTTGGGACTGTATTGGACAGGTGATGAGCAGTGCCTGGTTTTCTCCACACATACCGCTTAGAATTAAGTCCAAAAAGTTCTATCTTGGTCTCATCAGACCAGAGAATCTTATTTCTCACCATCTTGGAGTCCTTCAGGTGTTTTTTAGCAAACTCCATGCGGCTTTCATGTGTCTTGCACTGAGGAGAGGCTTCCGTCGGGCCACTCTGCCATAAAGGCCCGACTGGTGGAGGGCTGCAGTAATGGTTGACTTTCTACAACTTCCTCCCATCTCCCGACTGCATCTCTGGAGCTCAGCCACAGTGAGCTTTGGGTTCTTCTTTACCTCTCTCACCAAGGCTCTTCTCCCCCGATAGCTCAGTTTGGCCAGATGGCCAGCTCTAGGAAGGGTTCTGGTCATCCCAAACGTCTTCCATTTAAGGATTATGGAGGCCACTGTGCTCTTAGGAACCTTAAGTGCAGCAGATATTTTTTTTGTAACCTTGGCCAGATTTGTGCGGTGCCACAATTCTGTCTCTGAGCTCTTCAGGCAGTTCCTTTGACCTCATGATTCTCATTTTCTCTGACATGCACTGTGAGCTGTAAGGTTTTATATAGACAGGTGTGTGGCTTTCCTAATCAAGTCCAATCAGTATAATCAAACACAGCTGGACTCAAATGAAGGTGTAGAACCATCTCAAGGATGATCAGAAAAAATGGACAGCACCTGAGTTAAATATATGAGTGTCACAGCAAAGGGTCTGAATACTTAGGACCATGTGATATTTCAGTTTTTCTTTTTTAATAAATCTGCAAAAATGTCAACAATTCTGTGTTTTTCTGTCAATATGGGGTGCTGTGTGTACATTAATGAGGAAAAAAAATAATGAACTTAAATGATTTTAGCAAATGGCTGCAATATAAAAAAGAGTGAAAAATGTAAGGGGGTCTGAATACTTTTGTCCCCACTGTATATACTGTCCAACATAAAGTGCAAGTGCTGAGCGTATTTGTACACAATCCTCAATGGTGTTTTGAAACAAACAGTAATGGTAGTCCATAATAGAAGCAAAGAAATAGGTGAAAAATGGTGTCTTCATGCAGTGTGCACTCTCCCCCACCAGGTGTACCCTCACATTAAAGCAGAGTTCCACTGGTTTTTGAGTTTATTAAAAGTCAGCAGCTACAAAAAGGATAGATGCTGACTTTTAATAAACAGCCACTCACCTGTCCCACGGTCCAGCGATGCAGCTGCCCAAAGCCTCTGTTCTCTCCGCCGCCTCTTCGCGGTGCCGACATTGTGAGTGTGGGCGCCCGGCTGTGACAGTTTAGGGCTTAACAGCCGGGCACGCGCTGCGCTCCGTCAATGGCCAGTACGGATGAGCTTCGAGTCGAACCCATGTTCGCCTCGAACATCGCCTGCTCGACCGTTCATCGAATTGCGAATGTTATGGGCTGTTAGCGCCAGATTTGAGTGGTGCGTCACGGCCCATAATTCACTGCGGCATCACAGTGCATTGCTGGCTGATGATTGGCCAAGCATGCACTATGACCTGCATGCTTGGCCAATCACAGCGCCGTCTGTGAAGAGAGCCGTAATTGGCCAAAGACAGGGTGGCTTTGGTCAATTATGGCTCAGGGGGTTTAGTACACGCCCCACACTATATAAGGCCGCCTGCATGGCGGCCTTGTGTAGTATGTTGCGGCGGAGAGAGATAGACAGAGAGACAGTGTCATTTGATTTAAGTTAGGTAGAGTAGACAGGCGAGTCAGTTAGCTGCACTTACAGTGTGTTGTGTATATATATGCATCCTAGGTGTTGTGTCTGTGTGTGTGTATGTGTATATATATATATATATATATATATATATATATATGTGTATATATATATATATATATATGTATATATATATATATGTGTATGTGTATGTGTATATGTGTGTGTATATATATATATATATATGTATATATATATATATATATATATATATATATATATATATATATATATATATATACACACACACACACACTGTATTCAGTTTAGCTAGATCCGTTCCTGTTATTCTCTTCCTACTGACAGGCAGGCAGGTGTTTTTACAGTATTTACAGTTCGTGTACTATGTCCTCTGCACGGTGTGCACCTAAAGCTACCTGAAGACAATTGCTGGTGTACGTCTGATCCTATTAGTACCACAGGCAGGCAGCTAGCTACAGTATTTACAGTTAGTGCACTGTGTCCTCTACACAGTGTGCACCTAAAGCTACCTGAAGAAAATTAGTGGTGTTCTTCTGATCCTATTAGTACCACAGGCAGGCAGCTGCAGTATTTACAGTTAGTTTACTTTGTCCTCTGCACAGTGTGCACCTAAAGCTACCTGAAGACCATTGCTGTTGTTCTCATCCTAATAATACCACAGGCAGGTAGATGCAATATTTAAAGTTAGTGTACTGTGTCCTCTGCACAGTATGCACCTAAAGCTACCTGAAGACAATTGCTGGTGTTCTTCTGATCCTATTAGCAGAGGTGGGGGACTCGAGTCACATGACTTGACTCGAGTCAGACTTGAGTCACCTGTTTGAGGACTTGCTTGACAAAATTAAATAAATGACTCGACTTGACTTTGATTTGTCACTAATGACTTGCGACTTGACTTTGACTTGGGCTATTTGACTTGCAATGACTTGGCACCACCAGTGCTGTGTCTTGGCCTAGGCAAAAGCCGCCCCCCCCCCCCCACACACAAAAGAAAGCTCCCCCCGAGTCCCGGCTTCGGGGTAGATCAGTATTTTGACTTAATTTGTGACTTGACCAAAATAAATGACTTGACTTGACTTGCTTGCCTTCTAGCAGGGACTCGACTTGACTTGCTTGCTTTTCGCCACAGTAACTTGGGACTTGCTTGTGACTTGAAGGTTAAGACTTGAGACTTGCTTGTGACTTGCACATATGTGACTTACTCCCATCACTGCCTATTAGTACCACAGGCAGGCAGCTGCAGTATTTACAGTTAGTGTACTGTGTCCTCTGCACAGTGTGCACCTAGAGCCACCTGAAGACAATTGCTGGTGTTCTCATACTAATAATACTACAGGCAGGCAGTTGATTCTGCTAGCTGCAGTATCAGTATATATATATCCCAGATTTGTGCAGCTACATCTCACTGCAGGCCATTAGTATGTCTGGAAGGCCAACAAGGAGAGGCAGACAGTCACAAGCCAATAAAAGAGGGCAAGCAGGCTCTGTGTCTAGAAGCAACAGTGCTGGTCGTGGAGACGGTGCATCCTCATCAGCATGTGGCCATGGCACACGCTTGTCCTTTTTTTTTGGCAGCTGACTGTGTTGAGCCACAACATGCGGAAAACTTGGTTGAGTGGATGACCAAGCCGTCCTCATCCTCCTCACCCAGGCTCAGGCTACTTTGTCTGGCAAAGCAGCTGCCAACGCGGCCTCTTCCCTCGGCTCAATGGCATCAGTCACTCCTTCCCTAGCCCCACCATGTCCTCCTGAGGAGTTCCCCGAAACTGTTTGACCACAGGGTTGGGTACATGCTCCAGGAGGATGCATAGCGTTTTGAAGGCTCCGATGATGGTACCCAGCTAAAAGAAGGCAATAACGTGAGCCCAGAGAGAGGGGGTGCCCAAGAAGGACAGCAATCTGGCAGTCATGTTCCCCCAGCTGCAAGCATACTGCAAGGTTTGCTCCAGTGATGAGGAGGGAGGGGATTATGAGGTCACTGACTCCACGTGGGTGCCTGATAGGAGAGAGGAGGAGGAGGCACATCTCCAATGAGGCAGGATGCCCTCCAGGGGCCAGCTTAAGAGCAGCACACCGACTGCATCACACCGCAGAGCTCCGCATGTGCAGGCCGCTGCTGTCTCTGCGCGTTATTCCAAAAGTTCTTTGGTGTGGGCCTTTTTTAAGATGAGTGCATCATGTCCCACCGCTGCTATTTCCAACATATGTCTCAAGCGTATCTTGTCATCATGTCACCCGCTTGGGCACCACATGCTTGAAGTCGACCTGCCATGCAGTTCATTGGCAAGCGTACCTAAAAGACCCACACCAAAGAACAAAGTGGACCTCTCCTTGCTCCTCATCTGCTGGGATCTCCAACCCCACTATACCTTCAGTCCTCTCTAAAACCTGTACTGAGAGGAATGAAGGTGTAGAATTAGGTGTGTCACAGCCAAGTACTTGCGGGCAATCTGCTATCGGTACACCGACGTCAGATTGTACCAGGCAGATTTCCCTGCCCCAGCTGCTGCACCGCCGAAAGAAGTTCGCTCCCAGCCATCCACATGCCCAGCGGTTGAATGCTAGCTTGGCTAAATTGCTAGCACTTCAACTGCTGCCTTTTCAGTTGGTAGACTCTGCCCCCTTCCGTGAGTTTGTGGAATGTGCGGTTCCACAGTGGCAGGTTCCCAAACGCCACTTTTTCTCACGGAAGGCGATTCCGGCTCTCTACCCGCATGTGGAAGGCAATGTCTTGGCCTCGCTGGACAGGGCGGTCAGCGGTAAGGTGTATATTACCACTGACTCATGGTCCAGCAGGCATGGACAGGGACATTATCTATCTTTCATCGTGCACTGGGTGACTCTTCTGGCAGCTGTGAAGGATGCAGGACAGGGTGCAGTAGTGTTGGAGGTTGTTCCGCCACCACGCCTTCAAAATTCTACTAGTGGTGATTCTGCCACCCCTCTCTCCTCCATCCCCTGCTCTTCTTCTTCCTCCATGGCCTTTTCCTGTGCTGATTTGTCTTTGGAACCAGCGGTGCTCCATAGGCATTCAAGGGGCTACGCAAGCACGCAGGCAAAAAGATGCCATGCGGTGCTTAAGATGGTGTGCTTGGGGGACAGGAGCCACACTGGGGCAGAGATTCTGTCAGCTCTGCAGGGGCAGGTTCAGAGGTGGTTGACTCCACGCCAGCTTAGGCCAGGTATGGTGGTTTGCGACAATGGCACCAACCTCCTCTCCGCCTCCGACAGGGACAACTGACCCATGTGCCCTGTAAGCTCATGTCCTTAACTTGGTGGTGCAGCGGTTCTTGGGCAGGTACCCGGGCTTACAGGATGTCCTGAGGCAGGCCAGGAAAGTCTGTGTGCATTTCTGCAGGGCATATAATGCCAGGCTCGGCTGGCTGACCTACAAAAGGAATTTAACCTGCCAAAGAACCGCCTAATCTGTGACATGCCCACCAGGTTGAACTCAACGTTGGCCATGCTGCAGCGGCTGCACACGCAGCAGGGGGCCATCAGCGAGTACCTATGCGACTATGGCACCAGGACAGGGTCAGGGGACCTTGTTTTTTTTTCCCCAGTGGGCTATGATCAGAGATGCATGCACTGTCCTGTCACCATTTGAGGAGGCCATGAGGATGGTGAGCAGTGACAGTGCATGCATCAGTGACACTGTCCCTCTTGTCCACCTGTTGGAGCACACGCTGCATGGAATAATGGACAGGGCACTTGAGGCAGAACAGAGAGAGGAAGAGGAGGACTTCCTTACCTCTCAAGGCCCCCTTTATCCAGACAGTGTTCCTGCGTGCCCGCCGATCACACAGGAAGAGGAGGAGGAGGAGGATTGTGTCAGCATGGAGGTGGAGCCTGGCACTCAGCATCAGCAGCAGTCTTCAGGGGATCATTTACAGTCCGAAGAAAACCATGGACTTCTACGTGGCTGGGAGGAGATGTCTGCGGATCATGTCGTCCTTAGTAACCCAGAGGACTCTGGACTGAATGCCTCAGCAAACCTACTCTGCATGGCCTCCCTGATCCTGCAAAGCCTGCGGAAGGATCCTTGTATTCGTATTATAAAGGGGAGGGATGATTACTGGCTGGCAACCCTCCTTGGTCCGCAACCTTATGCTTGGTACAAGCATAAGGTTGCGGACCTTATCTTGCCGTCGCAGAGGGAGCAGAGGATGAAACATCTTCAGGAGGCCTTGCAGAAAGGTTTGTGCAACGTGTTTCCAGATCCTGGGAGGTTACAATTTTCTGGTCCTCCTGGACAACACGTTGCTGAGGCTTCGGTCAGTCACAGAAGGAGCAGGGGAGAAGGTGATCATCTGACCGATGCTTTTAGACAATTTTTTAGTCCACAGTCCCAAGGTCTGATTGGTTCCAGAAACCATTGCCAGCGTCTGATTCACAAGGTGCAGGATTACTTAGGGGCAAGATCAGACTTGGACACCTTTTTTCCACCAAAAATCCTCTGGGTTACTGGGTCTTGAGGATGGATCACTGGCCAGAGATTGCACAGTATGCAATTGAGCTACTGGCCTGTCCTGCATCCAGCGTTCTTTGGGAACGCACATTCAGTGCTGCTGGAGGCTTTGTAACCGATCACAGGGTGCACCTGTCCACCGAATCAGTCCATCGGCTGACCGTCATAAAAATGAATCAGTCTTGGATCACCAGTTACCAAGCACCTGATGCTGATGTAACTGATTTTTTTTTTTGATGTGAGATCCCTTCAAGACTGCCTATGCTGATGCTGAGTGACTATCCTGTTATGCTGAGTGACAATCCTCTTCCTCCTCAATTTTCATGCTGATTGCTTGTAAGAACATTTTTGGTTCTGGGCACCGCCACCAGTGGCCAAGGCCCAATTTATCTGCCCCTGTTTAACAGGGGTGTGTAATTACAATTTTTAATGCAATACTTTGCAGCAGGGCTCATTCCTGCGCCTAGGAATCGCCTAGGCGGTGAGAAGTCAGAAGGAGGAAGGGGGGCAGGAAGTTCCACTCCAAACCAGGTACCCAGCCCCCCCCCAAAAAATGACATGCCAATTGTGGCATGTCAGGGGGCGAGAAGTACCTAAAGCGGAAATTCCACTTTTGGGTGGAACTCCACTTTACGGGCTTTAAAATGAACCACTTCCGGACCGCCCACCGTCGTTATACATCGGTACTTTAAAGGAGGACATCGTTGTTATGGCAGCAGCTAGCTGCTGTAACCCTGGTATCCTCCTTTTCAGCGGGCGGTCCGGTTTAAGATAAAAGTGGTCTCTGTGGCAGATTCGCGGCGAGATGACTTTTATCGGCGGCGGGAGAGGGCCCCCCCCTCCCTCCGCAATCCTCCCTCCGCTGCCGATGGCTCCGGTAAGCGGTGTCCCCTTGCTGGGTATGGAGATGAGTGAGTGGAAGATGGCCCCCACTGTGACGTCGCTTCCGCCCATAGCTCTTAAAGGGCCATTTTTTTAAATGACAAAATGTTTTTATTTTTTTTTTATTGCAGTTTAATGTAAATATGAGATCTGAGGTCTTTTTGACCCCAGATCTCATATTTAAGGGGTCATGCCATGCTTTTTTCTAAGGGATGTTTACATTCCTTGTAATAGGAATAAAAGTGACATTTTTTTTTAAACAGTGTATAAATGTAAAAAAAAAGGTAAAATAAATAGAAACAAAAAAAACTAATAACGCGCCCCTTCTCGACGAGCTTGCGTGCAGAAGAGAACACATACGTGACTAGCGCCCGCATATGAAAACGGTGTTCAAACCACACGTGAGGTATCGCCGCGATCGGTAAAGTGAGAGCAGTAATTCTAGCCCTAGACCTCCTCTATAACTTAAAACATGCAACTTGTAGATTTTTTAAACGTCGCCTATGGAGATTTTTAAGGGTAAAGGTTTGTCGCCATTCCACAAGTGGGCGCAATTTTGAAGCGTGACATGTTGGGTATCAATTTACTCGGCGTAACATTATCTTTCACAATATGAAAAGAAATTGGGCTAACTTTACTGGTGTCTTATTTTTTAATTAAAAAAAGTGTGTTATTTCCAAAAAAAAGTGCGCTTATAAGACCGCTGTGCAAATACAGTGTGACAGAAAGTATTGCAACGATCGCCATTTTATTCTCTAGGGTATTAGAAAAAAATGTGTAATGTTTGGGGGTTCCAAGTAGTTTTCTAGCAAAAAAAGCCTGTTTTTAACTTGTAAACAACAAATCTCAGAAAGAGGCTCGGTACTTAATTGGTTAAGCCTGTAGTTGCAACAGCTTGATGATCATCCTGTGTTTTCCTTATCCATACAGTGGCTGGTTAATTTTAAATATAGATCCCATATTCCTTCCACCTCCTGGTAAAAATGCTAATTAACAAAGCCACAACTTCCTCCTGGTCTTTCAGTGACTGCCTCATATGCATACAAGGAATAGTGGGCTTAGAGCCCACTAAGAGCAAAGCACGGCGGGGGAGCCCCGGTGGTAGATCCTCCTATGGCCAGAGTGTAACATACGGTGACAACAGCTGTCCAGTGAGCCTGTGTTTAATAGCTGAACCACCATGAACTTTGAGAGGCTTCCGTGAAAAGAAGAAAACGTCTCTCTTCATTTTCATGACTGGATGTCTATGGAGCCACATTGACCTAAAGTGGAGATCGTACCTAGCTTACCATACATAGCCCAGAGGGTGGTTACACAGCGTGTTTCGACACAAGTTAATCACTGTGTCACACGCTCTAAGGTGAGCGCAATCACTTTGAGGGGGCACTGAGGCACATCACGGTTGTCTGTGCCCCCTCCTAACGCGTGTCGTCACGTCACGTGACTTCTTCAGAGGATCCTCTGAAGAAGTCACGTGACGTGACGACACGCGTTAGGAGCACGGGACGCTGCCACACAACAGCTGATGTTACGAGCACGGCGCTCGCGGAGTTTTACCCCCCAGCTGTCTGCTTTTTGTAAGTGTACCACTGTTTTTAACATAAATAAAGTGTGTTTACTGTACTGGATTACGCTATATGCGGTCTTCTTGTCCTGCTACTACATTATTTTTATGACGGATGACGGGTGGAGAGCCATAGGAGATATGAGACGCTAGAGGGGTCTACGGCCAGCAGTGTGGACTATACGAGTTCGGCACTCGTGGATTGAGGCTTGCGCTCATCTGCCACAAAGTGAGTGCAACCCCCCCTCCTCCTTCAGCTCGTCCATCCCCCCAGTGCCATATGGTATCACACTATATGCTGTCTATATGCTTTTTCCGCATGTGATACCACTGCATTCACAAGCCATACCGGCAGCCGCAACCATTCTGGATTCCATATTCCACTGAGTGTCTTTTATGCTGTATACCTTACAGCTGTAAGGTAAGGGGCCTGTGTTCACTGAGGTGCCCCCATCAAAGATCACCCCCCTCCCTTCACCTGTCAATTTGTTTGGATGTCTACTTGAATTGTGACCCAGCATTATTACACCTGGTGGTGGGACTGTCGTTTATATTCAACACCATCATTATATTTTTATTTTGAGATCCACGGTTTCTAGACTTGTTTGGAATTATAATTCCTTTTGCCATCACCATTTATTATTATTTATTGATTTACTGGTCAAGCGTTTCAGATTTATGTTTAAGACCATTCGCTATTTTTCACTCACTAGTTCTTTTGTGCACCTAGTGGGATATGCATTATATGTCATCAGTGTGATTGCCCTTTTCATCATGTGCATTGCTCAATTTTATGTGATTCATCACCACTTTGTCTTTAAACCTACAATATTTAGTGCTTTCTATCCAATCGTTTACTATATGCACTAGTCACTTTTTTAGTCATTTATTATACACTAGTGTGCTGTGTTTGTTTTATATATTTTACTTTCAGGTCACTTGGCTTATTTGCCAGATACACTTTAGTGTAGATCCCCCCCCTTTTTCCCCATCCCCCTCCCCATCACAGCGCAACCACCACCCCCCTTTAGTTTTTAAATGTCGGTATTTACAGTCCCACGAGCAAAATTAGTCATGGAGCAACTTCTTATAAAAAGGTGACCATTCAATGTTATATCAGTATGTACCACTAGGTGTCATTTTGCACTATGAGTGTATAGTTTTATACATGGGATCATGATGGCCTGTTTTATATGGATAATATGCTTGTACAGTATACACCTAATATATCTATGCCCTATGTGAGATCGGGTGGTGCATTAGAGTTGCCACCTCATCCCTTTAAACCCGAACACATATTAATTACACAAGTTCTGTGGCCAATTGAATGCAGGTAAGGCACTAAGTGAGTTTAATTACCACCTTAATCAGCCACAGAACCTGTGTGATTAATATGTGTTTGGGTTTAAAGGGATGAGGTGGCAACCCTATGGTGCATATACATATATTTGGGTAGGTCAGCATGAGTAAACCGCCGGACAGTTGCCGCAATACATCTGCAATTGCGGGCTACGAGAAAATGGCGGCGGTCACCGCTATAAATAAAAAGGGATGTACATCAGCCAATCAGAACTCCCAGAGGAAGTCGCGAGGTGTGACGAAACTGGGAGGAGGAGCTTGACTGGCTGACACAGAAGGTAGTAGGAAGTGCTGTGGAGATACAGGACAGGGGAAACGCCGTACACCAGGGCTGCAGATCCGGAATACAAGTGACAATCACACCCTCCAACATATCGGCAAACTTTTAATGTGGTTTTTTATTATAATAAATGTGAGTGTAAATATATGAGCTTAAGTTGATATTAAATTCTTTTTAAAATAGAATTACACTATTGCACGCCTCTGTTATTCCTTGTATGCATATGAGGCGGTTACTGAAAGACCAGGAGGAAGTTGTGGCTTTGTTGTTCAGCGTTTTTTACCAGGGGGTGGAAGGAATATGGGATCTATATTTAAAGTTAACCAGCCACTGTATGGATGAGGAAAACACAGGATGATCATCTAAGCTGGTGCCACTAACTACAGGCTTAATTTTAAAGCCTGGAGCCGTAGTGAATTTAAATCACAGTGCAGAGAAGTGACAAAGTACAATAAAGCATACAAAAAGTTATAAATCAAAACACATCTTCATGACAAAAATAGTGAAAAATTCTGGAACAATAAGAAAGTGAAAGTTCAAAAATTGCGATCGGACCCCCAATCGCTTGGAAAACACCACAATCAGTCCATAAAAGACAAATAATATAAAGAGGATAAAACGTTCCTTAGGTGTGTCAAATCAGGGTAGAAAGGTGAAGAATGCAGGGACACTTCCAACCCACCGATAGTTGCAGGAGAGGAGTAATGGATGTACCCTTACCGCACTTGGTGGACCTCCTCTATGGCGAGGTCATACGGGCTTGCAGATATAACCCTCTGCAGGGACAGATGGATAACGATGTCCGGGTCTTGTTTGTAAGCGCCTTCCACTCAAAAAAGCTGATCTGCTTCAGCGTCAGGAGGGAGACTCATTATATAAGAATCCATGAATAAAAAAAAGAGGGGAAGAAAGGAACTCCAATGGTGTAGTAGAAATAATAAGGAGTTTATTACCTTAACTGACCATAGGTCTTAATACAAAAGTACAAGTAAAAAATGCGTTAAAATTAAAAAGCCGGCATAAAACAAAGGCTGAACGCCCGTGCTAACATAGGATGCGTGATGGCAAGCACTGCGAGGCCACGCCCTACATGTTTCGTCATACGTGACGTCTTCTACGGTGCCCCAAAGTGACAAATACATGATAAGTGTTTGAGAACAATAATGCTCACAATAAAAGTTTGCTGAACATTCATTCATTAGTATTTTACAGAATTTGCTCATGCTTTTTCCAAAGATGGTTATGATGGATATGCCTCAATGTCAGCAGATGAGCGATGGCTTTTTTATGGGTTCCACTTTTTCAGTGACCAATGGCGATATATGCAGAATTCCACATTCTAAAAGGCCATAAGCTCTATCTGTACAAAATCTTTCTTCTGGCTGTTATCTGCCATTGTCAGCAAAAAACGGCAACATCAGTGAAGTATTTCTATTCATTTTTACGTTTACAATAAATCATTTTAGAAAAAAAATTACACATATACACCACAGGGGGAACCGTGCTCCATGGTTTAAAATCTGTAACAGCAATGTTTGGGAGGGGATTATGGATGTACATGGAGACCTTGGCACAGGGGGCGGCACTCCATGGAAACCTCTGAAGGCACAAAAGCAAAATCTAATGGTAGAAAACTCTTTGAGGTGCAATTGTCATTGTGCAGAAGACATTACTGAAACTAGTAATGGAAAAGAGAAGAACCCTGGATTTTTCACTATATTTATTATCTAAATTTCATTATTTTTTTTTTATTTCTATAAGTTTATTCCATAAAAATAGCTACATATACATAAAATAACCAAAACAACATGGGGTATCTTTTTATGCATACATGTTAGATACTACATGAATATACAACCTCCATTCAATAGGACTCCCCAATTGTGCCTGTCCAGTTATCATATCTTCTACAGTAGAACTATCACCTTATTTATATGTCTGGCTTAATTATTGATCAGGGAGGGCGCTACTTGACACATTTTATGGTCTGTTGATACTACTTCATCCAAAGTAATAACTTAGGTGGAGTCACATGGTTAGTAGATTAGGTTATTTTAAACTTTTCTTCCAGTCCTGATGAGAAGAGATTGTGTGGCACTTGAAAGGCGTTGGATGTCCTTTGCTATCCTTGTTGTAACCAGCTGAACAATAAAGACTTTGGACTCCTAAAGATTTTTTTATTTTGTGCTCTCTTGGACCTATTACACTTTGATTTCTCAACTTGTGTGTATGTCCTCTCCCAACGGAATCCTTGGCTTTGCAGTAAGCTGCCAAATACAGTCCAGTTGGGTTCACATAATGACTTTGCCTACATTTTTATACTTACTTGCACAGAAGAATGGAGCATCCCAATATGGCCGTGTACAACTTTACATGTCGAAGGAGCCAATAGGACATATAATACTGTGGAATCGCCACTTAGATGGAACTTTCATTATAATAAAGTCTATGTTAGTGGGTTTTTGTGTAATAGGCTGCCCAGCGAGTTAGGAATAGGTTAAGTCTGCTCACTCCTGGGTGTTCATAACTCTGCCCCCTTGTAGAATTATATAAATACAAGGGGAGGCAGTCTTTCAGGGCTCTCTTTGTTCCACATGGGAATAGACAGGAATAAATGCTGCATCATGTGAAGCTTTGCTAAGCACGTGGCCTAGCTTTTGGGGTACCCAGTCAGGGTACTAGAAGTTGCTTATGGACTCTGATGAAAGGACTTTTCTTATCGAAAAGGGATGATTTGGGCATCCTAAGTTAGGATGAACTCAAGCTGTGTATGGAAGGTGTTTATGAGAGACTGTGTCACATCAATTCTGTAATTGCAAGTAGTTCAAGTAAAAGTTTTGAAAGTTATCATATGCCTGGTCTGAAGTTCCTGCAAAGGGGTGTATGTAAAGAATAGCGCTTGTACTGAAAGGGGATGAAGAGGAGTTGCAAGAGGGTCACCGTGAAAGGGTTAATTATGCTGTGTAGTTGGGAGATGTGGCCAAGCACCGTTGCTATGGATAACCAGTAAAGAATGTTATAGCAGCCATCCAGTGGAAGGTTAGTGCCTTGGCCAAGGGAGACAATTACTCTGGTAGTGAGGGGGTTAGTGAGCCTGTTCCCCTTCCTAGGCCTCAGTACCCCATACACGGGGCTGACATCACAGCACAGGGAACCTTTTGACCTAGCCTGCAGGTATGGGAGAAGAGAGAGAAAAGTGGATCCAAACACAGTGTTAAGGCTTGTTAGCAGCAGAAGTCTGCACTGTGTGAATGGTGGGATTCTTCCATTGTTACTGGGACTAAGGTGGAAAATATGGCTCTGCAGGTGGAGTGGTAGATGGGTTCCACTGTGTCCCCTCAGAAACGCTGCATTCAGAAGATGGTACGGTTACATGGGACAAGTGCTTTACAGTAAAGTGCACAAGGTGGATCTGTGCAAGTCAAATAGCTTGTTTCTAAGCTGGGGTGTCACCTTAATGCTGACTGTTGCATGAACGCAGTCCGCATGCCTGTGTCCTGGACATTAGCGAGCACGTTCACGAGGGGTCCCCTGTGTGGGAGATAAACCCCGCCCACAGGTAAATATTACATCACCCATAAACTAATGTGCCTGCAATGCTCATGTAATGATGTTCTATGGGGGACCTCATCCCTCTCTGTGCCTCAGATTCTGAAATATAGCAATGTTCGGGATGGGATTATGAATGCGTATTTTAGGGAAGACTTTGGCACAGGGAGTGGCACTCCATGGAACACCCCTGAAGGCACAAAGGAGCAGAATTTATTGGCGGAAAACTCTTTGAGATGTAACTGTCATTGAACAGAACACAATGCTCAGAGTAAGGAAAGTAGGTGAGATAGACACTTGCTTCTTCAAGGTCATTCTGCCCCCTGTTGGGTCCTGCATGGCTACAAACACTTCCACCAATCAGTAGGATAGAGTAGAGTGATGGTTATACATACTGTATTTTATTTTGCTGTTTGTCCTTATAATACAAGACTATCATATTTCCTAACTATGTAGAATTAGGTGGACAAACACCATATTTAGATGTTCTCCAGGAAATTGAACAAGCTGAAGTTAGAAGCTGATTGACTACCATGCACAGCTGCACCAGATTAGGGCGGCTAAGATAGAACACAAAAGACACATAGCGGAGGAGAGCAAAAAAATCCCAAGAAATTCTTTAAATATGTAAACAGTAAAAAAGGGAGGACAGGCAGACAGACCAATTGGCCCCATAAAGAATGAGGAAGGACATCTGGTTACAAAGGATGGGGAGATGGCAAAGGTATTGAATTTATTCTTCTCCTCAGTCTTCACGAGGGAATCGGGAGGCTTTACTAACCAAAACTGCAGTGTTTATCCTCATGACACATCACAGAAAGCACCCTCATGCTAACAGAGGACAGAATTAGAATTAGACTTGGGAAACTTAACATTAATAAATCACCGGGACCAGGTGGCTTGCACCCGAGGGTACTTAGGGAACTCAGTCAAGTAATTGCCAGACCATTATTCCTAATTTTTACTGACAGTCGACTGACTGGAATGGTACCAGCGGATTGGAGAAAAGCCAATGTAGCACCAATATTTAAAAAAGGCCCAAAATACATCCCTGGGAATTACAGACCAGTTTGCCTAACATCAATAGTATGCAAGCTCTTGGAGGGGATGATAGGGGACTATATACAGGATTTTAGTAATGAAAATGGTATCATTAGCAGTAATCAGCATGGATTCATGAAGAATCGTTCTTGCCAAACCAATCTATTACCTTCTATGAGGAGGTGAGTTGCCATCTAGATAAAGGAAGGCCCATAGACATGGTGTACCTGGATTTTGCAAAAGCATTTGACACAGTTCCCCATAAACGTTTACTGTACAAAATAAGGTCCGTTGGCATGGACCATAGGGTGAGTACATGGATTGAAACCTGGCTACAAGGGCGAGTTAAGAGGGTGGTGATAAATGGGGAATACTCGGAATGGTCAGGGGTGGGTAGTGGGGTTCCCCAGGGTTCTGTGCTGGGACCAATCGTATTTAATTTGTTCATAAATGACCTGGGGTAAACAGTTCATTCTCTGTATTTGCGGACAATACTAAGCTAAGCAGGGCAATAACTTCTCCACAGGATGTGGAAATCTTGCAAGAAGATCTGAACAAATTAATGGGGTGGGCAACTACATGGCAAATGAGGTTTAATGTAGAAAAATGTAAAATAATGCATTTGGGTGGCAAAAATATTAATGCAATCTATATACTTGGGAGAGAACCTCTGGGGGAATCTAGGATGGAAAAGGACCTGGCTGCATATGATGGGCACAGTGACTTCAATTGATGGGCACAGTGGCTGCATTTGATGGACACAATGGCTGCATTTGATGGGCACAGTGGGGCTGCAATTGATGGGGGGGTCAGTATTTTGATGGGCACAGGTGGCTGCATATGATGGGCACAAGTGGGGCCATTTGCTGGGGCACAAGTGGCTGCATTTGATGGGCACAGGTGACTGCATATGATGGGCACAAGTGGCTGCGTTTGATCGGCACAAGTGGCTCCATTTGATGGGCACAGGTGGCTGCATATGATGGGCACAAGTGGCTGCATTTGAAGGGCACCAGCGGCTGCAAATGATGGGCACAAGTGGCTGCATATGATGGGCACAAGTGGCTGCATTTGATGGGCACAATGGCTGCATATGATGGGCACAGTTGTTGCGTTTGGGCACAGTGGCTTCGTTTCATGGGCACAAGTGGCTGCATATGATGGGCACAGTGGCTGCATATGATGGGCACAAGTGGCTGCATATGATGGGCACAATGGCTGCATATGATGGGCACAAGTGGCTGCATTTGATGGGCACAGTGGCTTCAATTAATGGGCACAGTGGCTGCATATGATGGGCACAAGTGGCTGCATATGATGGGCACAATGGCTGCATATGATGGGCACAAGTGGCTGCATTTGATGGGCACAGTGGCTGCATTTGATGGGCACAGTGAGGCTGCAATTGATGGGGGGTTCAGTATTTTTCCGTTTGTTTGCGCCCCCCAAAATATTAAGCACCAGCCGTCACTGGTGTCACTACTGGTAGCATGAGGCGATACCTGGACCCTACAAGGTCAGTCCAACTCCTCCAGGATGGCACATCCATACATGCCATTACCAGGTTTTCTGAGTCTCCCAGCACAGTCTCCAGAGCATTTAGGAGATTCCAGGAGACAGTTATTTAGGAGAGCTGGACAGAGCCATAGAAGGTCCTTAACCCATCAGTGGGACCAGTATCTGCTCCTTTGTGCAAGGAGCAACAGGATGAGCACTGTTAAATATACTGTATATGCTGTTGAGCATATACCCCCCGCACCACATCTATGTGATTATATACTAAGGCAGCTGCTGTCATAACTAAAAAAAGTAATGCTTGATAAACACACTGAATAAATTCTGTGCCTAAACAGTGCTTGCCTTTTTGGATGCAATCCTATATATACCGCGATAATTAGATAAACCATATATTGTTGAAAAGGTGTCAATTTGTGAAATTAAATAAATCAATGTGATATATGTAATCCTGAGACTAATAAAATAATACAACAAGAAGTGTTCTAGTCCATGTATTAAACAAACTCTGTGTAGAGATATTGTAACCAATATTGATGGGATCTAGTATGATAAGGTAACCATGAAAAACAATGTAGGATGGTGGTTGGCTGGAACCAACAAACAGTCCTCCTGGTTCAGCTGATTCGCACAGTGCATCTAGCCTTGACGCGTTTCATCATTAGTATTATGTCAGCAGAAGCTGCCAGACATCATCAGAGCACTGCCAGAGCCCTACAAAATGACCTCCAGCAGGCCACCAGTGTGAATGTCTCTGACCAAACAATCAGAAAGAGCCTTCATGAGGGTGTTATGAGGTTCCAACGTCCTCTAGTGGGCCCTGTGCTCACTGCCTGGCACTGTGGAGCTCGGTTGGCATTTGTCATTGGATACCAGAATTGGCAGATCTGCCACTGGCGCCCTGTGCTTTTCACAGATGAGAGCAGGTTCACCCTGAGCACCTGTGACAGACGTGAAAGGGTCTGGAGAAGCCGTCAAGAACGTTATGCTGCCTGTAACATCGTTTAGCATGACCGGTTTGGTGGTGGGTCTATGATGGTCTGGGGAGGCATATCCATGGAGGGACGCACCAACCTCTACAGGCTAGACAATGGCACCATGACTGCTATTAGTTATCCGGATGAAATCCTTGGAACCAGTGTCAGACCCTACTGGTGCAGTGGGTCCTGGGTTCCTCCTGGTGCACGACAATGCCTGGCCTCATGTGCCGAGAATAAGCAGCAAGTGCCTGGAGGATGAAGGAATTGATAACGTTGAATAGCCCCCATGCAACCTGACCTAAATCCAGTAAAACAACTCTGGAACATTATGTTTCAGTCCATCCGATGCTGCCAGGTTGCACCTTAGTCTGTTCAGGAGCTCAGTGATGCCCTGTCCAGACCTGGGAGTAAATACACCATCCTTTGTCTCATTAGGAGCATGCCTCGACATTGTTAGGCAGGCATGCATACAAGCACGTGGGGCCATACAAACTACTAAGTATCATTTTGAGTTGCTGCAATTAAATTCCAGAAAAATGGACTAGCCTGATGCACCATTTTTTTCACTTTTCACGATTTTTCAGGGTGTCTTTGTCTTCAGCCCTCTGTAGGTTGAAAATTTTCATTTTCGACATGGCATCTTTCGTTTCTAACACTTTACCCAGTCCAAATCAGTATAGATATCCAGCATGATATTTTTCCCCAATGAGATCTAATGTGTTTTCAAAGTGTTCCTTTAATTGTTTTGATCAGTGTGTGTATATACAGTATCTGGCAAAATAGAGTACACCCCTCACATTTTTGTAAATATTTTATTATATCTTTTCATGTGACAACACTGAAGAAATTACACTTTGCTACAATGTAAAGTAGTGAGTGTACAGCTTGTATAACAGTGTAAATTTGTTGTTCCCTCAAAATAACTCAACACACAGCCATTAAAGAACAGGCCTGGAACGGGATGCCCAGCATTAAGAGGAGGGCCTACTTGATTATGTTTGCAGCATAGGCTGTAGTTAGGCAGAATAGTAAAGGGGATTTTAACTGAGTAGGAGGGCCTACCCGATTGGAGGGGAGCAAGGCATGGTAGGGTGTGGCAAGGTCAGGGCCATCTTAACAACATCATGGGCCCCTGGGCAAAGTAATGCTCTAGGGCCCCTACAATGGAGACAGCGCAGGTAAACAGATATCAAGTAGATAGGACGCAGACAAGCAGAGCTTCCCCTTATGGGTGGAGCTCCGCATTAACTAAGTGAACAATCATTCTGTACAGCAAAGAAACAGTGGGAAAATACTTCATACATAAAGTTACAAAGCTGTCCAGTACATATAATATATCTGCTAGATTGATGCCTCCCCAGCACTCTGACCCCTCTACACCCCAGATATCTCCCCAGCACTCTGACCCCTCTACATCCCAGATATCCCCCAGCACTCTGACCCCTCTACATCCCAAATATCCCCCCAGCACTCTGACCCCTCTACATCCCAGAAATCCCCCCAGCACTCTGACCCCTCTACATCCCAGATATGCCCCAGTACTGTGACCCCTCTACATCCCAGATATCCCCCCAGCACTAGGACCCCTCTACACCCTAGATATCCCCCAGCACTAGGACCCCTCTACACCCTAGTTATCCCCCAGCTCTCTAACCCCTCTACACCCCAGATATCCCTCCAGCACTCTGACCCCTCTACACCCCAGATATCCACCAGCACTCTGACCTCTCTACACCATAGATATCCCCCCAGCACTCTGACCCCTCTACATCCCAGATATCCCCCAGCACTGTGATCCCTCTACATCCCAAATATCCCCCCAACACTAGGACCCCTCTACACCCTAGATATCCGCCCAGCACTCTGACCCCTCTACACCCCACATATCCCCCCAGGACTCTGACCCCTATACATCCCAGATATCCCCCCAGCACTGTGACCCCTCTACATCCCTTATATCCCCCAGCACTGTGACCCCTCTACACCCCATATATCCCCCCAGCACTCTGTCCCCTCTACATCCCAGATATCCCCCCCAGCACTCTGACCACTCTACATCCCAGATATCCCCCCAGCACTCTGACCCCTCTACACCCCAGATATCCCCCCAGCACTCTGACCCCTCTACACCCCAGATATCCCACCACCACTCTGACCCCTCTACACCCCAGCTATCCCCCCAGAACTCTGACCCCTCTGCAGCCCAGATATCCCCCGAGCACTCTGACCCCTCGACATCCGAGATATCCCCCCAGCACCCTAACCCCTCTAAATCCCAGCTATTCCCCCAGCACTGTGACCCCTCTACATCCCAGATATCCCCCCAGCACTTTGACCCCTCTACATTCCATATATCCCCCCAGCACTCTGACCCCTCTACATCCCAGCTATCCCCCCAGCACTCTGACCCCTCTACACCCCATATATCCCCCTCTACACCCCATATCACCCCCCAGCACTCTGACCCCTCTACATCCCAGATATCCCCCTCTACACCCCATATCACCCCCCAGCACTCTGACCCCTCTACATCCCAGATATCCCCCCGACACCCTAAATATCCCCCAGCACTCTGACCCCTCTACACCCTAGATATCCCCCCCAGCACTCTGACCCCTCTACACCCTAGATATCCCCCCCAGCACTCTGACCCCTCTACACCCTAGATATCCCCCCAGCACTCTGACCCCTCTACACCCAGATATTCCCCCAGCACTCTGATTCCTCTACACCCCAGTTATCTCCAGAGCACTCTGACCCCTCTACATCTCAGATATCCCCCCAACACTCTGACCCCTCTACATCCCAGATATCCTCCCAGCATTCTGACCCCTCTAAACCCCAGATATCCCCCCAGCACTCTGACCCCTCTACACCCAAGATATCCCCCAGCACTCTGACCCCTCTACACCCCAGAAATCCCCCCAGCACTCCCTGCCCCTCCCTGCTGTCTGTAAAATAATAGGTGATGTTCTGCACAGCACGGCGCACCTCTGCCAGCCTGCCTCCCCTGTGTATCCATCACCCTCAGTGCCATCATGGGGTCCCCAATTTCCAGGCAGCGTGGGCTCAAGGACCAGCTGCTTTGGGGAAAGTGCAGGGGCCCCCCATGCAGCTGGGGCCCCTGGGCAATGCCCAGGTGTGCCCACTCATTAAGACAGCCCTGGGCAAGGTGGGGCAGGGTGGGGTCAATGTATTTTAGGCAGAAGTGGGTGTTGACTGAGGGTCAGTTGGAGCAGGGCAGGCAAGGAGAAACTTTTGGAGCACTTTGTAGCCGTTTTACAGGTCTGTGCTTTAGTGACCCCATTATGATGGACATTGAGAGCATGCTCTCACAAATTAGGACAGCAGCAGTGGCAAATGGCCCTCAATGGCTTCGGTCCCAGATGACCGACATGCTGCAGGGGTCGGGGCAGGTTCCTGCTACCCCTACCCCCCAATTGTCAGGGAATAGGAGGTCTCGCCCTCCTGTGCACCTTAGTCCAGGGTTGGCCGTCGCACTAGGAGCCCCATTAGAGACCCTTCACCCCCAAAAGCTAAGAGGCAGCCCCCTCCATCTGCTTGCAGGACTGGAAGGTATCCTCTCCATGGGAGGTACCCAGGCAGGAGTTCACAGTCAGCCGCTTACTCCCTACCCCCTTCTACTGGTGCCAGGGACCATGCGGCCGGCTCATCAAGGTCTTTTCCTGCTCTCAGCGTGGCCCGGTGAGGGAGAGAGGTTCCAGCAGGTGCCGGCCTGTCCCCGAGATCGGCCGGGACTCAATCCAGCAGAAGCCGAGGTTCCAGGCGTCTGGCTCCAGCGTTGCCACCCCCAGTTCTGGACCAGAGGATGGCAAGTTCCCCTCGGCGGATAATGACCCCCCTGTAGTGCGCAGGCGCAGCGCTTTCGCAGTAAGAAAAACAAGGGAGCCGCCGAAAAGAGCCGAAGCTGAACACCTAAGTCAGCTGTACATGGCGCCTGCCTGCCAAGACTCTAGTAAAAAAAAACAACTTTGTAACAGGCCCCTCATGGGCTCGCTATGCTCACCACGCTTCGGGCATGGCCTCGCTGCGCTCGGCATTTTAATACTCTAACTCTATGTCCACTTGGATGGTGGGGCTTTAACGTGGACTTAGGGCAGAATGTAGTGCACAGGTGCCTTATAGAGCTGACGATCAGCTGTTCTTCTTCGGCAATTTTCAGTGGCTCCGTAGTCATTCGTACTGCGCAAGCGCAGGGCATGCGCAGTACAGGGGGGTTCTTATCCGGCGGGGGAACTTTCTCAGCAAGACACCGGGGCTGCCAGGCAGAGTGCTCTGTGAGGAAGGAAGGAGCTGGGCAGCCGATGACGTCATCAACAAGGGCCCACAGTCGGGGCTCACAGCGTTAACCTTTCTCTGGACGTCGCTACTGTTTGCGAGGAGGACAGGTCCGAGGGCTGCCTGTGTGTCTGTCCCATTGCCTGTCATTTCTACTGTTAGATCTGTGCTGCCTTCTGCTGCTAGCTCTGTGCTGCCTTCTGCTGCTAGCTCTGTACTGCCTTCTGCTGCTATCTCTGTGCTGCCCTCTGTTGTTAGCTCTGCGCTCCCCCCTGTTCTTACTTTTGGAGTTTGTGGTTTGGGTGGTCCCCCCGGCTGGGCAGGAGGGGTTATTGGCACAGATGCTGCAGACCTAGTTGTCGGGGTGCAGGGATCTGTTGGTGCGCAGTGTTGCAGGGGTTTCTTCCCCTCAGGTAGGTTCGCCAGTGACAGCATGGATGACTGCAGTGGAGCAGAGCACGCCCGTCGCAGCAACTATGCGATTGCTGCCAGGACTCCCTGTCAAGGTGCCAGTGGGGCGCGGCAATGACTGCAGGCAGAGAAGCGGACCTGGTCATTACAGCTCCTGTAGTAGCTTCGTCAGAGGGTGCGACAAAGACTGTGTCTAAATCCAAGAAGGCGGATGGGGCCTCTGACGGTGTGCGTTTATGTGACGCGGCAAAATGAGAGGTCTATGTCTGCTTCGAGGGCCCTTTAGGTTCGCATCTTAAGCCGGAGGTGTGGGAAAAGATTTGGAAGGGGGAATATGTGGAGGTATTTTCCCTTCTGCCACTTGAAAAGTTTAATCTGGATTAAGTAAAGCTGGATAAAAGTAAAAAGGAGGAAGAAAAAAAGTGGCATTACCCCTTGATTCCCAGCACTATTATTCCTTTGGTAATTGGCTCCAGGCATTCAATATCTTGGCCAGCGTGATAGGGGAGAAGGCGGCGGAGAATTGTTCTGCTCTCATTTGCTTCCTGGACTCTATTAGTGAGGCCCAGCCAGTGTATGGGGGGTAGCATAGTTGCGCTACGATGAACAGTTTCGGCAGCGCTAGGCGGTTAGACCCTCACTGAGGTAGGACCACAAGGACATAAGCTTATGGATAAAAGTGATGACCCAGGCCAGGACCGTTACCCATCCCTTTCAAGGGGGGGCCAGAGGCGCATCTACCCCAGCACCATAGGCCACACAAAGAAAGGGGTACTGTTGGAAGTTTAATGATGGGATCTGCAGATTCGGGGGCTCCTGCCGTTATCGTCACACATGCTCTGGATGCGGAGGCTCTCACCCCTCATTAAAATGTTTTAAACAAGGAAAGGTTAAATCGACTGACGCTGGAAAAAAGGAGAACTCCGTGAGGGTGGGAAAAATGGCGCCCTTTCTCAGTAGGTACCTGGACAGGGGCGCTGCAGAGTTTTTGTTGCAGGGGTTTACTATTGGTTTTCTGATTCCCTGTACGATGTCTAGTATCCCTCCGTTGGGGGCTAACTTACGGTCTGTGAACTTGCATTCTGAGGTGGTTTCTGAAAAATTGGCTAAGGAAGTGTCTTTGGGTAGGATGGTCCGTTTTCTTTCCCGCCGCTTGCCAACTTGGTTTCTCTCTGAGTGGTCCCCAAGAAGGAACACAATAAATTTTGCCTTATCCACCATCTTTCCCATTCTTGGGGCGGTTCGGTCAATGACGCAATTGATCCGACCTTGTACGTAGTGTCCTATGCCTCTTTTGACAATGCCATTGCTTAGGTGCGCAAGTTTGGCAAGGGCGCGCTACTAGCCAAATCTGACATTGAGGTAGCCTTTCGTTTGCTGCCTGTCCACCCACAGAGTTTCAGTCTGTTGGGTTGCGTGTGGCAGGGTCAATATTTTGTGGATCGCTGTGTGCCAATGGTTTCTGCCATCTCATGTTCCTTTTTTGAAGCGTTCAGTTCCTTTCTTGAATGGGTGCTGTGGGATTTGTCTGGTTTAAAGTCCATTATCCATTACTTGGACGATTTCTTGGTTATCAGTCCTCCGGGGGCTCAGACTTGCCAGATCTTGTTGGCCACGGTCCAGCATGTGTTTGAGGTTTTTGCGGTAAAAACTGGAAAAAACCGAAGGTCCAACGGAGGAACTGAAATTTTTGGGTATCATCATTGATACGATTAGGCTGGAATGTAGGCTGCTTGTGGATAAGCTGAACAATCTTCGGGGGGACAGTTGTCAGTGCGTGTCGTTGCAAAAAATTGCAATTACGATCCCTGCAGTCTCTTCTGGGCAAGCTCAATTTTGACTGCCGCATCATGCCTATGGGCCGAGTCTTTTGCCGGCGGCTGTCGGCTGCCACTGCAGGGGCAGAATCCCCCCACCATTTCTTTAGACTCCACAAGGAACACCGGGAAGGATCTGCAAGTCTGAATGAGGTACAATGGGCGGTCCTTGTGGATGGAGGGGGCGGTGTCCAACTTTCATTTGGACCTCTATACAGATGCGGTTTGGTCCAACATTGTGGGCAGATCCGCCTGGCGCCTGGCCCGCTCTGCGGATAAGCTTAATAAGGCGAGGATGAAAGTAAACAAAGAGGTGGCAACATTTTTTGGCAGAAACGGCGGCTTAGCGGTGCGCCATTTGGAGTTGGAGGGAGATAACTGGATCTATTTATGGGGGGGGGGGGGGTGGGGTCCATCTGAACGCCATATGTGGTTCCTGGGTCTTCAGGTGGGTATTCAGAGGGCTTTTCGTCTGTGGCGGGGTCTCAGGGTTTTGAAGGTGGGCATGGTAAAAATTGTCTGTGGAAAATGATGGGTGGGGCCTATTTTTGGTATGGGTACCTTCCCAAACAAGTGACGTCAGTAAGGTGATATTGGTATTGGGGCTGTATCAGGTGGTAATATGGTAACTAATTGTCCCCGAGTCGGTGTAGTTGCAGCTGGGGGCCGTGGTATGGAACTGGTGCTTAATACAGTTGAGTCGGTAAACCATGCTTGCCTCCAAAATACCTGGACTTAAACGAGTCAGTCATTGTACATTAGCGGGGTAAAGTTTTATTTTCATAGAATGTGATAAAAGATATATTGGTCAAAATGTTTTTTAATAAAAGGCTGCTATGGCCTTTAAATCCATTCTAAAGTGGTTGTGTCTTATTTATAAGGTGGGAGTCAGGTACGATCATGGCAGCTGGTAAGTCAGCAATACATCAGTCAAGTTTAAACTGCTGGCAACAAAAGTGAGTACATCCCTAAGTACACCCCTAAGTGAAAATGTCCAAATTGGACCCAATTAGCCATTTTCCCTCCCCGTTTTCATGCGACTCGCTAGTGTTACAAGGTCTCGGGTGTGAATGGGGAACAGGTGTGATAAATTTCGTGTTTAGGTGTTTTTAACTAGCCTTGCTGGAGGTGAATGTTTTTTTGCATGTGTGCGCTGTAATATTTTTCTTCTATTGTATGGTCTTATGGCTGCACCAGCTTTAATGTGAAGGTGTGCCCCCCAAATATCTTGTTTGTGTATTGTATGGATTCTGACCAAATCCTTTTGGGATAGGAGCACCCTATTCCCTCATTAAGTACCTCTCATTAGTGTCCACTTGTGTCATAGGTGGAGACCTTTAAATTCTCCCATTTAGAAGAGTGTAGCTCTCATGGTTCAGAGAAGCAGGATCTCACAAATCTATGGAAAGTGTAGGACCCACTAATCATGGGGTACTTTGTCGCAGTAAGTGGGCTTAGCACCATATAGCAATATGGTGTGACCAAATCCCCATATTTTTGAAAATGTCTTTTTGAGAATGTTTAGGTTTTTTTAACTAGCCTTGCTGGAGGTGAATTTTTTTTGCATGTGTGCGCTGTAATATTTTTCTTCTATTGTATGGTCTTATGGCTGCACCAGCTTTAATGTGAAGGTGTGCCCCCCAAATATCTTGTTTTTGTTTTTGTTTTGTTTTTTAAATTTCGTGTTATCGCTCTCACTCTCTCATACTGGTCTCTGGAAATTCAACATGGCACCTCATGGCAAAGAACTCTCTGAGGATCTGAAAAGAAGAATTTTTGCTTTTCATAAAGATGGCCTAGGCTATAAGAAGATTGCCAAGACCCTGAAACTGAGCTGCAGCATGGTGGCCAAGACCATACAGCGGTTTAACAGGACAGGTTCCACTCAAAACAGGCTTCGCTATTGTCGACTAAAGGAGTTGAGTGCATGTGCTCAGCGTCATATCCAGAGGTTGTCTTTGGGAAATGGATGTATGAGTGCTGCCAGCATTGCTGAAGAGATTGAAGGGGTGGGGGGTAAGCCTGTCAGTGCTCAGACTTTACGCTGCGCGCTGCATCAAATTGGTCTGCATGGCTGTCGTCCCAAAATGAAGCCTCTTCTAAAGATGATGCACAAGAAAGCCCACAAACAGTTTGCTGAAGACAAGCAGACTAAGGACATGGATTACTGGAACCATGTCCTGTGGTCTGATGAGACCAAGATAAAATAATTTGATTCAGATGGTGTTAAGCGTTTGTGGCGGCAAACAGGTGAGGAGTACAAAGAGAAATGTGTCTTGCCTACAGTGAAGCATGGTGGTGGTAGTGTCATGGTCTGGGGCTGCATGAGTGCTGCCAGTACTGGTGAGCTACAGTTCATTGAGGGAACCATGAATGCCAACATCTACTGTGACATACTGAAGCAGAGCATGATCCCCTCCCTTCTGAGACTGGGCCGCAGGGCAGTATTCCAACATGACACTGACCCCAAACACACCTCCAAGATGACCACTGCCTTGCTAAAGAAGCTGAGGGTAAAGGTGATGGACTGGCCAAGCATGTCTCCAGACCTAAACCCTATTTAGCCTCTGTGGGGCATCCTCAAACCGAAGGTTGAAGAGCACAAGGTCTCTAACATCCACCAGCTCTGTGATGTCGTCATGGAGGAGTGGAAGAGGACTCCAATGGCAATCTGTGAAGCTCTAGTGAACTCCATGCCCAAGAGGGTTAAGGCAGTGCTGGAAAATAATGGTGGCCACACAAAATATTGACACTTTGTGCCCAATTTGGACATTTTCACTTAGGGGTGCACTCACTTTTGTTGCCAGCGGTTTAGACATTAATAACCATTAATGACCGTGTGTTGAGTTATTTTGAGGGGACAGCAAATCTACACTGTTATACAAGCTGTACACTCACTACTTTACATTGTAGCAAAGTGTCATTTCTTCCATGTTGTCACATGAAAAGATATAATAAAATATTTACAAAAATGTAAGGGGTGTACTCACTTTTGTGAGATACTGTGTATGTGTGTGTGTATATATAGAGCTCAGTGAGGAGAGCCCTGGGAGCTGATTGGAGGAAAGGGAAGGACACCCCCCTCCCCCTTCACACAGCACACAGGAACAGATCTAAGGCTGTCAATCACAGGCTGTGTGCTGGAGCTCCCTTCCCTGTCACCATGTTTCTCTTAGTGTCAGGAAAACTTTTCAGATGGGATATGGTTTGCTCATATTTCATGTCTGAGGTTTACAACCACTTTAAGTGTACACCAGTGTTAGGGTGGTGTTTGCTCAAATGGGGCTGTACAAGTGTTAATGCATCCCCATGCAGGTAGTCCCATTTATGTCAACTGGGACACAGAAAAGTAACAATCTAAGATCACTGATCTCTGCTACACAGACTATATTTAAGGGTTTCATTACACCAGGTGCAGTGAGGTAACACGTGCAAAATCATTACTTAATGACACCCCCACGCATCTAGCAATTGTGCCTACGTTGGCGCCCATTAAAAAATGCTACATGCGCGAACAGTGCTCGGACTTACCTCCTGGTGTGAACAAGCCCTCAGATTGGTGTGCGCTGGGATTGTGAACAGTTCTAAAGGGTGCCTTGACTGATAAAAAGGTTGAAAAACACTGCACTATGTACTCTCATTTAAAAAATGAATATGTATTGACAGATGCTGTCCTCTGATACTTCAGAAACTATGGTCTCTGTGTTTTGAGAGGGTTGATAGCCTCCGGGGGTCCAGCCCCCCATAACAGCATTCAACTGACTTGTTTGCAACAAAGCCTAGTACACAATGTGAGTTTGAAGAGCTTGGGAGGAGCCGCTGTACTAACTATCCAATGTTTGTACAGCAATATTTCTGCTGAGCCCCCCCCCCCGAACACATAGGCCAGTGCTGTCAGCCATTGGCTGAGAGGGCTGATCTGATGCCGATCGACATGCTATTTTGGTCATGACCCTTCGACAGAAGCTGGATGTTTGGCTGGCTTCTGTCGGACCGGCTGCCATAAACACGGGCTGAATGCCGGACAGTTTCTATTGAACTGGCCAATTCCACCCAATATTCGGCCGTGTGTACGGGGCTAAAATGTCACCTGCCGGTGACCGACTGGAGTGGTAATTATGTATGTGGGAAATGACCTGATACACAATAGCCAGTAAAATTGTATAATTTGTTTATTGATTATGTAAAGGAGTACGGTGTTCGTTTTGGGGTTTTAATGAGTATTCTCTTGGAAATATTTGATTAAAACAATAATATTTTGTATAGTGAATTTGTAAGGCTTTTTACAGTCTACTGTACAAGGTTCCATTCATTTATACTTTGCTCAGTTTCATCACCTCTGGCAGATTTTCAGCGTAAAGCATAGTTAGTCACTTTTTAAGGTCATCATCATTATTATTATTATACAGGATTTACATAGCTCCAATAGTTTGTGCAGTGCTTTACAATATAAAGGGGGACAATACAGTTACAATTCCATAAAATACAAGTGGGTTAAGAGGGCTCTGCTCGTAAGAGCTTACAATCTATTAGGATGGGGCAAGTGGTACAAAAGGTTATAACTGGGGGGTGAGCTGATGGAAGTGATAAAAGTTCAGTTAGTTCTTGAAGAGATGAGTTTTCAGGGATCGCCTAAAGGCAACCTGAGTAGGAGCTAGACGGACAGATTGAGGTAGAGAGTTCCAGAGGATTGGAGAGGCTCTGTAGAAGTCCCGGAGATGAGCATAGGATACGGAGACAAGAGAGCTTGAGAGTAGGAGGTCTTGGGAGGAACGGAGAGGAGAGGACGGTTTGGGTGATATTTGGAGACAAGATTGGTGATGTAGCTTGATGCAGAGTTGTGAATAGCTTTGTATTTTTAATTTATTTTACTGGGCAATGGGAAGACAGTGTAGGGATTAGCAGAGAGGGGTGGCAGATATTGAGCAGTTGGTATGGTGGACGAGCCTGGCAGCAGCATTCATTATAGACTGATGAGGGGATAGCCTAGAGAGAGGTAGGCCTATGAGAAGGGAGTTACAATAGTCAAGGCGAGAGATAACAAGGGATTGAATGAGTAGCTTGGAGGTTTCATTAGTTAAAAAGGGACAGGTGAAGTATACAAGCTTTTGACAGCAATTGGATTTGGGTCTAAAAGTACAGGTCAGAGTCTAGGATTACACTTAGAACCCTGGCATGAGGGGAGGGATTGATAGATGCATTATTGATCTAGATGGAAAGGTCATAGAGGGGGCCACAGGCGGGGGGGGGGGGATATTATCAGCTTGGTTTTAGAGAGATTTTGTTTCACGGAAGTGGTGCAGCGTCCATGCTGCTATGTCAATAGTAATAGTAATAGTAAGTTAGTAATCTGAGAGTAGACGGAAGGAGTAGAGAGATAGATTTGGGTGTCATTGGTGTAGAGGTGGTATTGAAAGCCATGGGAGGTTATCAAGTGACCAAGGGAGGAGGTGTACTGCAGATAGAGAAGAGGAGGGGTCCAAGAACGGCCTTGGGGACCCCTAAAGAAAGAGGAAGTGGAGAGCAGGAGACAGAGTTATAGGTGACACTGTGGGCGTGCTGTGATAGGTAGGAGGAGAAAGAGGAGAGAGCAGAATCTTGGAGGCCAAGGAAGTTGAGTTTATTGAGAAGGAGTGGTGGTCAACAGTATCAAAGACTGCAGAGAGGTCTTGTAGTAAGAGTATGGTGTAGTGGCCATTGGTTTTTAGCCGTTAGTAAATTGTTACTAAAAAGAAAAGCCCTACTACACATATGCACATACATAAGACACAAAAAGACAATAGGGTTTATTTACTAGAGCTGGAGAGTGCAAAACTTCTCACTGAAACTGATCAGATGCTAACCCTGTCTTGTTCAGTTGAGCTTTGGCAACAAAATTGGGAAGCTGATTGGTTTCTATGCAGAAGTGAGCCAGATTTTGGACTATCCAGCTTTAATAAATAAACCACAATGTCTTTATGCTAAAGTTTCATAGCATTTATGGCAGTTATAGAACATCAGGATATAAACCAAGGTAACTTATTGTGCAATGATAAATTGCTTGATCTTTGGCATGTCCTCCAAAGTTTTTAATGTCAACATCCTCCACTCAAGTATGACCACTGTATTGGTAGAAGCTTGATACACATTTTAGAGTTAATGTTTTCAAGAAGAAATATTTGTTCTACCTTCAGAAGTGAGGCTCTTGCTCCAGTGAATGATTTACAGTTGTTAGTATGACAGGGCCTTGTCAAAGTGTCAGAAGGGGCATGTGTCACACAGGGTTCTCCATGGTGGAAAAGCAAGGAAAGAAAGAGAAATGCGCATGGCCTGGTGCATTATCTTTGGTGAAAAGTTTTATTGAAAAACAGAAGTAGATCGAGTGCATTTAGTAACTTGAATAACATCACATAATTTCTCTAAGAGGTCATAAAACAAAACCCATGTCTCATGGAATGGTGAGATGGAGTAATAGTTTGACGTGTTTCAAGGATTTTTCCTCTTCCTCAGAGCCTTATGGAACCGAGTCTGGTCTGTATGATTATAAGTAGTGGGCTGGATATCCTTGGGGGAATAGTCCTCCTTCGCTGTTGCAATAGTCCTTACTCATTGCAGCACACCAAGAGATGGTGTTGATATGACCCTTCAACCTGATCCTTACCTATTGATAGACATTCAGATGAGGGCTGCACTGGACCTGCAGTGCCTCGGGGTCCCCTGGACTGGTGTAACATGATATGGAAGCTCTTCACTCTAAAATCCCTGTCCATATCCTGTTACACCAGCCAGGGGGCCCCGAGCCACTGCAGGTCCAGTGCAGCCCTCTTCTGGATGCCTATCAATAGGTCAGGATCAGGTTAAAGGGTCATATCAACACCATCTATTGGTGTGCTGCGAGGAGTAAGGACTATTGCAACAGCGAAGGAGGACTATTCCCCCAAGGCTATACCATCCATCCAGCCCACTACTTATAAACATACAGACCAGACTCCATAAGGCTCTGACGAAGAGGAAAAATCCTTGAAATGCGTCAGTTGATTACTCCATCTCACCATCCCATGAGACATGGGTTTTGTTTTATGACCTCTTAGAGCAGTGGTTCTCAACCTGGGGGTCGGGACCCCCTCCGGGGTCGAATAAGGATTTGCAAGGGGTCACCGAATCCTGGGCTCTTCCTGAATCCCACACTGCTCTCCCGACCTTTTTGCAGCTGCCCAGCAGGGCTGTCCCTGGAGCCTTTGGCAGACCAGCTGGGCTGTTCCTGGGGCCCACGGCCGCCCACTCAGCCCACTCAGCCCCTTCGCAGCCGCCCATTCAGTTCATGGCATGGCTGGGGGCAGAGACTAGAGGTCAGCTGACTGGTGAGGAATGTGAAGTGGGAGGGGCTAGAGGAGACCCTATCTCCTGATTTCGGCATAGGTGTCACTGCTACGAGACACCACAAAGTTGGAGACACAGTGAAGCCGGAGACACAGTGAGTAACACTACCGGTGATTATAGTTGCCATTAAAAGTCCCCACTACAGTTCTCAGATCAGCAGATGACCTTGATCAAGAGCACCTAAGTTGGCTGATCAGAACTCCCCCCAGCATTGCCGCTCATCCCAACTCCCAGCCAGCACTGCCACTCATCCCATTCCCCCCACCAAGGAGTAAGAAAAGGAATAAAAATAGAGAATGTATGGAAGGGAGAGGAAAAGAGAGGGAGGAACAAAGAAAAAGGGAGAGAAGAATAAGAGAAAGAACATGAAAGATGGCTAGAGAGAGGGATGGGGCAGAAAAACAAGAAATTAGGATAGAGAGGGATAAAAGGGAAAGAAAGGAGAACAAAGAGAAAGAGTGGTACATCCTAAAATGTACCATAAGGGGTTTTAATACTGTACGAGTGGAAGGGACTCAGGGAGTGCTAAACGTCCGTGGGTTAGAGGCGCAAATTACTTGTCTTGCCTTGGGTGCTGACAACCCACGCTACAAAATAATTTTACTGTTAGGGGTCCCCACAGCTTGGGAAATTTTATCAAGAGGTCATGGCACTAGAGAGGTTGAGAACCATGAGGAATCATGTGATGTTATTCAAGTTACTAAATGTGAGTACTCCGCCTACTTCTGTTTTTTAATAAAACTTTTCACCAAGGATAATGCAACAGACCACGCGCCTTTCTCTTTCTTTAGTTCTTTGAACTCCCCTTAGTTGGCTGAGGCAGAGGGGCATGCAATATCCATCTAGTAAGCACCTTAAGGAAGTACAACCTGTAAACCTGTGAGCTCTGTGGTGCCTGGCTGTAGCTCATCTCACTGTGCCATATGAGATGCTGGACAGCTTACTAACTGACCCCTTAGGACAATCTTGCTTTGTCTCTTGTTTCTTGTGAATCTTGAACTCTTTGCATCTGCCATGAACTTCCTGATTTAAGCCGGTGTAGCGTCACATATGGCGATCCATCACATTTGGCTACCTGCTGGACTGCGCATGCCATATGCGCTCCAACACTGTGGCGATCTGCGCTTGTGCAGAATTTTGTGGCCATACCCCTGAGTCCAGGTTCAAGCCCCACCATCCAAGTGGACATAGAGTTAGATTATAATTATGCTGAGCGAAGCGAGGCCGTGCCTGAAGCGTGGAGAAGGGCCCTGTGGCAAAGTGGTCTTACAACAATGTTGGAAGGCATACGGCGGCGTTGCGCATGCGCACTCCAGCGGGTGATGGGCCATGTGATGGGTAGCTGAATGTGACGTGACACCATGTCTCTGCACTTCCTGTTTGCCAGAATATTGTGATCTCTCCAGCCAATTTCTCACTCTTCTCAATCCTGCTGCAAACTGTATCTTCGCTATCACTCATTACCAGCCTTTGGCTTGTTACTCGACTACGGTTCTACATTATCCCAACCAGCAACCACTTGTTACCTGCCTTTGGCTTGTTTACTGATTACGCTTCTGTTTGATCCCTACCTTCTATATCTGCTCTTGGACCCCATCTTGCTCATCTCTTGTTGGATGATTCTGAGAATTGTGACCTGGTACTAACATGCAGCAAAACCATCTCCACCATCAGGAGCTCTGCTGAATAGCTCTGCTGAATATCGGTTAGTGCATGAACATGCATCATCTGCCAGGGTGACCCGTTTGTATACTTATTCAGCTGGTTCTTGGGAGCCTCTCTGCTGCTGTAGCTACTGGTGTGTCAGGGGCTACTCCAAAAAACTGCCCCACGACAAAAAAAGTGTTGAGGACTATCTCTGTACCCAGGGATTTAGACAAGGTAAATATAAAAAATATGAATTTACTGAAAAAAGTACATAGATAAAAGCATTGGTACAAAGGTACATAAGTAGTTACTGCATAGAGTTACAAATGGTTCAACAAAGAACAAATTGAACCCCACAGGTATATGGGGAGTAAAGATGTAGGGCCTGACGTAATCCTCTACATGTGGGGTTATGGACAAGACAAAATGGGAAAGGTGATGACATGGACACCTATCCAATCAAGAGAACTAACCCACCAAGTAGATAGCGTATAATTAGTATAACACCCGGGGATCAAAGGCAGGACTCAAACAGTAGCGATTTTCCAAGGATATAAGCAGTTCGCTTGCTTGTGGGAAACGGTATTCGGTAATCAATTGTGGCCAGCAGTAGGTCCCTTATAGCCGTTAGGCTAAAGAAACAAGTGCAGTGAGTGTATGTAGAGGTATGGACCATTAGGTCCACATCATAAACAATATACTTCATAGCGTAATGATAGCCATCGGTACCAAGCCAGCGGCTCCCTGTCATAGGAACATAGGTACCGCTGGCAGGCCTAACCAGCAACCAGAGCCGTCATACATTACGATGCCGTGGCTATTTGGACCCGCCTTACCTTGGTGTGCCTGTAGTAGAGCCTGGCCCCGGATGGCAGCCATCTAAGTGAAGGCTGCCAAGGGCACCTTTTTAAGAGCCTCCAACCTGGCCACGTCATCGTGCCGGTTAATGCTGGCATCTGACGTTACGAGTCCGTCCTGCCCACTACACATGCAACCCAGGGACTGGGAGCTCTCCTCCTAATGAAGATACGCATGTCCGCCCCTGGGGGGGAGTGTAACACCTCAGGCAGCTGGTAAATCCAAGGCAAGCCATGCCTGACAGCAAAAATAAACAACATAGAAGGAAACAGTTCAAACAAGCAGATAGCGAGGCAGTGTGTGTGCCAAAGCGACGACCGTGGCATGTGGTTACATCCCAGTCAGCGCCATGACACACACACGTGCCAAACAGTTACAACTGTATTTTATTAATAAAAAACAATTAATCTCCAGTCATGATCTCACCGCAAAGGATCAAGTATGGTTACATATAGATCCTGAAATTTTATAGAAGGCATTTAAGGAATATGTAATTAAACCCAAACCAAGAAACGTTGTCATGGATAACGGTGCAGGTGGGTGGTAGAGCAGAATAGAAAAAAAAATTAAATAATAAAATAAAATAAATAAAAAAAGGTAAAATAAATAAAAAGTAAAGAATGATTGAAGAAAAACAAAAAAGAGATAAGAAAGGAGGCAAAAAGGGGGGAAGGGAAAAGAAAGAGTAGAGAGCAAAAAACATAGTGCAAAAGACAAAGAACAAAAGACAGACCAATCACAGGAAGAGTTTGTATGAGAGGGCTTCATTGAGGCCCGGTGGTATGAGGACGTTGAGTCACTCGATCCAGATGGTTTGACGTGTGAGGATTTTTCAATCCCAGGCCCCCCTCCCGTGGGTCTTCTGGAATCACCTCCAGAACCAAGAATTTACCAAATTAAGGTTGGAATCTGTGGTGTAGGCCTATATGGCGGCCCACCGTGGTGAGCTTACCATTAAATGAGCAGCATAAGTGGTCTCCCACTCTCTGCCTTAAATATCTAATGGTCTTGCCTACATAGAATGCATTGCAGGCACAGACAATTAGGTAAACAACTCCCCTCATGCCCAATTGGCATGTTCGGGGGGGGGGGAATTTCCCCATTGGGAAGAATAAAGGTTGTACCTTCCTGAATCCAAGGGCAGCGTGGACAATGGCCACACCGGAAAATACCCACCGATAGTGGCTGCTGGTAAACCTGTCCCTAAGTGTGGTTGCTCTACGAAACACTATTTCCCGGATTGGGCCTTACATGTTTGCCCAAAACATGGTGGTCTGTTAAGAGATGCCAGTGTTGTGACAACAATGTACATAATTGATTGTGGTGGGTGGAAAATTTAGTGCCTATTTTCACTATTTGGGTTGGTTCTACGAGAGGGGGGCCATATAACAATGATGATCTGGTCCGTGCAAGGGCCCTATTGTAGGCCTTTCTAAGATTAGTACGAGTATAGCCCCGTGCTAATAGGCGCTCACGTAGAGCAGCTGCTTGGATGTAGAAGTCCCCACCCTCTGTGCAGTTGCGACGTAGCCTCAGATACTGGCCATACGGGATACTGCGTATGAGAGGATGGAGGTGGGAACTGGAGGTATGGAGCAACATATTACCTGCCGTGGTTTCCGATATAAGTCTGTTCTTATTTGCCCGGTGGGGTCCTTATTGATCTTTAAATCGAGAAAAGAAATATGATTACAATCATAAGTAAACATAACGCGTAGATTAAACTGGTTCTTGTTTAAATGTTCGATAAACTCGATTAGTGATGATTCTGTTCCTGTGCATATGACAAAGAGGTCATCTATGAACCTGTACCAGCATAGCACATGGTTCAAAAATGATTGTAAGGACTCATCACCGAAGATTGGAATAGGAATGTGCACAGGAGGTGCCCATGGCCACTCCCTGTGTTTGCAAGTATATCTGATCCATGTATGTAAAGTAGATTTTGGTCAGGATAAACTGCAATAGCTTCAAAATGAAATGATTGAGGGGCCATGTATTGAGATCTTGCTCCATCAAGAAGGTCCTGGCCATTCGGATGCCCTGCTCATGGGGGATGCTCGAGTAAAGTGCCTCAAATCTACTTGCGTTTTCAGTTAGAGACCCTATGCCCGATACTATAGGCCCCCCGTGTGGTACCCAGAGGTTTTTATGGGTTTTGAGTAACGTGTAAAACATAGGTAACCGTGGTGTTTGAGTGTTAATAAATTTGAGAGTGTCCTCACCAATGAGGCCATCCAAAAAGGCTCCAATGAACAAATTGTGAAATTCAGCAATAAATTGTTGTATCAGGGTATGATCAATAGGTGTATACCAAGTTACATTATGTAGGACATCCAAGCACATAGTCTGGTATTGATGATGTGTCAAGTACTATGTTCCCGCCCTTGTCATATTGCTTAATTACCAGGTCCGTGTGTTTCCTGTGTTTTTCTGCTTGTTCCTGTCCCCAGACTATATAGACCCACTTCTAGAATATCTTATATATTTCTTGATTTCAGTTATTGCACAATCCAGTGTCTCCAATGTTCGCCGCGGGGGGATTACCCTTCCAGGGTGCCTCTAAATGTGCCATCTGGTGTCCCTTTTGGGTTTCCACTGGTAAGCTATGCCTGACATTAAAACTCCATAATTACCTTATTTACTGTATTTTGTTCTTTTTATATTGTCTTAAAAACCTTTGATTCTGTAACTATGAGACTATATCTTTCTGTAGATGTTTATGGTCGATTGCTCCTGAAGAAGCCACTGAAGTCGTGAAACATGTAGAGGATTATGTCAGGACCTACATCTTTACTCCCCATATACCTGTGGGGTTCAGTTTGTTCTTTGTTGGACCATTTGTGACTGTATGCGATAACTACTTATGTACCTTTGTACCAATGCTTTTATCTATGTCCTTTTTTCAATAAATCCATTTTTTTTATATTTACCTTGTCTAAATCTCTGGGTGCCGAGATAGACCTCAACACTTTTGTTGTCGTGGGGCAGTATTTTGGAGTAGCCCCTGACACACCCTTTTCCAATGTTCTGTGTTGGTGATACTGAAAACCCCTGTGAAAATAGATAGAAGTGGGCTAGAAGCCCTGAAAATGTACTTCCCTGGTTGGACCAAAGTTGATAAAAAACACCACATTTGAGTGAAACCCCCACATTAGATATAACATATTTCCTCCTCCTCCTCACTGTGGATGGCTTGAGAGGTTTGTACTTGTAATCATTGTAATGGAATTGGCCTTATGATTTCCCAGCCATGTCCACTGGCCCTCCTAACCACTGGCACTTCACATTCTAAAGACTGAAGCTCTGACATAGATGGTTCCACACATACTTGTATGTCCAAGGGAGCCATTTGTAAAGAACTTTGTGTCCCAGCTGTGTCATCATGTAGCAACCCACTTGGTGTTTGAGAAGTCTTTAGTTGCTCATAAGAGGTTGTTGGTGGTTCTTTTGCCCCAGTCACAACCGATTTGGTCAGATCTGGCTTTACAGTTTGGTCTTCCTTTAAGTAATTTGGTGTTTCCTTGTCCGTGTGATTGTTTACTTGTTGATCTTGAAAAGCTTTGATATAACGATGGATCTTCTGCTGACTAAGGTCCTTTCCTACCACCACCCTATAGTACCAGAAGATTAGGTTAGAGTGCTTTTTGAGGAACTATTTTCAAAAGTAATTCTACAATAATTATTTTCATCTCTTCAGGTACCTACCTTCTTTATCTAAAGGTGGAGATTTTAACATCTGTAAAAAAAAGTGTTCTAAAACCAGTGGTGTGCACCTGCCCATACCTATCAAGCAATCACTTTTAAATTCATGGTGTATTAAATGTATGTTTAGTGATAGAGAGTGCAGAAACTCCCGGTACCAATTTTTTTTCCATGGGGGAACAAAAATTTCATAATCACTCCCTCAATAAATATTGAAGGGGAATTTCTTATAGCACTCAAAGATATAAAGATTGCAGAATATGTCTGCTGGACTGAGTAATGAAAACAAACAGGAAAAAAAGCCCAACCACAGTTATAATGTGTGGTTGTATGCAAAGGTGTACAGCCAACCTCTGGAGTGGCACCCAAAGACCCTATCTATTCTTATAACAATGGCTTTAAAAAAAACATAACATAAGGGAAAAAATATTATAGACATAACATGGTGACATCACACAGTGTGCTCATCTCAAGTCCATGATCAGAGGTACATCCGTAAGGTTTTACTGTACAGACAATTGCAGAGCATAGCAAACATGACATTAAATAGAACCACAGAGAAGTTGTATTGTATTCGTTGCTCTCCTTACAGGCTCACCCATAGATCATGTAGGGCAGGGGTAGGCAACCTCGGCCCTCCAGCTGTTTTGAAACTACAAGTCCCATGAAACATTGCAAGACCCTGACAAACACAGGCATGATTCCTAGAGGCAGAGGCATGATAGGATTTGTAGTTTCAAATCAGCTGTAGGGCCAAGGTTGCCTACCCCTGATGTAGGGTAATGTAGTGGATTGATGAATGGCGCCACTATGCAATCATCTTTAAAAGCACACCATGGTATAGTGACAATCGTGTCCTTTATTCACATTTCTGAACCTTACAGGATCCTTTTTTTTCAAGTATACCTTGAAAAATGCATTCTGCAAGGTCCCAAAAGGTTGGCCTGTGATTCCTTTTGCTATATGTGAATAAAGGACAGTATTATCATTATACCAAGGTGTGCTGGTGAACATCCTATTTTCCTAGGGGAACTGGTTACAACTGGTCTAATGCAAGAATCTCTGTATTGATAACGTACAATTGTGTATGATCAGACATAAAAATATCTATATTAGCCAAATTGCCCAAGTCTTTTGCCAAGTACACACGATCGGACATTCCGACAACAAAATCCCATGTTTTTTTTCCGACGGATGTTGGCTCAAACTTGTCTTGCATACACACGGTTGCACAAAGTTGTTGGAATTTGCGAACGTCAAGAACGCGGTGACGTACAACACGTACGACGGCACTAGAAAGAGGAAGTTCAATACCAAGTGCGCCACCCTTTGGGCTCCTTCTGTTTACACTCGTGTTAGTAGAAGTTTGGTGACAGACGATTCGCGCTTTTCAGCCTCCTGCTTTTACGATCGTTACTGCTCTTCAGTTTGTGATTGTGGGTTCGTATTTCTATTACGTATTTGATTTTTAGTGCTTTCTTGTCCGCCCGTATCTGATTTTCAGCTCAGGCCTTTCTGTTTTTCAGTGCTTTCTGTTAGTTCGTTCTGACCAGCCAACTGTTTTGAAGCCATGAAGACCCGGACCAGAGGGTTTATAACTACCTTCTGGTCAGAGCCAGAAGAGTGGTGGAGAACGCTTTTGGGATAATGGCCAGCTGGTTCCGCCTATTCTTTACGCCAATCAACATGGCGGAATATAACCTAACCAAATAATCCTTGCATGCTGCATTCTACACAACTATTTAAGGAGAAATTGAATGAATTATGTAGCCTCAGTTGGACCTGAGGCCGGACTTCAACAAGAAACCCTGACAGCGTTTGAAGCTGGCCGTCCTGGCTTGCCCCCCCAAAGCGCCCGCAAAGTAAGACAGAAGTATGTCGAGTACTTTGCGGGTGGGGGGGCCATTGATATGCCAGAAACTGTTTAAGAAACATTTTATCCTAAATTTTTGAACTTAAACTGAAAGAATATTTCCTTTGATTTACTGCCTGGGTTTCTTTTAGCTGTCTCCTAGGTTATCCAATGGGCTTTTCTTTTTGGACATTTTCTTCAATAGTGCAAATGTAATTTATTTGACACATGGGGTGACAATCTCTTCTTCAGCGAACTATTATTATGTTGTGGGTCTGCTACACACACCTTGTTTTTGTTGTTAATGTATGTAATGCATTACTGACAAAAATTTTCATCATTTTCAGCACCCTGAATTAATTTTGTTGAGTCATGAAAATTGCATGATTGTGGCAAATTAGAAAGCACCGTGGGTGTTATTTACTAAAGGAAAATCCACTTTGCACTCCAAGTGCACTTAAAGTGCACATGAAAGTGCACTTGGGGTGCAAAGTGGATTTGCCTTTAGTAAATAACCCCCATTGCCACTGTAAACACCAACTTTTACTCCAAAAACTGCTTTTGATCATTGAAAGAAGAAGCCACACATTGTTAAGTAAAACATTTTTTACTCAAAGCACATTCACATGTGCGTTTAGATAAGGGTTTTTGAACAAACCAAGATCTTTGGTGTATAACATTATTTTTTGTCACATTAATTAGAACTAGCCTTTTTTGGTTTAACAGGCATGTTTCAAAACATAACATACAGAACTCAGGAACTTACAAAGTTCAACTTTGATAAAGTGAAGGCGATATCAGACATTAGTATGTCAAAACTGTGTTGATATTGCCTTCATCAGATGGGGTGATGTCACCCCTGTAAAAGCCAAATTTTGAAGATGCACACAAATTGGGATTCAAACTGGGGATTTCCCTCCTGATCCCATGCCTAATGTCAACATGTGCTAGCTACCATCATTTTTAAAACCAAAAATACATGAAAAAAAAGGTTACATTTTTGTGTGTTTTAGATTCTCCCTAAAACATCAATGATGTTCTTCATTTTTTGTCGAACATCATTGATGTTTTGCGTTAGATTTTCAAAACCGTGATTGCACCCCATTCTCTCCCCCATTCTCTCTGGGCACTTTCACTGGTGAAATGAGATTCTTCTTCTACAACATCCACATCACCTAAAAAAAAAAAAAAAAAAACACACCATGTATTATAAATATGCAGGAACAGATATCTTACCTGAAACTGTGGTCTCAGACACTCACCTGTTGTGGTGACAATTTCGGACACTTCCAAAACCTCTCCCTCCTCATCCTCTGCTTGTGTTTTGGTGACATTGCCTTCTTTCGGAGGTGGGGGATCCCTGGTGTCCTCAGACGTCCCAAGGTTTTTCTCCCCTATGTGAATAAAAAAAAGGTATACTTAGCACACAGATATTGGAGGGCAGAAATAGGAATATGAAGCATTGCTTGGAAGTGTCATACAATTGTCTGTTTTGGCAGAGTTCCAAGCTGAAGAACATTTTTTTTCCTTTCTAAAGCTGGAATACTTACCTTTTTTGTTAAAGTATCACACATGAAGACACCCCTATAGTATCCACTGGAGCACCTGTGTGGGACACTCTAAAAAATTTGATTCTGGTGTCCCACACTAGTGCTCCTGCCTCTAGATGTGTAAACAGCTGCTGAGTGTCCTCTCCTTACACTGAATCAAGTTTGCATTTCATTCTAGTTACAAACCCATCTAGACAACAAACATATTTTAATACAAATAGGCATGAACAAATGTAGTTACCCTGTATCTGCCTAAAACATCTTATAAGTGGGCGAACGAACGATGTTTCCTACGACCGATTACTGTGCCCATGAACATGAAAGTTGCCATTTTAAAATGTACAACAGTAAAGAAAAGCACATGGAGCAGCACGAACGTTAAGAAGAAGAATAGGAACACACAACAAAATACTTACTTTTTTGCAGCACTCTCTTGATTCTTCTGTACTGATCCTGCTCCCTCAATTTGAGGTCTGACCATCGTTTCCTCAGTTGATCCTTGGATCGCCGTACACCAAAATTCCTGTGCAGACTCTTCACAACTTTAGGCATGATCTTGGCCTTTCTCACATTTGGGTTTGGGTAAGGTCCATACTTCCCATTATAGTCGGCCCTCTTGAAGATGTCCACCGTCTCCACCATCTCTATAAATGTCATAATTGAAGCCTTCAATCTCCTTCGGGATCATGAGGTTAGGGGCTCCAGCCTTTTGTCTTTGCTGCTCTCCTCTGCATGCAGCTGTTGTCTCTCCGCCATGTGCTCTCCCACTGCACCGAAAGAGAAGGGGTGGGGAATAGACTAAAAAGAACGTCAGGGGCGGGCGGAGTTTCACGCATGCGCAGTGTATTTAAAGCAGAACACGCGTGCGTCGTACGTAAGATCTGTGAGCGGGGGATGAAGTAATGGAAGCAATGATCGTTATAACAAAGGTACAATTTTAAGTTGGTGCATCAGTGGCCTATACTGCTTATAGATTGAGGGCTATATTGGGTCAAAATTAGGAGAGTTTCGCCCGACATTGGGGTTTCTCTTGTGTTGTGTCCTGCAGAGAAAATGGATCTATTCAACGATGAGGACTTTATCCCCATATTCATTGATATGTACAGGGAGCTGCCCTGTCTGTGGCAGGTAAACCACCCCTTTTATAACAATAAACCAAAGAGGAAGGCAGCGCTGGATCAATTGCTGGAATTTGTGACGCCGGTGATCCCCACGGCAGGAGCACTTATATTAAGGAGCTCAAGAATGTCCAGGATTCCCTGAGATCAGGAGCTGCAGCAGATGACATTTATATACTCAGGCTGTGGTACTATGACAGACTGCATTTTCTGGCAGGCCAGACTGAACCCAGGCCAGCACTCTCCAGTCTTCCTTCAAGGCTTTTTTTCCCCCCCAGCTGAGGCTTCCGACGACCAACCTGGGCGTTCCAGGCAGTCACATGTGGAGGAGCCCAGCTTGAGTCAGGTATAGCATTCTTAAAAATATTTCTGGTTGTCAAATTAATGATGTTAAATATATGTTAGTTTTGATAACTAATTTCTGATTTCCCAAAGTGTTTTACATATCAATAGACAGTAGAGAATAAAATGCTGACTAGTTTATTATTATTATTATTATTAGTTTAGATTTGTTATGTCAACTGTTTATCATGAGAAACTTTTCAGTAACAAATACACTAACCTTAACTTTAGTGGCACCAAGTAAATGCATACCCAACACGTCAAGCCTTAAAACTGTATGCACTCATGAAATGACGATGAACTTTGATACCCCAAATTTTCCTTAGGTGACACTTTAAAAACCCCTACAGGTCATCTGTTTTGAATTAATCATGAATAGTGGACCTAGCATTATCATTCTCACTCTGGCATTTGCGGATATATGTAACATGTATTGTGCAATCCACATTTTTCCCAATATGTACATTTACATACGTATGTACAGTATGTGGTTTCAGCATGGGCTCAAAATTATTTTTTGGGAGTGGATGATTTGGGTGCTTGAGTGTACCTCTCCTTTGCTCCACTTTTTTCCCACTTATCTTTATTGGTATCACATAGGAGACCAATAACCTGCTATGTGATTGCATTTATAATTTAACAGATTCTCTTCATGGAATAATCAGGGGTCTATTAGACCCCTGACGTATCTCCTGTACTTCAAGCAGATCACACTCTATTTGCTTCTTTCCTGGCCACAGTGGCCAGGGAAAATGACAATAGAACCTGAAAGTAACAAAATCCTCATCTCTTCCGGGTTCTTACTATCTAGAGGAGATTAGCAAATGAACATTCACTAGTCTCCCTCCTGTCTACCTGGTGACATACACCAGTACATAAGGGTCCTGGGCCCGTGGGTGGGACAGATACTGGATCGCTTCCACCTAAAACAGTTGGCTTCTGAAATGTATACACACTCCTGGCTGCTGTAGCAGCCAGGAGTGTGTAAAACCCCCTAGCTACCACTGATCTATGACATACTGTACATATCACATTTGGTGGAGTTAAAACAGATACAGGAGATATACAAAAAGAAAAAGTCAACTACAGCAATTCAACTCACCGTAAGTACCAGTGGTCTCCTAATCCATATTTTGTGCCACAAACGCCTGATCGAGGCCAGAGGAATCGTGGGAGCTTTCGCTCCAACATCACTACAGTTGCAGCAACCTGATAAAAAGAGAGGCAAGATGCATGTATGTCTTTATTATGATGATGAATTAACTTGCACAATACACTTTAATTGATTTTTGATAATAATAAAACAAGACACATATGTATATACACTATATTGTCAAAAGTATTGTGACGCCAACACGCACATGAACTTTAGGCATCCTAGTCTTAGTCCGTAGGGTTCAATATTGCGTTGGCCCACCCTTTGCAACTATAACAGCTTCAACTCTTCTGGGAAGGCTGTACTCAAGGTTTAGGAGTGTGTCTATGGGGATGTTTGACCATTCTTCCAGAAGCGCATTTGTGAGGTCAGGCACTGATATTGGATGAGAAGGCCTGGTTTGCAGTCTCCACTCTAATTCATCCAAAAGGTGTTCTATTGGGTTGAGGTCAGTCAAGTTCCTCCACCCCAAACTCGCTCATCCATGTTTTTATGACCAACCATTCCCATAGACACACTCCTAAACCTTGAGTACAGCCTTCCCAGAAGAGTTGAAGCTGTTATAGTTGCAAAGGGTGGGCCAACGCAATATTGAACCCTACGGACTAAGACTGGGGTGCCTAAAGTTCATGTGCGTGTCGGCGTCACAATACTTTTGACAATATAGTGTATGTCCACAGATCCTTAGGTATTAATCTTTACCGTACCTGAGCTCTCCACAGCTCATCTCTCTCCTGTGCCACCCTCCATTGAGTGTCTCCCACCATGGCGATTAGCAGATTCAGCATCATGAGGTTGGTGAGGATGGCGAAGGAAAAATATAAAATGTGGAACATGTACGGAAGGGTCACGGAATAGTTGGTTGGGGAGTTGATGACGTTGAGGAAAAGCTCAAAGGTGCTTAAAATAGACATGAGGTAATTATAGAAAAATCCAAACTGGTTGGGATCTTCTGTTTGGAATATAATGTAAAATGCTGGCAGAAGGAAAACACAAATCAATGAACATGATCAGTTACATTTAAATTTAGAAAAAGAAACTTCAGTTTTCCAGAAACTGTTTTACAATATGGGCTTACGTGCATTCTAGTGCATCAATGCATGGGGGCTGCATTGTAGGAACAAGGGTTGCAGCAGTCACAGCCAAGCCTAGGCTCCTGCAGGACTAGATTGCTTTCTCTGAAACTTTCTACCTTGAAATTCCCTTGAATTTTTATCAGTGCAAACATGTTTTCAGGGGTTTATGTATTGCTTTCTACAAAGCTTCCATCATTTGCCTAAACTAATGCTTGATGATGATCCTCAATGTCCCTATTGTGTGTTTTTCAGTTTCCTTTACAGACTGTTCAGGTTTAAATTTGAAATATTTTTTGAGCAGCCAAGAGTACCCAGCAAACACTGGAGAAGCCAAAATAATAAAATTTGGTTTAAAGGAGAGATAAACCGTAAAAACAAATATTTGCCAGCTGGTAGGGTCCATTGGTGAAAGATAATTTATATACTATATAATCTATTTTTATTAAAGAAGACTTTTCAAAGTTACTGAAAATTGAAGGAGAAAAAAAAAGGTACATGCAACAAAATATACAAAGCAAGGTAGACTAAAGCAGCCTATACAAATGCTGTGAAAAAGTATTTTCCCCCTTTCTGATTTTTTTTTTTTTTTGCATATTTGTCACACTTAAATTACTCAGATCATCAAACAAATTTTATTACACATAGATAATCAGAGTAAATACAAAATGCAGTTTAAATGATGGTTTCATTTATTAAGGCAAAAGAGCTGTCCAAACCTGCCTGGCTTTATGTGAAATAGTAATTGCCTCCTAAACCTAATAACTGGTTGTGCCACTCTTGGCGGCAACAACTGCAATCAAGCATTTGCGATAACTGGCAGTGAGTCTTTCATATTGCTGTGGAGCAATTTTGGCCCACTCTTCTTTGCAAAATTGTTTTAATTCAGCCACATTGGAGGGTTTTCCAGCATGAACAGCCTGTGTAAGGTCATGATACAGTGTCTCAATTGGATTTAAGTCCGGGCTTTGACTAGGCCATTCCAAAACCTAAATTTTGCTTAGTTTGAACCATTTGGAGGTGGCTAATGTGGTTCGGATCATTGTTCTGCTGCATAACCCACTTGAGCTTGAGGTCACGAACTGATGGCTGGACACTCTCCTTTAGGATTTCAAGGTAGAGCTCAGAATTCATGGTTCCATCAATTATGGTACGTCGCCCAGATCCCGAAGCTGCAAAGTAACCCCAGATCATCACACCACCACCATGTCTGACTGTTGGTATGATGTTCTTGTTATGAAATGCTGTATTAGTCTTATGCCAGATGTAACGGGACGCACACCTTCCAAAAAGTTACATCAGTCCACAGAATATTTACCTAAAGGTCTTGGGGATAATCAAGATTTTTTTGAGCCTTTGTGTTCTTTTTGGTCAGCAGTGTCTTTGGCCTTGGAACGCTCCCATGGATGCCATTTTTGCCCAGTCTCTTTCTTATTGTTGAATCATGAACACTGATCTTACCTGAGGCAAGTGTGGCCTGCAGTTCTTTAGATGTTGTTCTGGGTTCTTTTATGACCTCTTGGATGAGTCGTCGTCATGCTCTTGGAGTAATTTTTGTAGGCCACTCCTGGGAAGGTTCACCACTATTCCAAGTTATCTCCATTTGTGGATAATGGCTCTCCCCGTGGTTCACTGGAGTTCCAAAGCCTTAGAAATGGCTTTGAAACCCTTCCTAGACCAATACATGTCCGTTACTTTGTTTCTAATCTGTTCTTGAATTTTTTAGATCATGGCAAGATGTGTGGCTTTTTGTGATCTGTTAGCATGCTTCACTTTGGCAGACAGCTTCTATTTATGTGATTTCTTGATTCAACAGGTCTGGCAGTAATCAGGCCTGGGTGTTGCAAGTGAAATTTTACTCAGCTTTCCAAAAAATTGTGGTTAATCACAGTTCATTCATGATTCAGCATGGGAAGGGGCAATTACTTTTTCACATAGGGCCAGGCAGGTTTGAACAGCTTTTTTCTCTTAATAAATTAAATAATAATTTAAAAATTGCATCTTGGATTCGGGTTATCTTTGTGTAATATTACAATTTGTTGGATGATCTGAATCATTTCAGTGTGAGAAATATGCATTAAAAAAAAAAAAAAATCAGGAAGGAGGCAAATACTGAATTTTGATCCAGGTATGGGCAGGCTGGTTGTAGAGAAGTCAATCTATTGAATGGCCTTTGTACCACCAGCCTGTGAGGTTTTTCCCACTTCAATCGGGGAATACTATACCTCAGCGCCACAAGGAAGATTCCCTTTCCACCCAGAAAGTGTGGTTGAACGAAAACAAAAGACTGCTTAAGGCTTATGGGCTGCTTAAGGGTGCTTTAGGCATGTTTAAAATGCCATCACTCTACATATCGTTATCATCGGCATAATGTATATGTACAAAAAAAAAAACTATTAAAGAAAGGGGTGCTACACAGATAATAAATTGTGTCTAGTAATTATATAGGAATTGTTGGGATCAATTTTCTGTCATTGGGCAAAGGAATAATTGGTAATACTCTATAATCACAAAATATGGCAGCATGTCATAATGTGGCAATGTATAGCAGTCTCTCTCTCTCTCTCTCTCTATAAGGGCAATGTGGAGCGGTCTCTCTGTGGGGAAGCAAAGCAGTCTCTCTCTCTGGGGACAGAAATTAGGTCTCTCCAGTTGAACATAGGTGACAAAAAAACTGATGGGTTACAATAACTGCCCTTACTATATACCAAAAATACAAATATGTTTTTTGCCTTCAGATCTACTTTAAAAAAGAGGTTAAGGATTTTTTTTTTCCGGAATCATACTTACCTCGGTGGACCAATGCTGCATCTGTCTCCCAACGCCTCTAAAGTGGGGTACACACTATAAGAAAATCGGGCGAACGTTGGTCTAATTTTCTCAATGTTTCACAGCAAATCAGAAACCGATGAACGAAAATTTGCACAAAAATTCAGAATCGGCAGTCGAAAGTTGTGTACACACTATATGAAAATCGTACGAAAATTCTTTGGACGAAAATGTTTGTCTGATTTACTTATAGTGTGTACCCCACTTTAGAGGCGTCGGGGGACAGATGCAGCATCGGTCCACCGAGGAAAGTATGATTCCGGAAAAAATAAAAATTCCTTTACCTCTCTTTTAAAGTAGATCTGAAAGTAAAAAACATATTTCTTATTTTTGGTATATAGTAAGCCTTATAGTAAGCCTTAACACTGAGAGACTTGAGTGATCGAACATCGCCAATTACTCCGTTTTCAGAGCTCCGTGAGCAGAGAGCTGCAGACTGTCAGAGCTCTCTGCTCTGCTCCCTCCTCGCTCGCTGGAGCGCTGTGCTGTGGAAGGGCGGGGGTGGCCAGCTCAGGCTCTCACCTGCTCGCTGAGTGGCTGAGCTGGGTGTCGGTCCAGGCACCTGGCAGATCCAGACTTTATTGTCTTGATGACGCGGTGCCTGGACTGACATCTGTGAAGTCAGCAGACTTCAGCCCGCTCTCTGCTGAAAAGGGTCACAGGAGTGCAAAAGGGACTGCACTCCTGTGACCCATAGGAGAAGTACAGCCAAACAAGCTTTGGGTATACCTCTCCTTTAAGTCACATTGCAAATCGCATATGGTACTTGTTTGTAGCTTATATATTACAAACTTTTTGAAATGTCAGTAAGAACTTGGCTGTGTAAGTAAATCGTGAGTGTTGTGTCTGTAAATTTCACTTTGGTAAGTTGGCAACACTGGCTGTCAGTAATACTGAAACGACACACACAACAGCCGTGAGACCATCCACTCACCTGTTCTCACGGCCGCAGTATATGAATACACTATGAACCAACTGGGGGTGGAAGGAGCAGAGTTTTTTCCAGCTGGGCCTGCTGACTGGTTTCTGGGTAGTGCTGGCAGGGAGGAAGTGATAAGGGTGAAAGTGACACCTCCCATATCGCTTCCTCTTAGCATCCTATGTAGCCACGCAGGAGGGAAGAGCAGGCTAATTAGCACCTAATTAGTGAGGTAAGACCCTCACTACTATTCATTTGTTTTGTTTTATAATGTCTGAGATGGGGGCCGAGTCGCTGCACTATGGGCCTCTGGGTTGTACTTGCCCCCTGGGCCAAAATTGCCAGTCAGCCCCTGTTTTAGGCTGGATTTACACTTATGCAAATTGGATGTGGCTTTCTCTGCATCCAATTTGCATGACAGGAGAGTGTGCCCAGCTCGCAATGGAGCCAACTGACACACCTCTGGGGTGGCAGCAGTCCACATTTGGAAAGGGTCCTGTGCATCTTTGGTTCCGATTCAGGTTAGAGTTCAGGCAAAAATTCGGACCTGATTTGCACCTGAATCGGTGGACAGGGACGCACCGGGCCCCATGTTGTGAGCCACGGCCTTAGCATGTGTGAATCCAGCTTTATGGAGAATGTAACAAGAGGAACTGGGCCACACAATGGTGAGCAGGAACACCCAAAACTCCCAGGTGGACAGGAGAAGAGTCAAGATTATAGTAGGGAGTTCTCACTGTTGAAATATTCAAGACATACAATATAAGAACCATTAAGGGGATTACTCACCAGACTTTACCTAAAGGTATAGTAAAATTATTGAGTGTACTGATCATTTACGGTTTAATTTTTTTTGTATAATTATAGATAATTAAAGGTTGCGAGCACTGCACTTATTCTCTCTGGAGAAGAGACACTTGAGAGGGGATATGATTTCAATTAATAAATACCGTACTGGTGACCCCACAATAGGGATAAAACTTTTTCGCGGAAGGGAGATTAATAAGACACGTGGCCACTCATTAAAATTAGAAGAAAAGAGGTTTAACCTTAAACTACATAGAGGGTTCTTTACTATAAGAGCGGCAAGGATGTGGAATTTCTTTCCACAGGCAGTGGTCTCAGCGGGGAGCATCGGTAGTTTAAAAAAAACTATTAGATAAGCACTTGAACGACCGCAACATACAGGGATATACAATGTAATACTGACATATAATCACACACATAGGTTGGACTTGATGGACTTGTGTCTTTTTCCAACCTCACCTACTATGTAACTATATAATCTTCAGAACTTTTTACCTACCAGTTGTATATCCAAAAATGACCACAAACATGAGCCAGCAAAACCGTACCAAGTCTCCAAAAATCATCTGTGAAAAACCAAGATAGTAAGATTTTCTAACACCGAATATATTGGACACATATCAGATTTCCTACAAATACCAAGATCAGCTATACTTCTCCTTCCCTGTTTGTGTGGCTTTGGTCTGTCTCATTACCTTTCTTGTATATGTCCTTAATTTCCTTTTTACATAAAGAAAACTGGTTTTTCGGCTATGATGCCCTTTAAAGAGGAGTCCAGGCTTGCACATGATTGGATGATAAAATCAGCAGAGCTTCCACTCATTTCAGATCTACCCCTTAGATTTAGAACGACTGCACTTCCAAGTGCACTTTCAGTGCAAAGTGGATTTGCCTTTCGTAAATAACCCCTATTGTGACAAAAAACAGAGCCACTAGAGGCGGATCTGTTGACAGCCTAAATATTTACTGCAGTTTGGAGGCTCTGGGCTTCAGCAAAATGGCAGCCTTCGGCAAGAAGAAACAGGAGCAATGCTGATGGCATTACAGCACACACTAATTTTAGTAGGATATGTAATAATGGTATTTTTTATTAAGTTGTTATGGGTAAATTTCCGCTTTAAAGTGGATGTAAACCCTAATTTTTTTTTTTTAATGTCATAATGTAGAGTATAAGATTTCCTATCATTTGAGCCCATTCTTGCCACAAAGAGTTAATCCAGCTCTGAGCAATCCTCTTTCATTGTTCAGTGAGATAAAACTTGACAAACAGAGAAAAACTTTGTCAAATCCTCCCCCATAGCTAAGAATAATTTATTCTACACCATAAGGACCTGTGTTGATAGGCTTTTGTTTGCATCCAATGGGTTTTGCATTCTTATACAAGTCAATGGGAATGGAAAATTTTCAGGTCAAATGCAGGTTAGAGAGAGGTCCGCCGTAGGTTAAATGCACCTGCCAATAAATTCTGAATGATCTCAGAAGTATCTTAAACTGATACCACCAATCAAAGCCCAAAACCCAATGACACAGGCCCTAACCCTGCTATGTAATACTGCTAGGGTAGATGGTAGATATACGCCCAACAATGAAAACTGCCTTGCAGTAGTGGTCCTCAGTTTGAATCCCAGCCAGGGCATTATCTGCATGGAGATCACATTTTCTCCCTGTGCTCATGTGGGTTTCCTCCTGTTTCCTCTGATACTCCAAAGACATGCTGGTAGGCTAATAGGCATCTGACTAGATTTTCCCTAGTATGTGTATGTATGAATGTGAGATATGGATCTTGGGTTGTAAGCTCCTGAATAAAATAAAAATGTTTAAAACTTGCTTATCAGGACCCATTTGTTTTTCCTTTCAGTTTATTTGATGGAAAAAAAAGGGAACATTTTGCTTTTGGCAAGAACTTTCCCAACATCTAATCAATTCACAATGCAACACAGCATATCTACATCAAACCATTCACATTGCTTGGTCATATCAGGTTGTACATGTCCAGCCCAAAGCTTACTGCCACATTCTCAAGTCAACTTACTTTATGGATCATGATGGTGAAAGGTCCAAGCATTTGGAATCCACGTGCAAAATACATGACATAGCACCAGCCCAGCACAAGTAATATGCACATTGGCACCACCTCTCCATCTGTGTCTGTCAGTCGGAGAACGAGGGTCACAAGCACAAAACAAGGGAAGGCGATTCTGTTGGCAGATAATATTTTAGTTGCTTTGCTCATTAAGAAACAAAGAAACACACATGAAAAATGTCGCTTTAGATTATTCAAAGTAGTTGGAAAGGCTAAACACAGCACAGCAGCCCAATGGCACTGATAATATTGATATTTCAGTTTCTAAAGTAAATTTATAGAAAATCACCCAAATAAATACCTTTTTGATACACGTGGTCTTCTGTGGTATTCTGTGGTATTAGCTTTGCTGTGTTGATGCTGGGGTGCAGTGTACATTGGGACAATGGGTGTGTACATTAGTACATAGGAAGAGCGCTAAGGATGGGCAGTGGGCGTTTAGCCAAAGTGACGCTGGGAGGATGAGAGGGGCTGCAGAGGCCCATCCATATTTGCATGTATCAATAAAAAAAAAGTTTTTGAGAAACTACATTTTTAAATGAGAAGTGATTTTTTGATTTTTAAAGTGTAAGCCTAAAAATGAAAAATTCCTTCCAATATAGTGCCTGGGGATCCCCTTAGTCTACCTGTAAAGTGGCAGATCTGTACCATGTTAGTATCTGCTGCAGCAATAAATGCATTTATAAAGCAAAAAAAAAGACATTTTCCCTGCAAGCTGGCTTTATCCACGGATACACTATAATATACTGTAATATAATGCGCCAAACGTACAGTGACGCACAGAACTATGAGGCGTTAAACTAGCAGTAACACACACAGAACTATATGGCGTTAAACTGGCAGTAACGCACGCAAAACGATATGGCGTTAAACTGGCATTAATGCACATAAAACTATATGGCGTTAAACTGGCAGTAACGCACACAGAAGTAAATGGCAATAAAATGGCAGTAACGCACACAGAACTATATGGCGTTAAACTGGCAGTAACACACACAAAACTATATGGCGTTAAACTGGCAGTAATGCAAACAGAACTATATGGCATTAAACTGCCAGTAACGCACATGGAACTATATGGCGTTAAACTGGCAGTAACACACGCAAAACTATATGGTGTTAAACTGGCAGTAACGCACACAGAACTATATGGCGTTAAACTGGCAGTAACGCACATGAAACGATATGGCGTTAAACTGGCAGTAACACACACAGAAGTAAATGGCGTTAAACTGGCAGTAACGCACACAGAAGTAAATGGCGTTAAACTGGCAGTAATGCAATCAAATAGACGGTATTCAACCATCACTACACTGACGCTATCTGAACTGTCCCTACTCCAGCTATACACTAATGTAAAGATTACTGACACGGTCTCACTACACTACACTGAAACGATATGAGCTGTCCCTACTCTACACTAATGCATGTATGAATGACACGGTCTCACTACACTACAGTGAAACTATCTGAGCTGTCCCTACTCTAGCTGCACACTATGCAAAGCTGAATGATGGTCCTCCTCACTACACTCACACTATCCATAGACTGATAGTAAAATAGTATTCTACACTGACAACTGAAGCAAAATAGCACAGTATAACACACTGACTAATAGCACTGAACAGAGCCCTGTTCTATCTCTCTCCACGCCGAAATCACACTGAAAATGGCTGCCATTGAAAGAATACTTTTATACTGTGGGGCGGGAATGAGCCATGATTGGATAAAGTCATGATGACAGTGTCTAATCATGACTCTGACAGTGCTCTGTGCCCTGATTGGTTGAGGATTTCACTGCTTCAGCCAATCAGGGCTTGCAATGCACACTGTTCAGCGCCGCAATGCATTGTGGGCGGTTTGGGGGGCCGAACAAACGGTCGAACGACACGTTTGTTTGGCTGTTCATCGAACGTCCGAACAGCGAAGGTTCGGCCCAAACTTATGCTCAGGTCGAACCATTCGCCCATCCCTTCATCCCAGTCTTAAGCCTCATACAAACGATTGGACTTCAAACAAACTTTTCCATGGATTTCTGTCCAAAGGGCGTTGACCGTGAACTTGGTATGCATACACATACTCTTTACCGCCACCCTTTGGTCAACTTCTGTATTGTTGTCTGATCTTTTGCATTGGTTCTGAGCATCTTGTACTTTGGACTAAAGTCCGATGGGCTTGTGTATACACGATAGGATTTTGCACCATAGGACTTTTGTTGCCGGAAAGTTTGTCTGTTTGCACAGCGAACATTTGTCCGATGAAAACCGAAAAAGTTTGTCCGATGGAGCGTACACACGGTCGGATTTTTCCTTAAAACAGGTAATTTGCATATTTGTTGTCAAAAAGTCCGATCGTGTGTATGGGCCTTTAGTCCGTAGGGTTCAATATTTGACAGAGGGGTGGCGGTGGACGTGGTATACTTTTTTTTGCAAAAGTGTTCGATACAGTTCCCCACACACAACTAATGTGTAAGGTAAAGTCTACAGGCTTGGAAATATCAGTTTGTAAATAGATAGAAAACTGGCTAAAAGACAGACTTCAGAGAGTAGTGGTTAATGACTCTTATGCCCCGTACACATGATCTGACTTTCCGACAACAAAACCGTGGATTTTTGTTCGAAGGATGTTGGCTTCAACTTGTCTTGCATACACACGGTCACACAAATGTTGGCCAACAATTACGAACATATTGACGTACAATACGTACATGGTATCTCCATTACGAACGCTAGTTATATCTCCGGCACGTACTTGATTCCGAGCATGCGTGGACTTTTGTCCGACGGACTTGTGTACACACGATCGGAATTCCAACAACAAACATTTGTTGCCAGAAAATTTGAGAACCTGCTAGCCAACATTTGTCAAAAAAGACACAAGTCCATTAAGTCCAACCTATGTGTGTGATTACATGTCAGTATTACATTATACAGTATATCCCTGTATGTTGCGGTCATTCAGGTGATTATCTAGTAGTTTTTGAAACTATTGATGCTCCCCGCTGAAACCACCGCCTGTGGAAGGGAATTCCACATCCTTGCTGCTCTTACAGTAAAGAACCCTCTACGTAGTATAAGGTTAAACCTCTTTTCTTCTAAATTTAATGAGTGGCCACATGGCTTTTTAAACTCCCTTTCGCAAAAAAGATTTATTCCTATTGTGAGGTCACCAGTACGATATTTATGAATTGAAATCATATCCCCTCTCAAGCGTCTCTTCTCCAGAGAGAATAAGTTCAGTGCTCGCAACCTTTCCTCATAACTGATATCCTCCAGACCCTTTATTAACTTTGTTGCCCTTCTTTGTACTCGCTCCATTTCCAGTACATCCTTCCTGAGGACTGGTGCCCAGAACTGGACAGCATACTCTAGTTGTGGCCGGACCAGAGTCCTGTAGAGCGGGAGAATTATCGTTTTATCTCTGCAGTTGATCCCCTTTTTAATGCATGCCAATATTCTGTTTGCTTTGTTAGCAGCAGCTTGGCATTGCATGCCATTGTTGAGCCTATCATCTACTAGGACCCCCAGGTCCTTTTCCATCCTAGATTCCCCCAGAGGTTCTCCCCCATTGTATAAATTGCATTCATATTTTTGCCACCCAAATGCATTATTTTACATTTTTCTACATTAAACCTCATTTGCCATGTAGTTGCCCACCCCATTAATTTGTTCAGATCTTTTTGCAAGGTTTCCACATCTTGCAGAGAAGTTATTGCCCTACTTAGCTTAGTATTGTGCGCAAATACAGAGATTGAACTGTTCACCCCATCCTCCAGGTCGTTTATGAACAAATTAAATAGGATTGGTCCCAGCACAGAACCCTGGGGGACCCCACTACCCACCCCTGACCATTCCGAGTACTCCCCATTTATCACCACCCTCTGAACTCGCTCTTGGAGCCAGTTTTCAATCCATGTACTCACCCTATGGTCCATGTCAACGGACTTTAGTTTGTACAGTAAACGTTTATGGGGAACTGGGTCAAATGCTTTTGCAAAATCCAGATACACCACGTTTTTCCGGCCTTCCTTTATCTCATCTCCTCATAGAAGGTTAATAGATTGGTCTAGCAAGAAAGATTCTTCATGAATCCATGCTGATTACTGCCAATGATACAGTTCTTGTTCTACTTCTCAAAAAGGATATCAGGGAACTGGAGAAAGTGCAGAGAAGGGCAACCAAACTGATAAGAGGCATGTAGGAACTCAGCTATGAGGAAAGATTAGAGAAACTGAATTTATTCTCTCTTGAGAAGAGGAGATTAAAGGGGGATATGATCAACATGTACAAATATATAAAGGGTCCATATAGTGAACTTGGTGCTGGGTTATTCACTTTACGGTCAACACAGAGGACAAGGGGGCACTCTTTACATCTAGAGGAAAAGAGATTTCATCTCCAAATATGGAAAGGTTTCTTCACAGTAATGCCGGCTACACACAAGCGAAATTTCCGTCGGAAAAATCTTGGATGGTTTTCTGCTCAAGCTTGGCTTGCATACACATGGTCACACAAAAGTTTGCTGAACTTTTGACCGTCAAGAACGCAGTGACGTACAACACTACGACGAGCCGGGAAAATGAAGTTCAATGCTTCCGAGCATGCGTCGAATTGTTTCCGAGCATGCATGGGAATTTTGAGAAATATAAGAAACAAATAGCTCCGCGCTTAGGTAATAAAGGAACTGCAGCCCCCCCAGCACAGAATAACACCAATGTGAAATTCTAAATAGAATAGAGTCCCAAAAAGGGGTGATTGGCGCTGTTCCACTAAAATTCGTCTAATGTGCAAAAACTAATGTGGTGTGTCAAGTAAAATGTGAATAAATAAAAATTTGTATACATGGTTTGCATAGGGTCCACTTTCCCTTATTGAAAGCCAATGGGTGTACTGATTTATATGGGGTAATAGAATCCCAACCTTTGGGATATGTAGGCATATCATCCCCGAAGCATTGGGCTCCGGCACGGAGCGCTGAAGGACCGGCACATTATGCTTTCCCTTTAGAGTGCATGCGCCGGTGACATCACTGGCTGCATGTTTTGTGAATGTCTCCTAAACAGTGCAACAGGGGGTATTCACTGTGCCTAAAGGTAAGCCTTATTATAGGCTTACCTGTAGGTAAAAGTTCAAAAGTCGAGTTTAATTTCCCTTTAAAGCGGAGTTCCACCCAAACATTGAACTTCCGCTTTAAGTACTGGTAACCCCCTGACATGCCACATTTTGCATGTAATTTTTTTTTTTGGGGGGGGTGGGTACCTAGTTTCAACAGGCACCCAGCTCCCACTTCCTCCCCTGGCGCCGTGGCGCCGGAAGGAAGTTCACCTCCCTCCCTCCCTGTAATCTTCTGGGACACGTCACAGGTCCCAGAAGATTGCCCAGCCATTCACAACCCGCAGTATGGCTCGCATATGCGCAGTGTGTGCCCGGCTGTGAAGCCACAGCCGGGCACCCACAGTTACAATGCCAGTGCCGCGGAGAGAAGGGGGTGAGGAGCGAGGCTTCATGTGCCCGCATCGCTGGACCGTGGGACAGGTGAGTGTCTGTTTATTAAAAGTCAGCAGCTACACTTTTTGTAGCTGCTGACTTTTAAATAGGTTGAACTCCGCTTTAAGCTGCAAAGGCAGAGAACAAGGGTGTACACATAATGCAGCCATGGCAAAAAAATCTCCCCTGTCACTTTTGGCAGGCAGTAGCACCAACGTACATTACCCTCTCAAGTGAATGGGGCCATGCTGCAAGTGGCCTGCAGTGTTCATTGTGACGTCAAAGTTGATTTAGTTTTAGCCATAGACTTTTGACTAAAATGCTATTATGTGTTTGGACGTATCTAAAAATCGCACTCTTATAGAAATGGCCAAATGCATGTTGTCGGATGTCAACCTACCTCACAAGTACTGGGGAGAAGCAGTCATGACTGCAACCTACCTACAGAACAGACTATCCTCAAGAGCCATTAAAAGTACTCCATTCGAAATGTAGCATGGATCAAAGCCTAGCATAGGGCACATCAGAGTGTTTGGATGTAAAGCATATGCGTATATTGCAAGTTAAAAGTGATCCAAGCTGGAGAACAGAGCCATAGAGGGCATTCTAGTAGGCTACAGTGAGCAAAGTAAGGATTACAGAATCCTACACCCAAAGACTGACAAAGTGACAATAATGCTGTACACACGAGCGGACTTTACGGCAGACTTTACTCGGCGGACTTTCCGCCGGACTTTATGACGGACTTTCCGAATGAACGGACTTGCCTACACACAATCCACCAAAGTCTGTCGAATTTGTACGTGATGACGTACGACCGGACTAAAACAAGGAAGTTCATAGCCTGTAGCCAATAGCTGCCCTAACGTGGCTTTTTGTCCATCGAACTAGCATACAGACGAGCGGACTTTTCGACTGGACTCGAGTTCGACGGATAGATTTAAAACATGTTTCAAATCTAAGTCCGTCCAACTTTTGAGCAAACAAAGTCCGCTGGAGCCCACACACGATCGAATTGTCTGACGAAATCCGTCCGCCGGGCAAAGTCTGCCGTAAAGTCTGCTCGTGTGTATGCGGCATTAGCCATAGTGTTTATTTTGATGAGAGCCCATCACCAGAAGCACCAATCCCTGAAAGCTGTGAACTGAATATGCCTAGCAAATCAGAAGAAAAGGTTGACCAAAGTGAACACGTGCAGAAGTCAAAACGAGAGGTGGAACTCACAATGTCTAAATCAAGTTCCCCACCAGATCCTGCTGAACTGCCTGAAGTCAGAACATCCACTTGGACTACAAAGGGGATACCATCCCCCAGTGGCATAACTAGAACCTTCAGGGCCCTGATGCAAGAAATCAAGAAGGGCCCCCTTGACCCCCGGACAGAGCCCTTTCCTCCGAGCCCAGTGGTGGAATACCATGGCCCGGTCGCAAGTGGATGACTGCTTATAAAGGAACCGATTTCTCCATTTCCCCCCTGCTTCTCCTCCTCTCCCTCCTGCAGGCATTCAGCAGCTGCAGGAGGAAAATGGAGAGATGGGTTCCTCTATGCCAGTGTTTCTCAATCTTTTTCCAGTCAGGGCACCTTTGAAGTATACCCCTAGGTGAATGGGGCTGCACTGCAAGCACTCCGCAACTGTGTGCATTGCGCGCAGTTGCAGCATAGCGATGATGCATTTAAGGGGTTAAAACAAGTGGTCAGGAGGCAACATATTGCCTCTTTACCGGCTGTCAAATTCCTCTGAAAAGCAATCTGAGCATGGATTGCTTTTCAGTGGAACAGCATTTTTTTGCTGGTACTATGAACAAGCAAGAAAAAAAAATCAGTTCTGATTGTACACATATAGGGGGTAAGGATTAAAAGCACATACATAAATTGTGCATACATACATGTAAACACACATGTACGTTAACACACACACATACATACACATATATAAACATACACACATAATACACACACATATACTGTATATATATAAACACACACATATATAAACACACACATATATAAATGCACATAAGCACACACATATAAACTCATGCACACACACATACATACATATACATGCACACACATACATACACACATGCACACACACACACATACATACATGCACACACATACATGCACGCACACATACATACACGCACACACATGCACACAGATACATACATGCACACGCACACATAAATGCACACACACTCATACATGCACACACACATACATGCACACATACACACCCACACATACATGCACACACACACACCCACACATACATTCACACACACATGCATGCACAGACACACACATTCACACACACATACATACACGCACACATATACATGCACACACACATACATACATGCATGTGCACACACATATAAATACACATACATACAGATAGCCTTTTAAAAATCGTCAGTCCTTTACCTTAGCTCTTCCTGCCGGGTACTGCACTGTAGGGAGAGCCAAAGAGCACAGCACACACTGTGCTTTCACTTTAGGTCTAATCAGTGTGACAAGCTCCCTGCAGTGCCGATTTACAGTTCGACTGAGGATCGGGGAGCTCAGTCTCAGCCGCCCTTGCCGCTCCTCCTATCGAGGCATACAGGGGGCCCTCAAGGGCGACTTCTGTGACCCCTATACGTCCGCCACTTCCACCCCGCAAGTTGTCATACACAGTCAAAACACACAGCATACTTGAACCAACAACCAGGGATGTATAAAGCTTACACAATCAGAAAGGGTCAATCCTAGGACCAAACACATTGATGTCAAGTATCCCCTACTGAGGGACAATCAAGAGCAAGGTGTTATTGACATTCAATACTGCCCGTCAGAAGAGATGACTGCCGATGCACTCACTAAGCCTTTGTTGAAGGAACCTCATAGTTATATCCAGAAGAAGCTGAATGTAATTTACCAAAGCACATGCTGTTGAGAAGGGGTGTTGGAAGAACAACAGCATAGTAGCTTTATATACTGTGAACAATACTAAATGCATTATACCTATCGATACCAGTAGGTGACGCTGCAGTGTTCTAGTTTGTATTCTATGGCAATGTAATGAGAGGAAGTGTTTGTCTTTCCTCACTGTTCTCCTGTATGCGCCTTTGCTCCTTTTTCCCGTTCCATGAAAAGACATGTTCTGATATTCCTCCATGAAAGTAAAGTAATTCTTTTCATCTAAGAATCTTCCAGCGCATGATTTCAATACTCTGACAACAGAAACTGTGTGCAATGCATGCTGTTGAGGCACAGTGGTGTGGTAATTACGTGTATAAAAAAAGGTATTGAGGAGGCGATATATCACCTCTTCACAGCTTATCAAATTCATCAAGGTCAAATGGGAAAATGCTCCTTACATTGGTGGTCAGAAAAAGAATGAAACTCTAATGCCGCATACACACGGTCGGACTTTTCAGCTACAAAAGTCCGACAGCCCATCCGACAGACTTTCGACGGACTTTTGGCGGACTTTCAACAGACTTTCTAACGACCGGGCTTGCCTACACACGATGACACAAAAGTCAGACGGATTCGTACATGATGACGTACACCGGACCAAAATAAGGAAGTTCATAGCCAGTAGCCAATAGCTGCCCTAACGTGGGTTTTTGTCCGTCGGACTAGCATACAGACGAGCGGATTTCTGAGTCCGGCGGAGTTACGACATAAAGATTTGAAGCATGTTCCAAATCTAAAGTCCGTCAGATTTGCGACTGGAAAAGTCCGCTGAAGGTCCAGTGAAGCCCACACACGACCGGATTGTCCGTTGGATTTCGTCCGTCGGACAAGTCCGGTCGAAAAGTCCGACCGTGTGCACGCGGCATTACTGTGGTGGTCAGAATGGCTACCTTTAAATACAGCTAAAAACATAATTGATATCATAATGTTGGCTCTGCTAAGTGGCATTGACCCTGTAATTATGCAGGCACCATTGAATGGGAGGTCAATCAGCTACAGCTCAAGGAACCCCTAGCAGCCTGTCGAGGAATCCTGATTGGGAATGACTGGTCTAACCAATCACACATGTTTATGGAGAGATCTCCTGCAGGCAGATCTGATCATCATCTCACACCCTTGGCTAGTTTACATAAAATTATTCTCTGTGGTTCTTTCTTACATGATAAGTGTGAATGGTCCTCCTCGTGTTAGGTCCTTTGGATCTCTTATCTGAAACAAGTCTGGAATCTAAGGGGTTTAGAAAAATATCTAAAATTAACAGAATATACTGGATAGTAGATAGACATGACTGCACCATTTTCTGCATAATAAACTAAGTATTGACTTCATATTTCCCCATATGGAACAGGGTCTACCCAGGGCCCCCGTACAGCCTACCAGACATTATTTTTCCAATTTAAAAAAAAAAAAAATTACCATGAGTTTTTTGTCCAATGTAGCATAGGAAGGGGCTGGTAAATTACATATTTACATGCCCCTTCCCCCACTCTCCATCTGCCTGTGTGCCTCAGCAGCCGGCGGGAGAGGAAAGCCAGCAATGATGCAGGTGGCCCAGGAACATGGGGGGAATCAGATGTGGGCAGCACAGGGAGGTGGATTGCTGTGGCGGGATGGGAGAACAAATACAGGATGATACACTGTGTCTCTCCCTCCAGCAGCTGAAATCAGCTTTCAGCTGCTGGAGGGAGAGACACACAGACACACAGGGCATCGTTTCTGTAATTGTAATTCTGTAATTGACAATTCTGTAATTGTCCTACCCAGGGGCGTTGCTAGGGGGTGGCTATAGGGGCTATAGCCCCGGATCTGAGGCACATAGCCCTGAGTCTCTTGCTGCAGGCTCCCTGCCTAACCAGCAGGTTGCAGGCTGGCTGCATGAGAGAGGCTGGAGGAGAAGAGAGAAGCGGGCGGGCGGACGAGCAGAGATGACATCTCTCTCTGCCTGCTCCACATCAGCGCTCTTCACAGCTGGGCCTCTTAAATTTGGGAGCGAGGTGCGGCGAGCAGCAGAGAGATGACATCATCTCTCACTGCCCATCACACATCAGCGCTCTTCCACCCTCACAGCACGATGGAGTGGAGGTCACATGCTTCCTGTCATCGTGGAGCTCCACTTTGCAGCCAGACCCCCTTGCTTCAATGTTGGAGGTGCAGCGGGGAGCAGCGAGATGACATCATCTCTCACTGCATCACCGCTCTCCTGCTCTCACTAAATGGACCAGTGCTGTCAGCCTGCCACCAATGCAGCGTCAATGCACATTTGGTAGCACTGGCTGGCATGGCAAGTTACAATCCACATCAGGTGGCAAGTGACAATCTACAAATGGTGGCAGGAGATGTGGCAATCTGCAAATTGAGCCAGGAGACATGACAAGTGACAATCTGCAAATGGTGACAGGTGACGTGGCAAATGACAATCTGCAAATGGTGGCAAGAGATGTGGCAAGTGACAATCTGCAAATGGTGGCAGGAGATGTGGCAATCTGCAAATTGAGCCAGGAGACATGACAAGTGACAATCTGCAAATGGTGACAGGTGACGTGGCAAATGACAATCTGCAAATGGTGGCAAGAGATGTGGCAAGTGACAATCTGCAAATGGTGGCAGGTGACGTGGCAATCTGCAAATGGTGGTAGGAGATGTGGTAAGTGACACGCCCAGGGCTCCCACTGATTCTGCAGTATGGTGAGTTGAATCACTTCATTAAATATTAGAATGTAACAATAGAAATAATGCACTTTAATCACCCTGACACCATATCAACCATGGTGCCATGATGATTGAAGCGCCAACACCAGCCATCACCCGTGAAAAATTGCTTAGGTCTCCCCCCAACCCCCCCGCAGGCATGCAAAAAGGTTGGTGACCGCTGCTATGGGCTCTAGCCCCAGATCTTTGCAGATCTAGCAACGCCCCTGGTCCTACCATCCCACCTCACCGATTCCCCTGCTGTCCGGGCCCCCCTGTGTGCCCATGCCCCCTACTACCTGGGTCTACCACAAGCAGTTTGTAGTCCTCTGATGTGTGCACCCACTGCTTATTGTTAGCAGTTGCAAAATGTTCCCTAATAGCTATTCTATAATGGACTACTTTAGGACCTTATTAAAGTGTATCTAAACCCAAGAACAAAATTGCAATATTTTACATAGTTGGTAAGATCATCAGTGATAGAAGTGGTGACTGCATTTGTTTTCTTTTTCAGGATTGTGCATGTAGGAGGGGGGGGGGGGGTGGCTTCTCTCAAGCCACCCCCTCTATGCATTGCATGAATCTATCCATGGCCACCACCAACCCCCTATGCCCTTTTTAGGACGCCGTGCACCTGAATTACAGCGGCGGCAGTGTTTATTTGAAGCACCTGATTAGAGCCATAGGCTCTAATAGGCTTCAAAATAGGTGGACTCGGAGCACAAAGCATTGCGCTTGGAGCCTACCCAGGTGTGTTAGAAAAGCAAATGAATATTTGCTTTTCTAACACTGAACCGCCTCTCCTCCAATCAGGTAGCATGGGTCTGATACAAGTCACCTGGTTGGCTGAAAGGACAGGCGCTGCTATTGGATGCCTAGCAAGAAGAAGGAAAGATGAGACACACGGAGGACACAGCTCGCCGCTGCCTGACCCCAAGATGGGGTAAGTGATGGTCAGACAGCGGGCAGGGGTCACAGTGGCTGCATTTGATGAGGCACAATGGCGGCATTTGATGGGCACAGTGGCAGCATTTTATGGGCACAGTGGCGGCATTTGATGGCCCAGTGGCTGTATTTGATGGGCAGAGTGAGGCTGCAATTGATGGGTTTTTTTCAGTATTTTTCAGAGTTTGTTTGCGCCCCCCAAAATATTTTGAGCACCAGCCGCCACTGGGGGGTGGTAAAACCAGGTAGTTGAGCTGTGATTTTACTGTCCCACAACCACCTACCTGAACCAGGGCATGCAGCGGCTTAGGGCTGTACACATGCCATGCAGCATCACAGGCAAAAATTATACAGTATATCCGAAAGCGGCCAATGCATGCCTTTGGGGTTGAACCAAACCTTCAGTTTGCAGAGTGGTGGTGTGGCATTTACAGTGTTAAATTAGACCATGAGGAGATGAAATATCACCTCCTCATACCTGTCAAATGCCCTCTGAAAAAGCAGTCAACCTTGGATTGCTTTTCAGAGGGGTGGCAAGGGCTGCTGCACTTATTAGGGTTTACATAAACTTTATGGACTCACACACTAAAACAATATTTTTCTTTGGTGTCTAGTAAGGTCACGTTGCAGTAAAGCAAGGAAGCTTAGCCCTCTGCAGTGTATTAAAGCGGGGGTCCACCTATCTATCGTTTTTTTTTTTTTGAGTTCATTCACAAACTTTTCTTCTCAGCATTACATACTCACATATTGTGTGTAATATGTCCGCCTGTGTCAGATTTCGTCGGAAAGTATAACTTATATTATTCACTGCAGGCGGTTTCCATCTTCATTGTGGGCATTTGAAGCCCACAAGCATTTATTTCCTGGATGTGGTGAATGCTGTGCTCCCAGCATTCACGGCTCGTTCTCGCACATGCTCAGTGGCATCCTGGGAAGCCTGAGACTAGCTCCCAGGAGTCTGGGAGAGGCTAGAAACACGCCTACTCCCACGGGAGGAGAACCAGGAAGTGCAAAGAAGAATAGAAAAATAAAAGGTAATTACGGCGATTTAAATTTTTTTAAACGGCATGTCAGCATCTAGGCAAGGAAGAGAATACATACAGATATTGTTCAAAATTTGGGTGGAACCCCGCTTTAATGTGCTTTTAGTAAATAAAAGCTGCTGTGCAAAAAAAAAAAAAAGGTTTCTGTGATATATAAAAAATGAGACAAAGATAAATCATTTCAGAACTTTTTCCACCTTTAGGCTGCATTCACACTACAGCGTTTTAAATCGCTGTCAAATTTGCTGCGGATCTGCCTGTGATTTGACAGCGCTGAGATGTGAATAACAAAATGCGGGACTCACATTTGATATGCCATTCATATGAATGGCACCTCAAATTGTTGTGCGGATCTGCCGCGTGATAAAACGTGCTGCAGTCGTGGCAACCCGCATCGCGGGACGCACGTTGCCCAAAAAAGTTCAGGACCTGATGGGTTTTACTTCCTCTTTTCTTTCCCTGCAAAGTAAAAGCATAATGGGCTAGTATGCATCGCCCATTATGTTGCACTTACCTGCAAACAAAGCCCGCGATGTCCCCGCTGGTGCCCGCATCCACCTCCACCCCTCTTCCTTCTGGGGCCGTGGGGCTCTGTGACTGGCCTGAGTTGCGTGATGTCATGTCCTTTCTTCAGTGCGCAATGCGCTGATGACGTTGGCGCAAACGGGTAAATATCTCCTAAACCATGCAGGTAAGCCTTATTATAGGCTTACCTGTAGGTTAAAGTGGTAGTAAAGGGTTTACAACCACTTTAATGTAACCTATAAACTGTACAACTGAAAAACAAACTGAAATCTTTTAGGTGGAGGGAAGTAAAAGTGGAGGCAGAGTAGAGTGAAATTCTCTCATCCTAGTGTATAGGAAAGGCCAGTGGCAGCTCGTGCACTGTGGGCGCATGGGCACCCCCCCCATCAATGCGCCCGGCCCCTTTTAGGACGCTGGATGCATGGATTCCTATGGCGGGGGTGGGAGAGGGTGGTATATTTTGAAGCACCTGATTAGAGCCAGAGGCTCTAATAGGCTTCAAAATAGGGTGGGCTCAGGGCCCAGAGAGTGCGCCCTGATCCTACCCAATTGTGTGACCATGGCGAATTAATTTTCACACTAACCTTCCTCCCCTCACCCTGCTTCCTGATTGGCCAAAGCGCCAGGCCACCCTATTGGATGCCTGGCACTTAGGAAGAGGAGCAAGGAGACTAGCACTGGAGGGGTAAGTCCCCTTGGCTGAGGGGGGTGCCAGAGCCGCGATTCACGTGCGCGGGGGGGGGGGGGGGTGAGGGGGATGCAGCCAGAGCCACAAACCCTGCCAGTGGGGGAGGGGGTCAGTGGGCATTTGATGGGCACAGGTGGCTGCATTTGATGGGCACAAGTGGCTGCATTTGATGGGCAAAGGTGGCTGCATTTGATGGGCACAGGTGGCTGCATTCGATGGGCACAATGGCTGCGTTTGATGGGCACAAGTGGCTTGACTTGATGGACACAGGTGGCTGCCTTTGATGGGCACAAGTGGCTGCATTTGATGGGAACAGATGGCTGCATATTTTGAGCACAAGTGGCTGCGTTTGGGCACAAGTGGCCGCGTTTGATGGGCACAAGTGGCCCCGTTTGATGGGCACAATGGATGCGTTTGATGGGCACAATGGCTGCGTTTGGTGGCACAAGTGGCTGCATTTGATGGGCACAGAGGGCTGCATTTGATGGGCAAGTAGCTGCGTTTGATGGGCACAAGTGGCTGCATATGATGGGCACACGTGGCTGCATTTGATGGGCAAAGTGAGGCTGCACTTGATGGGGGGTGGTGATTTCAGTATTTTTCAGTTTGTTTGGGACCCCCCAAAAATTTTGAGCACCAGCTGCCACTGGGAACAGCGATGTCAGTACACTCCCCCCACAGTTAGAAAGCACCTCCTTAGGGAACATTTAACCCTTTGATCGCCCCTGGTATTACCCCCTTCCCTGCCAGTGTCATTTATACAGTAATCAGTGCATTTTTATAGCACTGATCACTGTATAAATGTCACTGGTCCCAAAAAAGTATTAAAAGTGTCCGATCTGTCTGCCACAATGTAGCAGTCCCGCTAAAAATCGCAGATAACCACCATTACTAGTAAAAAAATGTAATAAATAAAAACGCCATAAATTTATCCCCTATTTTGTAGACACAATAACTTTTGCGCAAACCAATCAATATACGCTAATTGGGATTTTTTTTACCAAAAATATGTAGAAGAATACATATTGGCCTAAACTGGGGAAGAAATCATTTTTTTAATATGTTTTTTTTTTGGATATTTATTATAGCAAAAAGTAAAAAATGTTTTTTTTTTTTTTTCAAAATTGTCACTCTTTTTTTGTTTATAGCGCAAAAAATTAAAACCGCAGAGGTGATCAAACACCAATAAAAAAGCTCTATTTGTGGTGAAAAAAGGACATCAATTTAATTTGGGTACAACGTCGCATGACCACTCAATTGTCAGTTAAAGCAACGCAGTGCCTTATTGCTAAAAATGGCCTGGTCCGAAAGTCGGTAAATCCTTCCAGGGCTGAAGTGGTTAAACTAATACTTTGTTGAAGCACCTTTTGATTTTATTACAGCACCCAGTCTTTTTGGGTATGAGTCTATCAGCATGGCACATCTTGACTTGACAATATTTGCCCACTCTTTGCAAAAACACTCTAAATCTGTCAGATTGTGCGGGCATCTCCTGTGCACAGCACTCTTCAGATCACCCCACAGATTTTCAATCGGATTCAGGTCTGGGCTCTGGCTGTGCCATTCCAAAACTTTAATCTTCTTGAGGTGAATCCATTCCTTTGTTGATTTGGATGTATGCTTTGGGTCGGTCTCATGCTGAAAGATGAAGTTCCTCTTCATGTTCAGCTTTCTAGCAGCAGCCTGAAGGTTTTGTGCCAATATTGACTGGTATTTGGAACTGTTCATAATTCCCTCTACCTTGACTAAGGCCCCTGTTTCAGCTGAAGAAAAACAGCCCCAAAGCATGATGCTGCCACCACCATGCTTCATTGTGGGTATGGTGTTCTTTTGGTGATGTGCAGTGTTGTTTTTGTGCCAAACATATCTTTTGGAATTATTGCCAAAAACTTCAACCTTGGTTTCATCAGACCATAACACATTTTCCCACATGCTTTTGGGAGACTTCAGATGTATGTTTACAAAATTTAGCTGGGCTTGGATGTTTTTCTACGTAAGAAAAGGCTTCCGTCTTGCCACTCTATCCCATAGCCCAGACATATGAAGAATATGGGAGATTGTTGTCAAATGTACCACACACCCAGTACTTACCAGATATTCCTGCAGCTCCTTTAATGTTGCTGTAGGCCTCTTGGCAGCCTCCCTGACCAGTTTTCTTCTTGTCTTTTCATCAATTTTGGAGAGACGTCCAATTCTTGATAATGTCACTTTTGTGCCATATTTTCTCCACCTGATGATGACTGTCTTCACTGTGTTCCATGGTATATCTAATGCCTTGGAAGTTCTTTTGTACCCTTCTCCTGACTGATACCTTTTAACAACGAGATCCCTCTGATGCTTGGGAAGCTCTCTGAGGACCATGGCTTTTGCTGTAGGATGCGACTAAGAAAATGTCAGGAAAGAGCTACTAGAACAGCTGAACTTTATTTGGAGTTAGTCAGAGGCACTTTAAATGAAGGCAGGTGTGTACTGACTCCTATTTAACATGAGTTTGAATGTGATTGCTTAATTCTGAACACAGCTACATCCCCAGAGGGTGTGCACACTTATGCAGCCACAATATTTTAGTTTTGCAGTTTGTTTTTCAATTGAGTTGTACAGTTTATAGGTGGAAAAAGTTCTGAAATTATTTATCTCATTTTTTTACATCACAAAAACCTGACATTTTAACAGGGGTGTGTGGAGGTTTTATATCCATTGTACATGCAACAAACAAAATTATATCTACTTCCTCACAAATAAACAGAAACTATGGCCTGTAAACAGTACAAATACGCCGAAAAAGTTACTTAACTCAGGTTAGAGTGGGTTCATGAGCTTTGTTGGCAACAAGGATCCCAGGCTTAATCTTTAAGCAGTTGCTGGAGATCAGACAAAAGGGTCTTCAGGTATAGCTTCTTCTGGCTGTACAGACCTTCCTTGGTGTTAAGTCATTATAGAGTCTTTCAGTTTTTTTGTTGTTGGCTTTTTATTTTAAAAGGTTTACCATTTCCACATGGGTGTGGTCCCTTTCGCAATACTGTGTTTCAATGGGAGAAGCATTCTCCAACTCGACCTCTATATGACACTGTTGTATCATACATGCCATAGGTCATATATGTAAAAAAAGTCAAGCTATTGTTTGACCAGGTTACAGAGACAATAAAAACATCTAACTGTCAACTGAAATACAATAGTTCATTGTTCCCATTGCATCCTCTCAAACAAGCTAGATGTCTGTTTCTAAGTCAAACATATTGTTTAACACAAACAATAATGAGCTCTTCTAAGTAATTCTAAGAATTTCTCATCAGCACAGCTGCAAAGGCTTGGAGAGTCTGATCACAGACTGTTCCCTTTCCTATTCAGAAAAGGTCACAAACCTTTCACTGCCCTTTTTCCACACTGTAAAATCAGCCAAACCAAGGATCCTTCCACACCTTTAGTTGACCACCATTCTCCATAGTCAACTGCTCGCCAATGGTCAGGTAAGGCTTTGAAAAAATCCAGTACAGAGACAGATGTTAGCCCAACCCTGTCTGGTAAAACCATTGTCCGCAGGACAGGAAGTGAGGATAGATCATCTCGCTAAAGATGCCCCAGTTAGCAGTAAAAACCCAACAGGAGTTCTTATACTTCCCTACTCTATCTAACTAATAAAATAATGTTTGGCTTGGCATGCACTTTAAATTCAGTGTTTACCTTGAGAAGTAAAAGTACAATTGCTCCAATAACACTAATGAGCTCTCCTGCCAGACGTAGGTGGTCTTCAGAAGTGAGATATGATTCCTGGTGAGATGAAGAAGAAAACATTATGGTGACAACAAGTTTTCCCACAGAACAGGCTTGAATTGGAAGTATTGCTAACATTACCCAGCAAACACTGCTGAAAGAGGTCCAAAGCAGTACCTCATCTCTACAACAGAATGCCCTCAGTCTTCTGGGTTAATGACTCCCAGAGTTACTCAACCTGGAAGGCCAAGAAAATATCGTGCAGCTTTCAAGTATAACTTTTTTTAACTTTAAAGTGATTCTAAAGGTTTATTTTTCATACATTTTTTAACAACAAACATGTTATATTTACCCGCTGTGTAATGGTTTTGCACAGAACATCCCCAAATATATTATTGTTTGGGGTTTAAAGTAATTTCTAGCAAAAATGCATATTTTGATAAGCATGTAAATTTGTTTTTTAAAAAATTCCCCCGATAGAAAAGTGGTTCAAATTCTTACATTGAGAGATTTTTGGACCAGTAAGGTGATATCCCTTTGATTAGTTGCGTTCTCCATTCTTGGTTTAAGGGGCCGGTTGGCACAGGCAAGAGAGACAACGATCATGTAAAGGACGTAGATAAAGGCCAATGTCCAGAAATATGGCCGACCAAACCTCTGCCATTTTCTGTTGACCAACTCCTGGACTGGGGAGAGATCCAAAATCCGACGAGCCTAAGAAAAGATGAAGTATTTAGTCAATAAGACCTGAAATCATGACTCTCATGTTTACATAAATCAGCAATAGAGACAATGAGAAATTTATTTAAGATCAATGCAACTGTAAAGACAATTTTTGTAAACACAAAAGATTGTAAAGACAAAAGACGATTGTAAAGCTTATGTTAACAGATAAGAATAGGAGGAGGGATAGAGTTAAAGTGTATGTAAGGATAACAGTGTCTTTCTCCATCATTCTTCAAGGGACACAAAAGTTCAGAAACAGTGCGATTATACTGCTGCCTACAGAGGGTTAGGACACTGGCAAACTGTAAAAGTTGTAGGCCAGCCCCCATATTAAACCTTCTCCACCCAGCCTGCTTCCGTTTTTTGCTAGTGTCCTAATAGGTTGGCCATCCTTTCTTCATCTCCTCTGAATAAAACTCTACATAATTTTGCTATTTCTTTTTGTGCAGTTTTTTCTTGACAACTTCAATGAAAGTGCTGGGATACACTGCTTATATTTTTTTCTCTCTTCGGTGACCTTAATAAAGATGCCTTGTTGCTGCTTAAGCTGGTCTCTACATAGCAGCTATCTGGATCAGCGTATCTTTAGTAACAGTCTTTTGGCCGGTCCATTTAGCACTGGATGTGCAAGTTAGCCTGCACATGATCCATTGGGCACTGGGCTGGTTTAACGAAAGCACTGTTACCAAATCAGATTCAATTTCCCATCAGTCTACCATTGGAGAGGTTATTTTTGAGCCATCTGCAAATTACACAGATGTACAAATGTTTGTTTCAAACAGGTCAAGTGACGTGGTCCCTATACTGGATAGCATCTCCACTTTGAAGAGTGGTGTCCTTCTGTTGCTGCCAGCAAAAATAATCATTGCTCTATGGTCATGTACTCACCTAGACTACCAGGCAGGATTTGCTGAAACCTTGCTTCAGACATCCCCTATGGAGGATAGCATATGTCCAAAGGCCCTTGTAGGACTCAATTACCAGGTAATAGGTTCTACCTTTGTGGCTAAATATCATCCTTATGAGTAAGTTCCTTTAGATTTTTTTCTCATTCCTTTCCCTAGTCAGGTTACTGTGCTTGTGGCCAAGATTATTGACCCTTGCTCCTTGGAAGAGGCTATAGTGTTGCTCTGAAGCAGGTTGCATGATTCTTGGGGTCATATTTGGGATCACAGTTAGGCACGTGTTACCTGTCACACACCAGGAACAACCTTGGGTATTTTGATGGTAGGTATCCTATTCATCCTTTTGCTTCTGGTGCTCATGTGTCAGAGTAGCACTTCCTGGGTGGGTTAAAAGGAACCACCCCAACCCATGCCAAAGTCGATGATGGTTGTCACTGATGGGTGGTGCTGGGACTTCTTGGTCCAGGCTTCTATACACAGAAGGAACTTGACATCAGGGGAACAACAGGCCCTTATTGATCTTGCTAATAATTTTTCTTTAACCATCAGACAAGGGTGGAGATATTGTAGTGATGAACAATCAACAATACGTGGCTAGGTGTAAAAAAATCCTAGACAACCCATTTCATCTAGACTTGTTGATAGGTTCAATACTCTTTTTTATGAGTTTGTGGATAGTGTCTTTGCAAATGGGATTATCCCTAAAACAGTGGAATTAAATACGCACTGATTTTCCTAGGATCCCAACTTTCTATTCCCTCCCTAAGGCCCACAAAAGCCTGTGGATGGTCCAAGCATATATTTTTATGGTCCTGGTGTTTGTTTGTTTTTTTATATATTTATTTTTATTTTTATTTTTATCTTTATAATTATTCCATTTCTGTTCTACTACTCTATTACTAATATCACTAGTACTAATACCATCATTATTTAATTTATTTTACATTTATTCATTTTCATTTCTTCTTTTTTCATCCATTTTTTTCATTTACTATTTATTATTTTTTACATATATACATTCATTTATACCTTGTTGTTCTCCTTTGGCTTGGCTTGCTTTCCCCGTGGTTGCTGCACCCGGCACGTCCGGCCCAATTGGGATTCGGGTATACTCTGACACTTGGCAGGTGTCCCCTTGTGTCATCACTGTCCGCATCCCTCCGGCCTTCCTTTCTCACCATCTCCTTCCGGGTTGTGGGCTTACCCTGCAGCCGTGACCTTTGACCCCCACCAGTACCAGATATATAATATTATCCAATATAAGTGGCTGTCTGTGAGGTCTGGGGCCCTCTCCTTCCTTGTCTCTTGTGAGGTAATTTGTTTATGCAACACACATTCACTTTGACCTATCTGTCATTTACTTTATATATGTCTCTACATATATATATGTACACACATATACACTAATATGCACTGATCCTACTTTCTTCATGCTTTGCCCCATGTGCTCTTTAACAGGTTATCTCTGTGCAGCTTCCCACGGGTCTAACCCGAGCCTGGGAGGGGTGTTTTGTGTTCCCCTACCAACTTCTGTGGACCTTGCAATATTGTTTTTACTTCACTGGCCTGCGCGCTCCGTGTGCTCACTCTCTGGCAATGTGAGTAACTCCTTCAACTGTCTCCCCTTTGTCTCTTGACTGTCTCTTTCCTGCTTCATGTATACAGAATGACTTCTGTAAATATGCTCTAATATGTGTTTTATTTTATAGAAGAAATTTACTAAAGTTGTTTAAACCTATCTTGAAGAAGGAGCGTATAGAACTCCGAAACATGTTGGTGTCAGGTTTACACACCTATTCCATCATTGCATAGTGACCTATTACATATGGCGCCAATGTAATAGTGACCTATTACATTGGCGTCATATGGCCATTAATTATATTATTTTTCTTTTTCATGTAACTTATTGTATGTATTGTATTTTATCATACTTTTTTTAAATTGTTATACTAAAAAAATACTTGAATTTAATTGTTGTTCAGCAGGTGTCTGTACACTCTTTGAGCCTAAAAATTCCTGCCTAGCTGTTCTGGGGAGTTCTCTTCTCATTTGTACACAGAAGGATAGGTATAGGAGGGTATTCTAGTTGGTCTTCTCTTTTGGACTTGCTTGTCCACCAAACTTGCTTCTGGAGACATGTTTTTTTCTGGGACTTGGCTCAGTAAATTGTTAACGTTGACCACTTCTAGTCTTGGTCTAGTTTTCTCCTGTTCAGGTAGTATTTTTCCCACTGTTTTTATTTTTTTGGTGGAATTGAAGGGCCCTCCATTCTCTCACTGGCTTATGCCTATTGTTCTCTAATGTGAAAGCCTAACCCATGGGGATGTTTTTTCTGTGTTCTGGTCTGCAGCACCAGGTCGATCCTTAGTGCTCTCCACCAGGTTGTGGCAGTTACCCTGTCTAGAGGATTCATCTAGCTTTAAATCAGACACTGATTCAAATTCCACTGTAGCTGGTTCACAAATTAACTTCTCTGTGGCTATCAGTTGGACTGCTTTTAAACATCCCTACTGTTCCTGAATGTCCTTCAATGGATGATGGTGAAAATGTTTGCTCTTACCGTGAGATCCCTTTCCTTGAGTCTATTGAGGGACAAGGGTTCCACCCCTCAGTGTAGGACTGGCTCACAACTTTTTTTTTGCCAGTGTCCCAACAGCAGTATAACCTAATTGTTACTGAATTCCTGTATCCCTTTATAAGGGACTTGATGAAAAAGATTTTATGGCAAGTACAAAAGTAGCATTTTCCTAATTTTGGATAGAACCCTGCCCTATTTTTATTGCTATGTGGTGCCCTGTTATTCCTCTCATTTGCTGTCCTGCTGACAACTTTTACCTGACAGGAAGTGAGGGGAACTCTCCAAAAGCAACAAAGACAGAAATAAAAATACTTTCCTTTAGTAGAGTAGGGGAAGACTAGAATCCCTTCCAGAATGGGGTCGCTCATAATTACACAATATTTCCATACACACCTCTCTTTTTTTTACAGAGACCACCAGATCCAATACAGATTTGGTATCCCCCCAAACATCGATCTCCGTCAGGTCATAAAGATAGCAACTAATCTGACCAAATGTCCACTGCAGTTGTCTCCTCTTCTGTACAATGTGCTGGAACATCTGGGGAGACCAATTTTAAGAGGCTCATTCAATAAAGCAATGCAAAAGGCACTAAACCTTACTATAGTTGGAGCATTTAAAGGATTTACCTAAAACTGAAAAAAAGGTTATAACTGTATTGAGTGGCAGGGTCGGGGCAAGGCAAGGGGGGGATTAGGGGCATGTGCCCTGGGTGCAGTGTTGACAGGTGTTGGGGGGGGGGACACACACTGGGCGCTTCAGCCACTCCTTTCTCCTTCTGCTGAGAGGGAGGGGACTACAGCACCACTCTTGTCACCAAGAGCAGGGCCTGATAGCTGCTGGATGGAGGATTCTGCTCTCTCCTCCCTCAAATAGCAGCCCTCTGTGGGTGGATGAGGACATTCTGTACTTCCATCTCAGCATGACACTGCTGGGGAGTGAACGCAGACTGCCTTAGATGCCAAAGCAGTCCTCCTTAGATTGACTCCACAAATACAGGAACGTTTTTTCCTTCCTGTGACACTACAGACGCAGGGACATTTTTCCTTTCAGTGTGATGCAACCTATGCAGGGACATTTTTCCTTTCGTTGACACCACCACTGCAGGGACATTTTTCCTTCTGCTGACACCAACCATGCAGGGACATTTTTCCCTTTACTGACACCAACCATGCAGGGACATTTTTTCCCTTTCAGCGACACCACAGATGCAGGGACTTATTTCCTTCCAGTGACCCCTCTGATGCGGGGACATTTTTCCTTCTAGTGACATCTCTGATGCAGGGACATTTTTCCCTTTCAGTGACGCCACCAATAATGGGACCTTTTCCTTTCAGTGACATCATGAACGCAGGGACAGTTTTCCTTCCAGTAATACCTCTGACTCTTCAGTTCGCTAAAACCACAACTATTGGTACTGTTTTAGCTCACTCCACAAACATTCCAGCACAGCACATTGCACACCCATGTCTTAGCCCCATCATTGTCCCTCCCAACCTAGGCACTGGATAACATTGTCCTGACACTTCTGAGTATATTTATATTTGGGGTTCCTGCTTGCAATCACAGATAATTATTTTAATTCTTAAAATAACAATATTGTATAATTTTTAGATTTTTTTTATTAGTAAGATCTCTTCTCACAGAGGGACAGTAACCTCTTTTCCTCCGACTACAAATGGCGTCTCCATGTCCAGTGAAGTGTAAACAGGCCGCCACTGAACGTGCTGTGTGGCCCATTTATATATTTATGTTCAGTGATTCTATCCGCCTCTTATGTAGTATGAATAAATCCGGTTCAATCCTTCTTTTTAATGACGGAGGTTCTCCACACCCTAACCTTTCTCTAAATTTGTGTCCCCATCGGGGTTATACTTTGCTGTTGACTGATGACCATGGACTCACCCATTTGGACTCTTGCCAAGTGACCCCATAATACAATAACAATGATTATCTCCACTCTGCAGGTTCCTTACATATACTTACCACGGTGTTACCTTCTACCGCCGCCATCTTTAAGGGGGTTAGCCCATCATTGTTGGTGATCTCCTCTGAACCAGGCCCAAACTTCTTCTTGTGATGGCCCAGGATGAGGTCATACATCTGACAGGCAGACATTTTGTTGGGTTGTAAGGCCAGAATATGGAGGATGGTGTTTCCTGCAGGAAGAGAGAGAAAAATCAGAGAACTAAGAGCAGTATAAAATATTTGAGCTATAAATATATAAAGTTTAGGAAGATGGACAGCACCAGAAGGCATAAATATATACTGTATATATGTACATACACACTATATTGTCAAAAGTATTGGGACGCCTGCCTTTACAAGCACATGAAATTGAATAGCCTCCCAGTCTTAGTCTGTAGGGTTCAATATTAAGTTGGCACACCCCTTGCAGCTTTAACAGCTTCAACTCTTCTGGGAAAGCTTACCACAAGGTTTAGGAGCATGGGAAAGTTTGACCATTCTTCCAGAAGTGCATTTGTGAGGTCGGGCACTGATGTTGGACAAGAAGGCCTGGCTCGCGGTCTCCATTCTAATTCAACCCAAAAGTGTTCTAGCGGGTTGAGGTTAGGCAGGTTCCTCCCCCCCTAACTCATTCTTGCATGTCTTTATGGACCTTGCTTTGTGCGCAGTCATGTTGGAACAAGAAGGGGCCATCCCAAAACTGTTCCCACAAAGTTGGGAGCATGAAATTGTCCAGCCTGAAAAACAACCCACACCATAATCCCCCCTCCACCAAATGATTTGGAACAATGACAATGCAGAAAGCAAGGTCCATATAGACATGGATGAGTGAGTTTGGGGTGGAGCAACTTGACTGGACTGCACAGCGTACTGACCTCAACCCAATAGAAACCTTTTTGATTAATTAGAGTGGAGACTGCGAGCCAGGCCTTTTCGTCCAACATCAGTGCCTGACCTCACAGATGTACTTCTGGAAGAAGCTGTTATAGCTGCAAAGGGTGGGCCAACTCAATATTGAACCCTATGGACTGAGACTGAGATGCCATTAAAGTTCATGTGCGTGTAAAGGCAGGTGTCCTAATACCTTTGGTAATATAGCTTCTTTGCAAAATAGCTCAAGCTCTGTCAGATTGGACGGAGAGCATCTGTGAACAGCAATTTTCAAGTCTTTCCACAGATTCTCAATTGGATTTAGGTCTGGACTTCGACTGGGCCATTTTAACACATGAATATTGCTTTGATTTAAACCGATTCGATTGTAGCTCTGGCTGTATGTTTAGGGTCGTTGTTCTGCTGGAATGTGAAACTGTGCCCCAGTCTCAAGTCTTTTGCTTACTCTAACTGGTCTTCTTCTAATATTGCCCTGTATTTGGCTCCATCCATCTTCACATCATCTCTGATCAGCTTCCCTGTCCCTGCTGAAGAAAACCATCCCTACAACATGATGCTGCCACCACTATGTTTCACAGTGGGGATGATGTGTTCAGAGTGATGTGCAATGATAGGTTTCCACCACACATAGCGTTTTGATTTTAGGCCAAAAGGTTAAATTTTGGTCTCATCTGACCAGAGCACCTTCTCCCCTTTGTTTGCTGTGTCTCCCACATGGCTCCCACATGGCTTCTCGCAAACTGCAAGCTGGACTTTTTATGGCTTTCCTTCAACAATAGCTTTCTTCTTGCCACTCTTCCATAAAGGCCAGATTTGTGGAGTGCATGACTAATCATTGTTCTGTGGACAGATTCTCCCACCTGAGCTCCTCCAGAGGTACTATGGGCCTCTTGGCTGCTTCTCTGATTAATGCTCTCCTTGCCCGGACTATCATTTTAGGCATACAGCCATGTCTTGGTAGGTTTGAAGTTTTGCCATACTCTTTCCATTTTCGGATGATGGATTGAACTGTTGTCCGTGAGATGTTCAAAGCTTGGGATATTTTGTTATAACCTAACCCTGCTTTAAACTTATCCACAACAGTATCCCTGACCTGTCTAATGTATTTTTTTTGGCCTTCATGATTCTGTTTGTTCACTAAGGTTTACTAACAAACTTCTGAGAGCTTTACAGAACAGCTGTATTTATACTGAGATTAAATTACACACAGGTGGACTCTATTTTCTAGGTGAATTCTGAGGGCAATTGGTTACGCTAGAGTTTAGTTAGGGGTATCAGAGTAAAGGGGACTGAATACAAATGCACGCCATTCTTTTCAGATATTTATTTGTAAAAAAAAAATTGAAAACCATTTATCATTTTTCCTCCACTTCACAATTATATGCCACTTTGTGTTGGTCTATCACAGAAAAGCCCAATAAAATACATATACGTTTTTGGCTGTAACATGACAAAATGTGGAAAATGTCAAGGGGGTATGAATACTTTTTCAAGGCACTGTATATACAGTATCTCACAAAAGTGAGTACACCCCTCACGTTTTGTAAATATTTTATTATATCTTTTCATGTGACAACACTGAAGAAATGACACTTTGCTACAGTGTAAAGTAGTGAGTGTACAGCTTGTATAACAGTGTAAATTTGCTGTCCCCTCAAAACAACTCAACACACAGCCATTAATGTCTAAACTGCTGGCAACAAAAGTGAGTACACCCCTAAGTGAAAATGTCCAAATTGGGCCAATTAGCCATTTTCCCTCCCCAGTGTCATATGACTCATTAGTGTTACAAGGTCTCAGGTGTGAATGGGGAGCAGGTGTGTTAAATTTGATGTTATCGCTCTCATTCTCATACTGTTCACTGGAAGTTCAACATGGCACCTCATGGCAAAGAATCTGAAGATCTGAAAAAAAGAATTGTTGCTCTACATAAAGATGGCCTAGGTTATAAGAAGATTGGCAAGACCCTGAAACTGAGCTGCAGCAAGGTGGCCAAGACCATACAGCGGTTTTACAGGACAGGTTCCACTCAGAACAGACCTTGCCATGGTCGACCAAAGGAGTTAAGTGCACGTGCTCAGAGGTTGTCTTTGGGAAATAGACGTATGAGTGCTGCCAGCATCGCTGCAGAGGTTGAAGGAGTGGGGGGGTACAGCCTGTCAAAGCTCAGAATATACACCACACACTGCATCAAATTGGTCTGCATGGCTGTCGTCCCAGAAGGAAGCCTCTTCTAAAGATGATGCACAAGAAAGCTTGCAATCAGTTTTCTGAAGAAAAGCAGACTAACAACATTACTGGAATCATGTCCTGTGGTCTGATGAGACCTTGATTCAGATGGTGTCAAGTGTGTGTGGCGGTAACCAGGTGAGGAGTACAAAGACAAGTGTGTTTTGCCTACAGTCAAGCATGGTGGTGGGAGTGTCATGGTCTGGGGCTGCTGAGTGCTGCTGGCACTGGGGAGCTACAGTTCATTGAGGGAACCATGAATGCCAACATGTACTGTGACATACTGAAGCAGAGCAGGATCCCCTTCCTTTGGAGACTGGGCCGCAGGACAGTATTCCAGCATGATAATGACCCTAAACATTACCACTGCCTTGCTAAAGAAGCTGAGGTTAAAGGTGATGGACTGGCCCAGCATGTCTCCAGACCTAAACCCTATTGAGCATCTGTGAGACATCCTCAAATGGAAGATGAAGGAGCCCAAGGTCTATAACATCCACCAGTTCCGTGATGTCGTCATGGAGGAGTGGAAGAGGACTCCAGTGGCAACCTGTGAAGCGCTGGTGATCTCCATGCTCAGGAGGATTAAGGCAGTGCAGGAAAATAATGGTAGCCACACAAAATATTGACACTTTGGACCCAATGTGGACATTTTCACTTAGGGGTGTACTCACTTTTGTTGTTATACAAGCTGTACACTCACTACTTTACATTGTAGCAAAGTGTCATTTCTTCAGTGTTGTCACATGCAAAGATATAATAAAATATTTACAAAAATGTGAGGGGTGTACTCACTTTTGTGAGATACTGTATATGATGGGTAATATTAAATACAACATTTAAATGGTAACTCCATTATCATTACCATTACCATTGCGACACAAGTCATATTGTAATTGAATGTTATTAAAAATTACCTTTCCTTTTCAATCTGCAGCTGCTGTAATTTTTTGGAAATGCAATGCAATATGGCTACCAGGAGGTGTTTTGTACATAGAATGTGTACAGAACGCCCCCTAGAAACATAATTTTCTGCTTTTACTGATTGGCTCACTGATTTTCCTAGAAGTCTGCCTAAGATACAAGTCAGTTTTTAGGCTTCCCCTGCAACAAAAATTTCATTTTTGCTGAGATACTCCCAATAAGAACACGTCTAAAGGGATGCAGGCCCAGCAGATTTCCTCATTAGTGCTCTGCAGCTACACAGCTGGTTGATAATTATGAAACCACTCTCATTAGGACCACAGAGGAACAAACAGAGATTTCTTCAGAATAACAAAAGGTAGGAATCTGCAACAAAGGTTGTTATAACCATTGAAATGTACATAGATCACCCAGAGATGAATGTTTTTTTCTCAACAAATGTGGAGTTACACTTTAAATAATACATTTTTAAGTTTTACATGTACTGTATGTAGAAAAAAAAGAAAATGAAATAAAAAGAAAGAAGGGTCTTCCTTGATTAACAAAGTGAAAGGTTACATGGCAGTAGATCATTTCCCAGCTGTCCAGGGAAGATAAACTATTAATTTATTGTATCAGAGATATCAACCTGGGAGAGAAGTTGATAAGGTGACAAAAAGAAAAAGGGAGCATGCACTGCGACAAAAACTGGGTTTGGCTAAGCTGCATAAGAGATGTTGCTTAAAAAGTGGTACTGTGTTACATGTACATAACACTACGAAAGTGATGTCAACATTTTAGGAACATTAAGCCTTTTTCTCATGGGCACCATTCTTTTCCGCCCTCGTGAAAAGCGATACTCGGTGGATTGCTTTTCACAGGGCCATGGAGACACTTGCTCCTTTTTTTTCCAGCTGAATGACCACCGTAGATTGCACTTTAGAGGGCTAGCACTAGTGCAAATGACAGTGTTGTAGACTTAAACATCAGCAGTCAACAGCTGGTTCTTAGCAATGGCCCTTGCTGATAGCTGGGTCATAGATAATGTTTTTTTCTGGGGGGGGCTCAGCCTCGAACAACTACAGGAAAATAATTAAGTGGTGTGCTGCAACTGTCAGAGCGAATGCGCTGTGGACACTCTGGGGGTGTTTGGACCCCCCCCCCCCCCTTTATCTACACCCCTGGCTTAACAGTAATAAAAGGTGAATCCCTTCTAGCTGTAACACTGTGCAGTTATTGTTATGCAGAACTTTTTTTATTTGCCACAAGATGGCAGTGTCCCCCAACTTAGTTATCACACAGCTCCTACAGAAATGTTAGAGACTCTGGGACATGAATGCTGCAATCAGGTTTTTTGTATTCAGATCAGCTTGAGCTGAACTACAGCAACCACTGAGAACTGGCAAAGGGGGGGGGGGGGGGGTATTTCAAAAGGGAAGGAATTGGGGAGACTGTGTTGGAGGCCAGATGTGAGAGAGAGAGCAGAGTGGATCCACGGGGACCCAGGCCGGATTGGGCCGAGTCGAGAAGTAACAAAAGCCGCCAGAGAAGCTGGTCATACTGAGGAGGCAGGTAGCAGAACCTGCAGGCAGATGGACCAGGTCATCGCCACCTTCACCGCCATTCCAAAATACAAAGGGAGCCCCCCTCCCCACGGAAGGTCATCGCTTCACTCTGGTGTCCTGTGGAACTGGGTGAGAGGGTTCTTAACCCACACAATGCTGCCATTGTCTTTCATCCTGTTGTTTGCATCCAGTTGTTAGAGTCTAGAACAGTTTACAGTACTGGCCTATATCCTTAGGCACAGACACTATAACTCATCCAGTGCTACAGGCTAACCTCCTTACCGCCTTAATTAACACTGCAGAATACCAGGATTCAGTTTTTTGCTTCCCTGTGAGGCAGGAATTTCACACACACGCCCTACTTCAGACTTGAGCCGATCATAAAAGAAATTAGTAGGTTTCCATTTAGTGACATACTCCAGCTGAAACTTGTTTCCCCTTTTTTTCAAAGCAATTTCTGTGACCATTTGACATCCCTAAAGCAATACTTAATTAGACATCCTTAAAGTGATACTTTACTTTAATCTGACATCCTTAAAGTGATACTTTACTGTAATCTGACATCCTTAAAGTGATACTTTACTTTAATCTGACATCCTTAAAGTGATACTCAGCCCTACCAGTGTTTATTAAAAGGGACCTCTGTTGCCACTTTATTATCCTTTGAGCAACTAAGTTTTCTTCAAAGAGACTAAATCTCTACTGTGCACCAGCGCAAGGGCCTCAACTATCCGGCAGAAGAGTTCTTCATATGCTTGGGGTAGCTACCAAGAATTTACTTGCCTAAATTTCTGAGAGTTAAATCCTGAATCTTTCTCATCCTACTTGGTAACGTGGGTAAAATTCTTCGGTTTGGGAGCTCACATTCAAATCTTCAGTCCTTCAGGATGGGTGGGAGTGGCTTAAAGTTGTACTGTATTGTGTTATATTGCCTTTTCCTTTGAGGTTTTGCCATTTGAAAGACTCAGCCAAGTGTTCTCTTTTGCCTGTTTTGCCATTTCTGTGAAACTAATACAAGTTAAACATTTATCTTATCTGTGTACATGTTTATCCTTTGTGTGATGCCAGGGAGTCACCTCGCCAAGGTATTTTAGTGGTGTTATCAGGGGCAATACTCTGCTCAGGGCTTAGTAGTGAACGGGGTACCCAAAATACTCAGCAGCTCCTAAGGGGGTAGTGCTACACAGGTTTAGCTGTTTTTGCATCATTACATTGGTCCAGCTTGGACCAATGTAAGTATGCGTGATCAATACCTAGACGGTTCCTGTGGAGACTGGAAATCACTGGAAATGTCACTGACAGCCAGCAGTTCTAGCCTATACCCCAGTTGGGACCAGAGAGAACTGGTGATTTCTGGTGCCATTTTAGAACAGCACATGAGACTCAAGTGGTTAAAGATCTGAGAGCAGAAAGACATATAAGCAGTTACAGAATAAAATACATTGTGCAGCAGATTAATAAACTGAACCATGGGAATCTTTGGCCTCTGCATCGGCTCCATGTTGTAGTAATAATCGGACCAATTCTGCATTCCCCACGCAGGCAGCAAAGGAAAGAACGTGTTCTCCTGTCCAAAGAAATAAAGAACTATTAACTTTTGGCACTTCATAATATTACTGGGTTTATTTAGGTGTGTATGTCAACCCAATCACACATGTCTCACATAAGATTTACCATGTTAATGCAAGTTCAGGATTTTTTTTATACCTATAGTATAATTTTTTGTATAAATTTAAATACCTTTACTTTACTTCCTGCATTGTCACATAAGCTTTTATTGGAGATTAAAAATGTCCTTTTCAACACATTTTACAGGTATGGTCCACTTTTGGAAACCCTCCCTGAGAAATGTCATGAAGCAATTGTTGGAGTGCATGTCGACTGCAAATGCTTGCAAATGCCTACAAAGAGGAGGCAGCACTAAGGTGCAACAAAGGATGAAAAATGGTGAAAACAGTATTTTAATGAAAAGATGGCAATGTTTAGGATGCACGGTGCTGAAGCAAACTAAATATTACTCAAATAGGGTTTACATTTTAATGAACACACCACTGTATTAAATTCCCCTGGAACCTTAGTGGCAACCAAGTCCCTCCCTTGCTGTTCAATTGTAAAATGTCCGGGCTTTGGTGGTTATTAGAGAATCTTGCATTTGACAGTTAAATGACAGGAGCATGTTTTACTGTTAGGAAGTGCTTGGCTAAACTTTGACTTGTGCATGCCCCATGTATAGGCTAAACCAGGGGGCTCTAAACTGCAGCCCACAGGTCGGATGTGGCCCTTTGCTTGCCTTTATCCGGCCATTGGGGTACTATTTCTTCAACTAATACAAGACACTATGCCTTCTACTGACACCAAAGACAGAGCACTAATCCTTCCACTGACACCAATGATGGGGCACGATTCCTCCCAATGACTCCAATAATGAGGCACTATTCCTCCCACTGAAGCCAATGCCTATGGCAATATTTATTCCCACTGATGCCAGGGCAATTTCGAAAAGTTTGGAGAACCCTGGGCTAAACTATCATTTGTGCAGGTCCTATGTATAGGCTAAACCGTGACATGTGCAGGCCTCATGTATAGACTAAAACATGACATGGGACCTTAATAGGCCCCACTTATAGACTAAAACGTAACCTGTACAGGCCTCATGTATAGGCTCAACTTTGACTTGTTCAGGCCCCATGTATTGGCTAAACCTTGACATGTGTAGACCCCATGTATAGACTAAATCATACCTTTTGCAGGCCTCATGTATAGGCTAAACCTTGGCTTGTGCAGGCCCCATGTGTAGGCTAAACCTTGACTTGTCCTATCTATAGGATAAACGGTTAAAGTAGAATTCCAGGTATTCCTATTTTTACATTTTTACATTGGTCAAGCTACCACCAATAATGGGATATTATTCCTCTCACTGACACCGATAATGAAGCACTATTTCTCCGCCTGACGCCAATGCCTAGGGCATTGTTTACTCCCACCGATGCCAGGGCATTTTCTACTCCCACTGCCTAATGTCTGCCCCCCCCCCTAAAGTTTGAAGGGAAGTAAACTGGCCTTTTGTTTCAAAAGTTTGGAGGCCCCTGGGCTAAACTATCATTTGTGCAGGTGCCATGTATAGGCTAAACCATGACTTGTGCAGACTCTGACATGTATAGGCTAAAACTTGACATGTGCAGACCCATGTAAAGACTAAAACTCAACTTGTGCAGGCCTCATGTATAGGCTAAACCTTGGCTTGTGCAGGCCCCATGTATTGGCTAAAGCTTGACATGTGTAGGCCCCATGTATAGACTAAAACTTAACTTGTGCAGGCCTCATGTATAGGCTAAACCTTGGCTTGTGCAAGCCCCCTGTGTAGGCTAAACCTTGACATGTGCATGTCCTATATATAGGATAAACTTTGACTTATGGAGACCACATCCAAAGGATAAAGGATAAGCCCTGACTCGTGAATTCACCATGTTTAGGTTAAATCCTGATTGTGCAGGCCCCATGTATAGGCTAAACCTTGACTTATGCAGGCCCTGTGTATAGGCTAACCTTTGACTTGTGCAGACCCCATGTGTAGGCTAACCTTTGACTTGTGCAGACCCCATGTATAGGCTAACCTTTAACTTGTGCAGACCACATGTATAGGATGAACCTTGGCTTATGCAGACCCCATATATCAGCTAAAACCTTGACTTGTGCAGACCCATATATAGGCATAACCTTGACTTGTGCAGACCCATGTAAAGGCTAAACCAGGGATATGCAATTAGCAGACCTCCAGCTGTTGCAGAGCTACAACTCTCATGAGGCATAGCATAACTCTGACAGCCACAAGCATGACACCCAGAGGCAGAGGCATGATGGAACTTGTAGTTTTGCATCAGCTGAAGGTCCACTAATTGCATAACCCTGGGCCAAACCTTGATTTTTGCAGGTCCCTTATATAAGCTAAACCTTGACTTGTGCAAGCTTCAAGTATAGCCAATGTGACTCTACATAGAGTGATCTAAAAAAATAACACCTGTGACTGTAAGGTGCTTTTACTAGTGCAGGCTAGTTACCTCAAAATATTTTAGGCCAGATCAGGTTTGATTTACAGTGTATGTAAAATGGAAAATTAACTTCTCAATTCGATCCGTTTAGTCGTCCTGCCAGAAAACTTGTGAGCTGATATTCCTGTGCTCTCTGCCTTATCTGTTTTTCATTTTTGTCTTTTTTCATATCTTTCTCTGTTTTGTTCTTATGCACCCTCTATATCTAAAGATGGATAATTTTCAATACATATTACATCAACAAATGTGACATCAAATCCCCACCCCCCTGCCTTCTGAAACTCAGAAATGCCGTGTAAACTGGGTAGTTTGAAATGTTATAGAGGAGAGAAGACTGCAAATAAAAAGGTACAACTTATGTAGGAGGATTCATTTAATCTCTGTGTATCACCTGAGGCCAGTCACTTCAGTAGGTATATGTAAGGGTTTACAACCACTTTAAATCTGCCCACATCTTTCTGAGGTTTTTATTTTTTTTATTTTATGATGACTCATAAAAAAATTACAAAAATAAATTAGCAGCTTTTATTGCATATTTTGTTTTCTAAATTTCACAAATGTTTGATACCTCATAGAATGTCGCCTGCCTTATCTTATATAAATTAGTACTGCAGTTCCTAAAAAAACCTAAGAAAAAACATTGCACATGCTTGAATAAAAACAGCAGAACGAAATCTTAGATATTCTGTCATTCAGCCAAATCAGCATTGTTTTACTGCAGACACAATTCTTCAATATATTTATGCATTCTTTTTTTTTCATACAAAATATGCTGACTCTTCACCAGATCAAAAGTCTTGAAGATAGGAGCCAATAAATTGCTGTAATTAGGACAGGGATTTGATAACAAGCTTGAGTTATACGCATAAAGCACAAACCCAGTCAAAATGCATTTTTGTTTAGGATGGAGATGGATCAGGACCTCTGTCAGGTTTTTATTGTGAAAGAAGAATTCCAGGTATTCCTATTTTTACATATTTACATTGGTCAAGCTTGGACCAATGTGACTATGCATGTACCATACCTGACCAATCCCTGTGGAAGCTGGAAATCACTGTATTAAGCAACACTACTCCAATGATCTCCACTAGCTTCCAGGTCCCGTGCCGAGTGGCTGCCCTGCCACATTATAAACACAGGAGGTTGCACAGGTGCCATTCAAAGAGCGCTTTGCATCTTCACAATAATGCTAAGCGTCCTCTGATTGGATGACGTGGAAAGGCAGGACGGTGCCACAATCTCCATCTCATCCAATCAGAAAATGCTTTGCATTCATTCACAAAAAAATGTTCTTGAATGACACCCTTGCTGAGGGGACAATCACCTGTGTTCAGTAAACAACAGTTAAAGCCACTCAACACAGGACACTAGTGGAGATCACTGGAGTAGCGGTGCCAACTACATTGATTTCAAGCTTCTAGGTGGATTGGCCAGGAATGGTATATGCATAGTTACATAGCACATGAAGGACCAATGTAAAAATATCCATACCTGGAATTATTTTTTAAATCCAAGGGTAGTAGGCTAATAAAGCTCCGAATGCAAATCTTGAGAATCTAAAATCATTAAATGTTCTACTGGTGGCAACAAGAAAAGCAAAGGACATCCAATGCATTTTGGAGGCCACAAAATCCCTCTTCATCAGGGTTGAGCAGAACAGCACAACATTATATGGACCTGAAAGTGATCCTATGCAGATTTGTCTGAAGGCAGGGGATATTAGGGAGAACAATCAGTGGTTGCGTTCAAAGCAAAATGGCAAGGGGCCCTGATCTGCATAGGAGCCCTTCCGAGTTCAGTCTTCATGTCACCAACCAAACAATTGAAGATTTTGGACTCATGATTTTCATTTGGTAATTTTGTTGACCTACTACCCTTGGATTGCCAAATTCAGTTGAATCCTCTCTTTTAAGGGGGGTAAAATGTTTACTCATCAGTAAAGAGACATTTTTCTGCACCCCAGTTCCTATGTTTTTGTGCATAGTTGAGTCACATAGCCTTGTTTCCATGTTCTATGAAAGAAAACATAGGAACTGGGGTGTAGAAAAATGACAGCAGGTGCTCCAGACTGATGATGGTGAGCTGTCAAGCCAAAGTCATGACTATGTTCACCTTTTATAATCTATTGAAAATGTATATCCAGCCCCTTAATATCACCTGTTCTTAAAAGAGGAGCTACAGTGTCCCTACAAAAAAATTAGAAGCAGCTACAAATACTGTAGCTGCTGACTTTTAATAGGGACACTTACCTGTCCAGGGATCCAGCAATGACCTCACCCGAGCCGATTCTTCAATAGGCTTTGGGTGCTCTTTTTAGAAGCTGCTACAGGGATACAAATATAACAAATCCCTTTCAATGGTTTATTTAATATGAAAAAAGGGAGAAAATAAAAGAATTGAATTGCTAGGGTTTATTTACTTTTTAGGCCCACAATCTATCTATAAGTGAAACCTCAATTTGGGGTAGAAAACAGGAAAGTATACCCTGACTCACCATAATAGAAGGAGTTGGGTTTGAGCTGGAAGTACGTTCCGACTGCCCGTGGAATGGACACACTGGCACCATTTCGTATCAGCTCTTGCACAATTGCCAGATTCTGACGCATTACAGCAATGTGCAGCGCTGTCTGACCTGCCAAGACACAAGAAAGGAGGAAGTTGTGAAAAAAAAAAACTGATATCATATTTTTCAGATCTGTCAGTGAGTATTTGGTGGATTTTTCCTAGATTTGGAGAGACTGGGGAAGAGTTAAAACATAGCGTATTTTGCTATCTGTGTCTCTTGGTGGAAATATTTTCCCTCACTTCTTGTCCCAGAAATATGTTAGGTACAGGGGTGTAACTACAGATCATGGGGCCCCATAGTAAGATGTTTATGGGCCACCCCAGTGACCACCCTACTGTCTTTGTATGTCTAAATCAAGGACAGGTAGATGGAAAACCTTCCCTGGGCTCTGGCTCCCTTGTGTATGGCAAGGGGTCTACATGATTACCATGCAACAAGGTTTTTGCGCCCCCCCCCCAGTACATTGGCTCCAAGCTGGGCCTGTCAGAGGCTGACAACCCAACATTCTCTACACTACAAGGTAACAGATTTTCCACAGATCTGATTCAAACAGGAGACCCGACACAACTCCCACTCCTTCTCCCAACCACCACCAGTCTCCTGCTTAAGCCAGCTCCCATACTTACTTTTTGTTACCCAGGTATAGGCCACTGGAATGACAAGGCTCAGTCTGCTTTTTTTTTATTGTTTTCTACACGTGCAACAGGCATTATAGTCCATTACTTCATGGTTCAGACATGGATATTTAGGTACAATACCCACTCCCAGGTTTTCTCTCTTTTAGAGCATTTGAGCTTCTTAGCATATCACAAAGGGGAAAGTTCCACAATGTTCCTCCAGGAGGGAAGCCCATATAAATTAGTCTACATTTTAAAGATGCAGGTCCTAGAACTCCCACAGGCAGGGCTTGACAAATTTGCTTGCAATCTAGGAGCCAGCTAAAAAAGTTAGGAGCCAGGTTTTTTTTTTTTTTTTTAAACGACCGACAAAGCTTTATTTTCAATATAAAAATTAACCAATCTTAAATTTACACAGAGACGACTAGAACTAATGTGACTGCTTTTATTTCCTGCCATGCAGGGACACAAGACCACCATATTCTAACTAAGGGTCCAATCAGGTCCGCCTAAAAAACTGACAGGCGAACCTGATCAGACAGCCCGAGTGAAAGGGGCCAAGCAGGGAGATGACAAATAATAAATTCATTTTAATTAACCACTTCCTTCTTGCAGGACGACTATATACGTCCTGTCTTTGAAGAGAAATACCGTTGTTATGGTAGCAGCTAGCTACCATAACCCCGGTATTCTCTTCAAGAGCCGGCGGTTCTCTTTCAGATAAAAGTGGTCTCTGCAGCAGATTAGCAGCGAGATCACTTTTATCGGCGGCAGGAGAGGGCCCCCCCTACCGCCGCTCTCCGGTGCCCTTCACCGCTTACCGTGGCCGTCGGTAACGGCGGAGGCGATCCGGATCTGTCCCTGGCCTGACATGGAGACAAGTGAGAGGAAGATGGCCCCCCCGCCCATCTCCAAGTCATTGCAGGGCGGAAGCGACGTCAAATCGTCACTTCCACCCATAGTTCTTAAAGGGACATTTTATTATTTTTTTTTTTTCAAATGACAATTTTTTTTTAATGCATTTTAGTGTAAATATGAGATCTGAGGTCTTTTTGACCCCAGATCTCATATTTAAGAGGACCTGTCATGCTTTTTTTCTATTACAAGGGATTTTTACATTCCTTGTAATAGGAATAAAAGTGACTTTTTTTTTTTTTTTTTTTAAAGAACAGTGAAAAAATAAAAGTTAAAATAAATAAGAAAAAAAAAAATTTAAATGTGCCCCATCCCTTGTAATAGAAATAAAAGTGACACAATTTTTATTTTTTTTTAAAAACAGTGTAAAAATAAAAAAGTAAAATATATAAGAAAAAATAATAATTTTTTTAAATGCGCCCCGTCCCGCCGAGCTCACTTGCAGAAGCGAACGCATATGTGAGTAGCGCCCGCATATGAAAGCAGTGTTCAAACCACACGTGAGGTATCGCCACGATCGTTAGAGCGAGAGCAATAATTCTAGTCCTAGACCCCCTCTGTAACTCAAAACATGCAACCTGTAGAATTTTTTAAACGACGCCTATGGAGATTTTAAAGGGTAAAAGTTTGTCGCCATTCCACGAGCGGATGAAATTTTGAAGCGTGACATGTTGGGAATCAATTTACTCGGCGTAACATTATCTTTCACAATATAAAAAAAATTGGGCTAACTTTACTGTTTTCTTATTTTTTAATTAAAAAAAGTATTTTTTCCCAAAAAAGTGCGCTTGTAAGTCCGCTGCACAAATACGGTGTGACAGAAAGTATTGCAATGACCGCCATTTTATTCTCTAGGGTGTTAGAATAAAAAATATATATAATGTTTGGGGGTTCTAAGTAAAGGGAAGGAGATGAGCAGGCAGTGAAAACAGGTAGGGAAAGCTCCATTAGCATTGGTGGATGTCTTGTCATACCAACGGCCACCACCAGAGGGCGCCCGATTGCAGAAGGAACCAGGAACCATAGGACTGCAGTAGGCCGCAAAGCCGGGGCCTCAATTACCGGCGCGGCCCAGCGCGATCGCGGCGGGAGGGGGGGTGTCGAACGGACACAGGATACCCCAGCTGTGCCGCCCCAGGTGCCAGGTCGCTAATTCTAGTCGCAAATGCGACCTGGCGCCCGGGGTTTGTCGAGCCCTGCCCACAGGGGCCTAAAAAATACCCACACTCAGTACTTGCCTCTTTATTCTAATGCCATGCCACTATTCTGGACTCTACGTCTCTCTCTATTTTATATCTAAAACTAGGAAGGAGACAGAGACCTGTAGAGTGGAAAGTGTGATGCCAGGGGAGAAGTGGTAGCCAGGACTGGAAGGGAATGCAAAGTGCAGCATTTATAAACTAGTGTAAGTATTTTTGAAAACAAAAATCTTTGGCATAGGCCAGCAGATGACCCAGCCCACCAGACTCCACTTGTAACGAGCCCCTGCTCGCTCGGTTCCACTCTCCCGATACTCCTCTGTGGCTATTGAATCAGATTGAAGATCGCAACGTCTCATGGTTCGGTCATCTGATGCTCCGGGAATCGAACTACAGCTATGTGCCGTTCTAATCCAGTTGTGATAGCTCAGAACAAACACCAGGCAGGCTGTATGTAAGTTCAAACAGGAATCTCACTTTTATTGGATGCACACAACACACTTTTATACACAGCAGTTTGAATACCCCGCCCCCAACAATCACTTTCCTATTGGTCAATTGTAAAGTGCACTTTAGTCCTCAATTAGGTCCTCTTGGCCATGCAAATGAGGACTTGGAACAGGGTCCACAAGGATTGGTCCGATAGCTTGAATAGGAGGACTGATTGTGTAATGACACAGAGAAGCCCCAGGGGGTAATTAAAGTACATAAACAAACAGTCAAACACAGAAGAATGAGTTAGTTCCAGACTATGGAGCCGTCTGGAGGGGGTTAGCCTTAAAACAGGGCAGAACCCCTCCACTGTATAAATAAAATCAAAGGAGAAATACTTCAGTATTCCAAGCTTCATGACACCACTTATAACTGAAAAATTATATTTGGGTTGATTGGCCCTTTAGAAGATGAAATGTCCACATTATGCACCTATCCACACTTACGTCCATAATACAATACAATACTATGAATAAATTACCCCTTATCATGCATCTGCAAAGGTTCTCATATATCCAAGTCATGGTATAGCTTGTTGTGGTTATTCATATTCAACTAGACCTGTTCTGTAATGTAAAGCCCAACTGAATGTGACCAGTGACAATTCGTTTAAAATTCTGACTTAATGAGCCAGTAATGGTTCCTTTAATTACCTTTGTAAAGGTCGGAGGTCATGCGCTGGTTGACAAGCTCTGGCGTATGTTCCAAAAGAATCTTCACAGACTTCAGGTTATCGTGGAGCACAGCGAGATGTAGTGCAGTCTCTCCAACGGCACCTAGTAGAAAGTCCATCATTGTGAGACAGCTCTTATTAGCAATGATAAACATTGCATATTTTTTTTTCTCATCTCATTTCGGTTTATAATTATATATGGGAAACTTGAACTGACCCAGCATATTCTTTGTGAACAAAAAAAAACGTAGTGTCAAAGCTGTTAAACTTCACCTTTCTTTGGCGTGTATTCTTTATTTCCTTATTTTAATGTCACCCCAAAATCTATTTTGCATGTTTGGCACAGAACCTGGAAGATTGTTGCAATTACTGTAGTAGGCCAACCACTACAGTGGTTGTCAAAACCGCCGCGTTTTGGCAAGAGCCTTAGTCGTAGCTAGTTTGAAACAGATATGGCAAGATATATATATATATATATATATATATATATATATATATATATATATATATATATATATATATATATATATATATATATATACTCACATACATACACTCTGTTTCAAACTAGCTACGACAAAGGCTCTTGCCGAAACGCGTCAGCTTTATTGTTTTATTGTCACTCTGATGTACCAATAAACGACACTTCAAAGATTACAGTTTTGCCAGCTCTTCTTATTGCTGTTGCATTGGAGTGTGTTGGGACACATCGAACCTGTGAGTGGACCTGGTGTATGGATTGAGTTGTCCCTGCAGAGAACGCTGTTACCTTTCTTCTTTTCCACTGACGGTTCCCCTTAACAGGAATGGCAACGGCAGCACCCGACAGCCGATCTGAAAATCGTCTGGGGTGTCGACATCGTGGGAACCCTGGACAGTTCAGTGTCCTAATATTAAAAGTCAGCAGCTACAGTATTTGTAGTTGCTGACTTTAAATTTTAATTTTTTTGGGGGGGCTGGACCTCCTCTTTAAGAATATACTTAGAATTCAGTAGACGTGCAATTAGTTTTGGTCCGAATCCAAATTCAGACACATTTTTTGGTTATTCAGAGATTTGAATGTATCCGAACCCTCTGAATCAAATAGTAATGAATAGTAATGAATTTAGTTCAAATTCTTTAACCACTTCAGCCCTGGAAGGATTTGCCCCCTTCCTGACCGGGGCAGAGGTTCACCTTTCAGCAGGACAACGCCCATAAACATACAGCCAGAGCTTCAATGGAATGGTTTAGATCAAAGCATATTCATGTGTTAGAATGGCCCAGTCAAACTCCAGACCTGATTCCAAATGAGAATCTGTGGTAAGACTTGAAAATTGCTGTTCATAGATGCTCTCCATCCAATCTGACAGAGCTTGAGCTATTTTGCAAAGTAGAATGGGCAAAAATCTCTAGATGTGCAAACATAGGTGTGCGCAGCCTATTGCATTAGGGTGTGCACCCCAAAGCTCAAACACACACTATCAATCACTCACGATGTTCACTCAGAAAGAGAAGGGGCCAGTAAATTACATGTTTACTGGCCACTTCCCCCACTCATCCCCACAGCATCAGTCAGCAGGAGAGGAGAGGAGAGGAGGGAAGCCAGAAGCACTGTGGGGAGAAGGGGGGGGAGCCAGGGCAGTAGGGGGAATTTGTGCTGCACAGGGTGATTAGGGTGTGCCCGCGCACGCCTATGTGTGCAAAGCTGGTAGAGACATCCACAAAAAGACTTGCAGCTGTAATTGCAGTGGAAGGTGGTTCTACAAAGTATTGACTCAGGGGGGCTGAATACAAATTCACGCCACACTTTTCACATATTTATTTGTAAAAAAAAATTGATACCCATTTATCATTTTCCTTCCACTTCACAATTATGTGCCACTTTGTGTTGGTCTATCACATAAAATCCCAAAAAATACATTTACGTTTTTGGTTGTAACATGACAAAGTGTGGAACATTTTAAGGGGTATGAATACTTTTTGAAGGCACTGTATTGTTTAAAATTCTATGGCCAGCTTAGGATTATACTAGATACAACTACGTAGGTATGAATTGTTGATTTTTGTGGATCTTTTCGTGGTCTTACCAAATAACCAGGATGAAGTACTTACCTCTTTGCAGTGGGTCAGTGGTCTCCAATGCCAGCAGCTTCTTGAGAGCCTTGGTGCGATTACTCTGTGCATATTTAAGGAGGGGCAGCTCCTGAATCCTGTGGGAACAGATTGCATTTATTGTGTGCACAGGATGCATATAGTCGCAGAAAAGTCATTAGTAAAGAGAACAGAAAGGAAATGTAAGAAATGGTAGCAGATAATATTTTTTGGGGGTTGTGATATCTTAGACATTTCAGTCTCTCAACTTTTTTTTTCCCCCTGAGGGAACCCTTATAATAATTTTCAGGGCTCAAGAAATCCCTGCTAGAAAAGATCATAGATTTTAACACCTATGTCCACTTGACCGCTTTAAGATTTACCCCCTTCATGACCAGGCCAATGTTTGCAATACAGCACTGCGTACCTTTAACTGACAATTGCACAGTCATGCAATGCTGAACATATATGACATTTAAGTCATTTTTGTTCCCCCAGAAATAGAGATTTATTTTGGTGGTATTTGATCACCACTAGGTTTTTTATTTTTTGTGATGTAAACAAAAAAAGGCCTGACAATTTTGAAAAAAAAAATATATATTTTTTTTACTTTCTACTATTAAACATATCTAATAAAAAAAATGTAAAAATCAAATTTCTTCAAAAATTTAGGCCAATATATATTCTGCTACGTATTTTTGGTAAAAAAAAAATCCCACGCAGCGTATATTGATTGGTTTGTGCAAAAGTTATAGCGTCTACGCACTATGGGATATATGCTGGAATTTTTATTTATTTATTTAATTTTATACTAGTAATGGTGGCGATCAGCGACTTATAGCGGAACTCCGATATTGGGGTGGACAATCTGACACTAACTGACATTTTTGACACTTTTTTTGGGGAACCAGTGACACTTATAGAGTGATCAGTGCTAAAAATATGCACTGTCACTGTACTAATGAAGCTGGCTGGGAAGAGGTTAAACCTCCAGGGTTAAATGTGTGTCTAACCAGTGTTTATGTGTACACACTGCGATGCCTTTACTAAGGGAAGTGCTGGATTTTATTCCCTGCGTTGCAGGGAAACAAAATCCAGCACATCCCCCTGACAGGACAGAGCTCTGTACTGTTTACATAGGCAGAGCTCTGTCCTGTGTCTCTCCTTGCCGATCAGCAGGTGTCGGCCGGCACCCACTGATCAGCTTCTGCTGTGCCTTTTGTGCCTGCGTGCGTCCCCTATGCATAAATGCTTAATCACGTATATGTACATGATTCTGCACAGAACACCCGCCCTGTAGCAGTAAATCTGCTATAGGGCAGTCGGGAAGAGGATATAAAGGTCCTCAAACTGGGTTTCTACCCCTAAAAAAAATAATCATCAAAAAAGTAGTAATACTGTAGATAGTATTAGCATACCTCCCAACATTTTGAGATGGGAATGAGGGACACCTACTAGCAAATGTATGTAGGCATAGGACACGCCCCCTGCCACACCCCCTGAAAGGAGAATTAACCAAAAAAAAAGTTAATTAAATCCACAAGTGCTTTTTTTTTACCACTACTATTCCATTATATTGGCTTTTAAAATTTACAAATGCAGCAAATTAGAAATTGGATGAAAGGTTTATCACTGTGAAACACTTTTTGAAAGATAAAAAGTGCATTTTATATACAACTATATAGATCTGACCAAAATGAGGGACAAATGAGGGGGAGGGACATTGCTCAAAATCAGGAACAATCCCTCGAAATCAGGGACAGTTGGGAGCTATGTATTAGTTTGAGGGGGATCGTCACTATATAGCAGAAAACAGGCATCCCTCGGAAAAAAAAATGATTATTTTTCCCTCCCCCCTCCCAAAAAAAGAATGACCAGACTTAGACTACCAACCCCTTAACCACTTGCCGCCCGCCACATAGCAAAATGATGGCAACAAAGTGGTTTCATTATCCTGACCAGACGTCGTATGACATCTGGCAGGATATCAAGCTGCTGCGCACCCCCCAGGGGCGCGCATCGCGGCGATCATTGTTGTGGGGTGCCAGTCTGACACCCGCAACACCGATCTAGGTAAAGAGTCTCTGACGGAGAATCTTTACCACGTGATCAGCCGTGTCCAATCTCGGCTGATCACAGTGTAAACAGGAAGACAGACGCGAGTAGAGGAGAGCCGATCGGCTGCTCCTCTGACGGGGGGGTCTGTGCTAATCGATTATCAGTGCAGCCCCCCCAGGATGCCCACACTGGACCACCAGGGACACCACTAGGACCACCAGGGATGCCACCACTAGTCACCACCAGGTATGCCACCATAGACCAGCAGGGATGCCAATCAGTGCCCACAATGGATGCCAATCAGTGCCCACAATGGGCATCACTAATTGGCAGGCATTATTGTTTGGTACTGATGGGCATCCAAAATTCAAAATGTATAAAAAACCAAAAGGTTAACGCTGCGCTAGAAACCTAGTAATTGATTGGTAGCTATGAAGGATTAATCCTTACAACCTAAAGTATGTTAATACAAAGATAAACGAAAATCAGAGGTTTTACCCTAAATTACCAAAGCACCCAGCATCGAAAAAGTCAGACACAAACTCCAGATATTAGTAATAAAAATAATGCAGCGCTAAGGATAACCAATAAGTGAAAAAAGAAAGTGTGAATTAAAAATTATGAAAAAATTGTGAACCATAATATCATAACTGATACCATAAAAAACATACCATAAGGTTATTATGACCACTAAAGGATTGTGTATAATTAAAATACTCAAGTGATAGTGTCAAATGAACCAAAAAAAAATCATACAAAGAGTCCCATCACAAATAGTGCAATTCCAAAAAAATGATAACGTTCAGGGTGTGGCCTATGACGCTGACGTCACTACGCTGTTCCTCTCTGCTGAGCTGGATGGGAAGTGTGTGCACAGCGGGAAGCCTGCGGAGACGCCGTAACATCGTGATTGCCTTTAGACTCGCTTATTGGATTTGTTTGTAAGTGCATCTTTTATTTATTAAATTTTTACTGGTTGGAACGATTACACTATGGGAGCTTCTCTTGTTCTTATTCCCGGAGCCATACAGCTTTAGCCGCAGACCCAGATGCCGGTATAGGTTGTTGGGAAACCTCTAATCTCCCATATGCCTGGTCAGACCGTTGTGGTCTTCTGAGTCGGTAAGGAGCCTCATATTCACTTGGGTGCACTCACCTCTTGGGAGATTGGACTTTCTTATCACGGATTCTGGATCAGCTTTTTTTATGCTTATGAACTTTATAATTTTTTTGGAATTGCACTATTTGTGAAGGGACTCTTTGTATGATTTTTTTGGTTCATTTGACACTATCACTTGAGTATTTTAATTATACACAATCCTTTAGTGGTCATAATAACCTTATGGTATGTTTTTTATGGTATCAGTTATGATATTATGGTTCACAATTTTTTCATAATTTTTAATTCACACTTTCTTTTTTCACTTATTGGTTATCCTTAGCGCTGCAATATTTTTATTACTAATTGGCATCCATCAGTAACATTTTTTAGTGTATAGTGCCACCTATCAGTGCCCATCCATGCCTATCCGTGCCACTTATCAGTGCCCATCTGTGCCGCCTATCAGTGCCCATCTGTGCCACATATCAGTGCCCATCCGTTCCGCCTATCAGTGTCCATCCGTGTTGCCTTTCAATTTCCACCCGTGCCGCCTTTCAGTGCCCATCAGTGCTGCAAATCAGTGACACCTATCAGTGCCCATCAGTGCCGCCTATCAGTGCTGCATATTAGTGCCCATCATCAGTGTCCATCAGTGCCACCTCATTAGTGCCAACTCATCGGTGCCCATCAGTGCCGCCTTATCAGTGCCCGTCAGTGCAGCCCCATCAGTGCCCATGAGTGAAGGAGAAAAATTACTTATTTACAAAGTTTTATAATAGAAACAAAAAAAATTTCAGGATTTTTTTATTTGTTTAGCAGAAAATAAAAATCCCAGAGGTGATCAAATACCACCAAAAGAAAGCTCTATTTGTGGGAACAAAATGATAAAAATTTTGTTTGGGTACAGTGATGGATGACCGCGCAATTGTCATTCAAAGTGCAACAGCGCTGAAAGCTGAAAATTGGTCTGGGCAGGAAAGTGTATAAGTGCCCGGTATTGAAGTGGTTAATATAAATAGTCTCATAGAACCACATGAAATAATCAGATAGTAACCAAAATACATACATCTTTATTAATTAACACATTAAAAGCATGAACAATTAAAAAATTTTGGCCAAGGATACAAAAACATATACTGGTACCCAGGGCTTTTTTTCTCAGAGAATAGGTGCTGGAACTCCCACCTATTGAGTCACTTCTTGTCTCTGCCCCCTACCCACCTCCAAGCAACATCTCTTGGTTCCACCCCTTACCCACCTCCTAGCACCGTCTCATTCAGAGAATACAGAGCCAAGTATGATTTTGTCATGCTATGCTAAAGTAATTTGTATGCAAATTGGTAATGATAACAAGAAAAGCAGTACAATAGATCCCCTGCAGCCAGCAGCAATATACCCCCCCCCAGCAACAATAGACCCCCCAGCAACATAGGACCCCTGCAACAAAATATCGTCCGAGCAACAATAGAGCCCCGGCAGCAAGACCAGATCTCCCAGTGGCCAGCATCAATAGACTCTCCAGCAGCCAGAAACAATAGACCCCTCCATTAACAGTAGATCCCTTCCAGCAGCAGTAGATCCCCCACCAGCAATAATAGACCTCCCCAGCAACAACAGGCCACCACACAAAAAAAGATCCCCTCCAGCAACAATAGATCTTCCAGCAGCCAGCATCAGTAGACCCTCCAGCACACCACAGCACCCCTTGCCATTAGATACATTCAGTGCTGGAGGTGCCGGAACTGCGTTCCCACTGAAAAAAAAGCCCTGCTGGTACCAGTAATGCCACGTACACACGGTCTGAATTTCCGACAGAAAAAGTCAGATGGGAGCTTTTGGTCGGATAATCTGACTGTGTGTATGCCTCATCGGACTTTTTCTGTCGGCATTTCCGACGGACTTAGAGAACATGCTCTAAATTTTTCCATCTGTAATGGCGACGGAGCTTGTCCCATTGGCAAGTCCGACCGTGTGTACGTGGCATAACTGCCTCTGAATGCAAATAACCAGCATATACTTGAATACACTCCAATAGGCTGGAGAGAGTCCACTAATAAATAAATTCCATGTAAATACAAGGATCTTTTTCTCAGAGAATAGGTGCAGGTACTTCTCCCTTCTGAGTCACCCCTTGTCTCCGCCTCCTACCCACCTTTGAGCATGTTCCTTTGTACCACCCCCTAGCCACCTCCCAGTACCGACGCTTAACCAAGCATTATTTATTTTGGTGCAAAGTAATTTGTATGGAATTTGTTAATTATAACAAGAAATGCAGTAAAATAGATACCTCCAGCAATTACAGACCCCACCACCAACAAGAGATCCCCCAGAAACAATAGATGCCCCCACCAAAACAATAAATACACTTCACAACAATAGACCCCCTCCAGCAAAAATATATCTCCTAGCAGCCACATCAATAGACCCTTCAGCAGCCAGCAACAATAGAACCCTCACTCAACAGTAGACCCCCCCCCAGCAACAATAGACCCATCCCTCAAAAGTAGATCTCCCAGCAACAATGGACAGCTTTCTTAACCACTAGATGACCAGCTGCCGCAGGTTGGCTCGCCTGGGCAAATCGCTGTAGGTATACATCGGCCACTAAAAGACCACTAGGGGGCACGCATGCACGCCCGTGGTACGACAATGAGCTTGCCCAGCAGCCGCAATGTTCGCTGGGCACCCGCGATCACTCCTGAGAGTCACAGAAAGGAGATCTGTCAAGGTAAACAGACAGATCTCCGTTCTGTCAGGGGTGAGGAGACACATCTGTTGCTCATTCTAAGTATGAACAGCGATATGTCTCCTCTTTCAGGCAGTCCCATGCCCCCACAATTAGAATCACTCCCTAGGACAGGCATTTAACCCCTTGATCGCCCCCTAGTGTTCACCCCTTCCCTGCCAGTGACATTTATACAGTAATCAGTGGCTATTTTTAGCTCTGATCGCTGTATAAATGTCAATGGTCCCAAAAATGTATCAAAAGTGTCTGATCTGTCCGCCGCAATGTCGCAGTCCCAATAAAATCGCAGATCGCTGTCATTACTGGTAAAAAAAAATTAATAATAAAAATGCCATAAATATATCCCCTACTTGTAGACGCTATAACTTTTGTGCAAACCAATCAATATACGCTTTTTGCGATTTTTTTTTTTTACTAAAAATATGTAGAATACATATCGGCCTAAACTGAGGAAGAAATTCGTTTTTTTTTTAATATTTATTATAGCAAAAATTTTAAAATATTGCTTTTTTTTCATAAATGTCGCTCTTTTTTTGTTTTTAGCACCAAAAAATGCAGAGGTGGTCAAATACCACCATACGCAAGCTCTCTGAAAAAAAGGACCTCAATTTTGTTTTGGTAAAACATTGCAAGACGGTGCAATTGTCAGTTAAAGCGACGCAGTGTCATATCGCAAAAAAATGGTCTGGTCATTAAGGTGGCAAATTCTTCCGGGGCTGAAGTGGTTAACATTAGCAGGCAGTCCCAACTATAGACCCCTTCCAAGTGTAGATGGATGAAAAGATCTGGACGACCGCACACCGGAATAAATTATATTCTTCTTTTATTTGTAAAGCAGGATCATGGGGTACTTAGGACACCACTGTGGGTGGTACAGCACAACAGCTGACGCGTTTCACACTTACATGAAGTGCTTACTCATAGACCCCTTCCAGCGTCAATAGATCACCTAGCAGCCAGCATCAATAGATCCTCCAGCATGTCCCAGAACCCCCTACCATTACATACATGCAGTGCCAGAGGTGACGGAACTGCGTTTCCCCACATTCCCACTGAAAAACATCCCTGTGTATATACAGTCAGGTCCATAAATATTGGGACAGCGACACAATTCTAATCTTTTTGGCTCTATACACCACCACAAGACTTTCAGCTTTAATTTGAGGGTATTTACATCCAAATCAGGTGAACGGTGTAGGAATTACAACCGTTTTTTATATGTGCCTCCCACTTTTTAAGGGACCAAAAGTAATGGGAAAGATTAACAATCATCCATCAAACTTTTACTTTTTAATACTTGGTTACAAATCCTTTGCAGTCAATTACAGCCTGAAGTCTGGAACGCAAAGATACCACCAGACGCTGGGTTTCATCCCTGGTGATGCTCTGCCAGGCCTCTACTGCAACTGTCTTTAGTTCCTGCTTGTTCTTGGGGCATTTTTCCTTCAGTTTTGTCTTCAGCAAGTGAAATGCATGCTCAATCAGATTCAGGTCAGGTGATTGACTTGGCCATTGCATAACATTCCACTTCTTTCCCTTAAAAAACTCTTTGGTTGCTTTCGCAGTATGCTTCGGGTCATTGTCCATCTGCACTGTGAAGCACCGTCCAATGAGTTCTGAAGCATTTTGCTGAATATGAGCAGATGATATTGCCCGAAACACTTCAGAATTCATCCTGCTGCTTTTGTCAGCAATCACATCATCAATAAATACAAGAGAACCAGTTCCACTGGCAGCCATACATGCCCACACCATGACACTACCACCACCATGCTTCACTGGTGAGGTGGTATGCTTTGGATCATGTTCCTTTCCTTCTCCATACTCTTCTCTTCCCATCACTCTGGTACAAGTTGATCTTGGTCTCATCAGTCCATAGGATGTTGTTCCAGAACTGTGAAGGCTTTTTTAGATGTTGTTTGGCAAACTCTAATCTGGCCTTCCTGTTTTTGAGGCTCACCAATGGTTTACATCTTGTGGTGAACCCTCTGTATTCACTCTGGTGAAGTCTTCTCTTGATTGTTGACTTTGACACACATACACCTACCTCCTGGAGAGGTTCTTGATCTGGCCAACTGTTGTGAAGGGTGTTTTCTTCACCAGGGAAAGAATTCTTCGGTCATCCACCACAGTTGTTTTCCGTGGTCTTCGGGATCTTTTGGTGTTGCTGAGCTCACCGGTGCGTTCTTTCTTTTTAAGGATGTTCCAAACAGTTGATTTGGCCACACCTAATGTCTTTGCTATCTCTCTGATGGGTTTGTTTTGTTTTTTCAGCCTAATGATCACTTGCTTCACTGATAGTGACAGCTCTTTGGCTCCCATATTGAGAGTTGACAGCAACAGATTCCAAATGCAAATAGCACACTTGAAATGAACTCTGGACCTTTGTATCTGCTCCTTGTAAATGGGTTAATGAGGGAATAACACACATCTGGCCATGGGACAGCTCAGCAGCCAATTGTCCCATTACTTTTGGTCCCTTAAAAAGTGGGAGGCACATATACAAATGCATAATTCCTACACCGTTCACCTGATTTGGATGTAAATACCCTCAGATTAAAGCTGAAAGTCTGCAGTTAAAGCACATCTTGTTTGTTTCATTTCAAATCCATTGTGGTGGTGTATAGAGCCAAAAATATTAGAATTGTGTCAATGTCCCAATATTTATGGACCTGACTGTATATCTAGAATGCAATAGTAGGAACAGTTCCATGAGCGTGGACATAAAACCCAGCCAGCTATTAAAGGGGTTGTAAACCCTTGTTTTTTATTTTTTTTAACTACTTCCATACAGGGCATTTTCACCCCCTTCCTGCCCAGGCCAATTTTCAGCTTTCAGCATTGTCGCATTTTGAATAACAATTGCGCAGTCATACTACACTGTACCCAAATGAAATTTTTATCATTTTTTCCCCCACTAATAGAGCTTTCTTTTGGTGGTATTTGATCACCCCTGCGGTTTTTATTTCTTGTACTGTAAACAAAACAAGAGTGACAAGTTTGAAAAAACACAATATTTTTTACTTTTTGCTATAATAAGTATCCAAATTTTTTTTTTTTTAAACAAATTTTTTCCTCATTTTAGGCTGATATGTATTCTTCTACATATTTTTGGTAAAAAATATCACAATAAGCGTATATTTATTGGTTTGCACAAAAGTTATAGCGTCTACAAAATAAGGGGATAGATTTATAGCATTTTTATTATTATTTTTTTTTTACTAGTAATGGCGGCGATCTGCGATTTTTATTGTGACTGCGATATTGCGGCGGACACATCGGACAATTTTGACACATTTTTGGGACCATTCACATTTATACAGCGATCCATGCTATGAAAATGCATTGATTACTGTATAAATGTGACTGGCAATGAAGGGGTTAACCAGGAGGGGGTACTGTAGGGGTTAATGTGTTGCTAGGGAGTGATTCTAACTGTGTGGGGAGGGGATTCACAAGAGGAGGAGACCGATCGGTGTTTCTCTGTACAAGGAACACACCATCACCATCATCACGTCTCCTCCCATCTGACAGGACGTAGATCTGTGTGTTTACACACACAGATCCACAGTCCTGCTCGGTTACCGGGCAATTGCGGGTGCCCGGCGGACATCGCGGCCGCCGGGCACGCGCACCGGGCACGCGCTCGCGCGCCCCCTGGGATGCCTGGATGGCTGCGCCGTCATATGACGGCGGCCCAGGATAACAGCTGCGCCGTCATATGACGGCGGGCAGCAAGTGGTTAAATAGCAAACATATCATACTTGCAAAAAAGAATAAAGGGGAGTGGTGTGCTTATTCAATATAATGTGCCATAATATAAAATAAACAAAACTAAAATATGCAAACAAAAGTCCAAGTAAAGCCCAATGGTAGGAATCAGTTTATATAGAGATTGCTATCTCATAAAATGTAGATTGATAGGAGGAAAACAAAGCATCAACCCAACATCAGTTGTAAAATTTATAGATTGGCCGCTCACCTCCAACAATGACCAAAAGGTCATACAAGGCTCATCAGACAACAAATGGGGAATCCTGCTGGTGGATCTGTGAAGACATTCAGGTCCCAAGCGAAGACAAAATGCTGCATGGAATCTTAGTATCAAACCATCCTGAGCTCACCAATGGGTAATTCCATATATAGAGAAAAAGCTCGCTCCAGAGGATAAATACTTCTTGTGAGAATGGCATATGGAGTGGATAGCTTCCTTTCGTTGGAAGGTATACAGGTTTTGAGGTAGACAGGTGCGAATTTACTGCAAATTTACAGCGATTTTACCGCAAATTTCAGGAGTGAACGATGTGCTGCGAGTTTACTGCAAGTTCAATTGAAGCCTATGAAGATAAAATTCGCACTGCACCATAGGAATTCACATCGCACCCGCAGTCAACAAGCACAAGATCCTTTTTTTTTTTCTTGCACCAAATTCGTAACGCATAGATGTGAACCAAAGCCATGGAATACTATGCTTTTTACATGACCTGCAAATCTGTGTGTTCCTAAACGCATCAAACCCGCTGTAAATTCGCATCAGTGTGAACCCAGGCTTAAGATCATTTTTTTAATATACCATTTAAAAATGCATGAACACCAAAATATAAAAGTTAGTGTGTCCAAAACATAATTCCCGTAACACCTTAATCACATATTCACCCTCCTTCCAGGATCTACTGTATTAGTAACATACACAGCGGTACCATTACACTAATTCCTAAGCCACCCATGACCATTTTTATTTTAAATGATCTTAAATCACCTAAATTAATTTAAAGTACAAATGGTCATGATTAATTAACCAATGTCATAGTATAGCTATAGTATACTGTATGTTGCTAATAAGGGCTTGAAGGAGGGTGAATGTGTGATTAAAGGAATACAGCAATTAAGTTTTGGAACTACTGTCTATTATATTTTGGTGTTTTTATACAGTGCCTTGAAAAAACATTCATACCCCTTGAAATATTCCACATTTTATCATGTTACAACCAAAAAAACCTAAATTTATTTTATTGGGATTTTATGTGATAGAACAACACAAAGTGGCACATAATTGTGGAAGGAAAATGATAAATGCTTTTCAACATTTTTTACAAATAAATATAGAGTCAATACTTTGTAGAACCACCTTTCGCTGCAATTACAGCTGAGGTAGAGATTTTTGCCCATTCTACTTTGCAAAATAGCTCAAGCTCTGTCAGATTGGATGGAGGGCGTATGTGAACAGCAATTTTCAAGTCTTGCTACAAATTCTCAATTGGATGTAGGTCTGGACTTTGACTGGACCATTCTAACACATGAATATGCTTTGATCTAAACCATTCCATTGTAGCTCTGGCTCAATGTTTAGGGTCATTGTCTTGCTGGAAGGTGAACCTCCATCCCAGTCTCAAGTCTTTTGTAGACTCTAAAAGGTTTTCTTCTAATATTGCCCTGTATTTGGCTCCATCCATCTTCCCATCAACTCTGACCAGCTTTTCTGTCCCTGCCAAAGAAAAGTATCCCCACAACATGATGCTGCCATCACCATGTTTCACAGTGGGGATGGTGTATTGAGGGTGATGTTCAGTCAGTTAGTTTTCTGCCACACATTTTGCTTTTAGGCAAAAAAATAAAAATTATGGTATAATCTGATCAGAGCGCCTTCTTCCACATGTTTGCTGTGTCCCCCACATGGCTTCTCACAAACTGCAAACAGGACTTATTATGGCTTTCTTTCAACAATGGCTTTCTTTTTGCCATTCTTCCATAAAGGCCAGATTTGTGGCGTGTACGACTAATAGTTGTCCTGTGGACAGATTCTCCCACCTGAGCTGTGGATCTCTGCAGCTCCTCCAGAGTTACCATGGGTCTCTTGCCTGCTTCTCTGATTAATGCTCTCCTTGCCCAGCCTGTCAGTATAGGTGGACCGCCATGTTTTGGTAGATTTTCAGTTGTGCCATACTCTTTCCATTTTCGGATCATGGATCGAACAGTGCTCCGGGAGATGTTCAAAGCATGGAATTTTTTTTATAACCTTACCCTGCTTCAAACCACAAATTTATTCCTGACCTGTCTGGTGTGGTCCTTGGCCTTCACGATGCTGTTTTTTCACAAACGTTCTCTAACAAACCCCTGAGGGCTTCACAGAACAGCTGTATTTATACTGAGACTAAATTACACACAGATGGACTCTATTTACTATTTAGGTGACTTCTGAAGGCAATTGGTTCAACTAGATTTCAGTTAGGGGTATCAGAGTAAAGGGGGCTGAATACAAATGCACGCCACACTTTTCAGATATTTATTTGTAAAAAAAATTGAAAACCATTTATCATATTCCTTCCACTTCACAATTATGTGCCACTTTGTGTTGGTCTATCACATAGAATCCCAATAAAATCCATTTACATTTTTGGTTGTAACTTGACAAAATGTGGAAAATTTCAAAGTGTATGAATGCTTGTTCAAGGCACTGTAAACCCATACATTGGTGGTCAGTGGAAAATTGCCCCCTAGGGAAGACATTTTAGATTCAACACTACTGAGTTGGACACTAGGATTGGAACTGTTAGCACGGTTAGAGTAAAGGTTTCTTTTTATAGCTTTGGTGGATCATTGCCCAAGAAACCCCCGAGCAATTTCAATATGATTCCATGAAACCCTGGTTGTGAGAGGCTGTTTAAATAATATCAGCACCCAAGGCAAACATTATTGTACAGCAACTCATCAGCAATCTTCTTTGACAGATCTGGATGCAGGTATCTGACATCCATTTTGTTTCTCTATGGGTTACTGTAATTTGTACATTACCATTTCTTCCTGCCATGCCTTATTGAATAAAGATAGGTGCAAACATATAAGGGGAACCCAGATTATTTTCACATGGCCAACATGCACACTTTGACTCTGTCTTTACATACAAGGTCTCAGGGTGACATGCTTGGTTTCAGCCCAAACCCACATACTGTTCATGTCCATGGATGCTCGTCCTAGACCTCTCCTCCTCCTCATCCTACTGGTCAGTGTAGGCAGTCACGCTTGGAAAACTCACACATAGCCCTATTACATGTGGTCCAGATGGAAGCTCAAAAAGCCCAACTGTCCACCTGGGGCCCATGGAAGATGGGGGCCAGGGCCACCTGCTGCGTGGTACATGAGGGGGTTCTCGCTCTCCCTCAGCTGGGAGACTTCTATTCCTACCATCACCACCCACTCCAGAGCCAACCAGGTTTTCACCAGTAAATCACCAAAATCTTCAACTCTTAAATCACCCAACTCAGGCATTGGCTGTATTTAACACTTCACTCCCAGTTTCACACAGAGGCTTCTAGTTGCAAAAATGAATTCCTTTATTTCCTAGACATAGCAAACGTTCATTGAATGGTAATAACTTTCTAAGTAATGGCAAGACAAACACACCCTTTGTACTTTGCACAACGGTGGAATAGCAAGGGTGTGCTGATAACGCAACTTCAGTCCATAGCCTAGATTCCCATGAACTAAGGGCAAAGTCCACCACAGCCCCTCTCCAAAAGGGGAGAACACAGCTTGAACCCCTTGGCTGTACTCCCTTTCCCAGTGGGGCCAAGCAGTCTCTCTGGCTATAAAGGGGTACACCCGTGCACCATACATACTGTATACTGTCCACCAATTAAGATAAAGGCAGCGCTCTTGTGTACTATAAATTACAATACATTATTGTGTATTAATAATTTCACAACCTAATTCACATAAAAAAGTGCTCTGTGCATAAAATGAGTCCAAATAGCAAATGTGCTTTTTGACCCATCAAAGGTGTACTCTCTCCTCTGTGCCTTTAAGCATACACATCGCATTTACCAGATGTTGTTGACTTCTTAATGAAAATCAAAGTCAAATAGTGCTTTTCTGCTAGTGCGTTATGTGTTAAATAGTTGGTGGCCCTTAGTCCCCTTAAGGTTCAGCCACTGGGTCCTTTGCCTTTAAGGTCTGTAAAATGCCTTTGTCCCTTTAAAGATACTCAATAATACCCAGCATCCAAGCACTGAGAGAAAGAATAGGGAAGCCTCTTATAGTGTAGTATTTTTATTATTGATGCCTGTTATAACTAAGCAATGCATTTACATCAATAATGTAAACGGAAGCCAAAAAAGATACTCAATAATACCCAGCATCCAAGCACTGAGAGAAAGAATAGGGAAGCCTCTTATAGTGTAGTATTTTTATTATTGATGCCTGTTATAACTAAGCAATGCATTTACATCAATAATGTAAACGGAAGCCAAAAAAATGCAATTGGGAACACCGATTTGAATTCCAACATACGTTCCAGGAAGCGGAAGTGATGTCAACTACATCATCAGGAGCTGCTGTTCTCTGTTAATGTATTGCTATATTTGTTCCATAGCTGGGAAACTCTAATTGTTTCAGGCTTACCTTAACTGTAAGGCCCTTTTCACAAGGACGGACCGTCTATCCGTTTTTCTTCCATCCGTCAACGGATGACAATGCATTCCTATGGGCAAACGGATGACCATCAGTTACCATCCATTAACCTCCGCTTCCGATTTTATCCGTTTTTTTTAACGTACAAGGCTACGTCCAGATCCGTGAAAACGGATATTAACTGACGACAATGTCCATCAACGTCCGATCAGTTAGGCCCCTTTCACACGATCGGACCGTTCAGATCCGCCTGTCAGTTTTGACGGCGGACCTGAACGGGCGATCCATGTTAGCCTATGGACCGTCGGATGTCAGCGGAGACATGTCCGCTGACATCCGACCCCGTCCGATCCGCTAAAAGCAGACGTATGGGCTCTACGTCCAGATCCGTCGCTGGCGGATCGGATCGGGTGAGATCTGACAAAAACGGACACGCTGTCCGTTTTCGTCCGATCCCTCCATAGGCGGCAGCGGCGCCTGACAAGCCCCTCCCCGCTCAGTGAGCAGAGAGGGACCTGTCATCCGCCGGCTCAGCGGAGATCAACGGACAGATCTCCCGCTGAGCCGGCGGACCGAGGCGGGCTCCGTAGAAACGGAGCCCGCCTCGTGTGAAAGGGGCCTAAAGGTCCGTTTTGAAGAAATTATTTTTTTTTGTTTATCTGTGAACTCAACCTATGACCCAGGCAGTAGTTGGACAATAGGAAGTACATCCCAAGTACATCCCCAGTACATGTCCAAGAAGAAACATGGCAAGAGATGTCTCCCATGAGGAGCTTATAAACCTGGTGCACAAAAGGCCAGGCTTGTGGGACTCAACCTGTCAGGAACACAGTGACAGAGTAAGAACATAGCAACTATGGCTTGTGACATCAGATTGGTCCACCATGACTCCCAAACAGCGTGATCAACGTGGTAAGTGTTGCCCAACTGCAGCTTGCTCTCTTGTCAGTGTTTTTATGTAATCATTAGATTATGGGTTGGTTGTAAATTTTTGAATGGCATCAGGGTTTTTTTTTTAGCATTATAGCAAACTTTATTTCAGTATTCTCTGCCTCTATTATAAAAATGTTGCAATTCTTTCTCAATGGGTGTTTACAGGATTCGAAATTAACAGAAGGTGGCATTCTCTGAGAGACCGTTTTTGCAGAGATTGGCATAATGAGGCAGAGAGTGTGCAAGCGGTTCCGGAGCTACCACAATGAAAAAATCTGTCAACTTTGAAATGTTGTCCTTCCTAAGGAAAGTCATGGATGTTAGACCGTAAGTGACGTTTGTATGTTCCATCTAGAAAGTGAAAAATGTAGGTCCCCATATAGTAAGGTTTTGTGACCAAATGTTCCTACTTTTTATTGTAGTACATCATCAAACATCTCTGAGTAGAGGAGAACACTGCTAATAATGAGACAGAAGCAGTGCAGAAAGGTGAGCAAGCCGCACAAGAGGGAGAAGGCCAGTCCCAGTCTGTGGATGAGACAGCACGTCCAAGTGCACATCCAAGCTCTTCGCAAAGATCCGTACATGTAACCATACTGTTGATTACTATACTTTATCTGATGTACACCAAGGCATCATTACATTTCTCAATCGGCATATTATTCTCTACAGGTTAGTCATGACAGGCCAACAAAAATACGATCCTCGCAGCGTGGCAAAAAGCCTGAAAATCCAGAGATGGACAAAGCCATAACGTTCTTTGTGGACGAGATGACCTCCTTTAAAAGACAGGAGAGTAAAGATCCATTCTGTCATCCAAATAACTCAAATGCGTCCTTCCTGAGGTCAATTTATCATACACTTCAAAAAGCACCAACTGAGAGGCAGATGGAGATACATATTGGTATATTTAATTATGTGGGGGGATGTATTAGAGCTGCCGAGTCAGGAATGCCATTGCCCACTATTAGCAAGTATGAACCCCCTCAGAGGTTATACCGTCAATATTCCTATGAGTCCCCATGTCTTCCTGCCCAGCCATATCTACCGCCCTATCCACAGACCCCTGTGCGTGCATACAGCTCAATGCACAATACCCAGAGGCCTTCTTTTGTTTCCTCTCCTGCTCATTCCCCACAGGAAACATATCCTTAGAGTGTAAACACTAGCTCAAATTCTGCTGATGCTTATCAAGCTAATAGCCAAACCAGCTCTGGTTCTTCTTCCCAAAATTCCACTTCCTATTCCCCATCCCCCACCTCTTTTATCAGGATTTGTAACCTGGTTTTTATGTTAAACTACAAATTTTGTAGAATTTTGCATATTTTATGCTTTGTTCATCCTTTGACAAATATAAAAACAGTTAGGTGAAAAAACATTTATTTCAAACGGGTTATGCAGAATAAAACTAAAAACATATCATGTGCTTTTGTATCTTTTTATGCTATCAAAACACAATGAAATAACCAAATTAATTAATTAATTAATTTAAATTTGCACTGCATTATTTATATATATTGGAACTGCCATGGAACTTCTCCTGATGGAGATAGAAAGTAGTCGGCAAATTGTTCACGCATGGCCATGTAGGATCTCCCTGCACGTACTCTGCTGTACTGTACAGAGGGCAGGTGGAACTCTTCCTCAACGTGGATGCCTTCCTTCTCCCAGAAAATATTATGCAGAATGCAGTAGGCCTGAATTACTAACTCAGCATTCTCAAGACTGAGTTGCAAGGGTGTTTGGAAAACATGCCATTTACTGGACAATATGCCAAATATACTGTACATTCAATGAGGCGTCTTGCGCGGCTCAGCCGATAATTAAAGATCCTCTTCTTGCCGTCCAGATTACTTCTTTCCGATCTTGCGAAGGCGCTTCATCTGAAAAAAGCACGAAAGGCAGGTTTGGTCCTTCAGTTCCAGGCAGAGACTGATCATTGAATCGCCCTTCTCGCAGTCTTCGACCCCTTACAGACTCACGGAACACTCTGGAATGAGAACTGCTGCCATATGCCCCAATGTCCACAGCGATACATTTATAACTACTATCACAGATAGCCATGAGGACCAATGAAAAATATTTCTTGTAGTTATGAAATCTAGACCTGGAACGTGGAGGCTTTTGGATACAGAAATGCTTTCCTTCAAGAGCTCCGATACAATTTGAAAAGTTTGCTTGATTCCAAAATCCTTCTGCTATTCTTCGACACATGTTTCCATCTGATAATGGCATCACTGCTGGACACAGCTCTTCCCATATGGCTAAGCAAGTATCATGCACTCCGAAATAGTTGAAATGCCCAATAAAAAATAATGGTTTAAAGAGGTATAGGACTGGCCAGTTGCAAGAAACCTAGCAAAAATGAAACATCTTTTTAGCTTTTTAGCTTTAAAACAACATTCTACTGCCACATAAATGGATACGATATTTATTATCTATTATCTATACATACTGTATATACACACACAGTAGACCATGGGTTGGCAACCTGACACTTGATGAATGAATGACTTCCTCAAGGTCACTAGGAAACGTTCATCTGCAGGTACACATCTTCTCATGTTAGTATGTCTCCGCTGCAGCCGTGGGTGCAGCTGGTCCAGTAAGTAGTCGAATGTTGCTACGGTCATCCTGGTGAAGTTGAAAAACTTAGTGGGATACTGTCAGAGATGAGTGTAGTGCAAAGCCACAAAACCTACAGAAGGCTGCTTCATTAGCATGGGGTGGGTCCATAATCAACTCCTCCTAGCCACAATCTGCTTTTTCTTTCTTGCTCTCGATTCTCCTTACATAGGCAAATACGACAAACAATGTCACGCTGTCCCAAAAATTGTTGGAATCCATTGCACAATGCAGATAGCACACACAAGGACAAGGACAAAGGAAGGACACAGCAAGGACAAGTCACTCACTGAAAACTGCAATGCAGCATGGGAGGAGCAATACTTTCTAGGTAATTTCCTGAAAGGCACAGAAACTGCTGTAAACGGATCAAAACGGATACAAAAACTGATGAAAAAATGGATGTAAACGTAGTACATTAACAGTTAAAAACGGATATTAACGGGACAGAAGACGGATGCATATGGATGAAGCAACAAATAAGAACTGATATGTTTTTAACGTGGCTAAACTGACGGTGCCCGTGAAAAGGGGCCTAAAGCCTTGGGCAAGGTCTGAAGCACATTCTTAATTATATATTTGCAGGTTCTGTTGTCATCACAGGGTTATGTATATATAAGCAAAAGCTGTTGTCTAAACAAAGTCACCAACTTAATATTTAGTGCTGACAGATTAGGATTTGCCCCTGTATAAACAAACAGTTTGCAGGTTTGCTTAGCCCACCAATTACACCTCATTACTCTCCTGGCCACCTATCACCCATAAAGCAGATACTTTCGCGGTCACCCCTGTGCCATCAAACCACTACTCTCCTGGTCCCGACCACTCCTGTCCCATCAACCTACTACTCTCCTGGCCATCTCTCTCCCATAAAGCTGCTATTTTTTTGGCCACCTCTGCCCTGTCCAGTCACTACTCTCCTTGCCATCTCTCTCCCATCAAGCTGCTACTCTACCCTTCACCTCTGCAATGTCAAGCCACTGCTTTCCTGGTCACCTCTGCCCTGTCAAGTCGCTGCTCTCCTGGTCCCCTCTTCACTATTGAGCCGGTACTCTCCTGGCCACCTTACCCCCATCAAGTCGCCACCTAACCACTGTAAAGCCACTACTCTCCCAGACATTTTTTGCCCTGTCAAACCCCAACTCTCCTGCCCACCTCTCTTTTGTCAAGCCGGTACTGTCCTGACCACTTCTCCCCATCAAGTCACTACTCCCCTAGCCCCTTCTCCCCAGTTAAGTAGCTCTTTTCCTGACCATATTTGCTTTGTCAAGCTTTCCTCTCCCAGCCACCTCTTCCCCATGTAGCTGCTATTCTCCAAGCCATGTCCTTCCCACAGTCAAGCTGCCTCTTTCCTGCTACCTCTACCCCAGTTGGACTGGTAACACCTGGATTGGGTCCACATTTTACTGGAAAGCAGGATCCTGATTGTGTAGATGTACACAGCGCCCTTAATCAAGTGGCTGGCTATGGTTCAGGGCTCCTCCCCCTGGGGATAAGCTGCAGCAAGAGCAGCATGTTTGATCAGGCACTGGGAGAGTGTTTACTTGGACCTTGGCGATCTGACCAGGCCCTCACCTGAGAGAAGTATTAAGATACTGCATGTAAATACGCAGGAGCCTGTGCAGCCCAAGTTGAGCAGTTTATTTGTCACAAGGCTAAATGAGATAATGTAGTGAGTTTGCGCAGAGACAGGCTCGGGGACTATGGAGTCCAGACAGTCAGGATCCTAAAAAAATTCGAATTTTTCATTGTGACACTGGAAACACCTCCGTGGGTAACCTTTTTGTGTTTTTTTTTTAACCTTCAATTTGCAAAAAAGTGGGCAAAAAGTCCCTGAAATTTAATATTTCAACCTTATGCAGCCCAAGTGGCCAGGAAAGGGAAGGCAGCGAGAGTGCAGCCCCATCTTCCTCAACAACAACAGGCCCAATATCATTTAAAACTTGGAGGGGGAGCAGAAAAACTGACCTTGGGAAACCCATTGGTTATCATAAAGTGACCTTTAATGGTCAATGCTATCACCTAGGGTGGATTTCCCTGAGTCAAATGAGGTTCAAAAAGTGACATTTATTTCAAAAAGAATGCCCCATTATAAAGTACCATTTGTCCCACTCTTGAAGGGCAAGGGCCTTTCCCCATCACAGTGTGCCCCAAATTTTGGTTAATGATGTCACCCAATTCCCATTGATATTACTACAGATGGGAGTCAGTCATTTAGTGGCAGAAAATGCAAGATGTACATCTAAATTCTGACATTATTGACTTCAGTGGTCTTCAGATTTAGGGCAGCATTATTAAGCTGGCTGCTAGAATTCTGGTGCTTGGGCCACACAGCATTATTGGTTGTTATGGTGCAGGTTGCCATCGGCACCATAACAACCATTGCTGTATGGACCAACCCCCTGAATTCTAAAAAAACATGATGCTGTGAGGCTGGGTCGTCAGCTTCCTAGCAACCAAGGATGCAAATCAACTCAATGCCAGCATGCCTGCCATCCTAGCAGCCAAATGGGGGCAGCAAAATTGAAGTTGCATCCAGTGTGCCCATGGGGCACAGTATAGAAGAGATTGTAAAGGCTTTTGAATGTTATTTTTGGGGAGGAGGCAGCAAAAAACGGTTGCCTCAGGCAGCAGTTATCTTAGGCATGCTCCTGAGGGACAGCACAACTGCCAAGCAACTTGCACTTTTAGAATGAAGAATATAGAAATATAACCTAGAAGCTTTTCTAATAACGAGGTGGATAGAATCCGATGTTATGTTGATTGAATAAAAAAAACAAAAACCTTTTTTGTTGCCAGAAATTGATCTCACGTGCACTTTCCTCCTGCCTCTTTTTCCAACATAGGTCCATGTTGACTCTAAAGCCGCAAAACCCTTTTAAATTTTTGAACAGTTCAATTTCACAGACCATGTGTTCCACCCAACAATGAGATCTCAGTCACTCCTGGACAAACGGTTCACTTTGGAAACAACCTTAAGCCACCTCTCATCCTGTAGGCTGCGGGAAGAGTTTCCAATTTCAGTGTATAGTGGGTTAATTCCTAGAGACTTCATGAAATAATGTTGGTCTTCTTGGCTCCCAGGCTTTTCTTCGTATTCCTTTTAAAGAACATAGAGAGTCACCTGCGGGGTTAGAAGATCGAGCTGATTACAGAAGCTTCAGAAAACATTGATTGAAAACAATGATCGAAAGAAACAATGTTCTGATGAATGTTTCTGTAGGAATGTTCAAATGAAAATCGAATAATGTATGGCCAGCTTTACTTAAACCTATTTGACATCCCAACTATGGGTGGCATACAGTATATAGCAATATACAGAGAGTAGGCTTACATGGAGTCAACCATTTCCCCAGTAATATAACATATCAATTGACCCTGTGTTTTAGATTGTAAGCTCTTGGGAGCAGGACACTCTGAACCATCTTGTATTGAATTGTATTGTCTCCTTTTATCTTGTAAAGTGCTGCAAAAACTGGTGGTGTTATATAAATCCTGAATAATAACATTAGTAATAATAACAATTGTGATTATGGTCATTATTATTGTTACTACAACTGCTCTCTAAGGCCCCTTTCACACTGGGGCGGTAGGGGGCGTCGGCGGTAAAACAGCGCTATATTTAGCGCTGTTTTACCGCGGTATTCGGCCGCTAGCGGTGCGGTTTTAACCCCCGCTGGCGGACGAAAAAGGGTTAAAACCCCTCGTATAGCGCGGCTATAGCCGCGGTATCACCGCGGTATAGCCGCGCTGTCCCATTGATTTCAATGGGCAGGAGCCGTGAAGGAGCCTTCACCGCTCCAAAGAAGCGGCTGACAAGAGATTTTTTCTTCTCCTGCCAGCGCACCGCTTCAGTGTGAAAGCACTTGGGCTTTCACACTGAACAAACAGCGGAGGCTGTTTAGGGGCGGTTTGCAGGCGCTATTTTTAGCGCAATAACGCCTGCAAACCGCCTCAGTGTGAAAGGGGTCTAAGAGTCTGACTATACTGGCTCTCCTGTTGCCTTGCCCTTGATATAAGCATACTTTACTTTAACTGCTTCACAGAAAAGTGTAAATAGTATAAACACATATACACACACATAAACACACAGTATATCAGTATATATAATAATACATTAAAAACAATACAATAAATAAATAGCGCAAAAAAAAAAATTCCCTCCCCATCTCCAAGTCCCAACAATGATGATGATCTGGATGACATTTGCATTCACTACACAAACGTCAAATGCTCATGTAAGCAAACACAATGTCATTCTTTGCAATTGCAAACCTCTGAAATAGTCGCCATCATGCTAATTTGTGCCCTTGCCAAAAAATGCATAGTGAATGAAAGGAAGGAAAAAAAATACATGTGTCAAAAATTGCTACCAAATTAAAGCCCAATTTATCACCCCCAAAAAATACATATACTATGTTAGGGTATTCTACCAATGCCAAGAGGTATAATGTGAAACAAGGCATTACCAAAAAAAAAATATATATATATATGTTTATGGTTATTGTTATTGCTACTGCTCCCTAATGCTCTGACTATACTGATAGCATTCCTGTTGCCTTACCTTTATAAAGGCATATTTTATATGTTAACTGCTTCACAAAAGAGCATAAATAAATACATACATAGTATGTATGTATGTATGTATGTATGTATGTATGTATGTATGTATGTATATATATATATATATATATATATATATATATATATATATATATACTATATTGTCAAAAGTATTGGGACACCTGCCTTTACACACACATGATTTTTAATGTCATCACAGTCTTCGTCCATAGGGTTCAATATTGCGTTGGCTCACCCTTTGCAGCTATACCAGCTTCAACTTTTCTGGGAAGGCTGTCCACAAGGTTTAGGAGTGTGTCTATGGGAGTGTTTGACCATTCTTCCAGAACTGCATTTGTGAGGTCAGGCACTGATGTTGGACGAGAAGGTCTCCGCTCTAAGGCATCCCAAGGTGTTTTATCAGGTTGAGGTCAGGACTCTGTGCAAGCCCTTCATCAAAGGTGTTTTATCAGGTTGAGGTCAGGACTTTGTGCGGACCAGTCAAGTTCCTCTACCCCAAAATCGCTCATCCGTGTTTTTATGGACCTCGCTTTGTGCACTGGTGCGCAGTCATATTTGAACAGGAAGGGGCCATCCCCAAACTGTTCCCACAAAGTTGGGAGCATGAAATTGTCCAAAATGTCTTGATATGCTGACGCCTTAAGAGTTTCCTTCCTGGAACTAAGGAGCCAAGCCCAACTCCTAAAAAACAACTCCACACCTTAATCCCCCCTCCACCAAATGATTTGGACCAGTGCAGAGCCAGGCGTCCTGACCTCAACCAGATAGAACAAGTTTCGGATGAATTAGAGCGGAGACTGCGAGCCAGGACTTCTCATCCAACATTAGTGCCTGACCTCATAAATACGCTTGTTGAAGAATGGTCAAACGTTCCCATAGACACACTCCTAAACCTTGTGGACAGGCTTCCCAGAAGAGTTGAAGCTGTTATAGCTGCAAAGGGTGGGCCAACTCAATATTGAACCCTATGGACTAAGACTGGGAATGCGATTAAAGGTCATGTGCGTGTAAAGGCAGGTGTCCCAATACTTTTGACAATATAGCATATACAGTATCTCAGAAAAGTGAGTACACCCCTCACATTTTTGCAAATATTTTATTATATCTTTTCATGTGACAACACTGAAGAAATTACACTTTGCTACAATTTAAAATAGTGAGTGTACAACTTGTATAACAGTGTAAATTTGCTGTCCTCTCAAAATAACTCAACACACAGCCATTAATGTCTAAATTGCTGGCAACAAAAGTGAGTACACCCCTAAGTGAAAATGTCCAAATTGGGCCCAACTAGCAATTTTCCCTCCCCAGTGTCATGTGACTCGTTAGTGTTACAAGGTCTCAGGTGTGAATGGGGAGCAGGTGTGTTAAATTTGGTTTTATCGCTCTCACTCTCTCATACTGGTCACTGGAAGCTCAGCATGGCACCTCGTGGCAAAGAACTCTCTGAGGATCTGAAAAAAAGAATTGTTGCTCTACATAAAGATGGCCTAGGCTATAAGAAGATTGCCAAGACCCTGAAACTGAGCTACAGCACAGTTGCCAAGAACATATAGCGGTTTAACAGGACAAATTCTACTCAGAACAGGCCTTGCCAAGGTCGATCAAAGAAGTTGAGTGCACTTGCTCAGCGTCATATCCAAAGGTTGTCTTTGGGAAATAGACATATGAGTGCTACCAGCATTGCTGCAGAGGTTTAAGGGGTCGGGGGTAAGCCTGTGAGTGCTGAGACCATACGCCTCACACTGCATCAAATTGGTCTGCATGGCTGTCGTCCCAGAAGGAAGCCTCTTCTAAAGATGATGCACAAGAAGCCCACAAACAGTTTGCTGAAGACAAGCAGACTAAGGACATGGATTACTGGAACCATGTCCCGTGGTCTGATGAGACCAAGATAAACTTATTTGGTTCAGATGGTGTCAAGCATGTGTGGCAGCAACCAGGTGAGGAGTACAAAGCCAAGTGTGTCTTGCCTACAGTCAAGCATGGTGGTGGGAGTGTCATGGTCTGGGGCTGCACGAGTGCAGCCGGCACTGGGGAGCTACAGTTCATTGAGGGAACTATGAATGCCAACATATACTGTGACATACTGAAGCAGAGCACGATCCCCTTCCCTTAGGGACTTAGGCAGGGCTGGAAAATAACGGTGGCCACACAAAATATTGTCACTTTGGGCCCAATTTGGACGTTTTCACTTAGGGGTGTACTCACTTTAGTTACCAGCGGTTTAGACATTAATGACTGTGTGTTGAGTTATTTTGAGGGCAAATTTACACTGTTATACAAGCTGCTCACCCACAACTTTACATTGTAGCAAATTGTAATTTCTTCAGTGTTGTCGCATGAAAAGATATAATAAAATATTTACAAAAATGTGAGGGGTGTACTCACTTTTGTGAGATACTATTATATATATATATATATATATATATATATATATATATATATATATATATATATATATATAATATATATATTCTCTCAAGTGCAGCAATCCTATGGACTTTACTCTTTTTTATATATATATATTTATAAGAAGACCAGTGAGGTGGCCTGAATTTATGGGAGGAGTCCGGGGGTATTTAAGCAGCCCACTCATCTGCGGTCTTTGTTGTTTCCTGTGTGCGATTCCTTACGTCACTAGGCCGACTCTTCCAACTCATTCGGTGTTCGTGAGTTGCGTGTCCAAACTTCCAGAGGCTTTCGGTTCTCTGTTCGTGGTTTTTGTCTTGCTCAACTGTTGCAGGTAGGATTTGTATATATCATTTCTTCATTTCACGTATTGTTGTTTGCCAGATACCCCTGTCACCAAACCCCGCTACGGAACTTGCGAGTCATTCGTCTCCGTATGCAGCCTTATTTTAGCCTCGTGCAAACCACAAACTTGTGGCTCAGTTCGTGAGCATAAAACACCAAGCCGTTTTTCAGCAGGATTCCATACCGGCCTCATCACACTGCCCCATGTGACTCACGAGTGCAGGGACCTCCGCTCAGCGGCCACTGACGAACAGGCCATAGAGCAGCTGTTACAGGCTGAACTTGAACTAGGCTTCATCATCTGCCCCTTCGCTCAGCCCCCTCTCAACATCTGTAGCGTTAGCCCTATTGGGCTTGTCAAGGGCAAGTTTTCGAATAAAATTCTCTTGGTGTACAACCTGTCTGCACCTCATTCTTCCCACATCCCGAGTTTGAATTCCCTAATTCCTTCAGAGGAATTCTCCCTGAAATACACTTCAGTAGACATGGCGATTCAGGCCATTATCAAAGTAGGCACAGGCGCCTGGCTCTCTAAAGCTGACATATCAGATGCATTTAAGCTTCTACCCATCCAACCGTCCCTCTGGTGCTGGCACGGCAATGGAAAGAGTCATACAACTTTGCCACCAAACTGACCTTTTGACTCTAAAAGTAGCCGTGGCTCTTTGACACCTTTGCACAGTCACTTACATAGATCCGGTCACACCAAGTCCAGTGCCAGAGGGTCATCCATTACCTGGATGACTTCTTGCTAATCAAACAGCCCAGCATGCCCCCAGTAGACCTTAATAGGTTAAGAGTGGTGTTTGGGAATCTCAATATGCCCATTGCAGAACACAAAGTGGAAGGCCCAGCACACTCCACCCCCTTCCTCTGGGTCAACCTGGACACTCGCTCCATGCAGGCCAGCATTCCCCCCTGACAAACTGACCCGCATCAAGTCAGTTCATTTATGACTTTACCCGTGCACAGGGGTGTACTAAGAAGCAGCTTCAATCCCTCTTAGGGATGCTCAACTTTGCAATGAGAATCATTCCCCAGGGACAATCTTTCGTTTCACACCTCTTGGTCTTCCTTTCTCAGACACAGGACCCCGATCAAACCCTTAGATTAGACACAGTGGCAGTAGCGGATTTGTCTATGTGGGATGAGTTCCTTACTAGTTGAAATGGCATATCCATGTTCATACCATCAGTATCGCCTCTATCACCGCAGGTAGTAACGGAGGCCGCAGCCTCCACAGGCTTCGCTGCAATTTTTGGCCACCATTGGTTCGCAGGACCATGGCCTCCAGAGATACTCTTAATCCCCGGGTTTACCCAGTCTTCTTCGATTGTTCGGACTATACCCAATCGTGGCAGCCGCTCAGGTCTGGGGCCATACCTGGACCCATACCTGGCCTTCGCCACCCACAACCAGGCCACGGCTGATATCATTAATAAGGGCAGGTCCAAGTTACTCCCTATTATGTCCTTCCTACAGAGGCTGGTACAATTATCCCTGCAGCATCAGTTCAATGTCCACTGCACATTTATTCCAGGCAAGTGCAACGTCGTAGCAGATGCACTGTCCCGTTTTAACTTCATTTAATTTTTTCACCAGAAATCCTGAGCAGACCCAACATCATCTCTTATACCACCTTGGTCTCAGCTTACATTGTATTAAAGCAGCACCTTCACAGCGTGACCCAGCTCATTAATCAATCCTTATCCCGCAACACACTCAAGGCTTACCACACAGCTTGGAATGCCTTCTGCAAGTTTCTGGCATCCTGCCCCGCGGCAACGTCAATAGCCACTAAGCACATACTAGCTTTCATTTCATATTGCCACAATCAATTGGCTCTATCACACAACACCATCAGACTATACTTAGCCAGCATCCAATACTTCCTGGTCTTACAGGATCCCGCAAAGCCATCCTAGTTCACAACCCATGCGATCCGAGCCATCCTGCGTGGCATTTAGAAGCAACAGCCCAAAAACCAACTCCATACGCTTGCCCATCACGAGTACCATCTTCAGAGACATGTCGACCATCCTCTCTCGTTCCCCGTTTGGTCTTCTTCCCAGCTTGGTCATTCAAACGGCCATCTACCCAGCCTACTACGTTTTTTTGCAGCCTAGCGAGTTTACCTGTAAAAGCCCTGCTGGCCAGGTACTGTGTAGACGTCGCCTGGCTCGCTACCAAGATTATTTCATTCTCCACCTCGCAATATCCAAAACCCAGCAATCAGGCTCCGGGGTCGACATCCATCTTTTCAAGACAAACAACATCTGGTGCCCAGTAGCGATACTCGACCGCCTACTGTCACTCTTGCCAATCGAGCTCTAGTCCCCTACTACCTTTCCCGACAATCCCCTTGAGTGGCTGCCAGTTCATCAAGCATGTCAGGATCCTCCTGCGCAACCTAGACCTCGACCCCAGTCGGTACTCTGGTCACTTGTTCTGAATTGGAGCAGCCTCGGCCGCATCCCAGCACGGGGTTCCAGACCACATCATCAAGAGATTAGGCAGGTGGAAATCTGCCTGCTTTGCCCGGTACATCCTGAATCCTCAGGTAGAAATGTCACAAGCATTTACCAAACTTGCTCAGTGAATAACACTAAACCAATAAAGAGCTTTCACCCCTACATTATTGTTTTTGCCCCCTTTTTTGGTACACCGACCAGAAGAAACAGGTCCACACTTCAGGTCCATTTCGGGTTGTAAGTCTTATGGCGTGTTTATGTGGTTCAAATCCATCCCGGTCGAAGGGCTTCGACCATAAATAAGAAGGCCAGTATGGTGACCTGAATTTATAGGAGGTGTCCGGGGGGTATTTAAGCAGCCCACTCATCTGTGGTCTTTGTCAGTTCCTGTGCGGGATACCCTTCCTCCCATCCCCTTTTTCAGGGCATTTCTCAAATTAATTTTTCTCCACAAACATCTATTACTTATCTTGGGTATGCCCCCTTTTTTGATTTACTGACCAGCAGACCAGGGCACAGTTCAGGTCCATTTCACGTTGTAAGTCTTATAGTGTGTTTATGTGGTTCACATCCATACTGGTTGAAGGGCTTTGACTATATATATATATATATATATATATATATATATATATATATATATATATATATATATACACACACACACACACACACATACAGTCATGGCCAAAGATTTTGGCACCCTGGCAGAAAATTGTTGCAATTACAAATGTTATAAATGTTTAGGCATTTCCATGTTTACTTCTTTTGTTTGTATTGGTATGTCACAAAAAAGTGGAGAAACAAAAAGCAAATCTGACACATTCCATGCAAAACTCCAAAACTGGACAAAATTATTGGCACCCTCAATTTTAATATTTGGTAGCATACCCCTTGGGAAAAATAACTGAAATCAATCACTTCCTGTAACCCTCAATGAGTTTCTTACACCTCTCTACTGGAATTTTGGACCACTTTCGCCAACTGCGCCATGTCTCTCAGATTGGAAGGTTTTCTTTTCCCAACTGCTGTTTTGAGATCTCTCCACAGGTGCTCTATGTAATTTAGATCTGGACTCATTGCTGGCCAGTTCAGTACTCTTCAGTGCTTTGTCTTAAAACATTTCTGGGTGCTTTTTGACATGTGCTTTGGGTCATTTTCCTGCTGTAAGACCCATGACCTCTGACGGAGATCCAACTTTCTGACAATGGGCCCTGCATTGCACCCTAGAATTCTTTGGTAGTCTTCAGATTTTATAATGCCATGCACACGATCAAGACATCCAGTGCCTGAAGCAGCAAAGCAACCCCAAAACATCAGTGAACCTCCACCATGTTTGACAGTAGGCACTGTATTCTTTTCTTTAAACGCCTCATATATTTTTCTGAAAACAGTAGAATGAGGTAGGTTTTAGGATTCCTCAGGTAAGTTTTGGCAAACTCCAATTTTGCTTTTTTATGTTTTTGTGCCAGCAGTAGGGTCCTTCTGGTTCTGGGTCATCTACCATAGAGTCCATTTTCATTGAGATGTCAAAGTAAAGTGCGAGCTGACACAGTTGTGCCCTGTGCCTGAAGGTCAGCTTAAATTTGTCTGGAAGTTGATTGAGATTCTTTATCCACCATTCCAATAATCCTTAGTTGTAATCTTTGACCATTTTATATCTTTCTTCCACGTCCAGGGAGATTGGCTACAGTGCCATGGGCTGTAAACTTCTTGACAATGTTGTGCATAGTGGACACAGGAGCATTAAAGTGGTGTTCCAGCCGTTTCTGTGTTTATTAAAAGTCAGCAGCTGCAAAAAGTGTGGCTGCTGACTTTAAATAAACACACACTCACCTATCCCACGATCCAGCAATGGAGCCACCCGAAGCCTCAGTTTTCTCCACTGCCTCTTCCCGGTGCCAGCATCACTAGTGTGGGCACTCAGTTGTGACAGCTTGCGGCTTCACAGCTGGGTGTGCACTGCGCATGCGTGAGTTATGCTGCACGTCCTGAATGGCCGGCAATCTTTGGGAGACTGTGACGTGTCCCAGAAGATTGCAGGGAGGAAAGGGGAGAGGAGAACTTCAGTTTGGGCCGCCTAGCCTGCCTGAGCAGAAGTTGGAGCTGGGTACCTGTGAAAACTAGGTACCTGCTCCCCCCCCCCCCCCCAAAAAAAATGACATGCTAAATGTCAGGGAGTCAGGAGTCCTTAAAGCGGAACTTCCACTTTTGGGTGGAACTCCGCTTTAACATCTCTGGAGATGGTCTTGTAACCTTAAGATTGATCATACTTTTCCACAATTTTTGTTCTTAAATCTTCTGACAATTCTTTGCAGCTCTGTCTCTTCTCCATGCTCCGTGTGGCACACAGAGACACACAACAGAAAGGTTGAGTCCATTGTTCACCATTTTAACTGGTTGCCGGTGTGATTTCTATATTCGATAAACAGCAATGAATTCTGGACAGCCGCACTCGTAGATTTGCTATGTTTATTTAAAAGGTACACATCAAATTTCAAAAATAACAGCAGACAGTGGAAGAGCTGACGTTTCGCACTATCGTTAGTTCTTACTCATAGCTGACAATTACACAACAGGAAATCGAGTAAATGCTATTGCTTGGTGTTAAACACATAAGGCTAAGTGATTAGGTGATGACCCAGACCTTTAATCAGCACAGGTGTCAAGGGATCCGTGGTCAGCTATCATGGACAACACCCCTTAGTGAAACCAGACAAAACAATTTCACATAATCGATTGTGATTGAGGTGTGGTGAAGATGGATATGTGGGTAATACGTGAAAAGAACAGATACAATATCATAAAGGAGAAAAATGTAAAAGAAGAAATAAGAAAAATGTGTAAATGAAAATATATATGAATGAAAGAGATCTATGTATATGTATATACGAAAAAACAGTGTAAAGATATACTGATATGACAAGGTGAAAAAACATATGAAGTAAAAAATAAAAAATAAAAAAATATATATCAATAAATAATATCGAGTGAATAATAAAAAGTGCATATATGTATATAAATAAAGAATATAGTATAAATGAAGAAAACTATTAATGTATGATAAATATAATGCATGTAAAGTACTGCCGATAATCTTGAGTATTGTGAAATAAAGATAAAATACGAAAAAAAATATATATAACACTGAAGATAATGCGAAAATGTAAATGTGGGAATGCAGTGAAAAGAAGAAATGTGAAAGTAATTAAACACGTTAATGTATAAGAAAATAGAATATATAGATACAGCAGTCGCTGATTGTAAGCAGAAATGTGATAAAAAAATTCAACTAACAATATGTCTTTTCATATGCATAAAAAGCAAACATTGTATCAACACAATTTATAATAGCTGTCAAAATTCGATCATAGGTCTAGCAAACATATGAGTGAATATGACAACATAAAACATTGCACTTTAAAAATATATACACATATATCTGAATGAAAGTTAGCGTTAATAGACACCTAAAAAACCTGAAAAGTGGTATAAAGATGAAAAGCCCCCATACAAAGATCTTCTCTTCCGTGTGTATATGATGTAATTGTTCGTCGGTACAAACTAGATACCATCACTATAGGAAGGGAAGGGGGAGGGGGGGGGGGAGAATATGTACAAAACAGGAAAAAGGTGAACAAATGATGTATTAAAACCAATACAATATATAAATATAAAATATATATCCAAATTCAAAACTTACAGCAGAATTTTCGGTTCAAGTGTAGTCTAATTCTTATGTATATATGTAGGTACTAGAATTAGAGACCCCTCTGTCCCTCAAGGGTGAGTATACGCCTCAGAATAACATATGTATATCTCCTGGCCATTAAACGATGGCCTGATATAGGACCGGAGGATAAAAGGGAAAGGTACACCGTTATAATAGCGGTGGACCATTGGTACTTGAATTAAAGACACCTCTGTTTCTCAAGAAAAAGTCTGTGTCGTAAACATACATGTATGCATATCTTTTGGCCGTCAAACGATGGCCTGATGTAAAACGAGAGGATAAGGGAAATAGTATATCGAAAGTGATCGGCTTTGTACTAGGATTGTCGAGACATTATAGCATCATAATGCAGTGTATATCGTCCGATGATAGTCTGAAAGTTGAGACTTATCCTATACACATGTAGCAATCCTGGTTGATCGGGCGGAAATTCCGTCCGGAGGGAAGAAATTTATAGGTGTAAATGATCAGGAACAAGAACGGGAAACAGGGGGTGTATAGCATATATGTATATAAATAATTAATTCAAGTACCAATGAGTACATATAAATACATATCACTTGTAGTTTGTCTTGGTCCACCGCTATTATAACGGTGTACCTTTCCCTTTTATCCTCCGGTCCTATATCGGGCCTCGTTTAATGGCCAAGAGATATACATATGTTATTCTGAGGCGTATACTCACCCTTGAGGGACAGAGGGGTCTCTAATTCTAGTACCTACATATATACATAAGAATTAGACTACACTGTACACCTTTTTCCCGTTTTGTAGATATCCCCCCCCCCCTTCCCTTCCTATAGTGATGGTATCTAGTTTGTACAGACGAACAATTACATCATATACACAAGGAAGAGAAGATCTTTGTATGGGGGCTTTTCATCTTTATACCACTTTTCAGTTTTTTTAGGTGTCTATTAATGCTAACTTTCATTCAGATATATGTGTATATATTTTTAAAGTGCAATGTTTTATGTTGTCATATTCACTCATATGTTTGCTAGACCTATGATCGAATTTTGACAGCTATTATAAATTGTGTTGATACAATGTTTGCTTTTTATGCATATGAAAAGACATATTGTTAGTTGAATTTTTTTAGCACATTTCTGCTTACAATCAGCGACTGCTGTATCTATATATTCTATTTTCTTATACATTAACGTGTTTAGTTACTTTCACATTTCTTCTTTTCACTGCATTCCCACATTTACATTTTCGCATTATCTTCAGTGTTATATATATATTTTTTCGTATTTTATCTTTATTTCACAATACTCAAGATTATCGGCAGTACTTTACATGCATTATATTTATCATACATTAATAGCTTTCTTCATTTATACTATATTCTTTATTTATATACATATATGCACTTTTTATTATTCACTCGATATTATTTATTGATATATATTTTTTTATTATTATTTTTTATTTTTTTTACTTCATATATTTTTTATCTTGTCATATCAGTATATCTTTACACTGTTTTTTTTCGTATATACATATATATAGATCTCTTTCATTCATACACTATATACAATAAATATATACAAATAACAATAACAAAAAATACATACATTAAAAAAAAAACAAAAAAAAAAACAACAATCAGCGCAAACACAATATAAGAAAATAAAATAAAAATGCAAGCTGAACACTAAAGGCAATTACAAATACCCAGCAAAATCCAATAAAACAGAGATAAGTGCAGCGCATAAAAAATAAAAAGTAAAAAATATATATATATTTAATAAAAAGAGTCCAATCCGGGTGGAAAACCAGCAATCACCAGACAGAAAAAATGACAGAATCCCTCGTGAGGAAAATAGGAGAGACTTCCCAATGTTGTTTGACTAATCCTTCACCGATAAAGGTCAAATACGCTTACCAGAGTTGATGGACCCCCTATCACAGAAGGTCAGAAGCGCATATATCCCTTCAGGGATGAAAATGAGACTCCCATAAGAGCGAACCACTCTGGTCACTGGGACAGGTACTTTCTGCTTGAATCTCAGGCAATCTTTCCTCTTTCACAAGTAGGTCAAGAGACCAATGCTGATCTTTCTTTCACCAATAGTGAATAATTCTTGTGTTTAAATTTGTCCTAAATTAATTGATCGTATATATCCAGGAACAGCGCTAGCTAGCTATAAACACATACATATACAAGCAGCCACCGCTAAGAATACCGGCACCTATGGGATTATAACTTCTGACAACTTTGCCTCACTGATTGCCAAACATTTAGGACAAATGCCCACACACACAGAGGATATGTCTCCAAGCCCATGAGAAGGTTTTCATACTGATGGTTTTACTGCTGGTCCCGATTCAGCCCAAGTGCGCTCTGCTAGAGCGATCCTTGGTTAAATCAGACACAGGGAGACAGATGACAATCTATAAAACACATATAATAAAATTTCCACAACAGCAGACACTGGGCAAGCTTCCAATTCTCACATAAGCAAACACAATGTCATTTTTTGCAACTGCAAACCTCTGAAAATTTCACCGTCATGCTAACTTGTGCTCTTGTCAACCCAAATGAATCTCATTTTAATGTTAAGAAAAAAATTTCAAGCAAACGTTTTTATTTTCTACTGCAATGTAGCGTTGAAAGGGGAAAAAAACCCTCCAAAGTAAATCGTAAACATTTACTTTGAATTTTACCTTTCCATTACATTACAAAATAGTTGCACTAATGTGATATTATAAGCAGCAGAATTTGTCAACATATTTTGTTTATTTAAACATATGGCGGTAACCAGATTACTTTAAAGCGGAGTTCCACCCAAAAGTGGAACTTCCGCTCACCGGATTCCTCCCCCCCTCCGGTGTCACAGTTGGCACCTTTCAGAGGGGAGGGGGGTGCAGATACCTGTCTAAGACAGGTATCTGCACCCACTTCCGGGAATAGACTCCCATGGGAGTCACGCCCCCTCCCGCACTCCCCCGCTGTTTCCTGGGAAAGACACAGGTCCCAGGAGATAGCGGGGACCATTGAGAAAGCGCAGCGCGACTCACGCATGCGCAGTAGGGAATCAGGAAGTGAAGCCACAACGCTTCACTTCCTGATTCCCTCACTGAGAATGGCGGCGGCAGCACCCGAGGACCGAGGGACGATTCGGTCTCGGGTGCCGACATCGCTGGACCCCGGGACAGGTGAGTGACCTTATTTTAAAAGTCAGCATCTGCAGTATTTGCAGCTGCTGACATCTAAAAAAATTTTTTTCGCGGGACTCCCGCTTTAACATTGTGTTGGGAAAAACTAAAAGGTAATCCTTATCGGTGAAGGATTAGTCACACAACATTGGGAAGACTCTCCTATTTTCCTCACAAGAGATTCTGTTTTTTTTTCTGTCTGGTGATTGCTGGTTTTTCACCCGGATTGGACTCTTTTTATTATATATATATATTTTTTACTTTTTATTTTTTTATGTGCTGCACTTATCTCTGTTTTATTAATAAATACATACATATCCTAAAATTAAAAAAAAAAAAAATGTTAATCCCCTCCCCATGTCCAGGTCCCAACAATAATGTTGGATGATCAGGATGACATTTGCAGTGACTTGGAGATTGCGCTATACGCTAAGCGTAATCCATGTCACTTGCGCTACTAAGCGCCCTTTCAGCCTTTTGGTATAATGCATCTTAATCAACCCCTGTCTCCTGCATTTCCCCAAGTAAACAGACATAGTCACCATCCTCATGTTCTTAGCTCCATCGCTCTACTGCCTGCCCTCACGAGCACAGACACCTTTTATTCATAGGCAACAAAAGGAAATGACAAACAAGAAGTCATGGCCCCAACAGCCAATTGCTTCTTCCATGCAAAATAACATCACAGAAAATGACTACACAGGAAATGACCACACTAAAGGGGAGGGCATCCACCATCTTGGTCAGCATGGAGCCCACTCAATACTGCTCAGAGTAACCAGTATCTAGTAAAATCATTCTACTTGTTCTTACAAGCTTGAGAAGATCTGCGGGGACATTGCTACTGCTTTTGTCAATATACGGTACGAGTACATTAACAAGGCAGATATCAATGTCCTCTTATTAAAGCAGATATGTATCTAAAAGGGATAGCGTAGCCACAACAGAGATATAATATTTTTCTCTCATTATGCGGACTTCGCTTCTCTAATGTGCATAGACATTTGAAGGCAAGAAGCCCAGCGCATTGCGCTTGATACTTACAAACCGGCAAATGCCCACACACACAGAGGATATGTCTCCAAGCCCATGAGAAGGTTTTCATACTGATGGTTTTACTGCTGGTCCCGATTCAGCCCAAGTGCGCTCTGCTAGAGCGATCCTTGGTTAAATCAGACACAGGGAGACAGATGACAATCTATAAAATACATATAATAAAATTTCCACAACAGCAGACACTGGGCAAGCTTCCAATTCTCACATAAGCAAACACAATGTCATTTTTTGCAACTGCAAACCTCTGAAAATTTCACCTTCATGCTAACTTGTGCTCTTGTCAACCCAAATGAATCTCATTTTAATGTTAAGAAAAAAATTTCAAGCAAACGTTTTTATTTTCTACTGCATGTGGCACAATGTAGCGTTGAAAGGGGAATAAAACCCTCCAAAGTAAATCGTAAACATTTACTTTGAATTTTACCTTTCCATTACATTACAAAATAGTTGCACTAATGTGATATTGGAAGCAGCAGAATTTATCAACATATTTTGTTTATTTAAACATATGGCGGTAACCAGATTACTTTAACATTGTGTTGGGAAAAACTAAAAGAAAATGTTTTTTTTAATTTAATTTTAGTTTTTTTTATTGTAAAATAGCAATTGATTGGAAGAAAATAAAAATATATGTATCAAAATTTACTGCCAAATTAAAGCCTTGCCCTCTTTAAAAAGTATGTGTACTATGTTAGGGTAGACTACAAACACCAAAAGGTATAATGTAAAACAAGAGACAAGAGATAGCCAAAACAATAAAAAATTATCTTGGAGCGATAACAATTCCCAGGTAGTCAGGAGAGTTTGTGTTAGGGTTATAATTGTGGTCAAGAGCATTACCCACTTGCCGACTGCTGCACGCCGATATACGTCGGCACAATGGCAGTGGTGGGCAAAGGGCGTACCTGTACTACCCCTTTAATTGGCGGGGCTAGCGGGCGCACGCCTGTGGCATACAGCGTGACCATGCCCCTGGGACCAGCGGAATCGATGTCCGCCGGTCTCCCGGCGATCGTGTCATGGAGCCGCAGAATGTAAACAAGGCATTTCCCTATTCTGCCTTGTGACATGACAGAGATTACTGCTCTCTGTCATCGGGGCCAGTGATCGCAGTCATGTAAGTTGTAGCCCATCACCCCCACAGTTAGAATCACTCCCTAGGACACACTTAACCCCTTCATCACCCCCTAGTGTTTAACCTCTTCCCTGCCAGTGTCATTTACATAGTAATCCGTGCATTTTTATAGCACTTATCGCTGTATAAATGACAATGGACCCAAAATAGTATCAAAAGTGTCCGATGTGTCCGCCATAATGTCGCAGTTATGATAAAAATCGCAGATCGCCACCATTACTAATAAAAAAAAAAATTAATAATAAAAATGCCATAAAACTATCTCCTATTTTGTAGACGCTATGACATAGTTACATAGTTAGTCAGGTTGAAAAAAGACACAAGTCCATCCAGTTCAACCATAAAAAAAAAAAAAAAAAAAAATCGTACAATCCAATATACCCAATACTATACCCACAGTTGATCCAGAGGAAGGCAAAAAACCCCAGCAGAGCATGCTCCAATTTGCTACAGCAGGGGAAAAAATTCCTTCCTGATCCAAGAGAGGCAATCGGATTTTCCCTGGATCAACTTTACCTATAAATGTCAGTACCCAGTTATATTATGTACATTTAGGAAAGTATCCAGGCCTTTCTTAAAGCAATCTACTGAGCTGGCCAGAACCACCTCTGGAGGGAGTCTATTCCACATTTTCACAGCTCTTACTGTGAAGAAACCTTTCCGTATTTGGAGATGAAATCTCTTTTCCTCCAGCCATAACTTTTGTGTAAACCAATCAATATACGCTTATTGCGATTTTTTTTACCAAAAATATGTAGAAGAATACATATTGACCTAAACTGATGAAAAAATTTGTTTTTTTATTTATTTTTGGGGATATTTATTTTAGCAAAAAGTAAAAAATACTGCTTTTTTTTCAAAATTGTCGCTCTTTTTTTGTTTATAGCGCAAAAAATAAAAACCACAGAGGTGATCAAATACCACTAAAAGAAAGCTCTATTTGTGGGAAAAAAGGACGTCAATTTTGTTTGGGTGCATTGTCGCATGACCGCGCAATTGTCAGTTAAAGCGATGCTCTGGTCAGGAAGGGGGTAAAATCTTCCGGGGCTGAAGCGGTTAATGGTTTTGTCATACTATAAAATATCATTATATTAATATTTTTACTATTATTACTACATTTATAACTTTTATCCAAAGCTCCCTAGTAGTCAGACTATGTCAATGGCTCTGCTATTGCCTATCCTTCGATTAGGCGTACTTTACGTTAAACTCAATGACATTTGACACTGCCAGCTGCTACACTTAGCAGGGGGACCCTATTCAAATTTTGCTATGGGGCTCCATGATTTGTAGATCAACTCTATGCAAAACTAAAAAGAAAAAGTTCCCGGACGCCATAATCCAACCAACTTGCCAAAGCATTTAATTAGTTTGCAGTTTGTTTCTGCTCTTTCCCCCAGTCTTTGTTTACCCCTTTTTATGATACCAGTAAACTCAAGTATGTTAAACATATACTTATTAGTTTATATTTCCTTCAAGTGATATAATCAATAAAGAGCAGGAGCCAGCTGGGGTGTAGGTACAGGAGCCAGCTGTAAACTCTATATGCTGGGGAAAAGAATTTTAACAAACGGGGAGATATACTAAAACTGGTGCAGCTGTGCATAGTAACCAATCAGCTTCTAACTTCAGCTTATTCAATTAAGCTTTGGCATTTAGGCTCAATTCACACTAGCGCGTTTTTTGATGCATTTTGCATTTTGCAGAAATGCACGGGAATTTTTTAACATGGGTTCCTATGGAACATGTTCACATCAATGCTTTTTTGTTTCTCTGCATTTTTGGAAAGGGTCGGGGACTTTTTTTCATGCAAAATGCAGCGTTTTGCATGTAATAGAATTCAATGGACAAGCATCAAAAACGCAAGTGCACCGTTTTTGCAGCATTTTTTATGCGTTTTTGGTGCGTTTTTGATGCGTTTTTGCGGTTTTTTTTTTTTTTTTTTGAAATTTTTTTTAAGACTAAAAAAAAATGAAAAAAACAAAAAACAAAAAAAAACGCAAAACGCAAATCACGGCAAAAACGCGGCAAAAACGCGGCAAAAACGCTGCTCAAGAACGTGGCAAGCATGAAAAAAAAACCTCCAAAAACGCTCAAAAGCAACATGCATAGGTGTGAATCCAGCCTTAGGCTGGATTCACACCTATGCATTTTTAGTGCTTTTTGCATTTTGCAGATTTGAACTACAGAATGTGTTCCATAGGAAACCATGTTAAATGGACAGTAGTGCAAATCTGCAAAATGCAAAAAGCACTAAAAATGCATAGGTGTGAATCCAGCCTAAAACCTGGGATACTTATTTTACTGTGCCCAATGTGCTAAACTAAACAAATGCTGAGGGTTTAATATGATTACTTATTTTACATGTTGATAATTAGCAGACTGTTTGTTGATTTGGGATCTACATTTTAACAAACTACAAATGGAAATTGTAAACCATTTTTTTTTTTTTTTTGACAATGGCAGTTATATTGAAAACACTCTAACATGCAATCAGATATTTTATGACACAAGACAGCTCACATCTAAAGAGCATAGAGGAAAGGGAGATATTCACCTACCTACTTGGTTCTGGTGGAGGTCAATATTAAGTAATTTTTTTTCTTTTTTTTTCCGATCACCCGGCTTTAAAATGTAATCTTTTTCTCCCAGTCTTGGGTAGAAATCTTGCTGTGACTTTTGTCACCTGCCGCTATATAATATGACTTTGTCCGACCCTGTTTATCGTCAAGCATTTTTTTTATAATGAGTATAGACTGAAACCTGCCAGACGAGTTACGTTGGGAATGTTTATGTTCGAGTGTAACCACAAACACAAAACAACTGAGGGGTTAAATTTGAATTGCAAATTGCTTCCCCTTCACTAATTAGCTTCTTACTTTTATCAATTGAACCAGCCTTCCATCTCTGAGGGCCGGTACACACTGGACCGACATTCGCTCCAACTTCGAAAGCACAATTCGCATGACATGGTAAAATCAATTGCTCCCTATGAGTGCCGTCTTAACTGGTCCAACTTGTGTCGGTTCGACTTTGAAAAAGGTTCCTGCACTACTTTAGTCCGACTTGGGCATGATTTCGGCCCATTGATTTGAATATAAGTCACATCCAAGTTGGATCATCATCCTAACTGATCGGACTTGTGGCATGCGACTTGTGCTCTGAGGGTCTTAAAGGGGAACCCCACGCCAAAATTTTTAAAAAAATGGTGTGCCCCCCCCCCAAATTCATACCAGGCCATTTTTAAATATGGTATGGGTTTTAAAGGGGAACCCCGGGCCAAGATAAAAAAAAACGGCATGTGGTCCCCCCAAAATCTATAATGTACACTTATCCGAGCATGCAGCCCGGCAGGTCAGGAAAGGACCATCCTCCTGGACCATACTAGGCCACATGCCCTCAACATGGGGGGGTGGGTGCTTTGGGGCAGGGGGGCCTCTTCCTGACAACCCTGGAAGGTGGTTGTGGGGATATGTGGGCAGGGGGCTTATTGGAATCTGGGAGCCCATCTTTGGGAAAGGAGACCCCCTGATCCCATCCCCCCATGTGAATGAGTATGGGGTACATTGCACCCCTACCCATTCACCCAAAAAAAAGCAGTGTAGTGTTAGAAAAAACAAGAGACGGTTTTTGACAAGTTCTTTATTAAAAATGAAGTATGTCCAACGTTGAAGCTCCAATGTGTCTTCTTTCTCCGGTACCATCATCAATGTCTTTTTCCCCCAGTCTTCTCCCTCTGCTGATGTCTTCTTCCTCTGGTCTTCTCCCTCCACTGATGTCTTCTTCCTCCAGTTATCTTCCCCCGCTGATGTCTTCTCTCTCCAACGATGTCTTCTTCCTCCAGTATTCTCCCTCCGTTGATGTCTTCTTCCTCCTGTCTTCTCCCTCTGCTGATGTCTTCTCTCTTCGGTGATATCTTCTCCCTCTGCTGATGTCTTCTTCCTCCTGTCTTCTCCCTCTGCTGATGTCTTCTCTCTTCGGTGATATCTTCTTATCTGCCGCCACCGACCAGTTAAAAAAAAAAAAAAAGGTTCCTCCTCCGGCACTGGCTCCCGCCGATGTGTCATCTCTGGTGTCTGCCAGTTCTTATATAGAAGATGAGGTGTGGCCATCCGGTGACATCACCCAGAGACCCCACCCCTTGTAATGTCAGGGGTGGAGTCTCCAAAGCACCCACTCCCCCATGTTGAGGGCATGTGGTCTGGTATGGTCCGGGGGGGTGCTCCTCGCTCCCCCCTTTCCTGACCTGCCTGGCTGCATGCTCAGAAAAGGGTCTGGTATGGATTTTGGGGGGCACACCATTTTTTTTTGCCGTGCCCCCCCCAAGATCCATACCAGACTCAAAGGGCCTGGTATAAATCTACGGGGGGACCCAATTATTTATTTATTTTTTTGGCATGAGGTTTCATCCAAACCAGAAACAAAGGAATTGTTTTGATTGGTCAAAGGACAAGTCGCAATCATCTCAAAGTTGGATCCCATTCACTGAATTTGCATGGAAGGCGGACATGCAGTCGCAGGGCAAAGTCGGATTGTAAGTTGTGTGACTTTCATCTCGGATCAGTGTGAACATAGCCTTAATGCTTTTGCGTCTCCAGTCCTTGATGACATGCTGACAATGGCTGAACTTAGGGAAACCTGGCCAGGCCTAGAAAATAAATTGCTGCTCCACTGAATGTTGTAGAGCCAAAAACTAAATTTAGGGCAGGGTGCTACATGTAGCTGAAATTTACATTTTTTTAGTAAGAGTGGTTGCTGCTGCTGTCTATAAGCAAAGCTAACTGTAAAAAATATTGTAATATTTGATTTGGAGTAGGAAGAAAAATATGTACTGCCAAACATGTGCTGCCAATTATCGCTAAGACTGTCCCTCAACCACATATTGGCTTTGAAGCACCACAAACAGCTGATTATCAGTGCAGCTTCATTAGTGCCAATTGTAGCAGCTTATCAGTGTCCATCAGTGCTGCCTCATCAGTGCCCATCAGTACCTCCTCATCAGTGGCGCCTTATCAGTGCCCATCAGTGCAGCCTCATCAGTGCCCATCAGTGAAGCCTCATCAGTGCAACCTAATCAGTGCCCATCATTGCAGCATTGGAACTTATAACTGCAGCATATCCTACACATATATATATTTTTTTGAGTTACCGTGTATAACTCAAATGTAGCTCAAAAAACAATGCCCATCTGCAGTCTCACTGTGCCCATTTTCAGCCTCACTGTGCCCATCTGCAGCCTCACTGTGCCCACCTGCAGCCTTACTGTGCCCACCTGTATCATCAGTGCCCATCTACAGCCTCACTGTGCCCATCTGCAGCCTCATTTTGCCCATCTGCAGCCTTACTGTGCCAATCTGCAGCCTCACTGTGCCCATCTGCAGCCCCACTGTGCCCATTTGCAGCCTCACTGTGCCCATCTGCAGCCTCACTGTGCCTATCTGCAGCCTCACTGTGACCACCTGTATCATCAGTACCCTTTTGCAGCCTCACTGTGCCTATCTGCAGCCTTACTGTGCCCATCTGCAGCCTCAATGTGCCCATCTGCAGCCTCACTGTGCCCATTTACAGCCTCACTGTGCACATTTGCAGCCTCACTGTGTCTATGTGCAGCCTCATTGTGCCCATCTGCAGCCTCATTGTGCCCATCTGCAGCCTCACTGTGCCCATCTGCAGCTGTACCTTTGGTAACCAAAACATGCATGCAGTCTGTTTGGCGGCCATCCACTGTAACAAAGGCCCGCTTCCTCCTCGTCCGTAAAAGATTGATTCAGTTTCCCAGCATTGTATCAGTGTTCAGTGTTCCGTCTATCACGGATGAGGAAGAGGCAGGGCTTTGTTACAGTAGACGGCCGCCAAACAGTTAAGACTGCATGACACAGTGGGAGACACCCACTGTTTTGGTTATCCAAGGTACAGCTGCAGATGGGCACAGTGAGGCTGCACCCCCACTCGAGACCCTCACTCGAGTATAAGCCGGGGGGCTTTTTCAGCATAAAAAATGTGTTGAAAAAGTCGGCTTATACTCGAGTATAAACAGTATATGTATCCTTGATTTGTGCCGGTGACACCATTCACACAAAAGATCAAAGATTACCCACAGGTGCACTGAGCTTCTAATACAACATGGGTAACGATAACTTACGGGCCCTCTGAGGCTGCATTCACACCTGAGCGTTTTCAGCTCATAAAACGCTTGAAAAAACACCAGAAAAAACGCGTGAAAAACGCCCAACATGCAAAATCCCATTCATTTCAATGGCACCAGTTCACATCTTAGCGTTTTGGCACCTAAAGCAAAATGCCTGAAAAATGCCCTAAGCTCAAAAAAGAACATGAGCTTCTTTGGGGCACATTACAGGCGTTTTTCTGCCTCCCCAGAGGGTGGGTCCATGACGTCCTGCACTCAGGGGTCAGTTCTCACAGGAAGGTGCACCCTCCTGCGCATTTTAATTTTCACAACTTATTCAATAAATATGTTGCCAAATGCATGGGAATGCAGAATAAGTAGTGCAAGCACTAAGTTTTCTAATAGTAGCTGAGGTACTATGCAGTTTGGTGGCTGAAAAGGAATGCGTTTGGGATGCCATTAACAATTAATGGCACTTACACACGTTTTCCCAGGGCAGCGCTTTCCTGTGCAGAAAATGTGCAGGGAATGCAACTTCTCTGCACCGCGTTCCAATGTGCTGACCCTCAGAGTATGTTATGTATCATTCTTCGCAGCAGAGGACCAGACTTGGATTGCAGAGATGATTAATCTAATGCTGAAGCTATAAAGGATTGCTGCCAGAGCTGCATTTGTTATTTTTATACTTGAAGGCTGACCAAAAAATTGATGTAGGACTTTTCCACACTGGTATGTAACTAAATAATTAATAAAACAACGGGGTCAAGAATCCCACCAAGTGATTATGGTCGGGAACTGCCACTTGCAGCAGATCAAAAAGACCATCTAGTCTGGAGTAGGTTCCCAACATCCAACAGTGTTCCCCCCGGCTAGACATCTCTAAACAGGTGGATCATGGCATTCAGTGAATAATCCATTTGGATTTGTGTATGATATTGAAGCACAGATAGAGCTCAATGCTTAGACCCACCTGTTGAGATGATATAGCCGTATCCTAATTTAGACTGTGTAATTGCTGTGTGCATGAGGATTGGTATGTGTGTGTGATTCTGGGCCCAGTTGTGTGTGATTTTATTTTCTATTTTTGTGATAACATTGTCCATTTGTTGTATTGGCAGTTTGGAGGGTTGTGGGCCAAATGGTCAAAAACCTGTAGCAGAATTTTTTGTAAATTAATAAAGCTTTTATCATATTTCCAAAAACACCGCAGTTGGTCCTCATTCACAACTATGATACTTCTTTGGTGGTCTCTCTTTGACCCCAGTTTGTCTTTTTCACACTGATGCCCAAGGGGTGGTAATAACAATAACAGGCGATGAAGATGCAAGTTTTACCTCCATCTGACCGATAACCAAAGTTCTATCATTACATCCTGACAGTGCTGTACAAGTGCCATGGCTATGATGTGTTCCTTTACAGCGCCAAAAAAAACCTCCCTCGTGGAGTAAATGCTGATGCTACATGTGTTGACGTTACACGTCCTGCGCGGGTGGCGTGGAGGCGATGAGCATCTGGAACAGACCCGCGCAGACCCCCCGTGTCCAAAAAGGGGCGAGTGGAAGGGGAAGGCCCTTGGAGCCAGGGACGTGCGTTGAGGTCAGTGGCTGGTGAGGCACTGGCTAGTATCAGATACACACAGGTTACATACGCCGCGATTGTTAGAGCGAGAGCAATATTTCTAGCACTAGACCTCCTCTGTAACTGTAAACATGTAACCTGTAAAAAAAAATTAAAGTGTCACCTATGTAGATTTATAAGTACTGAATTTTGACGCCATTCCACACGTGTGCGCAATTTTAAAGTGTGACCTGTTAGGTATCTATTTACTCTGCATAACATCATCTTTCACATTATACAAAAAATTGGGCTAACGTTAGTGGGTTTTTTTATGTGTAGCGCTGGCCCTGCGGAGTTGCTATGTGTTACAACATTCACATTTCACCCTGCTCCCAGACATCCATTAGATACACTTCTCAGTCAATGAACAGTCTCTTGCTTGTTTTTGTTGTTTTTATTAGGGGATTGAACTTGGTTGGGGAAAAGGGACATGGGATGCCCGTAGCATGAATATTGCTTGGAAGAATAAAAGTAGCTGCATCACACTTCTTAGCAGAGTAAAACCAACTGCACATATACTTTTTAGTAGAGCAAAAGATGGTTGACTCTAAACATGACAGTCCTTTCCTCAGCACACTTCCTCCAGCACACTACTTGGGAGCACATACTTCACTGTCCATCTTTAGTCTCCTGTCACACCATCAGCACATGACTAGGCCTCACTCTGAATAAGTCCCAGTATATTTACTTGATAGCCCTTTGCAGGCTGGGGTCTGCAATACCCCTCTGTGGTAGCAACCGATTCACTTGAGAAGAATAAATGTAGATGGAATACTGGTTCTAGCAAGTCCGATTTGCAAATCCTGCCCGCCCTCCTGGCTGCAGCGACTTGACGCAAACACCCACAGTCTCTCTCCCACAGTCTCTCCCTCTGGCTCTACATCCAGCTCCTCTGGCATGTCTCTTCCAGAGCTTTCCACTGTGATTTCCACTCATGACACCTGTCCTGGATCCTTCCTGAATGACTTTACTCAGGACGTGCTGACCAATTGTCCTTTCAGCTCCTGTTCCAGGACACCTCTCCATGAATGTGTAAGGAGAGGCTCCCTCCCAGCTACCAAGCTCCCCACCTGAGGTACATCCTCCCCAGAAAGGGGGTTCCCTCAGACAGAACAGTCTAACACTCCATCAACCAGTTCACCCAGCCGACAACTTCCCCCACAGCAGGATGATCATGGGTATATATAGGAGGCCTGCCCCCTGCCAATCCTAGTTGGAGATTGGTCAGGGCACCCCATGTCACTCCAGCTCTCTGTCCTGCCCCTTTTCCAGAACCTTCTCCCTGGAAACAGAGGTGGCACCCAAGAGCTAAGGCACATGTCAGTCACCTACTGCTATACTAAACCACTCACCACTCCCCTGCCCACAGATCAAAACAAACAGGCCTAGCTCACAGCATAGGCCTGCCTAAATTTACCTGCACTGGCAGCTTACACAAAAAAAACCTACACTTAGCACCTAACCACCTAAGGTAGAGGGTGCTACACATGAAACATATGAATTATCAATGTGGTTTCATGCATTTACTATTTACCAACCATTTTGCATGCATGGTGCACCTTATGCACCTCAGTCCCAGCCCCCTTTTTCTTCTTTAATAAAATTATGGATGGAGGCACAGAGCCTAGTGCGCCATGTGCTTCATTCAAAGTCCCAAACATAACCCCCCTCTTTCAAAAAGTAGACTTGGGCTGTAAAGTGTATTTAAAACCCAAACTAAAAATGTAATATATTGCAGCTCAACAGTCCTTGGGTGTCGTGGCTGCAGAAGCATTGTCATCGCAGAGTAGTACTACACACCCTCTTCTTCTGTATAACAGAGGGGTGAGGTTCTGTAGTGTTCATAGATAGCTGGAATATTTATTATATTGCAGCTTACCAATCCTTAGATGTGATGGCTGCATTAGTTTTCTTTTTAGGCTTTCTTTCTTCTATTTTCATCTGGGGATCCAGCCAGCAAGTCTGTTGTTTTTCATAACTTAAACTCTCCAGCAGAACGTATCAGTTTATAGGGATGAGACAAACCATTTAACACTGACAGGAGTGATTAAAATGATCAACTTTTATTCATGTAAAATCTTTATCCCAAAAAAAAAAAACAGCTAAAAAAAACAGCTTTAACTGATTATAAAATGTGAGCTGGCGTTTGGCTTTAATTTATTAGTTCATCTAAATATGCCAATACATTTAACACTCCCCTCCCCCACACACTGACAATGCTGCTGTCTGCTGTGCATCCTGTTCTCATTCACCCAGTTGTGTCTCAGTAATACAGGAGATGTTATACTGGCAAGATCACCAGAAAACGAATGCAGCCACACATGATTGGTAATCTGTAATCAATTGGTAATCTGCAATATATGAATTTTTTTGGTTTGGGGTTTATTTCCATTTTAAAAGCTGTTACAGCGGAGTCCCACTTGTTTTTTCGTTTATTAAAAATCAACAGCTACAAAAAGTGTAGCTGCTGACTTTTAATAAACAGACACTCACCTGTCCCACGGTCCAGCGATGTGGCCGCACGGAGCCTCGCTCCCCTCCCCCTCCTCTCTGCCGTCATAGCAACCGTGGGCACCAGCCATGACAGCTTGCGGCTTCACGGCTGGGCATGCACTGCGCATGCGCGAGACTCGCTGCACTCTGCTAGTTGCCAGCAATCATTTGGGACCTGTGATGTGTCCCAGAAGATTGCAGAGAGGGAGAGTCCACCTAGGGGGAGAGGAGTCGCCTAGGCGGCCAAGAAACGGAAGGAGGAAGTGGGACAGGAAGTCCCTCTCAAAACAAGGTACCCCCCCCAAAAAAATGGTGGCATGTAAGGGGGCGAGGAGTTTCTTTTTAATTTGTTAGTAAAGTCCATCTAAATCTGGTAGTCCACCGCACACTCCCTTCTGTCAATATATAGTTATATACTGCATATATTAACAATTTGTTTTAAGCAAATCTTTATCCTTTAAAGGACTTTTTTAATTATGGAAACTTTGAAGGGTGTGAAGTCAAGCAAATAAAGCCAAGTTTCAGAATGAATATCTGGGCCGGGAGCTCTCAAACACTTACCGCATCATATGCAGGAGCATTGTCGTGGGGGAGAATCCAATTGTCAGGCCAGAGTTCCAGGCTTTTCCTCCAAACATATTATTGTAACATTTTCAGCATTTCCAGGTAACAATGTTGGTTGACCATTTTCTATGAACTCATAGTGAACTATTCCCTTGTGATCAAAATAACTCACCATCATGCTTTTGAACTGAGAATGTGAAATGCGTACCTTCTTCAGGTAGGGGAATACTTTGCTTTGCACTGCATGCTCTCGTGTTTTGTTTCTGGATCACACTGGAAACACCTTGTTTCCTCACCTGTAATAACCCAATCAAACATCTCTGCATTCTTCAAAGGATCGGATAATATTTGAAGACAACATTCTTTCTGATCGTTTGTCAAGAGTCGAGGCACCATCTTTACAGAAAACTTTCTCATCACCAAATCCACTGTAAGAATCTGCTGCACTGTTTCCTTGTTCATGTTCAATTCTTCTATCATTCAGTCTTTGATCTGAACATACAAGGGTTTGCACTTTGTCTGCATTTGCATATATGCTTTGCATTTTTAGTTGCCCACTTCATGTGTCATTGTGGACATCTTTCCAACCCTCCTTAAACCGCCTATGTCATTCAGAAACACTTGATTTCTTCATGGAATATTCATCATAAGCCTAGTATAACAGAGATAAAGTTTTACTCACTTTTACCAATTTTCACCCCAAATATGTGGTAATTAGCTACTCCGCAGGTGTGCAGTAATGTTGGAATAGGAAGGGGCCATCCCCAAACTGTTCCCACAAAGTTGGGAGCATGAAATTGTCCAAAATGTCTTGGTACGCTGAAGTCTTAAGAGTTCCCTCATTGAAACTAAGTGGCCAAGCCCAACCCCTGAAAAACAACCCCACACCATTATCCCCCCTCAACCAAATGATTTGAACCAGTGCACAAAGCAAGATCCATAAAGACATGGATGAGCGAGTTTGGGGTGGAGGCACTTGAATCCTGACCTCAACCCAATAGAACGCCTTTGGGATGAATTAGAGCAGAGACTGTGAGCCAGGCCTTCTCTTCCACTACAGTGCCTGAGCTTACACATGCGCTTCTGGAAGAGTGGTCAAACATTCCCATAGACACACTCCTAAACCTGGACAGCCTTCCCAGAAGAGTTGAAGCTGTTATAGCTGCAAAGAGTGGGCCAACTCAACATTAAATCCTACGGACTAAAGCCTTGTACACGGTCAGATTATTGGACGAATTTTCGTCAGTCTTTTGTTGGATACTAGTCTCACATCGAAAGTGAAGAGGGTACTCACCATCAGAAAATTTTCAGACGACTGAATTCAACGTCAGAAGTGCTGTAATGTGTTGAATTGTTTTGTATGTGTAAGACTGAGATACCATTAAAGTTCATGTGCATATACAGTAGAGGCAGGCGTCCCAATACTTTTGGTAATATAGTGTATATAGTACTGCAAATGCTGTAAATGAAGAGTGCTTTCAGAAATAGAAGTGTTAATAGTTGATTTTATCAACTAACACAATGGGAAGTAAATTAACAGAATAGAAGTCCAAATCAAATCAATATTTGGTGTGACCACCCATTGCCTTCAAATCAGCATCGGTTCTTCTAGGTATACTTGAACACTGTTTTTGAAGGATCTCAGCAGGTAGATTGTTCCAAAAATCTCGGAGAACCAACAGATCTTCTGTGGATGTCGGCTCCCTCAAATCCTTCTGTCTCTTCATGTCTTCCCAGACAGACTCCATGCTGTTAAGCAGTGATGGACAGAACAGCCCTCCCGTGTTCGGTTCATATCAGAACTCCCTATTTTGAAGGCGATACCTCGTGTGTGTGGTTTGAACACTGTGTACATATGCAGGCGCAACTTACGTATGCATTCTGGGGCACTTTACTTTATTTTTCTTATTTATTTCAGTTTCCCCTGCCCGCAGACCCCCACAACCACCAGCCAGTATTGTGAGAAAGAGGCCTTTGTCCCCAAGTGTGTTTTGGGGTGGGGGGAACACCCTGCTCCAAAGCACCCCCCCAATGTTGAGAGCATGTGACCTGGTATGGTTTGGGGATGCTCGCTCGCCCCTCCCCCTTTCCTGGATCCTGCCAGGCTTCATGCTCGGATAAGGGTCTGGTATGGATTTTCTTTTGGGGGGAGGGGGCCCACGTAATTTTTCTTTTAAATTTTAAATCACCATAAGGCTTGGTATGGATTGGGGGGGGGGGCACGCCATTTTTTCCTCAATTCGTTTTTTTGTCTGCAATAATTTTTTTTACATTTAGCTGTCAGCGGAAGGGGAAGCCCGCTGACAGATGATGACTCATTAGTTGTTAAGGACGCTTCTCGGCCCCGCGCTTTAACAACCTATTGACTGTGCGCTCGGCAGGTGAACATCCCGGGCGATGTTCTGGCCGAACTTATGCTTGGCCCAAACCACCCATCCCTAATGTTAAGGTCAGACACCCATTATTGTACCGCTCTCCAGCCCTTCACCAACAAACTGCCTCCTGCTACAGCCAAATATTTCAGATTTTGACTCCTCAGTCCAGAGCACCTGTTGCCATTTTTCTGCACCCCAGTTCCTATGTTTTCCTGCATAGTTGAGTCGCTTAGCCTTGTTTCTACGTCGGAGGTATGGCTTTTCGACCGCAATTCTTCCATGAAGACCATTTGCCAGACTTCTTTGGACAGTAGATGACAGTACCTGGGCCCCACTGGTTTCTGGTTTGTGGAAGGGAAGTAAGTATATGTGTCCTTCATCTGCTGCATTAAGTTTCCTCAGCCGACCACTGCGTCTATGGTATTCAATGTTGCCCAATCAATGGTGTCCTCATACTGAGAAATACAGGGAGATACTTATCCATCATGCCATACCATCAGGGAGGCATCTGATTGGCCCCAAATTTATTCTGCAGCAGGACAATGACCCCAAACATACAGCCAATATCATTAATGTCTTCAACGTACTTAAGAACAAGGAGTCCTGAAAGTGATGGTTTGGCCCCAACAGAGTCCAACATCAAGGAGTCTGTCTGGGATTACATGAAGAGACAGAAGCATTTGAGGCAGCTGATATCCATAGAAGATCTTTGGTTAGTTCTCCAAGATGTTTGAAATGACCTACCTGCCGAGTTCCCTCAAAAAACTGTGCGTATGTGTACCTAGAAGAATTGATGCGGGTTTGAAGGCAAAGGGTGGTCACACCAAATATTAATTTGATTTTCCTTCTGTTTGTTCACTTTGTAATTTTGTAAATTGATAAAACTTTATATATATATGTATATAGATATATATATATATAGATATATATATATATATATATATATATCTATATATATATATATATATATATATATATATATGTATTTCAAACACTGAATGTGTTTTTTATTCAGGGAATTCTATTCATATCAAGGTCAATGTTAAAGACAAACACAATTTTGAAGTGCTTTCGAACAACATTTGTCAACTGTTTGTCTTTGTCATCATCAACTAGTGTACCAACGGCTTTCTCAACTCAAATTTTATTTATTTCGAAAAAATAGTACAAATTGTAATGGGCATTTGCTAGAAAATGTTTTATCCAGAATTAGGATGTTCGTGGTCAAAAACATTTGTTCTTTTAAACAGCTTTGTATGATATAGGAATGTATGAAATAACAATACAAACAAAGGTTTCTGTTTACTGATGCAGAATTAGGGTCCAGTGAAGCACTTCTCAATTTATTTTTAGTCATAGAACCCTTTAAAAGTGTGCAAAGCTAAAGATGGAGGATGTGAGAAGCTTCAGCTTCGCTCCCCGCCGGCCCAAAATCCTCCTGCCCGAGCACATAGCAATCCCGCCCCGCTGCTCCAACTTGTCCAGCCGGACTCTAATCCCCCCCTGAGCCTTGTCTATGGCCAGGGGAAAACCTAAACTTGCACCACAGCTGCCCGTAGAGAAGGAGAAGGAGAGTGACTGCATGGCCAATATGGCATCTGCACCAAGACACACATAGGGGCTCCAGCCTGAGTCACAGCCCCAACTCCTGGACACACCGGGACACAGAATGGCAGGTGAGACAACTCATACAGACTCTCAGGCTGCATCTCTATCTCCAGAAAGGGATATATTCTCCTCACAATCTGACCTGGATAGAGCGCTTTGTGACATTGTTCTTAGCCAGGGGAGCATGGAGTACAGCCCTCCTCCTATACTTAGCGCCCATGCCATGGTACCACCACCACTGGAGTATTCGAGGGACCCCATATTTTTGGCAAAATTTTCTACATTGCTAGAACAAGGGCTGGATAAGGCCACCAGACGCATAACAACAGATCTAAAACATGAATTTCAGGCACTGGGCTCCGGCATAGGGACAATTGAAACTACCCTTGATGACACCATTACCAGGGCCTAAAACACGGAATGCATTGAGGACCTACACAAGAAACTAGATGATGCCCTAAGCAAGATTGATGATCTGGAAAATCGGTCCCGCCATTATAATTTCAGGGTTCGCGGTATACCCGAATCCATCAAGGATTCCGAAGCTATAATCAAGGAACTTACTTCCTTTCTTATCCCAGATATACCTTCTCACAGGCTGGAACTGGAAAGACTCCATAGGGCCCTGACGGCACCTCGTGAGGACGGGTTATGCCGGGACATCATAAAGGCTCACTACTATGCCATTAAAGAGCATGTAATGGCTAGAGACAGAGAAATAGCCGACTTACAGGTGCGGGACCACAGTATGTATGCCGACATTTCACCGGGTACAGTCCAGAAGCACAAAGCACTAAAGCCCATGTTACAAACTCTTATCGCCAAGAACATAAAATACTACTACTGGGCCTTTTCTTTTCGCCTGAACTTTACCTACCACAACAAAAAACACTAGTTGTCACGTTCCATGAAGGTGAATCTTTGCTGAAGAAATTGGGCCTTATTTCGACTGCACCGGAGGAAACTCCCCGAACCCTACAACCAAAGTCTCCTGCTACCAGGCTCCCACAGAGTCCACTAACCCCAGTATGGCACTCCACCAGAAGCCAAGCCAAGCTTAGAGACAGACCTCTATGAAGCTGATATGGGCCAAAGGGCCACGATGGAACATTGCAAAGTATTTCCTCTTAATTTTTTTGTCCCCCATTTCATCCTAGGGCGATATCTCAGTTGGGACATTTATGATGTTTCCTGACTCTTCATTACATTTATTGAGAAAGGAAAACTTTGGGGGCCCCCTGTGGTTTCTTTACATCAGGATATGCTCTTTGGGGACTCTTGTTTCTCATAGTTATAATTTACACTTACGTTATTGTTCATAAGGGTGGGCTGGGGGCTAGTGGGGGTGGTCATATGCCCTGTTTGTCTTTGCTTCCCTCCCTTGTTGAGGGGTCCAAAGGTCAAACCTGGTCCTGGGCGTGATGAACAGGGGTTTACCTGTTTAGATTAATTAGATTTCAATGGATAACCTGCCCCATTTTTTACTCACAGAACAGCAATTATCTGAAAAGTATTCTGAGCTCCTCTCTTCTCCTTATACCTTCCTTTTCTTCTCTCTACTCTTCTTCTACACTTTCTTTCTTTTCTTCGGTCCTGAGCCTCGATTGGCGGTAAGACTTCACTGTTCCAAAATGCATTTTTTTCAGCTGAGCAGCAGTTGGTAAGTTAACTCTTCCTATTTCCCTGTGCACCATTGTGGATTCTGCCACTAAACTTCCCTACAAATTTGTCACACTCTGTCCAGGGGCTGAATTCTCCAGTCAAACGGAGGATTTAAATATAAAAATCTTACATGCGGATGTGCTCTTCTTCCAGGAAACGCACTGCCCACCAAACTACAAGCCAAACTTTTTGCATCACTATTATCCCCATTTGTACTTGGCAAATGGAGAGGGTAGGACTGGGGGGGGGGGGGGGGTAGCGATATGCTTTTTCTAAAAGGGTTTTTTCTCTCTGGAAAAGAAGATATGTGACCCAGATGAGCGCTGATGTTAGTGGGATACCTGGAGGGCTCCCTGGTAACCCTAATATCTTACTATGCCCCTAATGGGGGCAAATTACTCTTTTTCTGAACTTTGCTGCATGCGGTGTCCCAGGACCAGGGGGGGTGTAGTGCTTTTTGGGGGAGACTTTAATGTAGCCCTAGATGCTATCTATGACAAAACTAGTAGACCTTCCTCCTCACCTAGACACTATTCTAAAATTGGGTTGAAACTGGCGAAAATGTTGCACACAGCGGCTTGTTATCCTGATCACGTCATATGACATTCGATCAGGATAACAGAACCACTTTGCCAATGTTTTATTGCTATATGGTGGACAGCAAGTGGTTAATCTATAAATTCACCTGGAAAAATTGTGGATGTCGGGCGGCCCACTCCACTTTATACTTACCCAAAGGGCGAGGTGGACTGGGGGTACCTCACTTCTTGCAATACTATAGAGTTGCCCAATTGGTCCAGCTATATCAAACTTTTGCTACAACATATCAGCCTGACTGGGTTCGGTTGGTGTCTCAGGCTAGTCCAACCCCCCCCCCAGATCTTTTAATGTGGCTCTCTTCAAAGGAACGCCGGGCTATTCTGAGCCCCTCTTTGTCACACTCCTTGCGTCTCTGGGACATGGCATGCAAGCTTTACCCTTTGAAATCACCCGACTCCCCAGTGGCCCCCCTTCTTAATAATCCTCACTTGCATGGTGGACTGACAATGGTCTATCGAGGATAGGACATTATATCGATCACAGGGGGATTGGACAGTCTTCCTATTTTAGGGAAACATTACAGATGCCCCCTACTGAGACTTACCATTTGTGCCAAATCACTCATTATCTGCAGACTCTAAATAAGGACCAAACTGATATAACAACCAGGACTCTATTTGAGAATAAATGTATACGTGGCCCCGACTCATGAGGAGGGATTATGGAGTTATATGCCCTATTTAGTAGTCAGGGCAATAAGCCCTCCTATCAAACAGCCTGGGAATTGGATCTAGGGGAGACAATTGAGGAGGAGGTATGGACAAAATGGTCGACTATGGTGCACAGGGGTATACTCAATACTTCCCTGGTGGAGGCACATTACAAGGTGCTATCGCGCTGGTATCAACAAGGTTGACAAAAATATACCCTGGTACTGCATCCCTTTTCTTCAGGGGATGCAGGCAGGAGGGTGACATGTTTCATGCCTGGTGGTCCTGTCTGAAGGTCCGACGTTTCTGGATCAGAGTGTTCAATCTTATCCACTTAGTGACGGGTCAGAACATACCCAGAGAAGCCAAAAATGCGTTGTTTGCTGACTTGTCGGAGGAGATCCCCAGACCTCTTCGAAACTCTAAGTTTCTTTATTTTCTTAGCTGCTAAAATAACTATAGCCAGGGCATAGAAATCACCCGTGATCAATGTCACGTTGGTGAAACACAAAATATCTTTGATCATGATTAATGAAAAACAGACCGGTATCCATAAACATAAACAAGCTAGGGTTGATAAGGTGTGGAACCCCTGGATTGCGTACCTCCAAGCTCCATAGACATTGAGATGTCATGTGGATGGAGGCTCAGACTGAGGTGACCAACTCAGGCATTTCCTCTCACATTCTTTCCTTTTCTCCCCCCCCCCCTTGTTTTCCTTCCATTATTGTTTTTGTTATGCCTTTTAAAGAATCTATAATTGGATGCTGATGGGAGACAATTAAGCTTCTCTATTTCCATCGCTCTTTAAGGTTGTGTGTTATAAGGCACTGAAACAATTTTTGGCAATTAAGGTTTCCCTCCTTTTCCATGCAATTGAAATATGTGGACATACAGTTTATATGAACACTACTTCATAGCTTTTTTTATACATAAAGCTATGCATTAGGCTCCAGATACAGCGGGCCTTGCAACCCTACACATAAGATCGCTACATTGAGTAGAGACTGTATGTTAGGCCTGACTCTGTTATATATTCATTCTGATTATTACAATAAGACCATTGAACATTTCAGAGGGTGCATCCTCTTGTTGATATTTATGTCGATATTGTATGTTTTTTGTTTTTTTTTATATACATGATGTTTAAAACTCTACAATAAAAATTATTAAAAGAGAAAGTGTGCAAAATCCTGAGGTACTCCAGTCTGAAAATGTAAAAAATGAAAATGCTATTTATTAATGGGAAATGTGAGCCTAGGATGATGCACATAGCTGTCCGGATGAAAGTAACTTTATTTCAGAGGTCCCCCCATCAAAGCAGAGATTTCTTCATCACACCAGTGGTCCCCCCCATCACATCAGAAGTCCCCTCATCACATAAGACCCATCCCTTCACATCAGAGGTCTCGTCATCTCATCAGTGTCAGGTCACTTTGAGGCTAGGTGACAGATGCACACTGTAGGGATTAGGAGTGCAACGCAAGGTAGTGGACCCTACGGCTGACTGCTGCGGATGGGAGTCAGGGTGGTAAGGAAGGCAGGGCTGCTGGAACACCAGCACGGATCCCACCGGGGTTAGAGCGTAAGATTTCCTGGGGCGCGGAGTCTAAGAGCCAGCAGGTGTTCACCAGAGCCTCTAGTGGTGAGGATGGACTAGGCTGCAACTGGCTCCAGGTCGCGATCCCCGGGGTCCCCCAGCTCATACCCACAGTAGGAAACAGGAGGATAGGGATAGTAAGGGAATAAGCCAAGGTCAGGGCCACAAGCAGACAAGGACAACAGAGTTCACGCCAAGGTTCAGGGTCACAGGCAAACAGGGATAGTCGGGGACACGCAAAAGGTCAGGGTCACGAGCAGACAGGAATAGTTGAGAACAGGCCAAAGTCAGTAACTGGAATCAGACGCAGGAAACACAGCAAGTACACACAATGGCTAACACACAATGGTTGATCAGCACTGCTAGCTTGCAGTGCACAGGTTAATATAGGGTTCCCTGATAGGGCCTGGGGTGGGGTCATGCTTAGAGGAGAGGTTATAAAACCAGTCAGGTGAGAGTCAGCTGGTCTTTAGAGATGAACACATGGAGACAGGTAAGCTGACAGACAAAACTCTATTACATAACCATGACAATCAGAAGTCCCCCATCACATCAAAGGTCACCCTATTACATCAGTGGTCTCCCATCATATCAGAGCCCCCTTCACATCAGAGGTCTCTCTATCACATCAGTGGTCTTCCCATTTCATCAGAGCCGCCCTATTTACATAAGAGGTTCCACCATCAAATCAGAAGTTCCCTCATCACATCAGAGGATCTCCATCACATCACAGACCCTTTCCTTCACAATTAGATGTTCCCCCATTACACCAGAGGTCCCTCCATCACATCAGATCCACCCCTTTACATCAGAGGTCTTCCTATCACACCAGTGATCTCCCCATCTCATCAGAGCCCCCCTACACTGTAGAGGTTCCACCATTAAATCACAGGTTTCCTCATCACATCAGAGGACCTCCATCACATCATAGACCCTTTCCTTCACAATTAGAGGTTCCCCCATCACATTAGACGTTCCTCCATCACATCAGAGGTTACCCATTACATCAGAGGTTCCCCCATTACATTTGAAGTTCCCCCATCACATCAGATCCACCCCTTCATATCAGAGGCTCCCTCATCACATCAGAATTTCCCAATTACATCAGAGGTCTTCCCATCTCACCAGAACCCCCCCCCCCCCCATCACATCAGAAGTCTCACCATCAAATCAGAGGTTCCCCCAACACACCAAAAGACTTTCATCACATCATAGGCCATTTTGATCACAATTAGAGGTTCCCTCATCATATCAGAGGTTCCACTATTTCATCAGAGCCACCCCATCACATCAGAGATTCCTAAATCACATTTGATGCTCCCCCATTACATCAGATTCACCCATTCACATCAGAGGCTGCCCCATCACATCAGAGTTCCCCAATCACATCAGAGATCTTACCACCTCATCAGAAACCCCCATTACATCAGAGGACTTCCATTACATCATAGACCATTTCCTTCACAATTAGAGGTCCCCCTATCACATCAGAGGTCCCATATTACATTTGAAGTCCCCCATCACATCAGATCCATTCCTTTACATCAGAGTCTCCCCCATCACATCAGAAGTCCCCCGTTACATCAGATGCCCCCCCCATTTTAGTTTTCCTAATCATATTTGAAGTCCCCCCCATTTTATCAGAGCCACCCCATCACATCAGATCAACCCATTCACATCAGAGGTCCCCCATCACATCAGAGGTCTCCCCATCTCATCAAAAGTTCCCCTTCACATCAGAGGTTCCATCATCAAATTAGAGATTCCCCCATCACATCATGGACCCTTTCCTTCACAATTATAGCTTCCCCTATCACATCAGAGGGTCCCCCATTTCATTAGAGCTACTACATCACATCAGAGCCTCCCATCACATCAGAGGTTTCCCCATCACATTTGAAATCCCCCCATCACATCAGATCCACTCCTTCATATCAGAGGCTCCCCATCACATCAGAGGTCCCTCATTACATTAGAGGTCCCACCATCACATCAGAGTTTCCCTAATCATATTTGAAGTCCCCACATTTTATCAAAGCCACCCATCACATCAGAGGTCTCCAATTACATCAGAGGTTCCCCCATCACATTGGAAGTCCTCCCATCACATCACATCCACTCCATCACTTTAGAGGCTCCCCCATTACATCACAGGCCCCTCATTACATTAGAGGTCCCACCATCACATCAGAGTTTTCCTAATCATATTTGAAGTCCCCCCCATTTCATCAGAGCCACCCCATCACATCAGAGGTTCCCCATCACATTTGACGTCACCCCTATCTTATCCGATCCACCCCTTCACATCAGAGGTCCCCCAATTACATTAGAAGTCTCCCCATCTCATCAAAAGTCCCCTTCACAGCAAATTACATAGTTACATAGTTACATAGTAGGTGAGGTTGAAAAAAGACACAAGTCCATCAAGTCCAACCTGTGTGTGTGCATTTATGTCAGAATTACATTGTATATCCCTGTATGTTGTGGTCGTTATGGTGCCCATCTAATAGTTTTTGAAATTATCGATGCTCCCTGCTGAAACCACTGCCTGTGGAAGAGAATTCCACATCCTTACCACTCTTACAGTAAAGAACCCTCTACGCAGTTTAAGGTTAAAACGCATGTATTTTTAAATTCCCTTTCGCAGAAAAGTTTTATCCCTATTGTGGGGACACCAGTACGGTATTTTTACATTGAAATCATATCCCCTTTTAAGCATCTCTTCTCTAGAGAGAATATTTTCAGTGCTTGTAATCTTTCCTCAAAACTAAGGTCCTCCAGTCCCTTTATTCGCTTTATTGCCCTTCTCTGGACTCTCTCCAGTTCCAGTACATCCTTCCTGAGGACTGGTGCCCAGAACTGAACGGCATACTCCAGGTGTGGCTGGACCAGAGTCTTGTAGAATGGGACAATTATTGTTTAACTCTGGAATTAATCCCCTTTTTGATGCATGCCAATATTCTGTTTGCTTTGCTTGCAGCAACTTGGCATTGCATGCTACCGCTTGGCCTATCATCTACTAGGCCCCCAGGTCCTTCTCCATCCTAGATTCCCACAGAGGTTCTCTCCCTAGTGAGTAGATTGCATTCATGTTTTTGCCATCCAAATGCATTATTTTAAATTTTTCTACATTAAACCTCATTTGCCATGTAGTTGCCTACCACATTAATTTGTTCGGATCTTCTTGTAAGGTTTCCACATTCTGCAGAGAAATTATTGCCCTGCTTAGCTTTGTATCGTCTGCGGACCATTGCGAGTACTCCTCATTTATCACTACCCTCTGAACTCACCCCTGTAGCCAGTTTTCAATCCATGTACTCACCCTAGGGACCATGCCGACAGACCTTAGCTTGTACAGTAAACAAGCTAAGGGGGAACTGTATCAAATGCCTTTGCAAAGTCCAAATACACCATGTCTACAGGCCTTCCTTTATCTAGATGGCAGCTCACCTCCTCATAGAAGGTAAATAGATTGGTTTGGAAAGAACGATTCTTCATGAATCCATACTGATTACTGCTAATGATACCAATTTCACTTCTAACATCTTGTATATAGCACCTTATAATCCCCTCCAAGAGCTTGCATACAATTGATGTTAGGCTAACTGGTCTGTAATTCCCTGGGATGTAAAGTGTGAAAAAAGTGTAGCGCTATTATCCCAAATAGAATTGAAAAACTATTATAAGAGCACCTTACAATACAAAAGGGTACACATAAAGTGCATTTAGATTCAAATAAATCAATATATGAACTATAATAAACGTGATTAGGGTCAATAAACCATGAAATAACTGTGTACACATAAAGTGCATTTAGATTCAAATAAATCAATATATGAACTATAATTAATGTTGATAGGGTCAATAAACCATAAAAAAACTGAGTACATAAATATAAATTGTGAATAAAGAGACCAGAGCTAGCAAGTACGTTGTAGGATGTAACAAAACTGTGATATCAAATGGGCCACCACCAATAAACAAAAGGAGGCTTACCAGATGCTGATGACCTGGAGAGGCTTACGCACCCCAAGTCATACAGGCTTGTAAGTCAACTGACTTAATGGATATCAAAACGAGCTGGCACGACAAATCTTGAGTTAGACCACCGACTTGGCACCGACATTTAGGACATCCAATTCGAAAATGGTACTTCAATAAGGTGAAAACTCGGTGTTCAGATATCATGCAGAAATAAATGAAACATTTCCATAGCGTGATACCGTTTGAATAGGGTTTATTTAAAAAAAGGTAAAAAACTCACATTTTAGAGGATCATCAAAGTAGGCTTAGTAAGTAAAAGAACGAGAGCGGTATATGTGTGTGGGTCCACCCAACGCACGTTTCAACTAAAAAGCCATCATCTGGGGTGCAGACCCCACAAACACTACCGCTTATATAACCCTAATGACCCCACATGAACAATGCTAAATACCGGAAGTAAACGTTATTACCACCACTTCCGGTTCTAAAACAGGAAATGAAGATGAAACTTAAATGTCTGCATCTAATAAATCAAATCGAAATATTAATAATATATATGTGTGGGGAAAAACAATATTTATATCTACCGGTATAAGCAAAAAGAAGGAAAATATCTTTTATTTATAAATTTAAATTAAAACCGATGTAAGGTTAAAATTGAGCCGGAACCAAGCCTCTTTATGGGGCCTGTTCATGACGTCACTCCGTCAGATCTCCCTAGCATAGTAGCTAGGAGATAGAACCATGCCTGACTCTGGATTAAATCAGACGATGGGGCCGCTCATGATGTCATGACGTCAAGACCGTCACGGCACAAGTAAACTAGACCAAATCAAGCCTCAATATGAATACCGGCATACAACAGGATAATTCAGACCAGGTGACACGGCCGCTCTAAACATATCTATATTCTGACAACTGTGCCCGCGTCCAGATGCTGGAACAGGTCTAAACCTGGATACCACCATATCAAGTACGAGTTTTCACCTTATTGGAGTACCATCTTCGAATTGGGTGTCCTAAACTTCGGTGCCAAGTCGGTGGTCTGACTCAAGATCTGTCGTGCCAGCTCGTTTTGATATCCATTAAGTCAGTTGACTTATAAGCCTGTATGACTTGGGACGCATAAGCCTCTCCAGGTCATCAACATCTGGTAAGCCTCCTTTTGTTTATTGGTGGTGGCCCATTTGATATCACAGTTTTTTGGAGTATCAACGCCGTGTGACTATCCGTCTTAGTGTGTCTCGGATTATCCTTGGACTTTAATATTCTGACTTGTTACATCCTACAACGTACTTGCTAGCTCTGGTCTCCTTATTCACAATTTATATTTATGTACTCAGTTATTTTATGGTTTATTGACCCTATCCACGTTTATTATAATTCATATATTGATTTATTTGAATCTAAATGCACTTTATGTGTACCCTTTTGTATAGTAAGGTACTCTTATAATAGTTTTTCAATTCTATTTGGGATAATAGCGCTACACTTTTTTCACACTTTATATGAATTGCTTTTGGTCTACGGCTGTGTTGGCTGCTATTTACATATCCTTCTTACACAGCGCTGTATTTTCTTTTTCTTCTTTTTAATTCCCTGGGATGTATCTTGGACCTTTTTTAAATATTGGTGCTATATTGGCTTTTCTCCAATCAGCTGGTACCATTCCAGTCAGTAGACTGTTCGTAAAAATTAGGAACAATGGTCTGGCAATTACTTGACCGAGTTCCTTAAGGACCCTTGGGTGCAAGTCATCTGTTCCCGGTGACTTATTTATGTTAAGTTTTTCAAGTCTATTTCTAATTCTATCCTTTGTTAGCCATGAGGGCGCTTCCTGTGACGTGTCGTGAGAATAAACATTGCAGTTTTGGTTACTAAAGCCCCCTGTTTTCCTAGCGAAGACTGAGGAGAAGAATAAATTCAATACCTTCGCCATATCTCTATCCTTAGTAACCACCAGATTCCCTTCCGTCATTCCTTATGGGACCAATATGATCTGACCTCCGTTTCTTACTATTTATATACTTAAAGAATTTCTTGGGATTTTTTTTACTCTCCTCTGCTATGTGCCTTTCCTGTTGTATCTTAGCCTCCCTGATTGTACCCTTACATTTCTTGTTGCATTCTTTGTAAAGTTGGAATGCTGATGATATTCCCTCAGCCTTGTATTTTTTTAAAGGCCTTCTCCTTTTTATGCATTTTTACATTGGAGTTAAGCCACCCAGTACTTTTATTAGCTATTTTAAATTTATTTGCCATTGAGATGCACTGGGTAATACCCTTATTTAATATGCTCTAAACGCATAACAATTTTTCCTCCGTGTTCTTTGTTCCTAAGATTTTTTCCTATTTAGTACCTTCTACCAAGGATCGTAGTTTAGGGGAGTTGACTCTTTTGAAATTCAGTGTCTTTGTATTCCCCTTATGTTTCTTATTTGTGTGATTTATACTGAAACTAATTGACCTGTGATCGCTGTTTCCTAAACTGCCCCGTATTTCCTGAATCGAATCAGAGGACCTCCATCACATCATAGTCGCTTTCTCACACAATTAGAGGTTACCCCATCACATCAGAGGTCCCCCATTTCATCAGAGGTTCCCCGTCACATCAGAGGTTTCGCATCACATCAGAGGTTCTCCTATCATGTCAGAGGTTCCCCCACCACATTGGAAGTCCCACCATCAATTTAGAGCTCCACTTAACATTAGGGCCTTCCCAACATGAACATTTGTGTATTTATCTAGTTTGGTCGGTATTCTGCTTTGGGTAATCGCATGTAGTTGTACTAGCCACTGTTTGCTTGCACTACCGCATGGACTTTTACATACAGTTCCCAGTGGAAGGATAGAGGGCACTTGTATATACAGACCATGCCTCAAAACCATGTTCAGGAAATTATCTGACAACAAATGAATCTACCAAATAGTTTTCTCTGAAACACAAATTCTCTTTAAGAATACCTAATATAAACATTTCAGGCTATCAAAATAGTGCATGTGGCCTGAGGCTGTGTTGTGTTAAGCACGCAAATAGATCTGCTGCTCTTGTCTAAACCAGATCGGTCAGGTAGTCAGTTGACAATCAGCGTGGGTTAAATATAAAATCGTTTATGTTGATCTGATGCCAAAACATTTATAAAGACATTTTATCGTCTGTTTTTCCATTTGCAATTCACGTCTAGTAAGCACTGATGCCTTGTTGTCATAAACAGTCTGAACTTTTACATAACTGTCTCCTTTCTGTCCCATTTCACCTTGATTCGATATTCTAGATGGTCTTATTTTAAAGCTGAACTCCAGGCAAGGAGACAAATATAAAGATTAAATATGTATAGGGGAGCTGTATCAATATATTTTGCCAAAGGATTTGTATTTTGTCCATCCAGACCTGCCATCCAGACTTAAGATTTACACAGCTCTGCCTGGCAGGGCAAGGGAATCTGTTTTTTCTATGCTGCAGTCAACACATACAGGTCTTTTTGTCCCTCGCTCAACCTGTGATTGGTCAGTGACAGGAAAAGCAGTGGACTGATGTGCTCATCTCTCTGCACTCTGCTGTCTCCGTCTTCATTTTTAGCACATGAGCACTCCAGAAAAACTGATGGACTCCTTGTGTTACTTTTTCCTCTACTAGTCTGAGTTCTGCTGTGCAGAGACGTCAAGAGGCTGATACAATTCAAATTCAGGTACTTGCTTGCATGATCAAGGGGAATGAGAGGGTGGAGCCGTGGTTGCAGTTGCTGCTACTGTCAACTCCCGTCTCGACCCCCCAGAGAGGAGAAAGGGTGGGACTATTACGGTACTCAGTATCAAAGTACAATGATGGGTATGAAAATAAAGTAAAACTCTATAAAAAAAAAAATCACTTTTAATAGAAACAATAATGATAAAAAGTACAATTACAGTTACAATTGCAGTTATAGACAACAGCACTACAAATAAACATAAAAAGGGAATACCACATAATCTAAGCAAGTGGATTCCGCAGAACTTTAGATGAGGAGTGTATGCAAAGCTTTAATTCTCGACCGGTTTCGAGGTTAACACCACTTCTTCAGGAGAAACATATCTACAACATGATATAAAGTAGCTTTAACATATACAAATATATATATTAAATTATTGCAGCAAAATCATTTACAGACATATCAAAACACTTCTAATGCCCCGTACACACGGTCGGATTTTCCGACAGAAAATGTGTGATAGGACCTTGTTGTCGGAAATTCCGACCGTGTGTAGGCTCCATCACACATTTTCCATCGTATTTTCCGACACACAAAGTTTGAGAGCAGGCTATAAAATTTTCCGACAACAAAATCCATTGTCGGAAATTCCAATCGTGTGTACACAAATACGACGGACAAAGTGCCACACATGCTCAGAATAAATAAAGAGATGAAAGCTATTGGCCACTGCCCCGTTTATAGTCCCGACGTACGTGTTTTACGTCACCGCATTCAGAATGATCGGATTTTCCGACAACTTTGTGTGACCGTGTGTATGCAAGACAAGTTTGAGCCAACATCCGTCAGAAAAAATCCTAGGATTTTGTTGTCGGAATGTCCGAACAAAGTCCAACCGTGTGTACGGGGCATTACAGTTCACGTAAAGATAAGGACAAGCTCCCCCACTCATTTTCTCTCTTTCCCTGTTTCCCTCTCCTCCTTCCCTTCCCCCATTGTCCCCTGTATATTCCCCTTCCTTTACCACCACCTGGGGTTTACCGTAATTGTATGGTAATGGCACACCTTCTCACGATATCACAGTATTGTGATGTTTACAATCCGTTAATTTGATTCTTATCCATCAGAGGCTGCCTGTCATCCCCTGTGTCCGCCGCGGGGGGCTTTATATTGGGTCCTGCAACCGCCTGAGTGGGTGAGCTTGTCCTTATCTTTACCTGAACTGTAAGAAGTGTTTTGATATGTCTGTAAATGATTTTGCTGCAATAATTTAATATATATATTTGTATATGTTAAAGCTACTTTATATCATGTTGTAGATATGTTTCTCCTGAAGAAGCGGTGTTAACCGCGAAACCGGTCGAGAATTAAAGCTTTACATACACTCCTCATCTAAAATTCTGCGGAATCCACTTGCTTAGATTATGTGGTATTCCCTTTTTATGTTTATTTGTAGTGTCGTTGTCTGTAACTGCAATTGTAATTTTAATTGTACTTTTTATCATTATTGTTTCTATTACAAGGGATTTTTTTATAGAGTTTTACTTTATTTTCATACCCATCATTTTACTTTGATACTGAGTACCATAATGGTTCCATCCCTTCTCCTCTCTGGGGGGTCGAGACGGGAGTTGACAGTAGCAGCAACTGCAACCATGGCTCCACCCTCTCATTCCCCTTGATTATGATATTCTATGATGATGGTACTTATACTCTTTAAAATTCATATTGTAATGTAGGCCGCACTAATGTTATACTTGCTTGCATGCAAATAATCCATTTTATGTAACCAATTCTCGACCTTGGGCAGTTCTGAAATGTCCTGGACTTGAAGTGATTAATCCCTCCCCACCTGCCCATGGTGGTTCCTAGGCTTTCCCGATGCTCCAGGGAGCCCAGGACCACCTTAAACTAGCCATACAGCAGGAGGTTGAGTAACATCCATTCCCCAATCTCCTTTGTGACTGATGAACCCAGAAGCAACCAGCATTTTGTCACTTTTGGGTTCACAGTTGTCTTTCCCTGGCTACTGTAGCTGATGATGCAGCTAATCAAGCACGCTCTATGCTTGATTAGTTGCAATGGAGGGCAGGAGAGACATTGTGGGTCTAATAGACTCCTGATGTCTTCATACGGTGCCTTGAAAAAGTATTCACACCCCTTGAAATTTTCCACATTTTGCCATGTAACAGCCAAAAAGTAAATATATTTTATTGGGATTTTATGTGATAGACCAACACAAAGTGGCACATAATTGTGAAGTGGAAGGAAAATCATAAATGGTTTTCAAAATACTTTACAAATATAAATATGTGAAAAGTGTGGTGTGCATTTGTATTCAGCCCCCTTGAATCAATACTTTGTACAAGCACTTTTAGCTGGAATTACAGCTGCAAGTCTTTTTGGGGATGTCTCTACCAGCTTTGCACATGTAGAGAGTGACATTTTTGCTCATTCTTCTTTGCAAAATATCTCAAGCTCTGTCAGATTGGATGGAAAGCGTCTGTGAACAGCAAATTTAAAGTCTTGCCACAGATTCCCAATTGGATTTAGGTCTGGACTTTGACTGGGCCATTCTAACACATGAATATTCTTTGATGTAAATCATTCCATTGTAGCTCTGGCTTTATGTTTAGGGTCATTGCCCTGCTGGAAAGAGGAAACGCTCTAGTCTCAAGTTCTTTGCAGACTCTAACAGGCTTCTTCTAAGATTGCCTTGTATTTGCCTCCATCCATCTTCCCATCAACTCTGACCAGATTTCCAGTCCATGCTAAATAAAAGCATCCCCACAACATGATGCTACCACCACCATTTTTCACAGTGGGGGTGGTGTATTCAGGGTGATGTGCAGTGTTAGTTTTCTGCCACACATAGCTTTTTGCTTTTAGGCTAAAAAATCAATTTTGGTCTCATTTGACCAGAACACCTTCTTCCAAATGTTTGCTGTGTCCCCCACGTGACACAGCAACTCTCAAACTGCAAACAGGACTTCTTTCTTTTAACAATGGCTTTCTTCTTGCCACTCTTCCATAAAGGCCAGATTTGTGTAGTGCACAACTAATAGTTGTCCTTTAGACAGAATCTCCCACCTGAGCTGTGGATCTTTGCAGCTCCTCCAGAGTTACCATGGGCCTCTTGGCTGCTTCTCCGATCAATGCTCTCCTTGCCTGACTTGTCAGTTTAGGTGGATGGCCATGTCTTGATAGGTTTGCCATTGTGCCATACTCTTTCCATTTTTCAGACGGTGGATTGAGCAGTGCTCTGTGAGATGTTCTAAGCTTGGGATGTTTTTTATAACCTAACCCTGCTTTGAACTTCTCCACAACTTTATCCCTGACCTGTCTGATGTATTCCTTTGCCTTCATAATGCTGTTTGTTCACTAAGGTTCTCTAACAAACCTCTGAGGGCTTCACAGAACAGATGCATTTATACTGAAATTAAATTATACAAAGGTGGATTCTATTTACTAATTAGGTGTCTTCTGAAGGCAATTGGTTGCACTAGATTTTAGTTCGGGGTATCAGAGTAAACGGGGCTGAATACAAATGCATGTCACTCTTTCCACATATTTATTTGTAACAAATTTGGAAAATAATTTATCATTTTCCTTCCACTTCACAATTATGTGCCACTTTGTGTTGGTCTATCACATAAATTCCCAAAAAAATACATTTACGTTTATGGTTGCAACATGACCAAATGTGGAAAATTTCAAGGGGTATGAATACTTGTTTAAGGCACTTTAAAGGGGACCTGTTAGTTAGTTTTTAGTTTATTTCGAACATTTAAAAAAAACAAAAAAACAAAAACAAAACAAAAACAAAAAGAACCCCACACAAAATAAAAGTAATCATTCAGTAGTAGACAACCACAAAACAACCAATTACAAGAGAAGACAAAAAACTATAAACAATAATTTAGTTTACATATCCGAAAAGGGGTTGGAAGAAGTACAAACTTATCTAATCCCACCCATTCTCCATAAGTAATAATAAACCATTCAATATCCCTATAAAATCACCTGTCATCTGCTTATTAGACATGTGCAATTTGTTTCGGTCCGAATACAAATTCGGATGAATTTTTGGTTATAAAACTAACGAATAGTAACAAATTTTGTTTAAATCCGTTAAAATTATTTTCATTTATTTGTTGTCTAATGAATTCCAACTTTTCAGAACAATTGGAATTTTGATCCATCGAAAAACGATGGACCGATCCGCATTCTGTGTGAAGAAATAGCTGGTTGTTAAGCAGCGGCTTCCCCACTGACATAATGCAAAGAGAAGAATGCAGGCAATAGAAAAATGTTTTAAAAAACAGTGTAGGGTTCCCCCCCTCCTCTCCCAGTCCATACCAGCCCCTATGGGTCTGGTAAGGATTTTAAGGGGAACCCCACTTAAAGAAAAAAAAGGTGTAGGGTCCCCCCCAAAAATACTAACCAGACCCTTATCCGAGCATGCAGCCCATCTGGTCAAGAAAGGAGGTGGGGTGAGCGAGTGCCCCCCCTCCTGAACCATACCAGGCCACATGCCCAAAGCACCTTGTCCCCATGTTGATGAGGATAAGGGCCTCTTCCTGACAACCCTGCGCTGTGGTTGTTGGGGTCTGCCCCCCATGTGAATGGCTATCGGGTACATCATACCCCTACCCATTCACCAAAAAAGTGCTAAAAAGTAATAACCACAAGAAACTGTTTTTGACAAGTCCTTTATAAAAAAAAAAAAAAATAGTGTTCCATAATGTAGATTCATCGTCGATCACCACGCCCGCCGGACCTGAAAAGTAGAAAAAAATAAAACTGCTCTCGCCTCCTGGGAGGCCTCCTGCCCTCTCTGCGCTTTGGCAGTTGTTATATAGGCAAGAAGCAGGGCCACCCAGCTACCTCACCCAGTGGCACTGAACCCTTCTGACATCATGTGATAAACAGTAAAAGCACCCTCATTCTTCTTGTGCAGAGGAATGCAAGCATAGTTACATAGTTAATCTGCTTGAAAAAAGACCATCTAGTTCAACCCAAAAAAAGAAGAGAAAAAAAACACACACACAAACACACATTAAAAACCTCCATATACAGTATCCTATACCCACAGTTGATCCAGTAAGGCAAAAAAAAAAAATCATGCGTAGGTTTAGTACGTGTATGTAAACAGTGTTTGCGTCACACATTTTGTGAAATATTGCCACAAACGTTGGAGTGAAAGCAATAATTCATGGTTAACGCTAAACTGAAAACCAGTAAAAGCTTTTAAAGAATCATTGATAAAAATTTGCAGCAAGTTTAGTTTGTCGCCATTTCATAAGCAGACGCAATTTAGAATTTTGGCATGTTTGGTAACTATTTACTCGACACAACCACATTGTTTATATTTTACCAAAAAGGATAATGGGTATTATATTTTGTTTGTGTGCACCTAAATTCATTTTAGTGTATTTTTTTCTGAAAATATTCATTTGATAAACAGCTGTGCAAGTAACGCTGCCATAATTGCAACTGCTGCCATTTTATTCTCCAGGGTTTCTGCTTACACAAAAGTAATTTTCTAGAATAAAATGAAGACTTTAACATGTGTGTGAAAAATGAATAAATAATTCCACTGATGCAAAGTGGTTAAAATGCACAGCATTAACCGCTTGCTGACCGTATACTGTACATATCTCTTCCTGTGCAGGATCATGTACATGTACGTGATTCTGCACTTCCGGGTCTGGGGCGCACACGTGCTCCAATGGTGACCCGCTGTGATTGGACACAGCGGAAGCCAATCAGCGGGTCTGGCGGACATTGAGTCCACCGGGACCTGCTGATCGTTCAAGACGGAAGTAGAACGGGTGGTTTGCCTATGTAAACAAGGCAGACTGCCATTCTGTCAGTAGTGAAGGTATTGATCGTGTGTTTCAGCAAATTAGGAACACGGATCTCTGCCTTCCCATAGTAAAAACACCTCCCCCACAGTGAGTAAGCACATTTTAGGCAGACATTTAACCCTGATGTTAACCCTTTCTCTGCTAGTGTCATTAGTGCAGTGACAGTGCATATTTTTAGCACTGATCACTGTATTAGTGTCACTGGCTGGTTCCCAAACAAAGTGTTCGGTTTGTCTGCTGCAATATCGCAGTCCTCGCTGATCGCCGCCATTACTAGTAAAAAAATAAATAAAAAATAAATAAAAATTCCATAAATATATCCTATAGTTTCTAGAAGCTATAACTTTTGCACAAACCAATCAATATACACTTATTGGGATTTTTTTTTACCAAAAATATGTAGCAGAATACATATTGCCCGAAACTGATGTAGAAATTAGATTTTTTTCCATTTTTTATTGGATATTTTATATAACAGAAAGTAAAAAATGTTGTTTTAATATTTATTTTTTTAAAGTGTTGGTCTTTTTTTTTATTTGTAGCGCAAAAAATAAAAACTGCAGAGGTTATCAAATACCACCAAAAGAATTGTGAGGAAAAAAACGACATACATTTTATTTGGGTACAGTGTAGCACGACCGCACAATTGTCAGTTAAAATAACGCAGTGCCGTATCGCAAAAAATGGCCTGGTCATGCAGGGGGTTAAATCTTCCAGAGCTGAAGTGGTTAAACGGCATATTCTATGGCCTCCTGGGGTTCGGCTTTAAAATAGGAATTCTTGTACATTTTGATGGTATATATAGATTGGTGAGGAGTTGTGTCTAGCTGGGCACAATGGATAGTTCAAGGGCATGTACGGACATAATGGTGTTAACCACGGCAGTGCAGGAAGTGAATTAGGACTACAAAACAGCTTCCCTTCTCTTCTCAATGCCATAACATGGGGGAGATGTTCTGCAGTCCACTGATGGAACTAGGAGCAAGGTAACTGATAGGAGTGCAGCACAGGCAGCATGGGCAGGTCTAAGAGACCCCTAATATCTCACCTTCCCTCCAATGAACCTTATGGAGTGCAGATTGAAGTGACAACTGGAACCTGGAAGTGGTGTTTTTTATATATCGCTTCCGGGTCATTAGCAAAGGGAGGTTCCATCGGGGTCCCTAATATAATCTCCCTGACATCAGTAGCAAAGGCCATAGGCAACCTCTGCTTACCATAATCCTCAATCAGTGCAAATTGAGGATTTGCCACAGACCCTAACTGCAGGCTGGGAAAAGTCTTATAGCGGGCCGAATGTGGCCTAAGGGGTGGTAATTGGGAGACCCCTGGTTTAAAACATTGGTGTCCAACTCAAAGGGCCTGACATGTGTATGCATGGGTTGATCACATGGCCTCATCTAAATTAACAAAATAATACAGATGGCAGGTCTTTTTGGAACAAACAAGTCTTTATTTTGGTGATATAATCTTGCAAACATTATTAATAATTTATTCTTTATGCAAAAAGACGTCGCAAACTTAAAAAATGTTTTTTTTCAACACATTCTATTTTGGCTAATTTATCCCTTGCTTGTACCCCTGCATGTGCCCCCAGGGAAATTCATTTCACAGATCTGGCCCATGTGAGATTTTAGTTTTGAATCCAGTGAGTGCTTGCATTTTATATAAAATAGATATCAAATGTTATGTGGTTTGCAAAGGTATTAATATTATGTGTTGCTTCTAAAGTATTTTTGTGTCATATAAAGTTGTGCTAATAAGTTTACATACCCTGGCAGAATTTATGATTTCTTGGCCATTTTTCAGAGAATATGAATGATAACACAAAAACTTTTCTTTCACTCATGGTTAGTGTTTGGCTGAAGCCATTTATTATCAATCAACTGTGTTTACTCTTTTTAAACCATAATGAGCTTTTCTTGCACTAAAGGTGCCAAAAAATGGCCGACAATAAATTTATATTCATTTAAATTCATGATATTAATTAAAAAGTCTAATATAATACAACTATATATTTAAAAATATATATCTTTTAAAAACTGTCATTTTCTATTTCGGTTGGCGGCCAAGTGCGTCCTGCATTTTCGGTTTTGGTTTCAGCACCAAAATTTTAGTTCGGTGCATCTCTAAACTATATAGATCAGATCAAAATGAGGGACAAATAAGCAGGAAAGAAGGACAGAAGGACTTTGTTTTGAATGAGGCGCAGTGCCTCGAAATCAGGGACAGTTGGGAGCTATTGTTGTGGACCCCTATATACAGTCTCTTACTGTATACATTCAGATAAGCCAATCAGCCTATATTATCATCAGTCTTCCTCTATGCATTTCACAGGTTGTCCATCTTCTTCAGGAGGATGGGAGACAAAAATCTGTGCAGATACATTTGTTACATGTGTTACAGCGGCCATTTTTGATGGGATTTTAGAGACTGAAGCCCATAGTGGTACGATGATGATATACCTTTGGGCTAACTAAAAGAAGTGCTGTGGGTATAAATGTAGAAGATCGCTAATGCGTCTGCGCTTAATGTTGGCCATTTTTTATATGATTGCAAAGACCGAAGACCGCAACAATATAGCGGTGGTATGCCCACAGATACAACGAATCGAACATGTAAAGTTTATCAGGAAAGATAACATATATACTTTAGATGTCGTATGGCCAGATGTATTCGATTTTAAATACTAAATCCCCATGGATCGTCCTCTCAAAGTGGACCTCACAATGGTACAGCTGTACGTTCATGTATTTGGCCGGAAACGATGAAATGAATTCCAATTGGTGTCACAACAATTGGTTGGACGTTCAAAGTCACTGCACACTATACGGACCATTTAAATTGAACGTATTTTAAAATGTTACTAATGTATCTATACACTTGATATACCATCATCTATTCCCAGACATAATTAAAATCAATTGGAAAAAACCCTTGTGAAGGTATTAACAGCAACAAATAAAATATAAAAACTATATAAAATTACAAAATCATATAAAAAAATGTATAATTATTTCTAGATTATGAAAAACAATGCCCATAAAGTCAATGGTTGTTAAACCACCTTGAGAAGGATAAGGGACCGGGTTCAAGATTAATACTACCCTGACCTGGAGCAGTAATGTTTAAAACAATATTGTAACAAAAACAACCAATCTATTGTAAGTTATTCCAAATTATTACTATTGCCCAATTTTGCTATATTTATATAATTTATGAGAATGGTTGGAGGACCAACTATCAACTAAATTGACTGAGGCCTATCTAGTAGATGTTTAAAGTGGATTAAGGTGATAAAAATTAAAATAAATGCTAATAACCTAATCTATATGGAAAGACATAACTCAAAAATTTGTCAGAAAACAGTGTAAATTGACATCGATATTCATCCCTGATGGTTGGAGGGTTTCTAACTGAAAAATTCATTTTGTCTCATTTTGTGAGATCTTAAGTTTTTTATTTTAGAGGTGCACCGAATTGAAATTTTGGTGCCGAAACCAAAACCGAAAATGCAGGAGGCACTTGGCCGACAACTGAAATTGAAAATGACAGTTTTAAAAAATATATATATATATATATATATATTTTTATATATAGTTGTACTATATTAGACTTTTTAATTAATATCATGAATTTAAATGAATATGAATTTATTGTCGGCCATTATTGGCACCTTTAGTGCAAGAAAAGCTCAAGAAAAATGCATCCCTTTGAATTCTATGTATGTCTTCACACCTGCCTGCTTGCTGCATTTTTGTTCAGTTAAAAAAACGCACCACAAATGCACCGCTTCGAAAATGCAGCAAAAACGCATCAATAACGCACCCGTATTACATTTTTGATGCGTTTTTTTAAACACATGACCTATGAAAAACGCACCATAAGCATAGTAAAATCGTGGCAAAACCATGTGCGTTTTCACTTGCCATTATCAGCACCTTTTTCTTTTATCGGCAAAATGCAGATAACACCATTTTCGGCTGATATGTATTAGACTCCGAAATTTCGGTCTATCTCTAATATAGTTGTAAATAAAATGCACCATTTATCTATCACAAAGTGTGTCACAGTGCTAAACCTTTCATCCAATTACTAAATTGCTGCATTTGTAAATTTCAAAAGCCAACACAAAGGAGTAGTAGTGGTAAAAAAAAAAAGCATTTGTGGGCTTAACCACTTCAGCCCCGGAAGAATTTACCCCCCTTCTTGACCAGAGCACTTTTTGCGATACGGCATTGCGTCGCTTTAACTGACAATTGCGTGGTTGTGCGACGTTGCACCCAAACAAAATTGACGTCCTTTTTTCCCAAAAATAGAGCTTTCTTTTGGTGGTATTTGATCACCTCTGCGTTTTTTATTTTTTGCGCTATAAACAAAAAAAAAGAGTGACAATTTTGAAAAAAAAGCAATATTTTAAACTTTTTACTATAATAAATAACCCCCAAAAATATATAAAAAAACTAATTTCTTTCTCAGTTTAGGCCAATTTGTATACTTCTACATATTTTTGGTAAAAAAAAAAGCAATAAGTGTATATTGATTGGTTTGCGCAAAAGTTATAGCGTCTACAAAATACGGGATAGATTTATGGCATTTTTATTATTATTATTTGTTTATTAGTAATGGTGGCGATCTGTGATTTTTATCGTGACTGCAACATTGCGGTAGACACATCGGACACTTTTGACATTATTTTAGGACCAGTGACATTTATACAGCGATCAGTGCTATAAAAATACACCGATTACTGTGTAAATGACACTGGCAGGGAAGGGGTTAAACACTAGGGGGCGATCAAGGGGTTAAGGGGTTAAGTGTGTCCTAGGGAGTGATTCTAACTCGAGTCCGCTGGGCCCACGGGCATGCTCATTGAGTACACGGCAGGCCCTCACGCACCCACTAAGCTGCGTCTTAAAGGGGACATACATGTGCAGACGTATATCGTCGTGCGCTGGTCGGCAAGGGGTTAACTAATCATTTTTTGTGTACAATTCTCCTTTAAGGAGGTGTGGCTGGGGGTGTGTCCTATGCCTACACACTTTTGCTAATAAATGTCCCTTGTTCCCATCTCAGAAAGTTGGAAGGTATGAACTAGGGAATTAAAATGATTGTAATTAGAGTTTGCTCGCTGAATGCCCTGCAATGCACTGCGCATTGCACAGCGCATCCTGCGCCCTGATTGGGTAAAACTTTGCCCAATCAGGGCACAATAAAAGCTGGTTGTTAAGAAGTGGGGTTGGGAAGCCGGCTGGGGAATCCTTAAAGCAACTGATGAGTCATCAGCTGTCAATGGGCTTCCTCACTGACAGCCGAATTAAAACAAAAAAAACATTTGCCAGTAAAAAAATTGTAAAAAAAAAACGGGGTGGGGCCCCCCAAAATCCATACCAGACCCTTATCCGAGCACACAGCCTGGCAGGTGAGAAAAGGTGAGGTGAGGGAAGCCGCCCCCCCCCCCACCATACCGGGCCACATGCCCTCAACATGGAGGGGTGGGTGCAGGTGACATCGCCAGGTGGCTCTGCCCTTACCTTTATAAGACCTGTCAGACGGCGGAGCCTGCAGTAGGCAGTTGTCCTTCACGGACAGCAGGAATGTTTTTTTTTCTTTTTTGGAGCGGCAGGTGACGTGATTGATGATGGATTTACATCGAGGACTTTTTTGGTGAATGGGTAGGAGTAGGGACCCTTGTCCCCATCACCCCAAAGCACCCACCCCCTCCCCAAATTGAGGGCATGTGGCCTGGTATGGTTCGGGGGGGGGGGGGGACTCGCTCACCCCCGCCTTTCCTGACCTGCTAGTCTGTTTATTTTGGCGTGGGGTTTCCTTGGGGGGGACCCCAAGCCGTTTTTTTCTTTATTTTTTTTCAATAGCCGGGTGCCGGCAATTGCAACCGCGAGTCGATTTAAACGTGATTTTCTTTTCTTTCTTCTTTCTATACATGGTACAGAGGCACCACTTAACAGGCAGATTAAGGGGACTCCCCAGGCACTATATTTAAAGTAATTTTTCATTTTTATTGTTGCACTTTAACCACTTCAAAAAAACACTTCAAAAGTGACACACACATAAAAGTGGTGATACAGTGTAATCTGAGAGGATTACACTGTATCATCTCAGATCTGACACTTGATCACTGTACAGTGTCCCTTGCCTGCCATTTTACTGTCATTTGTGCCCATAAAATATTTATAACGTGGCATCAAAAAAGCGCCACTTTACTACGAAAGCGCTTTTGGACCAGTTGAGTGACAGCCACAGCGACACGGAGTTGCTTGCAGAACTGAGCGATAGGGAGTCGTAGGGAGATTTGTCGTCTGACACTGATCTGGCATGTGACAACGGTGATGATCCTGCACCTGACCTCAGTGATGTGCGCACTTGGTGCCCTATTGACTGCGATTCGGACCAGGTAGCGCCCCCAAGATTCCCCTTCACTGGGTCACTAGCGATGAAGGTAGATGTTGAGCGTGACAACCCTCTGACATCCCTGCAATTATTCCTCACTGAGGAGGTAATTGAAAAAATTGTCACAGAGACAAATCGCTACCAAGAGCAGCAATCCGCTACGCTGCATGCCAGATTTTCCAGAAGCATAAAGTGGGAACCGGTGACCAAAGAGGACATCTGGCAGTTTCTGGGACTCATCATTCTACAGGGGGTGGTGGTAAAACTGCTCCAGAAATGGTACTGGACCACCAATAAGTTACTGGCCACTCCGTTTTTTGGCACCGTGATGTCAGAATACCGGTTTTCCCTCATCATGAAGTATTTCCACTTCACGAACAATGAAGAATTTGATGAGGCCATGCATCCTGCGCCCAAACAAAAAAAAATCTGGGAGGTATGCCAAATTATTGTGACCAATTTCCAGCGGACCTACATGCTAGAAATGGACAGCAGCATGGAAGATGGCCTACAAGGGACGCCTAAGCTGGATACAGTTTATTGCATCCAAAAAAGCGCAGTTTGGCATCAAATCCTACATGCTCTGCGAGTCATCCACTGGGTACATCTTGAATTTGGTCATTTACACCGGTAAAGGCACGAGGTTCAACCCCAGGTACAGCGGCTATGCGATGGCCACATCATCTGTCTTTACACAGCTGGAGCCATTGCTGAACCAGGGATATTGTGTGACCATGGACAATTTCTGCACATCTCCGGAACTGTATGAGGTTTTGCTACAAAACAAGACTGATGCGTATGGTACCGTTAGGCCTAACCAACGTGACATGCCATCTATGTTTGTCAAGAAAAAACGAAAAACCAGAGAAATGGTTGCCTGGCAGAAGGGTAAGATGATGGCAAAGCGATGGCGAGACAAGAAGGACGTGTGTCTCATGAGTACTGTGCACAATACCTCTACTGCCATGGTCCACACAAAAGGTGGGAAAGATGTGCTGAAGCCGCAAGTCGTGATAGATTATAATAACACAATGGGAGGTGTCGACAGAGCTGATCAGGCAATGACATTTTATCCGGCTATGGGTAAACAGCAAAAAAAATATTATAAGAAGATTTTCAGGCATCTTCAGGAACAATGCCTTTGGAACGCATATATCCTGTACAGAGCAAAGAGTGACAAGCCTCTTGTTCATTCTGATTTTATCTGGAAGGTGGCTGAGCAGATTTTTGTTAACCACCAGACGCCATCAGTAGCTGTGAACAGACCAGGACGATGTGCTGTTGACGTTGCCAACCCAGAACACCTGACTGGTCGACACTTTATGGACTACATACCGCCAACCGCAAAAAAGGCAGCACCTACCAGGATGTGTGTGGTTTGCTGTTCAAAGAGAGATGGCAATGGAACGAAAGTCCGAAAAGAAAGTAGGTTCCATTGTCCTGATTGTGATGTCGGACTTTGTGCTGTACCTTGTTTCAAAATTTATCACACTCAGGATGTTTATTGAATTTTCGTTGTTTGACAAATGTCATTATTTTGCATTACATTATTGAATAAAATTATATTATTTATTAGATTATAATTCATGATTTTGTGTTTCAAACTTTATCACATCTGGGAAGTCTACTAGAGTCTTGTTTGGTCAGCTTTAAGTAAGTAATTACTAAGAATTGCAGGCCTACAATACATAACACCAAATTTCCATGCAAAAAATTGTACCGCTTTCGGTACAAAATTCCTGACATAATCATACCGCCAGGGAGGTTAAACTGATAGTCATGAAATTCAAGGTGAATTTTTTAAACACTGGATATTGAATAAACAGGTTAAGATTCTCTGACATTATGTTGTGTTGAAGACAAATTTTAATGGATGGATGGATGGGTTCCTTGGGTGGCGTTACAGCATCTTTGTAGATCGAATATTTGAATGAGGAGTAGGTCTGTTTGGCTTTCCAGTTCCATAGCTAAAGCATCTTTTGGGTCACAAGCAGCTGACACAGTTATTTGTATGGATGCTGCAAACAGTTATTTCAAATAGTCACACTTGTAATTTATTTATTATAGCATGAAATAAACATAGGCATTAATAGGCTCAAACCTGTCTTCTTTGTTTTTTTTTAGTCTGAAATATTTAACATAGAAATATATCAAAGCCACAGTTCTGACTGTCCTGGCAATGCTTGAGTACACCAAGCCTGGGCCTTCACCATATAAAACCCATACCTAAAATGTGTTATTCTGGGAACAGCTGTTACTAAGCAAGTCAGGGATCCCCAGTCCAGCCCACACAGGTTTATTTGCAGTCTGTTCCTACCAATTGCATTGTACAGCAGTGGTCATCCAACCTCAGTCCTCACGTACCCCTAACAGGCTATGTTGTGGAAATTTCCCTTATATAAAATAGCTGTCATGAATACCATGCCATTGACGTTAATTTTAAACACTTGTGCAAGGTGGAGGAATTCCTCAAAACATGACCTCTTGGGGGTACTTGAAGACTAAACTTGAGAACCACTGCTAAATGAAACACCATATTCTTCATCCCTGCCTAGAGGAAACTCCCTAGAGGAAACATAGCATGCCCATCATCACCACCCACCACACTCCCCAGAGGAAACATAGCATGTTTTTCATCCTTGCTCACCACAATCCCGGTAGGAAAAATAGCATGTACTTCATCCTTGCTCACTACACTCCCTAGAAGAATAATAGCATGTTTTTCATCACCGCCCACCACAATTTCTAGAGGAATCATAGCATGTTCTTAATCCTTGCTTATCACACTTCCTAGAGGAAACATAGCATGTTGCTCATCACCGTCCATCACACTCCCTAGAGGAAACATAACATGTTCCTCATCACCACCCATCACACTCTCTCCAGGAAACATAGCATGTTTTTCATCACTGCCCACCACACTCCCCAGAGGAATAATAGCATGTTCTTCATCCTTGTTCACCACACTCCCTAGAGGAATCATAGCATGTTTTTCATCACCACCCACCACAATTCCTAGAGGAAACATAGCATGTTCTTCATCACTACCCGCCACATTCCCTAAAGGAAACATAGCATGTTCTTTATCACCACTCCCCACACTCCCCAGAGCAATAATAGCATGTTTTTCATCACCGCCCACCACAATTTCTAGAGGAATCATAGCATGTTCTTAATCCTTGCTTATCACACTTCCTAGAGGAAACAGCATGTTGCTCATCCCCATCCATCACACTCCCTAGAGGAAACATAGCATGTTCCTCATTACTGCCCATCACACTCCCTCGAGGAAACATAGCATGTTCTTCATCACTGCCCACCACTCACCCCAGAGGAATAATAGCATGTTCTTCATCCTTGCTCACCACACTCCCTAGAGGAATCATAGCATGTTTTTCATCACTGCCCACCACAATTCCTAGAGGAAACATAGCATGTTCTTCATCACCACACGCCACATTCCCTAAAGGAAACATAGCATGTTCTTAATCACCCCCCACCACACTCCCCAGAGGAAACATAGCACATTCTTTATCCTTGCTCACCACACTACCTGTAGGAAAAATAGCATGTGCTTCATCCTTGCTCACCACACTCCCCAGAGGAATCATAGCATGTCCTTCATCACCGGACACCACACTCCCTAGAAGAAACATAGCATATTCTTCATCGTCGCTCGCCACACTTTGTAAAGGAAACCCCCTTTCATGTCAGAAGCCAACTTTACATGACAGTGTCAGCCCTTCACACCAAAGTTTCCCCATCACATCAGAGGCCCCCTATACGTAACAATCACCCCTTCACAGTCCCCACTATACATCAATGGCTCCAATAAGAGCCCCTCATCACATCAGAGTCATCCCTATACAAGAGAGACACTTATACATGAGCCCCCCTTTACACTAGAGCCCCCCATCACACTAGATCCCCTCCATCACACTAGAGTCCCCCCATCACATCAAAGTCACCCCACCCAGTGCCCCCCAGTCACACAGCCCCCCCCCTTTAGTCATACTTTCCTCTAATCGTCTCCTCTTCACAACAGAGCGCCAACTTTTGGCTTCAGCAGCACAGCAGGAGGCAGGAAGTGGAGGAAATGTGGAGGAGGCAGACTTACATCTTCTCCTAAATGATGGAGGTGGCCCTGAATGTCACCTGCCCTGGATCAGAGTCATGCCTTGCCATGGTGCAGGCAAGCCAGGGGCCATCACTATAGCGTCGAATGATGCAGTGCGTCCTGGCTTTTGAACGTTAATGGTTGTTATGGTGCTGGCAAATGGCTGGCCTGCACCATAGAAACTCATAATGCTAATTTAGGGCAAACTGGATCCTGTGCTCACTGCATCCGGGGGAAACCTAGATGGCGACCCAATGTACCGCAGCACCATGGTTGGGAAACACTGGTCTAGATGTAACATTATATACAAAGGGTTTTTAACTAATGGAGGAAAGTTGCGCTGCCTAGAAGGCTGCAGTCCCACCCTTATACAAACCCTTCTCAGTTTGCTAATAACAACAATGCATGCCAATCAAAGTATATACAGAGACATTTCTAACTTTAGCACAATGGCAATGTGGCAGTTCAACCAATGATGTTACTTGATGACTGAAGTTGATTTTTAAATCTGAAAACTTTCCTTGTCCCATGTACTCTCTTCATTTTGTTTTAATTTTCCTGCTGCTCCCCCTCTCTCAGTAACATCTACAGGAATTTCTTCCCCGGTAAGCTCATGACTATCCTCTGTAGGCTTGCAAGATTCAGTGTCCTCCTCTGACTCTTCACTGGAGTCGCTGGTCTCACGCGGCTGGAAGGGGTGCCATTTTCTTTCTTCCACACTGAAAAAAAAGGGAGGAAATTTTGACTTGATAAAATGTTATACAAGAGGACCATTTTTGTTAAGTTGCATTATTTTGCAGTGTTGGCACATCTAGGACAGAACTGCAGAACTCCTTCTTCCTCTCATCTTCTCCATAACACAGGAGAGGTGGGGAGGTTCTGTATTCCATATAGTGAGTAAAGAAACAATGTACTGTAATTGATAAGAGTGCAGCAAAAGCCACGTGCACAGGGGGTGATCTGCTCACAAGATTTCTGGCAGGATCTATAGGTATTTTTTCAGAACAGATGTAGCAAAACACTTTTGATGGTATATTTATTAAACCAAAAGGGTTGAAGCTGTGAGCTTTACCAGTTGGCAAAAGGCTTTCTAAAAAAGTGATCACTCTATTGGGGCTCACAAAGTCCCCTGCCCCTCTGAGACTAATGAACCCGGAAGAAATGTGTATTACATCACTTGCGGGGTCACAGCTGTTATTCCTTGGCTAGTGTAGTCAAAGATGCAGCTGTTCAAGCACAATTTGTGTCTGAATAGCTGCATTGGAGGGGAGGGGAGACTTTGGGAGTCTAATAGATCCTCAATGTCTCCATAAAGAGGACCTGTCACCTGCCCATGCTATCACATATGAGTCCTGTTCAGGGCCATCTTTAACGCAGGGCAAATGGGGCACCTGCCCAGGGCCCAATCTTTGTTGGGGGTCCCAAAGCATTGAGCCCGTGCTACCTGCGAATTGGGGCCCCGATGACGGCTTTGCAGAGCGCACAGAAGACATGGGAGGTTGTAATCTCGAGCTAGCCAGCAGAGTAGGTGGCGGGGCCGGGAGCTCCACTGACGCTCTGGCCCTGCCCTATGCAGTCTGTATGCTCTGAACAGAACAGTGATCAGAGTGGGAGCGTCAGTGGAGCTCCCGGCTCCGCCCCTCTATACTGGCTGGGGGATACAGAGATCCGGGGCCAGGAGCTCCACTGATGCCCCCCCCCCGCCCCATGCCTGTATGCTCAGGGGGGAGCAGTTGTAGTGAGAGCAGATAGTGGAAGCCCCGTCCCCAGACCTCTGGCTGTATGCAGTTTGCTCGGATGGCCAGGTATGTCCTTACACCCATCAAATGCCTGACTGCTGAAACTCTGAGCTGTGTTATTCAACTGTAAAGCTGTGCATTGCTGAAAGTTCTCTGGCCATCTCTTGTATAATGTCTGCAGTCTCAGATTGTCTCCTGTATAATTTCTGCAGTCTGATTGTCTCCTGTAGCATATCTGCAGTCACTGATTGTCACCTGTAGTATGTCTGCAGTCTCTGAATGTCTCCTATAGCATGTCCGAAGTCTCTGATTGTCCCCCTGTATACTGTAATGTCTGCAGTCTCAGATTGTCTCCTGTATAATATCTGCAGTCTCTGATTGTCTCCTGTGGCATATCCGCAGTCTCTGATTGTCACCTGTAGTATGTCCACAGTCTCCGATTGTCTCCTGTATAATGTCCGCAGTCTCCGATTGCCACCTGTAGTATGTCCGCAGTCTCTGATTGTCTCCTGTATAATGTCCGCAGTCTCTGATTGTCTCCTGTAGCATGTCCACAGTCTCTGATTGTCTCCTGTAGCATGTCCGCAGTCTCTGATTGTCTCCTGTAGCATGTCCGCAGTCTGATTGTCTCCTGTAGCATGTCTGCAGTCACTGCGTGTCATCTGTAGTATGTCCGCAGTCTCTGATTGTCTCCTGTAGCATGTCCGAAGTCTCTGATTGTCTGCAGTCTCAGATTGTCTCCTGTATAATGTCCGCAGTCTCTGATTGTCACCTGTAGTATGTCTGCAGTCTGATTGTCTCCTGTATAATGACCGCAGTCTCCGATTGTCTCCTGTATAATGACCGCAGTCTCCGATTGTCTCCTGTAGCATGTCTGCAGTCTCTTATTTACTCTTGTAGCATGTCCGCAGTCCCTGATTGTCTCCTGTAGCATGTCCGCAGTCTTATTGTCTCCTATAGCATGTCCGCAGTCTCTGTCACCTGTAGCATGTCCGCAGTCTCTGACCCTTTCCTGTAGCATGTGTATTAACCACTTAAGCGCCCGGACCATTTGGCTGCCCAAAGGCCAGAGCACTTTTTGTGATTCGGCACTGCGTTTATTTAACTGACAATTGCGCGGTCACGTGACGTGGCTCCCAAACACAATTTACACCCTTTTTTCCCCACAAATAGAGCTTCCTTTTGGTGATATTTGATCACCTCTGCGGTTTTTATTTTTTGCCATATAAACAAAAAAAAGCAACAATTTTGAAAAAACGCATTTTTTGTTTGTTTTTGCTATAATAAACATCCCCAAAAAAATATATAAAATTTTTTTTTTTCCTCAGTTTAGGCCGATATGTATTCTTCTACATATTTTTGGTTAAAAAAAATTGCATTGAGTGTTTATTGATTGGTTTGCGCAAAAGTTATAGCGTCTACAAAATAGGGTATAGTTTTATGGCATTATTATTAATATTTTTTTTTTTACCAGTAATGTCGGCGAGCAGCGATTTTTATCATGACTGGGACATTATGGCGGACAGATCTGACACTTTTGGCATGATTTTGGAACCATTCACATTTATACAGTGATCAGTGCAATTAAAAATGCATTGATTACTGTGTAAATGTGACTGGCAGTGAAGGGATTAACCACTAGGTGGCGCTGTAGGGGTTAAGTGTGTCCTAGGCAGTGATTATAACTGTGGGGGGGAGGGGCTAAGTGTGACATGACACTGATCACCACTCCCGATTACAGGGAGCGGTGATCAGTGTCCTTGTCACTAGGCAGAACGGGGAAATGCTTGTTTACATCAGCATTTCCCCGTTCTTCCTCTCTGTGAGACAATAGTGGGTATCCCCGCAGACATCGATCTTCCCCGCGGAACCCACAATCTTACTCACAGAGGTCGTGGTGGGCGCGCGTGCGCCGACGCACGCCCGCAAACCTCTTCTTAATGGGCAACGTACAGGTACGTTGATCAGTCTGTACGTCCCCTTCTGCCGGCGTATATTGGCCTGAGCCGGTCAGCAAGCGATTAGTGTACCGCTTTACTTGCTCAATTATTTGGAATTGCTCCAGTGCTCAGTGAGTGGTAATGATGTGCATTAACCTGTACCAACAGTAGTGATCTGCTGTAATCTCTAGCAACCAATCAATGAGTGGTAATGATGTGCTGTAACCCCTAGAAACCAATAAGTGAGCGCTAATAATGTGCAGTAACCTCTAGCAACCAATCGGCAAGCAGAAATTATGTGTTATAACCTTTAGCAACCAGCCAGTGAGCGGTAAGGAAAGCCTCTGGTAACTAATTGAAATCGCTGTGTGATCTACTGAAGTAAACTGATTTTGAGTCTACCTTCTATTTTTTGTATATCTCAGAATAGAGGGGGGGGGGCCCAAGAAAATATTTGCCCAGAGCCCAATCAATATCAAAGACAGCCCTGGTCCTGTTAGTTAAAAAAAAAAAAAGTAAGCAAAAAATAGAATTATATACAATAGAAAAAAATAATGTAATAACATTTCTAATGCTCCTCTGTCACACCCTATTTAAAAAGCACCGATGTATGAAAACATCAGGTGCGCCACACATGTCAGATTTCGTGTGAACACCGGAGTGAGAGCAATAATTCTGGGAGCGTAATTCATGGTTAACTTTAAATTGCAATTTCACAGGCATTCACAATTTTAAGACTTGAAATGTTTGCTATCTATTTACTCGGCACAACCCAATTTTTTATATTTCACAGAAATGGGTTTTGTATTGTGTTTGTTTGCAATAAATTTTATTTTAGTGTATTTTTTCCTGAAAATATGTGTTTGATAAATAGCTGGTAAAATATTGTGCAACATAAAAAATTTGCAGCTACCACCATTTTATTCTCTGGGGGCTCTGCAGATTTTAAGGTGTGCAAATAAGTGCCATGGTAGCTAAGTGGGTAATCATAAACCAGCCCTGAGCAGAAACTTAAAGGAGTTGTAAAGGCAAAATGTTTTTTATCTTAATGCATTTTATGCATTAAGATGAAAAACCTTTGGTGTGTAGCAGACCACCCAGCACCCCCTAATACTTACCCAGAACTCCTTCTCTATAGAGCGATGTCCATGATTCCTGTGGCCATCCGGGACTCTCCTCCTGATTGACTGGGGCACAGCTGCGGCATCATTGGCTCCTGTGGCTGTAAATCAAAGTCAGTTAGCCAATCAGGGGCTCTGTGGACACACAGAGCTCTGACTCAGCTTGGGTGCCCCCATAGCAAGCTGTTGGTCTATCTGGGCACTCGTCCGGAGGGAGGGGCAAGGAGCAGTGAAGAGGGACCTGAGAAGAGGAGGATCCGGGCTGCTCTGTGCAAAACCTACTGCACAGAGGAGGTAAGTATAACATGTTTGTAATTTAAAAAGCGAGACTTTACAATCACTTTAACCTAATTCCTAAAGCTGGCCATAGATGGTAGCTCGTTTTCAGCATTAAAGTATAATTTTTTTGTTCTACCAGGTTAAAGGAGAAGTATAGCTAAAGCTATTAGGGCTACACTTCTTCTAGAGATAGCAGGAGTGTAGTTCGTTGTGCACTTCTGTGACTCGTTTTCAGCCTATAGTGGGCTTTGGTCCCCTGTCAGCTGACATCGCTCAGGTGGTCCAGGCTTGGGAAAGATCCCAACTTTACAGTCGGGATCCACCCAGATGCCTGGAGCGTCAGCTGGCTCAGCATCTCAGCATGCAAATAATTGTGAGCAAAAAGAAAGTCCGGATGACCATATTCCTTTTTTGAAAAACAGTCCATACAGCAATGGAGATGAAAGCACAAACTGACGCGTTTCACACAACTTTACAGGTGCTTAGTCATAGCCTGAGCCAGCCACTCCCGCCCCCTCCACAGCCCAGTGATCCAGTGAGCGCTGGATGGGCAGATCAGAGAGCCAGTGACTGGCAGTCACCAGCCCTCTTCTCAGAGTGGAGTGAAAACTGTGTTTGATCGCTCAGTTCTTGGGGTAGAGCCGGTGGGAGGCAAATGCAATTTGGATCAGTGCTGCAATCATCTAGGTGATTATGATTTTTTCTTTATATTCCCATTCTTCCTCTTTTAAACTTTTGACAGGCTAATGCACATTATGTTTTTAATGTTTCTTTTTTTTCCCCACAAAGAATTGGATGTTGATAGTCAAATCGTGCACACTGAACAATAGATGATCGAATGATCGTTCAGTTTTCTGATTTTAGTTAAATGTTCTACCCATTTATGGCCAACTTAACACTTATCCATTCTTACATTGTAGATACCATTGTTGATAGTCCAAACTCTTGCTCTCTGTGTTGAGATTAACTGAATAGATAGATAAGTAGATAGATAGATAGATAGATAGATAGATAGATAGATAGATAGATAGATAGATAGATAGATAGATAGATAGATAGATAGATAGATAGATAGATAGATAGATAGATAGATAGATAGATAGATAGATAGATAGATAGATAGATAGATAGATAGATAGAATGGGGGTTTCAGTTGAATTAAATGCATACATTAGGTAATGTCTTCCCTCCAAGTCATGTTCATTCGTCCTTGAGCCAAAGAACCAACGTTTTGGGAACTTCTGCTCCATGCTTACTGTTGTTTCATTGATCTAAAAAATGGAAAAGAATAAGGGCAAATTTCTGAGGTGCAGTTGGTTGAACTCGATGGACTTTTCAACCTTATTAACCTATGGACTTTTCAACCTTATTAACCTATGTAACTAATGAGCATCTGTTGGCTGAATTCAATAACGATGTGTGTTTTTGCAACCTGACTAACTGTATTGAACTTTGACAGACATTACTGAATAATATGAATAAAAATAGCAAAACTGGGGACATGGAACAACCTGCCAATGAGAGCTTATTTATCTTGTTTTGTTCTATTCATTTTGATATTAAAGAGGAGCTCCAGGCTCCTTCAGAGCAAAATTAAAAGTCAGCAGCTACAAATACTATAGCTGCTGACTTTTAATATTTAGGACACTTACCTGTCCACTAATCCAGCACTGCCTTCACCCCAGCCGATTTTATGATCTACTCTAGGGTGCTGCCCCTGCCATCTTAGGTAGGAGGAAACCAGCAGTGAAGCCGTGCAGCTTCACAGCCGGTTCCCTCCTACGCATGCATGAAGCAAGCAACACTTTGTGAATAACCTGGCGGCGGGGGTTAAGGAGGAGGGGGCTCAAACTTCTGGCTGAGTTTGCCGCCGCAAAGTCAGCTGGAACTGGGACTGGTTACCTATCAAAACTAGGTACCCGCTCCCCCCTGAAAGGTGCCAAATGTGGCAGCAGAGGAGGGGAGGAGGCAAACAAGTGGAGATTCCCCTTTTGGGTGGAACTCCACTTTAACAACTTATACCTTTTCTTTTTTCTGAACTCCATCTTGGTAGGTCAATTTTATTTTTAAAATATATACTCCAATAAGTTCCAACTGTTGTTACTAATCTGTATGTTGCAAAGATACAAATCAAAACTCTAAAAACAACCAAACCATAGGAAAACAGATTCCATCTTATGTAAATTAAACAAAAGAGAACATTATAGACACGTAAAGTACTGTCCCTCAATTGCTATACTTCTCCTACAATAGTATCATCCTTTCCTGTTTCCTATTTTGACTCAACATCCAACTCTTGACATCAAGAGATTACATTTTGTGTTACAAAAGGTCCTTGGAACCCACCAAAGTCACCTTTGACCTAAGCCCAAGCTTTCCCAATGACATGCCTTCTATCTAAGAGTATGCATTGTTGACAGTTAATGTAGCAAATGCCTTACCTGTGCCTTCCATAGTTCTTCCTTCTCCTTCACCATAGCTGCATGTGTGGCTCCCATCATGGCAATAAGCAAGTTGAACATCAGAAGGAAGGCAATAACACAAAATGAGCCATACAGTAGAATGTACATTTCAGGGAGGTCCACCGCATAGTTGGCAGGGCCATTAAGGATGTTCATGAAGAGTTCATAGGTGCTTTCTAAGGAGATTGCGAATGGGTAGAATGCGCCAAGAGCGTTTTGGTCTACTGGCACAAATACGATGTACAGAGCTAGAGAAAGAGAAAAGACAATTAAAAATCAAGGAAATGATACCCTGTGATATATAAGAAATAGTGAGAGGCCAGAGAGCAGCAGAGCATGCTGGCAGTTGCTTTTGACAATGGCCAGAAGATCAAAGGTTGAATAGCATTTACTGAGATCCAAGGTGCACAACCTTTGAATGGATTTTAGAATGGAATCAGATAATCAAAGTTTCCAGTTTCCAAAAAGGGACATTGAAGTTTATGTAAAACCACTTTTAAGTTTTAATTTTGGATGGGGTGTGAAAGGGTCAGTCAGAAGGGGTCCCTAATGATGGAGGCTCAACCTCATTATTGGTCTTGGTAACCATTGATACCAGTGCAGAACATGATGGGAAATCCAATGGGAACAGCAGATGATGGGGAATTTTCCAGCGGGTAAAACTGTTCTAGTGATAACTACCTAAGGGATATTTGTTCATTTTAGAAATATTTCTTACTTCCTGATGTCTCTCTGGACAGGAGGAGATGGGAATCTACTTAACCAAACACAAACATAGAATATATCTGATAGAGATACTATATTCAATCCAAAGTTAAAAATATATATATATCTACTAGACATGTGCGATTGGTTTCGTACGAATTAAAAATTCGTACGAATTTCCGTAAATTCGTACTTTCGGTAGGATCCGAAATACGAATTGCTACGCTTCCGAATTTTGTACGAAATACAAAATTTCATTTATGAGCTTTGGATCCAAATTCTTAACGAACATCTGTAATTGTTACGAAAAGTTAACAAACCTAAAAGTTAAAAACCCAGGAAGCCAGCATAGCACAGGGATGGTGGAAGCCCCTCATAATGATAAATTCATCATAACGAACATTCGTAATTGTTACGAAACGTTAACGAACCTAACGAAAATTCGTATTTCTAATTCTTTAATTCTTAAAATTAAATTAATATTTAATTCTAATACGAAATGGAACAGAACGAAACAAAACAAATTTATTGACAGTGCACATGTCTAATACTTTATCTACCCTCAACTTCCACTATAGCATATCATTCTGTATCGCTAACCTCAAAGGGCCGCTGGATTTTTGGATCCCCCTGCACAGCCAGGCAACATGCATAATCGGCAAGCACTCATCAGTCAATAACGCAATCTATAGGCTTGGTTTTGATGTATTAGGAAATGTGACTTGGACGATATTAGGGATGCCCAGAACTGAATTTAAAGTACAAACTGTGAGGACAGGTTGCTGACTCCCAGCACACATTTCCAGGCTGTACTCCTTTAAGAGAACTTCCAAACGGACTGCAGGAATCTTGAACTTTTCCACAGGAAGAAATTCCAACGCATGTAGTTCAACACTTGAAATGTCCCCAGCAAGAATGAAAGTAGACTAAGCTCTCTCCCTTCTGAAAACTAGCTAAGTCTTGCTCCTGGCTGCTTCCTCTTTTGCACACTTGGGGGTTGAACAAGATAGAGATCACTCATTCACTCCCTAGTGATTTGTGGAGCAAATGTTCAGGCCATCTGCTGTACAGGTGTCACGATCAGGCGTCAGGCATAAAGACCAGTTGCTATAGCAGTTGCAGGACTACCACAGATGAGCAGGATAGGTACACAGGCAGTCACCCTGGCAGATGACGCAGGCTCACTTGAGGTGTGGAGTCTAAGTACTAACCAGTGTTCACCAGAGCTCCTTATGGTGGAGATGGATTTCGCTGCGTGTTAGTACCAGGTCGCGGTCCTCAGGATCGCCTCACCAGGAGGTGAGCAAGCTGGGGTCCAGTAGTGGATAAGCAGATAGGGATCAAACAGAAGCGTGGTCAGTAAACAAGCCAAAGTTGCAGGTTGGAATCAGACAGAAGAGTAGTTGAGGAACAAACCAAGGGTCCATAACGAGTAATAGCAAAATATGGACGGCAGCAGGGCAGACAAGAGCAAGGCACTGGCTGAGAAAGCACAAAACCCTGGCAAAGAGGAAGTGCAGAGACAAGGATTATATAGGAAGTTCATGGGAGGAGCAAGGAGTTTAAGGCTCAATGGCAATCAAGACACAAGGCAGGGTTGTCCAATGGATCAGGAAGGGAGCTGTCCAGCAGTCCAGATAGCTCAGTGAGAGGAGTTCATGCCAGACAGAAGAGGTCCCAGATTCAGGCCCAGATCCTGACAACAGGTCTCTTTTGCTAGCAGGGTGTCACAGTCAAACCTGACTAAAACCACAGGGAGTGAGGAAGTCCATGACCTTTTCTTCTTCTTTCTCTCTATCAGCAGCACACCTGTCTGAAGGCAGAGCCCTCATCACAGGGGTTCCCTCAAAGCCTCTTGATCCTCCTGTCAGCTAAACTTTACATGACCCCAAATAACCTGGCTATAGTGAAGGCCAACTAAATGTATCTACACTAAGCAAGGGGTGCTACACTTATATAGACTCAGAAGTTGGACTTTTTGGAATAACATTTGCATTCTCTATTATTTGAGTATAAAAAAAGGTTTGTCTTTCATACTGGAAAGATTTTAAAATGCACCTGTCAATAAAATCTGAATGACACCTCCCAAACAGATGTCTAACGCAAGCTGCAATTGCCCATCCACACAACCCCAAACCCAGTTGACACAGGTCCTAATTCTGTTATGCATTTTTGTAGATCTCATCAATATGGAGTCCAAGAATGATAAAAATGGCGATTCTATGGATGGTAAACAGGTTGATCGTGTGACAACCTCCGCCAGCAGTGAATTCTAGCTGCTCACCTTAGGACATGGACCCTTGAGTATATCAGTCAGGTCACATAGGCGGTCCCTTCACAAGGGTATAAAGGCTGGTCCGCTAGACTGGTTGTATGAGATCCCTTGTATTTCGACCACAGGCTTCGATATATTCATACATAGAATGACAGCAATACAATATAGTGCTCTCCATTTGATATTTAAAAAGCATTTAATGTAAAAAGGGAATTGCACTTACAAGTATGGCACTGTACCTCAGTGCTATGGTAATAAGGCAAATAATAACAGTATAGCATGAGGATCAACGAGAGACGCGGGTGACATCACGATAGTCATGTGGTTCCGTACGCGTTATGTCCCAGGGGGCAGGATTTCATCAGCGGTGACGGAATGACGTGCGGCACCCACTATATACACCATGGGCTGACACCTCCAATCAATAGAGGTGTTGCGCATGGCAAGTAACCATAGAAACACTACTAACAGCTCACTCTGACACCTCAGGTCATCAGAGGTATTACACACGGTGACTAACCATGACAACCTCACAAACAACCAGGCAGAACCCGGAATTAATATAACACCCAGAATCAGACAGAAATGACTTAGCAAATAATGTGTGTGTTACTGAATCTCTCCACACAGCAAAAAAGGCACAAAATAACCACCCAGACAGTTATCAAAACCAAATGGAAGGACAAAGACTGTACTAAAAATTTTTCTTAAAGCGGACATAGGCATAGTCTAGTATACAAATAATAACTATCTTAAAAATTCATTAATCATAAAAAACTAATAAAAAAACATCCATTTGGGGCGAGTGCGTGATGTAACGTGCTAAGTGCTGGGGAAGGGGCCTGGCGTAGGAACCTGTGAGTTGTGAGTGATACACGGCGGGATGCTGCCTGAATCCCGTGACCAGAGCTGCAGGTGATCCATCTGTCTTGGCTCAGCTCACAGCCGAAGACCTCCTGCCGGCTCTCCGTGCGGATCGGGTCCGCTCCCCACTTCTATATAAAGGGCCCAATGAAGATTTTAAGATTGATCGGGTCCATAGGCTAAGAAAACCTCCCAGTGTGAGTGAAGATACTCCCAGAGACGTCATCATCAGATTCCACAGCTATAAAGACAAAGCAAGGATCTGGAGCAATCTTAGAAGAGCCCAGCCTGTAACTTATGATGGGGCAGTGATCCAGATCTTTGCTGATCTTTCGGCAGGGACCTTGTCTAGGAGACGTCAGCTAAGGCCTCTGTTGGAAATACTGAAGAAGGCAAACTTAAAATATAGCTGGGGCTTCCCTACATCTCTGAATGTGGTGAAAGCTGGTAGAACTATCAGACTGAAATACTTAGAGGACTTACGGGATTTTTGTAGAGAACTAGATATTCCTGCCCCAGTTATACCTGGCTAGGCGGAGAATGATGGTGATTGCTGTTGGGTTTTCATTAGGGACGACGAGTGTATAGCTTTAAGATATGGAATACAGGAGGGGGGAGGGGGGTTTGGAGGGGGGGTGGGGTTGGGGAGGCGGTGCGAACTATAGGATGAGGTGAGAGGTTTTTGGCCACCCGCTGGCCCTGCCCCCCCTTTGAGTGGGGGGGGGCGGGGTGACCGGGGCGACCCGCTGTTAGAGTCACACCCCAATATTGGATTGGACGCAGGTAGAGATCCATGTTATTTCTCTGCTGCGGACCTAGAGCCAGGTATTGGCTGGTAGGGGGGGCGGGAGGGGAGTTGGGGGGTGGGTAGGGTGGGTGGAGGGGAGGGAGGGGGCGGGAGGGGGCGAAACAGGGGAGGTGGGGAGGGGAGGGGGGGATTGGGGGAATATAATCCTGCAGAGGCTTCGTTTAGGGATTTAAAGAGCAACATGCGCCATTATAATGCAGTCCTATCTAATGAATAAATGACAGAGTTCTCTTGTTTGACGTATAACGTTAAAGGGTTGATCTCCCCCCTCAAGAGGCACAAGGTGTTAAGAGAACTAGAGGCAATTGAATGCAGACGTTGTGTTTCTTCAGGAGACCCACCTCTCACAAGACACACATATTAGATTGTTTTCCAATTGCTTCCCCAATTGGTTCTATAGCAATTCCCCTATCAGGAGGGCCAAAGGGGTGGCAATTGGGTTCTCAAAAAGGATTAAGTTTGTGCTCTTGGAGAGGAGCGCAGATCTGGAGGGCCGCTATCTCTTTTTGAAGGTGAGGGTGGGAGAAAGGGTTTTTACTCTGGCAAATGTTTACTGTCCAAATAAAACCCAGACAAATACCTGTCTCAGGTCCTGAATAAGTTGATGGTTTTCGGGGCAGGGGAGGTGATTTTGGCAGGAGATCTTAATTTCTGCTTAGATCCAACTTGGGATAGTACATCTAGTTCACAGGGAGTGGGTAGGAAATTTTTTTTTAAAATAGGACAGAAACTGCATAGTTGCCATTGGATTGATGCATGGAGGGTACAACACGTGAAGGATAGGGACTATACTTTTTTTTCCTCAGCCCACGGGTCTTACTCAAGGCTCGATTATTTTTTGGTAGATCATAGATTATTAGAACATGTCAAGGATACAAAGATTGGAGTCACCACGTTGTCTGACCACGCCCCAGTTCTGATGAATCTGGGAAGCCCGGGATTCCGGAGGCCCCCATTTTCTTGGCATTTAGATGAAAAGCTCATCGAGAATCCTAATATTAGTAAAAAAAATACAGGAAGAAATCGATGGGTTTTTCTTGATAAACGATACCGGTGAGATTTCTGGATCAGTCCTGTGGGAGGCACTAAAAGCATATATAAGGGGCATTTTGATTTCAATAGGGGCTAGTGAGAAAAAAGAAAGGGTAAAAAAGAAAACAGAACTCTTAGATGAAATTCACCACCTTGAACAGTTACATAAGGCAACTAGAGGTAGTCATAACTTAGTCCTACACCAGCTAATCATAAAAAGAGAAGAATTAAAAGATTCAATGGAGATAGATTCTAAGCGTATTCTAAACAAAAACTTAAAAGATAGATTTAGATGAAGTAACAAGGTGGGGAAGCATCTGGCAACGGTATTGAAAAGGAAAGGAGGGACCAACTTTATAGATAGGATCCAAAGTAAAAAGGGGGTATTAAAACATAATTCCAGAGATATAGCTGAAGAATTTCTGAGTTATTTTGCTTCCCTCTATAAAGTTAGACAAGACGGGGTAGGTACCATGGAAAGAGAGGAAAAGATGGATGAGTTTATAAGGGAGGCAGGTTTACCAAGCCTTTCGGATAGCGATGCAAAAGAACTAGATGGACCAATCACTGTAGAAGAGATCGAGAGGGCTTTGAAAGCATCTCCTTCAGGAAAGAGTCCAGGGCCAGATGGTTTCACTTCCTATTTTTATAAAAAATTTAAGGAGTCCCTGATCCCCAAGCTTTGTCAGATTTGGGATAGGTTAAGGGGCCAGGAAGAGTTATGCGAGGGATCACTGACGGCGTCAATAACACTAATACATAAGGAAGGTAAAGATAGTTTGCTGTGTTTGAGCTATAGGCCGATAGCATTGTTGAATGCAGATATTAAATTATATGCCAAGGTATTAGCCAGCAGATTAAAGGATAAAATGCCGTACTGGATCCATCCAAATCAGACGGGTTTTATACCGGGGAGGGAGGGGAGGGGAGGGACAACGGCGTTAGGTCGCTTCCGGTTATGGATGCGATAAAAGCAAAGGAGACCCCCGGTCTGCTTCTGTCGATTGACGCAGAGAAAGCCTTCGACAGAGTAGACTGGGGGTTCATGATGAGGACGCTGAGGGCAGTCGGTTTGGGTGGTACCATGTTGAATTGGATTAAAGCATTGTATAAATCTCCCTCGGCATTTGTCAGGGTGAATGGTACACCATCGGTACACCATCGGCAGAGTTTAGGATGGAGCACGGGACCAGGCAGGGCTGCCCCTTGTCCCCCCTATTGTTTGTTTTAACCCTGGAACCCTTACTAGCCTTGATTCGAGAAGCAACTAAACTTAAGGAAAATTTCCATTTTCCGTGGAGCAAAAAAAATTAGTTATCTGGGAGTTACATTAGCAAATTCCTTAAGGAAATTGTACCTCTTAAACTTCATTCCTCTCCTCGACGAGATCAAGCAGGAAACGAGAAAAAGTATGCATCTTCCGATCTCTTGGATCGGACAAGTAAACACTGTAAAAATGACCCTGGCCCCGAAGATCCTGTATAAAATGCAGCTACTCCCAATCCCTTTAAGGTCCTGAGTAGGGATAAAGCACAGGGTGGTCTGGCTCTTCCAGACTTAAAAAATATCACAGAGCGATAGCACTATCACGGGTGTTAGACTGGGGAAAGGAATCGATAGATAAAAGATGGGTAAAATTAGAAAAAGATATGAGTAACGCAAAACTGCACCAATTAATTTGGAATCCTCCACACTTTAGGAAAATAGGCTCTAATGCACATAATATAACACGTTACACTTTAAAGATTTGGGATCAGTTACATAAATTAAATGCTTGGGAGTTTAATTCACTGTTTATTTATTTAAAAGATAACGAGTTTTTTTCTGCCAGGGTTGAGGGAAGTGGGAGGGAATTGGATAAAAAATAATGATACACAATTGATGGATATTACGAAAAACGGTAAAATTGTCACTTTTCAGGAGTTAAATCTACTCAAGGACCTAATGAAAATAGATTAATGGCGATATAACAAGCTTGCGCTCTTTACTAAAAGTCTCTCCGGGCCCATTACAGATAAGAAGAACCTCAGGCCTTCGGAGAAACTGTTCTTGAAGAATAGAGTTATAGGGAAAACAAAAGAACTATACAAAATAGTGCAGGATGAGGGAGAAGTAGCAAAACCACTATACTTCAATAAATGGGAATCCGAATTGGGATCTTTACCCAGCGGAGTGACCTGGGAGGCCATCTTGAATACAACACATAAATCAGCAGTAGACATGAGAATGATAGAGTCAAATTTCAAATGCCTAGCCAGATGGTATATGACACCAGATAGAACAAATAGGATGCAACCGGAAATTTCTTGGGAACTGTTGGAGGGGGTGCTCCATCAGGGGAACAATGGCCCACCTCTGGTGGGAGTGCCCAATTATTAAAAAATTCTGGCAGGACGTGCTAAAGATAATACATGAGATAATGGGTACTGAGATCAAGGAGGACCCTTGGGTGTGTTTGTTCCATGGGACTGAAGGTCGTATTAGCAAGTATAATGTATCTCTAACGCCGGTACTTCTAAATGCGGCAAAAAGTTTAATTCCAAAAAAATGGCAAGAGGCTGAGGGCCCAAGCATCCGAGAGTGGTTAATAAGGGTTAATGAAATCTATATCCTAGAGGCGGGCGAGGTTGAAGATACTAGGCTAGAGATAGAAGAGGAGCTGGATGAAGCAAAGTTGGTGAAGTGGATAACCTTTCAAAAAAACAGGGAGTTTCACCGAGAAGTTCATGTAATGATCGCTTGCTTTACTGGAAGCACGACTGCAGGTAGGGGGGGTGGGGGTTCTGGGGGGGAGGGGGGGTGGGGCATGGGAAATTAAGTTGCATACTGGAGCTTAGTGTCAGCAGAGGGTTTTTTAAATTTTGTAAAGAATAAATAAAGATTCTTAAAATGAATTAAAAAAAAAGCCATGTTTCTGCTACTATGCTGTGACGATAAAGAGATGGGAAAAAATGAGCCATAAATGCTGATTTAAATCCTCTCATTGGAAACGCTGAAGTAGCAAAAAAAAACAAAAAAACAAAAAAACATCCATTTAAAATAATAATAGTAATAATAAAATAACAAGCGTCTTCCTTGATCCTCATAAGTAACATATATACAAATATAAACATAATTAGCATAAACTCAGTGGTCAGAAATGAAGCAATTTACGTCAAACTCAACGTTTAGGCCTGCTGGTACTAAAACTTTTGTCTCATATATCCAATGAGATTCTCTACAGCTGAGTTGGCGTATGAAATTGCCACCTCTCCAATGTCTTTTGACTCTTTCAATCCCCCAAAATTTCAAACCCCTAGGGTCCTGATTATGAACTAATTTAAAATGCCTAGATACATTATGGGTCTTAAGTCCATTCTTGATGTTGTTTACATGCTCGCCCAACCTGACATGAAGAGGTCTAGAAGTCCTACCAATATACTGTAGGCTACACGAGCATGTAAACAACACCAACAGTGGCACACATAATCAATTGCTGAATCATATATTCCTTATTGGTTACTGAAGACACAAAATGTTTTCGCTTCTTGATGTTACATTTAGAATGTTTGCAGGCGGTACACCTCCCACAAGCATAAAATCCAGAAAGGAAAGAGAATAGCCGACTCTACGACTGAATCAGTGGGTCGACAACACCTGGTGCTAGACGGTCTCGAAGGGAAGGACCTTTTTTTGTATATAAATGATGTCCTCTATGGTAGGAGAGGGCCCAATACTTTATCCTGTTTTAGAATGGACCAATTTTTTAGATCTATCTTCTCAAACTTTTTATGTTGAACATTATAATTTAATATCATCTTAACGTTTGAGACATTGGTACTAATTTCTCTAGTCTGATTGGAAACCATTCTTTGTCTATCCATAGTGCGCACTCACTCTATTTCACTGTCCAGGGCAGATTTCTCATATTCTTTTTGTTAGAAGCAAGAACCTGAGATTGAGATACAAAATCTTCCTCGCGTGTGCAATTCCGCCTGAGCTTGATGAATTGGCCTCTGGGGATGTTGCACAACCACGACATTTGGTGGCAACTCCCCAGAGGGATGTAAGAATTTTCGATCAGTCGGCTTGAAATAAACACACAAACGGAAATGATCACCTTCCTTAGAAATCTCAAGGTCAAGAAAGACTATACGTTCCATGCTTATATTCCAAGTAAGCTGTATATTCTTAGAATTATCATTCATAGTTTAAACAAAAATATCAAGACTAGATCGATCTCCCTCCCAAATGAGAATGAGATCATCAATGAACCTCCTATAGCAGACAAGTTCAGGGGGGCAATTTTTAAAAACAGCCTCTTCCTCCCAGTGGGCCATAAATAGGCTGGCCACGCTGGGAGCAAAACGGGCTCCCATCATGACCCCTCTTGTCTGTAAATAAAATTGTCGATCGCACCAAAAATAGTTTCTAAATAAACAGAAACTAAGGCTACTCAGAAGAAAATCTTTATGTTTACTTGGAAGGTCAGAGGACATCAGAGCCCATTGTACAGAGGACAATGCGTCCTCATGTCCAATAATAGTGTACAATGAGTCGACATCAGCGGCAACAAGAATACTTCAGGATGTACAACTGACTGATTAAGGAACCTGTATGATGTGTTTAGTGTCTTTGAGGAATGCATCTGTCTTAAGGACTAATGGCTGGAGGAAAGAATCAATATACTGTCCTACTCTAGAAGAGATAGAATCTATTCCATTTATGATAGGCTTACCCGGTGGGTTGGCACTTTATGGATCTTCGGTAGACAATATATTATAGGGGGCCTACAAAACAAGGGGTCTAAATAAGCTGCCTCCTTTTTATTCAGTTCACCCCTAATTTTACCTCCCTAAATTAGCGTATGTAATTCATTCTTGAAATCTAACATTGGGTCCTTAGTCAGAAATTTATATATGTCTCGGTCACTCAATAGCCGGCTCATCTCTGCTTGGTAGTAAGTCTTGTCCATAATAACCAAGCCACCTCCCTTATCAGCAGGGCGTATGATAATATCTTTCCGCTCCTCTAATGACTCCATACCCCTCCTAATAAATCGGGCATCCACCACCTTCCTTATCCTCATCCCATCCAGATCATTAAACACCATGTTTTTAAACACTTCTAAATATTTGCTATCTGTGTTTAAAGGGTTAAAAGTGGACGTATTGCGAAGATTTGAGTGGATTCCCGCATCTACTACAGGGGTTCTTACAGGGTTAGACAAAAAATATTTTTTTAATATCCAAACTCCTGATGTATTTATGAATGTTTACAAAAGTCTGAAATTTGTTGAGATTCTGTCTGGGGCCAAATTTGAGTCCTCTGTCCATCTCATCTTCATTCAGTAAACAGCTACTTAGCTTATAAATGCCTGTTCCTATTGGGGTTTGGGTCTTTTGTACTCTCCTACCCCCTCTCCTTCCTCTCTTTCCTTTCTTTTTCGTGGTTGGCCATTTCCCTGTGGGGAGTGCTGAGACGGATAACTATCTGGGTGGTTATTTTGTGCCTTTTTTTGCTGTGCAGAGAGATTCAGTAACACACACTTTATTTGCTAAGTAATTTCTGTCTGATTCTGGGTGTTATATTACTTCCGGGTTCTACCTGGTTGTTTGTGAGGTTGCCATGGTTAGTCACTGTGTGTAATACCTCTGAAGATCTGAGGTGTCAGTGTGAGCTGTTAGTACTGTTTCTATGGTTACTTGCCATGCGCAACACCTGTATTGATTGGAGGTGTCAGCCCATGGTGCATATAGCGGGTGCCGCACATCATTCCGTCACCGCTGATGAAGTCCCGCCCCCTGGGACATAACGCGTACGGAACCACGTGACTAGCGTGATGTCACCCGCGTCTCTCGTTGATCCTCGTGAAATACTGCTATTGTTTGCCTTATTACCATAGCACTGAGGTACAGTGCCATACTTGTAAGTGCAATTACTTTTTTACATTAAATGCTTTTCATATATCAAACGGAGGGCACTATATTGTATTGTTGCCATTCTATGTATGAATATATTGTGTATCGAGCCTGTGGTCGAAATACAAGGGATCTCATACAACCAGTATGCACTCATCTCCAGTGATCTTTACATCTAGCAGACCAGCCTTTATACCCTTGTGAAGGGACCGCCTATGTGACCCGACTGATATACTCAGGGGTCCATGTCCTAAGATGAGCGGCTAGAATTCACTGCTGGTGGAGGTTGTCACACGATCACCCTGTTTACCATCCATAGAATCACCACTTTGGACACTTGATGATGCTTTTCTGAATATGAATTTTATGGACTTCCTTATTACTATTTAATATTTATTACGTCTTTTGTTTGTTTATGCGCTGCACTGCTTTTTTATTTTATTGATATTTGGGATTTGATATCTTGACCCTCAGTGTTCAGCTGCTGTATGAGTTTAGTATTTTTTGCGCTGATTTGTTTTTTACATAGTCCAAGGATGATGACCACTGGGAGGAATGGATGTTGGTTCAGCCGCCCTTACGGTTAGGTTCACACTGCTGCAATACGATTTTGATCTGACTTTCAGTGCGATTAAGCAGTGCTACTTGGAATCAACTTTGATGTGGGTTGTATATTCTGTGTGGTCTAAATTGTACCAAAGTAGTACAGGAAGTTTTTCTAAAATTGCTTTGTACTGAGACTGTATTGATGTGAACAGATACCATTGAAAACAATGGGATTTTCCTTGCCATGAGATTCTGTGCGACTCAAGTCTCATCTGAAGTGGCACTAGTGTGAACCAGACCTAAAGCATAGATCAAGGCAAAAAAAATAAAAAATTGGCCATCTCTGCAATACATGCACATTTCCCCCATGTTTTACACCTTTACACATGCTGCAAGTAAAGAAAAAAGGGTTGATGTACCAGAAATATAGAATACTCCCACCTACCTCTTTGACATGACAAGACAGCTTTGAATTCCTAAGCACATGTTGTCAGCTCTGTCTACTTTCTGATTAGATTACATATAACACAGCCCCCCCCCCCCCCCCGTAGAGCCATCACTCCTCCATATTCACCCCCCCCCCCCCAATCTCCATAACCCCTTTTTATCCCCATAACCCCTCCTTATCTGAATAACTCTTCATCAACTCCATAACTTATCCCCCTTTTCATTTTCATAATCCCTCCTTCTGCAAAAGCAGAGAACACAAAAAAAGTTATCAGCCACAAGATTTCTGGCAAAATCTACAGGTATTTTTTGCACTTATCAAAGGTATATTTAACAGACCAAAAGTTAGCAAATACTGTAAGAGATGTTCTTTGTTAGGGTTTTCATGCTTTCAATGGGGCAGGCTCAATTGGTAGTGACACTGGTAACCATTCATAAAACAGGAACACTCAGGAACCACTTAGCAACCCTTATGCCGCGTACACACGAGTGGACTTTCCGGCAGAAAAGGTCCAACGGAACGAATCTGTCGAACATTCCGATCATGTGTGGGCTTCATCAGACCTTTTCTGTCGAAAAATCTGACAGACCTTAGAAATAGAACATGTGTCAAATCTTTCGACGGACTCGATTCCTATCGAAAAAAAACGTTTGTCTGTATGCTAGTCCGACGGACCAAAAACAACGCAAGGGCAGCTACTGGCTACTAGCTATTGAACTTCCTTTTTTAGTCCGGTCGTACGTCATCACGTTTGAAACGATCAGACTTTGGTGGGATCGTGTGTAGGCAAGTCCGTTTCGTCGGGACTCCGTCCTTCGGAGTTCAGTCCGACGAGAAGTCCGCTCGTGTGTATGTGGCATTAGTGTCCATAGCATAAAACAAACGTCTGCTGGAACAAATAACAAAACGTATTTCAGTCCCTGACTAACAAGATCTGCTCTAATGGGTTGCATATATACATTTATTTTATTTTATATTTTCTCATGCTGTGCTCTATCTTGTTATTGACTTTAGCGTTTTATGAACATTTAAAATAGAACGCGACATTGCTCAATTATTTCTCTTCTACTTACCTACGGTGTAACCAATCACCACTACAGCCATAAGCCAAATAAACTTCAAGACATCAGTTGAACCTATCTGTAAAATAAAATAAAAAATTTGTAGACAGTTAAATTGGAAAAACATATTAAATAATTGATAGCAGGTACAGTTACTTGTACTCTCTGCATCCTAAAGATGTTGGAAATGGAGTCAATGTAAGTCTGCCACAATGTGCATTTATGCTGTGCATACTTGCTCCTCATGGCAAATGCTTCAGTAAAATTAATCAACTTTGAGATGGGTCATTCCCCACCCCAAAACAAACGCAAAGGGGTGGGATGCTGGTGACATCAGTTCCTTTATAAAGACATGTGCCCATATTTAGTCAATAACAATGACTAAATATGGGCATGTGTCCAAATAACAACACTGACGTCACCAGCATTCCGCCCCTTTGTTTATGCATGCTGTGGGGTGGAAAATACCTGGCTGAGTGGACTTCAAAAGAGAGTGAAGTGGAAGTTTGGATAAAGATGTGTTCGGAAATGCACTCGGTTATATCTATCCAGGAATCAAAGTCACTGCTTAAAACAAAAAATCAGCCATGCATAAACCAGTGACAAAGCACAGCAAATCAGTTCTTGTGTATGCATGGTTCAGCAAATATAATGGATTACATTGCTCCAAAAGCAAGCATTTAGTTACTGTGAACAGTGTGCCAAGAGTCAAAGTGGCTACTCTACTAAGTACAGAGGCTTCATGCTTTGAAGCAATGTAATATATTAAATTTGCTGAACCCTGCACACAAGCAAGTTTTCTTTGCTGTGTGAACAGGTTATACATAGCTGACTGCTTGTTGTCAGCAGTGACTCTGATTCCTGGATGCCTATAACACTCTATTCAGCTAAAGGCAGATACAATTTTTGTTGTCACATAATATTAGCACAGTGGATTACCAGGCACATATTTTCGGTAACAAATTTACTAAAGTATGTTTTAGGGCCCAGAAATGCAATATAATCTGTAAATAGATACCCAACATGTCAAGCCTTAAAACTGCATGTGTCCATCAAACAGTGACAAACAGTTTTTTCCATAGGTAACACTTTATAAGCCCCTCCATGACCTCAGTTTAGAGTTATCTGTGAATTATGGACCTAGAACTATTGCACTCACTCAGATGTATGTGGTGGCATGCAATATGTGTAGTGCAAGCAACATTTTTGAATATAGGCACCCCTGACATCTGTGTTTAAATTCATATGTGCCTGTACATGAAGATGGGGTGGGATTTTTTTTTCGGGGGGGGGGGGGGGGCATTAGGTGCTTGGTAGTAACTAATTTTTTCCACCTTTTTCACTAAAACTTTATTTATAATCACATAGGATACCAAAATGTGTGCTATAATGTTGTTGTGGCAGGCTCCTTTAAACTGGAACTTGGTTCCAAACTGGTATTTTAGTCCCCTGCTATCTCACCTCTCCTCTATTGAAGTCAGTGAAGCACAGATCGTGCTCCATTAGCTTCTTACCCAGGAGTCTCACTCACCTCTACCTAGCGACATCCACCATATGGGTCCTGGGAAAGTCAGTCTTCCTTATTTTATTGGAGGAAAGCAAAAAGTGTAGCGCTAAAACTCAAATAAAATCACATCTAGGGTGTAAAAGTGATGTCAGAGGGGTTCACAAGTGTGCAGACTACCTCCACACCTGTGCACTCAAAATAAAACATGAGTGGTACTAAAATTTGCATATAAGTGAATATCTACAAACAGTGTAAATATGTCTTATTGGAGACTCTTTAAAACATCCAAAAACAGAAAATAAAATAAGAAAATAAAATTAAATCTATCATCATTAATATATTGACACATGAAAAGGGCAGAACCCAAATGCATAGGAAAAACCCAGATGCTATGCCACCTTATCCAAACAAGCCTCTAGGGACAAATTCACATATACCCATTTGTTTAAAAACAAAATTAATACACAGTGATCAAAAGGTGGCTGTTATAGGTATGTGAACTACAAAGTCTCTAAGGGTTGACAGTTCCTTTGAGAATAGAAGGTGTTCAGAAACTGGTATTTATATCTTGCACCGCCTCGTACATGTTATGCCCATATCCAAAGCAGGTCTTCTTACAAACACATATTTTCAACTGGAAGAGGTGAAATGAAATGTCCTTACCAGAAAAGATGGACTCACTAGCCGTTGGCGTTGAGTCTTACAGGCTTGTACCGTCTAAGCGGTAGGGTTAAAGGTGGTTCCAATCCTGGAAGGCTGCCGGGAAGAACTTCACGACCTCAACGCTGCTAGGAAAGCTGGAGACGGACCCGCTGTTCCAATGTTGGTTTGTCTTGGTCAAGATACGTGTTCCAATGTAGGCTGGGGTCCTCCGCCGGGTACCACTCACTTAGCGGCAACCCCCCACATGCAATATGGGAAAAAGAAAGAAAAAGGCTTCCACATGGTGTAAATCCGATAGTAAAGAGAAGGATTAATTGATAAAATATTTTCAATAAAAATTGAGAGGTAAAAGTTCAGTTCAATTAAACAAGGTTTAGCGCAGTAAAATGAGGTGGCTATGATAGCGTAGGTAGGGGTGTTTTACGCTATCATAGCCACCTCATTTTACTGCGCTAAACCTTGTTCAATTGAACCGAACTTTTACCTCTCAATTTTTATTGAAAATATTTTATCAATAAATCCTTCTCTTTACTATCGGATTTACTCCATGTGGAACCTTTTTTCTTTCTTTTTCCCATATTGCATGTGGGGGGTTGCCGCTAAGTGAGCGGTACCCGGCGAAGGACCCCAGCCTACATTGGAACACGTATCTTGACCAAGAAGAACCAACATTGGAACAGCGGGTCCGTCTCCAGCTTTCCTAGGAGCGTTGAGATCGTGAAGTTCTTCCCAGCAGCCTTCCAGGATTGGAACCGCCTTTAACCCTACCGCTTAGATGGTACAAGCCTGTTTGACTCACCGCCAATGGCTAGTGAGTCCATCTTTTCTGGTAAGGGCATTTCATTTCACCTCTTCCAGTTGAAAGTATGTGTTTGTAAGAAGACCTGCCCTGGATATGGGCATAACATGTACGTGGCGGTGCAAGATATAAATACCAGTTTCTGAACACCTTCCATCCTCATAAGAACTGTCAACCCTTAGAGACTTTTTAGTTCACATACCTATAACAGCCATCTTTTGATCACTGTGTATTAATTTTGTTTTTACACGTATGGGTATATGTGAATTTGTCCCTAGAGGCTTGTTTGGATAAGGTGGCATAGCATCTGAGTTTTTTCCTATGCATTTGGGTTCTGCCCTTTTCATGTGTCAATATATTGTTGCTGATAGATTTTATTTTATTTTCTGTTTTTTGGATGGTTTAAAGAGTCTCCAATAAGACATATTTACACTGTTTGTAGATATTCACTTATATGCAAATTTTAGTACCACTCATGTTTCATTTTGAGTGCACAGGTGTGGAGGTGGTCACACTTGTGAACCCCTCTGACATCACCTTTACACCCTAGATGTGATTTTATTTGAGTTATAGCACTACACTTTTTGCTTTCCTTATTATATACAATTAGTCTGATTGTTAGTGTTGGCTGCTCTCTGCACTTAGAGTTGGCGCAGCAGTTTCCTTTATCCTATTCCCTATTTTATTAAATTTAAATGAAAAATAATAATCTGGTCTAGAGTCAGGCTTTATATGATCTTTGAATCAATAGTATCACTATTACCACTTTACCTTTTGGATTATGATCGTGAAAGGTCCCATGATCTGGAATCCACGTGCAAAATACATGAGATAGCACCAACCGAGCACCAGCGCGACAGACATAGGGACTACCTCGCCGTCCGTACTCGTCAGCCTCAAGAGCAGCACAACAAAGATCATGCAAGAGAAGGAAATTCTGCAAATTCAACACAAAATATTATAACCAATAAACACAAAAAAAATTGCTACTCAAAGCTCCACTAAGTATCAACCTGGTGACCTCAATCTGTATGGGGTGCTGGCTTCCAAAGGATCCATCCGGGCGGACAATTCCAGCTGTCAGGAGGGAACACAGAAGCGCACAGTAAGTGCTTCTGTGTATTTCCTTTTGACAGTTGACAAAATATTCTAAGTTGCACAACATTCCACTTGCATGTGATAATGAGGATTTAAAGCATAACTAAACCTAAGAGTTAAAATGTAATATATTGCAGCTTGCCTGCCCTTAGATGTGGTTACTTTCTTCTTTTGTTAAAGCATATTTAAAAAGAAATTGAGCCGTGGTTTTAATGGGTACCAGTGACTGGCCACTGTTATGACATATTCTGGATTCAGCTGTGATGGTCCAGCCTTTGCATATATGCTACAGTCTTGTGTAAAAGAGACTGAAAACAAACAAAAACCCAACATTGTCAACAATGACAAAAATGTCTAACCTCATCAAATGGAATGGATCCTTCCATATTATATGACCGATGAAGCACCTTACCCCAAATTTCATAGTCTGTGATATCTGAAAAGGGAGAAGTGAAGACAGTGTAAGGAAATCTCTGATTCATGTGGTCCCCCTTGAGCTTGCCACCCTGTACTGAGCCTACATGTGTTTGTTTTGTCCCTTCTTCCCCACCAGTAATCTCCCATATCCTTTTCAGTCTTTTCTCTAAAGTGTCAATATGCTGTTTCCTCCCCCCCCCCCTCCAGTGTTTCCCTGTACCCTTTCCCCCCTTCCTCTTTATTGTCTTCCTGCTTCCTCTCCTTCCCTTTCAGCTTCCCCCATACCCATTTCTCAAATTCCCCTCCAATATCCCCTCTCTACCATTTTCTCTCCTTTCACGTTAGCACCCTGTTTAATTTCCTCTTATTTGTCTCTAATTTATACTCTCTATCTTTTTGACTTCAGTACCCCTCCCCCTTGCTTTACCATATCCCTTCCTTTCTCTCCAGAATCCCTCTGTACCATCATTCTCTCCTCCCTCCAGTGTCTACCTAATGCCATTGCCTCCACTTTTCCTACAGTGCCCCCCTTATGTCAATGCCTTCTCTTCTCTCATTCAGTGACCCCATTTACCAATTACTGTCTAACCTCCTAGTACCCTCTGTACTTTTGCCTCTCCTTCTTCTCCAGTGCCCTCCATGTACTAGATCCTCTTCTTTCCCTCCAGAGTTCCCATTGTGCTATCAACTCTCTGCTCCTTCCAGTGTTCCCCTCTTCCATCACATATCCTTCCCTTCCAGTGTACCCTCCAAACTATTGCCTATTCTTCCCGTCCAATATCCCCCCTCTCCTTCCCCTCCAGCATCACTCTGTATCAGTGCTTCTACTTCCTATTCAGCTTCCCCTTATACCATTTCCACTCCTGTCCTTCCAGTTGCCCTCTGTACCTTTTTTTTCTCCTTCCCCCTTAAGTGTCCACCGTACCATTGCTTTTTTTTCTTCTCAGTGACCCCCCTGTACCGTCGTCTTTCCTTCCCCTCCAGTGCCTCTCCTTTACAATCGCCTCTCATTTCCCTGCAGTATTCCCCTGCACAATTGCTTCTCCTTCCACTCCAATATTCCTCTAACACTTCTTCTGCTTATATTCCAGTAACCCCTGTACCATCACCTCTTCTTCCCCTCCATTGCCCCCTCTTACCTTCATCTCCCCTTCTACTGCATTGTCCCCCTGTATTATCACCTCTTTCCCTCGTGCCTCTCCTGAACATCACCTCCACTACTTATTGCATCTTATTTACATTACCATCACCTCTTCTTCACTCCAGAATTCCTCTATCTTTGCTCGCCTTTCCCTCCAGTATCCCCTCTGTACCATCACCTCTCATTTTCTTCCTGCATTCGCCTGCACCATTGCCTCTCCTTCCATTCCAACACCTTTCAGGACTTTTCTTCTTCTCCCCCTCAAGTGGCCCCATACCATTGCTTTTCTTTCTTTCCAGTACCACACCCCTGTACCATCACCTCTCCTTCCCCTCAAGTTTGCCCTCTGTATCACCCCTTCTCCTACCTCTCCAACATTCCCCCCCCCCCCCCCACCATTATCTTTCCTTCTCTTCCTGTGTCTCTCCCTTGCTATCGCCTCTCCTTCCCCTCGAGTGCTTCTTTTATACTATTTTGCATTCTTGGTAAGGCCACATATATCATTGCACCCTTTTCCTTAGAAATCTTTCTGCCTCCATGTTGATTTTTCTACTTGCATCTACACAGCTGCTACCAATAACTTACTTAAGGAAATGCTTTCAAAGCAGTGCATACAAATTAATTTATGTGAATTCTGAAATCTCACCTCAGTCAGCAAAATGATACATGCTCCAATAACAGATATGATCTCACCAACCAGTCTTAGGTAGTCTTTGGAGGTGATATAAGATTCCTGTGTTGTGGAGGAAAATAGGGTAATGGTTAAAAAAGCAGTCAGTACAAGTGTATCTGTATTCAACAATTCACAAAAATATAGCACAATCCAAGAACAACATCGGTTGTGAATGGGTAATCATGGATTGGATCAGCTGTTGACTCTTGAAGAATCTGATGGCTTGACCTTCCCATAGCTACCTGTGTCTTTACTCTATTTCCTAAGGCTGTACCAAAGGTGCCTTTTTTTTTGTAGCTGAACTTTGCAATCATTTGTCTATTCTAATTAGGGAATTATGACACCATGATTTTGATTTAACTTTATGAGCAACACTACAACTAATAGTGGTGGATAAAGGAAGCTGGTATTGCACTGGAGCAATCGTGGTAGTTTTGATGGTTGTTTTTAAAAACAAGTGCACCAGTTTACATCAGGACTCAAGTGAATTGGCCAGTTCACTGGGCACACTAGTGTAGCACCCTGGTGTTTAGGCAGGGTTGCTAATAAATTTAGTTTGCCAGATAGTAAATGTTCTGGTTAATTGTTAGAAGACCCACTGATCCCTCTCTAATTCTAGAGTTGCTGTACCCTTTCTCTTCTGTCACTGGGTGGCACTGTTGCTGGTGAGATTAGATTGACAAGGGCATAGCAAGGTCAGATTATGAATAGATGGGGTGTCTCTGCCAATTGGCAGGGGTTTCTTTAGTCCCTTGGCCTGCTAGGAGAGCCTATGTATTTTGGTGGAGTCAGGTGATTGGGGTTCTGTGCCACCTGGATGGCTGTCTGGGTGGGCGTGTGTTATGTTGTCCTGGGTTGCTAGGCCAGAAGCCTGCTGCCTATCCCAGGGACACCTGGCTGCTAGGCAGACTGAGGCCTATGCAGGAGCAGGAGAAGCAGCGTAGGGTTGGGACTGCAGGATTGGAGTCCAACCGAGTTGCAGAGGTTCAGCTGGACAGGGGAACCAGTCATGGTCGGAGGTAAAGGGGAAGCAGTCGCCACTAAGGAACCATCCACCTTATTACCAGAGACTACTGTGAGTAGGCCTGAAGAAGTACCAGAGCAGTATTCTCAGAAGCTAGGGGCGGTGAAGAAGTGGGAAAGCATCAGCAAGTGCCAAGCCAGGGACCCAGCGGGTTAGGGGGTGATGCTTGAGGAGTTTACAGTGGTTTAGCTGTGGAAGAGCTCAGGGGATCCAGCGGGCGGCTGGGATCTGGAAATCTAGTGAGAGACTGGGAGCTCAGTGATTGAAGACCTTCAGTGGGAAACTGCGAGATAAGAGAAGAACCGTACTCTGTTGCCAAGTTCTATGTGTGAAGATTTTTGGAAACTGTTAAAAACTTAGTTGCCATAGGAGACAGCGGTCCTGCCAATACAGAAGTTGCATCCGGCTAGAGGCTTTGAACTGTATAGCTGTCTGCCTATTGTGTCTCAGAGTCTGCTAATTGTCATTGCATCTACCTAAGGGTGTCCTGGCCCTAACCCCCTCTCCCACACTTCTTGTTAAGAGAAAATATTTATTTGCATTAAAAAAGTGACTGGAACCCATCATTTCATCTAGCATTACACACACACCATGCCTTGTAATTCACTCTATGAGGATGGATGTCAGCCCTCCCTGACTCTGGAGGTCACCATCAGGCCTCTAGAGGTCCAGGAGGCCACTACACTAGTTTGTTTGCATCAGAGCTGCTTCTCTCCCCCATACAAGTCAACGAGAATGCAAAAGGACCTTCAACTGTCCATTCATTTTTTAATAATCTTAGAGGCATCTCAATCTGAAACTACAGTGAAATGCATTTGCCCATCGATCCAAGGCCCATCAGCAAAGGACAATTTACTAGTTCAACTCAGCAATTGCAGAATGCTCAACAGGCCCACAAACCTGAAAACCTGAGGAACCAGCTCCTTGCCACCTGGACTTTCCCCGTGTAAAATCATTGTCTTAACAAGGAAACATACTTTCTTTTGGGATACCATCTAATAACGTAGCACTACACAAGGTTTGGGCATTCATTTGCTGTAGTTCAGAAATTCACCCAAGGAGAAAGAGACCATTCTCTCTTTGAGCCTGGACCTCTCCTATGACAAGAGCTTGCTGTCACTCCACACTTGTGCTCCTCTGGACCAACTTTGTAGCAGTCTATTAAAGTATATGTAAACCCCAGCAAAGAACTTCTCTTATTTGCTACCGCTTGTTCTGGTTAATATACTGTATCATTTAAATCTTTTTGTTATATCTTTGAAATATGTTCAATAAGTGAAAAAATTACCCATTGATCCTGACAGAAATTTATTGAGCTGCTACCTTTCTCTGCCTCTGGTGTACTGTTAGGTGACCTACAGAACACCTTGCATTATTTTATAAAAATGGGGACAAAAGGAGATGTTCTGCAGTCTTTAAACAATTTCAATCCTAGGATGACTATGCTGCTCCTCTAGAGATACACTGAACACTCTCACCCTAGGACATGAAGTGTTACTGGAATGATCACCATGGTAAAACAAAGGGAAAAAGCACCCAAAAAATAAAAATAATGCAGCCACCATATCTAAGAACTAGTAAACTGAAATATATTACACTTTTATTCTTGGATTTAGATACATTTTAAACCTTCCTACATGCACTTTGTGCTTTTCACCTGCATAAGATGTTCGTTGATCATGTGGTTTCATGGTGCCATTTGTTGCTCTGTACACACTGGCTATAGTACAGTAGAAAAAAATGTTCACATTCTGGTGTCAGAAGTTTCTGTTTGTGTTAAAAAAATGAGGCACGTGGCTTGGCACTGCACATAATAATGCATGACCTCTGTCTGTAGTCTGTAGTGTGAGAACTGACACTTTCAGTGAAGAACCTATATATCCAACAATCCCTGCGGATCTAGTGCTGTGCAAGTGAGAACTAAACCGTAATCAGATCTGAAACAAACAGGCAAAGCTCACCATGTAGCCTTTCATCATATTGGCATTTCTTAATTTATGATGCAACACGAAAATGGCAAGGCATGCACTGGATGCTGTGTGACCCAGAACTAGAAGTTGCATGTCCTTTTGATGAATGGGGGACAAGCTAGGTGAATTAACTAGCTTTTTTTAGAATAATGTCAGCAGCAACATTTGCTGTATTTATTTCAGTACTGGTTTCATATAACAAATATTCACATTGCCCATCTAGTTAATAGATTTTTGCTTTGTACACAGAAAATTCAGACAGAAATATCTGGATGGTCTCACTTGTAGGGTTTTCTGAACAAACAAGGTGATGTCCATTGGATTGGTGTTATTGTCTTCTCGCGGTTTGATAGGTCGGTTGGCAAAGCAGAGGGACACACAAATCATATATATCAGATAAATTATGCCTAAGATCCATATGTATGGGCGCCCAGTTTTCTGCCACTTCTTCAGTAACAGCTCTTTTATAGGTGAAATGTTTAATATTTTGTTAGCCTAAAAAAGAATTAAAAAAATAAAAAAATAAATGAAAAATATGATTTCTTATGGATTGGATCAATGCAACAAATTAAGCAGCTGACTCTTTGGGAAGAGGCACCCAGCTTAGAAACCTTTCCGTAGGGGGAGCAGTTGGGGAAGGAGTCTCTTCTGGTTCTGCATCATCTAGACATCACTTGCAATATGGAGGACCAAATGTAATAAAATATAATTTTTTTGACTCACCTGGCTCTTGTTTGATGATGCAATCAACTCCAGTATGGATTGTCCTTCCCATGTATCGATCTCCGACATGTCATACATCACGCTAGTAACTGGCCCAAATGTCCATTGGGTTTTTCGTTTCTTCTGAATCAAGTGCTGGAACATCTGCCAGAAAAATTGTATTGACCATTTAAACCCAACTCCAGCAAGAATCTCTGGTGTCATTGCTGTTTACAAGTATAATGTGAAAATTTACCCTCATGTACTGTTATAGGGCGTACACACGGTCGGACTTTGTTCGGACATTCCGACAACAAAATCCTAGGATTTTTTCTGACGGATGTTGGCTCAAACTTGTTTTGTCTACACACGGTCGCACAAAGTTGTCGGAAAATCCGATCGTTCTAAACGCGGTGACGTAAAACATGTACGTCGGGACTATAAACGGGGCAGTGGCCAATAGCTTTCATCTCTTTATTTATTCTGAGCATGCGTGGCACTTTGTCCGATCGGAATTTCCGACAACTGATTTTGTTGTCGGAAAATTTTATCTCCTGCTCTCCAACTTTGTGTGTCGGAAAATCCAATGGAAAATGTCCGATGGAGCCCACACACGGTCGGAATTTCCGACAACACGCTCCGATCGGACATTTTCCATCGGAAAATCCGACCGTGTGTACGGGGCATTAGAACAACTGATGGGAAATTTCTCCAAAGGGGACACAGAACAAAAACACACACTATATATAGTGTGTCTAGCTGTGGCTTGCTGCCATGTATGCCATGTAGCCTCTCAAACTGAAATTTATTGAGGACATCGACATCTGAGTCCATCCAACTCAAAAATTGAAGAATTGCTATGTTGTAGGGAAATCTACAATGTTAATTGTATCTAAGCAGTGCCCTACAATATTTACTTTTTTTCCTCCTCCTGAAAAAATAGCAGAGCACTTCCTGATGAGGGTACCTAAGCTCTCCTGTGTTACAACATTATATTTACATATCTGCTCTGTGAGATCTAAGGCACTGCTGCCACTGACTGCTAGTTTCGCCAGATTTGGAATGAGATTTGAAAATGTACCTGTTGTGCCACTCACCCTTCTCTTTGATGGAGAGGAAGCTGTAACTGAGGACCTGTAATGCAAGGACCCAGCTGCTTTATTCTGTATATTGGTGCTTCTTTTATCCCTTATGCTACTTCTTGAACATTCCCAAACCAGTCATTTATTAAGGGGTTGGTCAAGTCTGACACGAGAAAATAAAGCCCTGCCAATCTGCCAAAATGGCAGAACAAGGCATGGTAAGACAATAATGGGAATAAGATCGGCTGCATGTAGGAAGGTGTAGTCTATTTTTTTCTCCACTGCAGGTAGTGCTCAACTGCAGCGGCAGTGTAGAGGGAGGAGTCAAGAGGAACATGGTTCCTATGGTTTCCTGGGTCACTGGGGTAGCAATTTGGTTGAATGCTGACAGCCCATGTAACTATGGTGGCCATCTTGGGTCAGGCACAGTCTATTTAAGACCCTAGCTCCTGAGTTTGCTGCACATTTAGTGTAGGGACAGGTCACCCATCTGTCAGAGACAATAATATCAGCAGGTAAATATTCCAGACGAGTAGGGAAACAAACACTGTCAGTTTGGCCGAGATTTGCTCTGCTACCATCTGCTGTTCACCAGTGAATGTTCCCGGTTGGGCTGCCTTTCACAGGGGATTATTGTTTTCTGACTACAATACAAGTCCTTTCTATTTGCAACTGGACTGTGTGTAAGTTATTGCTGCAGCACCACACTGTACCCTCCTGTGGGAGGGTACAGTGTGGTGCTGCAGCAATAACTTACACACCCGAGGCAATACTGGTGACGCTGCCTTTTGTTTGTCTTTTTCGGGCACAACTTCTTTAAAACAGAGCATATACCTACCACCACATTTCCTTCAACAGCAGCCAACTTCAGTGGGGTGAGTCCTTGTTTGTTGGTGATTTCTTTCAGCCGCTTCTCATGAGGTTTGCAATCCTGGGACAACAGGAAGTCAAACATTTGACACAAAAGGTTTGCATTGGGTTGTAGAATGAGAATGTGCAGAACCGTGTTACCTGTTGATATCATAAAAACAAACGGGTAAATGATTTGAATAAAAATAGTATATATTCATGAAATTATTTTTATGACTTTTTTAAAACCAATTTAATAACTTTTTCTTCAGCGTTATCTTAAATCTCTCTAGCAGGTCCATGTTGTGGAGCATGGAGGGTTACTAGTCTTGAGGTTTTGCAGTATTCTTCTCTTTTCCAGAGGAGAGGTCCAAGTTTTTGATAAAGGGAGGTAAGGATGGAGTGTACATGAGGCTGGGGATCCAGAGTCTGTAATGTGTGAGTAGACAACGTCTCAAAATGAGCCTATGTTCCCAGTAGAAGGTCCACACACGCTCAGGGATTTTTTCGCTCATTTTGGCGCTATTGGTGTGAATTTGTAACGGACAAGTGCAGGAGTGTGAAGAGCGGGCAACTAGTGATATCTATGCTGGCTGATGTGCACTGGAGGTGGGGAATGAAGTTAATGTCCAGGTATCCTACTCCACTTCTCACTAGCACCCTCCCTTAATAACTTTTTCAACAATTGAAGCATTTAACCTAGAAGACTGAAGAAATACCATGAATCAATTGTCATCATGGCCCTAAGGAGGTGTCACTATGGTGCAATCCATTCATATTGTATTGAGTTGTGTCATCACAGCAACATTGCTCTCTGCATAAGCATAGGATGGCCCTGGACCAGAGAAAATTTGAAGAAGAAGACCCAGCACATCACGTAACTGGCCTATAGACATTGGAAAAGATAAGTATAAATTAAACCAATGGAAAAAAGGAAAACATATGCTGTGAGGGTCCAGCAGGGAGAAAGGGAGGGGCTGGGGAACTGAGGCTGAGGTTGGGCTTTAACACAGGGTGTACGATGAGTATAACGTAATCCTAGTTCAACCCCATGTTAGTGAGCTCACCAGGAAGCTGTCACTTGTACTGGGCCAATCATCTGCATTGCCTAACCAGGAGCCACAAAGTTTCAAGGGGCATGTATACACACTGCTGTGTGGCAGGGAATGCCTCCACCACAAATGATTGATCTAGTACAGTGGGGGCTTTCTGGCAGGCTGGCTCACATGGGTTTGTATTGGATCCAAACACGTCCAAGCTCATCCCTAGTGATGAGTGACTCAAAGCATAGACTGAGGAAATAACAAGTCACAGCACTCAGGAAATAAACTCAGTGACCTTGTGAGGTATTTATTGGATTCTACCTGCAGTTGATTACACAACTTAAGGCAACTTGAATTTACTTTCTGATGTTGCATCAATACACTGTGAATGCAGACCATCATAGTCATGCCTCCTCAGGGGCGGGCCCTTGATGCTCTACAATCACAGCATGGTCTACACATATTCTGGGTGTCACTACTAATCCCAGAAGACTGAGGACATCTTGTGGTGAAGAAGCTTTACTGCAAGGAACAGTACCTGAGAAGAGAAGAGGTGAGTATTGTACCCGGGGTTTTTCTAAATAATGCAAGAGAACCATAATATACAAAAATAGCCCAAAGTTGAACTTTAAAAACAATATACTCACCCCAGCAATCTTGTGCCCGCAGATCAGCTCCATTATCTAGAAGTAGTTTTACAATTTTCACATCACCTACACAAGCTGCAAAGGTAAGGATATGTTCACCTGCAAAGCACATTCAAAAAAAAAATAATAATTTAACAGAGTTTTGATGCAAAATGGACCTACTGGATAAGCTTTGGACAACAATTAACATTTTTTGCTCCCTGCTCGTCTGGTAATTATACAACATACCATGGATAACATTTTGTTATATCTCTTTGATTAGAAAAAAGTCTGATGACCCTGATATAAATCCAGGGAGCGTAGCTTCCCATGCACTTTGCAATGATATTTCAAGTAATGGTTTTAACCCTGCCCACCTATGAGCTAAAGAACTCTATGAGCTAAAGAGCTATATATATATATATATATATATATATATATATATATATATATATATATATATATATATACATACACACACACACACACACACATATACACACACACATACATACACATCTCATAAAATTCAAAAAGTGAAACTCATATATTTTATATAGATGCATTGCACACAGAGTGATATATTTCAAGTATTTCTTTCTTTTAATTTTGATTATGGCTTGCAGCTAGTGAAAACCCAAAATTTTGTATTGTAGAAAATTTGAATATTACATAAGAACAATAAAAAAAGGATTTTTAGGACAGAAATGTTGGCTTACTGAAAATTATGTCTATGTACAGTATAGTATGCACTCAATACTTGGTCGGGGCTACTTTTGCATGAATTACTGTACTGCATCAGTGCAGCATGACATAGAGGCGATCAGCCTGTGGCACTTCTGAGGTGTTATGGAAGCTCAGGTTGCTTTGATAGCGGCCTTCAGCTCGTCTGCATCGTTGGGTCTGGTGTCTCTCATCTTCCTCTTGACAATACCCCACATATTCTCTATGGGGTTTAGATCAGGCGAGTCTACTGGCCAATCAATCAAACACAGTGATACCATGATCATTAAACCAGGTATTGGTACTTTTGGAAGTGTGGGCAGGTGCCAAATCATGCTGGAAAATAAAATTAGCATCTCCATAAAGCTGGTCTGCAGAGGGAAGCATGAAGTGCTCTAGAATTTCCTGGTAGAGGGCTGTGCTGAGTTTGCACTTGATAAAACACAGTGGAACAACATCAGCAGATGACATGGCTCCCCAAATCGTCATGCACTGTGGAAAATTTTGCATTTCATTTGGAAATCAAGGCCCCAGAGTCTGGAGGGAGAGTGGAGAGGCACAGAATCCAAATTGCATGAGATTCAGTGTGAAGTTTCCACAGTCAGTGATATTTTAGGAAGCCATGTCATCTGCTGGTGTTGGTCCACTGTGTTTTATCAAGTCCAAAGTCAGAGTAGCCCTCTACCAGGAAATTATACAGCACTTCATGCTTCCCTCTGCTGACCAGCTTTATGGAGAGGCTGATTTCATTTTCCAGCAGGACTTGGCACCTACCCACACTGCCACGAGTACCAATACCTGGTTTAATGATCATGGTATCACCATGCTTGATTGACCAGCAAACTCACCTGACCTAAACCCCCATAGAGCAGGTGTGGCCAAACTTTTTTCAAAGAAGGCCAGATTTGGTGAAGTGAATATGCGTGAGGGCCGACCCTTTTGCCTGACATTCTTTGAACCAATAAAATTCAAAGTGTGTTCGTCCGAGCACTAACACACTGCCCAACAAGAATTATCTTGCCTTTGTGGCTATGTGTGGTGAAGAGATGAGCTTGGGTGTGTCATTTGTATATATATAATATATATATATATATATATATATATATATATATATATATATATATATATATATATATATATATACAGTGGGGACGGAAAGTATTCAGACCCCCTTACATTTTTCACTCTTTGTTATATTGCAGTCATTTGCTAAAATCATTTAAGTTCATTTTTTTTCTCATTAATGTACACACAGCACCCCATATTGACAGAAAAACACAGAATTGTTGACATTTTTGCAGATTTATTTAAAAAGAAAGACTGAAATATCACATGGTCCTAAGTATTCAGACCCTTTGCTGTGACACTCATATATTTAACTCAGGTGCTGTCCATTTCTTCTGATCATGCTTGAGATGGTTCTACACCCTCATTTGAGTCCAGCTGTGTTTGATTATACTGATTGGACTTGATTAGGAAAGCCACACACCTGTCTATATAAGACCTTACAGCTCACAGTGCATGTCAGAGCAAATGAGAATCATGAGGTCAAAGGAACTGCCTGAAGAGCTCGGAGACAGAATTGTGGCAAGGCACAGATCTGACCAAGGTTACAAAAAAAATTCTGCTGCACTTAAGGTTCCTAAGAGCACAGTGGCCTCCATAATCCTTAAATGGAAGACGTTTGGGACGACCAGAATCCTTCCTAGAGCTGGCCGTCCGGCCAAACTGAGCTATCGGGGGAGAAGAGCCTTGGTGAGACAGGTAAAGAAGAACCCAAAGATCACTGTGGCTGAGCTCCAGAGATGCAGTCGGGAGATGGGAGAAAGTTGTAGAAAGTCAACCATCACTGCAGCCCTCCACTAGTCGGGGCTTTATGGCAGAGTGGCCCGACGGAAGCCTCTCCTCAGTGCAAGACACATGAAAGCCTGCATGGAGTTTGCTAAAAAAACACCTGAAGGACTCCAAGATGGTGAGAAATAAGATTATCTGGTCTGATGAGACCAAGATAGAACTTTTTGGCCTTAATTCTAAGCGGTATGTGTGGAGAAAACCAGGCACTGCTCATCACCTGCCCAATACAGTCCCAACAGTGAAGCATGGTGGTGGCAGCATCATGCTGTGGGGGTGTTTTTCAACTGCAGGGACAGGACGGCTGGTTGCAATCAAGGGAAAGATGAATGCGGCCAAGTACAGGGATATCCTGGACGAAAACCTTCTCCAGAGTGCTTAGGACCTCAGACTGGGCCGAAGGTTTACCTTCCAACAAGACAATGACCCTAAGCACACAGCTAAAATAACGAAGGAGTGGCTTCACAACTGTTCTTGAATGGCCCAGCCAGAGCCCTGAATTAAACCCAACTGAGCATCTCTGGAGAGACCTAAAAATGGCTGTCCACCAACGTTTACCATCCAACCTGACAGAACTGGAGAGGATCTGCAAGGAGGAATGGCAGAGGATCCCCAAATCCAGGTGTGAAAAACTTGTTGCATCTTTCCCAAAAAAGACTCATGGCTGTATTAGATCAAAAGGGTGCTTTTACTAAATACTAAGCAAAGGGTCTGAATACTTAGGACCATGTAATATTTCCGTTTTTCTTTTTTAATAAATCTTCAAAAATGTCAACAATTCTGTGTTTTTCTGTCAATATGGGGTGCTGTGTGTACATTAATGAGGAAAAAAAATGAACTTAAATGATTTTAGCAAATGGCTGCAATATAACAAAGAATGAAAAATGTAAGGGGGTCTGAATACTTTCTGTCCCCACTGTATATATACAGTTGGCCCCAACGATTCCCCGAGCGCCGCTCAGGACTAAGGATGAGCTTGGGCATGTTATTTGGATATACCGTATTTATTGGTGTATAACATGCACAGGCGTATAACACGCACAGGTGTATAACATGCACCTTCACTTAAAGAGGGAAGTTTCAGGAAAAAAATTACATTTTAAAAAGAAGAACTGTGAAGCAAAATAAGGGTATGAGCGCCAACAGATTACATACAGGAGAATCTCCTGTTTACTCGGCGGCCTCTTTAATACAAAGTCCCACCTCCTATGATATACAGAACAGTCCAATGGCAGCCCAGGAGACGGGACTTCCTATTACAGACGCCGCCGAGTAAGCAGGAGATTCTCCTGTATGTAATCTGATGGCGCTCGTCCTGCCCCCCCCCCCCTCCCCTCCGAGGCAGCGCCAATAAATACAATATACATCTTTTGTGGCCCTTGGGGACCTTTCTCCTTTGGACATGCATGCCATAGTGAAACTGTGAGGTATTGTCAAGAGGAAGATGAGAGGAAGATGAGAGACACCAGACCCAATAATGCAGACGAGCTGAAGGCTATCAAAGCAACCATAACACCTCAGCAGTTCTAAAGACTGATCACCTCCATGTCACGCCGCATTGATGCAGTCATTCATGCAAAAGGAGCCCCGACCAAGTATTGAGTGCATACTATACTGTACATGGACATACTTTTCAGTAAGCCAACATTTCCGTAATAAAAATCCTTTTTTTATTGGTCTTATGTAATATTCAAATTTTCTAGATACTGAATTTTGGGTTTTCACTAGCTGCAAGCCATAATCATCAAAATGATCAAAAGAAAGAAATGCTTGAAATATATTATTGAATTGAATTACTGAAATAAATTAACTTTTTGATTATATTCTAATTTTATGAGATGCACATACATTATATATATATATATATATATATATATATATATATATATACACACACACACACACATGTACACACACACACTACATATAAATTTATATATACACTATATTACAAAAAGTATTGGGACGCCTGCCTTTACAAACACAAACTTTAATGGCATCCCAGACTTAGTCCGTAGGGTTTAATATTGAGTTGGCCCTCCCTTTGCAGCTATAACAGCTTCAACTCTTCTGGGAAGGATACGTCGAAACTGTGCCAGGGAGGAGGATTTTGAATCAGAGGCCAAGGCTCTATTTGAACGGCTTAGATTAAGGGGATAGAGTAAGAAAATACTCAAAAAGGCTTATCATAGGGCAAAATCCCGTTTACGTGAATCCCTAATTTTTAAGACAGGAACTCTAGACATCCCTACCACCAGACTAATCACTACCTTCAGTGCACACCAGGATTCCTTCCGCAATTTGGTTGCCCAAAATTGGCACTTCTTGGCTGAGGATCCAGTGATTTCCAAATATGTCTCTAGCAGATCGGAGATTGTCTGCCGCAGATCCCGCTCTGTTAGAGACAATTTGGTCCAAAGTCACTTGTCAGTGCCAGACACTTTGGAAGGTACCACAGGAGGCAAAGGCACATATTGATGTGGCAAATGTGCCCAATGTTCATGTATTAAGCAAGGGCCAGGATGCTCACTACCTAGAGGGGGCTATCATAAATCTAAAGCCTATGCTGACTGTAAAACTGGAGGTGTGGTCTATCCAGCTACCTGCGCTTGTGGCGCCTTCTATATAGGAAAGACCATTGCCAGACGTATTAAAGATCATTTGTATTATTTGGACGCTGGTCTAGTATATACTCATGTTTGTAAACATATTAGCCTTTATCATAGTTTTGATCCATCCTTTATTTCGTTCTTTGCATTGGAGGTTATTTCTGAACCAGAGAGAGGGGGGACTTTGACAAAAAGATCCTCCAACAGGTGGCCAAGTGGATTTTTAATCATAAAGCTTTATACCCACCTGGTATGAATACAGCCCTCTCTTTCAAATCATTCTTATAAGTTCTGTGACACTGAAAATTAGGATTCAAGTACGTTATTGTATTGTATTTTTGTATTTTATTATATCATTTATTATTATTTTTATGTTTCCTGTATATACTATTATATAATTGTATCAATGATTGTTTATATTGATTGTTTTTCATTATTTATTCTTTTTCACCGTATTTTTGTTCTCATTATATCTTCACTTACATTTTTCTTTTTTCTTTATTGTTTTTATTATTTTGTTTATCCCCTTCTTTTTAGCTACTTCATTTTGTATTTTTATAATTCTATATGATATTGCTATTCACTATAAGATTTGTCAGCTGGTTGTGGCAACTACCTCTGTGACCACTGGGGGCAGAGGATGGTCCTATTGATATCATCAATTGTTAAGAACATTCGGGTGCCCCCGGTGGACGAGGAGGTTATTTTTCTCCTTGTCACCCTCCCCCTTTTTCCACCTCTGGGGTAGGTGGCGCCTTTGCCGTGTATCTGATATTCGCTGCTTATGACCGATTGACGATGCTTGCGCATGCGCAGTTACGGGGGGACCCACACCGGAAGTCATGTCAGTGAGCTGTTTCCGGCTCATTCACCTCCGGTGGTGACCATGTATATATAAGCCAAAAAACATTGGCTTGCCAGTTGACAGGCACATTGCGATGGTGGAATACACTTTGTGACATTGGCTTATTCACATATAGGGATTCTTAAAGGTACAGTATTCTATATCTTTTTTTATATGACTTAGTATTTTCGTTCTACCAATTCATATCGATATTACTATTTACTATATGGTCATCACTGCTGTCCTGGTTGTGATTGCAGTCATTTTTACTTATTATCATATGGTCACTCCACCTTCCCTCTATATGTTCATACTGTAGTCGCTTTTCTTTATATTTACAATCATTACTAAAGGCATCGTTCAGTACATGTATGTCATATCTGTGTCTTATGACGCGGTTTATGTTGTTCAAGAGAAGCCCGGAGTAATGCCAAACAAAATGACTGGGGGAACAGGGGACAGGAACAGGGAGGGAGGAAAAGGAGGAGCCAGTGGGAAGTGAAGGAAAGGAGGTCCCACCCCAGCGTCAGTGTGAGCATGGCATCCGTGGAGGAGCTAATGGCACAACTCCGAGCCGCAGCGGCATCCAGAGGTGAGCGGTGGCTGCGGGATCAGGTGTCCCTGGTCCTGGGTGAAGGAGCAGAGCGTTCCAGCACCGCAGTGAGGGAGTCTGCATGAGCTCGGCAGTCATGGCCGCCGGAGCGCTTTTCCCCAGACTCCCCCCCAGGGCCCAGCGTCACACAGGGAGCCTCTGGGAGGAATCCCCAGCAGAGACGGGGCTCGGCGGACGGGCCCTCTGGAAAGCCTGGGGCCCATACCAGGCCCGCCATGCGGCAGGAAATGGACCTAACGGGTTCCGGCCCTGGCTTGTCCATAGCAAGGGCAGGGCTTTGGCGAGGGATACAAACAGCAACGGCCACCGGGCCTTCCCTTCCCATAGCCAGCGGCCCCCAGAGGCCTAGCAGATCGAGTGTGACGGCAGGAGGCGGGGATGCCCAGGTGCAACACAGATCTGGAGGTGGCAGAGGTCCGGGGAAGGCATCCAGGAAATTGGTGGGCGGATCTGGCGTGAAGAGGAGGGGCCGGCCACGGCGCGGATCCTCGGTATCCAGGGATGGATCCCCTGGAGGGCTGTCGGTGAGGGAAGAGGACCTGGCAGGGGATCAATCAGAGGGGCAGTTCTCCCTATTGGAGGAGGAGGAGCCGCACGGAACTCCTGCAGTGATGGAGGCGGGAACTGCGGCTGGTGGGACACTTCCTAGGCAGCCTGGTAAGTCCACTTTTAATTTGGGGTACACAGGTGGGGCGGGCAAGAAGGGGGAGTCAGGGGTGGGTCTAGGCCAGGTGCTCAGGTCTCCTGTCAGTGGGCGGTCTCTCCCGCGGGCTCCCCACCGGCTGCGTTGGTCCGCGACAAAGCTTTGGCTGATGCGGGATTGCAGGGGTTCCTGGTGGGGTTAAAAGATTTGGTGAGTAGGTTTGAGCCCGGGGCGGGCAGGCCGGTTACGCCGGCAGTGGCCTGGGTGGCACCTGGGGGGGCTTTAGGGTCAGGGGATTCGGGGTCTGGGGTAATTCCAGGTCCCGCCGTGGTGACACCTGTGCCCGAGGTGGGGGACACACCGTGGTGGCTGCGCCAGACTCAGCGAACAAGGAATCGTCAGAGGAGAAAGTGGGGGGGGGCGGGGGACGCAGATAAAAAAACAAGACTTGATCAGGTTGGCGGACTTGGCAAGGTGTGAGGTATATGTAGGTTTTGAGTGACCTTTGGGAGCTCACCTTAAGCAGGAGGTTAGGGAGAAGATCTGGAAAGGTATGTGGAGATATTCTCACTATTGCTGCTTGAGAAGTTCAATTTAGGTAGGGTTAAACCTGAGGACAACAAGAAGGAGGATGAGGAGAAGAGGAGATACAGGCTCATACCTTGGATGTTCCAGAACTGGCTTCAGGCGTTTGCGATTCTGGTGAGTGTGATCAGGGAAAAGAACCCCCGAACACTGCCCGGCGCTATTCTGCTACCTGGATGCGGTGGGTGAGGCACATAGAGTCTATAGGGGAAGTGCGTGGTTGAGGTATGACGAGCAGTTTCGTCAACGCAGGGCGATACGCCCGGCCTTGAGGTGGGATCAAAAGGACATCAGCCCGTGGATGCGCCTGATGACGTCAGCGAGGACACCGAGTCAGTTTTTTCCAGGGGGGGGGCGGTGGCTAATCCACTCCCGGACAATCCGCTGCATGAAAAAAGGGGTTTTGCTGGCAGTACAATGAGGGTCCCTGCAAGTTTGGGGGGGGGGCAAATACAGGCATGAATTCTCCAGCTGTGGGGGAGCCCATCCAGTGTCCCGGTGTTTTAAACAAGGAAAAGGACGTGCCAGCGAGCCCACTAACAAGAGGGACGACGCCGGTGAAGGTGGAAAGGATGTGGCCTTTTCTAGATAGGTACCCCGATATAGAGTCAGCGAAGTTGTTAGGCCTGGGGTTTTTGGAAGGGTTTCAGATTCCGTCCAACCTAGTTACTGTCCCCCCAGTGTCCAGGAACTTGCATTCAGCTAGGCAACATCCAGAGGTAGTTTTGGAGAAGCTGGTTGTGCTGGGAAGCATGGGGGGCCCATTCCCTGCTTTGCCAATGTCAGTATTGGTAGTCTCTCCCATGGGGGTCGTGCCCAAAAAAGAGCCAAATAAATATAGGCTGATTCATCACCTTCCCTTCCCAAAAGGGGGGTCGGTTAACGATGCCATTGATCCGGAGATGTGTGCAATTTCGTACACTTCCTTTGATGCAGCAGTTTTTTGGGTGCGGGGTTACGGACGCGGGGCTAGGATGGCCAAATTGGATATTGAGTCAGCATTCAGATTGCTTCCTGTTCATCTGGACAGTTTCTGTTTGCTGGGTTGTTATTGGCAAGAGGAATTCTACGTGGATCGCTGCCTGCCAATGGGCTGTTCTGTTTTGTGTGCTTTATTTGAGCGATTCAGTTCATTTGTGGAAGGGGTGGTCCGCGACATTGTGGGAGTGAATTTCATCATCCACTACCTGGATGATTTTCTCTGTGTAGGCCCGGCCTCGTTGAACATCTGTGCGGTGCTCTTGGCAACGCTGGAACACGTGGCAGAGCAATTTGGGATTCCCCTGGCACCGGACGAAATGGAGGGGCCCACTACAGTGATTAGCTTTCTGGGCATTATCGTGAAATCAGACGCCATGGAGTGTCGACTGCCCGAGGACAAACTGGGAGCACTTCAAGCAGAGATTCGGGGGATCATGAGATTGCGCAAGGTCCAACTTAGGACTCTACAGTCGTTGTTGGGTAAGTTGAACCCATGGGGTGCGTCTTCTGCAGGCGGCTGTCTGCAAGTACGGCGAGGGTGGAGTCACCCAAGCATTTCGTGCGACTGGTGAAGGAACAAAGGGAGGATTTGAGGATATGGCACTCGTTCCTGGAAAGTTTTAATGGGAGGGCGCTGTGGATGTCTGGTCCAGTGAGTAACTTCGATCTAGAGCTTTATACCAATGCGGCCGGATCAACAGGCTTTGGGGCCTTTTTTCAGGGGAAGTGGACTGCAGGGCTGTGGCCGGATTCATGGAAGGCAGCAGGTCTATTGAAAAACATGGTACTGCTGGAATTGTTTCCAGTGGTGTTGGCGGAGGAGTTATGGGGGGAATCCTTCAGGAATCTGAAGATGCGGTTTCATGGGGACAATTTGGGGGTGGTGCAGGTCATCAACAAAGTGTCGGCGGCATCTCCGCTGGTGGTGCGGTTTCTAGGACACTTGGTGCTAAGGTGTATGCAGCTGAATGTGTTTTTGTCTATGCTGTACACCTACCGGGAGTGGAGAACGTCAGTGCTGAAGCTTTGTCTCGCTTTCAGTGGGACAAGTTCTGGGAGTTGGCACCTGTTGCAGATATGCAAGGGGTCCCTTGTCCCCCAGGGCTGTGGAAGATTGTCTTGGAAGCGTCTCTGGCTGGATCAGATGGTCAGTGAGTGGGGCGACGTGGGCTACCTACAACAGAGTTTGGACCGAGTGGCGTTTGCTGTTGAAACAGGTTGGGTGTGCAGAAGGGGAATGGGAGTTCAGGTTACTGATTTTATATTTTGGAGGAAGGGGTGTCAGTGTCGGGTTTAGGGAAGAAGCTGGCGGGGCTCGCATTTTGGTTTAGATTGAAGGGTTACCAGGATTTCACGAAGGATTTCTGAGTTAGACAGGCAATGAAGGGGTATCGGCGCTCTCGGCTGAGCAAGGACGCTAGGCGCCCAGTGTCATTCAAGCTCCTGGGCAGGCTCTTTGCCCAGTTGCTTGATATTTGTTCATCACGCTATGAAGTGGTACTGTTCAGGGCGGCAAGAACATATTTGGGGGCACACCATACAATGCATTTAAATTCAAGATGGTGCTGCTATAAGACCTACAAACAGTACAAAATATTTTACAGCGCACACATACAAGAATGACATTTCCTGCAGGGCTAGTTAAAAACACCTGAACATATTCAAAAAATACCGGGGTTTGGTCACACTATATGGTCATATAGTGCTAAGCCCACTTACTGTACTATTTACTGTTCAGGGCAGCGTTTGCCCTGGCGTTTTTTGGGGCATTTAAGTTTGGGGAGCTAGTTGGCCCTTCCAAAAAGGAGAAAGGGGGGGTGGGGGGCTGCGGAGGTCATCTGTGGCGAGGATAGATTGTCCATGCGGGTGTGCAAATCTAAAACAGATCAGGAGGGCAGGGGAAAATGGATACTGGTTTTTGCAATACCAGGTTCGCCCTTATGCCCAGTTGAGGCAGTTAAGAGTTTCCTCGCGATCCGTCTGGAGGTGGCGGGATCCTTTTTAGTGCATCACTGTCAAGATTTCAATTTATTTCTGTTTTCCAGAAATGTTTGAATGCGCTGGGTTTGAGGGAACTGAATTTTTCTTCACATTCGTTTCGTATAGGGGCGGCTATGGAGGCGGTAAGATGGGGGTTGGATGAGAAGGCGGTCAAATGCATTGGTAGGTGGGAGTCAAAGAGGTTTAGGTCCTATGCTCGGCCTGATCTGGTGGCGGTTTAGAGGGTTAGAGGGGATCTGGATGGATGTTGCAATGGAACTGTGTGTTTTGGGGTGCTGATTTACTGTTATGTGGGTGTTTTTTTTTCTTCTCTTGCAGGTGGAACGCAGGGGTTGGTCTGGATAATGGGCCATTCATATGTATGTTGGGGTCAAGAAGGGCTGATGTGAGGCCGGAGGGCAAACAGTTGGGCATTTCTAGACGGGAGGCTTGCATTCGGTGGTTGGGGGTGCCAGGAATTAGGGATGGGCTTTATGTTCGGATCGAACAGCGAACAATTTGGGGTGTTCGCGGCAAATTCGAAAGCCGTGAAACACCCTTTAAAAGTCTTTGGGAGAAATCATAGTGCTAATTTTAAAGGCTTATATGCATGGTATTGGGGCGGGGTCACCCGTTTGCGTAACCGGGTGATCCCGCCCCCCTCTGACAACACGGGGAAAGCAAGAGGGAAGTCCCCGTGAAGTCCCCGTGCAGTACCCTCTGTTATATAAGAAGTGTCAGAAGAACCAAAGCGTCACACGGCGGAAGACTCCCACTGAGGCGAATTATGCGGACGGAGCGGAGAAGAAGCCAGAGGAATATGCGGGATGAGAAGAGCGGAGGAAGAAGAAGATGGAGAAGAAGAATATGGAGGAAGAAGAACACAGAAGAAAGACCACAAGAAAGAAGATGGAAGAAGAAGCGGAAAGAAGAAGAAATTAATAAAGGACTTGTCAAAAACCGTCTCTTGTGTTTTTTAACCTTTTTGACACTTTTTTTGTGAAATGGTAGGGGTACATTTTTACCCCATTACCAATCCACACAGGGGGGGGTAGGGATCTGGGGGTCCCCTTGTTAAAGGGGGCTTCCAGATTCCAATAAGCCCCCCGCCCGCAGATCCCCACAACCACCGGGCAAGGGTTGTGGGGATGAGGCCCTTCTCCCCATCAACATGGGGACAAGGTGCTTTTGGGGCTACCCCAAAGCACCCTCCCAATGTTGAGGGCATGTGGCCTGGTACGGTTCAGGAGGGGGGGCACTCTCTCATCCCCCCTCTTTTCCAGCGGCCAGCCAGGTTGCGTGCTCAGATAAGGGACCCCCATGCCATTTTTAAAAAAAATTTGGGCGCGGAGTTTCCCTTAATATCCATACCAGACCTAAAGGGCCTGGTAGGGAATATAAGGGGACCACCACGCATTTTAAAAAAAATTTTGATTCAGGGTTCCCCTGTGGGGAAATTCCATGCTGTTTTTATCAATGAACTTTTATGTGTATTGCCGGACCGACAATTCATTATAGCCGGCGCTAGCGATAGTAGTTTTACATGACTTTTTCCTTTAGAAATGTCATTTTGCTGTCAGACTTTTCTAAACACGGGAAACATGCGCCCCTTTACAGGCATACTATAGACACCCCCCAGGTATGAAATTTAAAGGAATATTACACTTTTATTGTTTCACTATTGGTAATGGCTTTGTAATAAATTATACCTTATTCATACTAGCTAAGCGATACACTTGGTTGTATTCACCTTTTACTTAATTAGTATATAATTCCTTCTTCTGTAGATCATTTTTTGATCCGACAAGTCCCTTCCTTCACATGGTCCGATGTCCAACAGACTCTTTCGGTGTATCTGACTTCCCCGTCAGTTATTCATGGGAAGTATTTTTCTGTACTACCCTTTATGGTTGCAGTTGCTTTAAGTTAGTCATGACCAGGGGCGTTGCTAGGTCTACAAAAGATCTGGGGCTAGAGCCTATAGCAGCGTAGTAAAGAAAGTCATATGCTTGGGCGGGGATACACATGTATAGCCTCCTCCTTACATCAGAGTCCCCAGAGAGCCTCCCCCTTGCATCAGTGTCCCCAGAGAGCCACCCACTTACATCAGGGTTTCCAGAGAGCCTCCTGTACATTAAGGTCCCCAGAGAGCCTCCCCCTTGCATTAGGGTCCCCAGAGAGCCCCCCGCTTACATCAGGATCGCCAGAGAGCCTCCCCTCCCCTTGGGGACCCCTGCAGAGACTCGGGGCTATGGGCCCCAGATTCGGGACTATAGCCCCAAAAGCCACCCCCTAGCGACGCCACTGGTCATGACTATACCACGAATCTGGTGTGTACATTTTTTGTGACTGAACTATATTATGTGATTAAACACTGTTTATATTGTTACTCTGTATGAAATTCTAATGGTACTTTTTGCAATTTATATAATAAAATAGATGCATGCTGAGTCGCTCTGAAGAAGCAGTTTGTGAAACGCGTCGGCTTCTCAGCATTTTCAAGCATTTTGTTATATCGTGTGCATTAAGTATCTCTTTGGTCATATCTTTATCTGACCTATGAAATTATTATACTGTCAATTTTATGATACCTATTTGTAATAAATCTTTGAATATTTTACACTAATTGTGGTTGTGCTTGCCTCTGCCTGACAGTCAAAACAACTTTCACTTAAATCCCATTATCATCTGAGAGAGTTTTTCTCAATCACACTTTCCTTTTATACTTTACTAAGGAATGTGAATTGTTTATCTGGCCCTAGAAATTATCACCATACCAAGACATTTTGGCCAATTTCATGCTCCCAACTTTGTGGGAACAGTTTGGGGATGGCCCCTTCCTGTTCCAACATGACTGCGCACCAGTGCACAAACAAGGTCCATAAAGACATGAATAAGCGAGTTTGAGGTGGAGGAACTTGACTGGCCTGCACAGAGTCCTGACCTCAACCTGATAGAACACCTTTGGGATGAATTCGATCGGAGACTGTGAGCCAGGCCTTCTCATCCAACATCAGTGTCTCACCTCACAAATGCGCTCCTGGAAGAATAGTCAAAAATTCCCATAGCACAATCCTAAACCTTGTGGACAGCCTTCCCAGAAGAGTTGAAGCTGTTATAGCTGCAAAGGGTGAGCCAACTCAATATTGAACATTATGGACTAAGACTGGTCAGTACCCAATATAGTGTATGTATATATATATATATATATATATATATATATATATATATATATATATATGAGAACAGTTGTAGTATAGAGTTCCCCTTTAAAGGCGAGTGCTGAAAATATTTGATTATTTGATCACCTGATGAATAACCCACCAAAATAAAACAGGTTTTTGGGATTCAGCGCAAAGAAACTTCCGGTAGCTTTTGGAGATCTGACATCGGCGCCTCTGTGGATCAGAGCACTAACTAGGTTCATGTTCTGGTTGACGGCAGCGATGTGTAGGGCAGCCTGACCTGAAAAGGAAATTGAAGCTATCAAACAATAATAATAATAATATTAAAAATAACAACAATATTAATACTTTCAAGTTGTTCATCCAGTCTACAGACCACCCTCCTATACAGCATGGGAACCAATCTCTGGAATCCCTTCCTATACAGCTAGAGGACCAGCCTCTGGAACACCCTCCTATACAGCTACACTACCAGTTTCTGGACCACCCTCTTATACAGCTACAGGACCAGCCTCTGGACCCCCCTCTTGTACAGCTACAGAACAAGTTTCTTGACCACATTCTTATACAGCTACAGGACCAGCCTCTGGACCACCCTCTTATACAGCTACAGGACTAGTTTCTGGACCACCCTCTTATACAGCTACAGGGCCAGCCTCTGGCCCACCTTCTTATACAGCTACAGGACCAGTTTCTGGACCACCCTGTGACGCAGCTCCAGGACCAGCCTCTGGACCACCCACTTATACAGCTACAGGACCACTTTCTGGACCACCCTCTTATACAGTTGCAGGACCACTTTCTGGACCACCCTCTTATACAGCTACAGGACTGGTCTCTGGACCACCCCTATGCAGATACAGGACCAGTTTCTGGACCACCCCCTTATACAACTGCAGTACCAGCCTCTGGATCACCCTCTTATACAGCTACAGGACTGGTCTACAGACCACCTTCTTATACATCTACAGGGCCAGTCTCTGGATCACCACTTATACAGCTACAAGACCAGCCTCTGGATCACCCATTTATACCGCTACAAGAAGACCAGCCTCTGGACCACCCATGTTTACAGCTACAAGACCAGCCAGTGGCTCATACCCTATACAGCTACATGACCAGCCTCTGGACCACCCTCATATACAGCTACAGGACTAGTCTACAGACCACTCTCTTACACATCTACAGGACCAGCCTACAGACTCGTACTCAAGGAAAACAAGTGTATAGGTGCTGCAACCTTCCCACATAAAACCTGAACATAATGATGTTCTGTTTTGAGATAATATTAATTATGTATGTTATTGTGGATTGTTTTTTATATGCCAGGCTTTTCATATGCTTACAAAATATATATATATTTTTTTTATTACTATTATTATTATTCTTAGCATTTAGGCAATATCATCTTCATATAGCACCCACTATTTTTATGATGTTCCATTTTGGAGAAAATACAAACTATGCATGCTATTGTGGGTCACTTTTTATATGTCTGTTTTTTTCATATGTCTACTTTTTGTGATGTGTTCTACTGCACGGAGTCATGCCAGGTTTTCCCTTTTGAATTCACCTGTGTTGGTTAATCATGTGACTTTTGTATATACTATTTAAGTGTTACATATTTTGTTTTTTTATTATCCATGACTAAGGACTAACGTCCGAAACGCGTAGGCTGTTTTACAGCTCTGTACATGTATTTAATAAAGGAATACTATTTTGGATGTCATCCTGAGTGCCGACCATCCCTTTCCTTATTCACAGACTCTGATTCAACTACAGGCTTACCGTGATAAAGATCAGAGGTCATAGGCTGGTTAATCAGTTCAGGTGCCTCATCTAGAAGAACCTTCACAGCCTCCAGGTTATTGTACTGGACAGCCACATGTAGAGCCGTCTCTCCCTTAGCACCTGTATATACAAAAATAGATGTATATTCTGAAATAAACATAATCAGGCTTCTTTATAGTAAATCTGCCATAAAATATATATTAACCACTTCCAGTACAGGCCAATTCTGACATTCCTCTCCTACATGTAAAAATCTGAATTCTTTTGCTAGAAAACTACTGAGAATCCCCAAACATAAACATTTATATATATATATATATATATATATATATATATATATATATATACACACACACATATACAGACACACTCACTGGCCACTTTATTAGGTACAACTTTTCAATTGCTTGGTAACACAAATTACTAATCAGCCAATCACATGTTGGCTTCACATGGAACTACCTTGTGCAGCGGGTAGACACAGGCATCTGCCGGTCCTAGAAGTGTCAAATGTCCTAGAGTTTTACAGAGTCTGTAGATCTGAAATGGAGAAAGGTAGAAGACACCAGCCCCTAGAGAGGTGAGTATAGACACTCTTTTAAGGTCGCTTTAAAGCTGAACTCCAGGATCAGCAAATTTTGACTAAATACATTCATCATGTTTACTCTTCCTTGAATCTTGGTGTACATTGTGTATTTCTTCCAGATTTGTGTAGCAATCCAGTGTGAGACATTTCCTGTAATAAAGACCGCTCACTGCAATTCTCTTTCCTTGTGCAGGGTGACTGGTCTTGTCTCCGCCCTCATCTGTAGTTTACTACAGGCAGCCTGTAGACAACTCTGCATTCTGCACAGGCTAGGTACATCAGAGTGATGATGGGACTACAACTTTTACAATGTAATATCTGGGTTTGCAAAGGCATTTGGTACGCATCAAGTGAATATATATCCTTTGTGGCTTTTAAGGATATCTATCTATCTATCTATCTATCTATCTATCTATCTATCTATCTATCTATCTATCTATCTATCTATCTATCTATCTATCTATCTATCTATCGTCGTGACCCTAAGACGGAGACAGATGTGGATCACATAAACACGCGACAAGACTTACAACATCAATAGACCTGAGGTGTGGCTTTTGGTCATCTGGTAGGTAAGCCAAGAAAAACTGCCAAAAATAAGCAGGCAGGGAGTATATCTTTATTGGTTCTAAGCTCATTGATCAAGCTTGGAGAAGGCTAGGTCCATTTCCACTTGAGGGTTTGGAATCTATCTGGCGAAGACATCCATCTGCCTAGCTTCTTGATCACATGGTCTGGTACTCCATGCTGAGATGCTGCTGAGGCTGCCCCGATCCACAAGGAATGTCCAGAATACCCCCCCGGGGTCTAGTCCTAAGTTGAGCAGTAGGACCCTAACATGTTTGATAAACTGACTGCCAGTCAGGGAGTTGACCGGAAAAGGCAGTAAGGGGCTGGAGACTGGCTGGCTGTGTAGGTGAGAGAGCAGATGGTCAAGGATCGTTACTGGGCACCAGGCGTTGCTGGTCCTGAAGAAGTTGATATCTACTCCAGGTCCGATTTGTTGCGTTTTGGAGACCATAAGATGAAGGACATAATGGTTTGGGAAGCGAGGCAGCAGTTGTCCGTACAGTACCTGACTACTGGTACTACCAGAGGTGAACCCGCTAGGTCGTAGGAAGCTGTAAGGCGGCCATCTACCTGGCTGGGCAAGAGCCTAAAAGGGAACATGTGAGGATTTCAGAGATGCCCCTGAAGATAGCGCTTGTGATGGGTAAGCGTTTGCTGTTGGTAGCGGACTGCTGCTTCAGATTTCCGCGCAGCAGGGCTTTCTCTGTATGGGCGCTGAACACAGATGGCTCTCCGGGATTCTGTAAGGACAGGAAATGCTGAATACAGCCTGATAGTGTTATGAGTGAGAGCCAGCTGTGTATGGCAATAACATATGAAGGCTAGGACATGAGTGACGTTGTCTGCTGTGGTTCCGGGACAAGCGGCTAGGAACCTGTAGTAGGTGTTCCAGGCCATGTAAGCCTTAAGTGTGTTGCTAGACAGCGAGTGGTTGATGAGCCGGGTTGCATTGGCAAGTTGTGGCTTCAATCCATTGTTAGTTGAGAACAAGGTAGGATAGGAGTGGATGATGGGTCGGTTCCGGATTCCTGCTGAAAGAATGAAACAAAATTGAAGCGAGACAGTGCATCTGCTGCGGCATTGCACTTGCCAGGGATATGCTCACACTAAATGATAAATTTGTGATGTAGTGATAATTGCACCAGCCTGTGCAGGAAGGACATGACGGGGAGGGACTTGGATCTACCCTTTTGAATGATGTTGGCTGTAGCCTGGTTGTCTGTGGTGAAGAGTACTGTCTGACCTGTCCACGTGTGGCCCCAGACTTGGGCTGCTGCCACAATGGGGTACAGTTCGAACAAAGACGAGGATCAAGCGAAACCAGGAATCAAGCAGATTTCTTGGGGCCAGAGACCGGTGTACCAGTGATGGCCAAAAATAGCAGCAAAGCCTGTGGAGGTTGCAGCGTCTGTGACTACTTGTGATGCGAGGAACTCGTCCCACATAGTTAAGTCCGCTATGGTTGCTGGGTCTAGTCTGAGGACTTGGTCAGAGTCCTGTACTTGGGTGAGAAATACCAAGAGCCATGAGAGGAGCAAGCTCCGCTGCGGAATAATCCTCATTGCAAAATTGAGCATCCTTATCAAGGACTGCAGCTGTCTTTTAGTATAGCCCTGTGACCAGGTAAAATCGTGGATGACCGATCTGACACGGGCTAGTTTGTCAGCAGACTGGCTAGCCTGCATAGCCTGCGTGTCCAGGATGATGCCTAAGAAGGTGATGGAATGTGCCTTCCACTTTGTGTTCGGCTATAGGCACATTGAGATTGTTGAAGACCACTCTTAGCTTTTCTAGATCTACCGGGAGTATGTCTAGCAGAAAGTTGCCAAGATAATGGATAACCCTGTGGCACTGGGCCTGGTGTGATGGGATCCAAGTGAGGGACTGGGCGAAGACGCCAAACCGCCATGGGCTTTCTTTAGACCCAAAGGTCAGTTTGGTGAAAAATAGTAGAAATCCATCCGCTTCATGCCATGCCACTGCCAGAGGGGTGGCTCAATAGGCAGGAGCTAGAATGAGTCTGCGATATCTGCTTTTGATAGCCAGGCACCGGTGCCTATCTTAATAATGGCCTGGGTGGTCGACTGATGCAAATTTGAGAAAAAATTCCTCGGAAGGGGTCAGGGACTTCAAACTAGGGAAATGTGAGAAATGAGGCACAGACAAGTCGTAGACTATGAAGGGCATCTTGTGGCTGTCTGAGAACACCAATATGTTGTGTGGGCGGAAGATTGGCAAATCGCACAGAGTGGGGAACGAAGACCAGCAAAGTGGCAACAAAACAGTTGCATGTCTGTGATGCTCCAGTCAGTACTGATCTGGAACTGGATGAGTCTTGCCGCTGCTTAGGCTGAGAACGACCGATGGTAGTCGTAGAAGGCAAAAGCACCATATTTGTAAGCAAGATGTAACACTGCATGAAGGTATAAGTCCAGCTCTTTCCTCCTGCTGGGGGAGGCTGAACAAAAGGACGTCTCTGAACATCCCAAAGGTCAGGGCGAACGCGGTGGCTGACAGCTTCCGACTGAGCCTGGGGTCATTTGACTTGACAAGCACTGAGACATCCGCCTGGTGTACCTGCAGAAGGAGAAGCTTTCACTGTAACCAAGACCGGGTCAGGGAGGGTCGAGGGTGGACGAACTTTCCAAAGTGTGACTCTGGTTTGGATGTCTGAACTGTTGCGGTTTAAGGAGGACACCAAACAATGCAGCTGGGAAATGGCCCCAGAGATGGATTGCAGGGATGTCTGCTGGGTGCTGGGCCAGAACAGCTCTGCCTTCCTGGCCATAGTGGGAAAGGGAATATCCCTGCTTCTCAGCTCAGAAATGCGTTTGGCAATGGTCCATCCCCTGAGGGACTGTACGCTGCCATACTCTGAGCCCGCGGAGGGTGACAGAGGGGCAGGTGTGAAGTGCTCGCTGCCAACCTGTGGCATGGCTCTGGCTAGGCAGAGGTGCTCATGTTAAGAGGAGTCATAGTCGGATAGAGAGCGAAGTGGTAAAGACAAAACTCAGAGAGGAGGAAAAAGGGGAGAAAAATAGGAAAAGGAATGATAGGTGTAGACAGGAGCTGACGGTCTTCTGTTGTGGCAGAACTATGTAGAGTGAGAATTTAGAAAACTCAGAAGAGTGCGAGGCGACCGAGGTGGGCCACAAGGCGACCAAGGTGGCCAGATAACCGATCGCTCGGGTGCCTGTTTGTGGCGAGCACAAACCTGAAGACCAGAACCCCAGGGCGTACTGGAGCGTGAAGTCTGGTACGCCTACGTAGGAATGTTGCAGTCTGTAGTGGGTGACGTATGCTCGGCCTGCTAACACTTGCACTGCCAGCAAGCCTACTGTTAAGCGACCTTGTCTGCGAGGTGAAGGGTCGCCCTTCGAAAAGAGAGTGTCATGTATAGATATATGTGACAGTAGCTAACGCCTGGAGAGCACGTCCAATGATGTATGTGAAGTAACGGTATAGTGAAAGGGTGCTGCAGAATGATGTGATAGAGAAGCCCGTGAACTATGCCCGTGCACCTGACTGACGCTCTAGTAGTGAGGTCCTGGTTAGGATCGAGGTACACCTGCAGTAGGGGTGCAACAAGACTCCTTACTCCCCTTTTTGTTTTGTTTTTTATTTGTTTGTCCCCCTTGTATGCGACTGGCCCTGGTGATGATGCAATCATTGCGTTTTTCTTGTTGTTTTTTGGGGGGAAATACGTCCAACCTGGTACAGGATGGTACCTGAACTCAACTGACCTGAGGGAGAAAGACAGACGGAGAATAATGAGTGGCTCGTATGAATGCTACTGGAGACGAGTGGCCGATTAAGTGTGGCTGTGTGAGTGCCACTGAGTGTGCTTGCAGCAATAGCAAGGAGTTTAAGCTGAGATGCATGTTTTGTAGCGATTGCAAATGGGCAACTTCTGGGATGCGTGTATTTGCAGCGATCGCAAGGAGTTTATGCCGAGACACATGTTTGTAGCAAATGCAATGGGTATATGCTGAGATGCGTGTTTTGGCAGTGATTGCAAGATGTGTATTTTTACAGCGTTTGCAAGAAAGGTAACCTACTGATAGGCGAAAAGAAAAGGATAGCGGAAATTGTATGTGTAGGAACGAACTGTGAAAATGACATACGAAACGTAGATTCATGATAGGGAGTGTTACGAATTGAGTGTCAAATACTTGTGTTGCGAACCGTTGTGCCGCCGATGTGACTAGGTTCAGTTTGGAGTACGATGCATGTAGCTGCCAACACGATCCGAATCGGTCAGGAAATGATATGAATAATGAATCGTAGGGTATGGTACGAACCACTACGAATCGGTGTGTGGGATGCAACTGTTGCGCAGCGGAAGGCGACTAGGCTCGAATCGGAGTGATGCATGTGGCACGAAAGTGAAAGATGACATAACAATGAATCATTTATAGGGTATGAGGGTGAGCGGTATGACTCAGTCCGACATGTATCCAATGTGAACTGTAGTGCCGCTGATGCGCCTAGGTTCGGATCGGAGTGTAATGCACGTAGCTTCTGACGTGATCCGAATCAGTCAGAGCAATGATATGAGTAACAAATCATAGGGTATGGTACGAACCGCTACGAATCAGTGTGTGTGATGCGAGTGATACGAACCGTTGTGCCGCCGGTGTGACTAGGTTCGGCTTGGAGTGTGATGCACAAAGCTGCTGACACGATCCGAATCAGTCAGAGCAACGATATGAATAACGAATCGTAGGGTATGGTACGAACCGCTAACAATCGGTGCAAAGCGTTGCGCCGCCAAGGCGACTAGGCTTGAATAGGAATGATGCGTGTGGCAAATAGTGATATGAACCAGTGAGTGAACCAACAAATCGTTAGCAGGGTATGGGGGTGAGTGATAAAAATCGGTCAGAAAAAATTATATAAATAACGAATCGTAGGGTATGGTACGAACCGCTACGAATTGGTGTGTGGGGTGCGGCTGATGCGAAGCGTTGTGCCGCCAAGGCAACTAGGCTAAAATCAGAGTGATGCGTATGGCATGAAAGTGATATGAATCGGTGAGTAAAATGACATAACAGCGAATCTTTTGTAGGGTATGGGGGTAAGTGGTATGAATTGGTGCAGGACGTGTCTGATGCGAACAGTTGTGCCACTGACATGATAGGTTCGAATCGGACTGTGGTAGGTATGCAACATATCTGATACGAATCAGTAGTAGGGTAAATTAAATTTTTTAAAATATGAAGTGATAGCGATACGAATCGTTTGTAGTGTGTATGCCACCCCTTACTCTAAACCAAACCCATACCAACCACCCAACCCCCCAGGCTAATTAGGTGCAGACAAGGCACCAGGTGGGTCTAAGTACCACCTCAATCAGCCACAGAACCCGTACAAACAATGCATGCTTATCTCCAAATGGATGAGACGGCAACCCCATAGACTGTGAATCCTATGAGCAACAAAGCCTGTATCGAGTGAAATCGGACAACAACTGACGGTGGCTCAGAGGCTTGGATCTACGAATGAAACGTATGTTTGTGGCATAGGATGACAAGCAAGGCCGAGGGGACATACAAATCTACACCTGTGCTGAATAGAGTTCCCACCTCATCCCTTTAAACCTGAACACATATTAATCACACAGGTTCTGTGGCTAATTGAATGCAGGCAAGGCACTAAGTGAGTTTAATTACCATCTTAATCAGTCACAGAACCTGTGTAAGGGATGAGGTGGCACCCTAGTGCCGAATGATGTCGGGACACGACCGTCAACAACTCGGAGGCAGCTAAGAAGGAAAGGGATGCAGGATAGGAAACATAACGAATCTTAACATTGCGTATAAACAAAAAGGTACGAACTCTACCTGCAACAGCGAGCAAGAACCACCCATGAAGAGCAGGTACGAGGAAGCTGCAAGACAAGTGTAATCGAACGAACACGAAGTGAGCTGGGATGAGCCGGCCCAGCGACATGTCGCTGGAAGCGACAAAGCGCAAGGGAGCGCGGCCAGCTTAAATACCCAACGGACTCCTCCCATAAATTCAAGCCACCATACTGGCATTCTAATATATATATATATATATATACACACAGTGGGTGCAGAAAAGAATCACCCCCCTTTAAAATGTTCACATGTTGTTGCTTTGCAGCCGCCTGAAATGATGACAGACACAGCTTTTGTTTTAGCCATCTGTATTTGAAAGTGCAACTTATAACATCCAAGTGAAAGATATAACGCTAACATGTCAGAAAAAATATTAAAAAATTCAAAAACAGAATCACTGAGTTGGAAAAAAGATCACCCCCCCCTTGTGTCAATATTTTGTTGGACCACCATTTGCTTTAATTTGCATAACTAGACTGTGCAATATTTCCTCTCTCTTCTTTGTAGAACTGCTCAAGTTCGGTTACATTTGATGGTGACCATTTTGTGGACTGCAGTCTTCAAGTCATTCCAAAGATTTTCAATGGAGTTTAAGTCTGGACTCTGACTTGGCCATGCAAGGACATTCACCTTTTTCTCCTTTGACCACTGTGTGGTCCTTTTTGCTGTGTGCTTTGCATCATTGTCATGTTGGAAGGTAAACCATCGACGACTTTCTAGCAGAAAGCAGCAGATTTTAATCAGGAATTTGATAGTATTTTGCCCCATCCATTTTCCTTCTATCCTGACAAGTGCTCCTGTCCCTGCTGCAGAGAAACACCCCCATAACAGGATATTACCACGCCCCATAACAGAATATTACCACCCCCCATAACAGGATATTACCACGTCTGTGCTTTACTGTAGGAATGATGTTATTTGGATGGTGAGTTGTATTGGATTTCTGCCAAACATATCGCTTGGTGTTGAAGCCAAATCATTCAATTTTAGTCTCATCTGACCACCTTAAACACACCTTGAAGATTCCAAGGTCACACGGAAAAAGATGTTATGGTCAGATGAGACTAAAATTGAATTATACTGTATTCCTACAGTAAAGCATAGAGGTGGTAAAATCCTGTTATGGGGATGGTAATATCCTGTTATGGGGGCGTTTCTCTGCAGCGGGTACTGGAGCACTTGTCAATGGGGCAGTAAATGGGGCAAAATACTTTCAAATTGTTGAGGAAAATCTGCTGCCCTCTGTCAGAAAGTTGTCAATGGGAAGAAGGTTTACCTTCCAACATGACATTGACCCAAAGAGTGGGCAAATATGCAAAGTCTAGATATGCAAAGATAGTGGAGATGTACCAACAGACTAAAGGCTGGAATTAAAGCAAAAGGTGGTTCAACAAAATACTGATATAAGGGGGATGATACTTTTTCCAACTTAATGATTCTGTTTTTTAAATTTTTTAATTTGTTTTTAACATGTTGGTGTTATATATTTTACTTGGATATTATAAGTGGCACTCGTTTATACAGCTGGATAAAGCAAAAACTGTGTCTATCTTCATTTCAGGGTGCAAAGCAGCAAAATGTGATTCTTTTAAAGGGGGAATGATTATTTTCTATACCCACTGTGTATATATAAATCAATGTTTGTGCATCTGGAGCTCAGCATTAAGCCATGTCTCCTGTGTCTTCTGCTCTGTACAATATTATCACTCACCCCTTTGAAATGGGTCACATTTTTCATCTTCCAGAAGCTCTTTCAGTTGTTGGATATTATTTTCTTTTGCGGCCCGAAGAAGCGGAATATCGTGAATCCTAAACAAAAAAGTAGTACTTCTAAAATGTAATTCTGGGAAGGTAATATAAGAGCTTTTATATGCATCATTGAATAAATATATAAACCATTTAGGGGATTCTAAGAACAAATATTTCAAAGAAAAACTTGAGCAACGACTCACAGGTCTGCTTTGCAGCACATCCGTGTCTGGCCGGGGTGGTGATTTTTTTTGTTTATTTTTTTGCAGTTAAGTGACAGTTATAGGTCTTGTCCCTCCCAAAGCCTGTGACTGGACAGTGTTAAGAGAAGCAACAGGCTCCTCTTAACACCGTCTTAACAGGCTTCTGTACATATATATATATATATATATACACCCCTCACATTTTTGTAAATATTTTATTATACCTTTTCACGTGACAACACTGAAGAAATGACACTTTGCTACAATGTAAAGTAGTGAGTGTACAGCTTGTATAACAGTGTAAGTTTGCTGTCCCCTCAAAATAACTCAACACACAGCTATTAATGTGTAAACAGCTGGCAAAAAAAGTGAGTACACCCCTAAGTGAAAATGTCCAAATTGGGCCAAAAGTGTCAATATTTTGTGTGGCCACCATTATTTTGCAGAACTGCCTTAATCCTCTTGGAGTTCACCAAAGATTCACAGGTTGCCACTGGAGTCCTCTTCCACTCCTCCATGATGACATCATGGAGCTGGTGAATGTTAGAGACCTTGAACTCCTCCACCTTCCGTTTGAGGATGCCCCATAGATGTTTAATAGGGTTTAGGTCTGGAGACATGCTTAGCCAGTCTTGGAGGTGTGTTTGGGGTCCATAAAGACACGGATGAGTGAGTTTGGGGTGGAGGAACTTGACTGGCCTGCACAGAGTCCTGACCTCAACCCGATAGAACACCTTTGGGATGAATTAGAGCTCAGATTGCAAGCCAGGACTTCTTGTCCAACATCAGAGCCTGACCTCACAAATGCACTTCTGGAAGAATGGTCAAACATTCCCATAGACACAAAGGGTAGGCCAACTCAATATTGAACCCTACGGACTAAGACTGGGATGCCATTAAAGTTCATGCGTGTATAAAGGAAAGTGTCCCAATGCTTTTCTGCTGCCAGACTCCTCCACCTTACCAACTGCTCAGTGTCCGCTACCCCTCTCTGTCAATCCCTCTATTGGCTCCCGCTCACACAACAAATTAAATTCCAAATACTAACAACTAACTTACAAAGCCATCCACAACTCTGCCCCAGCTACATCACTAGCCTATTCTCAAAATCCTAGCCTAATCGTTCTCTTCGTTCCTTCTAAGACCTCCTGCTCTCTAGCTCCCTCATCACCTCCTACCACTCTCGCCTTCAGGGCTTTTCCCGAGCCTCTCTCACCCTTTGGAACTCCCTTCCCTTTTCTGTCTGATTATCTCCTACTCTGTTTGCTTGTAGATGATACCTGAAAACCCTCCTCTTCAGAGAAGCCTATCCTGCCCACACCTAACAACTGTACTTTAATTTTATCCATCACCCCCCCCCCCCCCCCTCACAGCTATTACCTTTTGTATCACTTGACCCTCCCTCCTAGATTGGAAGCTCTAACTAGCAGGGCCCTCTGATTCCTCCTGTATTGAAATGTATTGTAACTGTACTGTCTGCCCTCATGTTGTTAAGCGCTGCACAAACTGTTGACGCTATATAAATCCTGTATAGTAATAATAAATAAATTAAAGTTCTTGTGCGTGTAAAGGCAGGCGTCCCAATAATTTTGACAATATAGTGTATATGTTGAATGTTCTCAGTGGTGTAACTACACGTCTGAAAAATCCACAATGATACAAGAATAATGTATTTATTGGAAGCAATGTTAAAGCGGAAGTCCACCCTATTTTACAACTTTTGCTCAATCACATTACAGGAATGTATTCAGTTATAAAGAGAACTTTTTTTTTTTTTCTAGTGTACCTGTGTTTTTCTCATGTTCATCTCTGCTTCCTGTATGTGTCCACTGCGGATATGGGCGGGTATTTTGCGGGTATCCTGTAATTTCCTGTGTGCCGCACTGTCTCCTGGGAGCTTGTGTCATTGTTCCCAGGAGTCATTGCGGAGGCCTGCCACGAGTTCTCGCGGGATTTTGAAACGGGAACTTTCGACGATGCCACCTGTTGTGATGGAAACCCGGAAGTTTACGGCGCTGCTCGCCGTAAACACTGAGCGTTCGCGGGAAAGAGCGGTGAATGCTGGGAGCTCAGCATTCACCGGATCCCGGAAATCAATGCTTGTGGGCTTCACATGCCCACAAGCAAGATGGGAACAGCCAGGATCACTTTTTATAACTACTTCTTACAAACGAAAATGGACAGCAGCAGATTTAAAACACCCAAACAGTGAGTATTACTTATGATTTTGAAAGTGTCTGAATGACTATAAAAAAAAAATTGAATGGTCGCAGAACCTCCGCTTTAATATGTATTCTTTTTATCTTTGATAATTGTAGACACACAACAATGGTCTATTCCTGAAGAAGCAAACTTTGTCCTGTGCAACGCGTAGAAGATTTCTGTGTGTTGGCATCCTTGATAGAATATTACATCGATTCGGGGACAATATTCTTTGCCCCTCGTCGTATTATTGTTATACCACGTTTGTATGTTAATCTGCAATATGACAAAGACAGTAGCATATTTTCTACCTAAGTCTGCTGTCCTGCCCCTTTGGGGGTTTTCTTATTAATCATTTTGATACAATGTTTTGAATAAAGCTTACAGATTTTATAGTAACTTTTGGTGTGGTACCTAAAAATTCCTACATTAGTTACTGTTGGTTTAGGGACTCTTTCTTTTGATGTTTTTAGCCCCTATTCACAATGAATGTTGCTTTGAAATTGCGCTACTTCAGCGCGGTTTCAAAGCCACCGGTCAGTTCGATTTCATGTGTGTCTTGCCAACATCTGTGCGATTTCATGTAAAGATGTCAATGCAAGTCTCACATGAAATCGCCAAAAATAGTGCAGGAAACTTTTTCAAATCGGTGCAAGTTGGAGTTGCACCAATTTGCATGGTTCTATAGGCACAAATAGGGTGTGACTTTCCATGGGATTTTGAACCGTCAAATGGCATGACAAGTCGCACCGGTGTGAACAGGGGGCTTAAAGTAGAGTTCCACCCCAAAAAAAAAATTAGTAATGTGTTTAAAAAAGATTAAAAAAAAAATTTGGAGAAAATTTTTTTTTACTCACCTCTAAATGCCTGTTGCTAGGGGGTCCCTCGTAGTCTGCCTCCTTCGGTGCCTGGGCTCCTGACGTCACTTCCCTCGGCGCAGGAAGGGAGATCGCCTCTCCACCCTCCCTCTTGTCAATCATCTGGGACACGTGACCGGTCCCAGATGATTGCGGGGCCAGTGATGGCGTGTGGCTCGCGCATGCGCAGTGGGTGCCAGCGCCACCGAGTGGAGGGGGGGACGAGCGGGGTTTCGACCCCCCATCGCTGGACCCAGGGATGCAAAAATGGCTCTGGCAGTGAAAGGGTTAAAGTGACCATGTCTTCTGATAGCCCCTTCCTCCTAACTAATTAATGCTTCTTTGCCATCTAACTGCTGCAAGATCTCAAGGACTAGTGTCAAACCTTACCGAATTGGATGATTTCACTACCCCGCCCCCCAGTGTCACAGCTTCCAGGCCTGGCAATAGGCCACTGCAGGCCGAGCCCTCTCACATGGTGGATAGTCCACATGCTCCACTATACATAGAAGCCCTGCTAGACAAGGGGTCTAATGCAGCGGAGAAGTAGTGAGGGGCTTGAGATTTGTAAGTAGACCTTGCTTGCTCTGAATGGGCAAAGTGATCATTTTCTTTTAGGCATGACATATAGAAAAGTGAAAGGCTAAGGTACAGTTCTTGTTGGGAAAACCCACTCCAGAGTCAATTTCCTGGGATGTCAGTTAAAATCTAAAATCTCCCCCTGTAATTAAAGCCAAAGTTTATCCAGAGAAAACATTGATTCAAAATTAGATAGGAAGCTGAATCTCCTACGGTGAGACCGGGAATATCTCCATTACCGTACCTCTTCCATTGAACCAGCTCTGTCTTCTCCTCATCCAACTGCAGACAGTTCATAGTCCATGTCCCGATGTCCTGTGTGATCCTATGTAGCATCTCTGATGTGTCATCTGGTGTGAACCATTTGAAGTGGCATTATATGTTGGTGTCTAAAGAGATAAATCGCAAAAGACATAGCAACAGACAGTATAGCTGTTTTCTCATGCCTTGTACCTGTCCAACGTCTCACCTGAACACCTCCAGCCCCCAGCCTCACCAGACCAGTTCCTCTGCTCAGTTGTTAATCTAGTTTGAACTGGGACATGTTTTGTAGCCTCAACCTTTCCTGTGTCTGGAATGTAAACCACAGGACTTTCTATTCAATTGTGCAATAAAGATAAGAATCTAAAATGGAATTGAAGAACTATTTGCATCCTAAAGTGACACTAAACAATATTCTTATTCTCCAAAAAGAACCCATACTCTTCCACTACCTAGACTTTTCTTAATTAAGCTAAAACCTGCTCTCACCCCCCTTCTAATTCCTAATTTAATTACACTGTGAAAGGAAGATATGTACATTTACCTATTCTAAAGGCACTCTGGTCCTGTCATGTGATTGGCTCCCAGAAGTGGCTATAGGGGAGAGGAGGGAGAGCCAACAACAGATGCCCCATTGTGACCCTATAGGTGACATCACTGTATAGGCATTGCAGCTGTTGTCGGGGACTTCTCCTCTGAAGCTGGCCGCTGGGGAAGGGGAGTGGAAGCAGGTTTAAGCTAAGTTAGGAAAAGCCTGGACTTTTTACTTTAATGGCCCTGTAATCTATTTTTCATACATAGTTGGTAAGGTTGAATAAAGACACCAGTCTTTGTCAAAATTGTGTCCCATATCCCTGTATATTGCATTCATTAAGATGCCCATCTAAGAGGTTTTTTTTTAATTATTGACACTCCCACTGACACCACTGATTGTGGAAAGGAGTTCCACATTCTTACTGCTCTGACAGTAAAGAACCCCTTTAGCAGTTTAAGGTTAAACCGATTCTCCTTCAACTTCATTGAGTGGCCCCGTGTCTTTTTAAGCTCCCTGAGACTGAATAGATTTCTCGTTATGCTAGAATAGAATATTTGTATATTGCTGTCATATCTCCTCCCCATATCTCCAGGAAAAATAAGTTTAAGACTCCATGCACACTAGCATTTTTTTAATCTCCTAGAAGCTGTTATTAGCATTTTTTCTGCTCCTAGAAACTATGAAAGTGTTATCCTATGTGTCCATGCACACTAATTTAGGCTATAAGCATTTTTTGAGCTTCAGCGTCTAGCAGGAGAAAATTAATTGTTTTTGTAGGGTTTCTTTGAGTGTTTTTTTCAGCAGAAAAAATGCTGAATGCTCCTAAATGCCCCTAACATCTATAGAGCGTCAGATGTTGTGTTTGTTTACACCCGCCTATCTCCAATCTGATACACTTAAAAAAACAGAAGGGGATCCATATCTGTCTGGGCAGATCAGATCGGAGGGCCCATAGAGTAGAGTGGGCTGTGCCCGTGTCTGTTCTGCATATGCTGAGTGGATACGGACTTGTCATCTGCCTGCTCCGCTCATTGTGGCCCGCGACTGGTTACCAAGTCACTAAAGTGGCCCTCGCTCCTCAAAAGGTTGGGCACCCTTGTCTTAAATGCTCCCAAACGCTCCTAAAACGCTGCTAAGACGCTACTACAAAAAGCTATTATCTTTTTTTATCCAGCATTTTTTCCAGCGTTTTTTAGCTTACAAAAAATACTAGTGTGCATGGAGCCTTAGTAGCATTTAGGAGTAGTTAGGAGTATTTAAATGCTAGTGTGCATGGAACCTAATGCTTGTAGTCAGGGGCAGACTGGGCCAGGCGGCAGGGTAGCAATTTCCCCCTGATCCAATTTGATACCCCAGAAAAGGCCATTGCAGCAGCAGCTCTGCTTTACTTACAGAGTAACCTGGCCCATTTGTTCCACCGCTTGCCTCTATCGTCTGCAATGGTTGCTAGGATCGCCTTCTGGTTGGCGTCTAGCAACCAGTGACGTCATGGTCCTGAGGAGAAAAGCGAGGCCCCAGCATTCAGAGCAGAGGAGGATCTTCCTCCTACTCTGCGCCTATTACTGTTTGGCTCCACCTCCCTCCCTCTTCTCCTGTGCTCTGCGCCTCAGAGCCTGCCTGAGTGAAGAGCACTGTCACTGACTGCGCCAGAGCACTTCTCCAAAGTCAACCTGCGTGAGGTGAGGTAGGGAGCAGTGAATGAATTAGAACATATGCGTCATGTGGAGTATGTGTGTCATGGGAGCATAAGCTGGCAGCAGAGGAGGAGGTCACATCCTTATATCTCAGCCAGGGTTCATGCTGGAACTTTTGGAGATGTGATCCCAAAAAGTGAAGGACTACAGGTCCCATCACTAACCCCTCAGAGCTGAGGATGCGTCACACAACACCACCCCCCCACTAGTGAAGGACTACAGGTCCCACTGTCCCAGCCTAAACCCCCCAGACCTAAGGATGTGTCCCCCCAGGCCCTTCAATTAGTGAAGGTCACATTATTAGATCTCAGGGGTTCATACTGGGACTTGTAGTCTTCCACTTTTAGGGATGTGACCCTCCAAATGTGAAGGACTACAGGTCCCAGCATGAACCCCTCAGAGCTGAGGATACGTCACACCCCCCGCCCCCCTCCCAACTAGTGAAGAACTACATGAACCTGTGAGATCTAAGGGGGTCATATCCTTAGATCTCAGGGGTTCATGCTGGGAATTTTAGTTCTTCACTGTTAAGGATGTGACCCCTCAAAAGTGAAGGACCACAGGTCCCCGCATGAACCCCTCAGAGCCCAGGATGTGTCACACACCCCACCTCCCAACTAGTGAAGAACTACAGATCACAGAATGAACCTGTGAGATCTAAGGGGGTCACATCCCTAGATATCAGGGGTCCATGCTCTTTAGTTCCTGGAGGCCATGGTGGTACAAGTCCCCCAGGGGCCAAGGATGGCCACGTTGTCCACTCCCCACCTTTGTGACCATGGAAAACCTTAGACTGTTTTCCCCAATCTATCACTTTGCCACCACTGGCTCTATGGGCCACTTGACTGGACTTGCCCCCCAGGCCTAAAGCTGCCAGGCCTCCCCTGCTTGAAGTTGTTCCTCGAGCTGAGATCCTTTAGCCCCCTTATTATTATTATTATACTTTGTTGCCCTTCTCTGGACTTTACCCAGTTCCAGAACATCCTTCCTGAGGATTGGTGACCAGAACTGGATGGCTTACTAAAGATGTGGTAGGACCAGATTCTTGTAAAGAAAAAAATGTGGACTGGGATAGGCAAGCCCAACATAAAAAACACTTTTACTGGCTCAGCATGGGAGATGACAAACATTTATAAAACATAATGAGCTTTATCATACATTTTAAAAACAGATAGGTAAAAAGAAGAATAAAAAAGAATGCCCTCAAATGACCCAAAGAGTTGGCAGGTCCTAAGGTTAGATACCCTGCTACAGGAGACCGGAAAATCGAATATATACATCACAGGTAGTAAGCAGTATCTACAACATAACAAAAATAAGAATACAGTAGTGTAGGTCTCCGGTCAAAAATGTGTTTCGCTGATATATGGTTTCATCAAGACCCAATAGGATGAAATGACATCACTATATATGAAAAATAGTACACTCTTAGCAATAACACATATACAGTAATGACACAACAAGGTGAGGGATGTGGCGGCAGCAGGTGAGTGGATGCCCGCTGCCATGTTGGATCTGAAACAACAATAGGGACTCATTCTTGCTGGTAGTTATATATCTATATTGAGAAAATGTGCTCACATGAGTGTGGTGGTTCAAGAAAATATGAGTATATTTTCTCTGTAGGACAATTTTTTTCTCCAACAAACTAAATTCTAATTGTGAATGTGGTTTCTATTTGGGAACAACTGTACATATTGTAATGCGCATGTTCTAGGCACAAAACAAACCTGTTTAACCGGTTGCTGCCCAGCCATAGTACATTTACTGCGGCAGGGCAGTAGTAGGCCTAGGAGATCTAAGCATAAGTTCTCCTTCTCCCCTCCCTAAGGGCCCTTTCACACTGGAACGGTTTGCAGGCGCTATTGCGCTAATATTAGCGCCTGCAAACCGACCCGAAACAGCCGCTGCTGTGTCTCCAGTGTGACCCAGTGTGACCCATATTCAGCCAAAAACGGGTTAAAGCCCGCTGTCAGCTGACGTCGCTGAGCTGGTCCAGGCTCTGAAGAGATCCTGACTTTAATGTTGGGATCCAATCAGATGCCTGGACTGGCAGATGTAAGCTGCTCCTGCCTCCTCCACAGCACAGAGCTCCAGTGAGTGCTTGGAGGGGCAGAGTAGAGAGCCATGACTGACAGTCACCACTCTCTGCTCACTGAAGGCCAAGAACTGAGCGACCAGTGGTCTTAGGGGCAGCGATTGTCGTGACTAAAAAAGACCAAGAGGCCAAATTATTAGTGTAATCATTATTGAAAAAAAAAAATGAAAAAATAAATCTTGAGTTCCTGCAAAGCAGGAACATGGATCAATGCCTTCCCCTAGTCAAAGCACCTCCCACACAGTGAGAAAGCACAGGCTAGGCACACAGTTAACCCTTTGATCGCCCCTGATGTTAACCTCTTCCCAGCCAGTTTCATTAGTACAGTGACAGTGCATATTTTTTAGCACTGATCACTGTATTAGTGTCACTGGTGCCCAAAAAGTGTCAGTTAGGTGTCCAATTTGTCTGCCGCAATATCACAGTCCCGCTTTAAGTTACTGATCACCGCCATTACTAGTAAAAAATAATTAAATAAATGCAAATATCCCAAAGTTTGTAGACGCTATAACTTTTGCACAAATCAATCAATACATGCTTATTTTTATTACCAAAAATATGTAGAAGAATACATTATGGCCTAAACTGATGAAGACATTTGATTTTTTTAAATTTTTTTATTGGGTATGTGTTATAGCAAAAAGTAAAAAATATTGTCGGTCTTTTTTTGTGTATAGCACAAAAAAAAAAAAATTCCAGAGGTGATCAAATACCCCCAAAAGAAATTTCTATTTGTGGGGAAAAAAAAGATAAAAATGTTTTTTTGGGTACAGCGTCGCACAACCGCGCAATTGTCAGTTAAAGTAACGCAGTGCCGTATCGTAAAAAGTGCTCTGGTCATGAACGGTGGTAAATCTTCCGGAGGACAACGTACTTCATGTAAGTCTTAAAAAATATATATATTATTAAAAAAAAAATGTGCATAGGGCAGTGCTCGCCAGCAAGCCTGCTTATTGACTAGCCAAGAAAATGGGTATTTTTGATACTGCAAATTCATCTCCCATTGATTCCAGGGCAGTTTGGCTCATCCCAAATTATGAGAAAGCGCTTTTTCATGATTAATTTTTTTATTATTTCCCTATTTTATTATTTATTTATTCTTAAATATTTTGTTATTCAGCATGACCTCCCATTTATAATATATAAAATGCTACCTATATAATTTTGGATTAGTAAATAATATACAGTAGATTAGAGAGGTACTTTATTCTTTAAGCACTTTTCAAAGAATGACATTTCTAACATCCTAATTTTGGTTATATGAGCCATAGTGTCATTGACTGCAATATAAGTAAATACTTCTATATCACTGCAATTAATCATTATAAGCAATAATCTTATAGTTTATCAGACGTTGGGAGAGAATTTCTTTGCCAGTAAATGGTCAGTGGTGGAACCTGTGGTTCTTGCTGAACTATTCCAATAAATCTAATTAGTTGACCTAACCTTCAGGCTACCTTTGTCAACTTGTTTAACCTGCCAGATGTGGGGCAATCCTAATTTTTTTTTTTTCTGTGAGAAAAGCAAATGTTTTGTGTAATTGAAATATACAGTGGGGACGGAAATATTCAGACCCCCTTCAATTTTTCATTCCTTGTTATATTGCAGACATTTGCTAAAATCATTTAAGTTCATTTTTTTTCCTCATTAATGTACACACAACACCCCATATTGACAGAAAAACACAGAATTGTTGACATTTTTGCAGATTTATTAAAAAAGAAAAACTGAAATATCACATGGTCCTAAGTATTCAGACCCTTTGCTCAGTATTTAGTAGAAGCACCCTTTTGATCTAATACAGCCATGAGTCTTTTTGGGAAAGATGCAACAAGTTTTTCACACCTGGATTTGGGGATCCTCTGCCATTCCTCCTTGCAGATCCTCTCCAGTTCTGTCAGGTTGGATGGTAAACGTTGGTGGACAGCCATTTTTAGGTCTCTCCAGAGATGCCCCATTGGGTACAAGTCAGGGCTCTGGCTGGGCCATTCAAGAACAGTCACAAAGTTGTTGTGAAGCCACTCTTTTGTTATTTTAGCTGTGTGCTTAGGGTCGTTGTCTTGTTGGAAGGTAAACCTTCGGCCCAGTCTGAGGTCCTGAGCACTCTGGAGAAGGTTTTTGTCCAGGATATCCCTGTACTTGGCCGCATTCATCTTCCCCTCGATTCCAACAAGTCGTCCTGTCCCTGCAGCTGAAAAACACCCCCACAGCATGATGCTGCAACCACCATACTTCACTGTTGGAACTGTATTGGACAGATGATGAGCAGTGCCTGGTTTTCTCCACACATACCGCTTAGAATGAAGGCTAAAAAGTTCTATATTGGTCTCATCAGACCAGAGAATATTTCTCACCATCCTGGAGTCCTTTAGGTGTTTTTTAGCAAACTCCATGCGGGCTTTCATGTGTCTTGCACTGAGGAGAGGCTTCCGTCGAGCCACTCTGCCATAAAGCCCCGACTGGTGGAGGGCTGCAATGATGGTTGACTTTCTACAACTTTCTACAACTTTCTCCCATCTCCCGACTGCATCTATGGAGCTCAGCCACAGTGATCTTTGGGTTCTTCTTCACCTCTCTCACCAAGGCTCTTCTCCCCCGATAGCTCAGTTTGGCCAGACGGCCAGCTCTAGGAAGGATTCTGGTCGTCCCAAACGTCTTCCATTTAAGGATTATGGAGGCCACTATGCTCTTAGGAAGTACAGCACAAATTTTTAAGTGCAGCAGAAATTTTTTTGGAACCTTGGCCAGATCTGTGCCTTGCCTCAATTCTGTCTCTGAGCTCTTTAGGCAGTTCCTTTGACCTCATGATTCTCATTTGCTCTGACATGCACTGTGAGCTGTAAGGTCTTATATAGACAGGTGTGTGGCTTTCCTAATCAAGTCCAATCAGTATAATCAAACACAGCTGGACTCAAATGAAGGCGTAGAACCATCTCAAGGATGATCAGAAGAAGTGGACAGCACCTGAGTTAAATATATGAGTGTCACAGCAAAAGGTCTGAATACTTAGGACCATGTGATATTTCAGTTTTTCTTTTTTAATAAATCTGCAAAAATGTCAACAATTCTGTGTTTTTCTGTCAATATGGGGTGCTGTGTGTACATTAATGAGGAAAAAATGAACTTAAATTATTTTAGCAAATGGCTGCAATATAACAAAGAGTGAAAAATTTAAGAGGTTCTGAATACTTTCCATCCCCACTGTAAATTGCTGAGTTCAAAAACACTTGTCTGAGCAGTCCATACACCAGTAAATATGATGAAAAATATACCAGCACTCTATTATGATTTCAAATCAGTGATTCCACTTAAAAATACATATAATGACTATATATATATTAATATAAATATAATGTTTTATATAGTTCTTATGTCCATAAATTAATGTTAATGAACAAAAAATGCTCACAATTCCATGCAGCCATTTATTCCCACCATTGGATATCATCGTCATGCAGTACACCACATAAAAACTGTATTCTCACTAAATAATAAGCCCCTGAGAAATTGGTGGGTCATATAACGCATGATGTAAGTAAAAGTGCGGCCACCAGATGTCGCTCCCCTTCTCTCAGGTCCACCTGAGAGTCCCAGGTGACTCCAGGAAATGCTTTACTAAAGACCAAGAGGCCAGATCATTAGTGTAGTCATTATTGCAATAAAATTACAAAAACAAAACTATGCTTACATGAGATTAACCACTTCAATACCAGGCACTTTTACCCCCTTCCTGCCCAGGCCAATTTTCAGCACTGTCACACTTTGAATGACAATTCCACGGTCATGAAATACTGTACCCATATGAACTTTGTATCATTTTGTTCACACAACTAGAGTTTACTTTTGGCAGTATTTAATCACCACTGTTTTTTTTTTTTGTTTTTTTGTTTTTTTGCTAAATAAACAAAAAAAAGACAGAAAGTTAAAAAAAAAAAAGTTTTTCTTGTTTCTGTTAGAAAGTTTTACAAATACATAATTGTTCTTCATTAATTTAGGCCAAAATGTATTCTGCTACATTTCTTTGGTGAAAACAGCTCAATTCAGTGTATATTATTTAGTCTCTGTGAAAGTTATAGAGTCCACAAACTATGGTATATACAGTATCTCCCAAAAGTGAGTACACCCCTCACATTTTTGTAAATATTTTATCTTTTCATGTGACAACACTGAAGAAATGACACTTTGCTACAATTTAAAGTAGTAAGTGTACAGCAGCTTGTATAACAGTGTAAATTTGCTGTCCCCTCAAAATAACTCAATACACAGCCATTAATGTCTAAACCACTGGCAACAAAAGTGAGTACACCCCTAAGTGCAAATGTCCAAATTAGGTCCAAAGTGTCAATATTTTGTGTTGCCACCATTATTATACAGCACTGCCTTAACCCTCTTGGGCATTGGGTTCATCAGAGCTTCACAGGTTGCCACTGGAGTTCTCTTCCACTCCTCCATGACAACATCACGGAGCTGGTGGATGTTAGAGACCTTGCGCTCCTCCACCTTCCGTTTGAGGATGCCCCACAGATGCTCAATAGGGTTTAGGACTAGAGACATGCTTGGCCAGTCTATCACCTTTACCCTCAGCTTCTTTAGCAAGGCAGTGGTCGTCTTGGAGGTGTGTTAAGGGTCGTTATCATGTTGGAATATTGCCCTGCGGCCCAGTCTCCGAAGGGAGGGGATCATGTTCGGCTTCAGTATGTCACAGTACATGTTGGCATTCATGGTTCCCTCAATAAACTGTAGCTCCCCAGTGCCGGCAGCACTCATGCATGACACTCCCACCACCATGTTCGACTGTAGGCAAGACACACTTGTCTTTGTACTCCTCACCTGGTTGCCTCCACACATGCTTGACACCATCTGAACCAAATAGGTTTATCTTGGTCTCATCAGACCACAGGACATGGTTCCAGTAATCCATGTCCTTAGTCTGCTTGTCTTCAGCAAACTGTTTGCGGGCTTTCTTGTGCATCATCTTTAGAAGAGGCTTCCTTCTGGGATGACAGCCATGCAGACCAATTTGATGCAGTGTGCAGCGTATAATCTGAGCACTGACAGGCTGACCCCCCACCCCTTCAACCTCTGCAGCAATGCTGGCAGCAATTATACGTCTATTTCCCAAAGACAACCTCTGGATATAACACTGAGCACGTGCACTCAACTTCGTTGGTCGACCGTGGTGAGGCCTGTTCTGAGTGGAACCTGTCCTGTTAAACAGCTGTAAGGTCTTGGCCAACGTGCTGCAGCTCAGTTTTAGGGTCTGGGAAATCTTCTTATAGTCTAGGCCATCTTTATGTAGAGCAACAACTCTTTTTTTCAGATCCTCAAAGAGTTATTTGCCATGAGGTGCCATGTTGAACTTTCAGTGACCAGTATGAAAGAGTGACAGCGATAACACCAAATTTAACACACCTGCTCCCCATTCACACCTGAGACCTTGTAATACTAACGAGTCACATGACACCGGGGAGGGAAAATGGCTAATTGGGCCCAATTTGGATGTTTTCACTTAGGGGTGTACTCACTTTTGTTGACAGCAGTTTAGACATTAATGGCTGTGTGATGAGTTATTTTGAGGGGACAGCAAATGTACACTGTTATACATGCAGTACACTTACTACTTTACATTGTAGCAAAGTGTCATTTCTTCAGTGTTGTCACATGAAAAGATATACTGTAATAATATACTTACAAAAATGTGAGGGGTGTACTCACTTTTGTGAGATACTGTAGGTAGGAGGAGAACCAGGATAAAGCAGAATCACAGAGGCCAAGGGAGTGTAGTTTGCTGAGGAGGAGCAGGTGGTCAACTGTGTTGAAGGCAGCAGAGAGGTCTAAGAGTACGAGTATGGCATAATGACCATTGTTTTTAGCAGTTAGTATGTCATTGGTGAGTTTTAGCAGGGCAGTTTCAGTGAAATGTTGTGGATGGAAGGCAAACTGTAAGGGGTCGAGAAAGTTGTTGTCCATGAGGTAGCAACTCATTCAGTCATTGACAAGGCGTTCGATGACCTTGGAGGCAAATGGGAGCATGGAGATGGGTCTTAAGTTATTCAAACAGGTGGGGTCTAGTGAGGGTTTTTTAAGTATGGGAGTAACCAGTGCATGTTTGAAGGAAAGGTTCCGGAGGAGAGGGAGAGGTCACATGTCACAATATGTCACATATGTCGTGCGACCGCAGTTTACATACACGTACGCACCCTGGGCTTGTGTTTGCCTTTGTGCAGGTGTGAGGGGCAACAGAGGTTTTGGCAAATTTGTTTTTTTTATTTTGATATATTTTATTATCATTTTATTTTTTTTACTTTTTTATTTATTTATTTTTTTTACATGATTGCTATCACAAGGGGTTAATAAACCCATATATTTTATTACCATTATCTTTTGTTTTACTTTTTTTTTTAATTTTTTTTTTTACATGATAGCAATTACAAGGTAATAACCAACCCCCTATGAAAGCATTGGGCAGGTGGTAGGCACTCTTTATGGAGACATTACCCCAATGTCTCCCCTGACCTTCACACCATCTAACCAAGCACAGATCGGCTTGGTTAGAAGATGTGTCCCCTGGCTGTGCTGGCCAGGAAAGGGTGCATAGGAAACAGGAAGTGACATCCCTTCCTGTTTCATTGTTTGCATGTGAGATCGAGGCAAGGATATGCCTCGGTCTCACTGCAGTCTCTCCCCAGCTGGCGGATGTGTTCCCAGGCATCGTGAGCAGGAGACAGTCCGGCAACCACGGGAGGAGGGCGGTCCAAAGAGCTGAACTGGTTAATTTAGCTTTTGTCAATGTTATGTATTTTAAAAAACGTACTTAGCAGTCCTGCCCGAGCGCATTTTCCATCTTCAGTGTGGGCAGCTGAAGCCAACTGGTACCGTGTTCCAGGATACAGCGCTGCTGGCTACCCATCATGCACCTCCCGATCTCACGCATTCGCATAAACAACAAAGAGCGGCAAACTCGTGTTCAAGTAGCCAAAGCAATTGCGGCATCTGAGGAAGTTCCTGTCCCGTTGTTATGGCTAACCTGTCACTCAGGAAAAAAACCTGGCAGCAAGCTAACCTTTTGAAAAATGGTGCTTATCTCCGTCTTGCATTGTGTTATTTCCTTTTGCTACAAGCAGCAGAGGCGCTTTGACTGCTGGGATTGATGACACTCATATTCCAGGACTCGCCAAGGGGCGGCCGCACATAACATACCTCACCTCAGGTACTGCAGAAGCGGGGGATTTCAATAAAAAAAAGGTGTTTGTACTGCTCATAAAAAAAAATACAGGAAGTGATCACAAACATGGGGGAGTTATAAAATGCCTGGAACGCCGCTTTGACCTGCATGGTGTTGTGCTTAAACATATTTCGTTAGGACAGTCAACTATGAATGGGCTTCCCAACGTACCATAATGGACAAAAATTCATATGTTGCAGCCTAGACTGCAATGCATCACCATTGACAAAGAGCATTGGGGTGCCACTGAGAATGAATAGCACCACATCGCACAACGCAAGTAATGTGCAATGCCACTTGTTGCAGTAATCTGGTAGTATGGACAGACCCTTAGAAATATATGAGCTCTTCACTTCAGAAACTTTCTGAAGAACAAATGTGGGGTAGGTCTCCCATCGTGTGACCCTTACTTGGCAACCAAGAGTTAAAATGTCAGTTCCTTAGCACAGCCCCCTTCCTTCTTGCACATTATAGTCTTCTCCCCCTCCAAAAGTGTCTAGTTATTGTCTGTGCTGGCCCAGTTCCTCTGCAACTCCCTACATAAACTTTTATGTAGTTGTAGGGCAAGGAAAAGTGAATATTGTAGAGTATCGCTTAAGTGACTGAACCAGGTCTGCTGCCATCACATCCAAGCAGCAGTCTCAGGACATCTACATGTCTACACAAGGGAGTTTTTTACAGGAAAATAAAATACCCAAAATATTTAGGTACAGTGCCTTGAAAAAGTATTCATACCCCTTTAAATTTTCCACATTTTGTGATTTAACAACCAAAAACATAGATGTATTTTATTGGCATTTTTGGGATAGACCAACACAAAGTGGCACATAATTGTGAAGTGGAAGGAAATGATAAATGGTTTTCAACATTTCTTACAAATAAATATGTGAAAAGTGTAGCGTGCATTTATATTCAGTCTCCCCTCCCCCCCCCCCCGAGTCAATACTCTGTAGAACCACCTTTCGCTGCAAGTCTTTTTGGGGGTGTCTCTACCAGCTTTGCACATCTAGAGAGTCAAATTTTTGCCCATTCTTCTTTGAAAAATAGCTCTGTCAGATTGGATGGAGAGTGTCTGTGTACAGCAAGTCTTGCCACAGATTCTCAATTGGATTTAGGTCTGGACTTTGACTGGGCCATTCTAACACATGAATATGCTCTGATAGAAACCATTCCATTGTAGCTCTGGCTGTATGTTAAGGGTCGTGGTTCTGCTGGAAGGAGAACCTCCACCCCAGTCTCAAGTCTATTGCAGACTCTAATGGGGCGTACACACGGTCGGACTTTTCACCTACAAAAGTCCAACGGACGCCGACGGACTAAAGCTGGCTGGTAATCCGATCGTGTGTGGGCTTCTTCGGACTTTCAGCTGACTTTTTCAGCCTCAAATCCGACGGACTTTAGATTTGAAACATGCTTCAAATCTTTACGTCGTAACTACGACGGACCCCGAAGTCCGCTCGTCTGTATGCTAGTCCGACGGACAAAAAAACGACGCATGCTCATAAGCAAAAACTAAATGGAAGCACTCGGTCTAGTAAAACTAGTGTTCGTATTGTAGGTAGCACATTCCTCACGCTGCAAAATCTGTGATCGTTGAATGCAGCGCATTTAATGTCTTCTTTACGAATGTTATAAAGAACAAGATGTTTTGCTGTTCATATTCAAACAGAGTTCTCCCAAACAGATTTCTGGATTCTTTTTCTCTTTGATCTCATGAATGACATGGTATGCTTTTTCAAAACAATGTTTCCATAGTAATAATACTTTTAATTTTTTATTTTTTTGGTGGAGTCATCTTTTCTTGTAATTTTTATCCAGATATTTATTTTATGATTGTTGTGGAACTTTTTTTCTGTTTATCTCTAATTTTTTTGGTAAAGTTACCACAGGGAACCCATTTTTATATATATTTGTTAAATTTTTTTTAATGTTTGTAAAGTTACCACAAAGAACCCTTTATATTTTTTGTTTTTATAGTGATTTTTTTTTTGTTTTTATATAAAGTCAACCCAAAGCACCGTTTTTGGTTATGTATCTTTTTTTTTTTAAATACTTACCACTCGAACATTATTAACATTATTTTAATCTATTTTTGGTGTGTTTTTTCAAAATCAATGAGATTGTTGTCCCTTGTTAATTTAAAACATTGTGTTTAAAATCTATGATTTAAAATAAAAACCTAAACTCAAAAAAGATCCATTTATTTATGGTCTAAATAAAATAAAGAGGAAGTCAACGCTGGCAAAAGTATGTGTACAAGAAATGGGGATCTTGAGGAGTCCATATAAGAGGGAGCACAATCTGGTCCAAGAATCCCAGAGATCAACAGCACCAGCAGATGATATAGATGTCCCCAGACTGTGGTACTACAACAGCCTGCGTCTTCTGTCAGACCAGACTGAACCCAAGTCATCACTTTCTTCTCTTCCCTGCAGCCTTTCCTCCACGCTGCCCTGCAGCCTTCCCTGCAGCCTTCCCTGTAGCCTTCTTTGGAGGCTGTGGCTCTGGTGTTTCAGTTGTGGCAGGAGGAGGAGGAGGAGGAGGAGGAGGAGGGGGGCTGCCTCATGTAGTTGGGTGTTTCGTGTTAGCGTGCCCTGTAGCCCCTTCTGGATTGTTTCCCCAAATAGTCGCTCACAAATGAGGCGCTGCTCCCAATCCATTTGAAGAAGCCTGCTGGCTAAGTAGCAGCCATAGGACTCTTCCGCTTCGGGGGGGCTCCTTAAAAAATGGGTGGCCTCTTGCATGAGGCGCAGGGATGCCTCCTGTGTGACCGCCCCCTTCCTGGCCCTTTTTTTGGGAAGGTGGAGGGGAGGCACTTGGGATTCGGTCAGGCTCCTACTGGGCCCAGCCACCTCACTTGGCCCAGCCACCTCACTTGGCCCAGCCACCTCACTGGGAGCAGCCACCTCCTGCCTGACACTGGGCCCAGCTTCCTCCAGGATGATGGTGAATCCAGCCTCCTCCAGGCTGTCCATGGGCCCGGTCTCCTCCTGCCTGCCACTTTCCCCACATTCCTCCTGGATGGACTCATCCTGTGTATAAAAAAAGGACAATAGTTTTAGTATATTTTTTGGGGTTCATCAATGACACACAGTTTGCTTCTCATGACTAGCAAATTCAATGTGAATACATCTCTTTAATAAAAGAGTCTAATCAGACACCCTAATTATTTCAAGCAGGTGCCAAACATATTTAGCCACTACTGTCAATTGATATGTATACACAATTTTGAGTGCAAAATTATTTTAGACAATTATAACATCCAGTTAACATCATTAATATTAGTACAGTAAATATTTTGTAAAATAATTTACCTGACTCCAGATGGTCATATCCGGTTCATCTAGGATGGAAGACCCAGCTTGCTCCTCATGAGCCTCTGCTGGGGTGGAGGGAAGGGTGGAGGGAAGGGTGGAGGGAAGGGTTGAAAGTGATGCCCTGGCTTCAGTCTGGTCATCAAGAAAACGGAGTTGATTGTAGTACCACAGCCTGGGTACATAAACATCATCTGCTGATGCTCCTGATCTCATTGATTCCTGGATCTTCTTATGTTCCCTCTTATACATGTTCCTCAAGACCCCAATTTTCTTGAGCAATGTCTCCATTGTTGCTTCCGGGATGGTCGCCTGGACAAAGGACAGAAGTCTCTCCAGCGTTGACTTCCTCACATGCTTTGCATAATACTGTGGGTGTTTCACCTCCCACAAATTCCTCATCTCTCTATATTTAGAAATAAAAGCAGTAAGGAACTCTGGATCCTTAAATAGGGGATTCATAATGTCTGTATAAAAGATAAAGTCACAAGACAAAAAACACTTATTAGGTTTCTGCTAAACCCTCATCATCTTATCCCTATGTAGGCCTCATCAATCTGTCAAGCCATATAGGCCGCTTGCTACAAAGTCTTGACCAAAAGTATAAATTTTAAATTACCTTCGTTTAGTAGCGTCCCGGTCCACTATCACCTACGCACAGAACGTACGTACGTACGACACAATACGTAACAGCACTTTCTACACTGCACATGCGTAATACTACGCCTATTTGGCCCGCCCCTGACGTTCTTTTTGTTTACGCATATAACCCGCCCTTGACTCTACGCACAGAACGTACATACGACACGTGCACAAGGCCCCTCTTTATACACTACGCATGTGTGAAACTCGGCCTGCGTTGCCCGCCCCTGACGTTCGATTTTAACTCATGTTCTCCGCCCCTTAATTCTACGCACAGAACGTACGTACGACACGTGCGCAAGGCCCCTCTTTATACACTACGCATGTGTGAAACTCCGCCTGCGTCGCCCGCCCCTGACGTTCGATTTTAACTCATGTTCTCCGCCCATTTTTAGTGACGGTGCGTAGTGGGGTGAATAATGGCGGAGACACATGACATGTTAACTACCTCAGGTAGCAAAAAAAGCCCGGAGGCTGGAACGTCTAGATCTGTGAGGCCTAGATTTAAGGCCTCCAATATGAGTTTTGAAGAGATGGTAGAGATGGTGGCCATTCTTCAAAAAAAGGACTATGATGGGAAGTATGGGCCGTACGCCCGGCCAAATTTGCGCCCAAATAATGGCGAAGGTGGTGGACACTTTACAGGCTTCTTTTGGGGTACAGCGCTCCAAGGATCAACTTCGAAAAAGATGGTCTGACCTGAAACTCAGGGAGCCGGATCAGTTCAGACGGATCCGTAAAGTGTTGCAAAAAAGTAAGTACCTGTGTTTTCATCTTGTGTTGATTACCTCGTATACCGCTCCATGTGCTTTTCATTCCTATACGATTGTTTGCATCGTTTGAAACGATCTTTTAATAAACATCGTTACATATCTATATCTATATCTATCTATCTATATCTATCTATATATCTATATATATATATATATATATATATATATATATATATATATATATATATATATATATATATATATATATATATATATATATGTATATCTATATGTGTATATCTATATATGTATATACAGGGGCTTGCGAAAGTATTCGGCCCCCTTGAACTTTTCAACCTTTTGCCACATTTCAGGCTTCAAACATAAAGATATAAAATTTTAATTTTTTGTGAAGAATCACCAACAAATGGGACACAATTGTGAAGTGGAACGAAATCTATTGGATATTTTAAACTTTTTTAGCAATTAAAAAACTGAAAAGTGGTGCGTGCAAAATTATTCGGCCCCTTTACTTTCAGTGCAGCAAACTCACTCCAGAAGTTCAGCGAGGATCTCTGAATGATCCAATATTGTCCTAAATGACTGATGGTGATAAATAGAATCCACCTGTGTGTAATCAAGTCTCTGTATAAATGCACCTGCTCTGTGATAGTCTCAGGGTTCTGTTGAAAGCGCAGAGAGCATCATGAAGACCAAGGAACACGCCAGGCAGGTCGGTAATACTGTTGTGGAGAAGTTTAAAGCCAGATTTGGATACAAAAAGATTTCCCAAGCTTTAAACATCCCAAGGAGCACTGTGCAAGTGATCATTTTGAAATGGAAGGAGTATCAGACCACTGCAAATCTACCAAGACCTGGCTGTCCCTCTAAACTTTCAGCTCAGACAAGGAGAAGACTGATCAGAGATGCAGCCAAGAGGCCCATGATCACTCTGGATGAACTGCAGAGAACTACAGCTGAGGTGGGAGAATCTGTCCATAGGACAACAATCAGTCGTACACTGCACAAATCTGACCTTTATGGAAGAGTGGCAAGAAGAAAGCCATTTCTCAAAGATATCCATAAAAAGTCTTGTCTAAAGTTTGCCACAAGCCACCTGGGAGACACACCAAACATGTGGAAGAAGATGCTCTGGTCCGATGAAACCAAAATTGAACTTTTTGGCCACAATGCAAAACGATGTGTTTGGCGTAAAAGCAACACAGCTCATCACACTCAACACACCATCCCCACTGTCAAACATGGTGGTGGCAGCATCATGGTTTGGGCCTGCTTTTCTTCAGCAGGGACAGGGAAGATGGTTAAAATTGAGGGGAAGATGGATGCAGCCAAATACAGGACCATTCTGGATGAAAACCTGTTGGAGTCTGCAAAAGACCTGGAACTGGGACGGAGATTTATCTTCCAACAAGACAATGATCCCAAACATACAGCAAAATCTACAAAGGAATGCTTCACAAATAAACGTATCCAGGTGTTAGAATGGCCAAGTCAAAGTCCAGACCTGAATCCAATCGAGAATCTGTGGAAAGAGCTGAAAACTGCTGTTCACAAACGCTCTCCATCCAACCTCACTGAGCTTGAGCTGTTTTGCAAGGAAGAATGGGCAAGAATTTCAGTCTCTCGATGTGCAAAACTGATAGAGACATACCCCAAGCGACTTGCAGCTGTAATCGCAGCAAAAGGTGGCTCTACAAAGTATTAACGCAAGGGGGCCGAATAATTTTGCACGCCCCACTTTTCTATTTTTTAATAGTTAAAAAAGTTTCAAAAATCCAAAAGATTTCGTTCCACTTCACAATTGTGTCCCACTTGTTGGTGATTCTTCACAAAAAATAAAAATTTTAGATCTTTAAGTTTGAAGCCTGAAATGTGGCAAAAGGTTGAAAATTTCAAGGGGACCGAATACTTTCGCAAGCCACTGTATATATATATGTATATATATATATATATATATATATATATACACATACATATGTATGTATGTATATAGATATATAGGTAGATATATAGATAGATCTAAATTTTTTTTATTTATTTTTTTATTAAATTAATATCTATTTGTAGATTTGTAGTTTTTGTTTGAGATTGAAGATTTATATTTAGTTATAGATATATAGAGAGAGAGAGAGATCCCAAGATTTTTTGATATATTTTGATATTGATATCTAGATATCGAGATATCTATCCATCTTGATATGTCTTTAGAAATTAAAATCTTGAAGTCTACTAGGAACTCTACACAAACAGACAATTTGTACACCACTTCACTACAAATGTTTGAAGATTAGTATGTACTAAAATATCTGTGTGCTAAGTATCTTAATTTTTTGCTTCACATAGGGGAAAAATCACTCAGCCAACAAGAGGAACCCAGTCCCCGCCCAGCAAAAGAACATACTTGGGAAATCAGCCCAAGCCCCACTGAGGATGTGGAGGAAGGAGAGGTGGGCGACATGGGCACCCCACCAGGTGAGTGTCTGACACACCAGCTTACGGTAATCTATGCATGGCTGCCTTTTATTTTATGTAATTTTTCTACTCTATTTTAGGTGATCTGGTTGTGCTTGAGTCAAGCAACAGCGCCACCCCCGAGGATGTTGAGGAAGTATGTGACATGGGCACCCCACCAGGTCAGTGTCTGAGACACCAGCTTTATGGTAAGGTAAACTATGTGTGCATATTTCTAAACATATTTTTTTTTTCATTCCACTTTAGGTCCAACAAGTGACTATTTCACCACAGACAGTGCCCAACTGCTAATTGCTCAAATAATGGCCTGGAATGGGGAGATCGCTCAAATGCGGAATCGGCTGGATCGTATGCAGCAGGAAATGAAGGAAATGATTGATGTTTTGGGTCGAATCTAAATGCCCTTTTTTAAACCCCAAAACATCGATCATGTCCTTCATTTCCTGGTTTGATGACCCCATTCTGGGCCTTCTCTTTATTATTTTTTGGTAAATTATATGCCTGTTTAACAAAATTTAAAAAAGGAGGCCTATTTTTCAAAATACAAAAAAAAAAATAAAAAAAGGATTAGAAAAAATACAAAAACAAAAAAAAAAAGGATTTTAAAAAAGACAAAAAAAAAAAAAAAAAGGATTTTAAAAAAGACAAAAAAAAAAAAAAGGATTTTAAAAAAGACAAAAAAAAAAAGGATTTTAAAAAAGACAAAAAAAATAAAAAAATGATTAGAAAAAATACAAAAAAAAAAAAAAGGATTTTAAAAAAGACAAAAAAAAATAAAAAAAGGATTAGAAAAAATACAAAAAAAAAAAAAAAAAAAGGATTTTAAAAAAGACAAAAAAAAAAAAAAGGATTTTAAAAAAGACAAAAAAAATAAAAAAAGGCCTGTTTGCTAAAATCAAAATGCCCAACAAATTTTATTTTTGATTATCTAAAAATATTTAACTCTAATTATATTATTCTAAATTTATTTTATATATCTTTATATTTTTGGCTAGGAACATTTTATACTATAAATGCCTAACTGAATGGATACCAAAGATTAAAAACATCTGCTTTGAATTAAATAAATGTGTGGTTTGTTATTTCAATGCTCAGTATCAGTTTGTTTATAAATTTCAAAAAAGTGGTTTACAGTGGCAATGGAGCTTATTTAGAAATTTACACGGAAAATACAGTTGGCACTACAACTGCTCGACCATAACCTAGGAGAAAGCCCAAAAGAAAGGCAAGCAATAAATATAATTCCAGATTTCATCAAGATTGTTTTTATTTTAAATCTTTAGATATCCCGGCCCATTGCAATGGCCCCCCTACCCATAAAATAATTAACATATTGCTGTCTAACTTGACGGGCACTTTGGGGGGCCAAGCCAGTATGGACAGTATCCAGGCCTGTAAGATTATCAACGATAAGTCCGGCCTCAGGCCCAACTGGCACCATATAATTTTGAGAATGTTTGTTTAAAAAGTTGTGCAGGATGCAGCACGATAAAATGATAAAATTAAGTTTGTATTCCGCCAAATTAATGGAGGTTTGAAATAGGCGGAACCGGCTGGCCAGAATCCCAAACGCATTCTCAACCACTCTTCTAGCTCTGGCCAGCCGGAAATTAAAAACCCTCCTCTCCGGGGTGAGGGTTCTTTGGGGGAATGGCCTCATGAGGTGCTTGCTCAGAGCGAAGGCATCATCGGCAATGAAGACAAAGGGGAGTCCTTCCACGTTATCCGCATCAGGTGGCAATCCCAGGCCACCACTCTGGAGACGCTGGCAGAACTCCGTCTGGGCAAATACTCCTCCATCCGACATCCGGCCATTCTTCCCCACGTCCACATATAGAAATTCATAGTGTGCCGACACCACCGCCATTAAAACTATACTGTGGAACCCCTTATAATTAAAATAGTATGACCCCGAATGGGGTGGTGGCACAATGTGGACATGTTTCCCATCTATAGCCCCTCCACAATTGGGAAAGTCCCAACGGGTGGCAAAATGGGATGCCACAGTCTGCCATTCCTGTGGCGTGGAAGGAAACTGGGGAATCAAACAAGAAAACAAAAATCAGTAATTTAGAATCGAACATGGCAAGAAAATTATACAATTAAAAACATTATTCCACAGCATCAGTATAACATTAAATAATGTATATCTTCTGGAAGAAATAATATTGAAAGGCACACTTATCAGATTGCTCACCCCCTCTGATGGAACATTGATTACATTTTAGGGGGTGGTGAAATTACCAAAAAATATTAATTTTAGGACACAAAAGGATTTAGGGACTAAAAAGGCTACAAGACTGCAGTTGTTCCACTCTGCAAGTGCAGTTGCTCCCCAGCTTTAAGTAAATGAGGTAAGGTAAAAAGGCTTTCGTGTTGCAAGGAGTACACAACCACATGCAAGGGCAATTAATGAAAACACTTTGTGGCTTGTATATGATTTGATAAAGGAAATCAGCAGAGCTTCTGCTCATTTACTAAAGCACTGGAGCAAATGCACTTGTAGAGTGCACATGCATTTTGCAAAGTGCAACATATATTTGCTTTTTAAAAATCAACACCAGAGAAGATTCTAGCAAATTATTAGGGGGGGGGGGGGGGTTGAAATCAAGCTAATTATAAGCACACTATTTGGATAGAGTTTAGGGGAAACTAAATACAATGCAGCTGACTAAATACATTCAAACTGAGAAGACAAGGTGATTATGTGACCAGCATTGTATGCTGGAGAGGTTATTGAAGGCAAATATACATGCATGACAAAAAAGAACATGAAACAAATCAAGCATGCGTGAGAAGAAAAAGGGGACATTCACACTATATTACAATGATGGTAAGTAGTGTTTGAGCTAAGAAATACATTACATTATCAAAGAGTAAATAAAAGAACATGTGATGCTAATAAAAGAAAACATTCTTACCTTAATATAGTCCTTCTGCAGGACCTGGATGATGGCAGAACAGGTCTCTGGGATAATGATCCCCAGAGCCTGGGGGGAGATGCCTGTCGAGAACTTGAGGTCCTGCAGGCTTCTCCCCGTCGCCAAGTATCGCAACGTGGCAATTAGCCTCTGCTCCGGAGTGATGGCTTGCCTCATGCAGGTATCCTGCCTGCTGATATAGGGGGTCAGCAAAGCCACCAAACGATCAAAAACTGGGTCCGTCATCCGGAGAAAGTTCCTGAAATCCTCAGGATTATTCTCACGGATCTCACGGAGCAATGGCATGTGACAGAACTGGTCACGCTGGAGCAACCAATTCTTGGTCCATGAACTCCTCCTTGCCCTGTTCATGGACTGGTCTTGGTCTGAAGAATAAACTACAGCACCAAGCACATACAATGCACGAGCTCGACGACGAGTACGTACAGGTAACATGGCTTCAAAACGGTCGGCTGGTCAGAACGCACTTAACAGAACGCACTGAAGAACAGCAAGGCCTGTGAAGAACGACCTGAAAATCAGGAACGAGCGGACAATAAAACAAAGATTTCTCAATGCCAACTGACCAAACGCACTGAAAAGCAGATACAAACCTCACAAGCACAGACTGAACAACAGTTAAAACGAACTGAAAAATACGAGTCTCACAAGCGCGAATCGTCTCTCACCAAACTTCTACTAACACGAGATAAACACGAGATTAGCAGAAGGAGCCCAAAGGGTGTCGTACGGGCTATTGAACTTCCGTTTTATAGTCTCGCCGGACTTGATGTACGTCACCGCGTACTAGGCTGTCAAACTTTTGTGTGGTCGTGTGTAGGCAAGTCCGTTCATTAGAAAGTCTGCCGCAAGTCCGCCGAAAGTCCGCAGGAAGTCTGTCGGACCGGCTGTCGGACTTTTGTAGGTGAAAAGTCCGACCGTGTGTACGCCCCATAAAGCCCTGTACAAACGATCAGATTTTCCGACGGGAAATGTTGGATGTCAGGCTGTTGGCTGAAAATCCGACCGTGTGTATGCTCCATCAGACAATTGTTGTTGGACTTTCCGGCAACGAATGTTGGCTAGCATGTATTCAAATTTTCCGCCAACAAATGTGTGTTGTCTGATTTTCCGATCGTGTGTACACAAGTCCGTCTAACAAAAGTCCAAAGTACAAACGCATGCTCGGAAGCGGTCGGTCTTGTAAACTAGTGTTTGTAATGGTGAATTAACATTCGTGGCGTGGCAAATTATGACATCTCCAAATGCAGCGCACAATTCTCTTCTTCTTTAATGGGATAATAATGAAGCTACTTTGCTAGTGAGATTGATGGAGTCATTGCAAACTAATTTTCAAAGGCTTTTGTTTCTAGTGATATTAAGAATAATATTATGTTTTTTGTTTTTTTTTTGTTTTTATTTGTGCAAGTTACCACAACACCATTATCCAGTAGTTTGTAAGATCAAAGATACAACTATGTTGGTGTCCCTTGTCAATTTTAGATTGTACTTTTTAACCACTTGCCGACCAGCCAACGCAGTTGTACTGAGGCAGAAATGCACGGCTGGGTGAAAGGACGTTATGTAACGTCGCTTCGCCCTGTGGCCACTAGGGACGCATGCCCCCCCCTGCTCGCCAATGGAGCCGATGCGAGTGCCCGGCGGTCGCGATCACCGCTGGGCTCCTGTGATCGTTCGGAGCACACAGAGAACCGGGATCTGTTTGTGTAAACACACAGTTTCCGGTTCTCTGAGGGGAGAAGAGACAGATCGTCTGTTCATACAGAGTATTAACAGCGATCTGTCATCTCCCCTGCACATTCCCCTCCCCCCTTCAGTTAGAACACACACTAGGGAACACAATTAACCCCTTGATCGCCCCCTAGTGTTAACCCCTTCCCTGCCAGTGACATTTTCACAGTAATCAATGCATTTTTATAGCACTGATCACTGTATGAATGCCAATGGTCCCAAAAATGTGTCAAAATTGTCTGACGTGTCCGCCATAATGTTGCAGTCCTGATAAAAATCGCAGATCGCCACCATTACCAGTAAAAAAAAAAAAAAAAAAAAAATGGCATAAAACTATCCCCTATTTTGTAGACACTATAACTTTTGCGCAAACCAATCAATATACGCTTATTGCGATTTTTTGTAACAAAAATATGTAGAAGAATACATATCGGCCTAAACTGAGGAAAAAAAAAGTTTTTTTTACATATTTTTGGGTGATATTTATTATAGCAAAAAGTAAAAAATATTGCGTTTTTTCAAAATTTTTGCTCTTTTTTTGTTTATAGCGCAAAAAATAAAAACCGATCAAATCAACCAAAAGAAAGCTCTATTTGTGGGAAAAAAAGGGTGTCAATTTTGTTTGGGTGCAACGTCGCACGGCTGCACAACTGTCAGTTAAAGCAACGCAGTGCCAAATCACAGAAAGTGCTCTGGTCAGGAAAGGGGTAAAATATTCCGAGGTTAAAGAGTAACTGCCTACTCCCAAACTGTCTTTTGAAGTATAACACATAGTAACACAAGTATTATTCTACACAATTTTTTATTGTGCATTAACAAAAAAAACGAATAAAATTAGACATGCTATCTGCCAATAGAACTTAACCAAAAAGTGCATTCTATGCATCCAAAAATATAGAAAATATACCAAATCAAATCATTATTCAACCAAAAAAATAATGTCAAAGCAATAACTCCAAGGCCAATAATAAATAACATGTTATCTCCTCCGATTCCGCAACACGTCTGGTTGATGAACGGCCATTCAGAAACGAACTGAAAAGCGCAAACTGAAAAGCGCTAAATGAAAAACGCAAGAAAAAAGCACGAAGCAACACTCACCAAACTTCTACTAACACGAAGTTAGCAGAAGGAGCCCAAAGGGTGGCGCTAAAGAGCTGAAAAACCACGTGGTACCTCTAGTACGTCACTACGTTTGTAATTGTTGGCCAACATTTGTGGGAACGTGTGTATGCAAGACAAGTTTCAGCCAACACCCTTCGGACAAAATTCCACCTTTTTGTTGGCGGAAAGTCTGATTGTGTGTACGAGGCATAACAGGTTTTCTTCTAAGGTTGCCCTGTATTTGGCTCCATCCATCTTCCCATCAACTCTGACCAGCTTCCCTGCCCCATGTTTCACGTGGTGTGTTCAGGGTGATGTGCAGTGTTAGTTTTCCGCCAAGCATAGCACTTTGCTTTTAGGCCAAAAAGTTACATTTTGGTCCCATCTGACCAGAGTACCTTCTTCCACATGTTTGCTGTGTCCGTCACATGGCTTCTCGCAAACCGGACTTCTTATGGCTTTCTTTCAACAATGGCTTTCTTCTTGCCACTCTCTTATAAAGGCCAGATTTGTGGAGTGCACAGCTAGTTGTCCTGTGGACAGATTCTCCCACCTGAGCTGTGGATCTCTGCAGCTCCTCCAGAATTACCATGGGCCTCTTGGCTGCTTCTCTGATTAATGCTCTCCTTGCCTGGCCAGTCAATTTAGGTGGACAGCCATGTCTTGGTAGGTTTGCAGTTGTGCCATACCCTTTCCATTTTCGGATGATGGATTGAACAGTGCTCCGTGAGATGTTCAAAGCTTGGAATATTTTTTTTATAACTTTTATAAACCTGCTTTAAACTTCTCCACAACTTTATCACTGACCTGTCTGGTGTGTTCCTTGGCCTTCATGATGCTGTTTGTTCACTAAGGTTCTCTTACAAACCTCTGAGGGCTTCACAGAACAGCTGTATTGTATTGATGCTGAGATTAAATTACACACAGGTTGACTTTATTTACTAATTAGGTGCCTTCTGAAGGCAATTGGTTCCACTGGATTTTAGTTAGGGGTTATCAGTGTAAAGGAGGCTGAATACAAATGCCCGCCACACTTTTCAGATATTTGTAAAAAATTTTGAAAACCATTTATAATTTTCCTTCCACTTCACAATTATGTGCCATTTTGTAAAGATGAAAAAAGTATACACTGCGCTAAATACAAAAAATGGTGCAGAGCAGCTACATACAGGGTGACAAAAACCATAAAAACGTGTGAGGAAATAAAATGTAGCGCATAAATTGTGCAAAAAAATATATTACAGTCAAGAAAATGGCTGGAAAACAAATGTCCATAAGTGTTATACACGTTGGTAATGAAACTTATAAGTCTCTAAATAAAGGTAAATGGAGTCCAGTGAGTGAATAAAACAGCAGATAAGCGTGGGATATCCCCCTGGGAATGGTATGTGGATGTGAGACGACAAATATTCCAACACAGGTGTATCATCGGATCCTCCCAAAGCTGTATCTCACAACTGCATGTACCTTGGTAAAGATGGTGTGTAAGAAACTCTTACCAGATATGGTGGACTCCCTTGTCAGCGACAGGGAGTCATTCGGGCGGGTTGCCTCTCAGGGCCTGAAACACGGACATCACAGCTCTGCGAACCTTCTGGGTCAAACTCTGTGTGGATCTCCCGGGGCCGCCAGGTGGGTCCTCCCAAAGGGTGGCCGAGGTGCGAATCAGAGGGAATGATGCCTCACGTGAAAAGTTGAGGTGAAGACGAGTTTAATCTCTCAGTTGGTATGTGGAGAAAAAATAAACAGGCTCCACATAGCGTAGATAAGCAAAGTAGGATTTTTATTGCTAAAAAAGCCAGGCAATAATAAAATGTGATCACAGGGTATAAAAACAAAGTTGGGCAACAAGAAGGATGCTGAAAGCGCCCGACGCGTTTCGATCGATGGATCGTCTACTGGGGCGTATGCCCCAGTAGACGATCCATCGATCGAAACGCGTCGGGCGCTTTCAGCATCCTTCTTGTTGCCCAACTTTGTTTTTATACCCTGTGATCACATTTTATTATTGCCTGGCTTTTTTAGCAATAAAAATCCTACTTTGCTTATCTACGCTATGTGGAGCCTGTTTATTTTTTCTCCACATACCAACTGAGAGATTAAACTCGTCTTCACCTCAACTTTTCACGTGAGGCATCATTCCCTCTGATTCGCACCTCGGCCACCCTTTGGGAGGACCCACCTGGCGGCCCCGGGAGATCCACACAGAGTTTGACCCAGAAGGTTCGCAGAGCTGTGATGTCCGTGTTTCAGGCCCTGAGAGGCAACCCGCCCGAATGACTCCCTGTCGCTGACAAGGGAGTCCACCATATCTGGTAAGAGTTTCTTACACACCATCTTTACCAAGGTACATGCAGTTGTGAGATACAGCTTTGGGAGGATCCGATGATACACCTGTGTTGGAATATTTGTCGTCTCACATCCACATACCATTCCCAGGGGGATATCCCACGCTTATCTGCTGTTTTATTCACTCACTGGACTCCATTTACCTTTATTTAGAGACTTATAAGTTTCATTACCAACGTGTATAACACTTATGGACATTTGTTTTCCAGCCATTTTCTTGACTGTAATATATTTTTTTGCACAATTTATGCGCTACATTTTATTTCCTCACATGTGCCATTTTGTGTTGGTCTATCACATAAAATCCCAATAAAATACATTTACATTTTTGGTTGTAAAATGACAAAATGTGGAAAATTTTAAGTAGTATGAATACTTTTTCAAGGCACTATACATACGACGGACGTTCAAGTCAAACCAGGACTTTTGAGTTTATATATTTAAAGAATAAATTTCAAGGAGTGGAAACTTCATTTATTTTTTTACATACTCCCCTGCTACATTTATACACGTATCCCAGCATTTAGCTAACCTGGAAAGCTTCGGTATTGAAAGATTTGTCGGTAAACCTGAACCATCCTAGGACAGTATGCTTCACTTCATCATCAGAAAGATTCAGATAGATTTGTCTCTTGAGCAATTTCACGACAAGTTATGCATCAATTATTCATGATCAGGCGTTCCACACTCCGAATGTTTACAGGAATGACTGCTGTGGGCTGGGAACCACCACGGCCAGGATTGTCACTGACGGACCTACGGCCACCTTTGAAACATTTACATGATTTAAATGTCTTACTACGGCTGAGCGTCCCATCACCGTACTGTGTTCGAAGTCTTCTATAGATATCCATGGGTTTTACATCTTCATTCCATGCACGCACTAACACTGTTGTCTGCCATTAACAGTCTGTGGACTGGTCGCCGCATATCAGTATTGTGCGCCGCCTATCAGTAATAGGACACACTTGCTACTTACTACTGCACGTAGTACCACCATGCTAGCATCCCTTTTTAAACCTGTAAAATTTAAAGTCCCGGTTTGACTTGAACACCCCTCATATAATCTTACGGAAAGGTTGTTGTTGCAACTGGATGGTCTGGTTATCCGGTCTCTTTAAGCATTTTCTGATAAGTGCAGCTTTCACTTAAATATTTTCTGCCAAGTTTACTTCAATGTCCAGCTCGGTGGCCATATTCTTTCATCACCTATGCATGCTCTGCATCCTGCTTAGTAGTGCTGTAAGATGGTTTTGTATTATGGTACCCATAGACATGACTATTATCCACTGTGGTATCTTCCAGAACAGACCATTGTCCCTTCATGTTTATGTAGACTCCCAAGGGAAGTGAGATAAAGTCTTATGTCAATGGATGGCCACCAATCCTGTTGGCTGGTGGTGGCTGGGACAAACACATTTGTGATGCAGAACCCACTCAGAAGAACTCAAGTGCCTGCCCGTCCCAGCCATTAATGTTCTCTTTAAAAAAGAAGATCTCCCTTTTCCACCCCCCTTTATTGAGATGTTTAAAAGCGTTCCTCAACAATCTGACAAAACTGGTCCTAAGGGTGGTGATCTTGCCTGTCATAAATGGGTTTTCCAGAACCTCTAATGTCTATGGGCATTTTCACTGTTCCTCCCTCTCAATGCAAGATTCTCAGTTTGGCAAGTGGTAAAAACAGTAGACTCCATATACAATAGCTCTATAAACTTGTAGCACTCATCACTGTGGGTTGCCCATACAGTACCTGACCGCGAGATTGTGTTTCCAGCGCGATACCATCGCGCTGGTTCTCGGCGACAGGGTACTGTGCATGTCGCGCTGGCTCACTCATCCGGAAAGGAAAACTTTGTTTTCCTTCCGCGATGAGTGACACGCAGTGCTGACAGCTGTCTGGTATGAATCCTGAGGGGGAACGCCGCGCCAAATTTTAAATGAAAAAAACGGCGTGGGTTCTCCCCCCCAGGAGCATACCAGGCCCTTAGGTCTGGTATGGATTCTAAGGGGAACCCCCTACACCGAAAAATCGGCGTGGGGGTCCCCCCAAAATCCATACCAGACCCTTATCCGAGCACGCAGCCCGGCCGGCCAGGAAAGAGGGTAGGGACGAGCGAGCGCCCCCCTCCCTCCTGAGCCGTACCAGGCCCTCAACATGGGGGGGTGGGTGCCTTGGGGGAGGGGGGCGCCCTGCGGGGCCCCCCCCCACCCCAAAGCACCTTGTCCCCATGTTGATATGTGATTCTATAGTGATAGAGGCTGCTCAGCTGTATCAGGGAGGAAAATATCAGGCTAGAAATACACTAAAAACCGAGTCTGTGCACTAGGTGCCAATACTCCTCTGCAAAACCCCTAACTGCAGTAGGGACATGGACAGAAGGGGGAAACAGAGAACAGCAGGTTCAACCAGGTTTTTTTTGCATGATACAGAACAAATTCCAGTGAGTATGAATAGCACGTAATACAGTATTTATCGATAGTTTTTAATGATGTGGGTTTAATGACACTTTGAGTAGCAGCTTTTGCATCATTAGTTGCACCAGCAGTGGAGTAGGTCAAAAACAGGGACCTGCTGGAAGGGAAGGGAAAGAGTCAGGGCAGGGCAGTGTTAGGGGAAGGTATTATAGTGATTCTAACAACATCCAGTGCTCGTCCTGAAGAGAGGGGGGAGGCCTTTCCCCCAAAAGGCATTGGTTGTATTTGATGCTCTTAAGCAATAAATGTTTAAAAATGAGAGGTCACACATGAATCAAATTCATCAGTCCCTGCTGATCCGGATTAATTTTGATCCATCTAAGACTAAATAAGGTATAGGCTTAAAAGATGGACACAGGTATTAAGAATGGGGGGGGGGGGGCATCATCCTAACACTTCAAATCTGAAAAGGAGTTAGGAGCATCCCTCATGTGCCCCAAACTAAAGGATAAATGGAATATCTCGGTACCCAAGGATTACAATTACATTTTATAAAAGTACAACGTTTTATTTATCCATGGTTAAAAACAAAGACATATGTCCATAAAAATAAGGTACCGTATATCAATTACAGAGACATTTCAAAACTCCTTAACATTCCAAGCTGGTATTTGCTGAAGAAATGTAGTTACTCTTTGGATATATACTGAATCCTCATATTTCCTGGGGAGAACCCATTCTTCAGATGGAATGAAACATAATTCATCCAAAAGGAACAGGAAAATAGGGACATCGAGGATAAGGTATACCGAAAGGCATCCCCCACGGTGGGAATGGGGGGGGGGGCAGTAAATGGACACGGTTGACCAAGTACTGAAAAGAATTATCGTAGAAAAAGAACTCCACCCTGGGAGGACTGGGGGAGGGGGTTGTATTCAGCCCAACTCACTGGGCCACCACTCAGCGATGAACCATAGAGGAAGATGGCTTATTATGGTATAAAAGTTGGCACTATATAGTTGAGCTATGCTGTCAAGGCAGTGGTGGCTGGAGAGATTACCATGAAAAGTCCAGCAGGCTGAGTGTTCCTGATGCAGCGTACACACGACCGGACTTTCTGTGAAACTAGGTCTGACGTTCTTCCCGCTGGACTTTCCGGCGGACTACCGCCAGACTTTCTGAACGGACGGACTTGCCTACACATGACCGGACTTTCCGGCAGGCTAGGTCCGCCCGTCTTTCCGACGGACTTTCGCCGGAGTTACAGCGGACTTTCAGAATGAACAGACTTGCCCACACACGGACAAGTCCGTTCATTTTGAACGTGACTCGGGTACGACGGGACTAGAAAAGGAAGTCAGACTAGAATCTCGCCGCCAGAGAGAGCGTCGTGTCAACATCGGAAGAAGAGAAGAGGGAAGAAGCCAAGAAGCCAGAAGCCAGAAGTCCGGGCCCCCGCTAGCAAAAGAGCGGCATGAAGATAGCGGAGGAGCTGGCAGAAGAACTGGAACACTGGGAGCAGAGGTCAAACATCGGGAGAAGAGGCCAGAGAGAGCGGAGAAGAACCAACCGGACGCCGGGAGAAGAGGAACCGGAGGGACCCCCGAAGTCGGAAGAAGACCCCCGAAGCTGGAAGAAGACCCCCCCGGAGCTGTCTAATAAATTACTTTAAAAACCTGTGTAGTGTGTTTTATTATTGACACTTTTTCCCTAGGTAAATGGGTAGGGGTACCATGTACCCCATACTCATTCACATAGGGTGGGGGACCGGGATCTGGGGGCCCTCTTATTATAGAGGGCTCCCTGATTTCTGATAAGCCCCCCACCCGCAGACCCCGACAACCAACGGCCAGGGTTGTCGGGAAGAGGCCCTTGTCCTCATCAACATGGGGACAAGGTGCTTTGTGGTGGGGGGGCCCTGCAGGGCGCCCCCTCCCTCAAAGCACCCACCCCCCCATGTTGAGGGCATGTGGCCTGGTACGGTTCAGGAGGGGGGGGGCGCTCGTTCGTCCCCACCCCCTTTCCTAACCGGCCAGGCTGCATGCTCGGATCGGGGTCTGGTATGGACTTTGGGGGGGACCCCACACCGTTTTTTCAGCGTAGGGGTTCCCCTTAAAATCCATACCAGACCTAAGTGCCTGGTATGCCCCGCACTCGCCGCAATAGGAAAATTAGATTTTTCCTATTGCAGCAAGCGCGAGATGCAATACCCTGCCCTTGTGTTGTATCTGGTCCGGCGGACTTACGACAGAAAGATTTTAAACATGCCTAATTTCTAGGTCCGGCGGACTTTTGGGGAAAAAAAGTCCACGGGAGACTACACACGATCGAATTGTGCGGTGGACTCTGGTCCGCCGGACCAAGTATGCCGGAAAGTCCGCTCGTGTGTACGCGGCATGAGTGTTCGCCACATGATCCATCTATGTCAAGCTTTAGAGTTTAATGTGAATTCGGTGGCATGAAAGGGCCCTTAGCACTTTGTACATAGGTGGCTAAGGGCTTTTCGTAATGAAATCACTGATACACATACTGTAATTAACTCTGAACAATTGGAAATTAAATCATCTTTTTTTTATATACAGTACTGGAAAGAATTAACAGAGCTTCACTTTTTTCCACATTTTGTTATTTTACAGCGTTATTCCAAAGTGGATTAAAATGCATTATTTTCCTCAAAATTCTACAAACAATACCCCATAATGACAATGTGAAAGAAGTTTGTTTGAAATCATTGCAAATTTATTAAAAATAAAAAAACAAAAAAAATCACATACATAAGTATTCGCAGCCTTTGCCATGACACTCATTCAGCATGGTGTGTGTATGTGTGTGTGAGAACCACGTGAGAACTGCGGACCCCCTCACTGAGACTGAGAGAGGCTGCAGGCACAGAGAGCAGGGACAGGTGCGGGGGCGTCTGGACTGAGGAGCTGGAGTGACTGAGGACCGTGCCACTCCAGTATCTCCAACAAAGGAAGCGGACTGGGAGACCGCGGACCTGAGTGGGAGGGCATCAGGTAATCCTGAGAAGCAGAGGCAGTAGTGACAGGCAGGCTGACCAAGGGAGACTGAACGCTGAAAGATTGTAGGGGAGGCTAAGCAGAAGCACAGGGGACACAGCTAATAGAAGACTGACTGACTGATTGTGTGTGTGACTGACTGTGTATAGGGGGGACATTGGCTGAGGAGAGTGTAGTGTGAGGAACTAAGTATTGCTGAATATTGTGCGTAACTATATATTGCGGTATATTGTGGGTAACTGTATATGTAGTATATCACAATACTGAGTAGTATTGTGATATAACTGAGTAGTGAGCACTGTTAGGTAACTGGGTATTGTGGTATATTTGTGTAGTGCTGAGTACCTGAGTATTGTGTGTGTATAGTCAGTACTTAGGTTTAGTGAGTACCTGGGTATAGTAAGTACCTAGGTATAGGGAGTACCTGGGTATAGGGAGTACCTGGGTATGGTGAGTACCTGTTTATTTTGACTACTGTGTATAGTGAGTACCTGAGTATTGTGAGTACCTGAGTATTGTGAGTGTTGGGAGTACCTGAGTATTGTGAGTGTTGGGTGTACCTGTATATTTTGAGTACCTGTGTATGAGTACATGTGTGTTGTGAGTACCTGAGTGTTGTGTGTATCTGAGTAGTGTGTTTGTATTATTAGTACCTGTGTATTGTGAGTACCTGTGTATTGTGAGCGCACGTGGGCAGCGAGTACACGAGTGCTGCGAGTGTACGTGGACTTTGAGTACACATGGATTGTGAGTACACGTGGGCTGCGAGTGCACGTGGACTGTGAGTGCACGTGGGCTGCGAGTGCACGTGGACTGTGAGTACACGTGGGCTGCGAGTGCGTGTGGACTGCGAGTGCGCATGGACTGTGAGTACCCGTGTATTGTATTGTTGAGTACCTGTGTATTGTTGAGTAATAGTGTCTGGAAGCTAGTTGATACTTAATTTGGACAGGGTATAATCCCCAATCCTCATTAAATTAGTATGTACGATGTCCGGCGGGTGTGGAGATGCGACTCGGTGTACATCTTGTGGCATGTATGCATTCCTTGATCATCCGATCGAGGGCGAATACTGCTGTGCAAAATGTAAGCACATTGTTTCCCTGGAAGCCCAGGTTCTGAACATAGGGAAGCAACTGTCAGCGCTGAGAAGACCCTCCATATTAAAGGAGAGCTGGAAACGTTCCAGGCGTGCTTGCAGGGGCCAGCACAGAGGCGGGTGGAGATACAGAGGTGCAGGCACTAGAAAAGAGTAGATGGGTGACAATCAGAAAGGGTAGAGGGGAAAGTGCCAGGGAGGCCAATCCTGGGCTGGAACAACCCAATAATTACGTTGAGTGACATTGGTGAAACCAGTCAGGGACCAGCACTGTTGGAGCTGAGGGATTCCCCTAGCTGCCAGGGGAAGAGCTCCTCCAGTGTGAGTAGAGGGGGGAGTGAAGGGAAAGGAAAGACAGATTCTGGTGGTAGGGGACTCCATTTTTAGAAGGACAGAGAGTGTAATCTGTGACAAAGACCTGAAGCGCCAAACTGTATGCTGTTTACCAGGCGCTCGGGTTCGGCACATCACGGATCTGGTGGACAGATTACTGGGAGGGGCTGGGGAAGACCCAGCTGTGATGGTGCACATTGGAACCAATGACAAAGTCAAAGGAAGACGGAGTGTCCTAAAGAACGATTTTAGGGAGTTAGAAGCTAAATTGAGGAAAAGGACCGCCAAGGTAGTATTCTCAGAAATACTACTGGTACATCGAGCCACACCAGAAAGGCAGAGGGAGATTAGGGAAGTAAACAAGTGGCTGAAGAGCTGGTGAAGAAAGAGGAGTTTGGGTTCCTGGAGAATTGGGCCGACTTCCCAGTCGGTCACCAGTTCTATAGAAGGGACGGACTGCACCTAAATGAGGAGGGTGCAAATCTGCTGGGGATGAAGATGACCGAAAAGTAAGAGGGGCTTTTAAACTAGGGGATGGGGGGGGGGGGGGGTCCAGAGGTAGAGATAGTCAGCATGCAACTTATAATCCAAAGGGTAGTATTAGTGGTAGGTTGAATAAAGCACATAAACCCGAAGTATAGTAACAGGTCATATTTGCAACCTCGGAACACCCAATAAGAGGACAGTATGCAACCAGTCTAAACTACGTGGCATGTATACCAATGCCAGGAGCCTAGCGGACAAGATGTGAGAGCTAGAGATACTGTTGTACAAGGAGGATTTAGATTTTGTGGGAATTTCAGAGACTTGGTTCAACAGCTCTCATGATTTGGCTGGCAACCATTCAAGGGTATTCCCTTTATCGCAGTAATAGAGAGGGTAAAAAAGGGGGAGGGGTATGCCTGTATATCAAGAATAATGTACAAGTAAATGTGAGAGATGATATCACTAAGGGAGCTAGGGAGGAGGTGGAATCCTTATGAGTAGAGCTCCAAAGGGATGAAACTAAGGGGAAAGTAATACTGGGAGTATGCTATAGGCCCCCTAACATGGGGGAGGAAGGGGATAGGGACCTCCTATCACAATTTGGATTAGCGGCAAGGATGGGAAGTGCCATCATAATGGGGGATTTTAATTATCCATACATAGATTGGGCGTAAGGAAGGAAGGAATTCGTCTAAGGCTCGCCAGTTCCTAAATGTCTTGCAGGACAATTTAATGGGTCAGATGGTACACGCTCCAACTAGAAACAAAGCATTACTAGACCTTTTAATCTAACAACAATACAGACCTGATCACGGATGTGGAAATATGAGGCAATTTAGGAAACAGCAATCACAGGTCAATTAGCTTCAGTATAAATCACACAAATAGGAAACATAAGGGGAATACAAAGACACTGAATTTCAAAAAAGCCAACTTCCCTAAACTACGAACCTTGCTAAAATATATTAATTGGGATAAAATCTTAGGAACAAAGAACACGGAGGAGAGATGGATTTGCTTTAAGAGCATATTAAATAATGGCATTAGCCAGTGCATCCCATTGGGAAATAAACGTAAAAGAGCGAACAAAAGTCCTAGGTGGCTTAACTCCAATGTAAAAATGCATATAAAAGCAAAGGCCTTCAAAAAATACAAGGCTGAGGGATCATTATCAGTATTCAAACTTTACAAAGAATGCAACAAGAAATGTAAGGGTGCAATTAGGGCGGCTAAGACAGAACACGAAAGACACCTAGTGGAGGAGAGCAAAAAAAATCCCAAGAAATTCTTTAAAGAGGTTGTATACCCGCACAAAGAAAATCTTTTTTTTTTAAAACCTGTAAGGCAAAAGGCATAATGAGCTAGTAGGCAGCGTCTGTCGGGCCTTCAGCCGGACCTTCACAGTGCATGTGAGGCTGATGTCAGCGGCTGCATGCAAAGTGAATATCACCTAAACCGTACAGGTTTAGGTTGAACTTGATGGACTTGTATCTTTTTTCAACCTCACCTGTAACTATGTAACTCAATACTGCGATTAGGTGCCTCCTGTTTCCACTGATCATCCTTGAGATGTTTTTACAAGTTGATTGGAGTTCACCTGTGGTAAATTCAGTTGATTGGACATGATTTGGAAAGGCACTCATCTATCTATATAAGGTCCCACTGTTAACAGTGCATGTCAGAGCACAAACCAAGCTATGAAGTCCAAGGAATTGTCTGTAGACCTCCGAGACAGGATTGTATCAAGACACAGACCTGGGCAAGGGTGCATCATACGTAAATAGAGGAAGTTTGGAACCACCAGGACTCTTCCTAAAGCTGGCCGCCTGGCCAAACTGAGCAATCGGGAGAGAAGGGCCTTAGTGAGGAAGGTTACCAAGAACCCAATGGTCACTCTGACAGAGCTCCAGCGTTTCTCTGTGGAGAGAGGAGAACATCCAGAAGAACCAACATCTCTGCAGCACTCCACCAATCAGGCCTGTATGGTAGAGAGGCCAGACGGAAGCCACTCTTCAGTGAAAGGCACTTGACTGCCCACCTGGAGTTTACCAAAAGGCACCTGAAGGACTCTCAGACCATGAGAAACAAAAATCTCTGGTTTGATGAAATAAAGATTTTGCCTGAATGGCGAGCGTCATGTTTGGAGGAAACCAGGTACCGCTCATCACCTGGCCAATACCATCCCTACAGTGAAGCCAGGTTTTATGTATTACCTTGGGGAGATGCAGACTAGAATACTGCAATCACTGAGCAGTAAATTATATCACCTATGATGTATTTCAGTTATCTTGCAAACCTGCCCAGTTAGTGGGCCCTGAGGACAGGGTTGATGACCACTGTTCCAACAGGACAACGACCCTAAGCACACAGCCAAGATAACAAAGGAGTAGGTACGGGACAACTCTGTAAATGTCCTTGATTGACCCAGCCAGAGCCCAGACCTAAACCCGTTTAAGCATCCCTGGAAATATCTGAAAATAGCTGTGCGCCAACGCCCCCCCCCTCCAACCTGATGGAGCTTGAGAGGTTCTGCAAAGAAGAATGGGAGAAACTGCCCAACAATAGGTGTAGCATCATACTTAAAAAGACTTGAGTCTATAACTGGTGCCAAAGGTGCTTCAGGAAACTATTGAGCAAAGGCTGTGAATATTAACTACCTCAATACAGGGCACTTTCACCCCCTTCCTGCCCAAGCCATTTTTCAGTTTTCAGCGCTGTCACACTTTGAATGACAATTGCGCAGTCATGTTACACTGCACCCTAATGAAATTGTTATAATTTTTTCCCCACAAAAAGAGCTTTCTTTTGGTGGTATTTGATCACCTCTGTGGTTTTTATTTATTGCGTTTTAAACAAAAGAAGAGGGACAATTTTGAAAAAACACAATATCTTTTACTTTTTGCTATAATAAATATCCAATTTTTAAAAAAAAAATTTTTAAACAAATTTTTTCCTCCGTTTAGGCCGATATGTATTCTTCTACATATTTTTGGTAAAAAATAATCGCAATAAGCGTATATTGATTGGTTTGCACAAAAGTTATAGCGTCTACAAAATAGGGGATAGATTTATAGCTTTTTTATTTATTTATTTATTTATTACTAGTAATGGCGGCGATCTGCGATTTTTATTGTGACTGCGATTTTGCAGCGGACATATCGGAGACTTTTGACACATTTTTGGGACCATTCAAATTTATACAGAGATCCATGCTATAAAAATGCATTGATTACTGTGTAAATGTGACTGGCAGGGAAGGGGTTAACACTAGGGGGCGATCGAGGGGTTAATGTGTGCCTTAGGGAGGTGATTCTTTTTTTTTTTAATTCTTTATATAATTCTATATATAAACATACAAAGGTTGTATTCAACAATTATACATATCCTTAAAATACATTAACAGACCCTTCGTAACCCCAAACCTTACCCTCCCTCCTCCCCTAAGCCCCCCCCACCCGCAGACTCTTCTCTTGTACATCAGAACAGAAACACAAGCCCCAAAAACATAGACTGGCAAAAATTAGTTCAACATCCCTTCGGCATATCTCTCAGATTTCTTGAAGGCTACCCAGTTTACCCATCTACCTCCCACTATCTCTTGATCCCCATTCGGAGAATCTACTACTTCACTCTTCTCTATATTATAGGTTTCCTCAATCCTTAAGATCCATTCCCGGATATTAGGCCCTTCTACTTTCTGCCATTTTTTAGGGATTACACTTTTTGCTGCATTCAATAGCACAGGGATTATGGAAGATTTATACCCTCTGTTCCCTCCCTCCAAACCGTGAAACAGGCAGACCCATGGATCATACGGAATAATTTTACCCGTAATCTCCTCTATGAGCTGGATCACCTCCAGCCAGTATTTTTTAACTACTGGGCAACTCCACCAAAGATGGGCCATAGTTCCCAGGGCCATACATCCTCTCCAGCAATTTGGGGACCTATCGGGTTGGAATTTGCTGATTTTCACCGGTGTTGCGTACCATCTAGTTAGACACTTATAATTTGTCTCGATCATTTTCATGTCTGTCGCCGAGCTATGTGTTGCCCCCAAAATGTTCCCCACTAAGCTTTCATTTAGAGTTACCCCCAATTCCCTTTCCCATTTTTTAATGAATGGCGGCACTTCCATCCCTCCTCTATTTGACAGAATTTTATATAGCGCGGAAACACGCCTCCTTGACGTTTCCCTACATAACAGCTTCTCTATTGGTCTGAGGTCTTTTTCCTCTCTTATGGGCCCTGGAATCCTACTTTGATCCAGTTGCCTAATGGATAAGGCGTCACCCTCTGGAGCTGGGGAGGTGATTCTAACTGTGGGGGGAGGGGACTCACTAGGGGAGGAGACCGATCGGTGTCCCTATGTTCAAAAGACACACCATCGGTCTCCTCTCCTCTGACAGGACGTGAATCTGTGTGTTTACATACACACAGATTTACGGTCCTGCTCTGTTACCCGGCAATCGCGGGTGCCCAGCGTACATCGTGGCCGCGCACCGGGTCCCGAACGACGTAGCAGGCACGCGCGCCCCCTAGTGGCTCGGGAGGGCGATCACGACATATGACGTCTGCTCAGAACAAGAGCCAATTGACGGTGGGCGGTAGCCTAGTGGTTAATGTACACGTGATTTTTTTCATTTTTTATTTTTGATAAATTTGCAAAGATTTCAAACTTCTTTCACGTTGTCATTATGTGGTATTGTTTGTAGAATTTTGAGGAATATAATAAATATAATTCATTGTAGAATAAAGCTGTAACATAACAAAATGTGGAAAAAGTGAAGCTCTGTGAATACTTTCCAGATGCACTGTATATGCTAAAAAAATCGAATGTGCTCATTTATTGTTTTTTAACCGCACTACAACTGAACAATAGTCTGTCTTGGTCAGCTAATGATGGCATGTCATCAATGAACAGAGACAAGAAAGGGTTAAGAGGCAGAAAGCTGACTCCATTGATAAAAGTAAGATAACTAGTGAGGGGGAAGCTAGGGAAAGCCCTTTTGTTTGACATTAGCCCATCTCTAATGTTGTGTTTGTGGTTACACTCCAACATTCCTCCCATTGTAACTTGTCTGGCAGGTTTCAATCTATTCTCTTTGTAAAAAATGCTTGCAGACAACAGTGTCTGACAAAGTCATATTATACAGGGGGCAGGTGAGAAAAATTTACAACTAGATTTCTGCCAAAAACTAGGGAAAAGGGGATTACAATAAAGTCCAGGGATGGAAAAAAAATGGCAAATTGTTGACCGCTACCAGGACTAACAAGGTAGGTGAATCTCTTCTTCTCCTCTTCGCTCTTTAGATATGAGCCATCTTGTGTCATAAGGTATCTGATTTTGTGTTAGACTAGTTCAGATGTAATTGTAATTAACCTAAAAATAACTACAAAAATTGTTAAAATTTCCATTTGCAGTTTGCTGAAATGTCCCAAATCAACCAATGATCTGCTAATTAAGTAAAACAAATGAAGGAAATACTTGAGTTTATGTTTAACATGCTTGAATTTATCGGAATCCCAAGAGGAGGTAATCACAGACTGGGAAAGGTCAGCCCAGAGCCAACCTACAAACTACTGAAATGTCTAGGCAAGTTGGTTGAATTATGAATCAGGTCACGGGTGATGATATAACGTTGTGTCACGTGACTTGCTACATAGACAATATAAATTTCATGCTAGAGATTGGTTGAATTAAGTTTATTTATACCCAAAACTTTTTCTTTTTAGTTCTGGAAAGAATGTATTAGACATGTGCTGTCTGTTTCGTACCGAATCGAAATTCGGACACATTTTTTGTTATTCGGACTTTCGAATTACAATAGTAATGAATCCGAAATAACGAAACAAAAAATTTTGGACGATATTCAAATTAAAATAGTTTTCTAATCATTTTCTAATCAAATTCTAATACTTTTCAAATCAAATTTGCATTCTAATTTTAGAAGATAATAAAATAGAAAAGAAAATAAAGGAATAGAATAGACAACAATAGAATAGAATAGAAAATAAAAGAATAGAATAGAATAGAGTATAACAGAATAGAAAATAAAAGAATGGAAAAAATTTAAATAGAAAATAAAGGGATAGAATAAAAAATAAAGGAACATAAAAGGATAGACTAGAATAGACAAGATTAGAGTAAAAGAGAAGCAAAATAGAATATGAAATAAAAGAATAGAATAAAATAGAATAGACAATGAAGGAATAGAATAGAATAAAAAAAAGGAATAGAATAGAATAGAAAGAATATAACCATTCTGTGAAATTCAAATTTCAAATAGAATACATTTAAATTCAAATAGAAAAAAAAAGAACAGAACAGGATAGAGTAAAAAAGAATAGAATAGAAGAAAACAATAGCATAGAATGAATATAACCTTTTTCCAAAATTCGAATTTCTAATATAATGAATTTGAATTGGAATGGAATAGAAAAGACTAGATTAGAATAGAATAGAAAATAAACAATAGAATAAGACTAGAATAGGAAAAAAAAACAATAGAATAGAATAGAATAAAATAGAAAGAATATTACATTCTTTCGATTTTCAAACAGAATAAAGTTGAATTTGAATGGAATAGAAAAGACTAGATTAAGAATAGAATATAAAATAAATGAATAGAATAGAATAAACAATAGAAGAGAATAAAATAGAATATAACCATATTCCAGAATTCGAATTTTGAATAGAATAAATTCGAATTTGCATAGAATAGAAAAGAATAGAATTGAAAATGTAATAATAGAAAAGAATAAAATAGAAAAAAACAATATAATAGAATAAAAACAATATAACAATCTGCCAAAATTTGAGTTGTGAATAGAATAGAAAAGAATAGAATAGAAAATAAAAGAATAGAATAGAAAAAACAACCGAATAGAACGGAATAGACAGAATATAGCCATCTTCCAAAATTCAAATTTCAGATAGAATAAATTTGATTTTGAAGGGATTTTGAATGGAGATCGAACTGATTCAAATTTTCCAAATTCGGTCGAATTGAGTTTGAATAAACGAAAATAATTCTGAAGACAAATTAAAGGAATTAAACAAATTTAACCAAATTGATTTATGTAAATAAATCAAAATTAAACACATTTTTTCGTTTTACACATGTCTAGAATGTATCTACGAATCATGGGGCCCCATAGCAAAATTTTAATGGGGTCCCCCAAGTTACTATAGCAGCTGGGAAATGTGACAAAATGTGTCAATGAATTTAAAGTGGTTCTAAGATCAACTCTTAATGCATTCCTTGCATTAGAGTAAAAAATGTCCTGCTACTTGTTCTGGATGTCCCCTCCAAACACTTTCCTGACACCTCTCAGGATCCAGCGCTGTCCGCACTGGCAGCCCTATTCCCCCTCTCTTCCTGGATTCTCAGGTTTCAGTGGCAGCAGCAGAAGCCATTGGCTCCTGCTGTTGTCATTCAAATCCTGTGGGGAGGGGAGGCATGGCCGAGCTGCACTGTGTGTGTCTACAGATGTCCACAACCCGGCTCGGGAGCCTACACCTGCACAAGTACCCCCATAAAAGACAGCTTGGTATGGGGGCACTCTCAGGAAAAAGATGCAGACAGTGCTGGCAGGGACTGCATAAGAAGAGGAAAGTGCCCACAATGTGCAAAATCGCTACACAGAGCAGGTAAGTATAAACCTTTTTTTTATTTGTAGTGGGATTTCATCAATCGCTTTTGATTGATCAAACAAATATCCACAGACAGAGAACTGATCAAAATCCAGATCGATTAAATGATCACTTTTGATTAATTGTTTTAACCACTTGACCTCCGTAAGATTTACCCTCCCAGGCCATTTTTTTTGCGATAAGGCACTGTGTTATTTTAACTGACAATTGAGCAGCCATGCGACGCTGTACCCAATGGGCTATAAACAAAAAAAGACCCACAATTTTGAAGAAAAATAACCTATATTTTTTACTTTCTGTTATAAAACATATCCAATAAAAAAAAAAAAAAATATATATATATATATATATATATATATATATATATATACACTAACTGACACGTTTGACACTTTTTGGGAACCAGTAACACTAATACAGTGATCAGTGCTAAAAAAAATATGCACTGTCACTGTACTAACTACACTGGCTGGGAAGGGGCTAACATCAGGGGCGATCAAAGGGTTAAATGTGTGCCTAGCCAGTGTTTGTGTACTGTGGGGGAGGTGCTTTCACTAGGGGAAGGCATAGATTGGTGTTCCTGCTTTGCAGAGACACAGGATTCATGCCTTCCCTACTGACAGAATGGCGATCTGCCTTGTCTGTTGTTCTCTTTCTGTTCCATGATAAAGATATCCTCCATGAAAGTAAAGCTATCCTCTGTATACAACAAGCTTCCAGTGAATGATTCAATAACCTGCTTATAATTTTATGTAATTGTTAGTGCTACAGCCCATTATTACTCTAGTCTATAGCCTTAAGATAGGCTTCTTTAAACCTTGCATTTTCGGTACTTGTATAACAACAACTGTCTTATCAGTTTTTAGCTTAGAATAAAAAATGCCTCCTGGAAACTGTTAAGGCTCGTTTACACTGGCGGTCGGGGGAGTGGTAAAAATAGGCAAGTGAGTCGTAGTTTTTGCCGCCTCCTGTCTGCTCTCCTTAAAGTGATATTGAAGGCAATTTTCCCAGCCCAGCCCAGATTCTCCACTTCTTAGGTCCCCCGCCGGATCTCCTGCCCCCTGCCTTCTGTCGAGTGCCCCCAGAGCAAGCATCTTGCAATGGGCGTATCCAAGCAGGTGCGCTCCGGAGCCACTGCTCTGCGTATCTATTCAGACATGGAGCCGTGGATAGGCCCCACCCCCTATATCTCCTGATTGGCTCACTGGCTGTGATTGTCTCATCCAATGGGGAGGGAGAGTCCCTGGAGAGACGGTGATCTTGTGCACATCGCTGGATTCAGAGGGAGTATTAGGTTATTAGGGTATTAGGTAAGTATTGGTAGTACAGACCACCTCCACCTATGTTATGGAAAAAAGAGAGGGGTACATGCTTTGTAGTCCTGTCGTCGGGTAACGATGCCGCTACACCAGTACAGGAAGTGAGTGTTGTCACCTTAGAACATGGAGTGTGTTACTGGCAGGATCTGCAGGTGAAAATAAAGGGGGAAAAAAAACAATACAGTCACCATGTAAGGATGCATGTAAAGCTGCGTACACACGAGCGGAATGTCCGACAGAAAAAGTCAGACGGAAGCTTTTTATCGTCTATTCCGATCGAGTGTATGCCTCATCTGACTTTTTTTTTCGAAAATTCTGACGGACCTAGAAATGGAACATGTTTTAAATATTTCCGACGGAACCAATTCCTATCGGGAAAACCGCTCGTCTTTATGCTGTTCCGACGGACCAAAAACGATGCATGCTCTGAAGCAAGTACGAGACGGAAGCTATTGTCTACTGACTATTGAACTTCCTTTTTCTAGTCCCGTTATACGTGTTGTATGTCACCTCATTCTGGATGGTCAGACTTTGGTCAGACTTTGGATTGACCATGTGTAGGCAAGACCGCTTGAATGGAATTCCGTCGGAGAAACCTTCAGAGTTTATTCCGATGGCAAAAACGGTCGTGTGTACGCGGCATAAGGATTAGTATGCTTTGATATATTACATTTTTGTTCTTGGGTTTAATTATGCTTAAAAACTTGGAAAGGAAAAGCTCCTATATCTTCCAGGTTGACTAAATCTAGACGTATATTGATAATATCAGTAACTGGACCAAAGAATTGCTATTTGGTTAAAATACCCCCCAACTGTCCCGGGTTCTGTGTGACCACCTCGAGATATCAACAAAATCCCGGCATGCGGAGAATAAGGAATATATATTATATTTGTCCCGGGTCTCGGTTGTGAGACATCCCCTGTGCTCACCCACTTTACCCCTCAGTAGGTACACCAGCCCTCTGGTAGGGTTTGGTAAAAAATTATTTTTTGGTTAGATTCCATTTCCTTTTGTTTTTGTGTGTGGTTCTTTTTTTTCCCATATATTGTCATATCTGTGGCCTCTGAGTAGCTCAGGGCCCTGAGAGAGAGATCCTCTCTCTTTTTTATTATACCGATGTCCAGCATCCCTGCAGCATATATACCCAGATGCATCTGACATATGTTGGCGGTGTCATTCTGCCAAGGGTTCGTTGATACACATTTGGTGGGAATGCCCCCAAATTCATAATTTTTGGGACAGGGTCATGCAGCTGCACACTACAGTTACAGGAGAGCTAGTCCCCAATACACCACAAATTGCTCTGCTATCCATTCTCCCAGGCTACTATAAAAGTATTAAAAAGCGTTTACTTAGACACTGGTTAACAGCGGCAAGATTGGTTATCCTGCGACTTTGGCGATCAATATAATCGCCATCAGTGAAGGAATGGATAATAGAAATGGATTACACTGAGAGGATGGAGACCCTCCTGGCACACAAATTGGATACATATGAAAAATGCCATCAGGTATGGGCCCCTGGAGGACTTATAGGGAGTCATCAGGAAATTAGAATGATTTATGGGAACTTAAGCAGAATCTAAATAAGACATAATAATCTTTCAAAACATGATCTTTATGTGTTGCCATCATTTTCCTCCTTTTTTTTTGTTTTTGTTTTGTTGTTGTTTTTTTTGTTATGTAAGCTTGTATAATGTATTTGTAAATTTACTGATGGTATGATTATGCCATTAATGTATGCATATTTGTCTATTTGTATAATAAGTTTCTAATAAAATTAAGATTGAGAAAAAAAAATCCCAGCATGCTGTGGATCTGGGCAGGAGTTCTGCAGCCCACTGCCATTGTTCTTTTTTGGACTTGGTGCAGACACACACACACTGGAAGTCCTCAGTTTCCTCTCAAATGTGACATTTGGGTTTCTGGTATGTTTCTTTACCTTAAAGTAGAACTAATGCCAAAATATTTTTTTTCCTTTTGAATAGAGTAAGAAATGGTTATAGCCCCTATACATTTTTCTTTTGCCATTGTGTCCCATTGGGGAGATTTCTCTTGATTCCCTTCCTTATAGCCATAGGAAAAAATCTCTGGTTGCCACCAGGGTTACCAGATCAGGGGGTTTTTCCCTACTATTCCTGTTCTGATGACAACTAAAAATTTGTGATTTCCTTTTATTTGGTGTAATTTGTCACCAGGACAAATAGAGTGCATAGAGTGCATCTCCCTAACGGGGATACAGACAGCAATAAAAAATGGACAAAGGTTCTAATCACTTTCCTGTCTATTCAAAGGGTTGACTTTTGTTCTACTTTGAGGAGGAAAGGGTTGCCTCTGCTCTCTGTTTGTATATTGTTATATACAGCGGGTAAAATAAGTATTAAACATATCACATTTTTCTAGGTAAATATATTTCTAAAGGTGCTATTGACATGACATTTTCACCACATGTCAGTAACAACCCATGCAATCCATACATACAAAGAAACCAAAAAAAAAAGTTCAGAAATGAAGTTATGTGTAATAAAATGGAATGACATGGAAAAAGTACTGAACACATAAAGAAAGAGAGGTGCAAAAAGGCATAGGAAGCCAAGACACCAGATTAAATCGATCAGTAATTAGAAAGCAATCCTGCCCATTGTCAGTGCAAATTTATATCAGCCGGTTCAGAGTCAACTGATGGCCTATAAAAAGGTGTCTTATTAACAGGGTGTCACACAAGAAACATCTCATGATGGGTAAAAGGAAAGAGCTCTCTCAAGACCTTTGCAACCTTATTGTTGCAAAACATACTGATGGCATTGGTTACAGAAGGATTTCTAAACTTCTAAATGTTGTACTGAGCTGTGTAAGGGCCTTTATCCGGAAGTAGAAAGAACATAATTTCACTATAAACCGACCATGACCAGGTGCTCCTCACAAGATTTCTGACAGAGGAGTGAAAATAATTATTAGAAGAATTGTCCAAGAGCCAAGGACCACTTGGTGGAGAGCTTCAGAAAGACCTGGAATTAGCAGGTATAATCCTTTCGAAGAAAACAATAAGTAATGCACATAACCGCCATGGCTTGTATGCACACTCACCAGGCAAGACTCCATTGGTAAAGAAAAAGAAAAAAAGCATGTTGAAAGTTGTTTAAAGGTTACTTCACAACATTTAGACAAGCCTGTGGTCTGGTCAGATGAGACCAAAATTGAACTCTTTGGATGCCATAATACACACCATATTTGGAGGTCAAATGGCACTGCACCTCACCCCAAAAACACCCCGATGCCAACAGAGAAATTTGGAGGTGGGGACATCATGGCGTGGGGCTGTTTTTTAGCATACGGTACTGGCAAACTTCATATCATTGAAGGAAGGATGAATGGAAACATGTACCAAGACATTCTTCATAAAAATCTGCTGCCATCTACCAGGATGATGAAGATAAAATGAGGGTGGATATTTCAGCAAGACAATGATCCCAAACACAAAGCCAAGAAAACTCTCATTTTGTTTCAAAGAAATAAAATAAAGCTGCTAGAATGGCCCAGCCAATCACCTGATTTAAATCCAATAGAAAATCTATGGAAAGAACTAAACATCAGAGTTTATAGAAGAAGCCCATGGAACCTTCAAGATTTGAAGACTGTTTGTGTGGAAGAATGTGCCAAAATCACAACAACTGAGCAATGCAGGCGACTAGTTTCTTCATACAGGAGACGTCTTGAAGCTGTCATTACCAACAAAGGATTTTGTACCAAGTACTAAATACATTTCAGTTAGCGTGTTCAATCATTTTTCCCCGTGTCATTCTATTTTATTACACATAACTTAATTTCTGAACCTATTTGTTTTGGTTTCTTTGTACGTATGGATTGCATGAGTTGTTACTGACGTGGTCAAAATTTCATGTCAACAGCACCTTTAGACCCCATTCACACAGGGACGACTTGTCAGGCGACCTAGTCGCCTGACAAGTCGCCTCCCGTTCTGTGCTATAAGCCGTTCTAAGGGGAGCGACGCAAGTCGCTCCGACTTAGAAAAAGGTTCCTGTACGACTTCGGGGGCAACTTGGGGCGACTTGCATAGACTTCTATACAGAAGTCGTTTTGCAAGTCACCCGGGCAGTCGTTTGCAGGTCGCCTCGCTGAGGCGACCTGCAAGTCGTGTTGCCCCTGTGTGAATGGGGTCTTAGAAATATATTTACATAGAAAAATGGTGATGTGCTCAATACTTATTTTACCTGCTATATGTCACCCATAGTTGGGAAGTCAGATAGTTTAGATCAGGGTTTCTCAACCAGGGTTCCATCGAACCCTAGCGTTTCTCTGGAGGCTGTTAGGGGTCCCTTGAGCAATGAATAATTTCTGCCTCTCAAATAAATTCCCACTGACACCATAGATTTTTATTAGCCATCTGTAAGGGAGAATTCTTTCCAATGACCACAGTGTAAGAAGCATTCTTCCCAAAGATCATTACACTGATGTATCATGAGTTGCAGTAATTTTAGCAGGGGTTTTCTGAGACCAGAACATTATTTCAAGGGTTCCTCTGTGTTGAAAAGGTTGAGAAAGGTTGGCTTAGAGTAAAGCTGGCAATACATGATTAGATTTCCATTCGAACACTACCATAGAAACGTTCATCAGAACATTTTTTTTTGTTATGGAGTCAACTAATTTTGTTTGAAAGCCTTTAAAATTTCATCCAAACCTGCTACAGTATGTGAAAGTATCCCAGATGTATCAAACAGGTTTCACTACAAATGTTCAATAATTCCCAAAGAAACAACACATTCACAGAATTTTGTTAGTTCAAGAAAAAAAATTCTATCCTGCTCCCTCAAATATTCTCGAGGCTACAGTTGATTTGATCCCACCATCAAATAATCCCACAAACCATTACAAAATCTAACAAACATTTCAAATTATACTGGTGTATGGTCAGCTTTAGGGACCACCTTTGACATGCTTGCATTGTATTGTGTATTTCTTCGTCCATGTGTACCTTTCCCTTTATGCTCTCTAGAGTGGCTGCCATTGTTGTTTTGTTATTTAGTTACTACATTCAATGGGAAGCATTGTGGTTACAGTGTCTTCTTTTCTGAGCTTTCAGTAATTAACTTGATGTTCTTACCCAACAGGTGGCTCTCTACATTAATTAAAAGGAATCCAAAGAAAAGCTCAGGTGCCAAGAACACTGACATTGATACACACAGTCTCCAGGAATTAGCCCACTGAACATTTATAATTGGAAGCTCTTCCTGCAGCCTACAGGACGAGAGGGGAGGTGGTTTAAGATGCCCATTGTCTCCAAGATGGACTGTTTCCCCAGGAGTGACTGAGATCTCTTCGTTGTCAATGCACCTCTAGGACTAAACTGTTCAAAGGTTTAAAAGGATTCTGGGGCTTGAGAGTCAAAATGGTCCTATGTTGGAAAGATAGGCAAGAGGAAAGCTCACGTGAGATCAATTTACGGCAGCAAAAAAGGTATTTTGTTAATTCAATTAAAATTCCAGGCTTGTACTAACTAATCTTAAAACTGCTCTCACCTTCTTCTAACACATATACTAACTACCCTGTAGGCCGCTCTGGTCTGGTTACACGATTAGCTCCCCTGTGTTATCCAACGGCGGCTTCAGGGGAGAGGACAGAGCGCTGAAAATGGATAGTAAGCTTATGGTTGATGTCACTGCTCAGGCATTCCAGCCGTTGTCAGAGAGCTCTCTCCACTCCACTGTAACCTATACTGAATGACACGAGGAGATCACATGACCACACCGGAACTGCCTGGGAATAGGTAAGTATATGCATCTTTCTTCAACTAGTATAGGGAGCAGTTTTAAGATTAGTTAGTATATGCCTGGATTCCACTTTGATGTAACATAAGACCCCTTCCACTGCACCATTAGAAAAACTTCTAAGCTATATTGCTTATCCTTCATTCTAGATATGTAAGTTGCTTGGATGTCTTTCTGACCATCAGGTGCATATCTGAATTATCTGCGGCTTGAGGCAACTGTTTTATCTGCCTTCTCCCAAAACAAAAAACAAACAAAAACCAGTACAATCTCTGCTAGATTAGGCAAAAACCACTTCCTCCTGAGTTTGCTAGGGGTTTCTCGATCAATGAACAGTGGCAAATCGATTTCCCAGCTACACTGGCCACCGAGGCTAGGGGCCAATTTTCGGAAAAAGAAGCCTCGGTACTACTGTGCTAACAGTTTTAATCCTAGCATCCATTTCAATACTGTCCAATCTAAAAGGTCTTCTCTAGGGGCAATTTTCCACTGACACCAGAAATGTAAGGGTTTATATCTACACCGACTACTAAGGCAATGTATCAAAAAGAGTATTACAGACTTTAACATAGATTTAAAGCCCATCTCAAAGAAACTTAAAAAAAATTGCTTGTTTAATCTAGCAATTTTTTCTTACCTGATCCTCCACTTTCTCGGTAGATGCCACCCCCCCAGTGGACTGTCCCTCTGTGTCCTCACGTCCAATGCAGGGCTATGCATCAGTCCTGATGATAAGAGGATCTTAGACCCCAAGAGCATTGGAGAAGAAACTGTCTACTGGAGCTTGTAGGTGCAGAGGATCAGGTAAGTAAATCTTCTTTACCAAATGCCCTACTAAACAGAAACCAGAAGTCAAATGTTGCAATGCAGGAGCAGCCCCATTGCAAGGGATAATTTTTAGGTTTCCTGGGGATAGACTTTAAGATCATTTTTTTATTATCGCCATTTAAAATACATGAAAACCAAAATATAGAATGCAGTGCTTCCAAAATATAAGTGCTGTAACCCTTTAATCACATATTCACCCTTTTTAGAGCACTTATTAGCAACCTACTGTATATAGCTATACCATTAGATTGGCCAATAAGCCACATTTTTCTTTTGATTACTTTAAATGATAAATCCTGTATAATAATAATAATTTATGGTTATGGAAATAAAAAATGGCTGTGGCTTAGGAGCTAATGTAATTGCATAGATAGACAGTATATGTTGCTCAGAAGTCCTGGAAGGAGGTTGAAAAAGTGATTAAGGGACTACAGCCATAGGCGTGCACACAGGGTGTGCCTGGGCACACCCCAATCACCCCGTATGGTGATGTTTCCCCCTGCTGCCCGTCCCCTCCCCACAGCACCACCTCCCCACAGCACCACCAGGATGGACAATAAGGGAAGGGGCTGATAAATATGTAATTTACAGGCCCCTTCATTTCCTCAATAAACACAAAGAGTGATTGGTACAGATCACTCCCATGTCCATTCATAAGTGAAGCATAGTAAACTGTGTTTACTTTGCTTCAGTTTGTGAATGAACAGGAAGCCGCCAGCACAGAGCACTTCCTATTTATTCACGGTCCAGTACAACTGAGGCTGCAGAGAAAGGGACTGGGGAATGCCTGCCCTCAATTGCACTCTCTGTTTTAAAAGTGAGACATCAGGGGTCTATTTATACCCCTGATATTTCACCAAAGCCCTCCATTGGGGGCTCCTAAAAAAATGATAAAAAAATAAAATTGTAAAAAATAGAAAAATAAAATAAAAATAAAAAGCTACTAACACCATCCACTACTCTACTGATGCCATCCACTGTCCAATTGACACGTCCACTGCTCTATCGACACTGTCCATGTTTTAATAGATTTTAAAATGTTTGTTTGGTTACATTTATTTATAAGAGAGTGTGTGTGTATATACAGTATCTCACAAAAGTGAGTACACCCTCACATTTTTGTAAATATTTTATTATATCTTTTCATGTGACAACACTGATGAGAAATGACACTTTGCTACAATGTAAAGCAGTGAGTGTACAGCTTGTATAACACTGTAAATTTGCTGTCCCGTCAAAATAACTAAACGCACAGCCATTATTGTCTAAACCACTGGCAACAAAAGTGAGTACACCCCTAAGTGAAAATGTCCAAATTGGGCCCAAAGTGTCAATATTTTGTATGGCTACCATTATTTTTGAGCACTGCCTTAACCCTCTTGGGCACTGAGTTCACCAGAGCTTCACAGGTTGCCACTAGAGTCCTCTTCCACTCCTCCATGACGACATCACAGAGCTGGTGGATGTTAAAAACCTTGCGCTCCTCCGCCTTCCATTTGAGAATGCCCCACAGATGCTCAATAGGGTTTAGGTCTGGAGACATGCTTGGCCAGTCCATCACCTTTACTCTCACCTTCTTTAGCAAGGAAGTGGTTGTCTTGGTGGTGTGCACTCATGCAGCCCCAGACCATGACACTCCCACCACCATGCTTGACTGTAGTAGGAAAGACACACTTGTCTTTGTACTCCTCACCTGGTTGCCACTAAATTTGCTGGACACCATCTGAACCAAATAAGTTTATCTTGGTCTCATCAGACCACATGACATGGTTCCAGTAATCCATGTCCTTAGTTTGCTTGTCTTCAGCAAACTGTTTGCGGGCTTTCTTGTGCATCATCTTTAGAAGAGGCTTCCTTCTGGGACGACAGCCACGCAGACCAATTTGATGCAGTATGCGGCGTATGGTCTGAGCACTGACAGGCTGACCCCCCCACCCCTTCAATCTCTGCAGCAATGCTGGCAGCACTCATATGTCTATTTCCCAAAGACAACCTCAGGATTTGACGCTGAGCATGTGCACTTAACTCCTTTGGTCGACAATGGCGAGGCCTGTTCTGAGTGGAACATGTCCTGTTAAACCGCTGTATGGTCTTGGCCACTGTGCTACAGCTCAGTTTCAGGGTTTTGGCAAGCTTCTTATAGCCTAGGCCAGTGATGGCAAACCTTGGCACCCCAGATGTTTTGGAACGACATTTTCCATGATGCTCATGCACTCTGCAGTGTAGTTGAGCCTCATGGGAAATGTAGTTCCAAAACATCTGGTGTGCCAAGGTTTGCCATCACTGGCCTAGACCATCTTTATGTAGAGCAACAATTCTTTTGTTCAGATCCGCAGAGAATTCTTTGCCATGAGGTGCCATGTTAAACTTCCAGTGACCAGTATGAGAGAGTAATGCCACGTGCACACGATCGGACATTCCAACAACAAAACCGTGGATTTTTTTCCAACGGATGTTGGCTCAAACTTGTCTTGCATACACACGGTCGCACAAATGTTGTCGGAAATTCCGAACATCAAGAACGCGGTGATGTACAAGACGTACGACGAGCCGAGAAAAATTAAGTTCAATAGCCAGTGCGGCTCTTCTGCTTGATTCTGAGCATGCATGGAATTTTGTGCGTCGGAACTGGGTACACACGCTCGGAATTTCCGACAACAAGCTTTGTTGACGGAAAATTTGAGAACCAGCTCTCAAATTTGTCGGAAATTCCGACAGCAAATGTCCGATGGAGCCTACACACGGTCGGAATTTCCGACAACAGGCTCACATTGAACATTTGCTGTCGGAAATTCCGACCGTGTGTACGCGGCATAAGAGCGATAATACCAAATTTAACGCACCTGCTCCCCATTCACACCTGAGACTTTGTAACACTAACGAGTCACATGACACCGGGGAGGGTAAATGACTTATTGGGCCCAATGTGGACATTTTTACTTAGGGGTGTACTCACTTTTGTTGCCAGCAGTTTAGACATTAATGGCTGTGTGTTGAGTTATTTTGAGGGGACAACAAATTTACACTGTTATACAAGCTGTACACTCACTACTGTACATTGTAGCAAAGTGTCATTTCTTCAGTGTTGTCACATGAAATAATATAATAAAAAATTTAGAAAAATTGTGAGATACTGTGTATATATATATATATATATATATATATATACACACACACACACATACACACACACGTGCATGTGTCTTTGAGTTCTGGGGTGCACACCCTAATACAACAGGCTGCGCACACCCATGACTACAGAAATGATGTTACATGGGGTTACACTGATCACGAAGGAAACAGGAAATGTTCTACTGGCCACCAATGCTAGGAGGAAATTTTACAATGACCACCAATGTAAGGGGTCAGTTCCATATTGACCACATTTTTTTCTGTTATTTATATTCATTTCCAAGTTTTTACTGAATATATTTTGTTGTACAGAGCAGAGATTTGCCCGGGGTGTTAAATACTTCATTATAGTATTAACTATGTCATGTACCTGCTATACCAATAACCCTCTAATGACCACACAACACTGAAATGGAGTAAATTAGCCATAGCAGCCGTTTTATTAACCAAATATAAATCTCAAATTACCATAATAATTAACATAATAATCTTTTCAAGCATAACATCCAGTTTATTCACTAAAATGGAGCACAAGGTCCCAATAGGCATAAACCAGAACTGCACTTGTTAGTACTTCTCAGGCCTCCAGTTGCGAAAACCACAGACTTGGAGACAACTAGCTGGTACCCATATACCAACTGGGAGCCGTACCTCAGACGGGTCCCTACACCATACCTTTTTGATGTGCCCATAGGACCTAAATGGACCCTGCACCCCGACAAGTGTCACAAAAACAACCACTTTTGTCGCTCAAGACCCCCCAATACTAACCCACAACGACCACCAAGATTGTAGGGCGGGCGGGTGGGAAGCGGTTTGCCCCTCTCTCTCTCTCCCTCATGGTGACTGCCCCTCCCCTTCCTCTCCACTCGCTTCCCACTCCCAGCTCCACCCCCATTCCCCCTGCGACCTGCATGTACTGCTTCCTGTCTCTTCCCCCTAATATATTTACACTTCTAGCACACTAGAAGGTGCCACCTTGTAATATTTTATTCCCCAAGACCTGAAAATTATTATAAGGGTTCCTCCAAGGTAAAAAAAAGTTGAGACTAAAATGTTATAACCCAATAGAAATATTCTCTGCTACTATGTACATTTCATTCAACTTTTCACTATACTTTTCACTATACTTCTCAGCGACTATAGGTATCCTGTGCTCACAAATAACACAAACTGTTCTCGCAGGATTCAGGAGCTGCCCCTCCTTAAGTATGCACAGATGAATCGCACAAGGGCTCTAAAGAAGCTGCTGGCTTTGGAGACCATTAACCCACTAATAAGAGGTAAGTACTTAATTCTGGTTATTTAGTACGACCACAAAATTGGCATGGCAATCTACAAAGAGTGACAATCCATAGCTACCTGTATGTGTTATCCACTTAGTGTGATCACATCAGGGAGAAGGGATTTCTAAGGCCCTGTTTACGCTAGCCCATTCTCTGAAAAGCAATCCGCAGAGTGAAACTTAGCAGCTAATTTCAGCCATTCAGGTGGTGACGCTGTAGCCTCCTAAATGCCTTTTTTTTGCAATTTTTATGGGACTAATGCGCTGCAACTTCAAGTCAGACATTAAGTTCATGGTTGCAGCGGGGTCCCATTGACTTGAATAGTCGCGTTTGAGAGGTCATCTGCCAGTTTGACATGCTGTGTTAAATTTGCAGCGGCCACAATACAAAGCATCATGGATGCCGCATATAAACAGCTCCCTCTAGGATGGTACAGCCATGGCTCAACCCCCTGTTTGTACGTTCTCCACCTCAGCCACCCATGTGAAAGAGGCCCAAAAGAGAAGTAAGGGCTTTTATTTCTGAATCTGTATTCAGCATCAAACTGATGCTGCATCTGTCCCCCGTCAGCTCTAAAACTGAGAACCGAGCGATCAAACACCGTTGGTTGCTCGGTTCTCAGAGTTTTCTGAGCAGAGAACTGGTGACTGCCTGCTCTGCCCCCCCCCCCCCCCACTCCCTGGTGCGCTGTGCTGTGGAGGGGACGAAAGCGGCTGGCTCAGGCTCCTGAGCCAGGTTCTGGTCCTGGCATGTGGGGGGATCCTGACTTCATTGTCACGATTTGCCTGAGCCTGGACCAGCTTTGTGATGTCAGCCGACAGCAGGCCTCAGCCCGCTGTCTGCTGAAAATGGGTCACAGGAGTGCACAACGAACTGCACTCCTGTGATCCACAGGAGAAGTATAGCCAAATGAGCTTAGACTGTACTTCTTTTTAAAGCGGAGTTCCGCCTGCAAAAAAAGAATGTAAAAGCCAGCAGCTGCTGACTTTTAAAATAAGGACACTTACCTGTCCAGGGTGCTCGCGATATCCTTACCCGAAGCCAACCCATCTCTCAGCTCCGGGGGGAGGTGCCGGCATCTTAAGTAAGGGTATCGGGAAGTGAAGCCTTGCGGCTTCACAGTCTGTTTCCCTACTCTGCATGCGTGAGTCGCACTGTGCGTTTTGACTGGTCCCTGCTGTCTTCTGGGACCTGTGTGTCTCCCAGAATACAATGGGGGAGGGACAGAGGAGGGGCCGAACATGGCGTAGATCGCCGCGGATTCTGCGGCAATCTTTCGCCGGAAGTAGGAGCAAATACCTGTATTAGACAGGTATCTGCTCCCCCTGAAAGGTGCCAAATGTAACACCAGAGGGGGGAGGAACCGGATAAGCGGAAGTTACATTTTTGGGTGAAACTCAGCTTTAAAGTGGAAAGCCACCCTGAAAAAAAAAATTCCACCAAAAATCCTAAAAAAATAAAAAAAAAACATTTGGAGAATAAAAATGTTTTTATACTTACCTAAACCCTTGTTGCTAGGCAGTCTTCCTAATCTGCCTCTTCCTATTCCGCGGCGTGTTCTGCTCCTCGGTGAGCGGCCCCGTTGTCTTCTGGGAACTGTGTGTGTTCCCAGAACACCACGGGACCATTTACAGATCGCTGCACCGCTTGCACGAGCGCAGTAGGAAACTGGCAGTGAAGCCGCAAGGCTCCACTGCCTGTTTCCCCTACCTAGGATGGCGGTTCTGGGACCCGAGAGCCGAGGGAGGGGTCGGCCTCAGGCGGCCGACATCACGGGCACCCAGGACAGATAAGTCTACTTATTTAAAGTCAGCAGCTACAGTGTTTGTAGCTGCTAACTTTAAATTTTTTTTTTAGCTGACCGGAATCCCACTTTAAGTGTGTGCTATGGGTTGCAGTACCATCTATGTTGCTCTTTGTACAGTCTTTGGCCTATGCATATTTTAATTAAAGGGATACATATTAAATTAAAAATGTGGACTATTGCAAGACCTTGCAAATTGGGGTTAATTTACTAAAGGCAAAAAGACTGTGCACTTTGCAAGTGCAGTTGCTCCAGAGCTTCGTAAATGAGCAGAAGCACTGCTGACTTCCATCATCCAATCATGTGCAAGCAAAAATTCAGTTTTTTTTTTCCTTGCACATGATTGGGTACTCTTTGCAAAGTGTACCTCATATACTAAGCCCTGGAGTAGCTACACCTGCACTTTGCAAAGTGCACAGTCTATTTGCCTGTAGTAAACCCTATTGGGGGTTATTTACAAAAGGTAAATCCACTTGGCACTACAAGTGCACTGCAAGTGCACTTGGAAGCGCAGTCACTTTAAATCTGAGGGGTAGATCTGAAATGAGGGGAAGCTCTGCTGATTTTATCATGCAAGCTAAGGTGCTGTTTTTTATTTTCCTTGCATGTCCCCCTCGGATCTACAGCGGCTGCACTTCCAAGTGCACTTGTAATGCAAAGTGGATTTGCCTTTAGTAAATAACCCCCATTGCGTCTTTAGTAATCAACCCTATTGTGTTTACCAATGCATTGCTCTGCAGGCTTCATTGCAAGAAATAGTAAATGCATATTGATCATTTGATCAATATTGCTACATTTACTATTTTTTTTCAAAAGGTGGGCTAAGCATTTAGGCAAACTGTATACAAGTCATGATGCCAAATATGCACAATAGATTTTGGACTGACATAAACTTTAAAATAAGAAAGATAATACACACCAAAAAAAAAGGTATGCTTTAATGACTTTACACTGTTTTTTTTTCCATCCAAGGATATGCTGGGTCAGTTCAGGTCCCACATACAGTATAGAATTTTAAACCAAAACGAGACAGAAAAAAATGCAATGTTTCTTGATGATTATAAAATTGGTCTGTTGCATTTATGTCAATAAGATGGGAGGGTGTACAGATTTTACTAAAGGAAAATCCACTTTGCACTACAAGTGCACTTGGAAGTGCAGTCGCTGTAGATCCGAGGGGAACATGCAAGGAGAATAAAAAAAACAGCATTTTTGCTTGTACATGATTCATTTCAGATCTTCCCCTCAGATTTACAGTGACTGCACTTCCAAGTGTACTTTCAAGTGTATTTTCAGTGCTCTTGTAGTGCAGAGTGGATTTGCCTTCAGTAAATCAACCCCTATGACACATTGGAGAGGATTTATGAAAACTGGAGCAGGCTGAATCTGGAGCAGGTGTGCAATACAACCAATCAGCTTCTATCTCTTAGCTTTGAAAATAAAAGATTATTGGTTGCCATACACAGCTTCTCAAGATTTTTCCTGCTCCAGACTAGGATAAATTCCCCTCACTGTCTAACAATGATGGACTTTCTACTAGGTGCCGTTGGAGAGACTGCGCTACATCTCGCTGTGCTCCACAATAATCTGGAGTCTGTGAAGATTCTGCTAGAACATTCGCGAGAGCTCGTCAACCAGCCCATGACCTCTGACCTTTACAAAGGTAATTAAAGAAACCATTACAGGTATATATATACATATAAGTCAAAATTAAAAACCTTAAGCTGAACACTTAAAGCATTGCCTACTGGCTCTGTAGCTATGTTTTTATCCAGTTGCTGTACTGTATGGGCCGATTATGCTGCCTTTAGCCTGTGGTTTGGTGATCCTGGAACACGCCTGTTGGGGATAATGGATCATCATCCTTGTTGTCTCTTATGCACAGCCTGATGTTAAAAAGATGAAGTGTGTGTTTATTATGCAAGGGACTATGCAGAATTCAAATTGTGAGCCCATTGTGGTTTTACAAAGAATTTATTTCTTTATTACGGTAAGAAAAAATGAAAACTGTATTTTTTAAAATCAATTCAATGTGCGATTATGCCCATTATTATTAACTAGTCTGCTATTTAGGAAGTAGAGGTAGCTTTACTCCTTACCTAATGTTACCTTTACTCCTTACCTACTGTTGTAAAAAAGCCTAATGTTTAAAAGATAACTCCATTTTTTTTATATACATAGCTAGGGATGAGCTTCGAGTTCGAGTCGAACTCATGTTCAACTCGAACATTGGCTGTTCGCAAGTTCGCCGAACACCGAACAATTTGGGGTGTTCGCGGCAAATTCGAATGCCGCGGAACACCCTTTAAAAGTCTATGGGAGAAATCAAAAGTGCTAATTTTAAGGGCTTATATGCAAGTTATTGTCATAAAAAGTGTTTGGGGACCCGGGTCCTGCCCCAGGGGACATGTATCAATGCAAAAAAAAGTTTTAAAAACGGACGTTTTTTCAGGAGCAGTGATTTTAATAATGCTTAAAGTCAAACAATAAAAGTGTAATATCCCTTTAAATTTCGTACCTGGGGGGTGTCTATAGTATGCCTGTAAAGGGGCGCATGTTTCCCGTGTTTAGAACAGTCTGACAGCAAAATGACATTTCGAAGGAGAAAACTCATTTAAAACTACCGCGGCTATTAATGAATTGCCGGTCCGACAATACACATAAAAGTTCATTGATAAAAACGGCATGGGAATTCCCCACAGGGAAACCCCGAACCAAAATTTAAAAAAAAAAAATGACGTGGGGGGGGTCCCCCTAAATTCCATACCAGGCCCTTCAGGTCTGGTATGGATATTAAGGGGAACCCCGGCCAAAATTTAAAAAAAAAATGACGTGGGGTTCCCCCTAAAATCCATACCTGGCAGGCCGCAGGAAAAGAGGGGGGGACGAGAGTGCGGCCCCCCCCCTCCTGAACCGTACCAGGCCACATGCCCTCAACATTGGGAGGGTGCTTTGGGGTAGCCCCCCAAAACACCTTGTCCCCATGTTGATGAGGACAAGGGCCTCATCCCCACAACCGTGGCCGGTGGTTGTGGGGGTCTGCGGGCGGGGGGCTTATCGGAATCTGGAAGCCCCCTTTAACAAGGGGACCCCCAGATCCCGGCCCCCCCCTGTGTGAAATGGTAAGGGGGTACTTACCCCTACCATTTCACTAAAAAAGTGTCAAAATAGTTAAAAATGACAAGAGACAGTTTTTGACAATTCCTTTATTTAAATGCTTCTTCTATCTTCCTTCATCTTCTGGTTCTTCTGGCTCTTCTGGTTCTTCCTCCGGCGTTCTCGTCCAGCATCTCCTCCGCGGCGTCTTCTATCTTCTTCTCCTCGGGCCGCTCCGCACCCATGGCATGAGGGGAGGCTCCCGCTCTTCTCTTCATCTTCTTCTCTTCTTCATCTTCATCTTCTTCTTCTTCTTCTTCTTCTTCTTCCTTCTTCTCTTCTTCCTGTCTTCTCCGGGCCGCTCCGCAGCCATGCTGGCATGGTGGGAGGCTCCCGCTGTGTGACGGCGTCTCTTCGTCTGACGGTTCTTAAATAACGGGGGGCGGGGCCACCCGGTGACCCCGCCCCCCTCTGACGCACGGTGACATGACGGGACTTCCCTGTGGCATTCCCCGTGACGTCACAGGGAAGTCCCGTCAATTCACCGTGCGTCAGAGGGGGGCGGGGCCATCCCCGCCCCCTTCATCTTCAGAGATGAAGAAGAGAAGAAGAAGAAGAAGAAGAAGATGAAGAAGAAGAAGATGAAGATGAAGAAGAAGATGAAGAGAAGAGCGGGAGCCTCCCCCCTCATGCCATGGGTGCGGAGCGGCCCGAGGAGAAGAAGATAGAAGACGCCGCGGAGAAGATGCTGGACGAGAACGCCGGAGGAAGAACCAGAAGAGCCAGAAGAACCAGAAGAAGAAGAAGATGAAGGAAGAAAGAAGAAGCATTTAAATAAAGGAATTGTCAAAAACTGTCTCTTGTCATTTTTAACATTTTTGACAGTTTTTTAGTGAAATGGTAGGGGTAAGTACCCCCTTACCATTTCACACAGGGGGGGGGGGCCGGGATCTGGGGGTCCCCTTGTTAAAGGGGGCTTCCAGATTCCGATAAGCCCCCCGCCCGCAGACCCCCACAACCACCGGCCACGGTTGTGAGGATGAGGCCCTTGTCCTCATCAACATGGGGACAAGGTGTTTTGGGGGGCTACCCCAAAGCACCCTCCCAATGTTGAGGGCATGTGGCCTGGTACGGTTCAGGAGGGGGGGGGGGCCGCACTCTCGTCCCCCCCTCTTTTCCTGCGGCCTGCCAGGTTGCGTGCTCGGATAAGGGTCTGGTATGGATTTTTAGGGGGACCCCACGCCGTTTTTTTTTTTTTTTTTTTGGCGCGGGGTTCCCCTTAAAATCCATACCAGACCTGAAGGGTCTGGTATGGAATTTAGGGGGAACCCCACGTCAATTTTTTTTTTAAATTTTGGCTGGGGTTCCCCTTAATATCCATACCAGACCTGAAGGGCCTGGTATGGAATTTAGGGGGACCCCCACATCATTTTTTTTTTTTTATTTTGGTTCGGGGTTCCCCTGTGGGGAATTCCCATGCCGTTTTTATCAATGAACTTCTATGTGTATTGTCGGCAATGCAATAGCCGCGGGTAGTTTTAAATGAGTTTTTTCCTTCCAAATGTCATTTTGCTGTCAGACTGTTCTAAACACAGGAAACATGCGCCCCTTTACAGGCATACTATAGACACCCCCCAGGTACGAAATTTAAAGGGATATTACACTTTTATTGTTTGACTTTAAGCATTAATAAAATCACTGCTCCTGAAAAAACGTCCGTTTTTAAAACTTTTTTTTGCATTGATCCATGTCCCCTGGGGCAGGACCCGGGTCCCCAAACACTTTTTATGACAATAACTTGCATATAAGCCTTTAAAATTAGCACTTTTGATTTCTCCCATAGACTTTTAAAGGGTGTTCCGCGGCATTCGAATTTGCCGCGAACACCCCAAATTGTTCGCTGTTCGGCGAACTTGCGAACAGCCAATGTTCGAGTAGAACATGAGTTCGACTCGAACTCGAAGCTCATCCCTACTAGAGATGTAAAATTTGTGGAAATTTTGAAGCCATGTGAAATGAACTTTTTTTTTCCCCAGTTTTTTTTTTCTGGAAAAAAACCTACACTTTTAGATAATTTTTGTAAAAATTTAGCATGGAGTAGATGTACAAATTGAAAGTCATTTTGTTACACTGGGAAGGTGAAATGCAGTGTATAATAAGTTATTGTGTTTGAAATAAAAGAACAGCTTATTCAGTAAATAAACTAAACTTGCTTTTTAAAATGTTATTTTTTATTACAAATAGAATTACAAGGATTGTATACATGAAGAAAATTTCACCTATACATGAGAACAAGTAACCACCCCCCTTTCTCTTATAATAATGTAAAAGCTTCCTGCCAATATACATTTTCAGTTATTGACAATGCTGATCCAGAAGCATATATTGCTCTATGAATAGCTTGATGAATGTTCTCCTGATTTTCAGGTGTCATTGGATCTACAGTGCCTTGAAAAAGTATTCACACCCCTTGAAATTTTCTATATTTTGTCATGTTGCAACCAAAAACGTAAATGTATTTTATTTGGATTTTATGTGATAGACCAACACAAAGTGGAACATAATTGTGAAGTGGAAGGAAAATGATAAATGGTTTTCAAAATGTTTTACAAATAAATATGTGAAAAGTGTGGCGTGCATTTGTATTCAGCCCCCTTTACTTGGATACAACTAACTAAAATCTAGTGGAACTAATTGCCTTCAGAAGTCACCTAATTAGTAAATAGAGTCCATCTATATGTTATTTATTCTCAGTATAAATACAGCTATTATGTGAAGCCCTCAGAGGTTTGTTAGAGAACCTTAGTGAACAAACAGCATCATGAAGGCCAAGGAACACACCAGACAGGTCAGGGATAAAGTTGTGGAGAAGTTTAAAGCAGGGTTACGTTATAAAAAAAATATCCCAAGCTTTTGACATCTCATGGAGCACTGTTCAATCCATCATCCGAAAATGGAAAGTATGGCACAACTGCAAACCTACCAAACATGGCCTTCCACCTAAACTGACAGTCCTGGCAAGGAGAGTATGATCAGAGAAGCAGCGAAGAGGCCCATGGTAACTTGGGTAGCTCAGGTGGGAGAATCTGTCCCTGTCAGAAACCATGAATCAGACTGAAACAGAAGTACAGTTAAATCACACTTGTTTAATAATAATAAAAAAGGTAAACAGAGTAAATGTATTCAAAACATAGCCAGAGTTCAGAAACCAGAACGGATAGTCAGACAAGCCAAAACGTCAGGGAGCCAGAGATGAGCGTAGTAGAACAGCAAGCAGGATCTGGAGCCAGAAGGAATGTCAGCCAAGCAAGTCTTTAACAGGAACACAGGAGAGCGTCTCTAGAGATGTGACCAGGGCAAAGGCAGAGATCATCTGGACTGGATGGCTTAAGTAGGCAGGACTGACGAGCAGGATATCATTAACAGTCACTGTGGAGAGATAGGAGCTTGCAATAAGCCAACAGCTGAGCGGTCAGCTTTGAGAAGGAAGGGCTGAGCCCAGCCCTGACAGACCCCAGGACAACTATTAGTCGTGCACTCCACAAATCTGGCCTTTATGGAAGAGTGGCAAGAAGAAAGCCATTTTTGAAAGAAAGCCATAAGAAGACCTGTTTGCAGTTTGTGAGAAGCCATGTGGGAGACACAGCAAACATGTGGAAGAAGGTGCTCTGGTCAGATGAGACCAAAATTGAACTTTTAGGCATAAAACAAAACAAGTTCCTCCACCCCAAACTCATCATCCGTGTCTTTTATAGATCTTACTTTGTACACTGGTCCAAATCATTTGGTGGAGGGGGGATTATGGTGTGGGGTTGTTTTTCAGGGGTTGGACTTGGCCCCTTCATTCCAATGAAGGGAACTATTAAGGTGTCAGCATACCAAGACATTTTGGACAATTTCATGTTCCCAACTTTGCGGGAACAGTTTGGGGACGGCCCCTTCCTGTTCCAACATGACTGCGCACCAGTGCACAAACAAGATCCATAAAGACATGGATGAGTGAGTTTGAGGTGGGGGAACTTGTCTGGCCTGCACAGAGTCCTGACTTCAACCCGATAGAACACCTTTGGGAGGATTTAGAGTGGAGACTGTGAGTCAGGCCTTCTCATCTACATCAATGCCTGACCTTCCAAATACACTTCTGGAAGAATGGTCAAATACTCCCATAGACACACTCCTAAACCTTGTGGACAGCCTTCCCGGAAGAGTTGAAGCTGTAAAAGCTGCAAAGGGTGGGCCAACTCAATATTGAACCCTACGGACTAAGACTGGGTTACTATTAAAGTTCATGTGTGTGTAAAGGCAGGTGTTCCAATACTTTTGGTAATATAGTGTATTTTTGGGAGGCCGCGGTTTGTAAGACTTCCTTACTTGAAGATGCTGCTGGTGAAGAAACACTTTGTGACAATCCAGAAGCAGCAGAAAAAGTGTTTCTGGAATGAGAACTCTGAAGGGAAAAGCTCCTTGCACTTTCATTTTGGTTCTCATCATTTAATTCCATAAACGACTTTTAATGTCTTTAGGACACCTCTGGCTTCCCAGGATGGGTTTTGTCATCCTTGTAGCATTTGGAAAATATTAAATATTTGCAAATTGCAGCTTTGCTCTCAGCAGAAATTGCAGTGTGGAAATATTTCCAAAATCTAGATATTGGTAACACTATTTTACTGAGAGGAGAAAAAGAAAAAAACTATTTACTGAGCAGACTATAGGGAATCATTATGCTGTGATGGAGAACATTAATAGGAATCATTTAAAGGTTAAATAGGATAAACTAATTTGACAGACAAATTTACCCTCTTACCTGTCGATTAAAGAGGAGCTCGTCTTCTGTGTAAAAATTAAAAGCCAGCAGCTACAAAAACTGTAGCTGCTGACTTTTAATAAACAGCCACTCACCTGTCCCATGCAGGGGCATAACTAGAAATAGCAGGGCCCCATAGCAAAATGTTGTATGGGGCCCCCCTGCAAACAGCCCCCCCCCACAGCTGCCCTAGTGTCAATTCAGCGTGACCTGTGCCACATACAGCGTGACCTGTGCCCAATGCATCGTGACCTGTGCCCAATACAGCATGACCTGTGTCCAATACAGCGTGACCTGTGCCCCATACAGTGTGACCTGTGCCCAATACAGCCCCACCTATGCAGAGGAAGAGGCAAGCCACCCGGATCAGCAGAGAGCGGGATTGCCCACTGTAATAGCTTTCATTTGAATTTCCTGTCTTCCCGGGGCTCATCGTCACATAGCCCCACCTCTTGGCCCGACGCCTTTGATGACGTCACATGTCCCGCATTGGATCGGCGTTCTGTCTATCAAAGGCACCGCGCCAAAAGGTGGAGCTATGTGACATGAGCCCCGGGAACACTGGAAGTTCTAATGAAAGGTCTTACATGGGGCAATTCAGCTCTCTGCTGATACGGACAGCTCGCCTCTTCCTTTCCTCTCTCTTCCCCTGGCTGGGAGACTGTGCCGGCGGTACTCTTATCCTCACTGGGCCCCACTCGGCTGCGGGCCCCATAGCGCCCGCATGGGTCGCTATGGTGGTAGTTACGCCCCTAGTCCCATGATCCAAGGATGGGCTCATCCCAGCTGTTCTCTCCTCCTGCCTTCTGTCCCCGACACCGGCATGTTAACTGTGGGCACCTGCTTGTGACAGCTTGTGACTTCACTGCACCTTGTGAATGGTCCTGTAGTCTTCTGGGACCTGAGGGAGGGGGGAGCACAGCTCCTGCTTCTGATCACCTAGGCGATCAGAACTAAGGTGGGAGCCATGTATCTGTCAAAATGAGGGAACTCGCTCACCCCCACTGCCAAAAAGCGGTAGAAGTGAGGGAGGAGGCCTTAAAGCAGAACTTCCTCTTTTAGGTGGAAAGGAACCATTTTTTCCCACTTTTTCAATTTTTTTCCAGGTCTTCCCATCTTTAAATACTCCCCAAGGGTTAAATACTTCTAGAGGGATGCAGACCCTACAGCTTTCTTAATCGAGAGTGCACCAGGTGGTTATAATAAACCAGACCTTCCCATTTTGAATCAGATTTGCAAGAACAATACATTAAGAATCTGCTACAAAGTTTGTTGCAAACCCTGTAATGTACTGTACTATATATTGATCAACCTTTTTTTCCATCATAACCTGTTCCCACCTGCACTGGCATTAACGAGCTATTATGTCCAGGGGGGCAGGAAGGTCTGCCTAATCATGTGACCACTGTAATTGACTGTTTGACTGTTTTAGGCTCCAGTGGGGGTTCCAAGGGCAGGCAACTTTAAAATGTAGACTACTGCATAGGAGCTTTCCCCCCTCAAAGGAACACCATACATCTTTCACCTTAGTGGGGTTAGCCAGGAAGTTGAAGTACTCTAAAGACATAAAACCCAGAAGTGGGTACCCATCCAGCTATGTCTGATTAAACCATGAAGTAATGGGTTATGATGCCTGTTGCACGAGTAAAGAACACTTCCCAAAAGAAGCAGACTAAGGTTCCTCATTCCAGTGGGCTATACCTGGGGAACCAGAAGTAAGTATGGACACTGGCTTAGGCAGAGAACTGGTGGTGGTGGGGAGAAGGAGTGACCGGTCTCATTTCTAAACCATGCCTCCGGTGAGGGGAGGCTCTGCCTCACCTGCCTCCCCTGACTGCAGGTCCCTGTCGCAGACAGTAGGGAGGACACTAGGGTGGCCCATCAACTTTTTACTAATAGGGCCCCGTCTCTGTACCTAACATATTTCTGGAACAGTGAGGGAAAATGTTTGCAATGGGGACACAGACAGCAAAATGAAGCTACTTTTAAACCAACCCCAGTCTCGCCAGTGTTGGCTGAAGATTTACATTAAGTTTCCCTGCAAGGCAATCCACCAAATACTCACTGGCAGGTCTGAAGAATGATATCAATCCTTTTGTGTTCATAGCTTTCCCCTTTCTTGTGTCTTGGCAGGTCAGACAGCGCTGCACATTGCTGTAATGCATCAGAATCTAGCAATTGTGCAAGAACTGATACATAATGGTGCCAACGTGTCCATGCCACGGGCAATCGGAATGTACTTCCAGCTCAAACCCAACTCCTTCTATTATGGTGAGTCAGGGTCTGCTTTCCTGTTTTCTGCCCCAAATTGATATTTTATTTACGGATGGACAGTGATCCTAAAAACTATGTAAACCCTAACAGTGAACTTATTTTATTTGCTCCCTTTTGGTCTATTAAATAAACCATTGAAAGTGATTTGTTATAAATGTATTCCTGTAGCAGCTTCTAAAAATACTGTGTGCATACTAGTAATAAAAGCCTTACTTTATAAGCTCATCCTTCTGACTCCACCCTATGGAAAAGAATAGGATGACTGATGGAGAAAACAATTCATAGGTCAGTCCACAAAAAAATGTATACTTCTGTTTTAGTAGATGCTAAAGAGATTAATGATCTGACGGTCTCTAACATCTTTAGGAGACTCTGTTGGGAAGAATTTTGAGCTAAGTTCCTACATTTTATATAACTGCTTGCCATCATGCAGGTTTCCCACCATCCCGACTTTCCGGGTCTGTATACCTGCTGTAGCCATTATGAAGGACCCCCACCATCCCTATGCTGAGTTTCTGGGTCTGCACACTTGCTGTGCCCATTATGAGGGGTTCCCTCCATCCCTAATGGATTTTTTTTTATTATTTTATACTTTCTAGCATATATATATATATATATATATATATATATATATATATATATATATATATATATATATATATATATATATATATATATATATATATATATATATATATATATATCATAAATAATGTGACATGAGGAATTGGGACACATAAAAGGTGAATGGGAGCCTCTGAAATTCCCAGGCTAACAAGAACCTGATTGAAGAATTTTGGCAGGGAAGTCTCCCTGTCTGCATATCCCAGAAAAAAGAAGTCAGGATCTAACTTAGCCCACAAATTGGTATAATATAAAATAATACTTTGGTTGGACTGAGTCCGACCATTTAATTCTTCCATAACACAGTTTTGCCATTGCTATCTTGCATTTAAAATTGACAATCTAAAGGCATTTTTTCAGGCCTTTGCTAACGTCTATAATCTTGTTTCTGATGATACCTTGGGTGGCAGGTTGTCACTAGGACAGGAAACATCCACTTTGGGGACACAGAGAACATTACAAATGTAAGAACAGATAGTTGCGAAGTGCTGGACTACATTTTCACTTTTTTTTAAAAAGGTGGACAAAGTCTTCACTTGAGTCTGATTTATTGGGCTTGGCAGCTCGCCACAAAGCAGGGACTCGTTAGGAGTGGGGGTTCAACTGAACTGAGCAATCCAAGTATCAATAAAAGTGACAAGTAAAAATCATGAGTCCAAAATCTTTAATCGTTTGGTTGGTGACAGCAAAAAAACAAAAGGACAGCCAACATGTTTGGGGGGGGGTCACAAAATGCCCCTGCATCAGGACTGGGCCAAACTGCAGAATATTATGTAGACTTAAAAGTGCTCCTGTGCAGATCAGAGCCCCTTGCCATTTTGGTGTAAACATGGCTACTAATTGTTCTCCTTAATATCCCCTGACTGCCAACCAATCTGCACAGGAGCACTTTCAGGTCCATAAAATATTGTGCTGCTCCACTCAACCCTTATGAAGAGATTTTGAGACCTCTGAAATATATGGGATGTCGTTTGCTTTTCTTGCTGTCACCAGTAGAACAATTCCTGAGATTTTAATTTGGTATTATTCTTGACGGACTTCCTTTAAATAAGAATTCCAGGTATGAACATCTTTACATAGTTACATTGGTCCTTCATAGGCCAATGTAACTATGCATTAACCATACCGGGCCGATCCCCCTGGAATCATGAAATCCCTGTATAGTAGGTACAGCTACATCGATCTCCACGAGCTTACAGGTTCCATGCAGAGCTGTTGACCTAAAATCAGTATAACATAACCAGTGTAATGCAACCAATATAAAACACAATCTATATATTAAAAAAAAAGTCCCAATTTTGTGTGAAAATTCCACCGTTGTGCGACTCTAGATAATAGTTCTAAAAATAATAATTTAAAAGTTCATATAATCCAGTGACTTCAGTGACCACCACCTCTAGCTGGAATGCCTACTCACCTCCAAATAATGACCCCACTACAGAGTCCCAATCGCCTGTTATTATATCTCTCAGGATGCCATGGGGTGCTCCTCCTCAGGGCGTTCCTGGACCATGCTGACCCCCTCTTTGGATCTCAATTAATCGTGTGTGGTCATAAAATAACAAGGGGAAACCATAGTGCTCTCTGCTATGAATATTTATTAAAAACTACTCACAGGGATTAAAAATACTCACATAGATATGTGAAAAACATGCATACCATCAACTCTCCACTTTGACAAAACGAAACAAACAAAAAAACATCCTGAATAACGGCACCTCACACCTGTACACGCTACACTCTCTGTTGTGGTCAACGTGAATCCTTTTGGATCTATGAGACTAAGGTTCTGGCCCCTTTTGGTATCAATACACTATTTGATTTAAATTGTTTCATCAGGACTAAATAAAGAATACCTGGTTAGAACATATTAGATAATAGTACTGTTTGAGTTTGCAGTGGTCCTCAGATAGAAGTAATATGGTGGTAGTCAATTTAGGTTTTCTTTCTTTTTTTATTATGTGTTATTTTATATGAATATTTTACATATTGTACATTATATATTGATTCAGATTGTATGTATTTTATGATGTACTCCTGGGGGTGTGGACACTCTGGATACTGGGCTCAGTGGAGAGTGGGTTTACACCAGCAGGAAATATTGTCCCTGCGGGTCTAGGGTGTCCTTTAGCCCAATATGGAGAGAACAGCGATAGGTATCTTGTAGTGCCACGATCGGCATGTTTTTATTTATTTTATTAGTGTACTAGGATCAGGGGATTCAGTAAAGGTGGAAGTAAACATAGCTGTGTCTTAGAGCCAGGTCCAGAATGCCATTTCCAGTGATGTCACTTCCGGCTCCTTCCTAGTCCCGGGTGATAGGTCCATCCAGCGATAAGTCACTTCCGGTCTATGGGAGTAGGGCTGAAATGCCCATAGTTTAGATCCAGAGGAGGGAGAAAGAGCAAATGAGGCATGGTGACACAGACTCTAGAGTCACCACACTTTTAGGAAGATTGCTGATCAGAATGACACCTATATAACCCTTTAATTGCTGGCGGCTGCCCACCTGCTGAAGAAGCTCAACAGAGAGCGTAACGTGTACAGGTGTGAGGTGCCTTTATTCAGGACATTATTTCATTTGTATGTCAACGTGGAGAGTTGATAATATGCATGTTTTTCACATATCTATGTGAGTATTTTTAATCCCTGTGTGTAGATTTTAATAAATATTCATAGCAGAGAGCACTATGGTTTCCCCTTGTTATTTTATGGCCACACACGATTGATTGAGATCCAAAGTGGAGGTCAGCATGTTCCACGGACGCCCTGTGGAGGAGCACCCCCATGGCATACTGAGAGACATACTAACAGCCGATTGGGACTCTGTAGTGGGGTCATTATTTGGAGGTGAACAGGCATTCCAGCTAGAGGTGGTGGTCACTGGAGTCACTGGATTACCCTATATGAACTTTTGAAATATTATTTTTAGAACTATTATCTAGAGTTGCACAACAGTGTAATTTTCACACAAAAATGTGACTTTTTTTGAATATATATTGGTTGTGTTTTATATTTGTTACGCTACACTGGTTATGTTATACTAATTTTTAGTTTGAGGGTCACATGTGGACACACTTGACCTTCACTGATCAGAGTATTTTTTGCTCTGAGTTTCTCCAGTATTGCGCTGACGTCACTGTCCTGCCTCTTTATCTCATCCAATCTGAGAACATTTTTCTTTTTTTTTACATTCTTTATTTCATTTTAAAGAGAAAAAAAAACAAAGCAATTGCATATAGACCTTGAGATAAGGCTTAAACAGGAATAATTTCCCAAGTTGGCACACAAAATCATAGTTACATAGTTACATAGTTACATAGTAGGTGAGGTTGAAAAAAGACACAAGTCCATCAAGTCCAACCTATGTGTGTGATTATGTGTCAGTATTACATTACATATCCCTGTATATTGCGGTCATTCAGGTGATTATCTAATAGTTTCTTGAAGCTATCAATGCTCCCCGCTGAGACCACCGCCTGTGGAAGGGAATTCCACATCCTTGCCGCTCTTACAGTAAAGAACCCTCTACGTAGTTTAAGGTTAAACCTCTTTTCTTCTAATTGTAATGAGTGGCCACGAGTCTTATTAAACTCTCTTCTGCGAAAAAGTTTTATCCCTATTGTGGGGTCACCAGTACAATATTTGTAAATTAAAATCATATCCTATCATACAGTCATATTCCTTGTATTTTAGTAACAATGTTAACAGGCTATCAGGGCTCTGCCATCCTGACTTTCCGGTGGTCCAAAAAAAAAAATATATATATATATATATATATATATATATATATATATATAAATATAAAGACTCCTAATCCACCTCCACTAGAGCATGGCCATACTCCCTGGAACAGGTAAAGAGAGACCAATTGGACCATTTTTTGTTAAATTTCTCCTCTTTGCCTTGCATAGTTGCAGTAATATTTTCCATGGCATATTTGCCATTTGTATGGATTCAAATGCTATAAACACTGAGTCAAATAGGCATCAGGAGAATGAGCTCTCCCAAACGTATTGCTGTATGGCAGATCACCAATACAATCTGGTAAGCACAATTAAACCTTTGTGTCGGTAGCGGCTTGCACACCAGGGTGACTTCTGGGTTGTATTGGCTTGGTTCCCTTCTATCAAAACTGATACACCTGTGACTTTCACCTTTAAAGATTTCTTTGCTGATGTTACACATGTACTGTTTGTTATTTTAATTCACAGTCACTGGTTTAGTGTGTATATTCATATTTGATATGATCATATGTATATTAATTATTTTGTTGGATACACATTTTTGCATCGTTATAATTTTGGTATAAGCCACTTTATATTACCATATATAGCGCAGCACTTTCTAATACTTTTTCTGTGATTGTACAACGTTTTGTCAAGTTGTGGTGCTTGCAGCTGTTCAATTTAAAGACAATAGTGCAGTATATCAATAGAGATTAGAAATAATACTATGAATGGTTACATTGGTGCAAGCTGAACCAAAGAAAAACCTGACAGAGGTTCCGACCCTTCTCCATCCAAAACGAAAATGCATTTTTACTGGGTTTGTGCTGTGCACATATAACTCAATCGTATTAGCAACCTCTCATCCTGAATAAAGCAATTTATTGCCCTTTATCTTCGGGACTTTTGACCTGGATGTGAGTCAGCATATTTTGTACGAAATAAAAAAAATAAGGCAAAAAGAAAAAGAAATGTGTCAGCAGTATAACAATTGCTGATTTGTCCAAATGATAAAATATTTAACATTTAGATTTGCATGTTGTTCTTACTGAAGCATGTCAGACATTTTCACATCACATAGGGCATGCAACATTGTGTAATGTATCAAGAATTTGGGGAATTTAGAAAACAAAATAGGCTAAAAAAGCTTCTGAATATTTTATAAGTCATCAAAGCCTAGCCACCATGGAAAAAAAAGAAAAACTCCATAACATGTGGGCAGATTTAATTGTATGAGTTATTTTACAAAATAGAACCTTTCACTTACTTCTTGCACTTCTGTCTTTAGCTATAGTGGCTGCATTGGTACAAAACAGAAGAAGATAATTAAAACAGATAAAAATTAAATAAGATACAGGAGAATATGAAAACACTGCGCTCTAATAGCAAAAATAAAATATATGTGAGCCAGCAGCTGCATACATTGTGACAAACAATAACTGGTAACTAGGAAAAAATGCAGCGCTAAGAAATATTGGGAAGTTAGGGTGTAGTGAAACAATTAAGTAAGAGATGCTGTACTGAACAGTAAAGCATATGTGCAAAAACCATAAGTGAAGTGAAATGAACAAACACAGTATAAAGTGTCCACATATGGTAAATGGATGATTCCAAACTCAAATTAATAAGAGGAACTGGTATGAACCAATAAAAATGATGTGAGACTGGAAATTAAAGTCAATAGTGCACAATGTGGATCTGTGACTATGAGTCAACAACGGGGTACAGAACTTCCGTAGCTGTAAACCAACATCTCGATATGGGGCATCAGAATGAAAACATTAGGAAGTAAGATAAGATGGGTACTCTTACCAGATGACGTGGACTCCACTGTCGTATGACATGGAGTCAATGGTGCATGGAGCCAAACCTAGGCTGGAAAACGATATCTGGAACGGTGGAACCTCTGTCTCACTTCTCGACTTCTCTGGTGGGGTGAAGAAACATCAGGAAGGGCCGCCAACTGGATATCAGCCAATAGACCTCAAGGATGTGTTCCAAGGAGAAGCCGGGGACAGATTTGATCCAGACCCCGTGATGGAAGTAGGGCTACTGGAAGGCAGTTTCTTGCATCGGGATAATATGCAAATAAAAAATAAAAAGCTTCTGCATAGTGCAGGTAAACCAGGGATTTTTATTTCTAAAAATACCATACAGAAAATGGATAAAAGTGATCACAATTGAAATAAAATCTAAGCAGCGTAAGGAAGGGGAGATCTAGGTTTGGCTCCATGCACCATTGACTCCATGTCATACGACAGTGGAGTCCACGTCATCTGGTAAGAGTACCCATCTTATCTTACTTCCTGATGTTTTCATTCTGATGCCCCATATCGAGATGTTGGTTTACAGCTACGGAAGTTCTGTACCCTGTTGTTGACTCATAGTCACAGATCCACATCGTGCACTATTGACTTTAATTTCCAGTCTCACATCATTTTTATTGGTTCATACCAGTTCCTGCTATTAATTTGAGTTTGGAATCATCCATTTACCATATGTGGACACTTTATACTGTGTTTGTTCATTTCACTTCACTTATGGTTTTTGCACATATGCTTTACTGTTTAGTACAGCATCTCTTACTTAATTGTTTCACTACACCCTAACTTCCCAATATTTCTTAGCGCTGCATTTTTTCCTAGTTACCAGATAAAAATTAAAAACAGATACAGTAAGAATTAAAATTGGAGTTGGAATTGGTCCCTGACTTTTTTACCAGTGTTTGTGGTGCAGAAGAATGTAAATGTAATGGGATATAAGCAGAGGAAATAGTTGTGCATCTAAACCCAAGAACAAAACTGTAATATATGCAGCTTACCAGTCCTTAGATATGGTGGCCTGCATTCGTTTTCTTCTTTCAGGGTTTTTATTTCCTTTATGTTCATCTGGTGATCTTGTCAATAACACCCTTCCTATTGTAGCATTACCCCCGCAAGGGCCGCTATAATATACGGGTCTTCTGTCCCACACCAGTGATGGCTCACCCTCACCTGGATCCAAGTAACACCAAAACACAGTTTAAACTTTTAGCTGGGCTTTATTAGAACTAGCAATAAGCCCTGAAAAGAGATAAACTGATTAACAGAATACCAATATTAAATGCAATGATATAATACATATGCTCAGTAAAGGAGAACAGGATTTGTGTTTGTTCACTTTAACCGCCAGTGGGAGGCCTTGCCTGAAATGCACTGAACGAGTGGTGAACAAAACTGTACAATACAATACAAAAATAAAGTTCAACAATTTCCCAAAAGTGATATTACTGGCTATAAGATCCTACCTAGGTCTTGTAGGTTCTATCTAACCACTGGCTAGTGGGAATTCTATTCACACAAACACACACAGAGTCTGCCAGCGTTGGGCCCTTTAAATCCTGTGTTTGAGTACTCAGACTTTTGTGAAGTAATATTTGTAATCCACAGAATGGAAAGGGGTATCTTCGCAAAGTGTCACAAAAATTAACAGATGTAGTGATCCACCTTCAGATAGAGCTGCATTACCAGTAAATAGGACCTAGCAGAATTAAACAAGATCCACTTACACAAGGATGGCAGAAGATCTCTCACCATTAGATGCACTTGATATATCTTCCTTCCAGCTATTGGTAAATTGATCGCTGTCTCAGTCAAATGGATGGCGATGGGAGCAACACATGCCACAGAAACCTCCAAACAGGATAATGATGATGATTGCTGCAGTACTGAAATTCGTCTCTAGATTTCTCTGCACTTTTAGCACATCTTCAGTAATCAGGCAGAATAACACACTGCAAACTCCCCTCTCAAGTGTGCACCTTCTTTTAGGAGAGTCACAGGCTCTGGAAGTGCTCAGGAGATAAACACATGAGATACTTTTTCTGTCTGCCTGACACAATGCCAGTCTGTCTCCCTTCCTGTGTCCTCCTCTCTCTCCCCCAATCACAGCTCTCTTGGGCTGCTATCCAATCCTGTCCTTCCTTGTTTTTGTTGTTAGGGGTGGGCTTCCTTTTTAGCTACAGCAGAAGCCAATCTGCCTTCGATCCTGCAGCCTTACCCAATAGAGTCTCTCCTCCTGCTATCAGTTTAGCCAGAAAATGCAATGCAATGTTTCAGAGAGCAATACTCTGCATATATTACAGAGGCAATACTAAGCCGGTGCTACATCCACCCCCTTCTAAAAGTTCTTTGGTCCCCCAAAGAGAGAAATGAGTGCAGTTAATAATAACAGCATTTGTACAGTAACCTTACACATGGACCAACAACTTAGGCCTATGATCTTAGGCTGATTTTATGACATTTCCTAACAAATGCATTAGGTAATGGGACCTGCCACCAAAGTGTTTTGGGAGATGGGTTGGGGACATCAGTCACTGGTACCACCATAGAATGTGTCTGAGAATCAGGAAGTCTGTGAACAGTGGGAATATCTTTTTCTGAGCTTGTTCCAGGGGTCTCATATGTTAATCTGAGTAGGGGTCTCACTGTTCTCTTAACTCTCTGTTCTTTGGGCTCAAGACTAGTCTCTTCACAGGATTCTCCATCAGGTTCAAGGTGGCTTTCCTCAAACGGTTCTTCTTCAAGCTCAGAGGAACTCCCATCTAGAAACCCTTCATCAGGATCATGGACTAACTGGTAGGCTTGCTCTACTAGCTCTGAGTTGCCTTGCACCTGGGGCACAAATTCTGATGCATCAGGCCGGAGCACACTTGAGGGCTGATTAGCAGTTGATGTGGAGGGAGTGGCAACCATGGGCTCAGATGGCCACAACCATCCTACCTCCAGATCATCATCACTGTCATCTTCTATTGTTGTGGCCTCGTCTGGCAGTAGTAGTTGAGACCTAGTAACTGGAACTTGCCTGGAAGAAGATGGTTTGGGTAATGAAGCCTCAGTTCTCACAGGTACCCTGACGGTTTCACTCAGAGGCAGTAAATGATTTCGTTGCCAGGTCTTCAGGGGACCTGTTTTCCCATATCGGTAAAGAATGTAGCAGGAGGGAACCCTGTAGTTGGGGTGGAAATAGTAGCTGATATTCCTGGTCCTGATGTTGTTGAGATATCATTTTCAGGGTGATCATCCAGCATACTTGGCTGTATAAGCTGAGCTTCGAGATCCCCTGGTAACTGTGTGCTAGCTCCCTGGAAACAGGTCAGGATCCCTCTTTTCCATTCTAGCAAAGCGTAGGTGCGAGAGGCTGTCTGATCAACTTTCAGGTCCAATATGAATGTTTTCTGATCAGGCATCAAAGCTGACACTACTTGCTGGACCTGTTTCTCAGTCCAGGTAGCACCAGTGAGACTCAATTACACAGAGCCCCAACCTGCCATTTTGCTCTTCACACCACTTGGCAGCAATGACAGGGTCCATCATGGTGACTTGGCTGATAGAGGTAGTCATCACTCTGTGACAGGGACCAGAAGGTATTCGGACGAGCCACCACATGTAGCGTTACCCCTGCAAGGGCCGCTGTAATATATGGGTCTACTGTCCCACACCAGTGATGGCTCACCCTCACCTGGATCCAAGTAACACCAAAACGCAGTTTAAACTTTTAGCTGGGATTTATTAGAACTAGCAATAAGCCCTGAAAAGTGATAAACTGATTAACAGAATACCAATATTAAATGCAATGATATAATACAACTACTCAGTAAAGGAAAACAGGATTTGTGTTCATTCACTTTAACCGCCAGTGGGAGGCCTTGCCTGAAATGCACTGAATGAATGGTGAAGGAAACTGTACAATACAATACAAAAATAATGTTCAACAATTTCCCAAAAGTGATATTACTGACTATATAGGTCTTGTAGGTTCTAGCTAACCACTGGCCAGTGGGAATTCTATTCACACAAACACACACAGAGTCTGCCAGCGTTGGGGCCCCTTAAATCTTGTGTTTGAGTACTCAAACTTTTGTGAAGTAATATTTGTAATCCACAGAATGGAAAGGGGTATCTTCGCAAAGTGTCACAAAAATTAACAGATGTAGTGATCCACCTTCAGATAGAGCTGCATTAGCAGTAAATAGGACCTAGCAGAATTAAACACGATCCACTTACACAAGGATGGCAGAAGATCTCTCACCATTAGATGCACTTGATATATCTTCCTTTTAGCAATTGGTAGATTGATCGCTGTCTCAGTCAAATGGATGGCGATGGGAGCAACACATGCCACAGAAACCTCCAAACAGGATAATGATGATGATTGCTGCAGTACTGAAATTCGTCTCTAGATTTCTCTGCACTGTTAGCACATCTTCAGTAATAGGCAGAATAACACACTGCAAACTCCCCTCTCAAGTGTGCACCTTCCTTTAGGAGAGTCACAGGCTCTGGAAGTGCTCAGGAGATAAACACGAGATACTTTTTTCTGTCTGCCTGCCACAATGCCAGTCTGCCTCACGTCCTGTGTCCTCCGCTCTCTCCCCAATCACAGCTCTCTTGGGCTGCTATCCAATCCTGTCCTTCCTTGTTTTTGTTGTTAGGGGTGGGCTTCCTTCTTAGCTACAGCAGAACCCAAGCTGCCTTCAATCCTGCAGCTGTACCCAATAGAGTCTCTCCTCCTGCTATCAGTTTATCCAGAAAATGCAATGCAATGTTTCAGAGAGCATGACTGCTGAGGTGCAATAAGCACAGGTCCCTTGCCATAAATTACCATAGCCACTTATAACACCTTACTACTTCTTCCCATCCAATAAAGACCACTTACAACCAGGGGCGTTGCTAGGTGGCAAAAAGACCAGGGGCTTCAGCCCGAGATCATAGCCTGGCACCGTGGGGGGGGGGGGGGATGGAAAAAGTGTGGGGTTAATCCGCGCAGTGGTTTAGATGGTACTAGGATATAGGGCTGCTGCCTCTACAGGTACGATTCCACCTAGGTGGAGTGTATTAGAAATTGATAAAAAGCAGGAGTAGAGATGGTGCTGCCCTGGTGGAGTTAAAAGGGTTTATTTCCCATGCTGAACAATTCTTCTGTGTATTGCGTGATATACATATAAAACTTGAACTTTACTTCTGAATGGTAAACTTTAAACCGTAAATGAGAAATTTTCTATATGCAAAAATGTGTGGAAAATACCGCCTCTACCTCACATTGCTCTGCGCCTAGGACTACTCCTGAGATCAAGTGTAGTAAAATAAAGCAGCGCTGCTGCAATAAGGAATCAGAGACTTGGCACCATTGATTTATACTTTATTGCCCTATGTATATAGAAAAATTTTCTATGTATGTCAAAATAATGACGTGAAATTTTGGGTTAAACCCTGTGACTTGTGCTAGATTATTTAAATACCTCTTTATAATAAAAGTGAAGTTATAAAATAAAGTGCTTCAATTATTTCAACAAAGTGCATTAGTGCGGAAAATCATGCTGTTAATGCAATAAAGTGACTGGTGCTTAATTATACAAAAAATCATACAAAATATCTAACATAAAAGGTGACTGGTGTGTTTTTAACCAGTGTTATTGGATAGGAAAAATTCCATTGGTTGTGAAAAAAAAAATTCTTTTTAGTAGAAGTCTGATAACGAAACGCGCGTAGGGCGGGAATGCGGACGTCTTGCAGCACCTCTAGCTAAGCTTTCCTTGATATCTTTCTTATGCTCATTTTTATCTTTGCAAATGTGAATACAATACTTTATTAACTTCAATAAAAGTTCCTATACGGTTTTACGCTATGGGCATCCCTCCTTTCTTTCATATGTAACACGCCAAAACAACATGTAAAGCACAGTCCAGAGGCATCTATGATTGCTACACAGTGGCAGATACTGTGACTGCCTGCACCCCTGCAGGGGGAAGAAAAATCCGGTGAGTGCAAGCAGTATCAGAGTATAAAGAGCCAGCACCTGGATAAGAAGTTTTCCTACAGAAATTTGTTCCTAGAGATTGAACATTTTAAAATCACTTCTAAAAGAAATTTTTTTTCACAACCAATGGAATTTTTCCTATCCAATAACACTGGTTAAAAACACACCAGTCACCTTTTATGTTAGATATTCTGTATGATTTTTTGTATAATTAAGCACCAGTCACTTTATTGCATTAACAGCATGATTTTCCGCACTAATGCACTTTGTTGAAATAATTGAAGCACTTTATTTTATAACTTCACTTTTATTATAAAGAGGTATTTATATAATCTAGCACAAGTCACAGGGTTTAACCCAAAATTTCACGTCATTATTTTGACATACATAGAAAATTTTTCATTTACGGTTTAAAGTTTACCATTCAGAAGTAAAGTTCAAGTTTTATATGTATATCATGCAATACACAGAAGAATTGTTCAGCATGGGAAATAAACCCTTTTAACTCCCCCAGGGCAGCGCCATCTCTACTCTTGCTTTTTATCAATTTCTAACACACTCCACCTAGGTGGAATCGTACCTGTAGAGGCAGCAGCCCTATATCCTAGTAACATCTAAACCACTGCGCGGATTAACCCCACACTTTTTCCATCCCCCCTACCCGCCCCCCCCCGGTGCCAGGCTCCACCAGGGCAGCGCCATCTCTACTCCTGCTTTTTTATCAATAGAGGGGGATGATGGGGCGGCGGGGTTGTATGGAGGGGGGGTGTTACCTACCTGACACACACTGACCTACCTGACTCAGACTGACCTACCTGGCTGACATACACTGACCTACCTGACACGCACTGACTGCTGATCTAATGGGTCACCAGTAGTCAGCACCCCCTCTACATTAGCTCAGAGTCCCCTTACATCAGCACCCCCCTTAGATATCTCTAATAGATCAGTGAACCCGCCCCATCAGTGTCCCCTGCCCCTAAAGACCCCCATTAGACTGCCTTACCGAGAGCCATTTAGAGTCAGGAAGTGTGGGAGCCGGAGTATGGGGGCGGAGCGAAGTTGCTCTTCTGTAGTGTAGATTTTCCTTCCTTCCATTGTGTGGGGGGGCTTGGGGAGAAGGCAAAGTAAAGGCAGATGCTGCGTCGCTGTGCCCACTGTGTCGGCAAGACACATTTGAACTGGTACACTCACTCACAGGGCCGCTGTTGGGAATCATGGGGCCTCCACCCCCTGAGGGGGGAAAAGAGGTGGGGGGAGAGAGGTGAGTAAGGGGAGGTGAGAGAGGAGGAGGTAAGGGGGGTGAGTGAAAGGGGGGAGGAGGCAGGAGAGTGAGGGGGTGGCTGACACAGAGAGGGGGGTGCTGACAGAGGGGGGGTGTTGACAAAGGGGGGTGCACTGCTGACACAGAGGGGGTGGGCTGACAGAGGGGGGTGCTGACAGAGGGGGGGTGTTGACAGAGGGGGGTGGGCTGACAGAGAGGGTGTGGGCTGACAGAGAGGTTGTGAGCTGACGGGGGGGGGGTGCTGGCAGAGAGGGGGATGCTGAGAGACAGGGGGACGCTGAGAGAGAGGGGGGAGGCTGACAGAGAGGGTGTTGGCTGACAGAGGGGGGTGCACTGCTGACTGAGAGGGGGAGGTGCTGACAGAGGGGGGGTGCTGACATAGATGGTGTGGGCTGACAGAGGGGGGGTGGGCAGACAGAGAGGGGGGTGCTGACAGAGAGGGGTGCACTGCTGACAGAGAAGGGGTGCTGACAGTGGGGGGTGCACTGCTGACAGAGAGGGTGCTGACAGGGGGAGTGCTGACAGAGAGGGGGTGGTGCTCAAGGGGGGGTGGTTCTGACAGAGGGGGTGCATTGCTGACAGAGGGGGGGGTGGGCTGACAGAGAGGGGGATACTGACAGAGGGGGGGGGGTGCTGACAGTGGGGGGGTGCTGACAGAGGGGGAGGTGGTGCTGACAGAGAGGGGGGGTGCTGACAGAGGGGGGGGTGCTGACAGAGGGGGGGTGCTGAGAGAGAGGGGTGGGCTGACAGAGTGGGGTGGGCTGACAGAGTGGGGTGGGCTGACAGAGGGGGGAGGGCTGACAGAGAGGGCTGTGGGCTGACAGAGGGGGGGTGCTGACAGAGAGGGCGGTGGGCTGACAGAGGGGGGGTGCTGACAGAGAGGGTGTGGGCTGACAGAGGGGGGTGCTGACAGAGAGGGTGTGGGCTGACAGAGGGGGGTGCAGAGGGTGTGGGCTGACAGAGGGGGGTGCTGACAGAGAGGGTGTGGGCTGACAGAGGGGGGGTGCTGACAGAGAGGGTGTGGGCTGACAGAGGGGGGTGCACTGCTGACAGAGAGGGTGTGGGCTGACAGAGGGGGGTGCTGACAGAGAGGGTGTGGGCTGACAGAGGGGGGTGCTGACAGAGAGGGTGTGGGCTGACAGAGATGGTGTGGGCTGACAGAGGGGGGTGCACTGCTGACAGAGAGGGTGTGGGCTGACAGAGGGGGGGTGCTGACAGAGATGGTGTGGGCTGACAGAGGGGGATGCTGACAGAGAGGGGGTGCACTGCTGACAGAGGGGGGGTGGGCTGACAGAGGTGTGGGCTGACAGAGAGGGGTACACTGACAGAGACGGTGTGGGCTGACAGAGGGGGCGCTGACAGAGGGGTGCACTGCTGACAGAGAGGTGGTGCTGACAGATTGGGGTGGTGCTGACAGAGAGGTGGGCTGACAGAGAGGGGGTGCTGACAGATTGGGGTGGTGCTGACTGAGGGGTGGGCTGACAGAGAGGGGGTGCTGACAGAGGGGGGGGGGGTGCTGACAGAGAGAGGGGGTGCTGACAGAGAGGGGGGTGCTGACAGGGGGGGTTCTTACAGAGGGGGTGCACTGCTGACAGAGGGGTGGACTGACAGAGGGGGGTGGTGCTGACAGAGGGGGGTGGTGCTGACAGAGAGGGGGTGCTGACAGAGAGGGGGGGTGCTGACAGAGGGGGGGGTGCTGACAGAGAGAGGGGGTGCTGACAGAGAGGGGGGTGCTGACAGGGGGGGTTCTTACAGAGGGGGTGCACTGCTGACAGAGGGGTGGACTGACAGAGGGGGGTGGTGCTGACAGAGGGGGGTGGTGCTGACAGAGGGGGGTGGGCTGACAGGAGGGGTGCTGACAGAGGGGAGTGGGCTGACAGTGGGGGCTGATGCTGACACAGAGGGCGGGTGCTGACAGAGGGCGGGTGCTGACAGAGGGCGGGTGCTGTCAGAGGAGAGTTGGCTGTCAGAGGAGAGTGGGCTGTCAGAGAGGGGTGGGCTGAGAGAGGAGGGGTGGTGACAGAAAGAGGTGGGCTTACAGACAGGGGCGGGATGACAGAGGGGCGGGCTTACAGAGAGTGGCACACTGACAGACCGGCTGGTGGAAGGGCAGATAACAGACCTCAGTCAGGAGGAGACACAGCGCGCGCCAGGCAGGGAGGGGGGGCTCCGGGGGGCCGCGATCACCCACAGTCCAGCCCCTCCCCGCCTCCACATGTGACTAGTCAGCAGCTCCACCGGGCCAATCACAGACTCTTATGTCTGCCGCCTGCACAGCCATTGACAGAGCGCCCGCTGCCCAGCACTCGTACAGGCTGTATATGATGTGACACTCATGGCGGCGGGCACGGGAATCGGAATGCGCTGCTCTAGATCTTGCAGCTGGGGCCACTGATCACAGGACGGCTGAACGGGTTTCAGGCGGCTTGAAAACCGGTCACGTGTCCAAACCGGACAGGTGGCAAACCTACTGCAGGACCCGGTGCTTAGACACTCCGGGCTATTGGCCCCACATTCGGGGCTCAAGCCTCAATAGCCCCCCCTTAAGGACGCCTATGCTTACAACCATTAATGTTGGAAAGGGCAAGGCCACAGCTTTTATTAACTCAAAACATAACATTAACATTTTAACAGTGCCAGTCACAGTTGCACTGTGAGCACACAATTGCAAATGGGAAAGGGAGATGAAGGAGGGGCCTGTCCCTACCATAAGTGCCGGACCGGCCATCTATCTCCCAATTACTATTAAGGGCATACCTATTAATCCATGTTTGCTGGCAAGGTCACCAAAACCACAGCAAACTGTGACATACCAACCAGAAATAGGGCGGGAGGGTGGGCAGCTCTTCCATGCTTCCGTCCGAAAAGGCCCAGAATCCCCTGGGGTGCCAAACTATTGAGCTCAGGCCCAACCCCTGTCCCGTCCTGCACCAATCCTGAGTGACCCCAATAGTCACATTTACTCCGCCCTGGCCATGCCCCCATCAGTCAGGGCTCTCTTTCCCGAAGGGTTCAAGAGGCCTTCAATACTCTGCATATATTACAGAGGCAATACTAAGCCGATGCTACACTATCTTAGGGTGACAACGTTGCCAATATATTGTGTGACAGACCCATCTGGCACAGGGGCCTTTGGAAGGGACGTCAGGGTAGCCTCTTACTTACTGAATATGAGCCCTGTTTTTTGAGCCACGGCTCATAGGAGGTGTGCTCTATTCTTTGGGAGGTGTGTGCCTGGGGGACCTTTGGAGTGGTTTTGCTGTGGACTCAGGTCCATATCTCCCCAAAACATACAGACTCTGGGAATCTAGGAGCTGGATACAGATTTGGGGCTTCTGTGCCCAAACCAGCATTGACTACTTTAACCCTCCCTTCCCCCCAGACTCAGAGACTCAGAGTAGATGTTAACATAATCATTTCAAAATAACCTGATGCTGGGGTCTCCTGCTATAATCTGTTTACTAAGGTGTCTTTCTCTCATGGTATAATTTCCCCATTATATGCCACATACTGAATCTATGGAGAAGCAGCGATGTCACCTTAGAAAATATTATCTCACAAGATTTCTGGCAGGGTTAACTGTGCTTTTTTTTACTTATATAATAGTTATAACAAAACAACTTCAATGGTGTATTTAACCACGTGACCTCCGGAAAGTTTTATCCCCTTTATTACCAGGGCACTGTGCTGCTTTAAGTGGAAATTTCTCGGCCATACAACACTGTACCCAAATAAAATGTATATAATTTTTTTTCACACAAATAAAGCTATCTTTCGGTGGTATTTGATCACCACTGGGCTTTTCATTTTTTATTATATAAACGAAAAAACTCAAACGTTTTGAAATTCCCCCAATATTTTGTACTTTCTGTTATAAAACATATCCAATAAAAAAAAAAAAAAAAAAAACAATCAAACAATCAAATTTCCCTATACAATTAGGTCAAAATGCAATCTGCTATATGTCTTTGATAAGAAAAAAAAATAAAACCCAATAAGTGTAAATTAACCACTTCTGGACCTCCCTATAGCAGATTTACTGCTACAGGGCGCCCCTCCTGTGCAGGATCACATATAAATATACATGATTTTGCACTTCTGCCTACAGAGCTCACATGTAATCATCTTTAAAACACACAGATCTCCCTATGCACAAAAGGCCAGCTGTTCTAACAGGGGGGAAGGGATGGATTTTGTGTCTCTGCAAAGCAGGGAATACAATCCATCTCTTCCTCTAGTAAAAGCAGCACATACAGTACACAAAAACACTAGCTAGGCATACAGTTAACCCTTTGATTGCCATAGAAGTTTAACCACTTCCCGGCCAGTGTCATTATTACAGTGTTTTAGTGTCACTGGTTCCATGCAGTGTCCGTTAGTGTCCTTTTGTCCTCCTCAATATCGCAGTCCCGCTATAAGTCGCCGCTCGTCGCCATTACTAGTATAAAAAATATAAAATAAGAATTCCATAAATATATAACATAGTTTTAGGTATTAAAGTAAAATCCAACCGCCCCTTACTATAATTACCACACTGTGCCTCAGATGAACCTTGTAAGCAGAAAAAATGACACTTGAGTGATCGGGATTATGCGGCCGCGGAGACACGAGGTGTGCGCAGGTGCATTGGAAGGTTCTTTTACACTCGTTTGATAGGAGGATATAAAAGGGATGATTGTCATCCCGTGCAGCCAATCCCATGAATAAGTCGATCTATGACGAAACATGTCGGGGGCGTGGCTGTGACGTATGACGCTTGATGCCGTACGAGAAAGTGGTGATCCGACTTAGTGGTGAGGCACCGAGGAGGGGGTGAGAGCTGAGGTTTAACGCCTGCACACCTCGGGTCCGCCGTGACCGTATCCCTGCACTGTGTGATCCAATTGTTTAGCGTGCTGTGATTTGAAGTCATGTTCTTTTTGCTGGCTTGGATTTTGTAAAATGTGAGTGGATAAGTTGAAGAGTGATAGTGTTTACAATAAATTGGTTATACTGTTTTACACTATTGGAGCACTTTATTATTTTACATGTGGAGCGATTTCTACATACACTGGTGGATATCGGTTTGCTGATTTAACCCTTTCTATGCGGTTATAAAAGCGTTTTAGCCTTGCACGCAAGTGTAGGCATTTGGAGTCGGTTAGTGCATTTCCTAAGGGAGTGGGATCACTAAACACTTTGGTGTGGTGGAAGAAATGAAGAAGACACAATTAATCAAGGACTGTCTTTATATATATATGGACATTTCGTTTGTTTCATGCACTCACAAATGTCACAGGGTGTTTTAATTATTTAAACAAATTTTTTTGCACCAGATATTTTTTACACACCAGATTATTTTCACACACCAGATTATTTTCAGTATTGTCTGAATCGGACAGTTTTGTCTGAGAGAGCGCCACTGTTTTTTCCTTTTTTGAATTATTCACTATTTTGTTAGATTAGAAGGATAAAAACAGTGTTTCACATATAACATTTGTTTGTAGACTCTCTAACGTTCATGTAAACCAATCAATATACACTTATTGGGATTTTTTTTACCAAAAATATGTAGCAGAATACATATTGACCTAAACTTATGAAGAAATTAGATTTAATTTTTTTTTAATTGGAAATATTTTATAGCAGAAAGTAAAAAATATAGATATTGTTTTTTTTTCAAAATTCTCTGCATTTTTTTGTTTATAGCACAAAGAATAAAAAATGCAGAGGTGATCAAATACCACACAAAGAAAGCTCTATTTGTATGAAAAAAATGACAGAAATGTTATTTGGGTACAGTGTCGCATGACCGCACAATTGTCATTTAATGTAACGCAGTGCCATATCTCAAAAAATTGCCTGGTTATGAAAGGGGGTGTAAATCTTCTGGAGATCAAGTGGTTAACTGGTTTGCGCAAAATGTATAGCATCTACAAACTATAGTATACAGTATATACTGGAATTTACACATCTATAATGCTGTACTGTAATGGTAGTTGATTAGCAACTTATAGTGTGACTGTGATAGGGTGGTGGTCAATCTGATGCTAACAGACACTGGCTGGGAGAGTCACCAACTGACACTGACATCGCTAGTGGCACTAATGCAGTGCTCAGTGAAAATACTATACACTGTCACTGTACTGACACTGACAGGGAAGGGGTTAATATCTATGGGCAATCAAGGGGTGTGTCTAACAAGTGTAATATGTGCTTTTTTTTCCGATCTGGCTGTTTTTCCTCCCTGAAGTAACAGCCAGATCACTTTGCCTATGTACACAGGGTTCTGCTGATCAGCAGGTTTCAGACGAAATCATTGGCTGAAATCTGCTGCCAAACTTGTGCTGTCTCCAATCACATCATTGGTTGGCAGGGGGCATACGCGCCACAAACCCGGAAAAAGGCAGGGGACGTACATGTAGGTGACTGTACCTGTATCTGCCATCTGCTCGCAGTTTATTTACAGTGAGCGGTCAGCAGGTGGTTAATAGACCGAATAATACCAAAAAAGTGAACTTCGTTTTTAGGGTTTATATACTCTATAAGAGGTGCGACAATTTAATTCCCGGGAATGCCGGCGCCGTAGTACTATGGTGGTGAGTCACACAGCCATTCACACTTGAGCGTCACAGACCAGTTGACCAGAGTGGTAGAAGAAATAACACATGTGTGCATTGCGCTTTTTTGCGGAAAATGAGTGACAGGAATCTGGAGCATCTGACTGACATCAAATTTTGGGTGAAAATTGGCAAAAGTGCAAGTGTTATATCAAGCTTACGGAAAAAATTCCATGAAGGAATCAAGTGGTTTTGAATGGCATAAGCAGTTTAAGGAGAAGCAGAAAGATGCCCACAATGACGCAAGAAGTGGGCAGCTAAAAATACAAAGGATGGTTGCAAATGTGGACAGAGTACAAACCCTCTTATGAGTGTTGAATGATGGCAGAAGAACTGAATGTGAACAGGGAAACAGTGAAGCCGATTCTAACAGAGGATTTGGGAATGAGAAAGATTTCTGTAAAGATGGTGCCTCGAATCTTGACAGAAAATCAAAAGGAATGTTATCTTCAAATTTTATCCTATCTTTTGAAGAATGCAGAGATGTTTGATTGGGTTATTACCGGTGAGGAAACAAGGTGTTTCCAGTATGAGCCAGAATCAAAATTCCAGAGCATGCAATGGAAAGCAAAGACTTCACCTCACCTGAAGAAAGCATGGATGTCAAGCTCTCAGTTCAAAACCATGATGGTGAGTTATTTTGATCACAAGGGGATAGTTCACTATGATTTTATAGAAAATGGTATGATGGTCAACCAACATTGTTCCTTAGAAATTCTAAAAAAGTCATGGGAATCTGTTCGGAGGAAAAGACCAGAACTCTGGCCTAACAAGTGGCCTCTTTACTACAACAAAGCTCCTGCATATGACGTGGTAAGTGTTTTCGAGTTCCTGGCCCAGATATTTATTAAGACATTTGACCAACCACCTTATTTCCTTGATTTAGCACCTTGCGACTTTTGGTTATTTCCAAAATTTAAAAGGACACAGATTTGATGACATTCCGGACATCCACCGTGCTGCAACAATGATACTGATCAGCGTTCCCGAAAATTAATTCTAGGAATGTTTCTGGCAGTGCTACAGTTGACTAGAAAAGTGCATCACTTCACAAGGGGACTACTTTGAAGATTACAACAGCTGCTAGTGTTCATGTAAGTAAAAAAAATGTACAGTACATTCCGGGAATTAAATTGTCACACCTCGTAAATCGAACCTGAAATATTTTAGGGTACCTAAACTACACACAGTACAAGCACCTTACCATTATCTGTGCTAGTTTTTAGGTCCATGTGGAGTTCCATGGGATCCTAGGCTAAGGCATTACATGGGACCTGCATAGGTTAAGGTTTAGCCTAAATATGTTGCCTGCACATGTTACGGTTTACCCCATACATGGAGCCGGCATAAGTTTTAGGACTGGGATATGTCTTTTGTTTCTGGTGAATCTTGAACACTTTGCTCCTGCAGTGAACTTCCTGATTTAAGCCATGTCTCTGCACTTCCTGTTTTCCAGATTATTGTGCTGTCTCAAGCTAATATCTTGCTCCTTTGCGTACTTGCAACTGTCCTTATCTCCACTACCACTCGTTACTGACCTTTAGCTTGTTCCTCCACTACGCTTCTACTTAATCCCAAACTGATATATCTGGTACTGAACCGTAACTTGCTCACTTCCTGGTGGGGCAATCCTGAGGACCACAAACTGGAGCTAACACACAGCAAACCCATCTCCATTAGGACCTCTGGTGAATACCAGTTAGTTCTTAGTCCCTGCTCCTCGGATGAGCACACATCATCCGCCAAGGTGACCTGCTTGATTACTTATCCTGCTGGTCAGTGGGAGCCTCTCTACTGCTATAGCTACCGGTCTAAGAGCCTGACCCCAGGCCGTGACAATAAGTCAAAATGTATCCTGCGCAAGTCAAAGTTTAGCCTATACATCGTCCCTGCACATGTCAAAGTTTAACCCATACATTGAGCCTGCACAAGTTACATTTTAGCATATACATGGGCCCTGCACAAGCCAAAGTTTAGCCTATACATAGAGCCCGCACAAGTCAAATTTTAGCCTATACTGTACATGGGGCCTGCTCAAGTCAAAGTTTAGCCCATACATGGGCCCTGCACAAGTCAAAGTTTAGCCTATACATGGAGCTGGCACAAGTCAAAGTCTACCCTATACATGGAGCTAGCACATGGCAAAGTTTAGCTTTTACATGGGTCTGCACAAGTCAAAGTTTAGCCTATACATGGGCCCTGTACAAGTCAAAGTTTAGCCTATACATGGAGCTGCCACAAGTCAAAGTTTAGCTTATATATGGAGCTGGATCATGTCAAAGTTTAGCCAAAGTCAAATACCAGATTCTCTACTGCCCACAAAAGCTCTGACATTTCATGGCTGAACATCAAGGGAGGGATTGGTGCCACAAGGTACAGGGTTGAACCATGGGCATATGCACAGGGTGTGCCGGATGTGCCTGGGCACACCCTAATCAACCCCCTGCGCATCGCTCTGCCCAGACCTGCCAATTCAACTCCGCTCTGCAAAAAAAATCTTCCCATGTCCCATTGTTTTTTTTCTGCCCCCAAGGACCTGGGGGCAGAAAAAAAAGGGACTATTTAACCACTTTCGTGTGCAGGCGGAGTGATCCACCGCACTGCGGCTTCCGACAATTAAATTTGTTTGTTTCCGGCCCCTTCTATATCAATCCGCTGAGACAGGCTATGGCTTTTATTTAATTGTCGGGAGCCGTAGATCACTCCGCCTGCACCCGAAATTGGTAGGCACCTTTATGCCCTGGACATAGGGTTGCAACATCATCCCTTTAATCCAGGACACACATTAATTACACAGGTTCTGTGGCCGATTAAGGAGGTAATAAAACTCACTTGGTGCCTTATCTGCATGAAATCAGCCTCAGAACCCGTGTAATTAATATATGTCCTGGATTAAAGGGATGAGGTGGCAACCCTACCTGGACCGCGTTGCCCAGCTCAGATGTTAAGAGGAAGGGACACCACCGATCCCTGGCTCTCGGCTCAGGAGGATCCTACAGAAGAAGCACTGCACCCAGTTTCCGTGCCCCAGGTAGGAGAAGTCGGCTGGACCCGGAGCGGAAGGAGACAGTGTTGCCACCTGTCTTGATTTACCCTGCGATGGCTCCCTGCAGCACTGATGACTTCCCTCTGTCCTCTCCCGTCAGCTGCAGCAGGGGGAAAAGGGGGGGTTGCCGTTTCAGTTTGCTGCTCAGAACAGAGCACTTCCCATTCATTTACTGTCCAGTGCAGCTGAGGCTGCAGAGAAAAGGACTGTGGAATCTCTGCCCTCAGTCCCTTTCTCTGTCTCAAAAGTGAGATATTAGGGGTCTGTTCAGAACCCTGATATTTCACTAAGGCCCTACTACTGGCACCGTCCACGGCTTTACTGACACCATCCACGGCTCTACTGACACCATCCACTGCTCTACTGACACCGTCCACTGCTCTACTGACACCATCCATGTTTTAATATATTTTAAATTGTTTATTTCTCTTCTGTTAAAAAAAATAAAAAAATGTTTGTTTATATTTACTTATAAGGGCCTGTTCACACTGGAATGCAGTGCAGGAGAGCTGTGTTCCCGTGTGGCTTCTCACACCCAATTCCAATTGCAATGCTCTTTGCGATCCGCTGTGGGGGTCAGTTAATACAGTGCATTTGACCACACTGGATAGCATGGTACAAAACTACCATGCGATGCAGCTGGGGTGCATTTCAAAAAGTAGTGCATGCAGTTGCACTACTTTTAGTGCGGTGCTGTTTCAGTGTTGCCAACCCCCTGAAGTGAAATTTACTGGCAGGATGACAAAATTTACAAACGGCACCACTTTTTTACTGGCAAAAATCATGAAAATTACTGGCAGATCCGCATTTTTTACTGACGCTGCAAAAAAGTACCTAAAATTACTATTTTCAGTGCTAAACAGTGCAAGGATACATATTTGAACTATAAACATATAGCTAGTGCTATTAGCAATGTGTTTAAGCTAAACAAAAGTCAAAAAACATATTTCTCCATTGACATGAAGGTCAGGTTACTATAACCCAGCTAGCACTAGGTTCCCTCCATACATCAGAGTCTGCAGGAATCCCCCTTACAGTGAAAGGGAACTCTTATGTAAAGGGGAACGCTGCAGATCATGATCTAAGGGGGAACTCTGATGTAAGGGGAGGCTCTGGTGACCAGAGACCACCTAATATCAGAGTCCACTGTGTTCCCTTTACATCAAAGTTCCCAATTACATCAGGGTCTGCAGATTGAGTTCCCCTTTGTACTGTAAGGGGCAATCCTGCAGACTTTGATGTAAAGGGAAATGCCAGGAACTCTGATGTGGTGGGCACTCTGGTGACCAGAGACCACCTTCCGCAGAGTGAATACACTAAGGTAAGTGGAGTTACTAATTTAGGTGGAAACCTTTATATCAGTGCCCCTTACATTATTTTATTCACTCCCCCTTACATCAGCAACTCCCCTAGACTGGCCTGGCGGTGCTGTCACTGACCTCCTCTCAGGTGCATCGTGCAGGGCTCAGTCAGATGGCTCCAGCTTGGCGGCTCTGGTTTTCCTATGGTCTCCTCTCCACAGTCCACACACGTCTGACTTCTCCCATGACCCCATGATCCCGGAGGCGCTCCCACTCTTGACTCCTTTCCCGACTCCCCCTCAGAGACTGCAGACATGATGTAGGAATAGGTCAGAGGCTGCGGACAGGAGATGGTCAGAGGCTGCGGACAGGAGATGGTCAGAGGCTGTGGGCACTGGGCAGGGGATGGTCAGAGGCTGTGGGCACTGGGCAGGGGATGGTCAGAGGCTGCGGACAGGAGATGGTCAGAGGCTGCGGACAGGAGATGGTCAGAGGCTGCGGACAGGAGATGGTCAGAGGTTGCGGACAGGAGATGGTCAGAGGTTGCAGACAGGAGATGGTCAGAGGCTGCGGGCACTGGGCAAGAGTTGGTCAGAGGCTGTGGGCAGGAGATGGTCAGAGGCTGTGGGCACTGGGCAGGGGATGGTCAGAGGCTGTGGGCAGGAGATGGTCAGTGGCTGTGGGTAGGAGATGGTCAGAGGCTGTGAGCAGGAGATGGTCAGAGGCTGTGGGCACTGGGCAGGGGATGGTCAGAGGCTGCGGACAGGAGATGTTCAGAGGCTGCGGACAGGAGATGGTCAGAGGCTGCGGGCACTGGGCAGGAGATGGTCAGAGGCTGTGGGCAGGAGATGGTCAGAGGCTGTTGGCACTGGACAGGGGATGGTCAGAGGCTGTGGGCAGGAGATGGTCAGAGGCTGTGGGCAGGAGATGGTCAGAGGCTGTGGGCACTGGGCAGGGGATGGTCAGAGGCTGTGGGCACTGGGCAGGGGATGGTCAGAGGCTGTGGGCAGGAGATGGTCAGAGGCTGTGGGCAGGAGGTGGTCAGAGGCTGTGGGCAGGAGATGGTCAGAGGCTGTGGGCAGGAGATGGTCAGAGGCTGTGGGCACTGGGCAGGGGATGGTCAGAGGCTGTGGGCAGGAGATGGTCAGAGGCTGTGGGCAGGAGATGGTCAGAGGCTGCGGGCAGGAGATGGTCAGAGGCTGTCACTTCTGTCACTCACTGTAATCCTTTCATCTCCCCAGTGACAGTCACAGTGTCCTCCTCCAGTCCTCTACCGGGCCTAACCCCCCCCACAATGTCCTGCCGTGGCCGGGCCCGGTAACATGGTTCCTCCTGCTCCCCCCACTGACCTGCCGAGAACTGAAGAACGAGCGGCGGCCGGCGGCTTCTGTTTAAAAATGGCGCCAGGCGGCGTCATTACATTACTGCGCATGCGCTGGCCTGCCGAGCCTGTACGATCTTTCCCGAGTCCTGCAGGCTTCGGAACGGCGCATGCGCAGTTGCATGGCCGGCCCGCAGCCATCTTTTTTACGGGCATTGGCTGCCCGTAACGGGCATTTACTGGCGCCCCCAAAATGGGGTTATTTTTACGGGCTGCCCATATACAGTGGGTATAAAAAGTCTACACACCCCTGTTAAAATGTCAGGTTTCTGTGGTGTAAAAAAATGAGACAAAGATAAATAATTTCAGAACTTTTTCCATGTTTAATGTGACCTATAAACTGTACAACTCAGTTGAACAACAAAATGAAATCTTTTAGGTGGAGGGAAGTAAAAAAAAAAAATAATGATATTAATATGGTAGCATAAGTGTGCACACTCTTAAACTAATACTTTGTTGAAGCACCCTTTGATTTTATTACAGCACCCAGTCTTTTTGGGTATGAGTCTCTCAGCATGGCACATCTTGACTTGGCAATATTTGCCCACTCTTCTTTGCAAAAACACTCCAAATCTGCCAGATTGCAAGGGCATCTCCTGTGCACAGTCCTCTTCAGATCACCCCACAGATTTTCAATCGGATTCAGATCTGGACCATTCCAAAACTTTAGTCTTCTTCTGGTGAAGCCATTCCTTTGTTGATTTGAATGTATGCTTTGGGTTATTGTCATGTTAAAAGATAAAGTTCCTCTTCATGCTCAGCTTTCTAGCAGAAGCCTGAAGGTTTTGAGCCAATAATGACTGGTATTTGGAACTGTTCTACCTTGACTAAGGCCCCTGTTCCAGCTGAAGAAAAACAGCCTCAAAGCATGATGCTGCCACCACCATGCTTCACGGTGAGTGTGGTGTCCTTTTGGTGATGTGCAGTGTTCTTTTTGCACCAAACATTTCTTTTGGTTTCATCAGACCATAACACATTTTCTCACATGCTTTTGGGAGACTTCAGGTGTGTTTTTGCAAAATTTAGCAGGACTTTGATGTTTTTCTTCATAAGAAAAGGCTTCCGTCTTGCCACTCGGCCTTAACCCAGACATATGAAGAATAAGGGAGATTGTTGTCACATGTACCACACAGCCAGTACTTGCCAGATATTCCTGCAGCTCCTTTAATGTTGCAGACCTCTTGGCAGCCTCCCTGACCAGTTTTCTTCTCATCTTTTCATCAATTTTGGAGGGACGTCCAGTTCTTTGTAATGTCACTGTTGTGCCATATTTTCTCCACTTGATGATGACTGTCTTCACTGTGTTCCATGGTATATCTAATGCCTTGGAAATTCTTTTGTACCCTTCCCCTAACTGATACCTTTTAACAAGGAGATCCCTCTGATGCTTTGGAAGCTCTCTGCGAACCATGGCTTTTGCGGTAGGATGCGATCAAGAAAATGTCAGGAAAGACCTACTAGAACAGCTGAACTTTATTTGGGGTTAATCAGAGGCACCTTAAATGATGGCAGGTGTGTACTAACAGGTGAGTACTGCGTTTTAATGTGATTACTTAATTCTGTACGCAGCTACATCCCCAGTTATAAGAGGGTGTGCACACTTAAGCAACCACATTATTTTAGTTTTTTCGTTTCACTCCCCCCCCCCAAAAAAAGATTTTAGGTTGTTTTTCAACTGAGTTGTACAGTTTGTGGGTCACATTAAAAGGTGGAAAAAGTTCTGAAATTATTTATCTTTGTCTCATTTTTTTCACAGAAACCTGACATTTTAACAGGTGTGTGTAGACTTTTTATATCCACTGTATTATATATATATATATGATATATATTTACATGAACATGGTAAACCTTGTATGAGATGTTTGTGATCAGGTTCACATCTATCTTAACAAACCCAGTAATATTATAAATTATGGGATGTAAAGCGTTCTTTATTTTTATGTGACAGGAGAACACATTCTTTCCTTTGCTGCCTGTGTTGGGAATGCAGAATTGGTCCGATTATTACTGCAACATGGAGCCGATGCAGAGGCCAAGGATTTTCACGGTGAGGTTTATTACTCTGCTGTACACATTTTTTTTCTGTCACTACTTAAAAATCTTTCTGTTGTTGGGTCCTGAAAACACAAGTAAACCCATCGATTTAACAGTTTCCCAAAACTTATACTTTCAAGGCATGCCGTAAATGATAGCTGTCACAGCTGTTTCTGCTGTCAACCAAACTGCGAGCTATCAAATGGCTGGTGCCATAACTGATCACATGTGAGAGGCCAAGATGGCAGCTTCCTTGGCTATAAAGGATAGGGGGGTACCAAGACCAAGGAATCAACAGTACTCTCAAGTCCCAAATGAGGTACAGGCTGAAAGAGCTGGCTGTCAGTGACAGCTGGGTATCCTCAAGAATGGAAATGATCAGCTCCAGGGAATCTGATTTTGCTAAACAAAAACTCCATATAAGGACTTGTAGCAGATCAATGTACATACCAGGGGTCGGCAACCTACGGCTCGCCGTTGCTAAATGTCTGGCCCGTCAGTGCACATGATTAATTCATGTGCACCCGGCCTATGGACATGTTAAGCCCTTCACGCCAACTGTACACTAAGATGGCCTCAGCTTGAAGGGGTTGTACTGGGGTGATGCCTGCATTTTAGAGCCGGCGGTCAGCCTAAGAAGCCAGTCCCAAACGGGGCCGAGCGACCAGCCAGCATGTCCGCCGGCTGACCGGACACCCGAACGAAGCCGGAGTCAGCTTTGATCGGGTCTCAGATCTAGCAACCCGAAAGCAATGTAATTTATTTTATTTTTTTATTTTTTTCAGGTACTTATATAGCGCCGTCAATTTACACAGCGCTTTACATATACCGTATATACTCGAGTATAAGTCAAGTTTTTCAGCACATTTTTTTGTGCTGAAAGTGCCCCCCTCGACTTATACTCGAGTCAAGCACTTTTCTGCAGCAAAAAAAATTATTTTCCGAACCGAATTTGGGGCCCTGTATCTCAGGGCCACTTAGTGCTAGGAACCCCAAATTTGGTGTGCAAACCCAGTGGAACTGATACCACAACATGTCCAAAGATGGAGTTCCTAGTCCTAAGTGGCCCCGAGATACGGGGCCCCAAAATCAGTTCGGAAAATGTCATTCTCTGCTGCAGAAAAGTGCTTGACATTTTCTGAACCGACTTTGGGGCCCCGTATCTCAGGGCCACGTAGAGCTAGGAACCCCAAATTTGGTGTGCAAACCCAGTGGAACTGGTACCACAACATGCCCAAAGATGGAGTTCCTAGCCCTAAGTGGCCCCGAGATACGGGGCCCCAAATCCGGTTCGGAAAATGTCATTCTCTGCTACAGAAAAGTGCTTGACATTTTCTGAACCGATTTTTGGGGCCCTGTATCTCGGGGCCACTTGGTGCTAGAAACCCCAGCTTTGGATATTTTATGGTGCTCGTTCCACTGGGTTTGCACACCAAACTGGGGTTCTTGGCACTAAGTGGCCCCAAGATACAGGGCCCCAAATTTGGTCAACTGTGTCCATCTGCAGCAATGTCATTTTGGGACCCTTTGGGTTCAGAGACCCCAAATTTTGGCTGCAGCTAGGGGGCATCTAGGAACCTTAACTACCGAGTTTGAAGTTAGGGGGACCTATGGCTGCAAATGGGCACAGTGAGGCTGCAAATGGGCATTGTTGACCCTCTTTTCCACTTACAGTAGCTGTGCATTTCTCACCCTCGTCTTATACTCGGGTCAATACGTTTTTCCCATTTTTCCCGTTGCTAAATGTCTGGCCCGTCAGTGCACATGATTAATTCATGTGCACCCGGCCTATGGACATTTTAAGCCCTTCACGCCAACTGTACACTAAGATGGCCTCAGCTTGAAGGGGTTGTACTGGGGTGATGCCTGCATTTTAGAGCCGGCGGTCAGCCTAAGAAGCCAGTCCCAAACGGGGCCGAGCGACCAGCCAGCATGTCCGCCGGCTGACCGGACACCCGAACGAAGCCGGAGTCAGCTTTGATCGGGTCTCAGATCTAGCAACCCGAAAGCAATGTAATTTATTTTATTTTTTTATTTATTTCAGGTACTTATATAGCGCCGTCAATTTACGCAGCGCTTTACATATACCGTATATACTCGAGTATAAGTCAAGTTTTTCAGCACATTTTTTTGTGCTGAAAGTGCCCCCCTCGACTTATACTGGAGTCAAGCACTTTTCTGCAGCAAAAAAAATTATTTTCCGAACCGAATTTGGGGCCCTGTATCTCAGGGCCACTTAGTGCTAGGAACCCCAAATTTGGTGTGCAAACCCAGTGGAACTGATACCACAACATGTCCAAAGATGGAGTTCCTAGTCCTAAGTGGCCCCGAGATACGGGGCCCCAAAATCGGTTCGGAAAATGTCATTCTCTGCTGAAACCCCAGCTTTGGATATTTTATGGTGCTCGTTCCACTGGGTTTGCACACCAAACTGGGGTTCTTGGCACTAAGTGGCCCCAAGATACAGGGCCCCAAATTTGGTCAACTGTGTCCATCTGCAGCAATGTCATTTTGGGACCCTTTGGGTTCAGAGACCCCAAATTTTGGCTGCAGCTAGGGGGCATCTAGGAACCTTAACTACCGAGTTTGAAGTTAGGGGGACCTATGGCTGCAAATGGGCACAGTGAGGCTGCAAATGGGCATTGTTGACCCTCTTTTCCACTTACAGTAGCTGTGCATTTCTCACCCTCGTCTTATACTCGGGTCAATACGTTTTTCCCATTTTTTTGTGGTAAATTAGGGCCTCGACTTATGCTCGGAACGACTTATACTCGAGTATATACGGTACATTGTACATTCACATCAGTCCCTACCCTCAAGGAGCTTACAATCTAAGGTCTCTAACTCACATTCATACATACTAGGGACAATTTAGACAGGATCCAATTAACCTACCAGCATGTCTTTGTAGTGTGGGAGGAAACCGGAGTACCCGGAGGAAACCAACGCAGGCACAGGGAGAACATGCAAACTCCAGGCAGGTAGTGTGGTTGGGATTCGAACCAGTGACGCTTCTTACTGCTAGGCGAGAGTGCTACCCACTACACCACTGTGCCGCCCATGACATCACTTCCGGTTTACAGAAAACTTAAAAGGCCCAATTTTTAAAAAATTACAGCATTCAAAACAGCCAAACTTGCATTTTGAATGCTTTAAGTGCAAAGGAGAGATTTGGGGTCTTAGAGACCCCAGATTCCTCCATAAACAGTACCTGCCACTGCCTACTACTGTCACAAGGGATGTTTACATTCCTTCGGACAGCAATAAAATTGATCAGAATTTTTGTTTTTAAAAGGGACAGTGTAAAAAATTAATTAATTAATTAATTAATTAATTTAAAAAAAGTAAAGCGCCGCATGCCTCCATGCTCGTGCGCATAAGCGAACGCATACATAAGTCGCCTCCACAAATGTAAACAGTGTTAAAACCACACATGTGAGGTATCGCCGCGATCATTAGAGCGAGAGTAATAATTTTAGCACAAGACCTCCTCTGTAAGGGGGGGGGCTGTGTAATATGCAGGGGGGTTGGTTAGGGGGTAGCTGTGTGGTGTGCAGGGGAGCTGTGTAATGTAAAGGGGTCCAGAGGTACGGGGGCTGTGTAATGTAAAGGGGTCCAGACATGTGGGCTGTGTAATGTAAAGGGGTCCAGATTATTATCTTTATTTATTAGCAGGTGAATGCGGCCCTCCATATATTCACACACATTGAATCTGGCCCTTAAGTGTAAAAAGGTTGCTGACCCCTGCTGTATACAATGGTTTCGCAATGAAGTGACATCATGAGTGACTATATGACACTTCCTCGGTTGCAGCTCTGTCCAGGGTCTCTTTGCCGCAGTAGATCACTGCTATAGTGATCTATTGCTGGCCTGGCTGATTGGAGCTACATATTGCGTCTAGATCAGGTCCCCCTTAACAAGATCAAGTAAATATACAGCATAGTTATATATACTTGGGGGGGGTGATTTTAAAAAAAAATTCCTTCACCAGGTTAACCACTTTAGCCCCAGAAGGTTTACCCACCTTCATGACCAGGCCATTTTTTGCGATATGGCACTGCGTTACTTTAATTGGCAATTGCGCGGTCGTTGTACACAAATAAAATTGATGTTCTTTTTTATTTTCCACAAAGAGAGCTTTTTTTTGGTGGTATTTGATCACCTCTGCGGTTTTTATTTTTTGCACTATAAACAAAAAAATACCGACAATTTTGAAAAAAAAAAAATATATGTTACTTTCTGTTATAAAACATACCCAATAAAAAAAATTTAAAAAAATCAAATTTCTTCTTTAATTTAGGCCAATATGTATTCTCATACATATTTTTGGTAAAAAAAATCAATCCCAATAAGTGTATATTGATTGGTTTGCGCAAAAGTTATAGTGTCTTCAAACTATGGGATATTTTTATGGAGTTTTCATTTATTTATTATTTTTTACTAGTAATGGCAGTGATCAGCGACCTATAGCGGGACTGCAACATTGCGGCAGACAAATAGGACACTAAGTGACACTTTTGACACTTTTTTGGGGGCAATGACACCAGTACAGTGATCAGTGCTAAATAATATGCACTGTCACTGTAGTAATGGCACAGGCAGAGAAGGGGTTTACATCAGGGGCTATCAAAGGGTTAAATGTGTCCCTAGGGAGTGCTTGCTAACTCTGGGGGATGTGCTTGTACTATAAGAACACAGAGATCCGAGTTCCTGCTTAGCAGAAACACAAGATCTCTGTCCCAGAACGGCGATCTGCCTTGTTTACATAGGCAGGCCGGTGGTCTGTCTGCCTCGGTAACGATCGACGGGTCGATTGGCTCCTGATGTGTCCAAGCACAGCGGGAGCTGGTCACCAGCCCCAGACCAGGAAGAGCGAAATCACGTACGGGTACGTGATTTTGCGCAGAGAATCCGCCCCGCTGCAGTGAATGTGTGTTGGGTGGTCCAGAAACAGTTAATCCACAAGTCCCAGCAATGATGTTGGATGATATGGATGACATCTGTACTAACAGTGTTAAATGCTCACGTACAGTAAATAAATGTAATTAGGATTTTTAGCAATCACAAGCTTGTGGAAAGACAAGCCTATTATGAAGCTCAGCCACACCCAGTTTTTGCTGAAGTGCATATCACATTTTTTTGTAAAACAACCCATTCAGTTTGAAATAGAAATGAAAGGCAAAGCATGTGTGTATAGATATAAAAATACAAAATAAATACATTTTTCCATTTTTTTTTTAAAGTGATCACATTCCCTCTGTTCTCAGCTGCATAAGAGCTGGGGGGAGGAGAGGCAACAGCACACTGAGCTTCCCAGTGACAGGCTGAGAAAGAGGGGGGCTGTCAGGACATGTCTGATCATTGGAGGAGAGCACACTGAGTTGCCAGCATAGCTAGAGAACTGACCACGCTGTGTTCTCCTGCTTAGTGTGGTCAGCTTTTAATAGGAAAGCAAGGGGACTAGGAGGAATGCCAGGAATTTCACACAAAGGAAGCAATACAAAGAGAACAGGGACTTTCTAATACAAGTACATGGTACAGCAGGCACATATCAGGAATATGAAATATTGGGGTAACAAATGTTTTAAGTTATGCCCTCTCCCACCCTTGGCACCACTATCTTTGTTATTCTGGAGCCTGCATAGATGTGCCAAGGGTCCCAGCAGAGCCCTGCAGCACATCTGCGCATGAGTGGGAGACACGCCAAGCTTTGGGACATTCAAATGAGCCCCATCTTTGTGCATATGCTGGAAACTCACACGCCTGCAGATAGGCTGCAAGGGTATTCCGGGACCTGAAGCCCAGCGACACATCTGTGTGGAGGACACACCAAGCTTTGGGACACCGATATGAGCCCCATCTTTGCACATGCATGGGAAACTTGCGTTTACACAGATGCACCACAGGGAGCTGCCCAAACCCAAAGCCCTGTGGTCCATCTGCACATGGACTGAATCAAATTTTTTGGGGGGGGGGGGGGTTAATATGAACATAATTTTCGCTATAAAACAAAAATTCTATTAGGTTATAAAAAAAAAAAAAAAAATGTGAAGGCCCACCTAAATATAACAAATATTTCAAATATTTGAATGATTCGTTATCTAATCCTAGTTTTCTTATTTTTTTTCCCCACCTCCTGCAGGAAACACCATTCTCAATATTCTGGCCTTACAGCCTAACAAAATGTCAGCCTGTCAGATGTATGACCTCATCCTGGGCCATCACAAGGAGAAGTTTGGGCCCGGTTTAGAAGAAATCACCAACAATGATGGTTTGACCCCGCTGAAGATGGCGGCAGTGGAAGGTAACACTGTGGTATGTATTTGGAAGGATCCTGTGGAGCGGAGACATTCATTGTTATTGTATTGTGGCGTTGCAAATAGACATGTGCGGTTCTTTTTCGCTCTGAATCGAAATTCAGACAAATTTTTTATTATTCGGATGTACAGTATCTCACAAAAATGAGTACTCCCCTCACATTTTTGTAAATATTTTATTATATCTTTTCATGTGACAACACTGAAGAAATGACACTTTGCTACAATGTAAAGTAGTGAGTGTACAGTTTGTATAACAGTGTAAATTTGCTGTCCCCTCAAAATAACTCAACACACAGCCATTAATGTCTAACCTGCTGGCAAAAAGTGAGTACACCCCTAAGTGAAAATATCCAAATTTGGCCCAATTAGCCATTTTCCCTCCCTGGTGTCATGTGACTCGTTAGTGTTACAAGGTCTCAGGTGTGAATGGGGAGCAAGTGTGTTAAATTTGGTGTTATCACTCTCACTCTCTCACACTGGTCACTGGAAGTTCAACATGGCACCTCATGGCAAAGACCTCTCTGAGGATCTGAAAAAAAAGAATTGTGACTCTACATAAAGATGGCCTAGGCTATAAAAAGATTGCCAAGACTCTGAAACTGAGCTGCAGCACGGTGGCCAAGACCATACAGCGATTTAACAGGACAGGTTACAGTCAGAACAGGCGCTGCATGGTTGACCAAAGAAGTTGAGTGCACATGCTCAGTGTCATATCCAGAGGATGTCTTTGGGAAATAGACGTATGAGTGCTGCCAGCCTTGCTGCAGAGGTTGAAGGGGTGGGGGGTCAGCCTGTCAGTGCTCAGACCATATGCCACACACTGCATCAAATTGGTCTGCATGGCTGTCGTCTCAGAAGGAAGCCTCTTCTAAAGATGATGCACAAGAAAGCCCACAAACAGTTTGTTGAAGACAAGCAGACTAAGGACATGGATTACTGGAACCATGTCCTGTGGTCTGATGAGACCAAGATAAACTTATTTGGTTCAGATGGTGTCAAGCGTGTGTGGCAGCAACCAGGTGAGGAGTACAAAGACAAGTGTGTCTTGCCTACAGTCAAGCATGGTTGTAGGAGTGTCATGGTCTGGGGCTGCATGAGGGCTGCCGACACTGGGAAGCTACAGTTCATTGAGGGAACCATGAATGCCAACATGTACTGTGACATACTGAAACAGAGCATGATCCCCCCCCTTCGGGGACTGGGCCGCAGGGCAGTATTTTAATATGATAATGACTCCAAAACACACCTCCAAGATGACCACTGCCTTGCTAAAGAAGCTGAGGGTAAAGGTGATGGACTGGCCAAGCATGTCTCCAGACCTAAACCCTATTGATCATCTGTGGGGCATCCTCAAACGGAAGGTGGAGGAGCGCAAGGTCTCTAACATCCACCAGCTCCGCGATGTCGTCATGGAGGAGTGGAAGAGGACTCCAGTGGCAACCCGTGAAGCTCTGGTGAACTCCATGCCCAAGAGGGTTAAGGCAGTGCTGGTCACACAAAATATTGACACTTTGGGCTCAATTTGGACATTTTCACTTAGGGGTGTACTCATTTTTGTTGCCAGCGGTTTAGACATTATTGGCTGTGTGTTGAGTTATTTGGAGGGGACAGCAAATTTACACTGTTATACAAGCTGTACACTCACTACTTTACATTGTAGCAAAGTGTCATTTCTTCAGTGTTGTCACATGAAAAAGATATAATAAAATATTTCCAAAAATGTGAGGGGTTTACTCACTTTTGTGAGATACTGTATCTATATTTCCAAATTACAATAATAATTCAAATTTAAACAAATCCAAAATAATGAAATTACATTTTTATACAAAGTTCGAATCAAAATTCTTTTTTTTTGTTTTTTTTTTTTTAGTTTTCAAATTTGATTCAAATTCGAATCTCCCAATAGAATATAATAGCATATGAAAAGAAAGGAATAGAAAAAGAATATAATATAAAATAGAAAAGGAAAGAATACAATATGACCTTCTTCTGAAACTTCGAATTTCAAATAAAATAAGTTCAAATTTGAATAGAAAATAATAGAATACAAAAGAATAGACTAGAAAAAACAATAGAATAGAATAAAATAGAAAGAATATAACCATATTTTGAATAGAATACATTCAAACTTGAATAGAATAGAAAATTTAATAATAGAATATAAAAGAATAGAATATAAAAAAAGAATAGAATAGAACAAAATAGAATATAACCATCTTCCGAAATTCAAATTTTGAATAGAATAGAAAAGAATACAATACAAAATAAAAGAACAATAGAAAAAAAATAGTATCGACTATAAAAAAATAATAAAATAGAATGGAATAGAGGGATTATAACCATCTTCCAAAATTCAAATTTTGAATAGAATTTGAATAAATGAAACGAATTACGAAAACGAATGAAACAAATTTGACTGATCAAATTTATGTAAATAACGAATTGAAACAAAAACAAAATATATTTTTTATACTGCACATGTCTAGCTGCAAAAATGGTGGAGTGGATGCATGGTCATCAGCAAAATTAAACCCTGATGGGGAGGACTGGAGAATGGGGTAGGGGTGTAAAGAACCTCTGCTATTAAATATTAATCATACTACACAAGAGGCTGATATATAATGTAAATATAGAAATGGGAAGCACAGCACATTCAGTGGCTGCCTGTTGACACTTCATTGGGCATGGAGACACCATTTGTAGTTGGAAGACAAGAGGTTAATCCCCTGATGAGAGAAGAGATCATACTAAAAATATCTTACCAGTATAAAATATTGTTATTTTAACCACTTCAATACTGGGCACTTTCACCCCCATCCCTAATGGGCACTGATTGGCATCCCTGGTGAGCATTCTTGATGGGTCTGCACTGATAATCGATGCGTTGAATATCAGTGCAGACCCCTCTGTCAGGAGAGCCGCTGATTGGCTCTCCTCTACCCTTCATGCCTTGTCAGCGCGAATAGAGGAAAAGCTGATAAACGGCACTTCCTGGTTACAATGTGACCAGCTGTGATTGGTCACAGTTGATCACATGGTAAGGAGGCTACATCATAGGCTCTTTACCAAGATTGAAGATGCGGTGTGTCAGAGCGACACACTGCACTACCCTTTGCCGCACTGCGTGCCCATGGGGGCGTGCACAAGCGGTTTATCCTGCTGTACATCATATAACTGATCCCCCGCCCGACCATCATTCTGCTATGGGCCGGGCAGGATCTGGTTAAGGATGTATATAAATAACAAAGGTACTTTGTTTTTATCTATATAAAAGCTCACCTCCAGCCCCCCCCCCTCCCTTCAGTCTTGCATACGTGTACAGGCTACAGATCTCGCAACAGTTTTGCTACAAACACAGCTTAAGTGATAAATTCCTCCCTCAGCCGCTCTAAAGTAGCTCTATGACCGAATGCAGCCTGACCCTGACCAATTCTTATCGGTGCGTCTTTTTAGTATGAAAAATCTGTCTCCTCTACAGTGATAAATTTGACGTTGTTGGTTGCCAAAGATTACAGGAGCTTCAAATACACAGAAAAATATTCCCATATATTTTGCTTTGTGAGAGGCAGCATAATTTGTGGCTAAGGCTGTCACCTACCTGGTGGAGATCGAGCTGGAGAGGGGGCTTCTCTTGCACCTCTTGCACCTCTTCCCCAACACCCCTGGTAGTGATGACAGGAAGTGTAAGGCCACAGAGTGTCACGAGGATCGGCGTAGCAGGTAGCGCCAGCTGGCATTTTTAGGAAGAAGACGACCTTGATCACCAGGCAGAAACCAGGAACTGGAACACGGTGACACTTGACTGGCAATCAGGAGTGTAGCCAGGACACAAGCCAGAAGGTCATTAACAGCCAGGCAGTGCGTTGCAGGAACATCAGGCAGAGACAGAGTCAGGGCACACAGCAGGACTGTCACACAGACCAGCAGCAAGGTACAGGAACGCAAGACAGGAGCAGAGTCAGAATACAAGCCGAGGTCACAGCAGGCAGGCAGAAATCCAAGGACAGGTCAGGGGCAAGCCGAGTTGTACACAAGTAAGCAGCTATAGCAGGTCAAGGCTCAGGTAAAGCAGGAACTAGCTGAAGACTACTCAGCAATCCATTCATGTCCAGCATAAATGGGCTGTTTGGCGCCAGTGCCCATACGTGTGCGCATGTGCATATGTTTTCTCCACATGCTAATACATTTACGTGAGCCTGACAATGCCTGTTTTGCATTGAGCTTTTGTTCAGAATTATGAGCATGCACATATGTATGAGCATGAGCCAGCCTTCTCATTCCAACATGTACTGAGCTTCTCTTACAAAGGCTATTTGAAAACAGGGCATCTAGCCCCTGTATTTCCCATGCCGACATTTTAGTGCGTACAGGGAAGCACAGGGTTGGGATCATGCCTCATTGCCTGCAGCCTGTTAAAGTCTATAGCAGTCTAAAGTATGCTTCAGGTGGACAGGGCAGGGATAGTGCTGAGTGGTACTTGTGTTTAGCACTGTATGGGTTCAGGAATGTAAACCTAGAACAAATCTGCATTCCAGGCATATTGTACATTCCTGAATGCACAGGGCCTAAACATGAGTATCACTCAGAAGTGTTGGGACAAGGTCATTCATTGTCAAGGGAGAAGATGGTGAATGATGGGGCTAAGGGAGGTGAGCACAAAATGTTTTGTAGCATGGGCTGAATTAGTAGTTAGTTAGTTGTTAATAGTTGTGGTCCTGCAAACTGAGTTTAATATCGGTGCACAAAGTTGGGGCTAACAGTGGGGAAGGAAAACTATTTCCCTGAATTACTGGTGTCACTGAAATGAAAAAAAGACCCTGCATCAATTGTGTCACTGGCAGAAAAAAAATGTCTCTGCATCATAGGTCCCTGCGTCGGAGATGTCACCGGAAGGAAAAACTGGGCCTGCACCAATGGTGTCACTAAAACGAAAAAAATGTCCCTGCATTTGTGGTGTCAGTCTGAGAAGGACTGTTTGGCATCTGCGTCCCTGCATTGGAGATGTCACTGGAAGGAAAAATTGGTCCAGCACCAATGGTGTCACTGGAAGGAAAAATATCACTGTATCCGTGGTGTCAGTAGAGGGGAAAATGTCTCTGTGTTGGAGGTTTTACTGGAAAGAAATAATGTCCATATCTGTGGTGTCACTGAAAGAAAAAGATGTCCCTTTTTTTATGATGTCAGTCTAAGAACGACTGTGTCAGTGGGATGAAGAGAGGAAGGAAACGTGGGAGCATGGTATTAATGAAATCTGGAGGGCTCTGAGGGAGGAAGGAAGCTAAGGGCATCTTGAGGCGGCTCTTAGGAGGAGAGGGGAGCTCCCACCCACTGTGTAATTATTCAATTCAGACCTCCTACAATGTACCACCCATCGGGAATGAAGGCAGCTTCTTCCGCTTCCCGTCTTTGGTCATGTGGTATGCCACATAACAAGAGGAGACAGGAAGAAGGGCTTCATCTTTGACTCGCTGGAGGAGCCGTGCTGAGACGGAAGTGTTCTTTTAGGTGCCCACCTCTTCCATCCACAGCAGGCTCCTATTTGGGGGGAGGAGAGAGCATAATCCTCTCTCCAGCAGCAATCAGGTCTTGCTCCTTCTGATAGGAGTGACACTGTAATCCCTGCTGTCAGATCCCCTCCTCCGCCTAAACACTCTACCCATGGCATGTGCCCCCTCCTTGTCCTGGGTCTGTCACTCAGAACAGACACAGTAAAAAAAAACATTCATTGATCTGACTATAGTAAGGTTAGTTGTGACTGGTTGCTTTCAGTTTTATAATTTTGTACATTTAGTGCTTTTTCCATTGCTTTATTGAATGAGCCTGACTTAATATTCTCTCCCTAGATGTTCCAGCACATTGTACAGAAGAGGAGACAACTGCAGTGGACATTTGGTCCCATTAGCTGCTATCTTTATGACCTGACAGAGATTGATGTATGGGGGGATCCTAAGTCTGTATTGGATCTGGTGGTCTCTGCAAAAAAAAGAGAGGTGTGTATGGAAATATCTGTGTGTTCATGAGCAAACCCCACACAGCATTTGCATCCTTTTGTTTTTTTTTTAGTTTTAGATAGCGTAAGGAATAGAACATCTTTCATGTTCTTACTGCTGTTCGGGGGTTCCGTTCGAGAATGGAAATTTGCAACTAGGACAAAGAGCAATAAAAAAACCTGGCAATGGTTCTAATCTTCCTATACTTTACTAAAATACAGCATTTTTATTTCTGTCTGTGTTGCTTTTGGAGAGTTCCCCCCACTTTCCTGTCTGGTAAAAGTTGTCGGCAGGACAGGAAGCAAAAGAGCTCTGTGACAGAGCCCCTTAGGGAATAAAAAGCAGGTAGGGTCCTAACCCTTCCTGACTCTATCCAAAGCTAGGAAAATACAAATGTTGTACATACCATAAAATCTTTTTCACCCAGCCTAAGGGACCCAGGAATTCAGCAAAAGTTGGAATATACTGCTGCCTATAAGCAGGTGGGACACTGCCAAACGGAACAAGTTTTAAGTCAGACCTCTTCCACTCAGCATGCCTCCATTTTGTGAGAAAGCAGTGCACAGGGCCAAAAGAAAACACAAAGGCGTAGGACCCATTTCCCTCAATAGACTCAAAGAAAGAAACCTCAGGATAAGTGTGTAGTGCCCACCTGTTTGGCTGAGGGCTACAATAGAGAGTTAGGTGTTATAATAGGCTAAAATTTGCCAGAATCTCACTCTGCAGTGTAATCTGGTGGGGTTTGATTTCTGGGGAGGTTTATTAGAGTAGAGGAGGGTGTGACCCCCTGCTCTCTGCTTGGACAGTTTCCTTTGTTGTCTGGGGTTTGACCTGGAAGATAAGAGGAATACAAGTGTGAGTGACAGGTAGCTTCTGGAAGACGCCTCTGGACCAATCCTTAATTTGTTGGGACAGGGGCAGGACTTCTATTTAAGGGCTGGTCACATGTTTCCTGGGGGTTCTGTATGGGGAGTTGAGATGAGTCTGGTGAAGGATGTAAGATCCAGGAGGTTTTCGTGTGTGCTCTCCCCTTCGGGGGAGAGGGACCTGTGCCCTGGTGTGGTTCTGGATGAGTTGAGAAGAGATCCAGGAGTAAGGATGTAGCCATTGATACAGCGCTGGTGCTCTCCCCTGCGTGAGGAGAGGGAAAGCAAGTAATGCGGATGGAGGAGAAAAACTGAAGTATTTTCTTCTTAACCGTTGCCAATACTGACATCCAAGGACTGGGCGAGGATTTTCTATGTGCGACATGGATCATCACTCAGAAACACAAGTGAGTGTAACCCAGGGGGAAACAGCACTTCTGAGAGACTTTATAGGGGTTAGTGTGCGGGTTCAGGAGGACAGAGCTGGGCCCTAGAGGAACTAATACCCTGGAGGAATCCGAAAGTCACCTCCTGAATGTTATTCAGAGTATCATTTATGGAGTTAGAATCAGAAGTACTGTAAAGTCAGGAAGTGGTGGAAAACAGGAAGAAGGAAAGATGCATTGCACTAGGAGAACTTATGCAAGATGGAAGTCTACTAATAGGGGCTTCTTACAATCTGGATGTAATATTGTATTGCTTATCACTCAACCTTACTGGAAGTTATTCAGAGTGACTTTCGAGTACAGTGCAGCATTTCATATGGAAACCGCAATAAAGTTGTACATAGTTTACTTTCAATGACTGTCTGCGTGTTCTATTTGGTTGGGAAATAGGGGTAATGGAACAAGCTCCAGGGTAGAACGAACTTTCAGCCGCTCCTAAGGGAGTAGGGCGCTACAAGTGCAAAAAAGTTTGTCACATTGAAGGACACAGGAATTCACTAACAGCTGTGATGTCTAAAAGCAGTCCAACTGAGGGGTGGGCAATAGCCACAGAGAAGTCCCAAAGGAACTTATGGACCAACCAGACAGGCTACCACATCCTAGTGAGAGCACTGAGAACCGACCTGATTCTGCAGACCAGGACACAGAAAAAACACCCTCAAGGGGTAGGCGTTCACCTGAAAGAACAATGGGCTTAAATCAGCGTGAGCGTAGAGGAATAAAATACTTCCTGAAAAGGAGAAGACTGGTTCATCTAGAAGCGGTCAACGTTAACTATTCACAGGGCCAAGTCTCAGGAAAAACATGTCCCTAGAGGCAAGTTTGGACAACAAGTAAGTCCAAAAGAGCAGACCAGCTGGTCAATAAAGAAAGGTCAAAGCCTTGCACTCCCAGCCCTTTGAATTCAGGAAAAATGTTCCTTGATAAGAAGGAGGTTGCCTAAAGCAAACAACCAGGCTTGGCAAGATTGTGAGAGCCCTCACAGCATATTATCAGAATGGATCAATAATGACAAGATAAATCTAGGGAAAAGCCAAAGCTGCCATCCCTAAAATGAGCCTGAAGGAGAAGGTAAGGGTAGGCATGGATGAATATCAACCTAGAATATCCTCCTAGCATGGTCTCCCCTTCTCGTGGGGACTCTCAGACCAGACTTAGGATAAGACATTCAGATGGTCTCTTTGGACCAAAAAGTCCCAGGTGCCACCCATGTCTTTGGCATGGATTGGGTGGTTCTTTTTGACCCACCCCGGGTGTGTTTCCCTGGTACATGAGCACCAGAAGCAGACGGATGAGTAGGGTACCTACCAACCAAACACCCAAGGGTGTTCCTGGGATGTGGCAGGAAACATTGCAAATCTGCCTGTGCTCTAACAAATGATTCCAAGAAATATCCAACCTGCCTCAGAGCAACACTATAGCCTCCTTTGAGAAGCAAGGATCAAGAATGTTGGTCACAAGAAAATGTACCTGTTTGGGAACAAAAATGAGGTTGGAACCTCAAAAGGCTGCTACTCAGTCACAGAAGAAAGACTTATTACCTGGTGTCTGAGTTCTACAAAGGCTTTTGGACTTACATTATCCCCCATAAGGGGTGTTTGTAGCAAGGTTTCAGTGTATTCAGCCTGCTGGTAGTCCAGGAAAGCATATGACCATCCAGCGATGAATACTTTTTGCCTAGCAGTAACAGAGAGACACTCAGGCACTATTCAAAGTGGAGATGCTCAGTTAAAGCAGGGTTTCACTGTCCCCAAAGTTTTTTTTTTTTGGCAAAATGACAAAGATTATGATATATAAATATAGAACTCACTTGTTCCGTTTTTAGTGATTAGTGCTGTCCATTTTCTCATAATACAAAAAGTTATAAATTTTAATCTTGCCGGTTGTCATCTTGCCTGTGGGCATGTGAAGCCCACATGCATCCTCTTCTGACGAGCATGCACCGCCTGTTCTATCCCCGCTCTCGCGCATGCGCAGTAAACTCAAATCAGAGCGCTGTCAACAGCTCAGGTTGCCATTACAATGGGCGGCATCGTAGGAAGTCCCGCCCCGTTGTGATGGCAACGGAGATAAGCAAAACGTCACGTCAGTTGAAATCCCGCAAGGTTTCGCTCCGCACTGACTCCTGGGATGAATGACACGAGATCCCAGGAGACAGTGCGGCGAGGACAGGAAATGAGGCTTATACCCGCAAAATCCCCGCCCACAGCCGCAGGGACCTAACACAGGCAAGATAGACCGGGCCACATATCTGAAGGTACAAACAAAAAAAAAAAATGGTCCATTGAGCACTCTGTGCTATATTTAGAACCCAGTGAGCTTAACTTGAAAAATTGTGTAAAGATCCGCTTTAGCACATCCAAAGAATAATGAAAACAGAAAAAAATACTGCGCTAAAGTGCATAGAAAAATAAAAAATTTACAAAAGCAGCTGCTAAAACTATAAGATATATATAGAACAAATACGATAAAACAATGTAGCAGCGCTAATAATTGTGAAAAAAATATATACTGAATAAGTCCAAAACAAATTGATGTGTCTGAAATAAACAGTTGAATGTGACTGGAATGAACATTGAAGACATAGTCCAAAAAGGCACGTATGTGAGTGCTGACCAACACACCTCTTGATGACAGTGCACCACCACCACATAGATATGCGCTTACCAGAGGCGAGCTAAAAGGAAGCCTGCGGCTAATACCCAGCCAGGGCCTTTCCAACAAGGAAGTTGATGTCACACCACCAGTAGAGGGAAGCCTGGACCACACTCCAAATGGCTCAAGATCGAACGTCAGCCACCAGGGGTTAATAAAGGTATTGCCCAAAACATAAAGTAGAGAACTCCATAGTGCAGAAGTTTAGAGGTCTTCTGTTTTAATCTCCTGTTTTCAACTCTTGCTTTTTAACTCGCCACTTGGTTAAATTCCACTTTGTCAAAGTCACAGAAAACAAAATGTGAACAAAAGAATCCAAAGAATGATACCTTTTGTCTGGTAGTAATAGTGCGGTCGACAGTTGCACAGTCAGCATCATCCAGGATTAAATCACTTGACCTGTCACAGGGAGAGCCCACAAACCTACCTGGAGGTGAATGAAGACCAGCTTACTCTCTGTGGAGGCTCTCCCAACAACTGTCTCTTCTGAACAACAAGAAAAAAGTCCCAAGTATTGGGACACAACAGCTAGAGAAGCTCTCCAAAGGTGGAGGAAGTAACCAGTTGTAGGAGCTCTAAATTAACAAAGGCATGTGGCAGCAGGATAATCCACCATTTGTAGGGTGGAATGTACTGCAAAAGTCAGGTTTAGAACAAACCCTTGCAAATATGTATAATTTGCAGGTGGCTCAAAACTGACCTCACCAGTAGTAGACTAAAGGGACATTGAATCTGATCTGGTACCAGGGCCCTCGGGCTTGTTTTGAATTAGGACCTCAGTAGGGTTAGAGGCAGACTCTGCTAAAGTTAAGCTGGGGCAAGTTTAGTGCATCTTCAGTTAGACTGCTGTAGCAGTTGGGCACACACATATAGGAAATCCATAGTGGACACAGAGATCCTTGTGGAGTGGACTAATGGAGCTCAGGAGATTTAGTTGATGATGACCTTACAACAATAGAGGTCTCTATTACAGGTGCACATGTTGCACCCCACATTGGTAAGCAACTAGGCCAAATAGGAGTTAAACCCAGGTAGCTGGTGTTGGAAAAAGTTCCAGGCCACCCTAAGTGGGCAGTAGGTCACTATTGAAGACCAGGGATCATGTGATGCTTCAGGAGCAGAAGCAGCAATGGCATGATACATCCTCTAGGCTTAATGATGGGAAAGAGAGTGCAGAGTACATGCACAGCTCTGCACCTAGTAGATAATGTCATCACTGGTTATCATCCTTAACCTTTATCATGGTACAACTTGAAGTAGGGAGCATTTTGAAAGAGGTGCCCAGCTGTGCAGCAGTGAAGTAGCCCCTGATGCTTTAGTTCAACCAGCCTTACTCTCTGATTCTGCAGAGACAGGTTCCTATCAGAGGCTGCACTTCAGCTTTTCACCCAGAAACCACTCTGTGGTTAACCAACATACTCAGTCTGGACAGCCCCACCATGCAGAGCCCAGTACCCAAAGGAGGCATGTCTCAGGCTAGCCTGCACATCCAGTTCTGCAGCAATCAGACCCCAAAATGTTGCTAAGGATATGTCAATTCATAAAGCTGCTATATAGAGACCAGCTCAAGCAGTGATGCAACTGCTGTTATCTTTGCATAAACTTTAACTTTATCCCTTCCCCCAATATAAGCTTTAAAATTGTCCTGTAACATTGAGACCAATCAAATTCCTTGTTGTCTCTATTGCTGATCTAGCATGTGGTAGTCGATATTTCAAGTCTTATTGACTGAATACTTCATTTTTTCTTAGGCTCGTCGGATTTTGGATCTCTCTCCTGTCCAGGAGCTGGTCAACAGAAAATGGCAGAGGTTTGGTCGGCCATATTTCTGGATGATGGCCTTTATCTACATCCTTTACATGATTGTTGTCTCTCTTGCTTGTGCCAACCGGCCTCTTAAACTAAGACCGGACAACATAACTAATCCAAGGGACATCACCTTGTTGATTCAAAAATCTCTAAATGTAAGAACCTTAACCTCTTTTCTACTGGGGCAATTCTTTTTTTTTGCACACGTTAAAATTTGTTGTACTTGATATTTCTGCACAGATCCCCATAATGGGAGTGGGACAGGTCCGCCGCTATTTGAACGATGTCTTCTTCACTGGTATATACCGTATACCCTTAATTCCTGAAGAAGACATAGTTTGAAACTGACCTGTCCCGATATGGGGATCTGTGCAACAAGTACAACAAATTTTATGCATGATCCCTTCAGGGATAACAAGTTGTGCAAAGAACGGATTTTAGGTGATGTTATGTTTTTATGATGTAAAAAATAAAAATACATATTTCATGATATACACTTGGATGTTCATTTGATACATGAAGGGATGTTGGCAAGTTTCAGGCCTGTCACCCCTACCTTCTCAATATTTTCTTCTTCATCTCACCAGGAATCATACCTTACTTCTGAAGACCACCTCCGCCTGGCAGGAGAGATCATCGGTGTTATCGGGGCAATTGTACTTTTATTTCTCAAAGTAAGCACAGAATTTAAAGTATATGCCAAGCCATGTTTTTATAGTTTTGGATAGAGTGGGGAAGTACAGTATAAGAACCCCCAGAGCAGTCCTCCCACCCCCCAAAGCCCACATGCAAAATTCCCAACCTTTTTCCCAACCTGCTGCACATGGCAACAAGCTGCCCCATCCTGCCGGCGGTATGATGTATGACATCACGGTGCATAGCATACGCGCAGGTGTCACAGACTTCGTGGTGCATGTATTGCATGCCTCCCACACCTACGTCATCACATTGGAGGCCGGTCCCAGGCCCGGGAAAGAGAGGGCAGAGGGAAAAAAGGAAGGGTAGTGACAGTCCTCGCCCCATAACACCTAAATTAAAAATTTCTTTCAATATTTTTATTTAAATTTTTTGCAAGAATAGGATCCACAACACAGGTGGTTTATATCAAAACATTAAGAACGGGTATAAAAAGGGCAATCAAATATTATACCACCAGCTACTCCCCACCCAAGGGAATACCAGATAAAGTAGGAATTCAACATAAAGAAAAGGGTCTTAGGGAGCAAACAGCCACCCTACTCGGAAAACCTCCCCCCAGGGAAAAACATTAGAACTCAAACTTCGCCATCACCCACCGGCACGCCTGAATGGGTATGAGTAAACATAATGCTCAACCACAAGTGGTAGCAACACAACATTAGCAGTTTTATCCTGCAAAATACTGACCAGCTTTTCGTCGAACATGATCCATGCCAGTTTATTTTTCACAATAGCTAAATCTACCACTAGTTTCTTCCAAGCAGTCGCTATAGCAAATTTTTCCACGAGAAACATAGTGAATTAAAGTTTGAATGTGCTTGGGAATATCAACAACAGGCTCATTAAGAAGAGCCCTAAATTAAACATTTAACACACATTTATTTAAATTTAATAAGACCCCAAGGTAGTCCATTAAAGAAAGAGAAACATTTTTCAACTTCTGACAATAATCAGTGGGTGCCCACATCAGAGGACTGCAAACTGCCTGTGGCAAATCCTGTGCCATTTGGTGAAATAAGAAATTAAAAGAAATTAAAAGGGAGTTTATTAGCCAGAAAATGGTGCAGTCATGTTTATCTCCAATATATTCTGTTATTTTCTCTAAACTCTTTAGATTCCAGACCTGTTCCAGATAAGACATCCAAAGGACCTAACACAAGCTGTTCATGGAAGACCATTCACACTTATCATGTAAGAACCACAGGGAAGAATTTTATGTGAGCTAGCCAAAGATATGAGGTGATGATCAGAAAGTCTGCTGGTAAGGAGAGCCCACATTTCCTGGTTGTTGGCGCTATTTGGACCCTGGATCCACCATGCTCTTTCTTGATTGGTCAGTCACCTACCTGGTGTTTTACAGAAACCCCACCATATTGTGACACCTTCTTCTGGCCTGTTACCTTGAATAAATAAATGTCCAATACAGAAACATTTTAACTGCTCTACGTCACTCCAGCACAACTCTTACGTTACAGGCACTTTCCAGAACAATAACAGTTCAGACTCACCAATAGCAGTTCACAGTGCAGAACACTCTTCTCTTTTCCATAACGTGCTATGCAGTGGTCACACAATTGCAGATTAGAACACTTCAAAGTCTAACTGAACAGTCAAGCCAACTTCCCTAGATGTTATAGTCACTTTAGCAATCTGTGTTACTCACACAGGGTGTGCCCTCCTCTCATACAAAGGAGATCCTCCATGGTCCTAGGGCCACTCTAAACCAAGCAATTGGATCTGTGGGGCAAGGATCAAGGTTTCTCTGTCTAATCCTAAGTGTCCTCATTCCTCAACCTGGTAGTTCAGCCCTGTAAATGGTCTTATTCGCCGAGCTCCAGCACAGCACTACATCTCTGCAGATCAGGGGTGTCTTGTTCCAATACCCCAAATGCACTGGGCCTCATCCACAGCTGGCATATAAAGGGCACTATCTCCACCCATTACATTACTATAGGAAGGGCGACAATTAAAAAGGCACTTACACCTGCTAACATGTATGATTGGTTAGACTAACCATTCTCAAACAGGGTTCCATGGAACCCTAGAGTTTTCTAGGGGTGCCTTGAGCTGTAACTTATTGACCTCCTATCTGATGGTGCCTGCATAGGTCCAGGGCCAACACCACTTGGCAGAGTCAGCAGCATGACACCAGTGATTTTTTTTAGCTGTCATTAAGTGTGCCATTCTGACCACCAGTGTTAGGCTTGTATTTTTCCTCCTGACCACCAATGTAAGGGGCATGTTCCCATTTGTCCTCAATGAATTGGGTTGGTAAGGGTTCCCCAAGACCTGAAAATAATTTTAGGGGTTCCTCTTGGATACAAAGTCTGAGAGGTTGGGCATGAGCATAAAATTGGGCTTTTATATGATAGACCAACACAAAGTGGCACATAATTGTGACGTAGAAGGAAAATGATAAATGGTTTTCCAAATTTTTCATGAATAAATATCTGAAAAGTGTGGTGTGCATTTGTATTAAACCCCCTGGGTCAATACTTTGTAGAACCACCTTTTGCTGCATTCACAGCTGCAAGTCCTTTTGGGGATGTCTCTACCAGCTTTGCACATCTAGAGAGTGACATGTTTGCCCATTTTTCTTTGCAAAATAGCTCAAGCTCTGTTACATTGGATGGAGAGCTTGCCACAGATTTTCAATTGGATCTAGATCTGGACTTTGACTGGGCCATTCTAACCCATGATGAATATGGTTTGATCTAAACCATTCCATTGTAGTTCTGGCTGTATGTTTAGGGTCGTTGTCCTGCTAGACGGTGAACCTCTACACCGGTCTCAAGTTTATTGCAGACTCTAACAGGTTTTCTTCTAAGATTGCCCTGTATTTGGCGCCACCCATCTTCCCATCAACTCTGACCAGCTTCCCTGTCCCTGCTGAAGAAAAGCATCCCCACAACATGATGCTGCCACCACCATGTTTCACGGTGGTGTTGGTGTGTTCAGGGTGATGTGTTAGTTTAATGCCACACATAGCTTTTAGGCCAAAAAGTTCAATTTTGGCCTCATCTGACCAGAGCACCTTCTTCCACATGTTTGCTGTGTCCCCCACATGGCTTCTCGCAAACTGCAAACGGGACTTCTTATGGCTTTCTTTCAACAATGGCTTTCCTCTTGCCAGATTGTGGAGTGCACAACTAATAGTTGTCCTGTGGACAGATTCTCCCACCTAATCTGTGGATCTCTGCAGCTCATCCTGAGTTACCATGGACCTCTTGGCTGCTTCTCTGATTAATGCTCTCCTTGCCCGGCCTGTCAGTTTAGGTGAACGGCTATGTCTTGGTGGGTTTGCAGTTGTGCCATACTCTTTCCATTTTCGGATGATGGATTGAACAGTGCTCCATGAGATGTTCAAAGCTTGGGATATTTTTTTATAACCTAACCCTTCTTTAAGCTTCTCCACATCTCTATCCCTGACCTGTCTGGTGGGTTCTTTGGCCTTCATGATGCTGTTTGTTCATGAAGGATCTCTAAAAAACCTCTGAGGGCTTCACAGAACTTACAATATTTATACTGAGATTAAATTACACACAGTTGGACTCTTTTTACTAATTTGGTGACTTCTAAAGGCAATTGGTTCCAATAGATTGTAGTTAGGGGTATCAGAGTAAAGGGGGCTGAATACAAATACACGCCACAGTTTTCACATATTTATTTGTAAAAAATTGTGAAAACCATTTATCATTTTCCTTCAAATTCAAAATTATGCGTGTGTTGGTCTATCACATAAAATCCCAATAAAATACTTTTATGTTTTTGGTTGTAACATGACAAAATGTGAAATATTTCAAAGAGGTATGAAAACTTTTTCAAGACACTGTACCAGTATATACATCAATGTTTCTATCTCTATTGCTTAAAGCGCTCAGTCAGATTAACCTGTGAAGATCGCATAGTTAAAGTGGTTGTAAAGTCTCGTTTTTGGGTTTTTTTCTAATAGAATGATGAAAAAGATGAAAGATGAAAAATCTTCTGACTTTACAACCACTTTAAGCAAGGTACTGGTTGAAAATTGGCCAAAAACGGTTGGTTTGGTAGTTACCGGCTGTCTTTTGGTACCTCCTCATCCGACAGAAGCCGGTCTCACAACTGGCTTCTGTTGAACAAGCATGCTGGAAAACCAGCAGCTGATCGCCATCTGATCAGTGTTTGCAGCCAATGTCTGCGAGTGCTCACCAGTGTGTTCTGGCAGGGGGGTGGTCCCCTTGTCAGAACACAATAGCACAGTGGGGAGATCACTGTACTAACATTGCATAGTTAGTACAGTGACCTCAGCTTTTTTTTGTTTCCATTCAGCCCTGTGTGTACAAGGCTTTAGATTATGTTTACACGTGTCTGTCACTGCTGTGCCTTTGAAATGCAATTTGCACTCAAATTGCTTTTCAAAGGCATTTCACATGTTATAAAGAAGTGATATATCCCCTGCTTGCTGCCTGTTCTAACCCTGTAAAATGGTACACCACTGCATCTCAACTACGTGCATTGCACAAAGTTGCCATGTGACCCCGCTCATTTCAATGGGTCATGTTCAGCAGTGGTACTGCAGATAGCTTTTCAGAGGCATTTGACAGGCATATCGGAGCCTTTACAACTACTTTAAATAGACATTAGTTGCATTTTTTTATGTATGTTTTTTTTGGGGGGTTTGGTATGTATTTTGTGTATATGAGCAAAGCAACTAAAATATTTTTTGCCAACAGAATCGCCTTTCCTTGTTTTGTGCTTGTGACCCTCGTTCTCCGACTGACAGACACAGATGGAGAGGTGGTGCCGATGTGCATATTACTTGTGCTGGGTTGGTGCTATGTCATGTATTTTGCACGTGGGTTCCAAATGCTTGGACCTTTCACCATCATGATTCATAAAGTAAGTTGACCTGAGAATAGGGCAGTAAGCTTTAGGCTGGACATGCACAAACTGAAAGGACCAAGCAATGTGAATGATTTTAATAGACGTGCCGTATTGTTTTGTGAATTGATGATATGTTAGGAAAGTTCTTGCCAAAAGAAACTTGTTCCCTTTTCTGTGGAGCTTTCATTTGCAACATATCCATCAAATGAACTGATAGGAAATCTGATATGTGTCCAATATATTGGGCGTGTGAAAAAATCCTACTCTTTTTTTTGTTTCTTTCTGCAGATGATTTTTGGAGACTTGCTACGGTTTTGCTGGCTGATGATTGTGGTGATTTTTGGATATACAACTGGTAAGTAAAAGAGTCCTGAAGATGAACAGTAGATATTAAAGTGCATAGACAAGTGTAGCGCTTGTAAATTTAAAAACTTATATAAACTTATAAGAGTAAAAAAACGTCTATGTCGATCAACAATACATACAAAATATGACAAATAAAGTCTCTGATGATCTTCAGGTGTTTTTTAGACTGAAGGAGGCTAATGTTAGTCCAAAAAAGTATATAATTCCTTATTCACCACGTGGGTAACGCATGCAAGGATGTGATGGACCCTCCACATAGAGGAAAAGTGAAGGCTTACCAGAAGGATTGAACTCATAGGAACGTACATTCAATGAGTCAATCTAGCTTGTAGCCCCAACAGGCAATCAGAAGGAAGGACCTCACGATTAGATGGCGACAAGACTCCCAAACATATCCCAGATGAAGTCTAATAAGACGAAACGCGTCGGGAGACTCCACTGCCTGCCATAATTTTACTTGAAGCGCTTTTTTTACTACGGAAATGTAAGGTGTTTACTTATTTTAATAAATCTGTTTTACAAAACGGTATTATGCTATGTGGCCCCCCTTCTTTATTCCTATATGGGCTATCCATCTGAGATGATCTATGGGAAGGTCTGCCATCCATTCTAAAGTTCCGTCAGGAGTCTGGATATGTTTGGGAGTCTTGTCGCCATCTAATCGTGAGGTCCTTCCTTCTGATTGCCTGTTGGGGCTACAAGCTAGATTGACTCATTTAACGTACGTTCCTATGAGTTCAATCCTTCTGGTAAGCCTTCACTTTTTCTCTATGTGGAGGGTCCATCACATCCTTGCATGCGTTACCCACGTGGTGAATAAGGAATTATATACTTTTTTGGACTAACATTAGCCTCCTTCAGTCTAAAAAGCACCTGAAGATCATCAGAGACTTTATTTGTCATATTTTGTATGTATTGTTGATCGACATAGACGTTTTTTTACTCTTATAAGTTTATATAAGTTTTTAAATTTACAAGCGCTACACTTGTCTATGCACTGAAATTTTGACAATATCCTATTTGTTGTGTGAGCTGCTTTTTTGTTGGGTGAGCGCAGGGTTAAATTTTTCTCTTTTTGGTTTAGTAGATATTAAAGCCTAAATGAACAATACACTCAATTTTTTTTGTTATACCTTTAAGTTGAGTCTGGTGAGTCAGCCCTTTAATGGTTCTTATAGGTTGAATATTTCAACAGTGCGATCTCCCTACTAGCTTTGGGTGCTCCTTCTTACCTTTGTGTGTACAGGTTCCTCCTTTTTTTTACATTCTCAATAAAATAAAATTAAGATTCCAACAGAGGTGGTGTGAGCCCCTCATATTGGGCGCAGAGGGTGTGTAAGCAGGTGGTAGTAAAGTGTTCTTATGTTTGGTAAAATGTTGCATAGTTTTAACGTTCATTGATCTTCTGCATGGTAGTTATTGTTTTGTTGTTTTTCCCTGCTGAGGTGGTGCTCCCATGGGGGGAAAGGGTTAACACTGCTGGCCAGCTTTTTCCAGGTTTTTTGGGAAGTATCAACCTCACTACCACCCAGGAAAATACTTAATGGGCACCATGGAGCATTTAGAAGACCTTGTACAGCAATATATGCTGGAAACACATTCAACTGTTCATTTGTTATACTTAACTAACTTCAGTAAAGAACTTTGTTGTTATACAACTTTGCCTGGTCTGGCGCCACTTCAGGACAATATTTAAGGTGTGCATGCAAGCTTGGCATATCACAGAACAGGCTTCACACCCAGGGACAAGATGAGCTAGATGAAGATGCAGTACAGATATCTAATGTGCGGTGAAGCTAAATAGAGAAGGCTGTATTACCATTGCCGAAAATTACAGTACTAGTGTCAAGTGCATAAGCAGACAGTCAGGAAGTGACTTGGCAAAGCTGATGGAGGGCCCTGGTAGTGAAAGGGCTTGTATGCCTAGGCTCTCTGCCTAGCGACCAGAACCTCAATACTGCGTCCAACTCATGGCATGGGGTATCCTAAGGACCCAGCTTGTATGTCAGAGAAGATGAATGAGGCATTGGAGAGAATAAGCACGGGTTATGTACCAAGTTGAGTTTCCGAGGAATTCATGTGTAGTATACAGTACATATGATAGTTTGTCTTGCAAACTGACCTAATTGCCCTGGGTAAGCCCTGAATCCCATCCAAAACTAGAAGATATGCATATATTGGTATCTTTGACATATAAATTGTGGGACAATTTCCTTAGTAAAGGGATTGTCTAATTCTATTGGTCCAATTACCCCCTCTATTTTCTAACCCTTAATTCCCTCCTGCACTACTTTCTCATTTCTTTCTAACTTGCAAAAGAACAGAAAATACTAAGACTGTCCAAACATTGGTTAATGATAAGTTTCCCTCTCTACAATCCTTGCTTCATGCTCGGATATCTGGAAGATCTTTATGGTTGCAACAGCACTGACTTCAAACATTTATTCACTCTCTTAAATTGATCTTTCCTGTTCAAAGATCCCTTTCTGGATTCGAGAGTCTTCTCTTACAGGAGCAGCAACCAATCCATGTACTGTTTATATTATATAAAATGCTCCTTCAAGATCTTAATCCCCAGGCCTCATCCTTTCTATCAAAATGGGAAAAAGAACTTGGTACACACAGCCCTTGCTGTTAACCCATAAACTCTCAAGGTCTACTAGACATCAAGAACGGAATTACAAAATCATATCTTGATGGTATAAATGTCCCAGTGATCTGCATAATTTTGATCCACCTAAATGCTGGCAGTGTTAATTAGGGCACTTTGTCCCATATTTGGGACAACTGCCCTCTTATCACTCCATTTTGGAAAAATGTTTTCCAAATCTGTAATAAAGTTATGGACACTGCCTCTACTGTTTCTTCAGTGTGAAAGCCTGAGGGCTTTCACACTGAAGCGGTGCACTGGCAGGAGAAAAAAAAAACTCCTGCAAACCGCATCTTTGGAGCGGTGAAGGAGCGGTGTATTCACCGCTCCTTCACCGTTCCTGCCCATTGAAATCAATGGGGCAGCGCGGCTATACTGTGGCTATACCGCGGCTATAGCGGCGCTATGCGAGCGGTTTTAACCCTTTTTCGGCTGCCAGCGGGGGTTAAAACCACACCGCTAGCGGCCGAATACCGCCGTAAGAACGACTGTAAAGCAGCGCTAAAAATAGCACTGTTTTACCGCTGACGCCCCCACCGCCCCAGTGTGGAGGGGCCTTAGACATGAGGGTACATTCTGTGACGTGTTATCAACATTACAGTCTTGGTTACTATATCCCCCTTTTTCCTTCGTAAAAACTGAGGGGAAGAATGTATATTTTGACTCATCCACTAACATATTATGTGATGGCAACCAACACAATACACATGCTTACCTACATACCTTATTTTTCTCCTTTATTTTTTGTAGCGTTCAAAAGGTCCTCTTTAACAAAAAATAGATTTTAAAGTATATAAGTTCTCTTCCACCAATACCCTACCTGCTGGCATTTTTTGTTTTTAAGGTAGTTTAACCTAAATTGAATTAATTTGGCTGGGTACTTGTATCTGTTCAATGAGTACTTCCAATCCAGGCCTGAAACTGCCTAGTAGACTGATCCCAACTGGCTGTAAAGGAAACTGAAAAACATGCACTGGGGATATTGAGGGTCGGAGTCACAAGTACTAGTTTAGTTAAATTATGGAAGCGTTATAGGACAGATACAAAAATCCCTAAATACATGATTGCACTGATAAAACTTCAAGGGTAGAGCAAGGTAGAAAGTTGCAGAGAAACCAATCTAGCCCTGCAGAAGCCTAGGCTCGGCTGTGACCTCTGCAACCCCTATTCCTACAATGCAGCTTCCATGCATTGATGCACCAGAATACATGTAAGCCAATATTGAAAAAGTTTTTTTTTATTAAAATGAAGTTTCTTCTTCGATATTAAAATGTAACTGACCATGTTCGTCAATCCCTTTGTTTGTGTTTTCTTTCTGCCAGCATTTTACATCATCTTCCAGACAGAAGATCCCAACCAGTTTGGATTCTTCTATGACTACCTCATGTCTATTTTCAGTACCTTTGAGTTGTTTCTTAATGTCATCAACTCCCCCACCAACTATGCCGTGAACCTTCCGAAAATTTTCCATATTTTATATTTTTCATTCACAATCCTCACCAACCTCATGATGCTGAATCTGCTGATTGCCATGGTAGGAGACACTCACTGGAGGGTGGCACAGGAGAGAGATGAGCTGTGGAGAGCTCAGGTACAATAAAGGTTGATACCTAAGGATCTTTGGACAGTATATACATATGTGTCCTGTTTTATTATTTCTGAAAATCTAATTGTAGTGTATTGTACAAGTTAATTCACTGTCATAATAAAGACATTTTTCTTGCCTCTCTTTTTATCAGGTTGCTGCAACCACAGTGAGGCTGGAGAGAAAGCTCCCAAGACTCCTCTGGGCTCGATCAGGCTTTTGTGGTGGAAAATATGGATTAGGAGACCGTTGGTACTTACAGTGAGTTTGATTGCTGTAGCTGACTTTTTTCTTTTTAACTCTGCTGAACGGAAATCTTCAGTATGTGTTTTAACTCTTAACATGGTGGGAGCAGGACATTTTATACACTCCCAGCTGCTACAGAAGCCAAGAGTGTGTGTGTAAATTTCACGTACCGTCTGTTGGCTTTCAGGTGGAAGTGACCTGGCGTCCATCAAACCCGCCAGTCCAGAACAATCATGGTGGGTCTCACCATGTAGGGTGGAGAGAAACCAGCAAATGTTTATTCCCATATTAAAGATCTCCCGTTGATCTTTGTTCATCAGTTCTGGTTACTACTGTCACTTTCCCTAACCGCTGAGGCCAGGGAAGAAGCAAATGGAATGCAATCTGCGTGGAGTGCAGGGGAGACATCAGGGTCTGATAGACCCCTGATAAATTAATAAAGAGATGCTGTTAAAGTAAAAATTCTATCACATAATGGGCTAAAGGAAAAAAAGTGTTAAAAAGGTACACCCAAGCACTAAAATTCCCCCCCAAAAAAAATGTTTTCAGCCTGCCCCACCCCCACATACACTATATTGTCAAAAGTATTGGGACACCTGCCTTTACATGAACTTTAATGGCACCCCGGTCTTAGTCCGTAGGGTTCCATATTGAGTTGGCCCACCCCTTTAATATTTAATAGGGGAGTATTTGATTTTGAAAGTTTTGCTTTGCCCTGGTACCAGGGGTTTCTGCATTCTCTATACCTAAACATACATTCAGTACACCAGTAATTTAAAAATGATTGTTTGATAGGTATGGGTTGCTACCTGCCACTTGTTTTAGAGCCATACTCAGGGATATTACATATTTAGTTGCTTGTAGACAAGTGCACTATGAGCAGAGATTAAACTAATTATTGTAGAATATTTAAAGTATAACTAAAGGCAAAACTTTTTTTTTTAAATGTTGGATAGAGTGGAGATGAATTTGAACCCCTGTCAGTTTTTCTTGCCATCTGTGTCCCCATTAGGGAGATCCACCTTCTCTATTTATCCTGTTTACCATTATTATTGAAACTGAAAGTATTATCTTCCAATAGGTACACTAGTTCTGGTGACCTGGGGGTCCCCAATGAATTCCTTTAATTTGCAGGGATTCACTCTCACTTCCTGTTTGGCTATGGGACAGGAAGTGAAGGAAAATCTCTACAATGGGACACAGATGGCGAAAAAAAAATATCTGACAGGGGCTATAACCCTCCCTTACTCTATGAGTAAAGTGAAAAAAAAAAAAAAAAAACAGTTTTGCCTATAGTTCTATTTTCAACAAATTTCCTCAAAACACAACACACTCTAACCTAATCTTCTGGTACTACAGGGTGGTGGTAAGAAAGGACCTCAATCAACAGAAGATTCGTCGTTATGTGGAAGCTTTCCAAGGACAAGAAGAAAACAAATAATCGGACAAGGAAACACTAAATGATTTTAAGGAATACCAAATTGTAAAGTCACATCTGCCCAAATTGATGGTGACTGAGGCAGATGAACCAGCAAGTACCCCATATGAGCAATTAAAGATTTCTGAAACACCAAGCGGGTTGCTACATGAGGAAACAGCGAGGATACAAAATGCTTCACATATGGATCCCTTGGACATACCACAAGAAAGCATGGAACTGTGTAGGCCTGGACTTTAGTCTTTAGAACGTGAAGTGCCAGTGGTTAGGAAGGCCAGTGGACGTGGCTGGAAAATCTTAAGGTCAATTCCCCTACAACGATCACATAGATCCCAATTGTCCCTGATTTAGAGGGACTTTTGTCTTTCAAAAAGTGTTTCCCAGTGCTAAACCTTTCATTCAAATTCTAAATTGCTGCATTTGTACATTTTAAAAGCCAATATAAAGGGATAGTAGTGGTAAAAAAAGCCCTTGTGGATTCAAATAACTTTTTTTTTGGTTAATTCTCCTTTAGGGGGTGTGGCAGGGGGCGTTTCCTATGTCTATATATGTTTGCTAGTAGGTGTTCCTCATTCCCATCTCAAAATGTTGGAAGGTATGCGATTACAAGCTTAAACCTCTCAAGTCATCCACAGTGAGGAGGAGGAGGAAATACATCCTGTCTGATACTTGAAATTCATTATAAAAAAATAAAAAAATAAAGTATAACTAAAGGCAAAACTTTTGCTTTCATTTTGGATGGAGTGGAAAGGAATAAGAACAGCTGTCCATTTTATTGCTGTCTGTGCCCCCATTAGGTAGATTCCCTCTCTCTATTTGTCCTGTTTACCATTATCATTGAAAGTGAAAGTAGAAGAAAATCCCAAAGTTTGGGTTGTCCCCAGAAAACTAATAGAGGTGAAATCTTCCAATGGGGACACTAGTTCTGGTGACCTGGGGGTCCCTAAGGAATTATTTTAATTTGCAGGGATTGCCTCTCACTTCCTGTTTGGATATAGGACAGGTAAAGGGAAGTGAAGGGAAATCTCCAAAATAGGACACAGATGACAAATAAAAAAAAATCTGACTGGTTATAACCCTCCCTTACTTTATCCAAAATGAAAAAAAATGAAAATTGTTTCATACTTACCGTAATTTTATTTTCCTGGTGCTTATCCATGGCAGCATACCTCTGACAAGCTCCGCCTCGGCTCCTTCCTCAGTACCAGTGAATATTATAAAAGAAAAGGATTAGTGCACTCCCAGCATTCTACGTAATATAGAATATCGAGGGTGGGATTGTATGCTGCCATGGATAGACATCAGGAAAAGAAAATTATGGTAAGTATGAAAAAAATTTCTGTTTTCCTGGTGCCTCCATGGCAGTACCTGTGACAAATAACTAGCTGAAATGGGTGGGATGATGCATAGTAAAAGATTTTTTTGAAAAAGAATTTAAAATAGGCATATGCAAGCCTGATAGCCTGTCTGCCAGTTTCTACAGATGAGAAAGCTGCTGGGTCTACTCTGTAACGTCTCATAAACACATGTTGGGATGGCTATGATGCTCCCCTTTAGATCGTTTTGATGGATACGTCTGCTCTGGCCGTCAAAGAAGCAGAAAACAACCAGGTGGCATACAGCCCAACTGAAGAGGGGGTTCCGGTCCCCTATCCCTGTACATCTTCTTACCCAACTTGATTATCCATGAAACTATTGTACCAGAGCAGGGATCTGCAATCTATGGCTCCCCAGCTGCTGCAGAACCACATATCCCATGAGGTGTTGTAAAGCTCTACTCATCCATCATCCATGCTCAGCAATACTCATTTATCCATGCCCAGCGATCCATACTTATCCATACTCAGCAATACTCATCCATCATCCATGCTCAGCAATACTCATCCATCCATCCATGCTCAGCCATCCATACTCATCCATACTCATCCATCCATCCATGCTCAGCAATACTCATCCATCCATTCATACTCAGCAATACTCATCCATCCATACCCAGCCATCCCATCCACACTCAGCCATACCCGACCCAGCCATAGTCAGCCATACTCACTCAGCCATACTTAGCCATCCACATTCATGGCTCAACCATGCTTAGCCATTCCCATCCACGGCTCATCTATGCCACTACAGTGCCTCAAAGTGTAATAGGTAGTCAAATTAGATTTGAAATGTATGCCCCTAGAACGCCTGATGGTGCTCCCTGCATGTTGGGCCTCTGTATGTGGCCAGGCTGTGTAAAAGTCTCACACGTGTGGTATCGCCATACTCAGGAGGAGTAGTAGACAATGTTTCGGGGTGTAATTTTTGCCATGTACATGCTATGTGTTAGAAATATTGTGAAATGGACAACTTTGTGTAAAAAAAAAAATGCGTTTTCATTTTCTTTCCACATTTTCCAAAAACTTGTAGAAAAAAAATTACATGTTCAAAAGACTCAATATGCCTTATAGATTATATGTTGGGGTGTTTTCTTTCCATAATGGGGTCGTTTTTTGGGTGTTTTTATTTCCTGGTGCTCCAGGGCCTTCAAAATGTAAGAGGTAGTCAAGAAATTAGATATGTAATTTATGCTCCTAGAACGCCTGAAGGTGCTCCCTGCATGTTGGGCCTCTGTATGTGGCCACGGTATGTAAAAGTCTCACACATGTGGTATCGCCATACTCAGGAGTATTAGAATGTATTTTGGGGTGTAATTTGTGGTATGCATATGCTGTGTGTGAGAAATAACCTGATATTCAATACTTTTGTGAAAAAAGAAAAAAAAAATCTTAATTTTGCAAAGAATTGTGGGAAAAAAATTACAATTTAAAAAAACTCACCATGTCTCTTTCTAAATACCTTTGAATGTCTCCTTTCCAAAAAGGGGTCCTGTGGGGGGTATTTGTACAGTCCTGGCTTGTTAGGGTCACAAGAAATGAGCTAGGCCATCAGTACTTCCGGTGTGATCAATTTTCAGAGATTGGCACCATAGCTTGTAGACTCTATAGCTTTCACACAGACCAAATAATATACACCGATTTGGATTATTTTTACCAAAGATACGTAGCAGTATAACATTTGGCCAAAATGTATTATGAAAAATTACTAATTTGTAAAATTTTATAACAGAAACAAATAAAAATATATTTTTTTTACAGAACTTTTGGTCTTTTTTCATTTATAGCGCAAAAAACAAAAAACAAAAAACAAAAAAACAGCGGTGATTAAATACCACCAAAAGAGAGCTCTATTTGTGTGGAAAAAAAAGGACAAAAATATCATATGGGTACAGTGTTGCATGACTGAGTAATTGTCATTCAAAGTGTGAGAGCACTGAAAGCTGAAAATTGGTCTAGTTAGGAAGGGGGTTTAAGTGCCCAGTGGTCAAGTGGTTAATGGACGTGGCTTTACAGGCATCTCCCTCTTTGTCCACTAGTGCAGACTTCTGCGCATCAAACTTGTTTGATATATGGGACTGGGATAGACGGTTTGCTTCATTGCTTCAGGAATTCTAGCTAAAAGGTGCCTGAGGTATTCATGTGTCCATGGGACCATCTGGATACATAAAGCCAAAATCCCTATTAACCACTTGCTTACTGGGCACTTAATCCCCCCTCCTGCCCAGACCAATTTTCAGCTTTCAGCGCTGACGCACTTTGAATGACAATTTCGCGGTCATACAACATTGTACCCAAATGAAATTTATATAATTTCTTTCACACAGAGCTTTCTTTTGGTGGTATTTAATCACAGCGGGGGTTTGCTAAACGAACAAAAAAAGATGGAAAATTTTGAAAAAAAAAAAAAATCATGTTTCATAGTTTGTTATAAAATTTTGCAAATAGGTAATTTTTCTCCTTCATTGATATGCGCTGATGAGGCGGCACAGGTGGGCACTGATAGGCTGCACTGGTGGGCACTGATAGGCACAGTTAAGGTGGTACTGATAGGCACAGATAAGGCGGCAATGATGGGGACAGATAAGGCGGTACGGATGGGGACAGATAAGGCGGCACTGATGGCCACTGATAAGATGGCACTGATGAGCCCTGATGGGTGGCACTGATAGGTGGCACTGGTAGGTGACACTGATGGGCACTGGTAGGTGACACTCATGGGCAGCACTGTTGATGAGGCACTGATTTGTGACACTGATAGGTGGCACTGTGGGCACTGATAGGTGGCACTGTGGGCACTGGTAGGTAGCGCTGGTGGGCACTGGTAGGTGGCACTGTTGTGTACTGCTAGGTGGCACTGGCAGGTGGCACAGATGAGCTGGCGGCAGCTCTCCTTTATCGGGACCGATGTCCCTCTGAGAGCCGCCGGTGATCGGTCTTTTTTTTTCCTCCTCACGCTGTCAGCGCGAGAAGAAAAAATTGCAGATTACCGGCTCTGTTTACATCACATGATCAGCTGTCATTGGCTGACAGCTGATCACATGGTAAGGGGTCAGGATCAACCCCTTACTCCGATCTGTAATCAGCCGAGTCTCATAGAATCACTGATCACAGAGCATGCCGAGCACGCCCTGCAGGGGGCATGCAGGCCGCTCGGGCACGGGAGGACGTCAATAGACGTACTTCTAGCAAAGTAGGTCCACGCTGTAGCTGTCATTCAGCTATAGCGCGGATCCAAAGAAGTTAAGTTGAGTTAGCTTGAGGCTGTTATGTAGGACCATGTCCTCACTCTCCTTACTTTCTGAATGATTGCTCACACTTTCTGAGATGGCAGGGACACCGTCCCTTTTGCAGTGTTAAATAAGGTGCCTAAACTGGAGAAAAGATGACTCGTTTGATGATTTACGATCCAACTGTATCATGATAGTCTAGGCCACAGCATCCACCTGTGTTCCACTAGCTGGGCTGGATCTTTTGATAAAAGGAGGATATCATCTGGTTAGTGATAAGAACCGAGACCCAGCTCTCATAAAAAAGCTTGAATAGTGATCCGAGCCCTTGTGAGGTCTCTGAGGGAAGTGCAGGGTCCAAAGGGGAGACTCTGGAATTGTAGATGGGCCTGGTCGACCAAAAATCACAGATACTTCTGTAACAGTTGTAGTATGGGTGCGTGCAAGTAAGCATCCCTGAATCCCCGGGTACATCTAATTCTGCAGTTCGGGGGAATCAAGTCTGACTTTCCTCCTGTGACATGGGAAATGATTTTCTGTAACCTTTCTGCAAAGAGTGATTTACCATCAAAAAAGGGTATTTATACTGATTTTGTTTTGACACAGGGGCTGATTTATGAACATACAACAAAAAGAACCGCTGATTGGAGTATCTTGCAGAGTGCTAGCCCCGGCCTGCCTCTGTGGGAAACTTGGAAAGAAGAAAGAAATGGCTGCACATCCAGAACTTCCAATTGCCTTTTATTTTGTTATACAAAGATAACACCAAAGACACCAAACTGTGGTCACATAGACGCGTTTCACATATACATCTTGTGCTTAATCATTACAATGACAGATAACTGATAGCTCTTAAATAGACCACCCCAATGGTTACAGGTGTTCTGGGGCCGGTGATAATCAGTGATGAGAACACAGCTCGATCAATCACCAAACCTCAGTCCCAAAGAGCATGCGGCTAGAAACTTGAAAAAAACTCAAACTGAAGGTCCATGCTCTCATGTATACCAAAAGGTCCTGCATACACATAGGAACATGAACCAACAGTCGCATGTAAACATTTCATAATGTAAACCAATAAAAACATTTGAAAAAGGAGAAAAACAAGAAATAGATATACATACATAAAACGTGAAAAACGATCGACTTAATAAAAAATAATGATATATACATATATGACAATAGACCAATCCTCCCATGTAGATGTGTATGCATGTGCAGGCGCACATGTCCATGTGCCCCCACACATGCACACAAGGGACGTGCATATAAAATCTGTAAAAACCTCCCATATAGAGACCTTGCCTCCCCTTCGAATTGGTCGTTGTCACTGCAAATGTGCCTCACACGTAAAAATTGGCCAACAGAGGTGCCCCTGACAGTGTGTCTTGGGTGGCCAGACTGGGCAAGTAAGAGAGAATTGCCTGAGAGCGGTTTCCTGTAGAGGGTAGAACATACCTTGCCATCAATGCCTGTCAGACTGACATATAAAAAACACATGGAGCTGTTGTCAGCAGCGCCAGTGAATGACAGATTGAGATCATTATCATTAAGGTATGCAAGCATAGATGGCATGAGATCCACTTCCCCACATACATCTAGCAAGAGGTCATCAATGAATCTTAGGTAAACGACAATCCTAGCTCTATAGGAATTTCCACCCCCAAAGATGCGGGACCGTTTCCATCAACCCATGTAAAGGTTGGCCAACGAGGGCGAAAATTTCGCTCCCATAGCTGCCCCGCACCTCTGGAGGTAGGAAATCCCCATCAAAAACAAAGAAATTATGTGATAGAAGATATTCCAGCACGTCAGCAGTGAAGAGACGGTGTTCAATAAATACGTTTGTCAGTGTCTCCAAGTAAAAAAGTACAGCTGTTATAGCCTGCTTGTGGGGGATAGAGGAGTACAGACTACTCACATCAAAAGTAACCCACTGCCACTTCAAATTCTTCATAATATATAAAAGATGGTTGGTGTCTTTCAAAAATCCTAGGAGCTGGTTCACCAACCGCTGTAGTTGTCTATCAAGCCATTGGCCCAACCGCTCATTTAGGGAATTGATCCCTGATATGATCGGTCTACCCTGCAGGGGCTCGAACCCTTTGTGTGCTTTTGGCAAGTGATAGAACTTGGGGAGGACGGGACATTCTGGTACTAGAGACGCCGCCTCCTTTGTGTTAAGTAAACCTAGTCCCGTACCCCTACGTATCAATTCCACAAGCACACCTCTAAACTTTTTAGTGGGGTCCCCACTTAATGTGTCAAATGTAGACCGATCAGACAGTTGTCTGATGGCCTCCTGTCTGTATTGCTCTGTGTTTAGAATCACGATTAACCCTCCCTTATCTGAATTACGGATGGTAAATGGCATCGTCTTCACTCAGGTTTTTAAGAGCCAGCCTTTCCTCCCTCGTGATGTTATCATGCCATACTGTCTCACCCTGCTGTGTCTGGTGTGCTAGGGCTGTCAGATCCTGTTCAATATTTCTTTGTCATAACCTGGTCATATCAACAGACTGAGTTCACTGGATAAAAGTTAGTAGTTGATTTGAATCGAACTGGTCTGACGGCGTCAGCACCCACCTGTAGGCGATCACACATATCATCTTCAGCTGCCAACTCTTCTAAATCTCTAATAGCACAACATGGGAATGTAGGCTGTACAAATTAAAAGCTAATTAATTAAAATATATAAAGAAATAATCCAAAGACACAAACAATTAATGGTTTATGTATATTTTATTTTTTTTGTTTGTTTTTTTGGTAATACAAATGGCCGCGGCACCTTTATTGGTATATATAAATACAATTTTATAATCTTTCTTTATTAAATTCATCAATAAATCCAAAATTCAAAACTTTTAAAATCTTAATCAATATCTCGCTCAGTCATAGAACTCGAGCGAGTACCATAAATAAAAACATTCAGTAAAAGTCCCCCCTTGATCCAAGTGTGACAAACCACATAAAAGTGCTGCGACAGGGTGGGAGGGAAGGGGAGCTCGCCAAATCATTCTGGGTCACACTGTGACAGGAGCCAAACTGCGGGGGTCTTATATAGGCCTAACTCACGTGTAATACTTTCAAAAACACGTGTTTTTCCTGGCCGAAGTCACGTTGCTCCTGCCTGAAATCTTCATGACCTGTCAGTTCCACATTTAAAGAGACAGTCACAAAAAATGTTTTGTTTTTTTTTTGGTTTTTGACCGCCACAATTGCATGCTGTGGGCATTTAATATAATGCCCACTTTTTTCATGGGAATGTAGGCTGTACAAATTAAAAGCTATTAAATTAAAATATATAAAGAAATGATCCAAAGACACAAACAATTATTAATTTATGTATATTTTATATATATATATATATATATATATATATATATATATATATATATATCATTTTTTTAAAAATTTTTTGGTAATACAAATGGCCGCGGCACCTTTATTGGTGTATTATATATATATATATATATATATATATATATATATATATATATATATATATAAAAGTCCCCACCAGCCGACCCTATATCCGCGGCCATTTCTATCATATTTTGCAGACCCAGATTAAAAATATCTAAGCCCACATTAGACAAGTGAACTCCATCTTGTCTATACAGGCCTGAAAAACCACCTTCTAAATCTACATGGCGAAACGAAAAGCCATTCATAAGGGGCATGAAATTCTCAATAGAATGGTTCACATGTCTCCTTATCTTTTCCAAAGGTTTTTTCTCTGAAGAAAATAACCAAACAAGACGCGGAACCATTTCTGAAAAAATTACCTGAGTACCTGAAAAAGAAAGTTGTATGCGATGTAAATCATTTTTGATCATAAAAATTAAATCTAAAGTTTTTAGTTTTCCTATATCATTACCACCTAACTGAATGATTAAAACTGCAGGAGTAGGCCATAGCTGAGCCAAATTAGAAAGGAGAAGATTAAGATTAGTCCATTGGAGCCCACAAATGCCTTTCCAAAGAACTTGTAAAGATTTAGGAGATAAAGATAGGTTGGAAGTATAACAGCATTTTTTTGTGGGCCCAATGAACAAACGAGTGTCCAATTACACAAACGTAAAACTTGGAACCTAAAGGATCAGAGAGACAAATTAGGACGAACATAAATATTAAATTGTTTGGGCCCCACCTCCCCAACCGTATAATAACTGCATCATTGAGGCCCAATCTAGCTGCTTCTGTGGCGGCTCCAATACGGAATGAATGGGTCGAAAATTTAAGGTGAGAAAGGCCTAAATGAGACAAACATCGTTTAAATAAAGCTGAAAATTGAAATTTAGTGAGGGGAGAATAGTCTAGATGAATCAAAAAATTACCCGAACATGAAGGCCTAGAAGAAAGATATTTTGAAAGCACACCATGAGGGCAAATAATGGAGTCACCACAGGCATGTAAAGTGAGCCAATGCCCTTTACGAGTAATGTCCGTCTTAGATCTGCTAATAAAAACCTTCACATCACCTGATGAAATTAAAACCTTCTCAATTTTTAAACCTGAATTACCTCTTTTATTATTTGGAACCAATTCGAAAATACGAAGCGCCGCAAAGCCACACACCTGTCTATATAAGACCTTATGGCTCACAGTGCATGTCAGAGCAAATGAGAATCATGAGGTCAAAGGAACTGCCTGAAGAGCTCAGAGACAGAATTGTGGCAAGGCACAGATCTGGCCAAGGTTACAAAAAAATTTCTGATGCACTTAAGGTTCCTAAGAGCACAGTGGCCTCCATAATCCTTAAATGTAAGATGTTTGGGACGACCAGAACCCTTCCTAGAGCTGGCCATCTTGCTAAACTGAGCTATCGGGGGAGAAGAGCCTTGGTGAGAGAGGTAAAGAAGAACCCAAAGATCACTGTGGCTGAGCTCCAGAGATGCAGTCGGGAGATGGGAGAAAGTTGTAGAAAGTCAACCATCACTGCAGCCCTCCACCAGTTGGGGCTTTATGGCAGAGTGGCCCGGCGGAAGCCTTTCCTCAGTACAAGACACATGAAAGCCCGTATGGAGTTTGCTAGGCACTTCTCATCACCTGTCCAATATAGTCCCAACAGTGAAGCATGGTGGTGGCAGCATCATGCTGTGGGGGTGTTTTTCAGCTGCAGGGACAGGACGACTGGTTGCAATCAAGGGAAAGATTAATGCTGCCAAGTACAGGGATATCCTGGACGGAAACCTTCTCCAGAGTGCTCAGGACCTCAGACTGGGCCAAAGGTTTACCTTCCAACAAGACAATGACCCTAAGAACACAGCTAAAATAATGAAGGAGTGGCTTCACAACAACTCCGTGACTGTTCTTGAATGGCCCAATCAGAGCCCTGACTTAAACCCAATTGAGCATCTCTTGAGAGACCTAAAAATGGCTGTCCACCAACGTTTACCATCCAACCTGACAGAACTGGAGAGGATCTGCAAGGAGGAATGGCAGAGGATCCCCAAATCCAGGTGTAAAAAACGTGTTGCATCTTTCCCAAATAGACTCATGGCTGTATTAGATCAAAAGGGTGCTTCTACTAAATACTGAGCAAAGGGTCTGAATACTTAGGACCATGTGATATTTCAGTTTTTCTTTTTTAATAAATCTGCAAAAATGTCAAAAATTATGTGTTTTTCTATCAATATGGGGTGCTGTTTGTACATTAATGAGGAAAAAAATGAACTTAAATGATTTAAGCAAATGGCTGCAATATAACAAAGAGTGAAAAATTTAAGGGGTCTGAATATTTTCCGTCCCCACTGTATAAATAAAATAGTATATATATGTGCCATCTCGAAAGTAGAGCCCAACCAAGGCATGGAGTCCGCTATAAGGTTGGCAGAACAAAGTAAAGCAGACCCCAACCGGCCCAACTACCATCCGACAGAGTCCATACATGAGCCAATAGCGATCGCACAGCGCGCACGATAGCACAATAAACACGCTGTGTTGTGTATGAGAGGGTCAATGTATATCTCACATGGGGGTCATAAAGATGGTGCTTGGCGCAATAAAAAGCTGACAAGGCGGATAATGGAATATGGAGACATATATATTGAAAAATATATAACAAATCAAGTAAATAAATAAAAATAGGCTGTCGGTCTCGATATATGGAGAGAGGTGTAAATAAATCACTCATATTAATGACTAACATCCCACTCAAAGTTGAGCCCGAGTGGGATGCGAGTCTGGAGGTGAAAAATCCAGAAAATTTCCCTCCGGCAAAGGGATCAGAATGCATCACTCCCTTGTCTTGATACTCTGACCCTTTTCTAGAACGTGGACCCCCATAGCTTTTTTGTTCCCATGGTGACACCTGCTAAAATGTTTAGCCACATTAGTTGACAAATCCTTGTCCACACTGTAAATGTGTTCCTGAAACCGATCTCTCAGCCGTCTTGTAGTCCTTCCCACATATTGAATGTTACAATTTGCGCATGTGATTAAATAAACTATATTGCTAGTATTGCAGTTAAAGAAGCATCCAATGTTGTATAGTTTGTGGTTAACAGAAGAGCTGAGGGTGTTGAAGGGTAGAACATACCTTGCCATCAATGCCTGCCAGACTGACATCTAAAAAACACATGGAGCTGTTGTCAGCAGCACCAGTGAATGACAGATTGAGATCATTATCATTAAGGTATGTAAGCATAGATGGCATGAGATCCACTCCCCCACATACAACTAGCAAAAGGTCATCAATGAATCTTAGGTAAACGACAATCCTAGCTCTATAGAACTTTTCACCCCCAAAGATGCTAATGAGGGTGAAAATTTCGCTCCCATAGCTGCCCCACACCTCTGGAGGTAGAAATCCCCATTGAATACAACATTGGGTCCTTCTTTAACTGCAATACTAGCAATATAGTTTATTTAATCACATTTGAGATTTGTAACATGCAATATGTGGGAGGGACTACAAGACGGCTGAGAGATCGGTTCTAGGAACACATTTACAGTGTGGACAAGGATTTGTCCACTAATGTGGCCAAACATTTTAACAGGTGTCACCATGGTGACATAACCGCTGTGCGGGGCCAGGTTTCACCTCCAGACTCGCATCCCACTCAGGCTCAAATTTGAGTGGGATGTTAGTTATTTTTATGAGTGATTTATTTATACCTCTCTCCATACATCAAGACCGACAGCCTGTTTTGTTTATTTATTTACTTGATTTGTGATATATTTTTCAATATATGTCTCCATATTCCATTATTCGCCTTGTCAGCTTTTTTTTGCGCCAAGCACCTTCTATCTTTATGACCTCCATGTGAGATATACTGTACATTGACCCTCTCATACACAATACAGCTTGCTTATTGTGCTATCGTGCGATCGCTGTGCGATCGCTATTGGCTCATGTATGGACTCTGTCGGATGGTAGTTGGGCTGTTTGGGGTCTGCTTTACTTTGGTCTGCCAACTTTATAGCGGACTCCATGCCTTGGTTGGGCTCTACTTTCGAGATGGCATACATATATATATATATATATATATATATATATATATATCAGTGTGTTGCCGCTAGTTACTAACATCCACCATATCACCCTGCTGCCAGACCTCCATATATCGCTTCTGAGACAATGAACATCCATTTGCTTTGTTTTGTTTTTGTTTATTGGGGGGATATAACTCAGTTGGGGGAAAGGATATGTGGGATGCCCACCGATCAAATTGGATCATAGACAGAACAATTATTACAATAAACTCACTACTGCAGCACCTGTGGTTTAATAGGCCGTGACCCTTTATTATAGGTATATAATATAGTTAATAATAACATTTATATAAATTAATCAATTTATTAATAATCACATTTATTAATAACAACTTCAAATTATTTCTCATATATTTACTAATAAATATATATATATAGCTCAGCTATATATGAGCTCGAGCTATTACATTACGTACTAAAAAAACAACATCGCGCACACACACAAATCCAAAAGAATATGAAACATCCCCTCTCGAGGAGAGGGATTAAATTACCTCATAATAGGGTCACGACAAAGCAAATTGGGAGGGTAGGGCGGGCAAGTTATAATACCGGCTTCTTCTCTCCTCTGCCCGTTAATGACGCATCTTCTGTCTTTTATATAGCCTACTTTGCTCGTGCCAGACAGCATTTGATTGGATGATTTAAAACTGCCAATCAGGTAAGTATTTGAAATATAATTTAAAAATAATAATAATATATATATATATATATATATATATATTTTAATAAACTTTAATTAACCTATCAATTTATTTCAATTGTCTGCCATGATCCCATAGGTGATGGGATGGGGACATTCTGCCCCACCTTTCACCTTTATGGGATCATAGACAGAACAATTAATACAATAAACTCACTACTGCAGCACCTGTGGTTTAATAGGCCGTGACCCTTTATTATAGGTATATTATTTCTGATATATGTACTAATAAATATATACATATATAGCTCAGCTATATATGAGCTCGAGCTATTACATTACGTACTAAAAAACAACAACCCACACGCCAGGCGTAATTAAAAAGCCTAGCATACCCCACGGGCGACAGCCAATTCAACACAGGTCTGCATATCAAGATTGAAAATGTCCAGAGCGATGTCAGACAAATGGACATTATCCTCCCTATAGAAGCCAGCCAAACCTCCTTCCAAATCAACATGCCGGAAAAAGAAACCAGCTATAGAAGGCATAAATTTGGCCATCGCTCTATTAACATGCTTGCAAATTTTTTCGAAGTAATGAAACTCTGAAGAAATAAGCCAAGCCATACAAGGTATTATTTCCGAAAAAACAAGAATGGTGTGAGGTAATTCTGCATGTAGACATTGTAAATCCAATTTCATTTGAGCAAGCAACTGTAATGTATTACATTTACCCACGTCATTGTCAGACAAATGTAAATATGATAACATGAGGCAATGGCCACTTTTCATGTAAATGAGACAAAGAATCAAGGAGCATTCTCCACTGCATTCCTTTTCATCCAAACCAAAGAACCTTAAAAGCGTCAAATTTGATACTTAGATTAGAGCCATACTTCCTACGGTTAGCCCTATGCTTGGCCCAAAAAACAAAGGAATGGCCGATTATCCAGATATTATGAATGCGACCTGAAATGAAAAAGAAATATTAGGTCTAACATAGGAACGAAAGCATTTAGAATTCCATCTACCTACATGCTTAATCATATCATTATTGAAACCAGACTTAGACGCTTCAGTGGCTGCACCAATGCGAAAAGAGTGATATGCATATATGAGTGATATGCATATATGAGTGATATGCATATGACCTAAATTTAAACTTAAAAGACATTTCTTCAATACCGCCTTGAATTGATATACAGTCAAAGGCTTCCCATCAGCATGGACTAGCAAGTAAGAAGAACCAGCAGGACGTAAGAGTAAATATTGACGAACCAAATCTACAACACAGACCTTACTACCAGCAGTTGCTTGCAATGTAATCCAACAACCCTTCCTCAAAGTATCAGTTTTGCTTTGTCTCAAAAAAATTGAAAGAGAACCAGATGCTAAATAAACATCCTGGTACAAAATACCAAAGCCAACCATAGCTTTGGCTGGCAATAGTTCAGAAATCCTAAAGGCCCTGAAAAAACACAAATAAAACGCCACTTTAAACAAGAAAGCTTCAAAAGTCGAGAAACAGACATTGCTGGTAGAATCACCAATCCTAAACAATAAATCAGATGTGATCAGCAATCATATGGTGTTTGATATCCTTTTAAAGCACATTTCATTGTAAAAAATTGCAGACATGAGGATGCTTCATTCAAACGCCAAAAAAAGGATATCCCAGCCAATGTCTTAACTAGGTAAGAGTAGGAGTAAGAAGCCGACATTAAATAATTCAAAAAAGATAACACCAACTGCTCCGAAAAACAATCAGAAGAGCAATGAGAGGAGGCCAAAAAGGAATGCCACAAATTCCATGCCGTACAGTAGGAAGACCAAGTAGAAGGCACAATGGAATTCCGAATAGACGAAAAAATGGGAGTCATACCATCGACCACAAATGAGGAGGACAAACCAGACCGACGGGATCTGCATTCGGTACCAATCTCTGAAATTCCGGAATCTGTGAACGGGATAAACAATCTGCAATAAAATGCTCAACTCCCGGAATATATTTAGCCTTCAACCAAATATTAAAAGTCAAACACTTAAACACAATTTGCCGTAAAATAGAGATAACAGGTAAGGATTTGGAAGACAAACAGTTGATTGCATAAACAACCCCTTTGTTATCAGAATGAATCAAGATACGTCTATTAATTAACTGAGAACCGCAAAGATCAAGAGCCACTAAAATTGGAAACAATTCCAATAACACAATATTACTCGTCAGACCCTTAGACTTCCATGACTCAGGCCAAACATCAGCCGATCAATGGCCATCCCATAAGGCTCCGTAACCACATGACCCTGCAGCATCAGTATAAAATTTTAATGCTGATGCCGAACAAAAAGGAAATTGCCACACTGAACAACCATTGAACGTATGTAAAAATTCAAGCCAAACTCTAAGATCCGCCACTACCTCAGACGTAATACGAACAAAATGGGACGGAGAAGTAATACCCGAAATCGCCCGATAAAGTCGCTTAGTAAAAACTCTACCCATGGGCATAATTCTGGACGCAAACGCAAGCAAACCCAGCAACGATTGCAAGAATTTCAAACGAACTTTCTTCTGTGACATAACAAAAACCAACAACGATTGAATGCGCAAGACTTTGTCAATGGGAAGCCGAAATTCCATGGCAACTGTATCAATTTGGATGCCCAAAAATTCTAAACACGAAGTGGGGTAAACAGATTTTTCCTCAGCCAAAGGAACACCAAATTCCCTGCAAAGAATACGAAACTCGGTGAATAAAAGTAAACAATCATGAGTCCCAGCCCTACCTACAAACAAAAAATCATCGAGATAATGTAAAACCGAATCCAATCCAGTCTTTTGATGAATCACCCAATCGAGAAAGGAAGAAAACAACTCAAAATAATGACATGACAAAGAACACCTCATAGGGAGGCAGCGATCAAAGTAATATTTGTCCTCAAATCTAAAACCCAAAGAATTAAACGCCGAAGAGTGTATGGGTAGGAGGCGAAATGCAGATTTCACATCCGCCTTTGCCAACAATGTGGAACCACCAACCCCCCTAATGATAGTCAATGCATCAAATGATGCATAATGAACTGAGCAAAAACTAGGATCTATGTAATCATTCAACAAAAGCCCATATGGATACGACAAGTGGTGAATAAGTCTAAAAGAATTCAATTCCTTCTTAGGAATAATTCCCATAAATTGGAGCGAACAATATCCAAATTCATATTAATAGAATTCAAATTCTCAAAAACACCACAACCCTGGCCCTGAAACGCAGGTAACATAAACCCAAATAAAAAACCATCATGTAAGATTTTAGCTTTCTGACAATCTGGGTAACGAAGAAGCCATGGCAACATATTTGAGAATCACTGGAGTGGTTGCTTTTGAGCAATGGCTCCTTAGTAGATGCTACAATATTAGAAGACTTCTTAAAACAACGTGATGCTGGATGATTACCAGCACAAAAATTACATTTGTGTTTGTACTTGCACGTGGTAGGCCATTTACATTGCCCATCGTTAAAGTGGAAACAAACACCACGACGATAAGTATTCGGCACAGACAATTGAGGTTTAACAAATTGCCGCTGTGGAACCAAAAGGTTCAGCCACAGTCCCACATCTTTAACTCCCCACCTCATCAATCTATGTACAGATAACTTCTGACGAAAAGACTCATCATACGCGAACCATGACAGTCCTGGAAAACTTTTGTAAGCCTCAAGAATTATCTCAACATGTTGGAACAAACCGCAACATAAATCTGGCCTTTTTTCCCCAGCACACCAGCATAAATACAAAAGGCTTGCAACCAATTGTTAAACGATCGAGGTGGAGATTTACGCTTATCATCCTCGAATTTATCAACATTTTTATCCAATTTAAAATCTCCATTCAAAGGGAGCAGAGTTAATATCTCAATGTAATCACCACGCCAAATCTTCTCTTTAACAGTATTATTTAAATGGAAACCCAAGGGGGACAATTCGCACGTCATAACTTCACGAAGGCAAGTATCAGGAATGACCGAAGAACGAGGCGTGACAGGAGGTTCAACACAAACAGTTGCAGCAGATTGTAAAGGCACTCCAAAAGCACTTTCGGAAGGAGAATTCAACCAGGCACGCGCAACTCCCGTATTTAAAGTATTAGAATCATCAATTACATTAGTATCCGTATCAAATTTATCAATTAAATCTTTAAAAGATGAGAAATTAGCTTTCAATTGAGAAATATTATTAGACTCGCCACTCACGGGAATAGCAGCAGTGATGGATGCATTCTTAGCATCAGACAATGTAGGACGCAATGCCATCACATCCGCATCATCAGCAACATTTCGTAAGTCTGAAAAAACAGTATTAGCAGAACCAGGTAACTCAACATTTTTAACAGATTAAAAAGCAGGATGAGAAGAAACCAAAACATTGCTAGTATTTTCTGTATGAAATAATAAATCATTAGAACTATTATGTATAGAGGCATTACCCCTTTTCTTTTTTCTTCTATCCCCAGGCACTTGACGAACCGGGGATTCGAACCGACGAGGTCTCTAAGTTTCTTTGTAACCTCCTTCCAAGCCTAACTGCGTCATCGCCTTGTCCATCAAGCCGCTCAGCAGGCGGAGCTATGACGCAGTCGGCAGTCAGGCCCGAAGCGACGAGGTCGGAAGGCGGACCTGTAAGAGATAAACACGCCTGTGTCAGTGATCCGGAACCACAAGCGGAGGGGCAGACATAGAACGGCTAGAGGATCCAGCTCCAAAGGCAATAGCGTCCCCGCGATCCACGGACAGAGCGGTGGCAGAATCGGCATCAGCTCCCTGGGTATCCGACGATGGAACCGACAACGGCAGAGATAAGCAGCGTCGAATCCATTTATCTCCACCCTCAGAGGCAGCGTGGTCCATCATTAAACGAAGTAAGGACTCCATGATGAAGGTAGCAAGTTATAATACCGGCTTCTTCTCTCCTCTGCCCGTTAATGACGCATTTTCTGTCTTTTATATAGCCTACTTTGCTCGTGCCAGACAGCATTTGACTGGATGATTTAAAACTGCCAACCAGGTAAGTATTTGAAATATAATTTAATAATAATATATTTTTTTTTTTATATAAACTTTAATCAACCTATTAATTTATTTCAATTGTCTGCCATGATCCCATAGGTGTTGGGATGGGGACATTCTGCCCCACCTTTCACCTTTATTACTTTGCCATCATATTTATAAATTAGAACTTTGTTTGAGCCTTGTAGAAATGATGCTCATGTATTACATCTACAGTTTCTTCCCTGCATCACCATGCAGATTATTGCGCCTCCTCTGCGTAACTCCTGCAGACTATTAGTGGTGTACTCGCTTTTGTTGCCAGCGATTTAGACATTAATGGCTGTGTGTTGAGTTATTTTGAGGAGTGAGCAAATTTACACTGTTATACAAGCTGTACACTCACTACTTTACATTGTAGCAAAGTGTAATTTCTTCAGTGTTGTCACATGAAAAGATATAATAAAATTTTTACAAAAATGTGAAAGGTGTACTCACTTCTGTGAGATACTGTATATATATATATATATATATATATATATATATATATATATATATATATATATATATATATATATGTATGAAGCGCTTACCCCCGAAGTAGCGGCTAAAGAGTTTTTAAATCACAGTCCTTAATGCTTTTTCACTTGCTTTATTTATTAACTTATTAACATGAACTGGGATGGGAGAAGGACTTCTTTTGAGATGCTCTTTTGTTACATTATCATCTTTCAATGGCTCTTACAGGGAAGCTAGAACCAATTGCGGATAGTTGGGAAATCACTTTGTGTGATTTCTTCAATCAGGGAAGATGGAAGTAGATTTGATAGAGAATAATTGACAAAGAGTCACTCTGAATAACTTCTTCATCTGCATGACTTTTCAAGAACAGTCCATATCTCTATATGTGTGCTTGCAGCTTCACCGCTACCTTTTTACCACTACTTCCCATCTGCATGGTACTTCCAAGTTGAGCTAAAGAAAAGTCACTCTGAATAACTCCTCCCGCTTGACTGATTGGAATCCCGGGGCATTGCCGAACCCAAAGTCACAGGCCATCACTGCCCATCTCACTGACTTGCGTACAAACAACCCTCAGCCTCTGGTATTACCCTTTCCTTGGGCTTTCACTCACGTGATCAATAGTCCATGTGCCACTCATAAACGATCGATCGCCCAGTTTCCTTCCGCTTTGTTGCTACTTCTCCCTCTATGATTCTTAGTTCCTTTTCTCCTTTATGGCCCGCTCCCCTCCCCGCAGGGGCGGCCAACGACACCAGCGATTACATGCTGTAAGATGTCGTCTCTTCCTTCATGGAGACCGGTTCCCCACCCTTCTTGCAAGGGGGAAGCTCCGTTGGCTCCCCGGAGGGGGAAACCTCTCCCCTCCGGGGACCAGGCTGGCTTCTCTCGCTCCTACAGGGCAGGACTGGACTCTCTCAGGGAACCACGTGACCCCGCTTTTATATGAGAGTCCCGGGCATTACCAAGCAAATTAATGATTGGCCGAGACTAGCATACAAACTACCTGCCACTCAAATGAAAATGAAACAGGCCTGCTGTAATAGCACAAGCCTGTCTAAATTTACCTGACATAGAAAACTACCAGGAAAAGTCACCTACCTAAAAGTAGGTGCCCGCTACACATTATATACACACACACACACACACACGATGCACCCACACATGCAACAAAAATGTGGATGTGTACAAATCATCCACTAAACATAGTCCCCCCCTCGTGGATGCATGTCACACTCACACTGCAAATAACAAAGAGCTCCTCCTCAGAGAAGGTTTGGCGAGGCATGCTGGCAGCAGTATCAATAAACTTCCTGGAAAAAGCTAATTGGAAGAAAGCTTAACAATAAACCAGGAAGTAGTCATATTTCCAGGGTCATGCATCATCGGCATAGAAATTGAGCGTTCACGCACAAACATTCACATACTATACATACATATATTGCAATGGTCTGTGCATGAAAAGTCATTACAGGGGGTCCCCTGGTTACAAACAAGTTAGGGACTGTAGGTTTGTTCTTAAGTTGAATCTGTTTGTAGGTCGGAACAGGTACATTTTTTAAGTGTAGCTCCAGCCAAAAAAAACTATTTTTAAGCTTTTTGGATAGCATAGGGAGAGGTTAACACCCCTGTAACATTTGTTTTGCTGTGTGTGCTCCTGTTCAGAAGATTTCACCTCACTTTCTGTCCCAATGACAAATGGATTTTGAAAATTTTGGGTTGGTGTGGAAACAAGCCTTGGTGATAAAGCATCAGTGGAGGTACCTTTTCCCCACAATAGCTCTTACAGGAGTGAATTTCCTTTCATAAGGGTAGATTTCCTCTCACTTCCTGTTGTCTCCCTCTGTTTGTAAGTAGGAGTCGTTTGTAAGTCGGATGTTTGTAACTAGGGGACCCCCTGTAGTGTGATTTTTTTTTTACATGTAAACTTGAGTTGCAGAATTTATAATCAAAAAGTTCAGTTGTTTGCTTGTGTTTATTTTTTTAGTCTTTTTTCTTCTTAAAGCCTCGTACACACGGTACAATTGTTGGCAGGGTATTGTCTGTTGACAGACTGTTGTCCTAAAATCGTACGCTCCTTTTGACAATTGTTGTCCAACTTTCGGCCAACAAATGTTGGATGACAGGCTAGTAAATTTTCGGCGGACAGCAGGTTTGACGTCAGATTTTCGTATGGTCAGTACACAAATCCGTCACACAAAAGTTGAAACTACAACCACGCATACTTGGAATCAATGCTCAAACACGAAATTAGCACAAGGGGCCCAAAGGGTGGCTCACAAGAGCTGAAATTACTCGTAGTACGTTGTTACGTTCATGGTTGTGGCACGACAATTGTGTGCCTTTAGTATGCAAGGCAAGATCCTGGCACACGCCGTTTTGACAAAAATCAGACGCTCGGTTGGCCAACAATCGTACCGTGTGTACGAGGCTTAAGAACCCATACACACACTATACAACTTTTGTCAGATTTCCTTTAGATTTACCAAAACTATGTAGTGCAAGGGCCTGCCTGATTGCATACAAATTGAAACTCTTAAGCCTTGTACACACAGTACGATTGTTGGCCAACCGAGCGTCTGATTTTTTGTCAAAAGGGCGTGTGAAAGGATCTTCTCTTGCATACTAACGGCAACCAATAAAAACATTTCATGTACAATCTGTGGCATGTAAACTCCCCTTCAAAGTAAACCCAAGATAACAAAAAACAGGGAAAGTCTTTCCAACTTAAAAAGGAATATATGGGGCTTATTTACGAAAGGCAAATCCACTTTGCACTACAAGTGCAAACTACAAGTGCAAAGTGCACTTGGAAGTGCAGTCGCTGGAAATCTGAGGGGTAGATCTGAAATGAGGGGAAGCTCTGCTGATTTTATTATCCAATCATGTGCAAGCTAAAATGCTGTTTATTTTCCCCCTCGGATCTACAGCGACTGCACTTCCAAGTGCACTTGTAGTGCAAAGTGGATTTGCCTTTAGTAAATAACCCCCATGACCTATTTGCAAATAAATTAACACATGCTATGGAGATTGATATCTGAGTTCACATTTAGCATGAAAAAAGACCCTATCACACAGAAAAAGCACTGCAAGGCATTTTACAACTTTATTTGAGAAACACGGTAAAAGTTCACACAATGACAAAAAAAAAAAAGAAAATGGGTAGATAAAATAAAGGCAAAAAAACAGCACTGTGAAAGCATAACTACTCAACAGTTAGAAAAACCATGTGAAGGTTGTCTATATACAGTAAAACAAACAAAACATACCACATACGAAAAGCTAACACTTAGGACAAACAGGCAAGTCTTTAGGACATAGCTAACAAAATCAAGACAAATGCATATACTCTCGAACAGCTAAATAAGTATATCAAAGAAAAAGGCAAGTCATTAGTCTAAACACACATCCCTCCAACTACATACATATACCCCCCTGTCTTGTGTGTATCATGCTACACTTTATAAGAAATTTAAGGTCAAAATAGGTAACAGCTGAAAAAATTTTAGTAAACAATTCTTATTATTCTCCACTTAGTTTACCTTACTTTTCTTATGGGGAAATGAATGGCTCAGACAGATGAGTGGATTCAGACGTTATCCAATCACATTGCACAGTGTATGGGGAAAATAATTGCTCAGACAGATGAATGGATGCAAATTTGACAAAATTAGATTGTACAGCGTATGGGGGAGTGATATGGCTACACTGCTGTTACTGTGTAGATATAGTTGAAATATTATATATATATATATATATATATATATATATATATATATATATATATATATATATATATGTAAAATGTAGAAGCAGCTATGCACGGCGGAGAACGCAAATGCGCAACACACATATTTTACCAAGCTAAAGTGCATGCGCCCTGTCAGGCGAGGATGAAATGGTGTGGTCTGTCAATGCGTATGTGAAATTGTGCATTTAATCAAGATTATATACCGTATTTATCAGCGTATAACACGCGCCGGCATATAACACGCACACCAAGTTTAGGAGGGAATTTTAAGGAAAAAAATGTTTTAAGGAAAAAAACTTACATTTAAATGCCCATCAATTCAGCCTTGCACAGCGTCCATCTGCATGCTTGTCCATTGTCATTTGCAGCCTTGGTGTCATTTGCAGCCTTGCAGCCTTGGTGTCATTTGCAGCCTTGCAGCCTTGGTGTCATTTGCAGCCTTGCAGCCTTGGTGTCATTTGCAGCCTTGGTGTCATTTGCAGCCTTGCAGCCTTGTCAGTGTCCATCTGCAGCTTTGTCAGTGTCCATTTGCAGCCTTGCCCAGGCTGTAGTTAAAAACTGCAGTGACTTGTCAGTGTCACTGCAGTTTGAAAATGGCGTTGAGATACACAGAGCCGATCCTGTGTATCTTGGCGGCTCTCGGTCGCTTTCGGCTCCTCTCGTAGTCCCGCCCAGGATGGGCTTGACTGTGAGCGGAGCCGAGCGCCGCCCATATACATAGATAGCCGAATGTACTCGTCTAGGTTCGGCTAGCTCCGCTCACAGTCACGCCTAGTCCCTGTGTCCATCATAGGGCGGGACTGGGCGTGACTGTGAGCGGAGCTAGCCGAACCTAGACGAGTACACTCAGGTCAGCGGGGGATCGGCGTATAACATGCACCCGCGATTTTCCCCTGATTTTAAGGGGAAAAAAATTGCGTGTTATATGCCGATAAATACGGTACATACATTTGTAATGGTAATAGAAGATGGTAAACTGTAGTAAAGTTATCCATAGCATTCAGACAAAAATGTAGAAAATTACATTGGCTGCGCTTGCTAATCCAGATCCAGGGACGGATATATAAGTAAAATAGACACAATCTAAGTGCTCTCCATCATGTGGATTTATTCAAATAATCCATAGTAAAAACTCTTATGGCCTTAACATAAAATAATGCTACATGTAGCGATTAGACCAGTAAAATACAGCAGTAAGAAACAGCGGTATGCCAGAGATGGCAGCGCTTGATGTCTGCACGATAGCCCCCCCCCCCTACTCATTTGTCTAAAGGATCCTCAATTGAGACTGAATTATTGATTGGTGAGATGAAATTCTTTGTTATACAAACCACTGCCGCGTCTATCTCTGGCAGACCATCTGGCATTGCAGAATCTGGTTCCAGATGTGGATAAAGTTTTCCTAGGCAATTCAGAGGAAAAAACATTATTTTTTCCATTCCTCTTCAACAATGTCTCTGATATCATCCATCAGAGTAAGCCTATGTTTCCACTATTGCGACCTGAAAGTTGCACAATTTTGCCACGATTTTGATGCGACATGAAACAATGCCTGTGTATTCTCCAGGTCTATGGATCTCAAGTCGCATCAAAGTGGGACCAAAGTAGTGCAGGGACTACTCAAGTCGCTGCGACTTGAAATCGCACAAATAATCGGTACTCATTGGAAATCATGGGGTACGACTTGTCATGCGACTTTTCAGTCCCAAGTTGTATGACAAGTCGCACTAGTGGAAACCGAGCCAAAAGAAGGAAACGTGCTTCTTTAGAAATGGGAAGTACATCTTTTGACTACTCAGGTGTAGTGTTGGCTTTCTCCCAGCCAATAGCTGACTTTACAGGCTGGACATAGGGCTGAACTAGGAAAAAGTTGAAGTTCGAGGGCCGAGCTCTTCTGAGGTATCCTTAGATGGCCCCTTATCATCCAGATGTCTAGGAGGGATACTTGCTGCGTGGAGAGAGGATTCTCTCGAGGATGGGCCAGATAACTTCTCTGGAGGAGATTGAGCTAATTGCTGCAATGGAACTGCTGTTGCTCATTCCGCTATGTATCCCCTGCCCATCTTTTGAGAAGGACAGCTTACCTGTTAACCCTCTGACTCTCTGTCTGCTGCATAGACTCCAAAACAGCTTTAGCAGACCAGTTGGCTGGTAATGTGATGAACCTGCATGCTTGGCATTTAGGGATTTGAGAGTTGGTGAATGTGAAGAACTATGTCTTTTCGCGGATGAACCCTCGCCGCTTGCATGGTATCCTGATCTGGTTGGAGCCATCATAGGTTTGTTTATGTCGCCTTGATGTCCACTTGGACTTCTGGCGTACAAGGCTGAACTACGTAAGAGCCCTTTCACACTGGGGCGGGCGTCGGCGGTAAAGGGGCGCTATCTTTAGCGCCGTTTTACCGTCATGTTAGCGGTGCTATTCGGCCACTAGCGGGGGTTTTTAACCCCATGTCAGCCCTCCAATATATACCCCCAATGCAATGATTGGATGACTGACACATAAGTGCAGGAGACACCCAGCATCAAGGGGGGGCGTGCGACTGGAAACGCCTCCCCGATATATATTCATATATATATACATATCATTAGTACTTAAATCAGAAAAAAGTCTTATTGTGTTGTACAAAATACATTACATATTGCATAACAGCAACAAAACAGAGCTTTAGAAAAAATGTAATCAGTTCACAGATCAACAAGCTATGCGATTTAAAGATCAACGTTTACATCCATGACACTGCATATAGTACAATGACACATCTTGAGAGGAAAAAAAAAGAAAAAGGAAAATGTTGAGTGGGTAAGGTAACACCCTCTCACTCACTCAGCAAAACCGAGGGCCAACGGGCCTAACAAATAGCAAAATCGCTCATATTTTACCTGCTCTTACAAGAATTTCTCCATCTATATTCCATACAGGGGTTGCACGCGCTTGTTTTGTGATATCCATACCAGACTCTATATCTGTCTACGTTCATCATATTCCAGACATCTAGCTAATAGTCATAATATTTCACATCTGCAACAGCCAGTGCAAAACCAATTGCGGAGATGCTAGTCCTAGAGTTTCCAGCCAGGCTTGCCATATGGAATAAAATTTGCGAGATGCATTTCTATGCTGATACGTTAGGTGCTCCTTAACAAGGATATAGTTAACCTGGTCCACCCATTGTTTTTTCGTTGGGGCGTGAGGGGATAGCCAGAATCTGGCCACTACCTTTCTGGCAAGATTTAGTAATCTGATCACTGCTATATAGGAAGGTGAGGGATAAATTCAGGGCTTTTTTTCTCAAACAATAGGTGCTGGAACTTACAGCGGAGGTTCACACAAAAATTGAACCTCCGCTTTTCGGAACCCTTCCCCTCTCTGGTGTCACATTTGGCACCTTTTAGGGGGGAGGGGGGTGCAGATACCTGTCTAAGACAGGTACAGTAAAACCTTGGTTTGCGAGCATAATTCATTCCAGAAACATGCTTGTAATCCAAAGCACTTGTATATCAAAGCATTTTTTTTACATGGTATAAAAGAGAAGAGAGGCACCTCTAATGCCCCGTACACACGGTCGGATTTTCCGACGGAAAATGTGTGATAGGACCTTGTTGTCGGAAATTCCGACCATGTGTAGGCTCCATCACACATTTTCCATCGGATTTTCCGACACACAAAGTTTGAGAGCAGGCTATCAAATTTTCCGACAACAAAATCCGTTGTCGGAATTTACGATCGTGTGTACACAAATCCGAAGTACAAAGTGCCACGCATGCTCAGAATAAATAAAGAGATGAAAGCTATTGGCTACTGCCCCGTTTATAGTCCCGACGTACGTGTTTTACGTCACCGCGTTCAGAATGATCCGATTTTCCGACAACTTTGTGTGACCGTGTGTATGCAAGACAAGTTTGAGCCAACATCCGTCAGAAAAAATCCTAGGATTTTGTTGTCGGAATGTCCGATTAATGTCCGACCGTGTGTACGGGGCATAAGTGTAGCAATGAGTTACTAAATGTTGTATCTTCATTAAATGTATCCATATTGCTACACTTAGAGACTCCTCTCTTCTTTTTATACTCAGTTGTGACATGACGCTAAACGTCATCTGATGCAAAACGCACTCAAACCAAGTTACTCTCTAACCAAGATTTTACTGTATTTGCACCCACTTCCGGGCATAGACTCCCACGGGAGTCTATGCCTCTTCCCGTCGCACTGTCTGCTGGGACACACACGGGTCCCAGAGACAGCACGGACCATTCAGATTGCGCTGCGCAACTCGCACATGCGCAGTAGGGAAGTGAAGCCTCAAGGCTTCGATTCCTGATTCCCATAGCGAAGATGGTGGCGGCAGCATCCGAGGGACGGTTCGGCCTCAGGTGCCGACATCGCTGGACCCTGTGACAGGTAAGGGTCCATATTTTAACCACTTACCAACCGGCCCATAGCCGAATGACGGCTGCAGGGCGGTTGGATAACTCTGGGAGGGCGTACTATGACGTCCTCCCAGAATTCCCCTCTGGCGCGCCCCTTGGGGCGCGCACCCGAACACATCCATGACCGCCAGGTCCTCCGGACCCGGCGCATCACGGATCCCGGTAAATGGCCACTGATCGCGGCCGTTTACCATGTGAACGCGCCGTCAAATGACGGCGCGATCACATGTAAACAGACCGGCGTCATCTGATGACGCCGGTTCCTCTCCTCCCCTCCTGTGTACCGATCGGTACACTGTGAGCGGGTAGGGGGATGGATGGATGGCTGCAGCGCTGTGGGCTGGATGTGTAGTGCCCACAGCGCTGCACAGAGACATCCAGCCATCCATCCATCCATGCTCAGCCATCCCCACTACTCTGCAATGCTGTGCAATACTCTGCAAAGCCCCACATTACCCTGGAATACCCCACATTACCCTGCAATACCCCGCATTACCCCGCCATACTCTGACATACCCCGCCATACTCCGACATACCCCGACATACTCCGACATACCCCGACATACCCCGACATACCCCGCCATACCCCGCCATACTCCGACATACCCCGCCATACTCCGACATACCCCGCCATACTCCGACATACCCCGCCATACACCGACATACCCCGACATACCCCGACATACCCTGCCATACTCCGCCATACCCCGCCATACCCCGCCATTGTCATTTTTGGTATGTACATGTTATGTGGTAGAAATATTGTATAAATTGACAACTTTGTGTTAAAAAAAAAAAAATGCTTTTTAACTACTTCCCACCCGCCGGCCGTCATACAACGTCCTTGACTTTGTGCGGGGATATCTGAATGATGCCTGCAGCTACAGGCATCATTCAGATATCAGCTTTTTCAGCCAGCGATTCCCTACACCATAAGAATGATCATAGCGGCTGTTCCACTGCTTGATGATTCTTACGGGAGGCGAGAGGGGATGTCCCCCCCTCCCGCGCTTCTACCGACTCACCGCTACGATCGAAGCCAGGATTGTTTTTTTTTTTTGTTTTTTTTTTATTTCAGGCTTCCCAACCTAGAGGTGAGATGTGGGGTCTTATTGACCCCATATCTCACTGTAAAGAGGACCTGTCATGCCATATTCCTATTACAAGGATGTTTACATTCCTTGTAATAGGAATAAAAGTGGTCAAAAAATTTTTTTTTTGGAAAAAAGCATCAAACTAAAATAAATAAAGTAAAATGAACAATAAAAAAAAAAAAAAAAATTAAAGCGCCCCTGTCCCTGTGTGCTCGCATGCAGAAGCGAACGCATATGTAAGTCCCACCCACATATGAAAACGGTGTTCAAACCACACATGTGAGGTATCGCTGCAATCGGTAGAGCGAGAGCAATAATTTTGGCCCTAGACCTCCTCTGTAACTCAAAACATGTAACCAGTAAAAAATTTTTAAAGCATCACCTATGGGGATTTTTGAGTAGCAAAGTTTGGCGCCATTCCACAAGCGCGTGCAATTTTGAAAGGTGACATGTTGGGTATCTATTTACTCGGCGTAACTTCATCTTTCACATTATGCAAAAACATTGGGCTAACTTTACTGTTTTGGTTTTTGTAAAGCACAAAAGAGTTTTTTTCCCAAAAAAAAGCGTTAAAAAAATTGCTGCGCAAATACCGTGCGAGATAAAAAGTTGCAACGACCGCCATTGTATTCTCTATGGTCTTTGCTAAAAAAACATATATAATGGTTTGGGGTTCTATGTAATTTTCTAGCAAATAAATGATGATTTTTACATGTAGGAGAGAAATGTCAGAATTGGCCTGGGTGCTCCAGAACGCCTGAAGGTGCTCCCCTGCATGTTGGGCCTCTGTATGTGGCCACGCTGTGTAAAAGTCTCACACATGTGGTATCGCCGTACTCGGGAGTAATAGCAGAATGTGTTTTGGGGTGTATTTTGTGGTATGCATATGCGGTGTGTGAGAAATAACCTGCTAATATGACAATTTTGTGGGGAAAAAAAAAAGTAAAAAAAAAACCTTGATTTTGCAAAGAATCGTGGGAAAAAATGACAACTTCAAAAAACTCACCATGCATCTTTCTAAATACCTTGGAATGTCTTCTTTCCAAAAAGTGGTCATTTGGGGGGTATTTGTACTTTTCTGGCATGTTAGGGTCTCAAGAAATTAGATAGGCCGTCAGTACTTCAGGTGTGATCAATTTTCAGATATTCGCACCATAGCTTTTGGACTCTATAACTTTCAAAAAGACCAAATAATATCCACCAATTTGGGTTATTTTTACCAAAGATATGTAGCGGTATAAATTTTGGCTAAAATATATGAAGAAAAATTACTAATTTGCAAAATATTATAACAGAAATGAAGAAAAATGTATTTTTTTACAGATTTTTCGGTCTTTTTTCTTTTACGGCGCAAAAAATAAAGAACCCAGCGGTGATTAAATACCACCAAAAGAAAGCTCCATTTGTGTGAAAAAAAGGACAAAAATTTCATATAGATACAGTGTTGCATGACTGAGTAATTGTCATTCAAAATGTGAGAGCACCAAAAGCGGAAAATTGGTCTGGTTAGGAAGGGGGTTTAAGTGCCCAGTTGTCAAGTGGTTAAAAGTCAGCAGCTGCAGTATTTGTAGTTGCTGACTTTAAAAAAAAAATAAAAATTTGCGGGACTCCCTCTTTAACCACGGCCCCACAAAACCTCTCCCCCTACACAAACCCTCCAAATCACATCAAATAGTGGGTGTGTTTAGTCAAATTTCACGAAAACAGTAGGAGGGTCTTAAAGGGCATTAAATACCAGGATTGCATTACACACAGAGTGCAGAGCTGTGACTTGTAAACACAGAAACCAGACTTCTGTATTTAAAAGTGATTGTGGTGAGCAGGCACCAAAGGGTCTGAGTCAGAGGTGGTGGAACCGAGTTCCACCAAGTTCCCCCTGAAAAAAAGCCCTGGATAGATTTCTTCATCGATAGCACCTAATACACACACCATGGGGTCCAGAGGGACCCTAACCTGGTAAACTAGTTAATTTGGCCCAGTATCGGTGTAGTTTGGGACATCTCCAGATTAGATGAATTAGAGATTCCTCCTCCCTGTTACATTTAGGGCAGATGGGTGTTTCTCTCCTCCCCCATTGATGCAGCTGTGTGGCTGTACGGTATGCCCTATGCAGTAAGAATAACTGAGATACTCTATGTGACTGAGATACTGATGTTATTGGCCCAGATTGCAAGCATAGCGCCCACATTTCATTGGTTAGGTCCTCTGTCCACCCCCTTCTACACGGTAGGGCCGCAGGGTCCTGTGCCGATGCCAGTAGGCTTGAGTATATCTGCAAATCAGGCCTCTTTTCTCTTGACCAGGGCCGTCTTTAGCACAGGGCAAATGGGGCACTTGCCCTGGGCCCAATCTTTGTTGGGGGACCCACGCTAGCCGTGAATTGGGGCCCCGATCACAGCTTTGCAGAACGCATAGAGGACACGGGAGGATGTATTCCTCGCTAACCAGCTGAGAGGGGGCGGGGCCGGGAGCTCCACTGACGCTCTGACCCCGCCCACGTGCAGCCTGTGTACTCGGAAAAGAGCTTCTGTAGTGAGAGAACAGTGATCAGAGTGCGAGTGTCAGTGGAGCTTCCGGCCCCGCCCCCTCTATACTGGCTGGTGAATACAGAGGTCCGGGGGCGGGCCGGGAGCTCCAATGACACTCACACACATTATTATTGAATATTTGGGAAATATTGCAAATACCAGCAGCTCTCCATAATTGAAACCCTTCGAGATGGTATATCTCTGCCATATTAACATTATCCCATAGCGGGATCTCCATAAGGAATCCCGACACCCTTATGCCCTGTACACACGATCGGACATTGATCGGACATTCCGACAACAAAATCCATCGTATTTTTTCCAACTGATTTTGGGCCAAACTTGTCTTACATACACATGGTCGCACAAAGTTGTTGGAAAATCGGATCATTCGTAAAACCCGTACGTCGGGGCTATAAACGAGTCAGTAGCCAATAGCTTTCGTCTCTTAATTTATTCTGAACATGTGTGGCAGTTTGTCTGATTTGTGTACACACGATCGGAATTTAAACGATCGGATTTTGTTGTTGGAAAATTTTATATCCTGCTCTCAAACTTTGTCAGAAATTCCGATGGAAAAAGTCTGAAGGAGCCCACACACGATCGGAATTTCCGACAACACAATCCGATCGCACTTTTTTCATCGGAAAATCCGACTGTGTGTACAGGGCATTAGACTAATCTTGATAATGATCCAGAGTTTTTTTAGGAGGATGACAGTGGACGCCGTTCATGGCAGGTGGGGTAAGCCCACCTCCAAACCTGCCAGCATGGAGGAAAGGCTTGTTCCAGTTCATAGTAGGCCATCGATCGGGTCATAATCACCGGGTGATCCTAGACTACTCAGGTGTTGTAACTGAGATGCATAGAAATAAAGCTTATGCCGCGTACACACGAGCCAACTTTACGGCAGACTTTGCCCGGCGGACTTTGATGGACTTTACGACGGACTTTCTGAATGAACGGACTTGCCTACACACAATCCACCAAAGTCTGTCAAATTCGTACGTGATGACGTACGACCGGACTAAAACGAGGAAGTTCATAGCCAGTAGCCAATAGCTGCCCTAACGTGGCTTTTTGTCCGTCGAACTAGCATACAGACGAGCGGACTTTTCGACCGGACTCGATTTCGACGGATTGATTTAAAACATGTTTCAAATCTAAGTCCGTCCAACTTTTGAGAAAACAAAGTCCGCTGGAGCCCACACACGATCGAATCGTCCGAAGAAATCCCGTCCGACGGGCAAAGTCTGCCGTAAAGTCCGCTCGTGTGTACGCGGCATTAGGATTAGGAACAGCTGCTCCTCCCCGATCTATGCCATACTGCAGAGTGGAAAGGCTGATCCTTGCTACCTGCTTTTTCCATATCAGTGATCTGAACAGAGTATCTATGCTCATGAACCATCTACGCGGTATCCATTGAGGGGAGTTGTGCATTATGTATAACAGTTGGGGGCCCCATACTATTTTATTTAAGTTTATTCCTCCTATTACTGTCAACGGTAGTTTACACCAAGTGTTGCAAATCATTTGGAATCTTTTGAATAGGGGTAGTAAATTGTCTTCCAGATAGGTCAACGGGTTATCGGAGACCTGTACACCTAGGTATTTAAAAGAGGAGACCACTTTGAGGGACTCTGCACCAACCGGCAAGGCAACTAGTGGGTCATCCAAAGGCAGCAGAACTGATTTACTCCAGTTGATGGAGAATCCTGACAAAGAGCCAAAATGCTGGATCTCCTCCATAGCACTGATAAAGGATGTGTTTGCATCCCCCATACAGGAGGGTGTCATCTGCATAAAGGGAGATCTTCTCGGTACCCGATGCCCTGTCAAACCCAGCAATAGTAGAGGATAACCGTATGGCAGCCGCCAGTGGTTCCAGAGCTAGCGCAAATAACAGGCGTGACAATGGGCACCCCTATCTTGTGCCTCTAAAAAGGGGGAACAGGTCCGAGAGATCCCCATTCACGCGTATGCTAGCCGTAGGAGCAGCATATAACAATCTCACCCAGGGGGCGTGGCCTGACCTGACAGGAAGATGGCAGCATAATTCTAGAGCTCCTGCCGCTGCAGACTGCTTTATCTCTCATATAGAGGTGAAGACACCCCGGACTACTGCCTAGACATGGGGACCACTTCCCGTACCTCATCGGCGTCACGATCCCGCTCCCCTCATGACCAAAGCGGGGATTCTAACCACCATATTCCGGAGATGTTCCGGTCCCAGAGAGGGAATATGGCATCCTCCCGACGCGGATGAATCCAGGCTGCATCTCCATCACTGTCTGAATCCTTGCCCGCTCCCGTTCCCACACCGCAGGGCACATCAGACATGGGGGAACACAATGTCCCTCCCCACCAACACCTCAGCATAGAGGACCTGAGGACCATAGTGGCGGACATTAAGGATACCTTGTCTGCCGCCATTTCCGAGCTCCGCCTGGATATCCACACGCTGACTGACAGGGTCCGTGAGACAGAAAGAGTTTCTGCTCAGCAGGGCACAGTCCTCAGAAGGGCTACCTTGAAGTTAGACATACACACCCTTCAGCTCAGGGACCTCCAGCGTCACATGGAGGACCTTGATAACAGAGGCAGACGCCATAACTTGAGAATCCGCGGCTTCCCCGAATCAGTTGAAAATGAGCAGCTTTCCTGCACAGTCACTGGCCTGTTCAATAACCTACTTGATCAGCCTGCTCAAACAAAGATAGAAATGGAACAGATCCACCGAGCACTCAGACCCAAGTGGAGGGATACTGATCCTCCCAGAGATGTCATTTGCTGTATTGTAGATTTCAAAATCAAAGAAGATATACTGAGGAAGGTAAGAAATAGAACCCAACTTGTCTTTGACAGAGCTAACATACAAATATTTCAAGATCTCTCCAGCATAACGTTGCAGCACCGCAGGGATCTCAGACCTCTTCTTGATACCCTCCTTGCTAACGGAATACACTACAAATGGAAGTTCCCCTTTTGTTTATCAGCCACCTCACAAGGCCGTACTGCGCTACTGAAAGTGCCAGAGGACTTACAACGCTTCTGGGATACCCTGAGCATCCCACTCGTGGATGTCCCCCAATGGTATGCTGAATTCCGCTGTGCAGTCATGAGGAAGGATGTGCGCCAAGAAGAGCCCATGGAGGCACAGGCTACTCAATACCGCCCCCTCAGGCCCCAGAATTCACTTGGTATCCCACAGCATATGTCAGGATCCTGGCCCCGCTGATTCGCCTAGACAGCGTCGAGCCCGACGTGACTATTGATACCTATTCAGGCACATATGCTTGTAAATAGATGCCAGCTCTACCTAACCCGGTAAACTCTTTTTCACTCTTTACATAACTCTCCTATTCGTTCCAGTTACAGTTGATTCCTTTATTCTTCCTATGTGCGGATATGAAATCAGGTTGCAGCTAATATGCCACAAATATTATATGCCTGTAATGCTTTAATGGTAGCCTACCTCTTGTGTAGATGGATGGTCTCGCCATCCACCCACCCTCCATACATCCCTGTGGTGCAGAATCTGAGCCTTACCACAGATACACAGGACAATGGGACCAAGATGCCTTTTTACTCTTTGACCACCGTTGCCTATCGTCTCACACCTAGAACACTGCATTAATGGATTGCTCCTAGGTGAAGATCTACATTTACAGGCCCTCCACTTCGGACTGTCCATACTAAAATTTTCACTAGTGTCTCTAGATGATCTGTTAGTGACCGGTTGGATGGTTGTGCATGGGGGGGGGGGGGAGTGCCAGGATCTCCCCCGTTCCTCAGCATAGAGAACACCTTCTACCATACCCCTTTAGGGGATCTTTAGGGGATCTATAAATACTAGCTGTCTCAGGGCACCATAGCCAGTTAAACTGCCCCCCCCCAAGCTTCCATGCACGTATTGGATGCGAGGGCGGGATCCTGGTATACGCCCTTGTACATATGCCTCTCTTCTATCAGCCGGGTTGAGAGGTAGAAGTACACTCTCCCCTCACTTCAACAATCCTCAGGCACATATGGAAACGCAGACAGGTAACTGTACTAATGCGCCCCTACTGGCGATACCATATAACTAATCCTTCCTTCTGTTAAACTGTGTTTATTAGTGCTGAGGGGTTTGCAGGGGTTTGCAGGGGTGACATGCAGACTTAGACTATTGACCCCGTTACGCCTGAAATATATCACATAACCCAGATGCCCCAATGGCATCGGCACTGGCTAGACGAACATTTCTCTCCGCCACTAAGACTCTCTATAACAGACCACCCACAATTTCTCTATGCGCACTCCACTCATGGGGGTTTAGGCGTTATCACCATATACACTATTGCAGGTTTTCACGGTTCCAGTCATTACCATACCGAAATCCACTGTTTGAACTATGCTTTAGCATACTGCCCAGGTGGGGAGGATGGCATACAGCTTGCGAACCACATAAGGCTATCCATGGCCCATATGGCCGGTTGTCTATTGTTTATGGTTATTGTTAACTGTTCCTTGATTACCTGTTCCTATATTCCACTGTCTAGTTTTTACCCTATCAAAAACACAATACTCACAAGGTTTACCTCCACATATACATAAAACTACCCTGTAGCGGTGGGTAGACACTCTCTCCAACTATCTCTTCCTCACCACTTCTTTGCCAACCCCCACACAGTGCTTTGGTACAGTGTAGAACACCGAAGGGTTAGTATACATTGACTGACTGGGTGCTGTAAATCACCGAAACTGCACTTCCTCGGTGCATTAACTTGGAGTACCTCTGACCCTCCTATCTGAAGGTCATCTACTCTAACCCTCTCCCTATACCTAGAAGATTTCACCCCCACCCCTCCCCAATACAAATTCACGATATTCACCAGGCCATGGCCCAACACATCACGTTCCATCCCAACCTCAGTGTTAAATTTTACTCACTAAATACTCATGGACTTAATACCCTGGAAAAGAGATCCCAACTGCTACTACACCTTCAAAGGACTAAAGCCCACATAGTGTTTTTACAAGAGACTCACTTTAGATCAGAGAACATCCCAAAGCTTCATAGCAGCTTTTATCCAACAGCATACCATGCCTCCAATACAGATTTGAAAACCAAGGGCATTTCGATACTATTCTCTAAACACTGTCCCATCCAAATACAAGATATAGAATGAGACAATGAAGGCAGATACTTATTCTTCAAGGGCAAACTACACAACAGACCTATTACACTGGCTAATTTGTATGCTCCCAATACACACCAAGTACCCTTTTTCCGAAAAACCCTACACCAGCTTACCTCCTTTCAGAGTGGCATCCTGATAGTAGGGGGTGATTTTAATGTAGCACTATCTCCTGCCCAGGACACATCCGCAGGATCTTCATCCCTGACATACAGAGCCCTACGAGCGATCAAGTCCCAACTAAGTGACCTATCCCTACACGATACTTGGCGTACTCTCCACCCCAAAGAAAAGGACTTCTTTCTTCTCCTCACCACACAATAAATACTCCAGATTGGACTACTTCATCTCACAGAATGACTTGACACTCCTCACTACAGCTACCATTGATCCCATGCTTCTTTCTGACCACAACCCTATCGCTATGACCCTGACTATCCCAACCTCACAAACTAATCTTCCCATTTGGCGCCTTGATAATTCACTACTGACAGACCTGGACATAACGCAAAAAATCACCGCAAGCCTGACACACTATTTTCTTGAGAATGAATATGCTGACATCTCAACTGCAACTCTCTGGGCAGCACATAAATGTGTCCTCCGGGCGAACTCATCTCTATAGCTGCGAAAAGACGCAAAGCTAGAAAAGCACATATTGAGAGCCTTTCTAAGCACATTCATTCTCTTGAGAAAATCCACAAACAAACCCTGGCCACAAAATCCCTTGAAGACCTACTGAAGGCAAGGGAAGAACTATTGGGAGAGCTAGGGAAAACGTTAAAATGCAAGTTCACACTAACAAAACGCTTCTTTTATGAATTCGGGAACAAGTCCGGAAAAATGTTAGCTAGAACCCTACAAATTAAAAAGGCAGCCTCCACCATTCATAATATCAAAGACCCTTCCAGGGACTGAATTGTCACTTCGAACGGAATAGCGGATCAATTCGTAAAATACTTTGCCAAATTTTATAACCTGCCATCTACGAAAACGACCGGTCAGACCCCAGACAGAACATAGGCTATTGAAAGCTTTCTAGCTCAATATAGCCCCACACCTATTACCCCAGCTGATTCGGCTACAATAGATCATCCAATTACCAATGAAGAAGCTCTGGTAGCATTGAAACAATTAAAAACCGGCAAGAGCCCAGGTCCTGACGGCCTCTCAGTCAGCTACTATAAATCCTTTACCGACATCCTGATCCCCAGATTTCTAAAAACATTTGACTCTCTACCCTCCTCACCTCAAGTCACCACAGACATTCTAACTGCCCACATAACGCTTATACCGAAACCCAGTAAGGACACCACCTTAGTATCAAATTATAGGCCCATATATCTCCTGAACGTGGATGTAAAACTTTACGTGAAAAGTCTTGCAAATCGTATCTTTCCCCTACTCCCCAAGCTGATATCACTAGATCAGGTAGGTTTGTTCCTGGACGAGAGGCCAGGGACAACATCATAAAAGCCATCAACATACATCACTGGCTGTCATGTTCCTCGAAACCTGTTTTTTTACTGTCCCTCGATGCGGAGGTTTTCGACAGAGTGGCATAGGACTACATGATGGCAACACTAAAGGCTATGGGATTCCCAGACCACCTACTTCAATTAATTCTCACCCTATATTCCACGCCATCAGCCAGAATTAGCGTCAATGTCGGACGCCTTCTCCGTTTCGAATGGCACACGCCAGAGGTGGGGGACTCGAGTCACATGACTTGACTCGAGTCGGACTCGAGTCACCTGTTTGAGGACTTGCGACTTGCTTGACAAAATTAAATAAATGACTCGACTTGACTTTGACTTGCCACTAATGACTTGCGACTTGACTTTGACTTGGGCTATTTGACTTGCAATGACTTGCAATGACTTGGCACCACCAGTGCTGTGTCTTGGCCTAGGCAAAAGCCGCCCCCCCCACAAAAGAAATCTCCCCCGAGTCCCGGCTTCTGCCCGCACAAATACAGCTTGCTAACATTGTGGGCGGGGATCGCATAGGTGTCCGCGAGCGGCGCTTGCAGTGTTCGCGGCCGCCGCAGACTTTTTTTTTATTTGATGATGACTGCGCTGCAGTCTCTCCTCCTAGGCTGTACAGGTCTCTGTATTCCGTCCGGCCAGGCCGCGGCGCCGCCCCCCTCCTACTGCGGAGTGATCTCTGAGGGAGGGGCTGGGCTTCTGTGCAAGTGTGCAGAGCCAGCAGCGTGAGTCGCGGGCCTCACGTGGGGGAGGAAGAAGGAACTGGAAGTTGCCCAAGGAGCCAGCCAAGCCTAGCCGACTGAATCTGAGTGGAGTCCAGTCCAGCAGCCATAGAGTAAGTCATGGCAGACTATTATTCTTCTACTGAGGGGGCACTGGAGCAGGGACAGTCACACGACTCAGGGAGAAACTGGTCTGAGAATGGGGGACAGTGCAGTGGTCGTTGCAGCACAGAAGAAAAAGCACAGAGCCCGGAGCCAAGGAGGAGGAAACAGATTTGCAGAAGCTGCAGGTTTGTTTGATGCAGTGCCAAGCAAATGCTTCCCTGCAAACTTTGCAGGGAAGCATTAGCTTGCTTGGCACTGCATCAAACAGACCTGCAGCTTCTGCAAATCTGCAGCTAGCAGGGCCCTGGCCTGGCCTGTACTGATGATTACAGGACGCAGATATGATTGCAGATGCAATCAATCAATCATCAATATCATTGCACATGCTAAAACTATGAAACCTAGGTAGGTACAAACCTTCTTTCCTTGTTTTCTCCTCCTCCTCGTGCTTTTTTTCTCCTGCGCTGCGACGGCCACTGCACTGACCCTCAGTCCCAGACCAGTTCCTTCCTGAGTCCTTCACTAATTAACTATTACTTGTGCGAAGTACAAAGTGGCAGTGCTCAACGTGTATATTACATAAAAATCATATTGCTGAATTAAGTTCTCCATGCGTACTACAAACTCATTAAACAGTCCACATCCAGTGAAAGTTCATGTACTGCAATGCTCCAGTCCATGCATGCTGAAATCAATGCAAACTTTAGCACTGGTCACTGTATTGGTGTCACTGGTGCCCAAAAGTGTCGCTATGAGTCACTAATGTAATATTCTAATCTGGAATGATAAACGTGTCACTGTTTTAAACAAGGTTAGGTTAGGACCGTATATATATAATACATTAAAAATAGTTCTGTAAGTACTAGTGTACTAAGCAGCAACACCTTATTTTCTGGCAGTGCCCGGGCCATCCCGACAGCAAACTCTGGATCCACCCCTGACAGATCAACGCACAAGGCAGCTATAATGGAGGGAGCGATTCCAAAAATAATTAAATTTGGATTTAAGGATTATGTTTTAGATGTTTGTGAAAAGAAGAGAACGGCGATATGCAAGGTCTGCAACTCAAAAATAAGAGACACGTCCACCACAACATCCAACTTCATCCGTCACTACAAAACCCACAAAGAAAAGTAGGTACAGTAACGTCACGTGTATGTGTATATATATATATATATATATATATATATATATATATATATATATGCAAATTAGGCCTACATCCCACTTTAGGTGGGAGCAGAGTGTATTGTTGTTCAAATCAATAAATCACATAGCTAACTTTTTTTTCTATCTCTCTTCTGTTTACTCTATAGATATGAAGAGTACATCCATACCAAAGGGACTTTTGATGATACCCAGCCTCAAATCTCACAATTCATCGCACAGGGGACTGTGCAGCAATACCACTGCAACCACCAGCAGCAAAAGGCAATTACAAACTCAATCCTGTCAGACCTCATTATAAACTGCAACATGCCACTGTCCATCATTGAACATCAAAGCTTTCGTCGCTTTTTGTCAATAGTAGACAACAAGTACTCTCCAGTAAGTAGAAGAACAATTACTGGCAAGCTTGACAATCTGGTGGCAGATAGGAAAATGAAGCTGAAAAATGAACTCGAAGTGGTAGATCATCTGTCAGTGACTGTAGATATATGGTCAGACCGCAGGATGAGAGGCTTTCTTGGAGTCACAGTGCACTGGATCAACATTGAGGATGACCGTCTTCAGTTAAAATCACAGTTGCTTGCGTGCAACCGCTTCAAAGGTCCCCATACAGGGGAAAGAATTTGTGAGGAATTTGAGCATATATGTGAAGAGTACAAGATTAAAAAAAAGGTAGACCACATCATTTGTGACAACGCCGCAAACATGAAAAAAGCATTCACTACATGTTTTCCAGGACAGCTAGATGAAGACGATGACCTTGATGATTCAGACATTTGGAATGACCTGTCAGTGGAAGAACAGGAGATGTTTGACAATTATTTGAGTGCAAAAACCCAGACTAGACTTCAATGTTTTGCACACACGCTTCAATTGGTAATAGGTGATGGACTTAAAGAGACTAAATTAGTCAATGCAGCTCTCGCCAAAGCTTCCAGGTTGAGCTCCTTGTTACACACAAGCACCTCTTTCAAGGAAAAATTTGAGGAGGAGTTTGGACAGCGTGGAATCCCTGCCTCTGTTACCACACGCTGGAATTCCACACTGAGGCAATTGAAATCAGTGGTCAGCTGTGACCAGCTGAAACTGACTAGAATGCTTGAAGATGGGGGACACAAAGAGACTGTATTCACAGCTAGAGAGTGGAATCAGATTAAGGAACTCGTGGATGTCCTTCAACCTTTTGGAGAAGCCACAGACCTCTCACAGGGAGAAAAACTTGTGACAATAAGTGCTGTTGTACCCTGTATTCTTTCTCTGAATCACCACTTGGAAAATCATAAAGAGAGCGTGCGCTACCTTGGTGGCTTGATCCGTAGCCTGCAAGAATCACTCCAAAGACGATTCGAAGGGATCTTTGTCAATGTGAGGATGGCAGATGAACAGAATGATGTAGCAACCTTACCCTTCTCTGACCCTCTATACCTAAAAGCTGCTCTGCTGGATCCTTCATTTGGCACCATGTGGTTGACCCATGATGTTTTGGCTACCGAAAATGTCAAGGAGGCTGTGTCTGCGATGATAAAAAGTATGTTATGTTTTTGGTAATAACCCGTTTGCAGTAATAACACCTGAGTGCATTGAGTCACTGTTTTATGCTTGTGTTTTTCAGACTTGATTCTCAAAGAGGACTGCAAGCCCACCCCAACAACCACCGATGAAGACGAGCAAATGCCAGTGGCAGAGTCAGAGAGTCAATCTGGGCTGTTCACAGCATACCGCAAAAAACAGAAGAGAGATTCATGTTCCAGTCCCCAAATTCAGCTGAACCAGTATTTAGACATTTGTGATGGACAGAGCTGCCTTCAGTTTTGGGCCATGAACAGGCACATGCTCCCCTCTTTGTTCAGGGTAGCGGTAAGAGTAATGTCAGTCCCTGCATCAAGCGCACCTGTTGAACGTGTGTTTAGCCATGGTGGGGTGATAATGCGACCCCATCGCTCACAACTGAGCGAGAAAGTACTTTCAAATTTAATTTTTTGCAAATGCAATGCATTTTAGGTGGCTATTCTTAGAATAGCCACTTAACATGCATTGCATTTGCAAAAAATAGTATTCTGAGAAGTGAGAATACTATTTTTTGCAAATGCAATGCATTTTAAGTGGCTATTCTAATAACTAAGAAAAAAGGAATAGAAGTTAGGCGCTGTTTCCAAGCCTGGTGAATTCAAATTTGTTATTCCCTTAGTGGGAGGGCAGTATGGAGTGGGAAAGATTGTAAAGATGTTGCCTATAGTATTTAGTGAATGTTTATCCCGTGGAATTACTATAAAGGTCCTGGATGTGCATAAGTCAAGTTGGTTGTCTGACTTAATAAAGTGCAGTGTGTGCTCCAAAAAAGATATAACTTAATCCGTATAAATATAATATATCCATATATAAATGAAACCTATTTTTAAATTAAAAATATTTGTGCAAAATTATGTGATCCATAACGTAATCGATAATGTACATATGTAGTGAACAAACAAATATATATAATCAAGTGCTTTCAGTGCTGCTACAAAAAAAAACCCTGGATTCTGATGGATATTCCAATAAGTAAACCTTTCAGTGCGTGCCTTAATCCGTGTTCTAATAGTGATTGATTGCACTCACCAGATCCTAGCAGCACTGAAAGCACTTGATTATATATATTTGTTTGTTCACTTCATATGTACATTATCGATTTACGTTATGGATCACATAATTTTGCACAAATATTTTTAATTTAAAAATAGGGTTCATTTATATATGGATATATTATGTTTATACGGATTAAGTTATATCTTTTTTAGAGCACACACTGCACTTTATTAAGTCAGACAACCAACTTGACTTATGCACATCCAGGACCTTTATAACACATTTGAATTCACCAGGCTTGGAAACAGCGCTATTTACTTCTATTCCTTTTCTCTAATATCTTACTCCACCTAGTGGAAGTAATCGGTAGTGGCAGCAGTTCCAACAACATTCTTTAATTTTTAAATTTTTATTCCATTGCATGCATCCCATTGCGCGGGTGTTTCTCCGTCTTTTTTCTATTCTAATAACTAAGCTCAAAGTTTGAACTTGACACAATGCCAAATTGCCAATATCTGGACACTTGAAGAATGGTGATGGGAATACTATTATTCTCATCACCATTCAAGTGTCCAGATATTGGCATTGTGTCAAGTTCAAACTTTGAGCTTAGTTATTTTCCCCCTCAGCAAGGACTACATTTTTTTCAGGCTTGTTGGCCATTTAATTGCTGAGTGTTCTGCTCCTTGTCTGCTATTTGGGCATTCAAAGTGTTTCTTTAATATGCCAAGAAAAAAGCACTAAGCTGTTTTGTTAATGTTGAAAATAAAACAAAACCTTTCCTGAAAACTGACTTTTAACTCATTTAAAGGATGGAAATGGGGTAGATCAGTATTTTGACTTAATTTGTGACTTGACCAAAATAAATGACTTGACTTGACTTGCTTGACTTCTAGCAGGGACTCGACTTGACTTGCTTGCTTTTCGCCACAGTGACTTGGGACTTGCTTATGACTTGAAGGTTAAGACTTGAGACTTGCTTGTGACTTGCACATGTGTGACTTACCCCCATGTCTGGCACACGCCAAGGATGCCCCTTATTGCCCCTTCTCTTTATTCTTACCATGGAGCCCCTTCTTCGTAGGATAAAAGCTAACCCCGACATTAGGGGTATTCACATCAAACACAAACATTACAAACTAGCAGCTTACGCTGATGACATACTGCTTTACCTTTCGGACCCAATAACCTCCATACCCAACCTACTAAAAGACCTCACTCTATTCAAATCACTCTCTAACCTCCAAATTAACTTCTCTAAATCTAAAGCATTGAACATTACCCTACCTTCCTCCACAGTAGCGCAATGCCAAGCAAACTTTCCCTTTGAATGGGAACCCCACGCTATCACCTACCTAAGTATTCAGATCCCCAAAAACCTTTCCAACCTATACTCCAGAAACTTTTCTCCCCTTCTACAATCAATCCAACAGGACTTACAGAGATGGAACATGGGCCTCTTTTCCTGGTTTGGAAGAGCGTCCATCATAAAAATTAATATCCTTCCCAGAATCCTATACCTCTTTCAAACCCTTCCAATCCGCATACCCGCAACGTTCTTCACGACCTACAAACGACTCTGCAGGAATTTTATATGGTCCTCTAAAGCACCCAGACTAAGCTGGGATAGATTAACCTTTCCTAAATCAAAAGGAGGAATTGGACTCCCAGATGTTTACAAATACCATTGGTCCTGCCTATTGACCAGAGTAGTTGACTGGCATGTTCACACAGACACTAGGGACTGGATTAAGCTTGAAGAGTCGTATGTAGGTTTTACGATATCCCATCTACCATGGATCTCACAGAAAGCGATCCCCAAAGAATGTACTGACCATCCATTTATACACCCTACTCTCCTCCATTTTAGGATGGCATGTAATAAACACAACATGGTGTCCTCGTCTGGACCCCTGACCCCTATCGAACAAAATCCTGACTTCCCTCCTGGCCTTGTAAATTCCTCCATTGAAATCCCGAGGCGACTACCTTTCTTTCGAGCAGAACACTTCTTCCATAATGATGAGTTCACTACATATGCGACTCTAACTTCTCGCTTTCCCGAACAAACTATCCCCTTCTTTAAATATTTGCAGGTCAGGCATTTCATCCAAAGCTCTAAACCTCTGACCAAATGTCATAGGGAATACACTACCTTCAAAACCATTTGCACTGCCACTGAGCCCCAAAAACATCTAATTTCGACCATATACTCTCTCCTGTTCTTAGACTGCAGCCCCAAATCCAATGCCAACGATGGGAAAAAGAACTATCATTGGACCTAACGTTGAATGGGAGCAGATCTTTGAACACATTCATAAAGGATCCATCAACGTATCTGCACAAGAAAACGGATACAAGCTATATTCTAGATGGTATAGGACCCCAGTCAGAATACACAAATACCACCCCAGCATTTCCCCACTCTTCTGGAGATGTAATTTATCTCAAGGTTCTCTACTCCACATATGGTGGGAGTTCCCGCTCATACAACCTTTATGGAAGGAGGTACACCTCCTCACCACACAAATCACAACTTACACGCCGGATTTTACCCCAATACATGCTCCACCACACGTCCATACCCCAGTCGGCCTACAAAAAATCTCTCACCCTCCACCTCATTAATGCTGCAAAACAATGCATACCGGTGTTCTGGAGACAAACCAACCCCCCCAACTACCTCTCACTGGTTTTGCCACATAGACAGAATAGCAGAAATGGAAGCCCTTCTTCACCAGGCTAAAGAGAACAGCCGATTACTGCAATTCCCTACACTAACACACCCCTACTCATCCCGGGGTGTTCCACAAAATACTAACTGCCTATACTATACACTCACAGGTGACAGGTTCCCTCATATCCCTTTCCACCACCATATCCCTTTCCACCCCCATATACAGCCTCTGCCTAAGGTTGTATATTACATTAGGTCTCTAAGAGATATTAATCCCCTCATTGTAAGGCCATTTGGTGACAGAGGTGCTTTCCCAATTACATTCTATCAGGAGCTAACTAATCAACTACTTTGTTCTACTGGCACAGCACATACCAAGCCATCATACAGTTTAAATACACCTTTTTCTGATGACGCCTATGGAGATCATTAGCTCCCCCATCCACACAGTTAGAACCCAACAGGGGTGTTTGGATGTCAGGGAAGCGTATATCAGAATACCTATCTTTTACACTCTCCATGATACTCACACCTTACCCCAATAGCCGCCAGTGGAGACATCCTCCTACTTTACTCGAAGACTTCCTTACCTTTTCCTTATTTGGTCTGGTTCTTCCTCTCAGTCGTGTAGTTTAATGATTATAATACTTTGTTATTGTACTGCAAATGTACTGTATACATCCTAACTGTAATATCCACGCATCATCTCATTTTTGTATTGTATTTTCCTTGTTGTATTAAAAACTTCAATAAAAACATATTTTTTTTTTTTTGTTTCAATCTCACCCAGGAAATAAATGTATCCCCCAATCCGAAGCATTTCAGCACTTCCCAGAGGTAAGGCCACTCGACGCTGTCAAAGGCCTTAGCTTCATCTAATGATAGTATAACATTCTGGCCCGGATTATCGACTGGTATCTGGAGGTTAAGAAATAGTCTTCTAATATTAAGGGCTGTGGACCTAGTGGGTATGAACCCGGAATTATCTTTTTGAACAAGTTTTTGGATAACTTTAGCTAAACTAATGGCCAGAACCCTGGCTAACGGTTTCACATCTGTTGTTTGTAGTGAAATGAGCCTATAGGAATCTGGAGATTGAGCCTCTTTATCTGATTTTAACAGTAGGACAATAATCGCTTCATTCATAGATTGGGGAAGGCGTCCCTTTTCAAGAGCGTCTAGGAATATCTGCCTCAACTGAGGCATCAGTGTTTTAGAGTAGCGTTTGTTTACCTCCGCCGGCAAGCCATCCGCACCTGGAGACTTGCCGGGAGAGGAAAGTGCCAGTGCCTCAAGCATCTTGTTTACTGCAAGAGGAGCATTCAGTAGCTCCGCATCCGATGCCGAGAGCTGTGGAATGTGGCTCTTGTCAAGGAAGGCCCCTGTTTCCTCCAGAGTCGGTGAAACATTAAAGCAATACACATCAGCATAGAAATCTTGAAAAGATGATAGTATGTCAGCATGCGAAGTGACCAGGTCTCCCTGTGAGTTGTTAAGTGCCTCGATAAATGAGGAACCCCTTTGTGATCTTATCATCATGGCTAGCATATGACCTGTGCTTTCCCCTTCTTCAAAATATCTCTATTGAAGAAAGAACCTTTTATTTTCAGCTTTCGTGAAAAACCATATGCTTTGCGATATTTTGAGCCTCCTCCCACGCTCTTTCACTTTGTTCAGAGGGGGAGTCGACAAACATCGACTCTGCCCTCTCAACCTCCCGAAGCACAGATCCTTTAAGGACCCTGTTTTGTCTTTGATGGCTGCTATTGTTTTAATGAATTGACCTCTTAGAAAAGCTTTCAGCGTTTCCCAGAAAATGCCAGGGCTAGCTGTTGGCTTATTAATGCATATGAATGTGGATAGGTTGTGATGTATGGGGTCAGGGTTAGGAAATGACGACAACCAAAACTGATTAATTTTCCAACAAACCTGCTTGGCCACCCCGATTTAAGAATTTTAATACTTAGTGGAGAGTGGTCAGAAACTGTTCTAGCAGTGTATTGTGCTGATGAGATCAGTGGGAGCATTGTCTCATTACCTAGGCCAAGGTCGATTCTGGAAAGTCCTCTGTGTGAGGCTGAGTGGCATGAACAGCACTTGACCTGTGGGTGCTGTTGCCTCCAAACATCCCACAAGCCCAGCTCCGACAGAAGCCGAGCAAAGGGAGTCTGACCCTTTCCCATGGGATGTGGTTGGGCTCTTTTAGAGTATTTGTCAAGGTCTATATCAAGATAATAATTAAAAACACCCACCACGAGTGTAGGCATATTGGGATGGTGTGCTAGGAAATTAGCCACCAGCTTGACAACCTCCACTGAAAAGGGAGGGGGGATATACACATTTATGATAATGCATTGTAACCCATCGAGTGTACCTAGTAGAAATATGCACCGACCATGTGGGTTAACAAGTGAAGTTGAGCATGCAAAAGGCACGCTCGTGTTGACCAATATCCTTACTCCTCTGGAGTAGGAGGAGAAGACAGAGTGAAACTGAGTGCCAAACATCCTGGTGGAAAACTGATGTCCAATCGGGGGACAAATGAGTCTCCTGTAGACACACCACAGATGAGTTCAGGCGTTTAAGCATTTGGAGTACCGCTAGACGTTTTACTCTGTCTCCAAGACCCCGCACATTCCAGCTTGTAATCACATTACAATTAGCCATAAGGTGTCAAAGCAGTAGCATACAAGGGATATAACAATAAGAAGGATAAGTGGCGGCTGGGGTTAAACCCCGTCAGCAAATCATGAGGATAAACAACCTCCCTTATTAACACCAATTGAGTCCAGAGGGCACATGGTAGTTTTTGAACCTGAAGATGATCCCTGTAATAAAAGATGTTAGGCAGGTAGAGAGCGTATGGATCAACAGGGTCCAACATAACGAACCAACAAAAAAACTGTACTGTCCACGAGGGACCTGCAACTTGGGGGCTAAGTTCAGTAGCTGGCTATGGGGAGCCAACAGGCACCATGCCGCATGGTGTTTTCTGCGGCCTTATTAATTCTAGTTTGACTTGTGTAGATAGATAGTCCTCCGCCGTTTTAGGATCATTGTATGCAAATTCAGGCATTGTCTCTTCCGAAATGGTGTGATTCAATGTATTGGGTGTATATGTCAGCAATCAGGTTGCCCTCCAGCGTCTGAGTTCCTCTCTCATGGAGCGCTCCTCTCTATCTAGCCATTGCATCACCATTGTGGGCTTGTAGAAGTGTACTTCATCCCTGGCAACCACCCGCAGGCGAGCGGGATAAAGCATGGCGTACTGTATTTCCATGGAGCGAAGTCTTTTTAACCTCGTTGAATTGGGCCCTCTGCTTTTCTGGGAACAATGAGATCTTTGAGTTATCCATTACCAGGGCATCCCCTAGGGATCTTGCTTTGGGCAGAATAGCGTCCCGGTCTTTGTAGTTGAGGAATTTAAACAAAAAGGCCCTGGGAGGGTTGCCTGGAGGAAGAGACCTGATAGGGATGCGGTGTGCACGCTCCACTGCAAACATAGCTGAAAATGTCTCTTTTCCAAACTTGCTCTGCAGCCATTGCTCTATGAAGTGCACTGGGGTTTTCCCTTCCATTTCAGGTATACCTATTGCCCCTTATATTGTTTCTATTTTCCAAATCATCGAGTCTCGTGGCGTGCTTGGCCACTAACAGTCGCTGGGCATGCGACGCTCTTTGCATGGGCGCCCATTCATCTTCTATCATACTGATGCGCTCTTCAATGGCTGAAGTGTGATCCCTTAGTTTTTGCATGTCCTGGCGCAAGAAGGACATTTCAGATTTTACCCCCTTAACTTCTGAGGCTAGTGCTGTTATGGATAAGTTACAGGATGTCACCGCAGAGAAAATATCTCTCAATGTGGGTTCAGGCCCTGTTGAGCTGTGAGATGTGGTGGAGTGTGGGGTCTGACTCAGAGTTTATACTCTGTCGGATCTTCCAGTGGCACTGTGTCATCTGCTTCTGTCTGTGTGCTGCTGTGATCATCCGGCTGGTCTCTGGGTAGGTCTGATGTGTCCTGGGAGCCTGGGGGGAGAACAGCTTCTGTTCTGCCTCCCTGTACTTGTCTTTCGCTGACTTGTGTGCCGGGCCGCCATCTTGGGTCGCATGATCCGGGACGGCTCGCAATGCAGGACCACATCTGCACATCCTTTCTGCGGGTATGAGGTAGCGCCGTGACTGGGAAGATGTACAGTATCCATCGGAGGGCTGTACGGCTGAAAAGGCTGGCGTCTCTGGGTGTTTTGCAGGATACTTGCACGGAGTCTTGGCAAGGCCCAAAAATCGTGCGTCCGGCTACATCCGCTGCCAAGCCACGCCCCTATCATTAGTACTTAATGCATAACTATACTTTTTTACGCCTACAGTTTCCATTATACATGGACTCTCAGTTTATACGTGGACACATACATATCATTAGTACAATGCATTATTATACTTTTTATGCCTACAGTTTCTATTACACATGGATTCAGTAAAACTCCTGGGCATACACTCTCACATGCGCACCATGCCTGTCCTCTGGTTTGCCCTACCGGTGTCCCGTTGGGCTCTGCCTCCTCAGTTCCCTGTTGAGACACCTGCTGCTACCTCTGGGAATCGCACACCTGCTGTCCTGGCCTCATTTAGTGGTGAGTATGGGACCCCACACTATGGCTCCCATGCTCTGCAACTACTCCAGCAATACTATACCACCTACCCATTTATATTCTATCTTAGGTACATCTGTACACGCATCGACCCATGAAGAATGAGCTGGGTCTTGCGAAACGCATCGGGTATACTAGATGCTTATGTATCACATGTTTTCTATACTGAGGGTATACCAATGCCGTGTATTACATGTTTTTTATCAATTTATGTACCAATGTTTTTTTTACATGTATGTTTTACAACTAGCCATTGCTGATGATACCAATGTATTCATGACTTTTATCTGAATAAACGCATATACTTTATACGTCAATTACTGATATGATGCTTTTTGGCCAAATGGTGCCCACCTCATTTAAAGTCCCATTAGGGCAAATCTTTTTTTGCATATTTCAGGGATGGAGGTGGGCCACTGTTGACACCAGACCACTCCTTTTTTATTTTTTCAATACCTTATTTTAGGCAACAGACAGAAAAAAGCAGCTGAAGCAGATAAAGGAGTTAGCGACTGGTATTTCAGCTGGAGCAAGGAAATGGTATTACTGAGTAAAGAAAGAAAGAAATTACATTTACCATTGGCAAAAAACAGGGTCCCCTCCAGGAGCTCTCCGCATAGGCATCCTCCTCAGATAAAAACAGGCTGCCATGCTGAAAACCCCCAGTAATACACAATGGAGAGGGGAGGGGCATCTGTGGAAGATACAACCCTCTAAAAAATTATTTTGACAAACAAGGGCAAAAAATGTAAAATTCGCCCCTATTTAAGATGGCCACCACAACAGCAGGCCAGACCGCGAATGCGCGGCCGGCGGCACTAGGACCTATGCGGCTCGCCCCACTCAGCCCGGCCCAGCGAGCCGTCTTCTGACATCCGTGCATGCACACAGCGAGCAGGAAGATGCTGAGGGGACTCAGAAAAGCCGGCACGTCACCCACTATAGTAACCAGGAATGAAGGCACAATATCACAAGGAGGGGAAGGTGGTGGGGGAGGAAGAAAGTGAGAAAGAGTGAGGAACGCAAGGAAAGGAAAGCGAGAGAGAATGGATGACAGGAGGGAGAAATGGAAGGATAAAGCTAAGTGAAAAATAGATATAGCTGCTTTCTCTGCTGCAGGCTTGAGCAAATTCCAGTATATAAATGCAGATAGGAGCTCCTAGTTAAGAGACAATTGCTCTCCCAAAAGACCCACAGAAGGGACTCCCTATCTTATTAGCGCATTTAACTGCCCAAGAACAGGGACTGCACCTGGGAGAGGCTTGAACCCAGCTGGAAGCTGCCGACTGCAGAGGTAAGGGACGTTCGACCACCATTCACTGACCATAAGGTATGAGGAGAATGCTGAGAGTGCACTAATCATTTTCTTTTATAATATTCACCGGTCCTGAGGGAGGAGCCAAGGCAGAGCTTGTCACAGGTATGTTGCCATGGAGGCAGCAGGAAAAAGTTTTGCCTATAGTTCTACTTTAATGGTCCAGGCATGTGATATTTAACCACTTGCCGCCCACCCACATCAAATGATGGAGGGACAGTGTGGCTCTCGTTCTGGGTGGACGTCATATGACAGTGCCCCAGAACGGGCGCGCAGAATGGCGATCATGGCCGCGCTGTGTTGCTAGGACAGGGCGCAACCCCAATCTCTGTAAAGAGCCATGACCATGGCTCTTTAACCATGTGCTTGGCTGTGTCCAATCACAGCCGATCACATGTAAATACGGAAGTGCCGTGAATCACCTCTCCTTGCCTCACACTGACAGAGTGTTGGCGAGGAGTGCCGATCAGCGGCATCTTTTCGCAGAGGAGACCTGGGCAGGTAATTAGGCCACTGATTATAAGTGCCCTGATTACAGGAAAGCCCCATCAGTGCCAATCGGTGCCACCAATCTGCCCATAAGTGATGCCAGTCAGTGCAGCCTTTCAGTGCCCAACAGTGCCGCCCATCAGTGTCCATCAGTGCTGCCTATCCATGCCACCTATCCGTGCCCACCAGTGCTGCATATCAGTGCCACATAATAAGTGCCCATACGTGCAGCCTATCAGTACCCATCAGCGAAGGAGAACAAACTACTTATTTACAAAATTTACTGACAGAAACTAAAAAAAGTGGGGTTTTTTTCTAAATTTTCGGTCTTTGTTTGTTTTTGTTTTTTTTAATAAAAAATAAAAATACGAGCAGTGATTAACCACTGCAATACAGGACATTTTCACCCCCTTCCTGCCAAGGCCAATTTTCAGTGCTGTAACATTTTGAATGACAATTGTCATGCAACACTGTACCCAAATTGTCCCCACAAATAGAGCTTTCTTTTAGTGGTATTTGATCACCTCTGCGGTTTTTATTTTTTTGCGCTATAAACAGAAGAAGAGCGACAAGTTTGAAAAAAACACAATATTTTTTACTTTATGCTATAATGACTATCCCAAATTTAAAAAAAAAGTTTAGGCCAATATGTATTCTTCTACATATTTTTGGTAAAAAAAAAATCCCAAAAAGTGTATATTAAATGGTTTGCACAAAAGTTATAGCGCCTACAAAATAGGAGATAGATTTTTATTATTATATATTTTATATATTATATTTTTTTTTTCTTTTACTAGTAATGGTGGCGATTTTTATTGTGACTGTGACATTGCGGCGGACAGATCAGACACTTTTGACACTATTTTGGGACCACTGACAGTAATACAGCGATCAATGCTATAAAAATGCACTGATTACTGTATAAATGTCACTGGCAGGGAAGGAGTTAACACTAGGGGGCAATCAAGGGGTTAAATGTGTTACCTAGGGAGTGATTCTAACTGTAGGGGGAGGGGACTGACTAGGGGAGGAGACCGATCGGTGTTCTTATATACTAGGAACACACGATGTGTCTCCTCTCCCCTGACAGGACGTGGATCTGTGGGTGTACACCTACAGATCCATGGTCCTGCTTTGTAACGAGCGATCGCGAGTGCCCGGCGAACATCGCAGCCGCCAGGCACGTGCTTCAGCTCCCCGGTGACACGGTGGGCACGCGCGCCTCCTATACTGCCGGGAAGCCAAGGACGTCATATGACGCCCGCCCAAGATGGGAGATCCCATCTGTGGACGTCATACGATAATGGACAGGTAGGGAAGTGGTTAAATACCACCAAACAAAAGTTCTGTTTGTGTGAAGAAAAAGATAAAAAAATAATTTGGGTACAGTATTGCATGACCGCGCAATTGTCATTCAAAGTGCGACAGAGCTGAAAAATGGCCTGGGCAGGAAGGGGTTGAAAGTGCCCGGTATTGGGGTGGTTAAGGAATGTAAAAGTAAAATAGCCATTTTTGAGTTGTCTCTTCCTCTTTGGATCAGTTCTCTCAACAGTAATGCAAGGACGTTGTATATTTTATCATTGATGGCAGAAGGGTATTTGTATATATGTGTAATTTTTGATACCATTTTCATTCAATTTTTGACATTTATAAAGGTAATTTGTATTTATCTAATTGAACTGATGCAGCTCTACATAGAAATCAATCAGCTTCCAGGTTTTTTTTTTTTGTCAAAGCTTGATTGAAGAAGCTGAAGTAAGAAGCTGATTGGCTACCATGCACAGCTGCACCAGATTTTGCACTCTCCAGTTTTAGTAAATCAATCCAACTGTGTCCCGTGAAAGCAACTTCTCATTGACGAGTATTGCAGTCACCTTTTTTCTTTTGTATTCATACGTATGCTGCAGGGACTGAACTGACTAGTGAGTTGGCATATTTCTACGATTTCAGTGGCGCACCGAAGTGAAAATTCTGGACAGAAACCTGAAATTCAGGATGTACTTGGCGGAAAACCGAAACCAGAATGGACAGGTTCCTACAAATATATATAATTGTATTGTATTTGACCTTTTAATTAATACGGGTCCTTTTAAGCTTCTGTTGCTGCATTTTTGGTGCATATTTGGTCAGTCACAAAAATGCACCTCCCTATTGAAATCGTGGCAAAATTACTATAAAATCACAGCAAAATCACCTGTTTTTCAAAGGCCATTATCAGCACCTTTTTTTTTTTTTTTTCTATCAGCAACATGCAGATAACCCTATTTTCGGATGATATATCAGTGCATCCCATTTTATGTCTTTATTAGCGATAAAAACAGACAGGGGTTCTAATGCCGCATACACACGAGCGGAATTTCCGTCAGAAAAATCTTGGATGGTTTTTCCGACGGAATTCCCCTCAAGCTTGTCTTGCATACACACGGTCACAAGTTCTCTGAACTTTCGACCGTCACGAATGTAGTAATGTACAACACTATGGCGAGCCGAGAAAATGAAGTTCAATGCTTCTGAGCATGCGTCAAATTGTTTCCGAGCATGCGTAGGAATTTTGCGCGTCGGAATTGCTACAGACGATTCTGACGCGCAAAATATTTGTCCATCGGAAAAATAGAGAACCTGCTCTCAATCTTTTGCTGGCTGAACTTCCGCCAGCAAAAGCCCGATGGAGCATACACACGGTCGGAATTTCTGACCAAAAGCTCACATTTTGCTGGTGGAATTTCCGATCCTGTGTGCGGGGCATAAGGCTTGGTTCACACCTATGCAGTTTGATTTTGATCCGTTTCAGCAGTGCATTTTGCATTTTTGCACACACGGTTTTTGACGTATTTTTCACAGCTAAAAACGCACTACATGATATTCTGCACCTTCTCAATTGAAGTCTATTTAACCAAAAAAGCACTTTTTTGGGTTTAAAAAGTCACTGGCCCTTTTAGTTCAGTGGCTGAAAAAAGCATAGATGTGAGCAGTTCCTATAGAGGAAACCATGTTAAATGGACTGTAGTGCTTTTCTGTAAAAAGCAAAAAGCACCAAAAAACATCAAGGTGTGGACCGAGCCAAATTCTTCTCCACTGTATCCATTACACTGAATATCACATCATGAGGTAAAATACTTCATGGTTTAATGGGATACGTACCTTACATTTTGAGGAAATAACTCATGCTTTATTTTAGTAGCATTTTTTGGGGGATTTGCTAATTTTTTTTTGAAAAAACGCTATGAGCTATTTTATCTCAGATTTTAAAGAGGAAAATACCTCTTTGTGAATTGAGCCTATAGTCATTCTGGAGCAGAGGATGTGGACGTTGAAAACTTTAGAGGACATTCCAAAGATCAAGGACCAGGTTCATTTCTGAAGTTGCCTTGTCTTGAATCCTGATTTTCTTTAACCTCCCTGACGGTATTCCCGACTGTGGCTCGGGGTTAAATTTCAGCACCCTTAGGATCTCAGGATCCTGGTGCAGGTTACTTACCTTGTCCCCAGGATCCTGCGATGTCCCCCTGCGCTGTCTGCGGGCTCCGTCCTCTGCCTTTCTGTGCCAGGCTCCGTTCCCTGCGAGCGTTGCGACGCACGGGGACGGAGCCTGGCGGCAAATTAAAAAAATGTAAAAATCATAACACATACAGTACTGTAATCTTACAGATTACAGTACTATAGGAAATCATTTCACTTCCCTTTTGTCCCCAGTGCTTTAACCCATGCCCTGCATGCAGTTTTATTACATATACTGTTCTTTCTGCCTGGAAACTTGAGATTGTCCATAGCAACCAAAAAGTGTCCCTTTACGTCAAAAGTGGCTTTGGACCAGCTAGAAAACAGCGATAGTAAATTAGAACACTTGCAGAATTGAGCGATAGTGAATCGTGGGGAAATATATTTTATTATTATTATATTATTTTTTTTTAATTATTTATTATTATATTATATTGATTTTGTGTTTCAAACTTCATTATACCCGGGATAGCTACTAGACTCTTGGTGGACTGATCTAAGTGTGTTATTGCTAAGAATTACAGACCTACAATAAAAAACGCCAAATTTCTATGCAAAATAATTGTACCGCTTTGAGACGCAAAAATCTGAAATAATCATACCGCCAGGGAGGTTAAATGCTATGAAGCTTTTTGGGCTTGATTTACTAGAACTGCAGAGTGCATAATTTGGTACAGCTGTGCATGGTAGCCAATCAGCTTCTAACTTCAGCTTGTTGAATTAAGCTTTAACAAAAATATGCAAGCTAAGCTTTAACAAAAATATGCAAGCTAATCCGTTTCAAATCAACCCCACTGTCTTATGTCTATGTGCAGCAAGACTTTTATATTATGATCTTTAGCAGCAATTAACAATGTTTTTTATTGAACATTTACCAACGGTGATGAAACTGAGCCAATTACAAGGGCAGGGCTCAAAATTTCAAGTCCTGAGATACTAGCCAGGCCCCACCCAATGCCTCCCCTAAACACGCCCTCATAAATTATCACATGAAATTACCCTTAAATGTTTTATGCAGAATTAAGCAACTTTATCCATGCTCATCAATGCAGCTTCACCTGTATCCACCAATGCAGCCTCGCCCTTGTCCACCAATGCAGCCTCACCCGTGTCCACCAATGCAAGTGTCAATAAAAAAACACTACACAGGTTTTTAAAGTAATTTTATTAGGCAGCTCTGGGGGTCTTCTTCTGACTTCGGGGGTCTCTTCCGACTTCTCCGCTCTCTCTGGCCTCTTCTCCCGGTGTCTGGTTCTTCTCCCACTCTCCAGTTCTTCTGCCGGGCTCCTCCGCTATCTTCTGCTCTTTTGCCACTCTCTTGCTAGCAGTGGCCCGGTCTTCTCCATCGTCTTCCCTCTTCTTTTATTCCGATGTTGACACAACGCTCTCTCCCGCTGTAATGCTGTGTACGTGGGGCATGATGGGACTGTGACATCATAAGGGGCGGGGTCACTGGGTGACATCACCTGGTGACCACGCCCCATGCCTATATAAGTCAATGCGCATCGCGTACACAGCATTACAGCGGGAGAGTGCGTCGTGTCAACATCGGAAGAAAAGAAGGGGGAAGAAGATGATGAAGACCGGACCACCAAGAGAGCGGCAAAAGAGCAGAAGATAGTGGAGGAGCCCGGCAGAAGGACCAGAGAGCGGGAGAAGAGGCCAGAGAGCGGGAGAAGCGGCCGGCGAGAGTGGAGAAGTCGGTAGAGACCCCCGAAGTCGGAAGAAGACCCCCGGAGATGCCTAATAAATTACTTTAAAAACCTGTGTAGTGTTTTTTTTATTGACACTTTTTTCCCCCAGGTGAATGGGTAGGGGTACGATGTACCCCATACTCATTCACATAGGGTGGGGGGCCGGGATCCAGGGGCCCCCTTATTAAAGGGGGCTCCCGGATTCCGATAAGCCCCCTGCCCGCAGACCCCGACAACCAACAGCCAGGGTTGTCGGGAAGAGGCCCTTGTCCTCATCAACATGGGGACAAGGTGCTTTGGGGTTGGGGGCCGCAGGGCGCCCCCCTTCCCCAGAGCACCCACCCCCCCATGTTGAGGGCATGCGGCCTTGTATGGTTCAGGAGAGGGGGGCGCTCGCTCGTCCCCACCCCCTTTCCTGACCGGCTGGGCTGCGTGCTCGGCTAATGGTCTGATATGGATTTTGGGGGGACCCCCACGCCGTTTTTTCGGCATAAGGGGTTCCCCTTAAAATCCATACCAGACCTAAGGGCCTGGTATGCTCCCGGAGGGGGAACTTGGGTGGAGTTCCCCCTCAATCTTTTTCCTGTAAATTCGCTTCACTATAGATGAGAATCGGACTTGGAGGCGACCTCCATTGAATTCTATGAGTACAGATCACCTAGAAGTCGCCTTGAAGTAGTACAGGAACCTTTTCTGATGTCCGAGCGACTTCAGTAGTGTACATTAAGACGGCTCTTATTGACTATAATGCAATTCCCAATGTCAAGCGACTTGGGGGCGACTTAAGGGATGACAAGTCGGATTCCAAGTCGTTGTAGTGTGAACCGATCCTCACTGGGCCACTTTATTAGGTACACCTTGCTAGTATCGGGTTGGACCCCCCCGCCTTTTGCCTTCAGAACTGCCTTCATTCTTCGTGGCACAGATTCAACAAGGTGTTGGAAACATTCCTCAGAGATTTTGGTCTATATTAACATGATAGCATCACACAGTTGCTGCACATCCATGATACAAATCTCCCGTTCCACCACATCCCAATGGTGCTCTATTGGATTGAGATCTGGTGACTGTGGAGGCCATTGGAGTGTTGTGACCTCATTGTCATGTTCAAGAAACCAGTGGTGAGATGATTTGAGCTTTGTGACATGGTGCATTATCCTGCTGGAAGGAGCCATCAGAAGATGGGTACACTGTATTCATAAAGAGATGGACATGGTCAGCAACAATACTCAGGTAGGCCGTGGCTTTTAACGAAGCTCAGTTGGTGCTAAGGGGGACAAAGTGTGCCAAGAAAATATCCCCCCCCACTATGACACCACCACCACCAGCCTGAACAAGGCAGGATGGATCCATGTTTTCGTGTTTAAGCCAAATTCTGACCCTACCATCTGAATGTCACAGTTGAAATCGAGACCCATCAGACCAGGCAACATTTTTCCAATCTTCTCTTGGCCAATTTTGGTGAGCCTGTGCGAATTGTAGCCTCAGTTTCCTGTTCTTAACTGACTTGAGTGGCACCAGGTGTGGTCTTCTGTAGTCCATCTGCTTCAAGGTTCGATGTGTTGTGCATTCAGAGATGGTATTCTGCATACCTTGGTTGCAACAAGTGGTTATTTGAGTTACTGTTGCCTTTCTATAATCTCAAACCAGTCTGTACCAACAACCATGCCACGTTCAAAGTCACTTAAATCCCCTTTCTTTCCCATTCTGATACTCAGTTTGAACTTCAGCAAGTTTTTTTTTACCACGTCTAGATGCCTAAATGCATTGAGTTGCTGCAATGTGCATGGCTGATGATTAGCAATTTGCGTTACCAAGCAATTGAACAGGTGTACCTAATAAAGTGGCCTGTGAGTGTACAGTGTACAGGTATACTGTTTATACATGCATGATGGGGTTGAGGTTTTCATGAATGTAAAAACTTAACAAGTATAACTTTTTGGAGTACCATGGAAGACCCGCCAAACAAGTTATTTGGTTACCTATACAGTACATACTGCAAAAAAAGTAACATGACATTGGTTTTAACCTAACCTCACTCTATCGAAAAAAAAAAAAAAATGGTGGGCTATACATACGCCTCTAAGCAACAATGCACTGCAGTATATATCAGTGCACATCAATGCACTCCGAACTCCAAGGTTTCTCCGACGGAATTCCATTCAAGCGGTCTTGCCTACACACGGTCAAACCAAAGTCCGACCGTCCAGAACGTGGTGACGTACAGCACGTACCACGGGACTAGAAAAAGGAAGTTCAATAGCCAGTAGCCAATAGCTTCCATCTCGTACTTGCTTCAGAGCATGCATTGTTTTTGGTCCGTCGGAACAGCATACAGACGAGCGGTTTTCCCGATAGGAATTGGTTCCGTGGGAAATATTTAGAACATGTTCTATTTCTAGGTCCATCAGAATTTTTGAAAGAAAAAGTCTGATGAGGGATACACACGATCGGAATAGTCGATGAAAAGCTTCCGTCTGACTTTTTCTGTCGGACATTCCGCTCGAGTGTACGCGGCTTTAGTGTTTCTTCTAAAAAATGCTAGTTGACTGGTTGTCATGCTGACCTTCCTTAGCTTAAGCCTGGGTTCACACTATCTTCACATGCGGCTCACAGCTGGGATCCAGTGCTTCCCCATTCACCGTTTTCGGGTCCGATTTCAGATTTTGGCTGAACTCAGACCTGAAATGGACCAATAGACGCACAGGGCTCCTGTGCAAATTCGTACCAGAGCCGTAGGCGGAGATATGTAAACCAGCTTAATAGAGAGCCGGTCAAAATCTCCTGCTATTGCGGATTGGATGCGGGGAACACATCCAATTCACAATAGTTTGAACCCAGCCTTAATACCCAGTGACCCAAAACAAGACTGTATTTTAGTCCCTTATCTGCATTCCTGTTCCAGAAGCCAGAGCGTCAGGATCATAGAAATGTGAGATGAAAACATGTGATGAGGTTGTGAAAGGCAGAGGTTATGTCTACAAGGAACTCTAAAGAGACCATAATTGTTGTTCCGGCTTGTGAAATGGTATATGAGTTTCAGATGTCAGATGTGACAAAAAAATTGTCATTCCAGTCCCTGCTCCTGGAATGTTCATAAATCATGGACATATATTGGTTAAAGTTTAACTGTATCTTTAGTACAGTTGTCCTTTATTTTATATCCCCCCCCCTTGCAGCCCACCAGTATAATACTTACCTTCCTCCCCATTCCTACATTCTTCACTGTACAGTCCTGTCTGGTGCTCCACATTAGCGAACCCTATCAAAGTCTATGGGACATGAACATGAAAAATCAAAAGTGCTCATCTTAAAGGCTTATATGCAAGTTATTGCCATAAAAAGTGTAAATATTGTGCCTGGGGGGGTTCCCTTAGTCTGCCTGTAAAGTGGCACACCTGTGTGATGTGTAGAACCGCGCCGCAGCAAAATTACATTTCTAAAGGAAAAAATATAATTTAAACTTGCTCGTGGCTGTAATGCATTGTCAGCTCCCGGCAATATAGATGAAAAATTGAGGAAAAATATCAGCTTGGGTTCCCCCCAGTCCATACCAGGCCCTTTGGGTCTGGCATGGATTTTAAGGGGAACTCCACGCCAAATGTTTTAAAAAATTGGCGTGGGGTCCCCCCCAAAATCCATACCAGACCCTTATCCGAGCAAGCAGCCTGGCAGGCCAGGAAAGAGTGGGAAGAGTGAGCGAGCGACCCCCCCCCCCCTCCTGAACCATACCAGGCCTCTTGCCCTCAACATGGGGAGGGTGCTTTGGGGACAAGGGCCTCTTCCCGGCAACCTTGGCCATTGGTTGTCGGGGTCTGTGGGTGGGGGCTTATTGGAATCTGGAAGTCCCCTTTAACAAGCCGGCCCCCAGATCCCAGCCTTCCCCCCCCCTATGTGAATGGGTAGGTACCCCTACCCATTCACCAAATAAAGTGTAAAAAAGTAGAAACCACTATAGACTGTTTTTGACAATTACGCAATGTACGTCCATTTTCAATCACGCCGCCTGACGGACCCCAAAAAATAGAAGAAAAAACCAAAAATACTCCGCCTCCATGGGAGACCCTCCGGCGAATGCTGTCTTTTGGCTTTGACAACTGTTATATAGGCAAGGGTGGGGCCACCCGCTGATGTAACCAGATGACCCCGCTCCCGTCTGAGGTCACATGACGTCAGAAGGGGTGGGGTCACCTGGTTGCATCACCAAGTGGCCCTGCCCCTGCCTATATAAAAGCTGTCACAGAGACAGCAGTTGCCATGAGGCCTCCCATCAAGGTGGAGGTTGTCTTTTTTTTTTTTTCGGGTCCATCGGGCGGCATGACTGAATATGTAATAAATTTAATAAAGGAATTGTCAAAAACTGTCTTGTGGTTTTTACTTTATGACAATTTTTTGGGTGAATGGGTATGGGGTACAATGTACCCCATACCCATTCACATGGGGGGTGGGATCTGGGGGCCCCCTTGTTAAAGTGGGCTTCCAGATTCGGATAAGCCCCCCACCTTGACCACCAATGGCCAGGGTTGTCGGGAAGAGGCCCTTGTCCCCATCAAAATATGGACAAGGTGCTTTGGGGGGACCCCAAAGCACCCTCCCCATGTTGAGGGCAGGCGGCCTGGTATGGTTCAGGGGGGGGTGCTCGCTAGTCCCCCCCCCTTTTCTGGCCTGCCAGACTGCTTACTCAGAGTCTGGTATGGATTATGGGGGGACCCCACGCCATTTTTAAAAAATTTTGGCATTGAGTTTCCCTTTAAAATCCATGCCAGACCCAAAGGGCCTGGCATGGATTTTGGGGGGGACCCCATGCCGTTTTTTTCTTAATTCTGTCAAAGGGTTCCCCTTAACCACTTCAATGCACTGTATTATATACTCTGCACTGCACTATATACCCTGCAATGTATTATATATACTACACTGACTGAACTTCATTATATATACTATTACAAATGTGTATATTACAAAACCAACTTCGCTAAGCATATACATCTAATAGGCCAACATTGATACTTATTACAATTATAAACTAAAAATACAAACTAAAGATAAGAGATTACTGTAGAATATAAATGAATATGCCACCTTAATGCAAATTCACTTCGAATCAAATAATAACCTCCAAAATATGTCGCTATGCATCGATATGCATTGATTACTGCAATTGTTAACCTATATGCTTATACCTTAACTGAACTACTTTAAAATGAGAAACCTTTCTCCTGACCCCATCAATGGGGTCTCGGAGACCAAATCTACTAAAAAACGGAGAAAAAGAAAGAAAAAAAAAAAGAGAAAAAAGAAGGATTAAATATAACTAACTCGAATTCAAAACCTTTGCTGCCCCCCCCTCGCCCCACCCCCCTTCCAGAGTTCCCCCATCAGGGCCCAGCTCATACAGCCCAGCTCATCCTTATGAATCCACCCTCTTGGGAGGGTGGAGTGCAGTGTTACATAACCACGCAATTGTCAAAGTGTGACAGCGCTGAAAGCTGAAAATTGGTCTGGGAAGGAAGGAAGGGGGTGCAAGTGCACAGTATTGAAGTGGTTAAGGGATCTCAGATCCCTAGCAGATTCAATCACTTACATCAGCATCAGGGGCTTGATAGCTGCTGATCCAGGACTGATTTGTTTTTGTAAATGTGAGCCTATTAACGGAGTCTGTGGACAGGCGCACTCTTTGATCCGTTACAAACCCTCTAGCAGAACTGAATGTCTGTTCAGAAAGCACACTGGATTCAGAACAGGCCAATAACTTCATTGCATATTGAGCAAGTTCTGGCCAGTGGTCCTTCCTCAAGACCCAGTAACCAGGTGAATGCTCAGTTGGAAAGGTCCCCAAATCTGCTCTTGCCCATAGATATTCCTGCACCATATAATGCACACTCTGCCGATGGTTGCTTGAACCTATCAGCCCTGGGCACTGAGGACTAAAAAATTGTTTAAAGGCATTGGTTAGCCTGCCACCTTCTCCACCACTCTTCCTCTGACTGAATGAAGCCTCATAAATGCGTTGTCCAGCACCAGGAAATGGTAACCTCCCAGGGTCTGGAAAGGTGTTATACAAACTTTTCTTCAAGGTGTCCTGAAGATGTTTCATCCTCTGCAAAGGCAAGATGAGCTCTGCAACTTTATCCTTGTAACGTGGATCAAGAAGGGTTACCAACCAGTTACGATCCCTCTCCTTGATACCACGAATCCTAGGGTCCTTTCGCAGGCTTTGCAGAATCAGGAGGCCCCTGCAGCCTAAGTTTGCAGAGGCATTAGAGTCTGAGTCCTCTTGGTCACTAAGGATGACATTGTCAGGAACTACCTCCTCCCAGCCACGTACAACTCCTTGAGTTTCTGGGGACTGAAAACCATCCCTTGAAGACTGCTGTCTGTTATCCTCTACATCCATGCTGACAAAATCCTCCTCCTCCTCCTCCTCCTCCTCCTCCTCCTCCTCCTCCTCTTCCTCTTCCTCTTCCTGTGTAATTGGCAGCCCCTCAGGAATACTATCTGTATAAAGGGGGCCTTGAGAGGAAAGGAAGTCCTCCTCTTCCTCCCGCTGTTCTGCCTCAAGTGCCCTGTCCATGATTCTACGAAGCATGTGCTCCAGCAGGAAGACTAGAAGGACAGTGTCACTGATGCATGCATTGTCGCTGCTCACCATCCTTGTGGCCTCCTCAAATGGTGACAGGAATGTGCATACATCTTTAATCAGTAGCCACCGGCGTGACAACGGACTGCATGGCAGGTCGTCATATGTCTTGTCATGCATGTGGTGCCCAAGCGGGTGCTGTTCTGGCCACGCTTGATCTGCTTCAGACATAGATTGCAAACCGCAACCGCAATCATGCAGAGTAAACAGCTAGAGAAACAGTTATCTATGTGAGCAGGATGGATCAAGGTTGACAATTAACACTAGAAAGAAAGGGATATTTTGATGTGCTGTGGGATGAATTTGGGGTCAGGCGCTACAACTAGTAAGTCAAGAAACAGAGAAATGAGAGGTAAAACAGAATACTTTATATGTTGTCAGAAGGAAGATGGGATGAGCACTATGGCTGCCCTTCTGATCATAGAATCCTAGAAGCCAGAGCATGTGAAATATGGGATTAAAATACATGGGATGCAAAGGATATCTGAACAAAATAAGGAAAGCAGAATTTAAGCAGGGAAATATTAAAGACTTAAAAGAAAGTGAAAGAATAATATGCATGTGTTGTGTACAAATGGAAAAAATGTAAGTGATTTTAGAGAGATATTCGTGTATGTGTGTAAATGCTGGAACCTTTAGTTCTATCTCTTGTGTGTGTTATGTATGCAGATGTGACCCCCTCCTTTGCGCTCTCATGAAAGAATGTAGTTGGGATGAGAGATCAGTGATAAGCTGGAAGGACACCATTCCAATTTCCGTTTTTTAGACAAAACATTTATAACAAAATGTGCCGGGTTAATTAATCTAATGATAAACAATGTGATCACAATTATTTTGAATCTGTTTTCCAAATATGGTAAAATGAAGGTTATATTTAACCATGTATTACACAAATTGAATATCCTTTGATAGTGGAAAATTACCTCCTTTAAAAAAATGTATCTCTGGATATATATTAGAATTAGAGTGTGATATTGAGATTATCATTTGAGTATTAATTTCTAATATGAGTTTAACAATTTTATTACAAACAAGTGAAAGACGCAAAAACCGGAAGCCTCATATTACCATTATGTTAATGACAGACTAAAAAATTGTAACTGATATAGTCCATAGAGTCTATGTAAACAAAGGCAAAATGGTATTTAAAATGGTATTTAAAAGTCCACACAGAGGGCTGCCTTCCAGAGAGAGCTGAAACCAAGCTCCTAAATCTGCAGGAAAAAACACAAGGAGAGGAGGCGCCTCTAAGTGCAGTATGAGAGCCAATTTATTTAAAATCAATGTGCAAACAACTCACATTTTGCAGAATAAAAATAGAGCATATGGTGTAGTTAAAATCCAAAGAGGGAGTCCATCAGATCAGTCACGGTGTCACTGCTGCCTGCTGTGCGTGGGGCTTTGCTGAACACCGCTCGAGCCAGCCGCGGTGATGATGAACTTCAAAGCGAGGCCTGGAACGCTGATGGAGGGCAGGCGCTGAGCTGTGACGTCACTGGAATGCGACGCGTTTCATGAGCGTACGGGCTACGATGTCACGGTAGCTGCGCTCTTTCATCTAAATACAGATGGATCGTGGAAGCGGCTTAAGAAGGAGTTGGGGGAGGGAGAAAGGATGGTGGGGAGGACAGAGATAACAAAAATGGGATGGGAAAGGGGGGGGTGATGGACTTATAGAAACACTCTATTGGAAAAAAAGTTTCAAATCTAAAAAAGTTTCAAATCTAAAAAACTAAAAAACTAAAAAAACAATCTCAATTACTAGCAAGCTTACAGATGATGGATATTAATATGAGGAATTCCCATGTGAAAAAACAAAATAGGGGAAAAACGATATAGAAAATGTTTAAAATAAAGGATTAAGATAAATAAAAATAATAGAAATAAATATGAAAATATGAAATTAGTGATTAATAATAAAGATAGGAGATTATGCTGATGAGAGATAATGGGATAATATATGGAATAAATAGAGTGGATAATTGGGTAAACGCAACACTGGGCCAACACGTTCTAACATTGGATGATACTGTTAGCTGATAATTAATTCAAAAATAATTTAGTAATAAAAAATTAGATTGAAATTAGATTGAAAGTTTTTTTTGAAAAATTACTGGGAAAAAAATACTTGAAAAAATAAAATAAATAAATAGATGAATTGAAAAAATTGATTAACAGAGCCTCAGTAATGTAGTCAGAGGTATTGGTATATATACATGCATATACATACACGCGCACAGATATACATATATAACCCAACCCACCACCCATGATTCAATCCACTTCTCCTGCTTCCAGTGCTCCAGTTCAAGTCACCTCTATTGATGTTCCTAACACCCTCACTGTCCCCCCTCCTATTCCTAACCCAGTGGATCCATCCACTTCCATTAAGCAAAAATCTCTGCAAACTAAGGTGTCTTCCACCTTGAGTAAACCGATTCCCTGTGATTCTCCATCCACATCTTCCTCCAGTATTCCATTTTTTTCCCCTGCTCCTTTTTTAGTGCTCAGTCCTCCTCTTGCACAAACCTCCCGAAAAAGAAAGCTCACAGAAGAGGCTGCAGAGGAGGACAAAGCAGGAAACCAAAACCTGCTGAAATACCCCAAACTATAAAAATATTCAATCTATCCTCACACACGCTATCCCACGCAGACCTAACTCTTCTTGGCCGAGGACTTAATTTTGCACCTACCAAAAAACCTAACCCTTTTGTCCTTTTCAAAGACCTCAATGGTTATATACGTAACCTTACCCTCAAGAGGCACTTTCATATTCTATCAGAGAAATCAGTTAATACTTTACGTAATTCTGATATCAATTCTGAGACCAATTCCACCATAGTGTCACTGGACCCCAGTCCTGAATCTCCTTCAGACACTGATGATCCCGATGTATCTCAAGGTGACAACATGCTGGTCCACCTACTGACCCAGCACCTTGCAACATCTCCTCCTATTGTCCATACCTCATTAAAACCCAAATCAATATTCTTTCCCACACAATCCAAGGGCCCTTACTTAGAAGCCTTTTATAGAATTGTCTTTTCAGATTTTAAGAAATTATGTGAATCTTCCTCGGCCTCCAAACCCAACAACTTATCACCTCCCGAAATCAAAGCACTTGATAAAATTATTCATACAGAGGATTTGGTTATTAAATGTGCAGATAAAGGAGGGGGTATTGCATTACAAAATAGAATAGACTACCTCAAAGAATCATACAGGTTACTTTCGGACACCACGACATATGTCAAACTCCCTAGGGACCCCACAACCGAATACGCTATGAAAGCTGACCAATTGATCTCTACTGCCCTCCAAGAAGGTATTATTACCAAAATCGAGAAGTCTTTCTTGCAAAAAACCTTCTATCAAGTACCGTACTTTTACCACCTGCCGAAGATCCATAAAAGCTTAGAGGATCCCCCAGGCAGACCTATCGTGGCAGCCATGGATAGTGTCACCACGGGCTTCAGTTTATATATAGATCAATTTCTACAGCCCATAGTTGCCCAATTACAATCATATATCCGAGATGGTACCCATCTCTTGGAAATGTTATCTGTATATAAGTGGGAGCCCACCTATGTCTGGCTCTCACTAGTGTGTGTTCATTATACACCTCTATCCCACATGACTTCGGACTGATGGCATTAGAACAATTTTTGTCCACAGAACCCCTCATCAATATGCGCCAAGCAAGCTTCATTGTGGAGGCAACAAGATTTTGCTTGACGCATAACTACTTCTCCTTCAATGAAGAATATTATCAACAGATACAAGGTACAGCAATGGGGGCGAATTTCGCACCCTCTTATGCAAACCTGGCGATGGGTCTATGGGAAAATAACTTAATCTACAATAACAACCCCTTTACGGCCAACATCATATTCTTTGGGAGATACATTGACGATTTAATTATCATCTGGGATGGTGATACTGACCTGATAACCTCTTTTGTCCAACATTGCAACACCAATCCCTATGGGCTGTCTTTTACGTCAGCCACTGACTCAGCCACTATTGCTTTCTTAGATTTAGAATTGGGACATGATGGCTCCACCATCACCTCAAAAAATTATACCAAACCTACAGCAGGTAATTCTTATTTACACTTTGAAAGTTGCCATCTTCCCAAATGGGTCACAAACATTCCCAAAGGACAGTTCTGCCGTCTTCGGCAGAACTGCACTAGGGACTCAGACTATGTTGAATTAAGTAAAACCCTCAAAAGAAAGTTCTATGACAAAAAATATCCTGAAACTCTAGTGGAAGATGCTTTCAAACACTACTTGCACGGTAAACCACCAAAACTTAAAACCAATCAACCTACATATGATGGTTCCAGTAGGTTTATAACTACCTTTCATAACAAGTATAAAGGTATGGAGAAGATTCTAGAAAAACATTGGGGTATTCTACATCAAGACCCTCATTTAAAAACATTACTCCCACCCCGCCCCAAAGTCATCTACCGCAGGGCCCTCAATCTTAAGAATAAGATTGCACCCAGCAAGTTTAAACCTATCTCAACCATACCACCTGTACTTACACTAATCCCCCTGGTGGGCATGTACTAATGCCGTAAGGCCTTATGTAAGACCTGCAATTTCGTCCAACATGGACAAAAATCCTTCACCACCAAAGGCAAGACCTACATGCTAAAAGAATTTTCTAACTGTTCGTCTGACTTCGTCATCAACGGCCTAAGTTGTCCGTGTGGCCTAATGTATGTAGGCCGGACAATTAGAGCCTTAAGACGAAGATTTGGCGAGCACAGAAGGCTCATAGAGGGCGGAACAGACCCCCATAGTGTTCCAAAACATTTTGCCTCAGCCCACCAAGGGTCCACAGATGGCCTTAAGGTATGGGTCATTGAACAGATCCTGAGGTCTCTTCCAGCGGCTGAGAGATTCAAGAAGCTCTGTGCACGTGAGACCTTTTGGATCTATACCCTAGATGTACTCGCGCCAGGAGAAATCAATGAAAGCATCGAGATTGCAACCCTCTTATAAACAATACATTCTATACTCCTGTTACATCTGTTTATGTATTAAAACCAACCTAACAAATTGGTGGTCCCAATGGTAACCTTATACCGTCCCTTACAGGTTAAACGTTTCTACTGTACCATATGTTTTCCAAAAACACTCAAAAACTCTTAAAACAACATCCGAAATATATAGAACCCACACATATGTATTGGTTCCTTCACATAAGAGGGCCCCAGCTCCCTGTTTTACATGGGTTGTGTATATGTAGGGGCTACACAGCAGAGGTGTTCATATGTGCGTATGTTTGTAGCCAGATGTGTATATGTGCGCGTGTATGTATATGCATGTGTATATATACCAATACCTCTGACTACATTACTGAGGCTCTGTTAATCAATTTTTTCAATTCATCTATTTATTTATTTATTTTATTTTTTCAAGTATTTTTTCCCAGTAATTTTTCAAAAAACTCTTTCAATCTAATTTTTTATTACTAAATTATTTTTGAATTAATTATCAGCTAACAGTATCATCCAATGTTAGAACGTGTTGGCCCAGTGTTGCGTTTACCCAATTATCCACTCTATTTGTTCCATATATTATCCCATTATCTCTCATCAACATAATCTCCTATCTTTATTATTAATCACTAATTTCATATTTTCATATTTATTTCTATTATTTTTATTTTTATTTATCTTAATCCTTTATTAAACATTTTCTATATCGTTTTTCCCCTATTTTGTTTTTTCACATGGGAATTCCTCATATTAATATCCATCATCTGTAAGCTTGCTAGTAATTGAGATTGTTTTTTTAGTTTTTTAGATTTTAAACTTTTTTAGATTTGAAACTTTTTTTCAATAGAGTGTTTGTTTCTATAAGTCCATCACCTCCCCCTTTCCCATCCCATTTTTGTTATCTCTCTCCTCCCCCCCTCCTTTCTCCCTCCCCCAACTCCTTCTTAAGCCGTTTCCACGATCCATCTGTAGCTTGATGAAAGAGAGCAGCTACCGTGACATCGTAGCCCGTACGCTCATGAAACGCGTCGCATTCCAGTGACGTCACAGCTCCGCGCCTGCCCTCCATCAGCGTTCCAGGCCTCGCTTTGAAGTTCATCATCACTGCGGCCGGCTCGAGCGGTGTTCAGCAAAGCCCGACGCACAGCAGGCAGCAGTGACACCCGTGACTGATCTGATGGACTCCCTCTTTGGATTTTAACTACACCATATGCTCTATTTTTATTCTGCAAAATGTGAGTTGTTTGCACATTGATTTTAAATAAATTGGCTCTCATACTGCACTTAGAGGCGCCTCCTCTCCTTGTGTTTTTTCCTAACAATTTTATTAATATAAATATATTGTAACTGGTTTAGACATCCTTTGGTTGGAAATGAAATCCAAGTTACTGGGGTAATTTGTAAAATGGGATTAGTTTAGATTAAGATAACAATTTTTTTAATTTTACATTTATACAATAAGCCATTATTGAGACAAAAAAAGATTAAGGTGAGGTTGTTCATTTAAATACAGCTGCCATAATATTTAACAAAGACAAGATGGATGGGAAACATAAAAAGTTTTTCTACAATTACTTGATATGCAGTCCATGATGTGAGAGTAAGGCCCCTTTCACACTGGGGCGGCGTCGGCTATTGTAGGCGGCGCTTTATCGTCGGCATTCGGCCGCTAGCGGGGCGCTTTTACCCCCTGCTAGCGGCTGAGAAAGGGTTAAAAACCACCGCAAAGCGCCTCTGCAGAGGCGCTTTGCTGGCGGTATAGCCGCGCTGTCCCATTGATTTCAATGGGCAGGAATGGTGAAGGAGCGGTATACACTCCGCTCCTTCACCACTCTGAAGATGCTACTAGCAGGGCTTTTTCCGTCCTGCCAGCGCACCGCTCCAGTGTGAAAGCCCTCGGGGCTTTCACACTGGAGACAAAGCAGCAGCACTTTCGGGTCGGTTTGCAGGAGCTATTATTAGAGCAATAGTGCCTGCAAACCGCCCCAGTGTGAAAGGGCCCTAATAATAAATACAATTTAAATAACAGAACCATCACACACCCTGTTAGGATAGATGCCACCTGCAGCCAATTGTATAGTTTTTGATGTGGCTGAGAGCTTTCTGGTCCATCATATACAGATTGTTGCTCATTTTGTTTTTATTTTTTATTTTTAAAATCCAAAGCAGAATGTGTGGATTGTGAAATGATGTGCCCCTTTTCCTTGTAAGTGCAGTGGTATAAGCAGAAGAATTGTTTAACAGAGATATTCCTCCACTCACATTAATAATTGAGTAATACAATGTTTGTATCCGACGAGCCGCGAGCTCGTAACCTTCTCTCAGTGTATCCAGCCTATCCCGTCCCTACGCGTGACGTCACACCACACGTGACTTCTTCAGGGGAGTCACGCGTAGGGACGGGATAGGCTGGATACACTGAGAGAAGGTTATGAGCTTGCCGCTCGTCGGATACAAACATTGTATTACTCAATTACTAATGTGAGTACCTGTTTCTTTGCCTAATAAACAACACGTTACCTATGAAAACGGAATTACACTATTGGGTTCTTTTCTACTCTACTTTATTTATAAATACCTTCCTGCATCATATCTGAGGGAACCTTGCCCCAGGACGGTGAGGAATGCGCAGGAGCCCCTAGGTGGAAGAGATAAAGAACCTGTTTGGTCATATGCTGTTGCCCCATTACTTTAAGGTAAGGGGCCACTACCCACTGTAGTGTTTGCACACGAAGCTGCATGAGATTTGAGTCACCAGGCACTCCAACTGCCACATGCGCATGTTAGCACTTTACTGTCACAGATTTCATCATGAATAAGGACGTTTTTTTTCTGTGTGATATTTCTTTTTATGCATCATAACTTTTGGGACATTCACTAATATATTTTATGACTATATATTTTGGAGGTTTTTGGTCCTTTTTTTTGCACATTTGCACTTTATATGAAGTTTGTCGTTTAACACCGCAAGCCAATGTGTGGTGTAGTCATTTATATTTTGCACAGTGTTTGCACAATGCACATTGTCACTTTTGGATTGTTAATTATTTAGTACAAATCACGCTGCACTTTATTTAAAATTGTTTTTTTGTCACTTATGTTGAACCAGTTATTGATATGGTGATCTATGGTGAACCAGTTATTGATATGGTGATCTAAGATTTTAATACACATGCTATTTTGTTTACACTAACATTTTTATTAATTTATTTAGTTCAGTGAGATACACCACTTGTAGGAATACGTCACTGGTTTTCCAGATTATTATTTATTTATATACACTGTAGTGATATACAATATGACCTATTTTTAAACCACCAGAGGTTTTACATACAGGATTAGCGCTGCACCATCTATCCATATATATAAGCAGAAGAATATTTTGGATTTATGGACATCTCTGCATGACCGCAGGTTATTGTTATCATGTATTATAATATTGCCAGGAAAAAGTTGTGTTTTTTTGAAACATGAAACTGGAGTTCTTACACAAACAGCATGATAGAAAATAAGCCATTGTAATATATTTATGCAAGCTGAACCCAGTAATGAAGGGTTCACCCCGATATATCAGAGCTGTAGCTTTAGGCAAAGGTGCTATTAGACAAACTTACAGACATTATTTTGGTCAAATATTTAATTTGTAATGGTCCCATATTCTGTGCAGCAAATATACATCTAACTAAATGTTTGTCTAATAAAAGGTTCAAAATATGAATTTGTTTTGCTTATGTACAAATCTAACAAAGAAAAATGCGTACATTTGAATCCAGCCACCTTATTGCCTCTATTTGGAGGAGGCTGGAGACAAAGGAAAACCACATATGTTAAATTGATGAGGTAGTTATTGGCTGCTGTGAGCCCAGTGCAGGACACACTCCCTGAAGACCCAGATATTTAACTTTTTGTAGAGTTGAGCCCGGTTTTATACTGAGTATGCAGTTTATTACCCAGAAGAATACTCTGTATTCAGAATCATTGGATCCTTTTTCCCCAGCTCAAGAAGCAGAGCTCCATTTTTTAGCAAAGCCTGTAAGCTATAAAAAGAGTGTATATTTATATAGATAGTTGAGATATAGAGAGCTTTTGGTTCCATTTGAAGGGCCAGAAGTTTGTTTTTACTTCGGCAGGTAAACCAATCAAGCATGCTAAGTTAATTTGATTGGCTGTTTTCAGCCTTCCAGGTTCTTGCTGAGGTAGCCATACTAACATTAAAATTCACACATGGAAGCAGACCAGGTGACTCAGGATGCTGTGAATGCTAATTTGTAGTCCTGTGAGCCTCCAGGTAATTGACCAAATCTGGTCTCCAAAATAGTGTATCTTTGCAAATGATCAGCTGCTAACGTTACGCATGTCTCATAACTAGGGATGAGCCGAACACCCCCCTGTTCGGTTCGCACCAGAACATGCGAACAGGAAAAAAGTTTGTTTGAACACGCAAACACCGTTAAAGTCTATGGGACACGAACATGAATAATCAAAAGTGCTAATTTTAAAGGCTAATATGCAAGTTATTGTCATAAAAAGTGTTTGGGGACCTGGGTCCTGCCCCAGGGGACATGGATCAATTCAAAAAAAGTTTTAAAAATGGAAGTTTTTTCAGGAGCAGTGATTTTAATAATGCTTAAAGTCAAACAATAAAAGTGTAATATCCCTTTAAATTTCGTACCTGGGGGATGTCTATAGTATGCCTGTAAAGGGGCGCATGTTTCCTGTGTTTAGAACAGTCTGACAGCAAAATGACATTTTGAAGGAAAAAACCCATTTAAAACTACCCGCGGCTATTGCATTGCCGACAATACACATAGAAGTTCATTGATAAAAACGGCATGGGAATTCCCCAAAGGGGAACCCTGAACCAAAATTTAAAAAAAAAATGACGTGGGAGTCCCCCTAAATTCCATACCAGGCCCTTCAGGTCTGGTATGGATATTAAGGGGAACCTCGGCCAAAATTTAAAAAAAAAATGACGTGGGGTTCCCCCTAAATTCCATACCAGTCCCTTCAGGTCTGGTATGGATTTTAAGGGGAACCCCGCGCCAAAAAAAAAATAAGCGGCGTGGGGTCCCCCAAAAAATCCATACCAGACCCTTATCTGAGCACGCAACCTGGCAGGCCACAGGAAAAGAGGGGGGGACGAGAGTGCGCCCCCCCTCCTGAACCGTACCAGGCCACATGCCCTCAACATTGGGAGGGTGCTTTTGGGTAGCCCCCCAAAACACCTTGTCCCCATGTTGATGAGGACAAGGGCCTCATCCCCACAACCCTGGCCGGTGGTTGTGGGGGTCTGCGGGCGGGGGGCTTATCGGAATCTGGAAGCCCCCTTTAAGAAGGAGACCCCCAGATCCCGCCCCCCCCCTGTGTGGAGTGGTAAGGGGGTACTTACCCCTACCATTTCACTAAAAAAACTGTCAAAAATGTTAAAAATGAAAGAGACAGTTTTTGACAATTCCTTTATTTAAATGCTTCTTCTTTCTTCTATCTTCTATCTTCCTTCATCTTCTGGTGCTTCTGGTTCTTCTGGTTCTTCCTCCGGCGTTCTCGTCCAGCATCTCCTCCGCGGCGTCTTCTATCTTCTTCTCCTCGGACCGCTCCGCACCCATGGCATGGGGGGGAGGCTCCCACTCTTCCATATATCCCTTTTACGAGTTGTCATTTCAGACCTTGGCTAGATAACATTCCTTGAGGCCAATACATGAGAATTAAGAATTGCACACAGGTAGAAGATTTTGAAACACAATCTAATATGTTAACCACTATGTTCAAACAGAAAGGATACGGTGAGAATTTCCTGGAAAAGGAGAAAAATAAAATAAAGAATCTCAATAGGGAGGATTTACTCAAGGATAGCGTCAGACAAACTAGCACCAGCAATGATATGGGTACTTACACCCTATCTCACCATCAACTTTCACACCTGTTATGATTCAGTTCCTCTCCACACACCCATGGCTATGCTATGCTGCTTTCACCTATTCCACCCCCACCACCACTCAGACATCAGCTCACACACCTTTCCTTTATTATTATCATTTTTTCCCCAGTTCATCCACACTTCTTAGCCTCGCCAGATGTCCCTGCCTGCCGGCTTTCTTGGGTGCTTGTGTCACTTGGACTGCCGTGGCTGATGGTTCATTGGGGTGTGCTCTCTGCCTCAACCCCGGGGGAGACTCTATGGACCCAGACTAATACCGCATTGTAACACATAGATCATCATTAATTAATGCATAACTTGTGAGTATACAGAAAATCACATTTTCAGCATATCTTTTCTACAAACATCTGTTCATACATTAATAGATACTTTATTGTTTCAATACAGTTAAATTGCATCGGACTCCTGATGATTGGTTTCAAGCCAAGAAACGCGTTGAGTTTAGATCTATTGATGCACCTATTTATTGTACAATGTATATGTTTTCTTGCAACTGTACAACTAATTCATGAACCCTGCCTGTTTATATACTGATGTCAACACGTTTTACTATGGTCTTAAATGTGTTCTTTTATGATTGTATTTGGCTCAAATACCTATGTCATTAAAACTTTTATACCATGATTATCTTATACTACTATCTGTGGAGATTACATTCATTTTATTATTTACACTATAACACTTACCATTCAGTTCAACATACTCACCCACATGCCTCATGCAAAGTCCCGCTTCTATTTCCCCATTTTTTTTGCATATATTGGGATGGAGGCATGTTGGTGCTCTCTGCAAAAACAGTGTGGATTGGTCACAACCCCCCTTGATATATATTTTATATATTTTTTATATATCCCAACATCATGTTACACCAGTATGACTACACACATAGGAATGGTGGAGCCAAGGAGTATATACTGCCCCTTATTGGCTATACACAACCGCTTATGAGCATATCCTGTTAATATCCATATTGATAATACTATATTATAGGTTAGGTATACGTTTTTGTACTATATAATATTCAACCAGTGTTTGCTAGCAATATACTGTTTTTTTTTAAATTTTATTTATTTTTTTTTATTTTTCTATTGTGGTTTTAAGTGGTTTTCGTATGAGCTTTGGGTTTTTATTTTTAATTTTTAACCTCTAATGCCCCGTACACACGGTCGGATTTTCCGATGGAAAATGTCCGATCGGAGCGTGTTGTCGGAAATTCCGACCGTGTGTGGGCGCCATCGGACATTTTCCATCGGATTTTCCGACACACAAAGTTGGACAGCAGGAGATAAAATTTTCCGACAACAAAATCCGATTGCGTCAATTCCGACCGTGTGTGGCCTGTTCCGACGCACAAAGTGCCACGCATGCTCAGAAGAAATTCCGACACGGGACAGCTCGTTCTAGTAAACTTAGCGTTCGTAATGGATAAAGCACTTTCGTCACGCTGCAATGTAAAAAATGGTTTAATACAGCGCACTCTCTTCTTCTTTATAATGTGACAAGAATTAAGTCGTTTTGATGCTCATATTCACACACACTTCTCACAAACTTTTTTCGTTACTATTTATCGGGATTCCCTCAATATATTTTGATTTCTCACATCTGACAACATATTTTTTTTTTTTTTTTTTTACTTTAATGTAGAATCTTTTTTTTGTGTTTCTCTTTTTTTTCTCTTTATTGTTTTTTTTTGGTGATTTTGATTTGTACTCCCGAAAATGTTTGTGTGTTTTTTGTGACAAGTTCCCACAACACCATTGATATGTTGTTCTATTTAATCTGTAGGAGGAGATTGTTTGGTGTTGTTGTCCCTTGTTAATTTCACATTGTACTTTAGAAATGTACCTGAATACTCACCAACAAACTGTCCTTTTTGGATGAAAACACACACAGGAGAGTAGAATTTACCTAAAAATATTTTATTAAGGGGTCACAACTATAAACAAAGAGGGAGGCAACGCTGGAGAAACTGCAGAAGTGGGCGAAGCCTGGGACTCCCAGGGCAGACATCAATTATTTAAAAGCAAAATTGGTGGCCTGAGTCCTTATCTAAGGGAGGGCAGTCTGGTCCAGAAGTCCCAGAGATCCGGAAAGCAGCAGATGACATCTGTGTCCCCAGGCTGTGGTCATACGAGAGACTGCATCTTCTGTCAGACCAGACTGAACCCAGGGTCATCACTCTCAGGTCTTCTTTCCACGCTTCCTTACAGGCTTTGGCTGTGGTGGTGGAGTTGTGGCAGCAGGAGGAGGAGGAGGAGGAGGAGGATCGTCCCTCTCCATGACATCCGTCTTGGGTGTCAGTTCCCCACTCTCCCCCTTACGAAGGACTTTATAAATCAGGTCCTCAGAAATCTTGCGTTGGCCCTCCTGCATGCCCAGCAATTTGGTGGCAACCATGCAGGCAAAGGCCTCTGCAGGACTGGGGAAGGCTCTGAGGGACGCCGAAGCCTCCTGGATCAGCCTGTACGCTGAATCCTGCACAGGACTGGGAGTGGCCTTCCTGGCCCTTTTATATGGCAGGCGGAGGGGAGGGACCTGAGACTCAGTCAGGCTGCGATTTGTCCCAGGCTTCTCTTGGCTGCCACTTGTCCCTGGCTTCTCTTGGCTGACACTTAGCCCCGCCTCCTCCTGGCTGCCACTAATCCCCGCCTCCTCCTGGCTGCCACATTCCACAGCCTCCTCCTGGCTGAGGTCTTCCTGTGTATGAAAAAGGGACATAGTTTTAGTATTGTTTTCATTAATCACACACAATTTTCACCTCCTGACTGCTGCAAATTCAATGTTAACAAATATAACAGACTATCCTTCTGAGCCCAGCATTTTGCATTCTTGTCCCAATTATTTTTGCCCACTACTGTCTATTGATATGTAAAACACTTTTTTTAATCAGCAATTAGTGATCAATAATAACATCTAGTAAACATCATTTCTTTATTGCCCAGAAATCTGTAGAGGAATGCTATACCTGGCTCCAGCTGGGCTCCTCCACTTCTTCCTGGCTGGAAGGCCCAGGTTGGACATCAGAAGCCTCAGCTGGTATGGAAGGAAGAGTGGAAGGAAGAGTAGAGAGGGATTCCCTGACTTCAGTGTGGTCTGACAGAAATCGCAGTCTCTCATAGTACCACAGCCTGGGGACATAAATGTCATCTGCTGCAGCTCTGGACCTCTGGGAATCTGTGACCTTCTTGCGCTCCCTAAGATAAGTGCTCCTCAGGCCCCCATTTTTAGCTTTTAAATAAGGGATGGTTGCTGTGGGGACCACCGGCGTCACCAACTTCAGCAGTTTCTCCAGCGCTGCCTGCCTCTTCTGTTTGTGATTATAGTGGGGGTGTCTGACCTGCCACAGACAGGGCAGCTCCCTGTACTTGTCAATAAACAGGGGCAGGAAATTGTGGTCGTTGAACCCATCCATTTTCTCTGCAAGACACAACACAAGACAAACCCTAATGTCAGGCCAAACTCCCCTAATCTTGTTACAATATAGGCTTCAATTTCGAAGCAGTATAGGCCCAAGTTTAGATCCTACCTTCGTTAGCACGATCGGCGTCTCCGATGCTCCTTCCTCCGCTCACAGATCGTACGTAAGACGCGCGCGTTACGATTTATACACACTGCACAAATGGCAACTTTCATGTTCATGGGCACATTATTCGTTCGGATCACACATTTTTTTTTCGGACTATAAAATACCATTGTTTAGCCCATATGCATTTGGCCACCATTTTGAGGCCCTATACTTGTCTTCAAAGAATTGGGTTGTGTAGATGGCTTTGTTACTAGAATGAAATGCAAACTAGATTCTGTGTAAGGAGAGGACACTGAGCAGCTGTTTTCACATCTGGACACTGGAGCACTAGTGTGGGACACAAGAACACCATTTTTATTAGGGGGGCCACACAGGTGCTCCAGTGTATACTATAGGGGGGGGGTCTCCATCTGTGAAGCTTGCACAAAACAGGTAAAGTATTGCAGGTTGACAAAGGACACTAAAAAAGCTACATCTTGGAACTCTGCTAAAATAGACAATTGTACCCCACTTCCAAGCAATGTTTCATCTTTAGAGTTCTGCCATCAAATATCTGTGTGCTAAGTATACCATTTTTGTTTTACATAGGGGAGAAAAGACTCGGAGGACACCCCTCATCCGAGGAGACCAGAGCCCCCCCCCCCCTCTGGAAGAAGGGAAAATCCCCCCAACACAAGAAGAGCAGGAGGAGGAAGACGTGGTGGAACTAGTCACCACAACAGGTGAGTGTCTGCGACCACAGGCTCAGATAAGAGATGGATGGCGGCATTTTTTTTAGACCTAATTTATTTTGGGTTTCCTCTCTTTTTAGGTGATCGTGAGGTTGTGGATGAAGATCCTTTCACATCCGAAAGTGCCCAGATCCTGATCGGGGAGATCATGGGGTGTAATTTACAATTGGAAAACATCAAGCAAAACATCAATGATGTTATTCCAAAATATAAAAACATCATTGATGTTTTGGGGCGAGTTTAAAGCCCCTCAAAATCACTTTCTTCTTTTGTCTGCTACAATGTGCAAAATGTTTTTGTGATTTTTCCCAAAGCCAAATTTGGAGGATGCACACAGTGTGCCAACATGTGCTATCTGCCATCACGGGAGATCAATGGACGCGTTTTGGGGGTGCAACCCCTTCCTCAATAATAAAGTAGCGGTGAGGAAGGGCTTTCTCCCCCAAAACACATCCCTTGATCCCCCGTGATGGCAGATAGCACATGTTGACATTGTGAAATTTGTGTGCATCTTCCAAATTTGGCTTTTCAAGGGGTGATTTCACCCCATCTGAACGCAATATCAAATACAGTTCCTAAATACTCATGTCTGATATTGCCTTCAAGTTCTACCAAATGTGAACTTTGTAAGATCAAGATTTGTGTCTTTCTTGTTGGTTTTACACAGGCCTGTTTTCTATAAAATGCACATTTTGATTTTGGATAATGACACCACAAAATATGTTATACAACAAACATGTCGGTTTGTCAGAAAAACCTTTGGTAAATGCACATGTGATTGTGCTGGTATTAAAAAGATTGTTTGATGAGAAAATGGGGGTTATTTCCTAAGGGCAAATCCACTTTGCACTACAAGTGCAGTTGCAAGTGCACTTGTAGTGAAAAGTGTCTTTGCATTTAGTAAATAACAGCCAACAGTGCTTTGTATAAGGTTACACAATCATGCCATTTTCTGGACTCCACACATTTCTGTCAGGGTCAGCTAAAACAAACACAAGCAGTAAATGTCCACAAAGAAGAGCCTGGGGGGAGATGCCTGTCGAGAACTTGAGGTCCTGCAGGCTTCTCCCTGTGGCCAAATACCGCAAGGTAGCGACCAACCTCTGCTCCGGAGTGATGGCTTGCCTCATGCAGGTATCCTGCCTGCTGATATAGGGGGTCAGTGAAGCCAACAAACGGTGAAACACGGGGTCCGTCATCCGGAGAAAGATCCTGAAATCATCAGGATTATTCTCACGGATCTCACGGAGCAAAGGCATATGACAGAACTGGTCATGCGGAAGCAACCAATTCTTGGTCCATGAACTCCTTCCCACCCTGTTCATGGACTGGACTTGTGTCAAGGTCAGGACCCCAACACCAAGCCCCCGCACAGCACGAACTGTACGAGGAGTACGCATACGAAACATGGCTAGAAAATGGTCGGCTGCTCAGAACGAAGTAACAGAACGCACTGAAGAACAGCAAGGCCTGTGAAGAGCGACCTGAAAAACAGCAACGAGCGGACAAGATCGCACAGAAAACTCCGATACGAACTGACTGCACGCACTGAAGAGCAGATACAAACCCACAAGCACAAACTGAACGGCAGAAAATGATCTGAAAGCCACGAGTCTGAAAAAGCGCGAATCGTCTCTCACCAAACTTTTACTAACACGAGATTAGCAAAAGGAGCCCAAAGGGTGCCTCGCTTGGTTCTGAACCGGCCTTTTCTAGTCTCGTCGTACGTGCTTGACGTCACCGCGTTCTTGGCGATCGGATATTCCGACAACTTTGTGCGACCGTGTGTAGGCAAAACAAGTTTGAGCCAACATCCGTAGGAAAAAATCCGAGGATTTTGTTGTCGGAATGTCCGATCAATGTCCGACCGTGTGTACGGGGCATAACACGTAATCCTATATTATACTGTCGTTTTGTATATTTATTATGTTATATCTCTCACAGCAACTGGTTTACATAGGGGTGCCGATCTAATCGTCCCACGTCCGTCCTAAGTAGTTTAACGTAGTGATATCATCATTAAATGTTTTTACTATGTATATCAGGCAAAATGGGGAATCCATGGCTATTATCTTTTGCCATTTGTATCATCTATTTTTACATATAGACGTTTCTCCCATAGAATCACATTGATTGCTTACTAGATTGTCAGCAGGCCACAACAAAATGGCCGCGGAGAGGATAAATTGACAGGTTCATGGTCCAATCAAATCACTCCCTGATGAAGATACGAAATACCCCTTGTATCGAACATGCGTAGGGGAAGGGGACAGGACAGAATGTTATACATACAACCTGATGGTAAAGATTAGCAAGCCACCCCATACCAGCCGCTGTTGCTCGTTCGTTTCTGCTGTTTTAGTGTGGCGCCCTTAAGCGCCTTGTTACTGTGAGTACCCATTGTGGCATTTGTTTATGATTTTAATAAATTTAGTACATACTGCACCATGAAGTCCTTTTTGTGTTGATATATTGAGGTACAAACGGGACTGCTGTGAGCAACAGAGGTACCAGTGCAAATCTATCCAGGATCCTGCATATAACATCAAACCCATAGAGGTTCTAAGGCGCATTCTGACCAAACTTAATTGCAAGGTCACACGCTCTAAGGTGAGGGACACTCACCTGGGGGGGAGCACTTGTATGAGCACATAGCACTTTAGTTTGTGTTCACAATAACACATGAATGGATTGTGGAAGATCTCTGGACTGTTAATTTGATCATTGCACAGCAACACAGCACTGAATTGCATAGAATCACATGGATGCAACACCAAATCGCTTGGATGCATTTTTTTGTATTTTTTAACTTTTTGTTTGAACATTGCACTAACATCATATTGCATAGATGCAGCACTGAAATGCATGGATGCAACACTAAATCTGACTGTTAATTTGATCATTGCACAGCAACACAACACTGAATTGCATAGAATCACATGGATGCAGCACCAAATCGCATGGATGTGTTTTTTTTGCATTTTTTTACTTTATATATAAGATGCAGCACTGAAATGCATGGATGCAACACTCAATCGCATGGATGTTTGTTTTGAATTATCTATTAATGTTTGAAAATTGCACAAGCTTTGTGGAATATTTGCTACACAGGCTGATTGGAGCACTTTTTATCTATTTATTCATTCATTGAAGTTTATTGCACATTAATGTATAGTATTAATAGATTTTGTATGTTAAGCACAATATCACTTTATTAATATTTCAGTGGTAATTTCTTACATTTTATTTTGATAAGCACAGCGTGTGTATAATTTAACTCAGGATGCTGCATTTACAGCCCCGGACACTTGCTGGGTCTGCAACTCACAGATTCCACCCTAGTTCTGGCCCAGTATAGCTGGGATTAATAATTCAACTTTAAAGCGGGGGTCCACCTATCTATCGTTTTCTTTTTTTTTTGGAGTTCATTCACAAACTTTTCTTCTCATGATTATCTACTCGCATGTTCTGTGTAATAAGTCCGCCTGTGTTCGATTTCGTTGTAAAGAATAGCATAAAATTCACTGAAGGCGGTTTCCATCTTCATTGTGGGCATTTGAAGCCCACAAGCATGTATTTCCTGGATGCTGTGAATGCTGTGCTCCCAGCATTCACCGAGATGTTGTGATGACGCTGTTGCACAATGCATGCTGGGAAGCCTGAGACTAGCTCCCAGGGGACTGTGGGAGGTCTGGGAGAGGCTAGAAACACGCCTACTCCCATGGGAGGAAAACCAGGAAGTGCTAAGAAGATTAGAAAAAAAAAGGTAATTACGGCGATTTAAATTTTTTTACACAGCATGTCAGCATCTAGGCAAGGAAGAGAATGCATAGAGATAATGTTCAAAATTTGGGTGGAACCCCGCTTTAAGGACCCCAGAACGAGAAGAACAAATGGTCCACAGGGGGCAACTTCTTATGAAACAGGACTTTGAAAAAGGTGATCATTTATGTCTGCCAGCCACTCTTTTCCCTCCAGCTTGACAGATTGACCGTGTCATCAGTCATAAGCAGTTATGGCTGCCTTAGTAAATGAGCGTGGGATAGAGCCAGGGTTCACCACAGTTGTTTTTATAACATACCACTTCTTATTTTACCTGTTACCAAAGGTGTTACCAAAAGCTGAACATCCCTTCCAGAGATTACAAAAAGATATATCCAGATGTCCAAGTCAGGATCTTACGAGTATGCATTTTGTCTGTATGGACATGTTTTCTGGATGTCCATTGGCAAATGCTACTGCAAAGGCCACAGTAAAAAGTGTTATCAGAAGTAGTTTGTTAGTACAGAGTGCCAGAATCTACAGAGACTAACAGAGGAAATCATTTTTATAGGAGAGTCCTTACTAGAAGTTTTGAGGTTTTATTTTTACACCCCCTACTGTCTACTGTACAATGTAGCGGAAAATGTAGAGTAAGAAACTAGAAAACTTTTGCCTGAATGTTTTTTTATATTTTATTAAGCCCCTAAGGGAATGTTGGACTTTCTCCCTATGGGATTTGGTTTGGGAGTGTGTTACTCACTTGCTTATATTTTGTCTTAGCAGCTGAAGTCCTCCATTCGAATCTCACAGAGAATGTTGCTGATCTTTTAAGGTTTTTGACAAACTTATTTATGTGTTTTCTCCCCAATTCCAGATCCTAACAGTTTGGAAGGATCTAAAACTAAAGTCAGGTGACTTGTTGATTGTCAAGAGACATTTTTATATAAGGAAATGTTTGGAGACTCAATACAGCATCTATTTCATGTACAGTTGTGCAAAACTTGAAGGAGAAGTCACCTGGGTTCACACCAGACACTGCAAAAATGACTAAATTAAAGAAATCTCTCAGTTTGATTTATTTCCCTCTTGGAAGCACAGTCTAGGGTAGGGATGAGCCGAACACCCCCTGCTTCGGTTCGCACCAGAACCTGCGAACGGACCGAAAATTCGCACAAACGTTAGAACCCCATTGACGTCTATGGGACTCGAACGTTCGAAATCAAAAGTGCTCATTTTAAAGGCTAATTTGCATGGTATTGTCCTAAAAAGGGTTTGGGGACCCGGGTCCTGCCCCAGGGGACATGTATCAATGCAAAAAAAACTTTTAAAAATGGACCCTTTTTCGGGAGCAGTGATTTTAATGATGCTTAAAAAAAAGTGAAATATTCCTTTAAATATAGTACCTGGGGGGTGTCTATAGTATGCCTGTAGAGTGGCGTGTGTTTTCCCATGCTTAGAACAGTCCCTGCACAAAATGTCATTTTTAAAGGAAAAAAGTAATTTAAAACTGCTTGTGGCTTTAATGTAATGTCGGGTCCTGGCAATATGGATGAAAATCAATGAGACAAATGGCATGGGTACCCCCCAGTCCATTACCAGGCCCTTTGGGTCTTGTATGGATATTAAGGGGAACCCTTAATATCCAAATTAAAAAAGGAAACAGCAGTACACAGGCTCTGTACTCTGAACAGCAGTATACAGGCGGTGCAAACAAGACAGGGACTGTAGGTTTGTTGTTAAGTAGAATCTGTTTGTAATTTTGAACTAGTACATTTTTAACGTGTTTAGCTCCAGCTAAGCTTTTTGGAAAACATAGGGAAGGGTTATCACCCCTGTGACATTTGTTTTGCTGTCTGTGCTCCTCTTCAGAAGATTTCACCTCACTTTTTGTCCCAATGACAAATGTTTTTTGAAAATTTGAGTTTTTTTGTGAAACAAGGATTGGTGATAAAGCATCAGTGGAAAGGAGAAATGTTTTTCCCATATTAACTCTTACAGGAGAGAATTTCCCTTCCTAGGGGTAGATTTCATCTCACTTCCTGTTGTCTCCTTCCGTTTGCAAGTAGGAGTCATTTGTAAGTTGGATGTTTGAAAGTAGGGGCCTGCCCTATATACTCAGCAGAAATGTGGGCCTTAGGTGTTGTTGTGGCTACAACACTGTAAGCACTCTCAGGGCCCTGCTGTGAAATATTAGATCAAGAATTGTAATTACATGCCCCTGTTGAACAGGGGCAGAAAAATTGGGCCTTTGGTGGTAGTGGTGCTGGTGCCACAACACTGTAAGTCCTCACTCGCTCTTGGTGGGCCCAGAAATGCGCCCTGCTGTGAAATATTAGATCAAGAATTGTAATTACATGCCCCTGTTGAATAGGGGCTGAAAAATTGGGCCTTAAGCACTGGTGCTGGTGCCACAACACTGCAATCCCTCACAGATATTCTAGTTGGAACGCAGGAACGAGCCCTGCTGCAAAGTATTGCATCAAAAATTGTAATTACATGCCCCTGTTAAACAGGGGCTGAAAAATTGGGCCTTAGGCACTGGTGGCGGCGCCCAGAAACAAAAATGTTCTTACAAGCTATCAGCATGATCATTGAGGAGGAAGAGAATAATTACTCAGGATAGTCACTCAGCATCAGCATAGGCAGTCTTTTTGAAGGGATCTGAGATTTTAAAAAAAATTATTCGGTTACATCAGCATCAGGTGCTTAGTAGCTGGTGGTGATCCAAGACTGATTAATTTTTATGAAGGTCAGTCGATCGACCGAGTCGGTGGACAGACACACCCTGTGATCGGTTACAAAGCCTCCAGCAGCACTGAATGTGCGTTCCGAAAGAACGCTGGATGCAGGACAGGCCAGTAGCTCAATTGCATACTGTGCAAGCTCTGGCCAGTGATCCATCCTCAAGACCCAGTAACCCAGAGGATTTTTGGTGGGAAAGGTGGCGATGGTTGCTGGAACTGATCATACCTTGGGGCTCCGCACATTCCACAAACTCACGGAAGGGGGCAGAGTCTACCAACTGAAAGGTAGCAGTTGAAGTGCTAGCAATTTTACCAAGCTAGCATTCAACTTCTGGGCATGTGGATGGCTGGGAGCAAACTTCTTTCGGCGGTGCAGCAGCTGGGGCAGGGAAATTTGCCTGGTACAATCTGACGTCGGTGTACCAAAAGCAGATTGCCCACAAGTACTTGGCTGTGACACACCTAATTCTACACCTTCATTCCTCTCAGTGCAGGTCTCAGAGAGGACTGAAGGTATAGTGGGGTTGGAAATCTCAGCTGATGAGGAGCAAGGAGAGGTCCTCTTTGTTCTTTTGGTGTGGGTCTTTTAGGTACGCTTGCCAACGAACTGCATGGCAGGTCAACATATGTCTGGTCAAGCATGTGGTACCCAAGCGGGAGATGTTTTGGCCACGCGAGATATGCTTGAGACATATGTTGCAAATAGCAGCGGTGCGATCTGATGCACTCGTCTCAAAAAAGGCCCACACCAAAGAACTTTTTGAATAACGCGCAGAGACTGCAGCGCCCTGCACATGTGGAGCTTTGGGGTGTGATGCAGTCAATGTGCTGCCCTTAGGCTGGCCCCTGGAGGGCATCCTGCCTCGTTGGTGATGTGCCTCCTCCTCCTCCTCTCTCCTATTAGGCACCCACGTTGAGTCAGTGACCTCATCATCCCCTCCCTCCTCATCACTGGAGCAAACCTGGCAGTTTGCTGCAGCAGGGGGAGCATGACTGCCAGATTGCTGTCCTTCTTGGGCACCCCCTCTGTCCGTGCTCATGTTACTGCCTTCTTCGAGCTCAGTATCATCATCAGAGCCTTCCAAACGCTGGGCATCCTCCTGGAGCATGTACCCAACACTGTGGTCAAACAGTTTGAGGGACTCCTGAGGAGGACATGGTGGGGCTAGGGAAGGAGTCACTGATGACATTGAGCCGAGGGAAGAGGCCGCTGCTTTGCCAGACAAAGTACCCTGGGCATGGGTGAGAGAGGATGAGGAGGATGAGGACGGCTTGGTCATCCACTCGACCAAGTCTTCCGCATGTTGCGGCTCAACATGGCCAGCTGCTGAAAAAAAGCCCAAGCGTGTCCCACGGCCACGTGCTGATGAGGATGCACTGTCTCCACACGACCAGCACTAGACACAGAGCCTGCTTGCCCTCTCTTATTGGCTTGTGACTGTCTGCCTCTCCTTCTTGGCCTTCCAGACATACTAATGGCCTGTAGCTGCACTAAGCTGGGATATATATATATATATATATATATATATATATATATATATATATATGTACTGATACTGCAGCTAGCAAAATAAACTGCCTGCCTGCAGTATGAGAACACCACCAACTTTCTACAGGTAGCTTTAGCTGAACACTGTGAGGTGGACGCACCCCACTAACTTGTAGGTTTAGCTGAACACTGTGAGGTGGACGCACCCCACTAACTTGTAGGTTTAGCTGAACACTGTGAGGTGGACACACAACACTAACTTGTAGCTTTAGCTGAACACTGTAAGCAGGACGCACCCCACTAACTTGTAGGTTTAGCTGAACACTGTGAGCAGGACGCACCCCACTAACTTGTAGGTTTAGCTGAACACTGAGCAGGACGCACCCCAATAACTTGTAGTTTTAGCTGAACACTCTGAGCAGGACGCACTGCACTAACTGTAAATAGTCTAGCTGCCTGACTGTGGTACTAATAGGATCAAAAGAACACCAGTAATTTTCTTCAGGTAGCTGTATATACTGTAACAAGACAAGCCTGCCTGTCAGTAAGAAGATAACAGGAACGGATCTAGCTGAACACTGTGAGAAGGACGCACTGCACTAACTGTAAATAGTCTAGCTGCCTGACTGTGGTACTAATAGGATCAAAAGAACACCAGCAATTTTCTTCAGGTAGCTGTATATACTGTAACAAGACAAGCCTGCCTGTCAGTAGGAAGATAACAGGAACGGATCTAGCTAAACTGAATACAGTATATATATATATATATATATATATATATATATATATATATATATATGCAACACCTGGGATGCATATATACACACTGTAAGTGCAGCTAAACTGACTGACTGTTCTGCCTAATCTATCTAACTCAAATCAAATGTCACTGTCTGTCTGTCTCTCTCTCTCTCTCTCTCTCTCTCTCTCTCTCTCTCTCTCTCTCTCTCAATGAACGCCGGAACACACACTACACAGGGCCGCCGTGCAGGCGGCCTTATATAGTGTGGGGCGTGTACTAAATCCCCTGAGCCATAAGGAGGCTTTGGCCAATTACGGCTCTCTGTTCAGGCGGCGCTGTGATTGGCCAAGCATGCAGGTCATAGTGCATGCTTGGCCAATCATCAGCCAGCAATGCACTGCAATGCCGCAGTGAATTATGGGCCGCGACGCGCCACGCGAATTTGGCGCGAACGGCCCATATCGTTCACAATTCGGCGAACGACCGAACAGCCGATGTTCGAGTCGAACATGGGTTCGACTCGAACACGAAGCTCATCCCTATTAGTGATTAAAATATTGATCAAAAGAGAGGAGACTGTTAAGGAAATTTGTAAGTTCTGTATATAATTGTATTCTATTTTGTATGTATTGTACACTGCCCTCATCGTGCACACGGCACTAATAATGTTTTCAGTACATGTTTGCATTCTTTTTCGAGTCCTGATTAGAATTGGCCTGCCCCTTGTTACCATAAACGTACAATTGTAATATCAATGTGATATCTCCATAATCATGTCTATAAAAACCTTCAATTGCGTCATAATAAAGCAGAACAGTTATTTGGAAAGATGTGGAGTGTATCTTTTGTGTCTGTTCCCTACTGCAGTAGTTATTATTCATTTGGAACCACTAATCAATATGAGGATAGGTTTTACCTATCGATAAAATGTCCAGGTCACAGGTAACAGGATGCACAGAAGTTGAATACAAAGCAGCACTGGAGCTAGGCACTGGCTGAGTTTAAATAGTCTTATTTGGCACTGGCGTCAATCACTGGTGCGTGCAAGCATGGGCGCACACGGAAATGTGCGACGGCTTGTGTTTGCGCGCCAGTTCGCGCATATGTACTTCTATTTGCCAATGCCCGATTCTTACGAGCAAAGGGAACTAGTGTTATTTTGCGCCTGAGAGTTCTTCTAGAGGGACGAACTTTTCTGCTGACATGTGTATCCTGACAACATGTGTCGGAAAAAGCCCATACCAATGAACTCTTGGAAGTCAGCAGGGAGTGAGCAGCACCCTGCACCTGTGGAGCTCTGTGGTGTGATGCAATAGGGTGGCTGCCCTTAAGTTGGCCCCTGGAGGACATCCTGCCTCAGTGGAGTTGTGCCTCCTCCTCACTTTCCTCCTCTTCTCTCAGGCACCCAAGTACAGTCAGTGACCTCATCATCCCCTCCCTCCTCATCACTGGAGCAAATTTGTCAGTTTGCTGCAGCTGAGGGAACATGACTGCTAGTTTGTTGTCCTTCTGTGGCACCCCCTCTCTGTAGGCTCACGTTACTCCCTTCCTCAACCTGGGAACCAACATCCGAGCCTTCAAAATCCTCCAGCAGCATGTAAGTGACACTATGGTCAAATAATTCTGGTGACTCCTCGGTGCATGATGGTGGGGCTACGCAAGGAGTAACTGTGGACAAGGAGCCAGTGGAATAGGCCGCTTTGGCAGCTGCATTGGAAGGCAAACTAGTATGAGCCTGGGTGACAGAGGATAAAGAGGATGAGGACGGCTTCGTTATCCACTCCACCAACTCTTCTGCATGTTGTGGCTCAATAACACAGCCAGCAGCAGGAAAAAAAGGGCAAGTGTGCCCCGTCTGCAGAGGATGCACCATGTCCGCAACTAGGAACCCCCCGGTTCATACCAGAACATGCCAACATGGAAAAAATTTGTGTAAACATGCAAACCCCATTAAAGTCTATGGGACACGAACATGAAAAATCAAAAGTGCTAATTTTAAAGGCTTATATGTAAGTTATTGTCATAAAGTGTATGGAAACCCGGGTACTGCCCCAGGGGACATGTATCAATGCAAAACAAAAGTTTTCAAAACTGTAGTTTTTTCAGGAGTAGTGATTTTACAAATGCTTAAAGTGAAACAATAAAAATGAAATATTCCTTTAAATATCCTGCCTGGAGGGGTCCCCTTAGTCTACCTGTAAAGTGGCACCTCTGTCTGATGTGCTTTACAGTGCCACAGCAAAATGACATTTCTGAAGGAAAAAATGTCCATAAAAATTGCTTGCGGCTGTAATGTAACTCAGTTATGTCACCGGGTGGCCCCGCCTTTGCCTATATAACAGCTGTCACAGCCAAGAGTCAGTGGGAGTCCTCCCATCGAGGCAGAGTTTTTTTCTTTCTATTTTTCGGGTCCGTTGCATGGCATGATTGAAGATTTATGAACTTTGTATTGTGGTTTTTACTTTTTAACACTTTTTTTGGTGAATGGGTAGGGGCACAATGTACCCCATACCCATTCCCATAGTGGAGGGGTGGGATCTGGGAGTATAATATAATATATATATATATATACTACATGTAGACAAACTGGCCCCCTCCTACAAATTCAGGCACTTAAGGAATGGGTAAAACTCTGACACTAAATATATAAGAACATGGATATATAAAAAAAACACAAATATCCTATTTAGGGTTGAAGCTGCTACCACATAAGCTTGCCAATGGAAAACAAATTCAATTTACAACAGATAAACATTCATCAAGGCAGCGCTACATATACAGACAAGTTCCCACTGTCACGTGTGTGTTATCATAACAATATATATAAGGGTAAAGTCCACAGAGTAATGGTTGTCGCAACCATGTGATCACTTCACAATAACAGGTGTACTGGAGTCCAAAAAACAGGAAGAGTGCTCGATTATATCTTCTTCTTTTTTTTTTTTTAACAATCAGGAGTGCTTTATTTAAGGATTAGGTAGTATAACAATGAAGTATGCAAGGCATGAAGATCATAGACAGCAAGACATGTTATAATTAAATAAATGAAACATTGATTAAGATGCAATCACTATCCAATCAGCATTGAAACAGCAAAACAATAGGACAGGTTGTTCAAACAAACATAACTTTCTCAGGAACCGGGCCCAGCTGGGGGGGGGGGGGGAGATATGGGGGGGAGGGCAGGACAGCCTCAGTTTAGTACTTGTCTGTCGGGCGGGGGAGAAAAAAAGGGGGGTAGTCTCATTGGGAAATCAATGGCAACCACACCTTATCGAACTTCCAGGGACAGCCACGACTAATGTATGTTAGCTTACAAAGGGGCAGTGCAGCATTTATACTACCTTCCCAGAATGACAGAGTAGGGGGGAAGACCATTTACAGAGAATTTCAATCTTTGCGTAAAATAAAAGGTACAAAACCAACAGTTTTCTGTGGTGGGGTCTTTGGTCATCTTTGTGGATCCCTAACAGGGCCAGCTCTGGTGACATAGGGACAGACAATTCAAGCCGAACATTAAGTTGCTCAAAAATACTGGACCAGAAGGCGAAGAGAACTGGACACTCCCAGAACATGTGAAGATATGTTTCCAATTGTGTCCGACAACGGTGAGAGTGTGGGTCTCTATCAGGATATATCCTATGCAGCCTCACAGGAATGAAGTAGACCTGATGCAGGAATTTTATTTGTATTAGTTTATCCCAAGAGGAGATTACCATCTTAGGACCTTGTTCTAGGCAATCCACCCAGTCCTCCCTGTCCAAGGTAGGAATATCTAGTTTCCACATGTCCCACAGTTTGTCCATTTTAGGAGAGTTGGTAGTTCACAGGGTGCCATATAGAGCAGACAGAGGCTTCTCCAGACCACTACAAGACAGCAGATCCTCCACTCTAATTGAAAGAGCGGAGGTTCAGGGAATTGGGCCCTGGCAGCGTTCTCGATTATATATAATAGATATAGCCATTTCACCATCCCCTCCACATGTGTATAACTGGGGGGGGGGGGGGGTAAAACATCCCCCTATGAATCAGACTCTTACCAGACTGTGCTGGGTAACAGGCACAGAACACCAGATCTTAATTTCAGTTAATCACGGATCCTGTTGCAGCCAGGAGGACGAGACAACCGCTAATAAGCTCATTCACATAAAGAGAAAAGAAACTCCATAGCATAATCCCGTTTCAAATAGGTTTATTAAATAAAAATCCCCCCCCTTCTAGGACATGCACTTTGAACATGCCAAATTGCAGAATAAAAAGACATAAGACATAGGCAATAGTACTGATGGGGATCGTATCGGTGTCTCCTGCCAGCTACAGCTCAGCTTTCCAAATATGTATCAGGGAGATGCCCAAAAGGCATGCTTCCATTACTGTTGGTCATCGTATAGCCCCATCTGATGCGTTTTATCACCTGAGGGTGTGGCTACCATTATACCATTAGAACCATTATATAGACTCACCAATCTGCAATCTGTTAACTCCTTCTGTCATACCAATTCTATACTTGAACATCAAGGCCCACTGCTAGTTTTAATTGCTATCTGCATACACCATAGTTGATAGCGGACAATAGTTTTGATCACTATCTGAATACATTGATTAAATGATCTGGCGGGCTTCAAATTCGATCCAAACAAAACACAAATCTCACTGCAGACGAGTGTCAACTAGACATGTGCACACTGAAATATTTCGTTTCGGAATTTCGTTTTCGTCCAAAAAATACATTTATTTAGTTACTCCCGGATTTTGTTTTTATTTAATTCGTTTTTCGTTAAAAATTGCATTCGTCCGAAAATCCAAATTAAGGTCGAATCTGTCATTGAAGGCTTATGGTGTCTGTCGAATGCTCAAAGAAGATTCGACGGAGCAGCTAAACTGTACGACGCTGTATAGTTTACCTGCTCCGTGGAATCTTCTTAGAACTTTCAACAGACACCATAAGCCCAAGTACATGTATACTTAATTCTAGCTATTTTACTGCTCCTCCTCTTTGGTGACAATCGGCCAATAACATTCATCATCATCATTATTTTTATTTATCTTTTCTCCCCTACGTCGAATCTTTTCTCCCCTACATCGAATCTTTTCTCCCCTACGTCGAATCTTTTCTCCCCTACGTCGAATCTTTTCTCTATGTCGAATCTTTTCTCTCTATGTAGAATAATCTTGGACTAATAGAGTTAAGGTTAGGCACATTCGACCACAGGTTTGATGGACACAGATTGTTATTGTCATCATCATGTCGAATCTCCTATCTATATCGAACTGTTGTAGCAACGAAAACGAAAATAAACCATTTGTTTATGTCGGATCTTTCATTTTTCAGATTCGGCACTTTCGTTATCGAAATGAATGCACATGTCTAGTGTCAACATCAAGCTGATCGCCCGCAACATCGATCCGAACACATATCCATATCAAGCAGATATCCCGCAACCTCATAGACACTATATGTGCTGATCGGCCGGCAGGATAAATCAAGGGCACAATTTGCAAATTGTTATACATAATAAATCGTGATATACACATGATATAAAAGACAATATAAAAACAATATGAACACAGCAAAGTGAATGACTGGGCTAAAAACAAATTCAAATTAAAACCCATTAATTCATTACAATCTCAACGATACTAAAATCGCAACACATTATAACAAATTTAAAAATTTAAAAATTATTGGGAACAGCTACCATCACATTATCTCTTTACGAGATTGTTTAGTCCAACAACTAATCTAATTTAACTTTATATTCTCTGTCCTATAGATCAAAGAACAAAACTATAATGCCAAAATAAACTGTGAATAAATAAAATGATTGTAATTGATTACTTAAATAATTGACTCCATTGGGCTCAATGGCTGAGAAGAAAATTAACTGTACCCTCTATAGCTTCTGAACCTACTGCATTAGTAGGAAAAATAATAATGAGATTCCTAACATAAATTGATAAGTCAGTAATATAATCATATAATGGATTTTTTATTTGAATACTTCAATAATCGCTTATAAAGCAATTCACATCTAGTTCAATATTCATGCCACAAGGCATCAAAGTATTCGTAAGAAAAATCCACTTAGTTTCTTGTTTAGATTTTTCATGTACCAGATTGGACCCCCTCCAATTGGGATGGACTCTGTCAACACCCCAAAATTTCAACCCAGTCGGATCCTGATTGTGGTGTTTTTTAAAATGTAGCAACACACTGTGTTATTTAAAACCTATCTCTATATTATATATATGCTCCGAGATACATTTTTTTTTTAGAGTCCTTTTAGTACGTTCCACATACATTAAATTACATGGGCACTGCAAGACATATACCACATGTGTTACATGTGATAAATTCAGAGATTTTAAATGTTCTGTTATTAACAGTGGAAGTGAATTCAGTCAGGCCTCTAATATGACTATTTACTTGTGAACAAGCTTTGCATCTCCTACATGAAAAGAAACCAACAGGGTCCCAAAACATGCGTGGTCTATTGGATGGATTTAAAACTTTCTTTACATTCCTATCTCCAAAATTGGGTGTCTTTCTGTACATAAACGATGGGTTTTTAGGTAAGGTCTCTTTAAGTACTCTATCCATACATAATATATGCCAGTGCCGTTAAAAGATGTCTTCAATTTCTTTATATTGTGCGTAAAAATTGGAGATGAATCCCCATTCTTGCCTGTCATTAATTACAACCTCTTTATCTTTTAGACAGGTTTTGTGTGGGGTTTCTGCTACATCATGTATAATTTTATCTAATTGGTATTCCTTATAGCCCTTTTGAACAAACCTGTCCCCTGTCCCTAATTATATTCCTGTCTTCCAGTCGTTCAATACCCCCCCTGAATAAATCTTGTATTTTTTTTATTTTTAGGTTTTATTTGTTCAAGGTCCTTTGCGACCAAGTTTTTGAAAACATCCACATGTTGATTTGCAGTATTAGCTGGATTAAACAATGATCTGTTTTTTAAGCCACTGTCTACTCCTATTATGTTCTTATTTATCTTGTTGTTGTTCAAAGGTCCGCTATTCTGAAAATATTTATTTATGTTAATCTTTCTTTATATATTTGTGTATATCCATATATACATCAAATTTATTTAATGCTTTTTTTGGAGCGCATTTAAGTCCTGAGTTCAAAATATTCATCTGTTTATGAGTAAGTTACACTTTACTAAGGTTATAAATACCTTCTATTCCACCTCCCTCCTTCTTTTTTTGTTTAAATTGGATCCTCCTGCCACCCTCTCCTTCCTTTCTTATGCCACGTACAGACGACCGGACATTCCAACAACAAAACCGTGGATTTTTTTCTGACGGATGTTGGCTCAAACTTGTCTTGCATACACACAGTCACACAAATGTTGTTGGAAATTCCGAACATCAAGAACGTGGTGACATACGACGAGCCGAAAAAAATGAAGTTCAATAGCCAGTGTGGCTCTTCTGCTTGATTTCGAGCATGCGTGGAATTTTGTGCATCGGAATTGTGTACACGCTTGGAAGATTTGAAAACCAGCTCTCAAAAATTTGTTGTCAGAAATTCCGACAGCAAATGTCCGATGGAGCATACATACGGTCAGATTTTCCGACAACAAGCTCACATCGAACATTTGTTGTCGGAAATTCCAACCGTGTGCACGTGGCATTACAGGTTCCGGGAGGTATTGGTAGGTTCTCTCGTATTGAGGTTTCCACCACCCTTGCTGATGGGGAGGAGGGTCTGGGGGATCAGCGTTCCCTCCCTGAAGGGGCGGTTTCCCCGAAAGCCTCTCCTCCCTAAAAAAGGACGAGGTGATCTGATGTTCCCCCATTCATCGTATTGGACTAGAGGATCAAATCTATTCTGTGTGGGCACAGGATACTGATGATCATTCTGGATTTGTGATGCCCCATATTGTGATCCACCTCTTGACTTATTCCATCCTTGCATCCCCCTTTCTCTTCCTCCCCTCCCTCTAACATTATGAGACTGGGCAGCTCTGTTGCGGAGAGTTATTTGGAGTAGAGTGGGCATCTGGATTTAAATTCCTGGTTCTCATTCTAATCTGTGGAGTCATGGGGGGGTTTATAACAATATTATTATTATTAGTAGGGACTAGTGGCAGGGTAACTTTATTCTGCCATAGATATATGGATTTGTTTTTAAAGTCACCCATATTTCTATGGAGTTTTCTAACTTTTTCCTTTTGTGTATCCTTATCAATTTTATCAAGTTTTTTGCTTATGTTATTGTTGAAATTAGTCCACTGCTGAGTGTCTTTAATCAGATCCAATTTATTAAGCAATTTGTTTTAATATCTATTTTAACCATTTTCTTCTGTTTCCTTTTAAGTACTAATTGTTGTAATTTAAAACCCACCCCATTAAAAAAGTCAAGCCATTCCGTCATTGATTCTATACTGTCAAGTCCATCTTGGGGAGTCACTTCCCATCTCAAACTTTTAACTGTTATTTTTTCCTTTAGGAAACAAATGTCCCATCATGTTCTGACCTGTTTTTGCAGGACATTCCCCAAGGATAACAAAATACCTTTATAATCGTCTTTCACTTCTATGTCAAAATTATCAGTAAAAAAATCAGATTTAAATCGATATGTCTATTAGCTAAGAACTTCACCGCCTCCATAGCTGCTCAAATAAAAGATACAAAAATAGTAATAACTACTTGTAGACAAACTGGCCCCCTCCTACAAATTCAGGCACTTAAGGATTGGGTAAAACTCTGACACTAAATATATAAAAACATGGATATTTATAAAAAAAACACACATAAATATCCTATTTAGGGCTGAAGCTGCTACCACATAGCTTGCTAATGGCAAGCAAATTCAATTTACAACAGATAAAAAACATTCATCAAGGCAGCCCTAGATATACAGACAAGTTCCCACTGTCACAAGTGTGTTATCATAACAATATATATAAGGGTAAAGTCCACAGAGTAATCGTTGCAACTGTGTGATCACTGCACATTAACAGGTGCACTGGTTAAGAAACATCCCAAAGGAACAGATAATGCGGGTGAGAAGAAATTTTACTTCAGACACTGATTTTTTGGCACAATCTAATATAATTAGGGACTGGTTTGTTCAAAAGGGCTATAAGGAATACCAATTAGATAAAATTATAGATGATGTAGCAGAAACCCCACACGAAACCTGTCTAAAAGATAAAGAGGTTGTAATTAATGACAGGCAAAATGGGGATTCATCTCCAATTTTCACACACAATATAAAGAAATTGAAGACCTCTTCAAATGGCACTGGCACATATTATGTATGAATAGAGTGCTTAAAGAGACCTTACCTAAAAACCTGTCATTTATTTATAGAAAGACACCCAATTTTGGAGATAGGATTGTAAAGAAAGTTTTAAATCCACCCAATAGACCACGCATGTTTTGGGACCCTGTTGGTTTCTTTTCATGTAGGAGATGCAAAGCTTGTTCACAAGTAAATAGTCATATTAGAGGCCTGACTGAATTCACTTCCACTGTTAATAACAGAAAAATTTAAAATCTCTGAATTTATCACATGCGGGACTACACATGTGGTATATGTCTTGCAGTGCCCATGTAATTTAATGTATGTGGGACGTACTAAAAGAACTCTAACAAAAACTATCTTGGAGAATATATATAAAATAGAGATAGGTTTTAAATACCACAGTGTGTCGCTACAGTTAAAAAAACACCACAATTGGGATCCGACTGGGTCGAAATTTTGGGGTGTCGACAGAGTCCATCCCAATTGGAGGTGGTTCAATCTGGTACGTGAAAAATCTAAACAAGAAATTAAGTGGATTTTGCTTATCAATACTTTGATGCCTTGTGGCATGAATATTGAACTAGATGTGAATTGCTTTATAAGCAATTATTAAAGTATTCAAATAAAAAATCCATTATATGATTATATTACTGACTTGTCAATTGATCAATTTATGTTGGGAATCTCAATATTATTTTTCCTACTAATGCAGTAGGTTCAGAAGCTATAGAGGGTACAATTAATTTTCATCTCTGCCATCGAGCTCAATAGAGTCAGTTATTTAAGTAATTAATTATAATTACAATCATTTTATTCACAGCTTATTTTGGCATTATAGTTTTGTTCTTTGATCTATAAGACAGAGAATATATAGTTAAATTAGATTAGTTGTTGGAATAAACAATCTCGTAAAGAGATAATGTGATGGTAGCTGTTTCCCAGTCATTTTTAAATTTGTTATCATGCGTTGCGATTTTAGTATCATTGAGATTGTAATGAATTAATGGGTTTTAATTTTAATTCATTCTTAGCCAAGTCATTCACTTTGCTGTGTTTATATTGTTTTTTATATTGTCTTTAAATCATGTGTATATCACGATTTCTTATGTATAACAATTTGCAAATTGTGCCCTTACCATGCCAGATTCATAGCATTTAATAAACTGAACATTTGATTGATTTATCCTGCCGGCCAATCAGCACATATCGTAGTGTCTATGAGGTTTGCGGGAAATCTGCTTGATATGGATATGTGTTCGGATCGATCTATGCTGGCGACCGATCAATGCACATCGGAGTGTCTGTGAGTTTGCGGGCGATCGGCTCGATGTTGACTCTCGTCTGAAGTGGGACTTGTGTTTGGATCGAATATGAAGCCCGCCAGACTGTTTAATCAATGTATTTAGATAGTGATCAAAACTATTGTCTGCTACCAACTACGGTGTATGCAGATAGCAGTTAACACTAGCAGTGGGCCTTGTTGTTCAAGTATAGAATTGGTATGACAGAAGGGGTTCACAGATTGCAAATTGGTGAGTCTATATAATGGTACGTCGTGTCGTGTAGCCACACCCTCAGGTGGTGAAACACATCAGAGTGGGACTATACGACCAATAGTAATGTAAGCACGTCTTTGGGGGATCTCCCTGATATTTTGGAAGCTGAGCTGTAGCTGGCAGGAGACACCGATACGATCCCCATCGGTACTATTGCCTATGTCTTATGTCTTTTTATTCTGCAATTTTGTAAGTGCATGTCCTATAAGGGGGGAATTTTTATTTAATAAACCTATTTGAAACAGGATTACGCTATGGAGTTTCTTTTCTCTTTATGTGAATGAGCTCATTAGCAGGTGTCCCGTCCTCCCGGCTGCAACAGGATCCGTGATTAACCCTTTCATGACTAAGCCTATTTTTGAAATTTGGTGTTTACAAGTTAAAATCCATATTTTTTGCTAGAAAATTACTTGGAACCCCCAAACATTATATATATATATATATATATATATTTTTTAGCAGAGAATCTAGAGAATAAAATGGAGATTGTTGAAATATTTTATATCACACGGTATTTGTGCAGCGGTGTTTTAAACGCAAATTTTTGGAAAAGGGACACTTCCATGGAATGGCGACAAACTATAGTAGCTATGAATTTCCATAGGCGACGCTTTAAATTTTTTTTACGGTTACCAGGTTAGAGGTACAGAGGAGGTCTAGGGCTAGAATTATTGCACGCGCTCTGACGATCGCGGCAATATCTCACATGTGTGATTTGAACACCGTTCACATATGCGTGCACGACTTCCGTATGCGTTTTCTTCGCTGCGCGAGCTCGCGGGGACGGGGGCACTTTAAAAAAAAAATTTTTTTTTTATTTATTCTTTTAAATTGTGTTTTAAAAATTTTTTTTTTTTTTATTTTTTTTTTTTTACTTTTATTGCTGTCACAAGGAATGTAAACATCCCTTGTGAGAGTAATAGGTGGTGACAGGTCCTCTTTATAGAGGGATGGGGGGTCTAAAAGATGCCCCATCCCTCCTTTACACTTCAAAGTATTCAGATCGCCGAAAACGGCGATTCTGAATACTTTGTATTTTTTAAAATTCCGCGCCATTGGCAGCCGAGTAAACGGGAAGTGACGTCATGACGTCGCTTCCGCGTTTACATTGAGAAGGCTGTAACGAAGCTGCTGACAGCTTCGTTCCAGCCCGCCCACAGCCGCCGGAGGCACCCGATTGGACACCGGGCCTCCCGATCGCACGGGAGGCCCGGTAAGAGTGGCGGGAGGCGGCGGGAGGCGGCGGGAGGGGGGGATGTCCCCTCCCGCTCCTCCGGTATAACAGCCGAGCGGCTTTTAGCCGCATTGGTTGTTATATACGGATAGCCGATCGCCCGCTCGAAACAACGGTACCGGGATGATGCCTGCAGCTGCAGGCATCATCCCGGTATAACCCCGGAAAGCCGAGTACGCATATCTGCATACGGTCGGCGGGAAGGGGTTTTAACTATCCAGCATAATTGAAATTAAGATCTGGTGTTCTGTGCCCGTTACCCAGCACAGTCTGGTAAGAGTCTGATTCATAGGGGGATATTTTATCCCCCAGTTATACACGTGTGGCGGTGATGGTGAAATGGCTATATCTAAGATGTAATCAAGCACTCTTCCTGTTTTTTGGACTCCAATACACCTGTTAGTGTGAAGTGATCACACAGTTCCAACGATTGCTCTGTTGACTTTACCCTTATATATACTGTTATGATAACACACTCATGACAGTGGAAACTTGTCTTTTATATATAGTACTGCCTTGATGAATGCTTTTTATCTGTTGTGTGTGTGTGTGTGTATGTATGTATGTATATGTGTGTATATATATATATATATATATATACACTAAACTGCCTGCACGCCACTAACTAACCTGCCTAATCTAGCTCAAGTTCTATCAATCTCCACGTCACACTACATATGGCCGCCGTGTAAGCAGCCTTATAGTGTGGGGCGTGGACTTAGCCCCTGAGCCATGGTTGGCTAAAGGCACTCTGCCTTTGGTCAATCGTGCCTCTCACAGCAGATTGCGCTGTAATTGGCAGCCATCAATGCACTGTGATCTCATTATGGGGTGCTCCGCGGCGCTCAAATTTGCCACAAATGCCTCATATGTTGGTTTGTTCTGCGAACAAACGAACACCCGATGTTTGAGTTGAACTTATGTTTGACTCGAACATCGGGACCAAACCTACTCCACAGCCTTTACAAGGAAAATCTAAACAAAGGGGGGAAGGGAGCACTGCATACGGATCTTTTAGCTTAGTAAAAACAGGGTAGCCTTGACAGAGCCCAATGGCTTTGGGCTTGGTAGCTCTTGCCAAAGCGGGGGTCCCCCAGGGACAGGGGTCACCCAAACTGAAAAGTTTATATGTAGTTGAACCAGAAGGAGCTCCAATTAATATTAAAAGGTCCAGAAGGATTTTAATGATTCTGTAGTAGACAAAAGGAAAAACAGAAGGCAGCTGACACGGGTTGACAGCGTCCTTAATTGTTATAGAAGTAATTACTTCTATATCACTACAGTTAATCTATATAGGGAATAATCATTTATAATTTAAAATGTTTATCAGACATTGAGAGAGGGTTACCTTGTCATTTAAACCTGCTGCAACTGGCCAGTGGACCTTTTGATTCTTGCTGGTCTATTCCAGTAATTTTAAGTTTACTTAGCCTTCAGGCTTCCTTGTTAACTAGTTTAACCTGCCAGATATTGGGCAATCCTTAGTTTTGTTGTTTTTTTTTCCTGTGAGTAAAAGTTTTTGCAAAAAAAAAAGTTAGTTTCATGTAACTAAAATTAAAGACAGCTGGGTTCAAAAATTCTTATGCCCCGTACACACGGAAAATGTGTGATAGGACCTTGTTGTTGGAAATTCCGACCGTGTGTAGGCTCCATCACACATTTTCCATCGGATTTTCCGAAGAATCTGTCCACAGGACAACTACAGTATAATGCCCCGTACACACGGTCGGACATTGATCGGACATTCTGACAACAAAATCCTAGGATTTTTTCCGACGGATGTTGGCTCAAACTTGTCTTGCATACACACGGTCACACAAAGTTGTCGGAAAATCTGATCATTCTGAACGCGGTGACGTAAAACGCGTACATCGGGACTATAAACAAGGCAGTGGCCAATAGCTTTCATCTCTTTATTTATTCTGAACATGCGTGGCACTTTGTGCTTCAGATTTGTGTACACACGATCGGAATTTCCGACAACGGAGTTTGTTGTCGGAAAATTTTATATCCTGCTCTCAAACTTTGTGTGTCGGAAAATCCGATGGAAAATGTGTGATGGAGCCTACACACGGTCGGAATTTCCGACAACAAGGTCCTATCACACATTTTCCATCGGAAAATCCAACCGTGTGTACGGGGCATTAGTCACGCACTCCACAAATCTGGCCTTTATGGAAAAGTGGCAAGAAGAAAACCATTTTTGAAAGGAAGATGAGATGAGACCTAAATTGAACTTTTTGGCCTAAAAGCAAAATGCTATGTGTGGCGGAAAACTAACACTGCACATCACCCTAAACACACCATCTTCATCATAAAACATTGTGGTGGCAGCATCATGTTGTGGGGATGCGTTTCTTCAGCAGGGACAGGGAAGATGGTCTGAGTTGATGGGAAGATGGATGGAGCCAACTACAAGGCAATCTTAGAAGAAAACCTCTTAAGCCATGTACACACAACCGGTTTTGATGTCGGAATAAACTCCAAAGGATTTTCCGACGGAACTACGACGGAATTCCGCTCAAGCGGTCTTGCCTACACACGGTCACACTAAAGTCCGACTGTCCAGAATGCGGTGACGTATAACACGTACGACGGGACTAGAAAAAGGAAGTGCAATAGCCAGTAGCCAATAGCTTCCGTCTCGTACTTGCTTCAAAGCATGCATCGTTTTTGGTCCGTCGGAACAGCATACAGACGAGCGGGTTTCCCGATAGGAATTCATCAGAAATATTTAGAACATGTTCCATTTCTAGGTCCGTCAGAGTTTTCGAAAAAAAAAAAGTCAGATGAGGCAAATACACGATCGGAATAGACGATGAAAAGCTTCCGTCTGACTTTTTCTGTCAGACATTCCGCTCGTGTGTACGCGGCTTTACATAAATCCTTACATGGTGACTGTATTGCTTTTTTTTTCCCTTACTTGCACCTGCAGATCCTGCCAGTAACACACTTCCTGTTCTAAGGTGACAACACTCCCTTCCTGTACTGGTGTAGCAGCATCGTTACCCTATGACAGGTCTACAAAGCATGTACCCCTCTCTTTTTTCCATAACATAGGTGGAGATGGTCTGTAGTTCAGATAGATGGGAACAATGTAACTGATAACAATACTGCATAGTCAGAGAGAACAGGATGTTAACAGCTTACAAGGTTTCTGGCAGGAAACACTTTTTTGAACAGACATAGCAAAATGCATTCAGCGTATAGTTGACAGATCAAAAGGGAACATTAAGAAACTTCAATGTTAGATACAGTTCAGATACACTTTAAATCTGTATGTTTAAGGCTTGTTTGTATCTGTGTTAGTTTCTCAAAAGCAATCCATGATGGATCACTTTTCAGAGAATTCTATTGGTGCAGCTTACAGGCATACAGGGGGCAATACTGCCACATCCTGAATGCTTTTTTTTTTACAGTTGAATGGAAAAACCATGAACCTAGGGCGGAGGTTCACTTCCAGCAGGACAATGACCCTAAACATACAGCCAGAGCTACAATGGAATGGTTTAGATCAAAGCATATTCACGAGTTAGAATGGCCTGGTCAAAGTCCACACCTAAATCCAATTTAGAATCTGTGGCAAGACTTTAAAATTGCTGTTCACAGACGCTCTCCATCCAATCTGACAGAGCTTGAGCTATTTTGCAAAGAAGAATGGGCAAAAATGTCACTCTCTAGATGTGCAAAGCTGGTAGAGACATCCCCAAAAAGACTCGCAGCTGTAATTGCAGTGAAAGGTGGTTCTACAAAGTATTGACTCGGGGGCTGAATACAAATTCACACGCCACACTTTTCACTTTTATTTGTAAAAAAATTTGAAAACCATTTATCATTTTCACTACACTTCAAAATTATGTGCCACTTTGTGTTGGTCAATCACATAAAATCCCAATTAAATACATTTACGTTTTTGGTTGTAACATAAAAAAAAAGTAGAAAATCTCAAGGGGTATGAATACTTTTTCAAGGCACTGTATTTAACTTGACATATGAGGACCAATGGCAACATCAAGAAATGATGAAAGTGCAAAAAGGAGGAAACCCAAGGTCGGACTTTAAAGGCACAACAAACAAAAGGGATGTCGAAAAATATCCTAACATTTATTAAAGCGTAAATATAAACATACATGTAATGCAAAAAAAAAGGAAACATGAAAAAACATTAAAAATCATATATACAAGATATACATGATGTGAGCCCTAATGCGTCTACGCGTTTCGTTGTCAAAACTTCTTCACGACACATTCGGGGTTCATTGATTGCAAGAAACAAAAAAGGTCTCACTATCTAAAAATAAAAACACATGGTTACCATAACATATAACAATAAAAAGGAAAGACGCTATCATAATCCAGATGAAAAAGTAATGGCAAAAAATTGGGCAAAAAATAATAGATATTCATATTTTTACCTTGCAGACGAGTCAACACCAATCAACAAGTAATCACACAATGGGGAAATATCCAGTATCAGAGCGGGTGACTCATAATAAGAGCGGGTCAGGACACAAGGACAGATAGGAGCCAACTAGGAACCAATATAGAACCAAAAGCTTACATTGATTATATAGCCAATACAATGTATACACAACACAAGTTCCTATGTATGTGTGTACATACCTGTGGACAAACCAATCATAGGTGTTCTAGTGTGGCAACCTTGAACAGGGGATACAATATAGGATAGAAATACTGTATATAGCCATATAACTTTCATATAGACAAAAAGGTTCTTCCAACCACAAAGGTCAAAAATGAGGGCTTGGTTATACCCCAAGTAAGGTTCACAAAACACTATGCAAATTGTATTGCTGTAATCCAAAACAATTCCTAAAACAGAGGAGATATAGATGAGTAAAATGGACCTTGGGACAAACCATTACGTTCATTTGTAAAAGATAGTGAATTATCAGTATATAGAAAAACTTATTGTAGGACGAAAAGTATGGCGAATATCCCCTGGGAGAGAGCAAAAACACTCTTCAGCTTGTAGTGGACAGATGGAGAAATATATAGCTCCATTTGGTGCCAAAAATTCCCGCCAGAGAATCCGCGCCAAAGCAACTGAACAAATGAGATGATCCACTGGGTGACACGTCATAAGGCGTCATCACAGGGAAGTCTTTACCTCCCGCCGTCACCAGCACCCTAGGACGCATTGACGTCATAACAAAAAGACGTCAACATCAGAGGCATCAGCCGCAGCTCTCTACACTGGGTGCTTCTTCTAATACTCCTATTTCTTCTGTATCTTCAACTCCTAGTATTGAACCAGACATTCGATCTAGTATTGTAGACTGTGCACACTCCCTTATTACATCACAACCAATTAGCGCAGATTCGGCCGGAGCAGTTAGAAAGGACCCTAAAAAATGACGTATTGACCACTTCTTCCTAAGTATAAAAAATAATGAATGTACTATTGAACAAGGTGCCAATCCCCTCCAATTCTTGTCCTCTTCGGATATATTTACAGGGGAATGTATTTCAGATGGTTTAAAACTGGAAATCATTCATCTTTCATCTTATTCGCTTAGTAGAGCAGAGTATGAAGTATTACAGTTGGGGCTAAGTTTTTGTCCTAAATCTACATTAAATACTTTTGATATCATTAAAGATGTGTATCTTTTTGCCAGAAAATAACATACAAATGTTTATTTGATAAGGATAGACAAGGTAAACAGACAAATTCCTCCGACTAGGATATTTGGAGGGACTTTACGGTTGCCGAATTCAGAGCTTTAAAGAATTTGGTCCTCCTTTTTGGAGGAAAATGAGAATAGTTCAGTACAGGAAGAAGTTTCTGAATCTGAGGAAGCCATTGGTCACCAGGCACAGGTCGTGCAATACCAGAATTAACTAAAGACTTTAGGCAATGCTGTTAAGAAAAAATCTACTCAATTTCCATCATTACGAATTCGAACATATGGACTTTCCTTACTCAAACTACCAAAGAAAGTCAACTTTCAATTCCTAGGAAATTGGATCGTTATAACTTGAGCCGTGCCCACAATATCGCACTTGACAATTTAAGCAAGAATTCTCATTTGGTAATCAAGCCCTCTGACAAGGGTCAGAAGTCGATATCAGAAGTCACAAAATGGACAATGTGATCAACCTGGTTTATTCTGCTGTAGTAACTGTGATTTCTGCCATCTACTTTTGGAAGGACCTTCTTTTATTCTCCCCAATGGACAGACTCACCATTCATGTTACCTGTTTGACCAAGGGGGTTATCTATATCATCCCTTGCCGATGTGGGGCTTTCTACATCGGCAAAACGATTAGACCCCTTTGGAAAAGGGTAAAGGATCATGTCTACTATGCCACCAATAGCATACTTAATAAGGCCATTGGTTACCACGTGACATCCAAACATAGATATGATCCACATACTTTCAAAGTTGCTGTCCTCGATAGTATTTACGAGGACCCTAGAGGTGGGAATTTTGACCAAAGGGTGTTGCAAAGGGAAACCCAATGGGTATATAACTTACAGTCTACATACTACCCTGGTCTGAATGATATGTTGAGTTTTAGATAATTTTTATAAAACTTCGGAGGTTGGACCCATTTGTAGATTTTTTTTTTTTTTGTTTTGCTTTGCTTTGTACAAAGGAAAAATGTTTTTTTTTATTATGCGTTTAATAATATTTTGATATTTATATCTTGCGTAGAAACAAATGTATACAATGCGTGTTACTATAAAACTATGTTACTATATACTATATACACCTATTGGCAAACAGTAATCTTAGCTCTTTGTATATTAAATTTATTGTATATTTTTTTCTTTTTGTTTTGTGATGTTGGAACATGTTAGTATGATAAGCACTATAATCCATGATCTTTCTGGCACATAATATATTCGTAGGGGTTTCCTTGCAGGGGTTACAACTTAGCCTAATTTTGCTCTTATTTTCTATGGGGACGCTCCTTTCGGATTTTGTTTATCATGTGGCTCTATTAAGGTTCACACTCTGTCTTTATGTATCCTGTGTTTGATGCTTAGTGGGGATGCCGGTGTTCTGTTGTTCTGTGTATTTATTTGTGTGCTTCGGGATGCTTTTGCCGACGTGGGCGGGATCGCCAGTGTCGCCGCTATATGTTCTTGCCCTTGCTTCCGGGTTGGAATGTGCGCCGTGTGAGCGCTGCGGCTAATGCCTCTGATGTTGACGTCTTTTTGTTATGACGTCAATGCGTCCTAGGACGCTGGTGATGGCGGAAGGTAAAGACTCCCCTGTGACGCCGCCTTATGACGTGTCACCCAGTGGATCATCTCATTTGTTCAGTTGCTTTGGCATGGATTCTCTGGCGGGAATTTTTGGCACCAAATGGAGCTATATATTTCTCCATCTGTACACTACAAGCTGAAGAGCGTTTTTGCTCTCTCCCAGGGAATATTCGCCATACTATTCGTCCTACAGTAAGTTTTTCTATATACTGATATTTCACTATCTTTTTGTTATGACGTCAATGCGTCCTAGGACGCTGGTGACGGCGGAAGGTAAAGACTCCCCTGTGACGCCACCTTATGACGTGTCACCCAGTGGATTATCTCATTTGTTCAGTTGCTTTGGCGTGGATTCTCTGGCTGGAATTTTTGGCGCCAAATGGAGCTATATATTTCTCCATCTGTCCACTACAAGCTGAAGAGCGTTTTTGCTCTCTCCCAGGGAATATTCGCCATACTATTCGTCCTACAGTAAGTTTTTCTATATACTGATATTTCACTATCTTTTACAAATGAACGTAATGGTCTGTCCCAAGGTCCATTTTACTCATCTATATCTCCTCTGTTTTAGGATGTGTTTTGGATTACAGCAATCCGATATGGATCGTGTTTTGTGAACCTTACTTGGGGTATAGCCAAGCCCTCGTTTTTGACCTTTGTGGTTGGAAGAACCTTTTTGTCTATATGAAAGTTATATGGCTATATACAGTATTTCTATCCTATATTGTATCCCCTGTTCAAGGTTGCCACACTAGAACACCTATGATTGGTTTGTCCACAGGTATGTACACACATACATAGGAACTTGTGTTGTGTATACATTGTATTGGCTATATAATCAATGTAAGCTTTTGGTTCTATATTGGTTCCTAGTTGGCTCCTATCTGTCCTTGTATCCTGACCCGCTCTTATTATGAGTCACCCGCTCTGATACTGGATATTTCCCCATTGTGTGATTACTTGTTGATTGGTGTTGAAGTTATATGGCTATATACAGTCTTGGATTACAGTTAACAAGTCCATGTGTTGCAGATCTGATATTCTTCACCGGTACATAGGAGCTTTATTGCCATTACTGATAGGAAGCCCCCTATATTATCATTTCTAGATCTGCTCTCTCTACTTAGGATAGCAGCATAGGCTGACCAGGTTCCATCTTCTACAGAGTTTCAGTATTGTCATGTACTTGGGTGTATTTGAACCGGGATGTTCCTGGTCCCACAGCTGCAGTCTTACTTGTTGTGCCAAGGAGGAGCTTTGGAGTTATAGCTATGTTCTCTTAGGCCCCTTTCACACTGGGGCGGTGGCGCTTTACCGTCATTTTATCGGCGGTATTCGGCCGCTAGCGGGGCGGTTTTAACCCCCGCTAGCGGAAGAAAAAGGGTTAAAACCGCCCGCAAAGCGCCGCTATGCCGGCGGTATAGTGGCGCTGCCCCATTGATTTCAATGGGCAGGAGCGGTGAAGGAGCGATGTATACACCGCTCTATCACCGCTCCAAAGATGCTGTTTGCGGGAGTTTTTTTTCCCTCCTGCCAACGCACCGCTCCAGTGTGAAAGCCCTCGGGCTTTCACACTGGAGACATAGCAGCGGCAGTTTCAGGTCGGTTTGCAGGCGTTATTTTTAGCGCAATAGCGCCTGCAAACTGCCCCAGTGTGAAAGGGGCCCTAATTTGATGCATGCATTTGATGGACTCACTAGCCCCACCTGCTGCCAGCTGTGGACAATCTACAATCAAATCAGCCCATAAATAGCAGCACTTCCTATCTCTCAGTGCCCATTTGTTTGGACTAGCTTCCTGGGAGTTTTGACTGCTTTTTGCCTCTGATTACCATATTTGAACTTCTGCCTGAATTCCTGACTACTCTCTAGCCTGATGATTTTGTACTTCACCGTCAGCTCGTTTATGACTTTGCCTGCCTGACCAATCTCTGGATTTCGATCGTGTAACGCTTTGCCTGATCTATTCCCGTCCTGATCTGCCTGACTAAGTTTTCACCTGAATCCTCAGCACACAAGCTCCACTTCGGACACTACCTATCACAGGTACCTTACATTACAAACGGGCCACAATGGCAGTAGACCCTGCTGAGATTTCACATCAGGGACAATTGATTGGAGCTCATGAACAGCATCTTTCTTCCCTGGATGCCAAGTTAGTGCAAAGTTCATCTATGCTTAAATCTTGCTTGCCTGGTCCTTCTGCAATGGTCCAGACTCCTGCTCCAATCCAACCCACCTCTTCTGTACCACCCAAGCTTCCCCTGTCTGAAAAATTTGGTGGTGATACTGAGGACTAGGGATGAGCCAAACACCCCCCAGTTCGGTTCGCACCAGAACCTGCAAACGAACCGAAAATCTGCACGAACGTTAGAACTCTATTGAAGTCTATGGGACTCAAAGGTTCAAAATCAAAAGTGCTAATTTTAAAGGCTAATTTGCATGGTATTGTTCTAAAAAGGGTTTGGGGACCCGGGTCCCGCCCCAGGGGACATGTATCAATGCAAAAAAAAGTTTTCAAAAACGGCCATTTTTTCGGGAGCAGTGATTTTAATGATGCTTAAAGTCAAAAAAGAAAGTGAAATATTCCTTTAACCATTTGCCGCCTGCCATATAGCAGAATGACGGCGGCAAAGTGGTTTCAATATCCTGACTGGTCGTCATATGACGTCCGCAGGATATTGAACCGCTGCGTGCCCCCGGGGGCGCGCATTGCGGCGATCATTGTTGCGGGGTGTCAGTCTGACACCCCGCAACACCGATCTAGGTAAAGAGTCTCTGACGGAGACTCTTTACCACGTGATCAGCCGTGTCCAATCACGGCTGATAACGATGTAAATAAGAAGAGTCAGTGATCGGCTTTTCCTCACTCGCGTCTGACAGACGCGAGTAGAGGAGAGCCGATCGGCTGCTCTCCTGACGGGATCCTACCCAGGACCACCGGGGAAGCCGCCCAGGTCCACCAGGGAAGCTGCCCAGGACCACCAGGGAAACAATCCACACTGGACCACCAGGTATGCCCCCTAGACCCCCAGGGAAATACTAATCAGTGCCCAGGCAGCTGCCAATCAGTGCCCACTCACAATGCCTACCACTGCCAGTGCCACCAGGGTTGCCTATCAGTGCCGCGTATCAGTGCCGCCTATCAGCGCCCATCAGTGCCACCCATAAGAACCCATCTTTGCAGCCTTTCAGTGCCCATTGGTGTCGCCTATCAGTGCCACCCAGTGCCACCCATGAGTGCCCATCAGTGCCGCCTATCAATGCCCATCAGTGCTGCATATCAGTGCCACCCATCAGTGCCGCCTACCAGCGCCCATCAGTGCCGCATATCAGTGCCCGCTCATTGGTGCCACCTCATCGGTGCCACCTTATCAGTGCCTGTCAGTGCCACCTTATCAGTGCCTATCAGTGAAAGAGAAAACTTACTTATTTACAAAATGTTTTAACAGAAACCAAAGCAAAACTTTTATTTTTTTCAAAATTTTCGGTCTTTTTTTATTTGTTTTGCAAAAGATAAAAACCGCAGAGGGGATCAAATACCACCAAAAGAAAGCTCTATTTGTGGGAACAAAATGATAAAAATTTAGTTTGAGTACAGTGTTGTATGACCGTGCAATTGTCATTCAAATTGCGACAGCACTGAAAGCTGAAAATTGATCTGGGCAGGAAGGTGTCTAAGTGCCGTGTATTGAAGTGGTTAAATATCGTACCTGGGGGGTGTCTATGGTATGCCTGTAAAGTGGCGCGTGTGTCCCGTGCTTAGAACAGTCCCTGCACAAAAATACATTTTTAAAGTAATAGAAGTCATTTAAAATTGCTTACGGCTTTAATGTAATGTCCGGTCCCGGTAATATGGATGAAAATCAGTGAGACAAACGCCATGGGTACCTCCCCCCCCCAGTCCATTACAAGGCCCTTTGGGTCTTGTATGGATATTAAGGGGAACCCTCGCACCCAAATTAAAAAAAGGAAAGGCGTGGGGCCCCAGGCCCTCTGAACAGCAGTATACAGGCGGTGCAAACAAGACAAGGACTGTAGGTTTGTTGTTAAGTAGAATCTGTTTGTAATTTTGAACTGGTACATTTTTAAAGTGTAGCTCCAGCCAAAAAATCTATTTTTAAGCTTTTTGGAAAACATAGGGAAGGGTTATCACCCCAGTGACATTTGTTTTGCTGTCTGTGCGCACCTCTTCAGAAGATTTTACCTCACTTTCTGTCCCAATGACAAATGTTTTTTGACAATTTGGGGTTTTTAGTGAAACAAGGATTGGTGATAAAGCATCAGTGGAGAGGAGACACGTTTTTCCCATATTAACTCTTACAGGAGAGAATGTTGGATGTTTAAAAGTAAGGGCCTGCCCTATATACTCTGCAGAAATTGGGGCCTTAGGTGTTGGTGTTGCCACAGCACTGTAAGCCCTCACAGTTACTCTTGGTGGGCGCAGAAACGGGCCCTGCTGTGAAATATTAGATCAAGAATTGTAATTACATGCACCTGTTGAACAGGGGCAGAAAAATTGGGCCTTTGGTGGTGGTGTTGCCACAACACTGTAAGTCATTACAGTTACTCTTGGTGGGCGCAGAAACGGGCCCTGCTCCTCACAGATACTCTAGTTGGAGCGCAGGAATGAGCCCTCCTGCAAAATATTGCATCAAAAATTGTAATTACATGCCCCTGTTAAACAGGGGCTGAAAAATTGGGCCTTAGCCACTGGTGGCGACGCCCAGAACCAAAAATATTCTTACAAGCTATCAGCATGATCATTGAGGAGGAAGAGGATAGTTACTCAGCATAACAGGATAGTCACTCAGCATCAGCATAGGCAGTCTTGAAGGGATCTGACATTTCAAAAAAAATTATTCGGTTACATCAGCATCAGGTGCTTGGTAGCTGGTGGTGATCCAAGACTGATTCATTTTTATGAAGGTCAGTCGATCGACCGAGTCGGTGGACAGGCGCACCCTGTGATTGGTTACAAAACCTCCAGCAGCACTGAATGTGCGTTCCGAAAGAACGCTGGATGCAGGACAGGCCAGTAGCTCAATTGCATACTGTGCAAGCTCTGGCCAGTGATCCATCCTCAAGACCCAGTAACCCAGAGGATTTTCGGTGGGAAAGGTGTCCAAGTCAGATCTTGCCCCTAGGTATTCCTGCACCATGTAAAACAGACGCTGGCGATGGTTGCTGGAACCGATCATACCTTGGGGCTGCGGACTAAAAAATTGTCTGAACACATCGGTCAGACGGCCACCTTCTCCACCGCTCCTTCTTTGACTGACCGAAGCCTCAGCAACACGTTGTCCAGGAACAGAAGTTTGTAACCTCCCAGTCTCTGGGAACGCGTTGCACAGACCTTTCTGCAAGGCCTCCCGAAGATGATTCATCCTCTGCTCCCTCTGCGATGACAAGATAAGGTCCACAACCTTACCCTTGTAACGTGGATCAAGGAGGGTTGCCAGCCAGTATTGATCCCTCTCCTTGATACCACGAATACGAGGATCCTTCCGCAGGCTTTGCAGGATCAGGGAGGCCATGCAGCGTAGGTTTGCTGAGGCATTCGGTCCGGAGTCCTCTGGGTCACTAAGGATGACATGATCCGCAGCCACCTCCTCCCAGCCACGATCAAGTCCATGGGTTTCTTGGGACTGTAAATGATCCCTTAAATGCTGATGCTGAGTGCCAGGCTCCACCTCCATGCTGACACAATCCTCCTCTTCCTCCTCCTTCTCCTTCTCGTCCTCTTCCTGTGTGATCAGCGGGCACGCAGGAACACTGTCTGGATAAAGGGGGGCCTTGAGAGCTAAGGAAGTCCTCCCCTTCCTGCCTCTGTTCTGCCTCAAGTGTCCTGTCCATTATCCCATGCAGTGTGTGCTCCAACAGGTGGACAAGGGGGACAGTGTCACTGATGCATGCACTGTCACTGCTCACCATCCTCGTGGCCTCCTCAAATGGTGACAGGACAGTGCATGCATCCCTGATCATGGCCCACTGGCGTGGGGAAAAAAAGAACAAGCTCCCCTGACCCTGTCCTGGTGCCATACTTGCACAGGTACTCATTGATGGCCCTCTGCTGCGTGTGCAGCCGCTGCGGCATGGCCAATGTTGAGTTCCACCTGGTTGGCATGTCACAGATTAGGCGATCCTTGGGCAGGTTAAATTCCTTTTGGAGGTCAGCCAGCTGAGCCCTGGCATTATATGACCTGTGGAAATGCACACAGACTTTCCTGGCCTGCCTCAGGACATCCTGTAAGCCTGGGTACCTGCCCAAGAACCGCTGCACCACCAAGTTAAGAACATGAGCCAAACAGGGCACATGGGTCAGTTGTCCTGGTTGGAGGGCAGAGAGGAGGTTGATACCATTGTTGCAAACCACCATACCTGCCTTAAGGTGGCGTGGCATCAACCACCTCTGAACCTGCCCCTGCAGAGCTGACAGAACCTCTGCCCCAGTGTGGCTCCTGTCCCCCAAGCACACCAGCTCAAGCACCGCATGGCATCTTTTTGCCTGCGTGCTTGCGTAGCCCCTTGAACGCCTACGGAGCACTGCTGGTTCCGAAGACAAATCAGCACAGGAAGAGGCCATGGAGGAAGAAGAAGAGGAGGGGGTGGAGGAGAGAGGTGTGGCAGAATCATCACAAGTAGTATTTTGGAGGCATGGTGGCGGAACAACCTCCAACACTACTGCACCCTGTCCTGCATCTTTCCCAGCTGCCAGAAGAGTCACCCAGTGCGCGGTGAAAGATAAGTAACGTCCTTGTCCATGCCTGCCGGACCATGAGTCAGCGGTAATATGCACCTTACCGCTGACCGCCCTGTCCAGCGAGGCCAAGACATTGCCTTCCACATGCCGGTAGAGAGTCGGAATCGCCTTCCGTGAGAAAAAGTGGCGTTTGGGAACCTGCCACCGAGGAACCGCACATTCCACAAACTCACGGAAGAGGGCAGAGTCTACCAACTGAAAAGGCAGCAGTTGAAGTGCTAGCAATTTAGCCAAGCTAGCATTCAACCGCTGGGCATGTGGATGGCTGGGAGCGAACTTCTTTCGGTGGTGCAGCAGCTGGGGCAGGGAAATTTGCCTGGTGCAATCTGACGTTGGTGTACCGATAGCAGATTGCCCCCAAGTACTTGGCTGTGACACACCTAATTCTACATCTTCATTCCTCTCAGTGCAGGTCTCAGAGAGGACTGAAGGTATAGTGGGGTTGGAAATACCAGCTGATAAGGAGCACGGAGAGGTCCTCTTTGTTCTTTGGTGTGGGTCTTTTAGGTACGCTTGCCAATGAACTGCATGGCAGGTCAACATATGTCTGGTCAAGCATGTGGTGCCCAAGCAGGAGATGTTTTGGCCACACGAGATACGCTTGAGACATATGTTACAAATAGCAGCGGTGGGATCTGATGCACTTGTCTCAAAAAGGCCCACACCAAAGAACTTTTGGAATAACGTGCAGAGAAAGCAGCGCCCTGCACATGCGGAGCTCTGCGGTTTGATGCAGTCGGTGTGCTGCCCTTAAGCTGGCCTCTGGAGGGCATCCTGCCTCGTTGGTGATGTGCCTTCTCCTCCTCCTCTCTCCTATTATGCACCCACGTGGAGTCAGTGACCTCATCATCCCCTTCCTCCTCATCACTGGAGCAAAGCTGGCAGAATGCTGCAGCTGGGGGAACATGACTGCCAGATTGCTGTCCTTCTTGGGCACCCCCTCTCTCTGGGCTCACGTTACTGCCTTCCTCTAGCTGGGTACCATCATCGGAGCCTTCAAAAAGCTGGTCATCCTCCTGGAGCATGTACCCAACACTACGGTCAAACAGTTCGAGGGACTCCTCAGGAGGACATGGTGGGGCTAGGGAAGGAGTGACTGATGCCATTGAACCGAGGGAAGAGGCCACGTTGGCAGCTGCTTTGCCAAAGTACCCTGAGCCTGGGTGAGAGAAGATGAGGAGGATGAGGACGGCTTGGTCATCCACTCTACCAAGTCTTCCGCATGTTGCGGCTCAACACGACCAGCTGCCAAAAAAAAGGACAAGCATGTCCCGCGGCCACGTGCTGATGAGGATGAACCGTCTCCACAACCAGCACTGTTGCCTCTAGACACAGAGCCTGCTTGCTCTCTTTTATTGGCTTGTGACTGTCTGCCTCTCCTTGTTGGCCTTCCAGACATACTAATGGCCTGCAGTGAGATGTAGCTGCACTAACGTGGAATGTATATATATACTGATACTGCAGCTAGCAGAATCAACTGCCTGCCTGTAGTATTATTAGTATGAGACCACCAGCAATTGTCTTCAGGTAGCTTTAGGTGCACACTGTGCAGAGGACGCAGTACACTAACTGTAAATACTGTAGCTGCCTGCCTGTGGTATTAATAGGAGCAGAACAACAGCAATTGTCTTCAGGTAGCTTTAGGTGCACACTGTGCAGAGGACACAGTACACTAACTGTAAATACTGTAGCTGCCTGCCTGTGGTATTAATAGGATCAGAAGAACACCACCGATTTTATTCAGGTAGCTTTAGGTGCACACTGTGCAGAGGACACAGTACACTAACTGTAAATACTGTAGCTGCCTGCCTGTGGTATTAATATAGGATCAGAAGAACACCACCAATTTTATTCAGGTAGCTTTAGGTGCACACTTTGCAGAGGACACAGTACACTAACTGTAAATACTGTAGCTGTCTGCCTGTGGTTTTAATATAGGATCAGAAGAACACCACCAAATTTATTCAGGTAGCTTTAGGTGCACACTGTGCAGAGGACACAGTACACTAACTGTAAATACTGTAGCTGCCTGCCTGTGGTATTAATAGGAGCAGAACAACCGCAATTGTCTCCAGGTAGCTTTAGGTGCACACTGTGCAGAGAACACAGTACACTAACTGTAAATACTGTAGCTGCCTGCCTGTGGTATTAATAGGATCAGAAGAACACCACAAATTTTCTTCAGGTAGCTTTAGGTGCACACTGTGCAGAGGACGCACTACACTACCTGTAAATACTGTAGCTACCTGCCTGTGGAATTAATAGGATCAGAAGAACACCACTAATTTTCTTCAGGTAGCTTTAGGTGCACACTGTGCAGGGGACTCACTACACTAACTTGTAAATACTGCAGCTGCCTGCGGTACTGTACAAATAGGATCAGAAGAACACCACAAATTTTCCTCAGGTAGCCAGTCTTTCTATCTCATATTGTATCCCCTGTTCGAGGTTGCCACACTAGGACACCTATGATTGGTTTGTCCACAGGTACATATATATATATACATACATAGGAACTTGTGTTGTGTATACATTGTATTGGCTATATAATCAATGTAATCTTTTGGTTCTATTTTTTTTTCCTGGTTGGCACCTATCTGTCCTTGTGTCCTGACCCGCTCTTATTATGAGTCACTCGCTCTGATACTGGATATTTCCCCATTGTGTGACTACTTGTTGATTGGTGTTGACTCCTCTGCAAGGTAAAAATATGAATATCTATTATTTTTTGCCCAATTTTTTGCCATTACTTTTTCATCTGGATTATGATAGTGTCTTACCTTTTTATTGTTATATGTTACGGTAACCATGTGTTTTTTCATTTTTAGATAGTGAGACCTTTTTTGTTTCTTGCAATCAATGAACCCCGAATGTGTCCTGAAGAAGTTTTGACAATATAACGCGTAGACGCATTAGGGCTTACACGATATATATCCTGTATATATGATTTTTAATGTTTTTTTTCATGTTTCCTTTTTTGCATTACAGGTATATTTATATTTACGCTTTAATAAATGTTAGGATATTTTTCGACATCCCTTTTGTTTGCTGTGCCTTTAAAGGCCGATCTTGGGTTTCCTCCTTTTTGCACTTTCATAATTAATTACGGATAAGGCAATTGGAGTGCTTTTCTTTTTCTTTATTCATCAAGAAATGATGGTCAGACTAGGTAAAAATTATCTAATACCCTTGATCAGTTTGTTAGCAAGTGGGTCAGCCCCCCTGCCAACCAGAGGTCACCATAACTTTCAGGGTCCCACAATAGACAGAAAAAGTAATTCCTACCTCCCTGCTAGTGACCACCTTGTCCCCGCCATGACTCTGACACAATTTGGAAGATACAATGCAGAACACTAGCCCTCCCACAAGCTCTTACTGATACTCATTTCTTTGCATCTTTTGCTCGAAGGTAAGACAGGGAGCCACTCCATTGAACATGCACGGCCTTGCTTCTACGTGGTTGCAGGTCATGTTCCTAGGACCAGCCCTCTGCCAAGGCTGGGGACAATATGTTGTAGCCCAACCGCCCAGTAGGGTGCATCCTAATCACCTGGACTACCCCACCATTGGGACCCTCCATTACTCGGTCACCAGTGCTCCCATCCTGAGCTGATCACTCCTCCTCCCTTCCCACACCTTTTACATTACACTCAGACTGCCCATGGATGAGTTGTTTTTTTCCATCAACCAGCAAGCTGATCAAAAAAATTAGCAGATTCCCCCATCCACATAGGTTTAAGTACTTTATCCCCATGATGGGTTCCCGCAAAAGGGTAACAAAGTCATTAAAGCAGTAACAAACTCAGTTCCACAAAGCCCCAGCTCCACTCCACCCTGTCTATTTCTCCTCTGGTCTCGCCACCCAGAATCAGATGTCACACCCTCAAGCACATCACAGCAGAAACTGTTAACCTCTTCTACCCTTGCCTACATGTTCCATGACTTCTAAGCAATCCATCTTTTCTTGCTCTTTCCAAGTCCAATCAACTACAGGCTGGGTCATTCACCACCCTGCAGCACAAATTAACAAAGAGGTGGGATGCTTGTGACATCAGTGCCCTTATATAAATACTCTCACAAAAGGGAGTACACGCCTCACATTTTTGTAAATATTTTATTATATCTTTTCATGTGACAACGCTGAAGAAATCACACTTTGCTACAATGTAAAGTAGTGAGTGTACAGCTTGTATAACAGTGTAAATTTGCTGCCCCCTCAAAATAACTCAACACATAGCCATTAATGTCTACACCACTGGCAACAAAAGTGAGTACACTCCTCAGTGAAAATGTCCAAATGGGGCCCAAAGTGTCAATATTTTGTGTGGCCACCATTATTTTCCAGCACTGCCTTAACCTTCACAGGTTGCCACTGGAGTTCTCTTTCACTCCCCCATGACAACATCACAGAGCTGGTGGATGTTAAAGACCTTGCACTCCTCCACCTTCCATTTGAGGATGTCCCACAGATGCTCAATAGGGTTTAGGTCTGGAGACATGCTTGGCCAGTCCATCACATTTACCCTCAGCTTCTTTAGCAAGGCAGTGGTCGGAGGTGTGTTTGTTGTCGTTATCATGTTGGAATACTGCTCTGCGGCCGAGTCTCCGAAGGGAGGGGGTCATGCTTTGCTTCAGTATGTCACAGTACATGTTGACATTCATGTTTCCCTAAATGACCTGTAGCTCCCAAGTGCTGGCAGCACTCATGCAGCCCCAGACCATGACACTCCCACCACCATGCTTGACTGTAGGTAAGACACACTTGTCGTTGTACTCCTCACCTGGTTGCCGCCACACATGCTTGACACCATCTGAACCAAATAAGCTTATCTTGGTCTTATCAGACCACAGGACATGGTTCCAGTAATCCATGCCCTTAGTCTGCTTGTCTTCAGCAAACTATTTGTGAGCTTTCTTGTGCATCATCTTTAGAAGAGGCTTCCTTCTAGGACAACAGCTATACAGACCAATTTAATGCAGTGTGCGGCATATGGCCTGAGTACTGACAGGCTGACCCCCCCACCCCTTCAACCTCTGCAGCAATTCTGGCAGCACTCATACATCTGTAGTCAAGTCCCGGGCCTCTCCAGGCCCTTGTCCCCTCTACCTTCTTCTACAATCTCTCATTGCAGATCTTCACTCAACTGAGCTCCCAGTCTTTCACTAGACTTGCTGATCCACTGCCACTTTTCTTGCAATCTTCCCATTCAGTCTCTTCCTCAAGCGTCACCCCCGCGTCCCTGCAGGGTCCCTAGCTTGGCACTCACAGATACTCCTCAATTGTCACCCCACTAGCCTGTTTGGTTTCTGGCTTGGCACACAGTGTTGCTTTGAAAGCGTCACCTCCCCTGGCTGGTTCCCTGGCTTGTCATCTCCTGAAGTTTTCCAATTCTTCACCATCCCCGGTTGGTGAGAATACTGCTCTGGTACTTGCTTCAGCTACTCATAGTGGTCCCTGGTAGTAAGGTGGATGGTCCCTTAGTGGCGACAGCTTCCCCTCTACCTCTGACCACGACAGGTTCCCATGGCCAGCAGAACTGTCACTTCTGGTTGCACTGCAAGCCGCAATCTCAACCCTACACTGCTCTTTTGCTTCTGCATAGGCCCTCGGACAGTCTAGCACCCAGATGTCCCCGGGATAGGCCTCAGGCTCTGGCATAGCAGCCCGGGGCAGCACAACACTCGTCCACCCAGACAGCCATCCAGGTGGCACAGAACCCTGATCACCTGACCTCGCCTATATAAATAGGCTCTCCCAGCAGGCCAAGAGACCTAAGAAAATCCCTGCTGATTGGCTGAGATACCCCATCTATTCCTAATCTGTCCTTGCAATGCCCTTGTCTTATCTAATGCCAAAAGATACCTGGCCATCTAGTGACCAGAAGAGATAAGTCCAGCAATTCCAGAATTAGGGTGAAATCAATTGGCCAAAGCAACTATCAATTGGCAAATAAATTTACTAGCAACCCTGCCTAAACATCAGGGTGCTACATGTCTATCTCCCAAAGACAACCTCTGGATATGACGCTGAGCACGTGCACTCAACTTCTTTGGTCGACCATGGCAAGGCCTATTCTGAGTGGAACCTGACCTGTTAAACCGCTGTATGGTCTTGGCCACTGTGCTGCAGCTCAGTTTCAGGGTCTTGGCAATCTTTTTATAGTGCAAATATAGTGCAAATCTTTTTATAGCCTACGCCATCTTTATGTAGAGCAACAATTCTTTTTTTCAGATCCTCAGAGAGTTCTTTGCCATGTGGTGCCATGTTAAACTTCCAGTGACAAGTATGAGAGAGTGAGAGCGATAACACCAAATTTAGCACACCTGCTCCTCATTCACATCTCAGACCTTGTAACACTAACGAGTCACATGACACCGGGGAGGAAAAATGGCTAATTTGACCCAGTTTGGACATTTTCACTTAGGGGTGTACTCACTTTTGTTGCCAGCAGTTTAGACAGTAATGGTTGTGTGTTGAGTTATTTTGAGGTGACAGCAAATTGACACTGTTATACAAGCTTTAAACTCACTACTTTACATTGTAGCAAAGTGTAACTTCTTCAGTGTTGTCATATGAAAAGATATAATAAAATATTTACAAAAATGGGAGGGGTGTACTAACTTTTGTGAGATATTGTATATAGTGGGGTATATGGAATCCCTAGGGACTTTTAATGTTTTTTTCTTGTGCTTATTTCAGGCATTCTACCTGTGTTTATGATTGTTTTGTATTGTTATGTCTTTTCTAAATTTAATTGTAGCAATATGGACTACAATTGCAAAGCACCGTATGCTCCAGTATTTCCAAGTATTGCCTGTCCCTCTAGTGATCAGTGTACCAGGTGACATCATATCTGTGTGCCCAACAAAAAGACTGTGGGATGAGTAGTTCTCCTGTCAGACAATAGCTGTTACCTGACTATGGGCCTGGACTAAATATCCCAGGGATCTTTGCTGCTATGGGAAATCACTCTGAGGCAGGCATTTCAGAGGGTGTTGCAAGAAAAGAAGGCACCTGCGGAAGGGGTGGGAAGATTATGGCGACTGGAAACCCTGGAGAAAGGGCCTGTCTAAAAGCCACAGTCAAGTTATCCTGGGACCAGCCGGATCCATACGTGGTGGTCAAAGCTGATCCTGCAGAAGAAGAGGTGGGGATAGAATTGGTTCCCAGAGATTGTTCCCACTCGGGCCTTGCTAAGAAGTGGAGGGTGAATTCCTGTCAGTGTACGGAATGTCACTAGCCATCCGATCAACATAAAGCCTTGAATGGTGATCGGCAAAGTGAGTGCTACCACCCCGGTAGCAGGGAATGAGGTAGCCCTGAAGGGAGATGGAGGAAGCACCAATGTCCACTGCCCAAATCTTCCCCCTTCATGAGAAGATTGAATTAAAACTCAGCTCAATGGGAGAAAATGTTCTCCAAGAATGACTTTGATGTGGAATGTACTAAGAGCGCTCAGCATAGAATTCGACTGACTGAAGATAAGCCATTCCGAGAGAGGGCAAGGTGAGTTCCCTTGTGTGATTTGAAGGATCTTCAAGAGCAACTTGCTGAGCTAAAGAAGTCAGGGGTCATTAAGAAATCCAGGAGCCCTTATGCTTCTCCGACTGTGGTAGTAAGGAGGAAGAATGGGTCCCTCTGGATGTGTACCGATTACCGAACCTTGAACCGTAGGACTATCCCAGAACAATACAAGACCCCATGCATAGAAGAAGCCCTACAATGCTTATCGGGGGCCGAATGGTTCAGTGTGTTGGATCTAAAGAGCGGGTACCCATGCACCCGGAAGACAGAGAGAAGACAGCTTTTATTAGCCCGCTGGGGTTTTTCAAGTTTGATCGAGTGCCACTTTCCAGTGACTGATGGAGAACACTGTGGGTAGTATGAACTTTGTATAGGTACTAGTTTACCTAGATGACATCATCGTGTTTGGACAAACGTTAAAAGAGCATGAGGCCCGGTTGGAGAAAGTTTTCCAGCGACTATATGACAAGGGGTTGAAGCTGCCGTTAGAAATGCCAGTTCTACCAGACTTCAGTCACATAACTAAGGCACTTGTGGTGTCTGCCGAAGGGATAGCCACTGACCCCCAAAAGCTGGAGGTGGTCACTGCTTGGCCTCGCCCAACTACTGTCATTGAATTTAGGTCGTTCTGCTCCTACTATAGAAGATTTGTAAAGAACTTCTCGCAGATTGCTCGGACTTTGAATGAGGTATTACAGAAGCAAATGGAAGGGGAACAGCAGAAAACCCCGAGCGGAGGGCCTAGGAAGCCTCGCGAATCTATCCAGGAACAATGGACAGTGAACTGTGAAAGGTCCTTCGAGCAGTTGATGGAGAGCCTGGTTAAAGCACTGGTGTTGGCCTACGCTGATCCCTCAAAACCATATAAATTAAATTACATGTGGATGCCAGCAGAGATGGTATTGGGGGGGGTGTTGTACCAAGAGTCAGAGGGGAGACTTTGTTCAGTGGCCTATGTGAGTCGCAGCCTCACCCCCTCTGAGAAGAACTATCCTGTGCACAAGTTGGAGTTCATGGCTCTTGAGTGGGCCGTAGTAGATAAACTATGTGACTATCTGTATGGGGCCACCTTTGTGGTGACGACTGACAACAACCCCCTGACTTATTTATTATCCACTGCTAAACTGGACGCCACTGTCCGAGTTCCAATTCAGTTTGAAATATCGACCGGGAGCAGGAAATAGAGACACTGATGCTCTTTCCTGAAGTCCTCACTCCATCCAGAATGGTCAGAAGAGTTGGGTCCATCTACCTCTCGAAGGAGTACAGGCTGTGTGTCAGGGAAGGAATGGAATACAAACACAGAGGAGCCATAGGGGCTTAAACAGCTTGAGCTGCCTCTGCAGGAGTACCGAAGCACTACTGCAATCTGACCCAAGTACGCAGCCAAGAACTGCCTGAGCTGAATAAGGAGGATATGAGACGGGATCAACCAGAGGATCCATTAGGGAATCTAATAAAGAAATTGTTGTCCACCAAATACCCTCAGATATTGATGAATAGCCCCATCGAGGGGGCCAAGGTGATTAAGAGAGAATGGAAGAGAATGAAGTTGGAAGAGGGATATATGGAAGAGGTCCCGCTGAAGAGGCAGAAGGTGTGAGCCAGCTGTTCCTCCCTGAAAAACATTGTTTGACTGTGTTAACCACTCTCCATGATGATCATGGTCACTTAGGCCCAGATATATATACATGCGTTCGATTCGAACACGAAGCTCATCCCTACTGAGGACTGCAGAGGCTTTTTAAATGTTTTCCGTTTGCATTTCCACAACAACCCTGGGACTTTTAACACCTCGTCTCCCAAAGTGACTTTTGTAATTGCCTTGTTAAAGGGGACGGCCCTGGCCTGGGTCTCTCCTTACCTGGAAAGCAATGATCCTGTGCTGCTAGACGCTGACAAATTTCTGGCTTCTCTCCAGACTGTATTTGGCAAGCCAGATAGAGCTTCTGCAGCTGAGTACTCACTTTTAGACATACAACAAGGTACCAGGTCTGTGGCACAATATGCTATTGAGTTCTGTACCCTGGCTGCTGAGACTAATTGGGACCCTAGGGCATTACGTGCAGCCTTCCGAAAAGGTCTTACAGATAGCATCAAGGACAAATTAGTCTATAAGGATTACCCAGAAGACCTTGAGAAATTGTACGTGATGACGTACACCGGACTAAAATAAGGAAGTTGATAGCCAGTAGCCAATAGCTGCCCTAGCGTGGGTTTTTGTCATTCGGACTAGCACACAGACGAGCGGATTTCTGGGTCCGGCGTAGTTACGACGTAAAGATTTGAAGCATGTTTCAAATCTAAAGTCTGTCAGATTTTAGGCTGGAAAAGTCCGCTGAAAGTCCGCTGAAAGTCCGGGGAAGCCCACACACGATCGGATTGTCAGCCAGCTTTAGTCCGTCGGCGTCCGTCGGACTTTTGTAGACGAAAAGTCCGACCGTGTGTACGCGGCATTAGAACTCGCAATTTTCCTAGGCCAGTTTACCGTTTGGCCCCTAACTTCCAAGCACCACCTCAGCCAGAACCTGAAATCTCAGTTGAACACCAGGCACCTGTGGAATCCATGGAAGTAAGCTGTCTCCATGGAGAAACAAAGGAGGCGTGCATTAGGCCTATGCCTGTACTGTGGACTTAAAGGACATTTTTTATCTGTCTGCCCTTCCTGTCCAGTAAAAGGCAGGGTCTAACCAGTGTTGGAGGAGCTGGGTTAGACCTTACAGGTATATCCTCCAAGACCAAGATTACTGTTCCCGCAATTATCCATTTACCCTCTAAACTTGTCTCCTGTGAGGCTTTTGTGGATTCTGGAGCCACTGGCATATTCTTGGACTACACTTTTGCTAAAGAAAATAAAATCCCATTTGTTCCAAAGTCTAGACCCCTGAACATTCCCACCCTGAATGGACAACCTTTAGGAGATGGCATTGTAAAATTTGAGACTACAACTATCACCCTTCAGGTAGGCGTACTCCACAAAGAGGAAGTTGTCTTGTCTCTTATTGATTCCCCACTTCTGCCCGTTATCCTTGGTTACCCATGGTTACAACAACATAACCCTTCTTTTGATTTGGGAAAATGGAGAACTAACCTCTTGGGGGTCGTTCTGTTATCTAAACTGTTTGTCTCAACCCAAAAGACTTTCTGGTTGTCTGTTGGCTTTCATGGCCACCCCACCTACCTTGCCTCATGAATACCATGAGTTTGCAGATGTATTTTGCAAGCAAAAGGCAGAGGTTTTACCTCCACATCGTTCTTTTGATTGCGCAATTAATTTGATTCCTGGAGCACCTCTTCCCAAAGGAAGGACCTATCCCCTGTCTTTGCCTGAACAAAAATCCATGGAGGAATACGTGAAAGACCATTTGGAAATAGGTTTTATCCAACCCTCTTCTTCTCCAGTAGGAGCAGGTTTTTTCTTTGTTGAAAAAAAAGATGGGGGCCTTCGACCATGCATAGATTATCGAGGGTTAAATCAAATCACTGTAAAAGACTCCTACCCTTTGCCTCTCATTCTTGAACTGTTTGATGTACATAAGGGAGCCGTTATCTTCTCTAAGCTGGACCTACGAGGGGCTTATAATCTGATTTGAATTAAAGACGGGGACGAGTGGAAGACAGCATTCAGCACTCGTAATGGACATTTTGAATATCTGGTTATGCCATTTGGGTTGTGTAATGCCCCTGCTGTCTTCCAATGCTTCATGAATGACATTTTTCACGATTTCTCCAACAGTTTTGTGATCACATACTTAGACGACATTTTAATCTTTTCCAAGACTCATCTAGAACACATCTCACATGTAAAGCAGGTATTACAACGGCTGAGAGAAAACCATCTTTACGTGAAGATTAAGAAATGCACTTTCCATCAAAGCCGTATTCCTTTCCTTGGATACACTATAAGTGCTGTTGGTTTCCAAATGGACCCCCAAAAAGTTTCCGCTGTCTTGCAATGGCCCCAACCGACCACTTTAAGAGGGCTCCAAAGCTTTCTAGGGTTCCCAAATTACTGCAGACGCTTCATCAAAGGTTTTGCCTCCATTGCGGCCCCCCCTTACTGCTATGACTAAGAAAGGTACAAATAGCAAGGTGTGGTCCTCAGAAGCAGAATCAGCTTTCCAGCAATTAAAAAACATGTTCAGCAAGGCTCCAATTTTTCAGCATCCAAATCCCGATCTCCAGTACATAGTTGAGGTTGATGCCTCCAAAGTAGGAACAGGTGCTGTGCTGTCCCAGAGACAGCCTAAGTCCTGTAGAATCCATCCAGTAGCTTTTTTCCTAGAAAGTTTTCTCCAGCGGAGATAAATTACGACGTTGGGAATCAAGAACTACTGGCCATCAAATTGCCATTGTCTGAATGGGGACCACTTCTGGAAGGGGCTCCCAAGCTTTTTTCTATCCTCACTGACCATAAAAACCTGCTGTATCTTCAGACTGCAAGATGTTTAAACTCACGTCAGGCTCAATGGGCTCTGTTTTTCTCCCGTTTTAATTTTGTGCTTTCTTATGTCCCTAGGCATAAAAACAAGAAAGCCGATGCTCTTTCCAGACAGTTCGCTACCTCTGAAGATCAGCCTACCGAGCAGTATATAATCACACCTCACAAAATTATCGCACAGATCTCTGAGGCTCTTTCCCAAAAGTTACAAGAAACCCAGAATCGTGTTCTCCAAGGCTTGAAGATACCACCAGGTCGCCTGTTAGTAACCCCTAGCCTCAGAAAACCTGTACTCCTCTGGGCTCATGATGGTGTGTTATACGGTCATCCTGGTGTCACCATCACTCCTGTCATCGGGAGCAGAGATCAGTGACGTGCCACAGCTAGCCCATCCCCCCTACAGTTAGAAATCACTCCTTAGTACTGACTTAACCCCTCCCCGCCTCCTAACCCCTTCACTGCCAGTGTCATTTACACAGGAATCAGTGCATTTTTATAGCACTGATTGCTGTATAAATGACAATGGTCCCAAAAATGTGTCAAAAATGTCCAATGTGTCCGCCATAGTGTCGCAGTCACAATAAAAATCGCTGATCGCCGCCATTACTAGTAAAAAAAAAAAATTATTAATAAAAATGCCATAAAACTATTTTATAAACGCTATAACTTTTGCGCAAACCAATCAATAATTGCTTATTGCGATTTGTTTTTTTTTTTTTTTTTTTTTTTTACCAAAAGTATGTAGAAGAATACGTATCGGCCTAAACTGAGGAAAAAAAAATTTTTTTAAGTATTTTTGGGGATATTTATTAAAGTAAAAAAGAATGCGTTTTTTTTTCAAAATTGTCGCTTTTTTTTGTTTATAGCGCACAAAATAAAAACCGCAGAGGTGATCAAATACCACCAAAAGAAAGCTCTATTTGTGGGGGAAAAAGGATGTCAATTTTGTTTGGAAGCCACGTAGCGCAATTGTCAGTTAAAGCGACGCAGTGCCGAATCGCAAAAAGTGCTCTGGTCAGGAAGGGGGTAAATTCTTCCGGGGCTGAAGCGGCTAAACCACTCAAGTGTTGTTTTAGCAGTGTGTTTGGGGTCATTGTCCTGCTGTAAGATGAACCTCCGTCCTAGCCTCAAATCACACACAAAGTGGTACAGGTTTTGCTCAAGAATATCCCTGTATTTAGCACCATCCAATTTTCCCTCAACTCTGACCAGTTTCTCAGTCTCGACTGCTGAAAAACATCCCCACAGCATGATGCTGCCACCACCATGTTTCACTGTGGGGATGGTGTTCTTTGGGTGATGTGATGTGTAGGGTTTGAGCCAGACATAGCGTTTTCTTTGATGGCCAAAAAGTTCAATTTTAGTCTCATCCGACCAGAGCACCTTCCTCCATACATTTTGGGAGTCTCCCACATGCCTTTTCACAAACTCAAAACATGCCATTTTGTTTTTTGCTGAAAGTAATGGCTTTCTTCTGGCCACTCTGCCATAAAGCCCAACTCTATGGAGCGTACGGCTTATTGTTGTCCTATGTACAGATACTCCAGTCTCTGCTGTGGAACTCTGCAGCTCCTCCAGGGTTACCTTAGGTCTCTGTGCTGCCTCTCTGATTAATGCCCTCCTTGCCCGGTCTGTGAGTTTTGGTGTGCGGCCGTCTCTTGGCAGGTTTGCTGTTGTGCCATGTTCTTTCCATTTGGTTATAATAGATTTGATGGTGCTTCTAGGGCTCATCAAAGATTTGGATATTTTTTTATAACCTAACCCTGACTTGTACTTCTCAACAACATTGTCCTTTACTTGTTTGGAGAGTTCCTTGGTCTTCATGGCAGTGTTTGGTTAGTGGTGCCTCTTGCTTAGGTGTTGCAGCCTCTGGGGCCTTTCAAAAAGGTGTGTGTATATGTAATGACAGATCATGTGACACTTAGATTGCACACATGCAATCATTTCACAAATTATGTGACTTTTGAAGGTAATTGGTTGCACCAGAGCTTTTTATGGGCTTAATAACAAAGGGGGTGAATATATACGCACAGGCCAGGCCAATTATCCGTTTTTAATTTCTGAAAAATAGTTGTATGCATTTATTTTTCTAATTCTACTTCACCCACTTAGACTATTGTGTCTGATCCATCACATATAATTCAGATTAAAAAAACCTTGAACTAAAGGATGTAATGTAACAAAATGGGTAAAAAGCCAAGGGGGTGAATACTTTTGCAAGGCACTGTATGTCACACAGCTCCCCAGGGGTGAAAGATAACTACGGTCCACCCACTACTGACATCAGCACCTGTGACTGGTCAGCCGAGCTTAGCTGTGAATGGCGGCAACAAGGACAGGGATCATCCTCCTGTTTATGTGGCTGCTGCAAGGTGATGTCAGAGCACATGTGCTTTGCGGGCTCTGTCCTTCTACAGCGTCTGTATCTGCGCCGTAGGCGGCAGTGCACCCTAGGCGGCTGCCTAGTTCACCTAGTGGTAGCGCCTGCCCTGTCCCTAACCAGTAATGCCTCACTACAGATGTACCAAATTATGCCAATCCCCTATATTTGTAGGGTCCTAACTCAAGAAGCCCACCCAAAACTCACGGGCATCCAACCGTATCACTGTCTTCCCCAAGATGGCCCTCTGGAGCCCAAGATAGGAGACATTTCCTTCCTATTGTACTCCGACCAATCTGAAGGATCAGCAGAGCTCAGACCAAAAGAGGAAGAAGCAACACAAGGAGCCAAATGGTTTCTCTGAAGTGCTTGTGTGCTAAAAAGGAAGCTGATAGGAAGAGAGAGCATTATGACAGAGAGATGAGCTAATCCGCATGCTGTTTGTCCTTTCACTTTCCAGTTATAGGCAGGGCGAGGGACAAGATCTTTAAATGTTAACTTGAGGGCAGCATAGAAAGACCAGGTCCCCTGTACTGCCAGACAAGGCTGTACTGTGTGGAAGAGCTGTACAAATTTCAGGACTGGATGGACAGAATATGAATCTTTTGGTGGGTACAGTGAAACAGCATCCTTATATATAAACTTTATTACCAAAAATATTGAGACATGCACATGCACTTTAATGGCATCCCAGTCTTAGTCCGTAGGGTTCAATATTGAGTTGGCCCACCCTTTGCAGCTATAACAGATTCAACTCTTCTGGGAAGGCTATTGACAAGGTTTAAGAGTGTGTCTATAGGAATGTTTGACAATTCTTCCAGAAGCACTGCTGTGGATGAGAAGGCCTGGTTCGCAGTCTCTGCTCTAATTCATCCCAAAGGTGTTCTATCGGATTGAGATCAGGACTCTGTGCAGGCCAGTCAAGTTCCTCCTCCCCAAACTTGCTCATCCATGTCTTTATGGACCTTGCTTTGTGCACTGGTCCAAATCATATGGTGGAGGGGGGATTATGGTGTGGGGTTGTTTTTCAGGGGTTGGGCTTGGCCCCTTAGTTCCAGTGAAGAGAACTCTTAAGGCATCAGCATACCAAGACAATTTAATGCTCCCAACTTTGTGGGAACAAATTGGAGATGGCCCCTTCCTGTTCCAACATGACTGCGCACCAGTGTACAAAGCAAGGTCCATAAAGACATGGCTGAACGAGTTTGGGGTGGAGGAACTTGAATGGCCTGCACAACCTGACCTCAACCTAATAGAACATCTTTTGGGATGACTTGCAGTGGGGACTGCGAGCCAGACTTTCTCGTCCAATATCGCTGCCTGACCTGAGACATGCAATTTTGGAAGAATAGTCAGACACACTCCTAAACCTTGTGGACAGCCTTCCAAGAAGAGTTGGGCCAACTCAATATTGAAGCCTACGGACTAAGACTGGGAAGCCATTAAAGTTCATGTGCGTGTAAAGGCATACTTTTGACAATATAGAGCGTGTGTGTGTGTATGTATATGTGTGTGTATGTATGTATGTATGTATATATATAATATATATATATACATATATACACACACGTATGTGTGTGTGTGTATGTATATACTCTGCTATGTATTTATTTGCTTCCCTGGCATTTAGCTTTGATATTAGACCATCTAGAATGCCGAATAAGGCTCGGTTCAAACAGGGGCAACCCGACTTACAGCGCGTCTTTGCAAGGCGATTTGGAGGCGACTTCAGCGCGACTTTAAGCAACTTACAATGCGACTTAAAGTTGCCTCCAGGACAGGTGACTTTGGCTGTGGCCAATCACAGAATAATCAGCCTGGGTAAACTAATTTCTTTTCCTGTAAAGTCGCTTCAATATAGATGGAGATCCGACTTGGAGGCAACTTCCATTGAAATCTATGGGTACAAGTTGCCTAGAAGTCGTCTTGAAGTAGTACAGGAACCTTTTCTGAAGTGGGAGCAACTTCAGTAGTGTACATTAAGACAGCTCTCATTCACTTCAATGGAATTTCTTATGTCCCGGGACTTGGGGCAACTTGAGGTCTGACCAGTCGGATCCCAAGTTGCTGCAGTGTGAACCGGCACTAAAGGTAAAATCAGGCAAAAAAGAAACAGTTATATAAGGCTCACAGCAGGGGTCTGGTGCATCCTGGTTCACCATTTCAGGTCCGATATCAGCCCGAATTCGGACCTGAAACAGACCAAAAGACTCACAGCACTGGACGCGCTGCAGGTAAATCCGCATATCTATGTAAACCGACTCCATAGAGAGCCTGTCAAAATCTCCTGCTATTGTGAATTGAATGTGGGGAAGCCGCATCTAATTCGCAATGGTTTGAACCCAGCCTAAAAGTTCACACAGTTTATGACAACAAGGCGTCAGTGCTAACAAGACGGGAATGACAACCAGCAAGACAGGAGATAAAATGCTTGATCATTGTTTTGGCATCAGATCAGCATAAACGACTTAATAATCCACCCACGCTGATTGTCAACTGACTACCTGGCCGATCTGGTTCAGACAAGAGCAGCTGATCTATTTGCGCGCTTAACACACAGCCTCGGGCCACATTTACTATTTTAATGCATGAATTGTTTATAGTAAGTTGTTCTTAAGAGAAGTTGTGTTTTCAGATGAAACTATTTGTAGATTAATTTGTTGTCAGAACATTTCCTGAACAATATGTCTGTTGTTTCTGGGCATGGCTGTATATACAGGGCCCTACACTAGTGTTGCCACCTGTCCGGGATTCACCCGGACAGTTCGGGTTTAGAATTATGTGTCCAGGTTTCAAACTGCCTGAAACCCGGACACATTATTCAGACTGGGCTATGGCTTCTCAGCGGGGTTGCTGGCTGCAATTGTCTAAGCCGAGATTGTCTGCTACACTCTTTCACACTGCCCAAATCCAGCACTAACAATCCCCCCCCCCCACACACACACACGGGAGAGGAGAGAGGGCTCAATCTGCTCATCTTCCTCTTGCTCCTACCCCTCTGTGTCTGCCCACACTCCAATCCCCAGCACTGTGCCTCAGAAAAGGAAAGTGGGGGCCGGAAATTTGAAGTCCAGCAGCCTCAGCTACATCTGGATGAGAGGTGCTGACTGCCAAGGGTTGAGTGAGCTCACCATCCATCCCTGTCTGTGACTGAAGTCTCCCTCCTTCTCTCTCCTGCCTCTGAGTGAGTACATTAAGGAAAATCAGGGTTCTCAGAGCACCCCTTACATCAGAGTTCCCCTTTACACCAGAAGCCACAGTGTCCCCCCTTACGTCAGAGTCCTCTTCATACATCAGAGTTCTCAGTGTTTCCCTTTAAATTAGGGTTCTCAGAGCATCCCTTATGTCAGAGTCCCCAGAGTTCTCCCTTACATCAGAGTCTGCAGAGTCCCCCCTTACAGTGTAAGATAACTCTGCAAGTGGATTCAGATGTAAAAGGGGAACTCTGTGATTAACTTCATATCATTAGAAAAATTGCAAAATATATGTATAGTTTATACTATATTAAAAAAAAAACATTTCTGTGTGCTGCTAAAGTGTTCGGGTTTGACTTAAAGAAAAGGTGGCAACCCTAGCTGGTGGTCAAGCAGCCAGGTGGGCTGGTAGTATCTGCAATTTGCGCATACTAAGGGTGAGTCAGGCTCGGTTCACACTGGTGCAATGTGGGAACCAGTGAGATTCCTGTGCGGGTTCCCGCATTGCATCTAACTCGCAGGCATTTCACACTGCTCTCTGCGAACTGCTGCAGGTGTCAATGTATAGTTAAGGACACCCCCAAATTGGTTTGCAGAATGCAGCACAAACTGTGAGATTGGACGGGAATCGGATTGCATAGGTCTGAATACCCATGCGACCAAGAAAAGGGCCCTGCACCATTTTGGCCTGAATGCGATGCGATTTCAGCCATACAAACTGTATGGCTGAATTTGCATTGCACAGGCATCGCATGTGGTGTGCACAGGCATGCGGTGCAAAACACATGCGATGTCTGGGATCGCACCAGTGTGAACGCAGCCTGAAAGCTCCTGGTTCACAAAGAACTTTGCCACTGATCCATATGGACTGTGTTTATTCTGGTGGGAGTACAGTCCAGGATCTACATCTCTTTCTGTACATGGAGAAGAAAGTTTATCCTCATCTGTTCTTCAAGTCAAGTTGAGCATCCTATAATCCCTATACACTATCCAAGTTGCCTTAAAACAAAAAAACAAGCCCATTAACTGATTGCATGTGTCTGGATGAAAGTTGGAAATGCGTGTCGCCTGGCTGTGCAGAAATGGGGGGAACCACTAACCCACGGCTCCTGCGGGGGTAGCGCTACATATTATATATACTGTGTAGATAGATTTTTTTTTTTAATTAGGGGCAATTTTAGCTTTTTTACATAGGTATTATATATATACTGTATACTGCTAATGTAGATAGATTTCCTATAGAAAGAACGTTTTTACATAGGTATTATATATATTATACTGTATATACTGCTCATATAGATAAATAGACTTTATTTTTATTTTTTTTGGGAGCATTTTGGCATTTTTACATAGGTATTATATATACTGCACATATAGACTTTTTTTTTTTATAGGAAATGTTTTCTCGTACACAGATTTTTCTGTAAAGGTTCTTGTTGTTCCTGCAGTTAAAAAAAAAAAACAACATGCTGGTAGCTTAATTGTCTTCTGGTGTCACATGTGTGCAGTGTGACCCTGGTAGGGAGGAACCTGTCATTGAAGGACTATTTTGAGCTTTGGGGATATTCCCTAAGAGATTTTACGTGTATCCATAAAAATGTTAAAGTGTACCCAAGAACAAAAATGGATGTGGAGCTTTCCAGTCCTCAGATGTAGTGGCTGCATTCGCTCTCTTTTTTTAACCACTTGTCCTCCAGCTCACGCCGTTATACGTCGGCAAAGTGGCACGGGTGCGCAAAACGACGTATCCGTATGTCACTGCGTCATCGGAGGCTAGCAGGCGCGCACCCGCTGGGCGCCGCGGAAGCGTGACCGCGGGTCCCGCAGACTCAATGTCCGCTGGGGGCCTGCGATCGTGGCATGGAGAGGCAGAACGGGGAGATGCCTATGTAAACAAGTCATTTCCCTGTTCTGCCTAACATGACAGGGATCTACTGCTCCCAGTGATCGGGAGCAGTGATCTCTGTTGTGTTGTAGTGAGCCCATCCCCCCTACAGTTAGAACACACTGAGGGGACACACTTAATCCCTTGATTGCCCCCATAGTGTTTAACCCCTTCCCTGCCAGTGACATTTACACAGTAATCAGTGCATTTTTATAGCACTGATCACTGATTGTGGGAAAAAAAGGTTGTCATTTTTGTTTGGGTACAATGTCGCACAACCATGAAATTGTCAGTTAAAGGGACGCAGTGCAGAATCGCAAAAAAGGGCTTGGTCAGGAAGGGGGTAAATCCTTCCGGGGCTGGAGTGGTTAAGCTTTTTTTTTTTTTTTTTTGCCATATTTTTACCTGGTTAAAGGACCAACAGAGGTAGGACTAAATCTCACTTGGAAATGCCTGGTCTGGTTTGTGGATTTCTTGGAGGAAGCAGCTGAACTGGTAGGGGGAACAGTACTGGTAAAAGAGAGATCTGTACTGGTGGGTAGGGGAGGGGAGAGCTGTGCTGCTGAGCTGGAGCTCTTTAATGGAGGGGGAGCTGTACTGGTGAGGGGAGGGGGGAATCTGTACTGAAAGAAGCTTTACTGATGGGAGGAACTGTACTGGGGGAAGGGGCTCTGTACTGGGGAGAGATCTTTACTGGAGGGGAGATCTGTACTGGAAGAAGCTTCACTGATGGGAGGGGAGCTGTACTTGGGAAAGGGGTCTGTACTGGGGAGAGATTTTTACTGGAGGGGAGATCTGTACTGCAAGAAGCTTCACTGATGGGGGGAGGGGCTGTACTTGTGGGGGAGGGGGATCTGTACTGGAAATAGCTTTACTGATGGGGGGAGCTGTACTGGGGGTAGGGGTCTGTACTGGGGAGAAATCTTTACTGGAAAGGAGAGCTGTACTGGAAGAAGCTTCACAGATGGGGGGAGCTGTACTGGGGAAGGGGGTCTGTAATGGGGAAAGATCTTTACTGGAGGGGAGATCTGTACTGGAAAAGCTTCACAGATAGGGGGAGTTGTACTGGGGAAGGGGGTCTGTAATGGGGAGAGATCTTTACTGGAGGGTATATCTGTACTGTTGGAAGAGGATCTCTGTTAGTGTGGGTGGGGGGCTATTTTTCTCTTTGTGCCTAAGTCTGACTCACTTAGAAAAAGAAAATTATAGATGGCCCTGACTTATAGAAACAGGACTATATCTAAAAATATCTTGCACTTCTATAAAACATCTATTTACAGGGAATGGTTTTCCAACAAGATAAGAAAAAAACCCTTGGGTCTAGTAACTCTCATTTTTGCTCACCATCAATTGTACCTAGAACGTTGAAACTTTCTTTCTGGTTACCCAAAATTTTACTAAATCATTTAACCTGCACATAACCTTTTACAAAAAATATCTAAGCATGCTGCTTGTGTTTTTAAAAAAATGTCAATATACCAGCACATTGCAGCTAAAACCTTTCCAGAACTTTTGAACAGACTGTGTAGTAATGGCACGCTTAAAGGGATTGAATGTTTAATTACGTTCTGGAATGCACACATTTACCCAGAGCCTCCGGCAGTACTGACTCAGCACTGTACACAAGACTTGTAACTGTCACTGATTTCCTTTTCAACAAACATTTTTTTTTGTCGGTTTTTTTATGTTTTATGGAGGAGGAAGGTGGATTAGAATATAGAGCTTACACTTTGCTAAGGGTCCCTCCACACCATTGGTCTACTGCAAGGAGAGCAGCAATGCACATCACATGTGTTGGTGCAATGTGGTGCTATTCATTCTCTTGTTAAAAGATTTTATTGCACGTACATATAGCATACAGATTAGATACAATAATGATTATACAATCAAAATGATGAATTTTACACACATAGATCCAAAAGTATTATTATCAATAACTGAATTCAGTTAAGCTATAAATGGTAAGTTATTAATGAATCCTTATCTAATAAACTATAATATTAATACGAATTTGAAAATCAAGGATCTTGTAAAATTAACTATGATCCTCGGAATTCTAGTTAAGTAAAAACACCTTGTATGTATATTTTATAATGATATATGAGTAAGCGTATAATGACAGAAAGGGAAAGGAGAGAGAAAAGAAAAGATATAAAGAGAGGAAAGAAAAAGAAAAGGAAGAAAAGGAAAAGGGGAAGGAATCCCCGGAATTGAGTCGAGAGCCTCCACTATTTCTGAAATGAATACATTCAGGTTGCTATCGTCTCAATCAACTACCATGGCAAAAGTACTTGTAAGTCAAATGTTGAGGATAGAAAGTTTTCTATCCATGGCTGCCATACTTTTTCAAATTTTTAGGAATCGTGTTTGATTCAAGAGCTATCATTTTAGTATGGGACATAGTATTTTTCATTCTATTCACTGCTTCATTAATAACCAAGTCCGGAGTTCTCCAGGCTTTTGCCATGGTTTGTTTGGCTGGTGTGAAAAGTTGAACCAGCAGGTTAAATTGGTTATGTGTTAAGTATTCCGGTTTTAAATTAAGGAGAGCCATTACAGGATCAATAGGGATATCCTTCTTAAATAATTTCAACGCCATGTTAAATATTTCTTTCCAAAAAATTTGTGCTTTAGGGCATACCCACCAGATGTGAAAGTATGTGCCTAGATCTGAACAACCACGGAAACATTGTGCTGAGCAATTCTGTACATATTTAGCAGTCCTGACTGGTACAAGATACCATCTGGTTAACACTTTGTAGTTAGCCTCAACCGCCAATACATTGGGGGAGATTGTTTTTGTTACTGACCAGATACTGTTCCAATCGTCAATTTCTATTGTTCTTTCCAGAACCATAAGATTCACAAAGAGTTGGAAAGGGAATAAAAGATGAGGGGTTTACGAATTTATGCATTGTCAAGAGGTTAAGGGATACCCATTCCCTAAAGGATTTAGGAGAAACCCATGCAGGGTAAAAAGCTGTATTTTTGTAAAATGAGAGGAGAGGATTGTGCATTGACTGTTGGCGGTTCCCAATTTTAGTTTTATCCCAAAGAGAAATAAAATGCTTGGTAATAGGTTTACATACGTTTCTATGGTATTTCTGGGAAATCCAGAGTAAATTGGAAATCAACAATGGGACACACAATGCAGCTTCTATGTGTACCCATAGAGAAATTTCATAATTTGCTTGATATTTGGTAACGCTAGCCAGATGAGCTGCCTTATAATAATGTGCAAAGTTAGGGCATCCCAAACCCCCATTTAATTTAGGGAGAAATAGTGTGTGTTTCTGTATTTGGGGTTTAGCGGAACCCCATACAAATGACATTGTTCTATTCTGTAAAATTCTCAGAAAATATGCAGGCACCGGAATTGGTAACACTCTGAATAAATATAGCATTTTGGGAAGTATTGTCATTTTGATTGCATTTATTGTTCCAAACCATGAAAGTGATGTGTGAGACCAGGATTTCATTAGGTTTGATATATTTTTTTCAGGTTTGGGGGGTAATTTAGTGGAAAAAGATCTGACAATGACGCAGTAAGATTAATCCCTAAATATGGGATTGACTTTTCATTCTAATTAAATGGGAGTCCTTGTTTTGCCGAGGTTAGTTCCAACTCTGAAAGTGATATATTCAACGCTAAGCATTTTTTGGGGTTGATAGATAGTCCAGAAAAAGCAGCAAATTCATTAAGTATAGGAATAAGGTTGGGGCCTGAGATTTGTGGGGAAGAAAGAAATAGTAATATATTGTCTGCAAAAAGACATATTTTATGTTGGTAACAACCTAATTCAATGCCTGTTATAGTATGATATTATCTTATTGATTGGGCAAGTGGTTCAATTCAAAGCGCAAATAATAAAGGGGAAAGTGGGCATCCCTGTCTTGTACCTCTTTCAATATTAAACAATTCAGACTTATATCTCGCATATTTTACATATGCTTGTGGTTTATTGTATAATGCCATGATCCAATTTATATAATTAGGACCAAAGCCCCATTTTTGCAATGCGTAATTCAGATAGGGCCAAGAAATAGAATCAAAGGCTTTCTTTATGTCTAGCGAAATAAAACATGTGGGTATACGTCATGTTTTTGCAATATGGGCTAGCAGTGTTGCTCTGCGCACGTTGTCTCCTGCTTGACATTTAGACATGAATCCGACTTGGTCTTGATGTACTAGTGATCCAATAATTTTATTTAGACGAGATGCTAGAATTTTTGCTAGAATTTTGATATCGGTGTTGAACATAGAAATTGGACGGTAATTAGAAGAAGACGTTGCATCAGAATTAGGTTTCGGAATCATGCAAATGATTGCCATTAATGATTCTGGTCTAAAAAGATTTTTTATCTAATAGATTATTAAATGCCTCCGCCAACACAGGGGAAAAGATGTCTGCAAAAGTGTGGTAATAAAGTGCTGTATATCCGTCATGGCCCGGTCTTTTATTTATTTATAAATCTTTAATGGCAACCATTACATCCTCTGTAGTTATACGTTCATCTAAAAGATTCTTATGGGAGGAAGATATTCGAGGAAGATTTATACGTGAGAAGGATTCAGCTTCTATAGGGTTGAAATCTTTTGTTTCAGAGTATAAGGACGATAAGCTAGATCCAAATTTTTGCACTATTTTGAGCGGGTTACTGGTGTAAGTGTTTCTAGCCCATTTAGGTTTAATTGGTTTAAAAGATTTATTAATGGATTTTAGTGCTCAAGCTAAATACGTGCCCTATTTATTTGATTTGACATAAAAAGCATGTTTGATACGGTACAGTGATTTATCAGCAGAATTTGTAAGGAATAAATCATATTTAAATCTTGCCTTTTCTAGTTTAATTTTTGTAGTCAGGGTACGATTTTTTTGGAAATTTATAAAAGAGGAATTAAATTCAGTTTCTAGTTTCCTTGCCAAATGTATACATTCCCGTTTGAGTTTTCCTGACTGTTGTTGAATTATTCCTCTTAGAACGGGTTTGTGTGCTTCCCAAAGAGTCAATGGGGAGATGTCTGAGCATGTGTTGTTTTTTTAATATTCTTTTAAGGCTATTTCTATTGATATGCGATGAGATGGGTGTTTTAATAATATGTTTGGAAGGTACCATGTATGATCGTGTGTTTTGGGTATGGTAGACGCTATAGAAGTAAAGACTGCATTATGGTCGGATCAAGGAATTGGAATTCTATTGGATACAAGTATCTCTGGAACCATTCCTATAGTCGACTGAAAAATTGATGCGGGTGTGAGAAATATGTGTATTGTCTTTTAGTAGGATTATTTTCTCTCTAAGAGTCCACTAAATGAAATTTAGAGAGGAGCTGAGAGAAAGATTGTTTAGATTGGTTATTGGGAGGAGTAAAAGGGGTCTTGTCCAAAAATGGGAGAATGACCTGGTTGGAATCTCCACATATAATAAGTGATCCCAATCTATTGGAATTTATTACTTGAAAAAGGTGTGACAGAAAGGGTATAGGTTTTTTATTAGGCGCGTAGTACGAAACAATAGTAATGGCTGTGTCCATAATAAATCCGGTAAGTATTAGATACCGACCTTCTGGGTCTTTAATTTTGTTTTGTATTGTAAAAGGAGTAGACCGATGGAAAACTACCAGAGTACCACATTTCTTGGTATCTACTGAAGTTGTGAATACCTGGGGGTATGAAGAATTATAACATTTGGGTTTTGAATTTTTTGTAAAGTGTGTTTCTTGTAAGCACACAATGTGTGCTTTTTTTGGCCTGAAAGGTTCTAAAAGCTTTTGTACGTTTTTGCGGAATATTTAAACCGTGAACATATACTTCAGAGTGTTGGCTTCTCGTCCCAATGTCTGCGGAAAAAGATAGGAATGGGAAAGAGAGAGGTCCAGGAAGCTCTGGAGTGGGTAAAGAACTAAATACAAGTGAGATCATGTAACAAATATGTACAAAAAAGATATTAAAACAGCCAAGGTGTACCCGTGATGCAAGATAAAATCCTCTATCAGGGGGAAGGCTGCCAACACTGAACACTGATCCGGCGAAGGCGAATTGGGGCGCACAGATCTTCTGTGAGCAGAACACCCATCTCAATATATATTAAATGTAAACATCATAACAACGTTTTTTAATAAACCCGTTCAATATTTTGTTAATTTAAATATTAACTAAATTAACTAAATTTACCCCAAAAAGGGTGACTTAGTAAAGGATAGTTTTATCCAATATTACCAATGAAATGAGGAATCTTAATATGGATAAGTAGGAAAAGAAAGACTAAACTTTAAACTATAAAGTCTATTTTATCCTACGTATTCAAGTTATTTGGTTAATGCTAAAATAAAAATTAATTAAACATGCCATCCTATGGATGAAACCCATCCATGGTAATTAAAATCACTATTAATGTATATTCATAACAATGTAAATCAAAAGGACCATAAAGGTCAAATTGGAAAAATAGATATAAATATAAAAATAAAATTTACAAATTAAAAATAAAAATAAAAGTAAGTGTAGCGGGCACCTACTTTCATGTATGTGACTTTTCTTGCCAGCTTAATAATTTCAGGTAAATTTAGGCAGGCTTGTATTATTATAACAGGCCTGTTTATTTATTTGGGATTTGAGTGACAGGTAGTTTGTGTGCGAGTTCTGTCCAATCATTAATTTGTTTGGCAGGAGGCGGGACTCTCATATAAAAGCCGGGTCACGTGAAGAGAGAGGAGTTCGGAGCGAGAGTCCAGCCTGGTTCCCCCTCCGGGAAGCCAACAGAGCGTCCTTCGAGGAGAGTGAGGGGGACCGGGACTCATAGCAGAGTTAGTGACACCGTACAGCAGGAGGACAGAAATGGAGAAAGCATGCAAAAGAAATAGCAACTAAGCAGAGGACAACTGGGCGATCGGTCGTTTATGAGTGGTACATGGACTATCGATCAAGTGAGTAAAAGCCCAAGTTAAGGGTACTACCAGAGGCTGAGGGATGTTGGTACGCAAGTCAGTGAGACAGGTGGTTGTGGCCTGTGACTTTGGGTTCAACAATGCCCCGGGATTCCAATCAGTCAAGCGGGAGGATTTATTCAAAGTGACTTTTCTTTAGCTCAACTTGGAAGTACCATATAGATGGGAAGTAGTGGTAAAAAGGTGGCGGTAAAGCTACAAATACACATATAGAGAAACCGACTGTTCTTGGATAGTTCTGCAGATGAAGTTATTCAGAGTGACTCTTTATCAAATATTCTCTATCAAAAATCTACTTTCATCTTCCCTGATGAAGAAATCACATAAAATGATTTCTTATTGTCCGCCACATTCTAAACCTTTGCATGAGAGGCAGAGAGGAAAAAGATAATGAAGCAACATAAGAGCATCTCAGAAAACCCTTCTCCTATCCCAATTTATGTTAAGAAAATAAAAAGAGAGATAAAAGCAATATGGACTGTTTCTATTCTTATGGGCTGCGATGGGCTGGGTGGTAAACGTGAATTACGGATATAATTAATTAGCCGCTCCTTCGGGGGTAAGCGCTACATAAGACATAAAAATAAAAATAAAAAATAGAAATAAAAAAAAAATGTTAATAAAAGTAAAAATAAAAAATAAAATTATGATCAGGTTCTGGGATAATTCAAAGATATGTAGTCCATTGGCTATTCGGAGTAAGTTTCCCTACCAATGATAATGGATTTTTCAGAAATTCTCTTCGATTAAGGGATTATAATCGTGACTTCGCTCTTTGCGATTTTTATTCCATAACATCTTCTTGTTCTTGAGGTGGGGATACATGTCTACTTCTTTTGTGTTGGTGTTGTTTTTCATTCTTCTCCACAAAATGAGATGGATTTCTTTGTGAGAAAGTAGATGCTGTTCTTCTTCTTGAGGCTGATGTAGTTTGAGGAGATTCAGTCAGCTTTAAATCTTGTAACACTTGTTGGAGTTCTTCAGACTATCTGCAAATGTATCTGGTACCTTGGTGGGTAAATCTTAGGGAAAACGGAAAACCCCATTGGTATTTTATATTATTTTGTTGCAGTTCTATTAATTGTGGTTTCATTGCACACCTTTTGGAGATAGTTGGTTGGGAAAGGTCCGCAAATAACTGGTAGTTATGACCCTGAAAGACTAGGTTAGTTTTTTCTCTAGCAGCAATTAACAATTGTTCCTTTGTTCTGAAAAAGTGGAATTTAGCTATAATATCTTTTGGGGCCGTCTGCTTTTTTGGGCATGAGAGCCCGGTGCACTCTGTCCATTTCCAATCTTTCCAATGGTATTCCTTGTAGTAATTCTTGACATAGTGCTGTGGCTGAGGATTGTACATCTATAACTGATTCTGGAATTCCTCTGATACGCAGATTTGATCTTCTAGCTCTGTTCTCATAATCCTCTAATTTGTTCTGTAATACAATATTCTCTTCTTTATGTATATCTATTTCTGTCAGGAATTCAAGTGTTGAATTTTCAATATCTTCCACTCTAATCTCAAGTGCTGCTGTGCGGTATCTCAATTCCCTAATCTCCTTAGGCCGCGTACACATGAGCGGACTTTTCGGCAACAAAAGTACGACGGCCATTCCGGCGGACTTTCGTCAAAGTTTTGACGGACTTCCACGGACTTTTGAACGAACGGACTTGCCTACACACGATCACACCAAAGTCCGACGGATTCGTAGGTGATGACATACGTACGACTAAAATAAGGAAGTTGATAGCCAGTAGCCAATAGCTGCCCTAGCGTGGGTTTTCGTTCGTCGGACTAGCATACAGACGAGCAGATTTTTTGTCCAGACTCGAGTCCGTCGGAGAGAAGCATGTTTCAAATCTAAGGTCCGTCAGATTTTCGACTGGAAAAGTCCGCTGAAGGTCCGTTGAAGCCCACACACAATCGGATTGTCAGCGGGACTCGGTCCGTTGGACCGGTCTGGTCGAAAAGTCTGCTCGTGTGTACACTGCATTAGTGGGATTTTCAGTGATTTATTCTGAAGTTTGTTGTAGTGCATTTTTTCAAATTGTTTCAAAATATTTTGAGGAGAAGTAGTTTCTTGTGGGGCTGAATGAGATACAGATAACTCATTATCAGAGTCTCCTGAGGAAACAGGTTGTATTAAGTTCAGTTTTAAGTTTTGTTTAGTGCAGCGCGCTGAGGTGTTTGAGGCTGCTTCTGAGGTGATTTGCACCATTTTATGTGACACCTGCGCTTGTGTGCCTGCTAACTTGGATTTTGGCTTAATGCGGGCTCCTCCAAGCACCATTTTTATATTAAAATGTTCCTCTCACCTCTCCGATATATGTGACGACATCGCCGCTAATTAAATGTTCGCCGGGTAATCTCCTCACTTAGCGGAGCTCTAGCTGAACATAACCATTCCGCTGGTGCTATTCATTCTCAATGGCACTCCAGTACTCTTTGCCACTCATTGCAATCCAGGCTGCAACATATCATTTTTTGTCTGTTTTGGTGCATTGGGCAGCCCATTCAAAATAATGGGCTACTCAAACACACAACGTGTTTATGCGCGACACCATGAGTTTTAACGTGAGTTTGTTCCCTAACGCAGTCCCCTTCCTTCTTGCACGTCATAGCCTTCTCCTCCTCAAGATGTGTTTATTACTGTCTTTGCTGGCCCAGCTCCTCCACACATTCTTTCACCTCCCTACATAAACATTTATGTAGTTGTAGTGCAGGGGTGCTCAACCTTTTGAAGAGCGAGGGCCACCTAAGTGATTTGGTAGCTGGTCACGGGCCACAATGAACTGCCCCCCAAATTGCAAATGTAAGTGAGCCATTGCTGTCCTGAGCCCCCTATAAAGCCGTGTACACACGAACAGAATGTCTGACAGAAAAAGTCAGACAGAACCTTTTCACCGTCTATTCCGATCGTGTCAGACTTTCTTTTTCGAAAATTCTGATGGACCTAGAAAGAGAATATCTAAATATTTCCGATCGGGAAAACCGCTCGTCTGTATGCTGTTCCGACGAACCAAAAACGACGCATGCTCCTGGACGGTCGGACTTTGGGCAGACTTTGGTTTGACCATGTGTAGGCAGAACCGCTTGAATGGAATACCTTCGGAGTTTATTCCGATGGCAAAACCGGTCATGTGTACGCGGCATAAGGCTGCTTTCACACTGATGCGCTGCAGTTTACCTTCAGCACAGGTGCAGCACAGTGCACCTACAGCTTTCCTGCATTTAGCTGCACTTGCTATAGACTTCTATTACATCTTGCGGTGTGGTGAAGTCTATGGCTCAGTGCAGCAGAAAATCCGCGGGTGCACTGTGCTACACCCACAAATCAGTGCAAGAGCAGTCTAATAGTTGTTAACCCATTTTATAGCTGCTAATATGCCCATTGCAAAAGCTACTATGCCCAGTGTACGTGTTATTTATCCATTTGTCCAGTCACAGCTGATCAGGGATGTAAATAGAAGCCTATTATCGGCACTCCTTTCCTCATGCTGAGAGCATGAGGAGAGGAGAAGAGAGTAGATAACTGACATCTACACTTATATTAAGGGCACTGATAATCAGTGTCCTGATTATCAGTGCAGTCCCAACAGTGCCCACAAATGCTGCAAATGCTGCCAGTTAGTGCCCATCAGTGCTGCCAATCAGTGTCCATCAGTGCCTCCTCATCAGTGTCATCTACAAGTGCCCATCAGTGCCACATATCAGTGCAGCCTCCTCAGGTCCAACCAGTGCAACCAATCAGTGCCCATCAATGTCCATCAGTGCAGCCTCATCAGTGCACATCAGTGAAGGAGAAAAGTTTCCAAAATTTTATAACAAACTGTAAAAAAAAAGTAGTTTTTTTCAAAATGTTTGGTCAATATTCGTTTATTTTGCAAAAAAATTAAAAACCCAGTGGTGATTAAATACCACCAAAAGAAAATTATATTTGTGTGAAAAAAATGTTACAAATTTAATTTGGATACAGTGTTACATGACTGCGCAATTGTCATTCAAAGTGTGACAGTGTGAAAGGTGAAAATTGGCCTGGTCAAGAAGGGGATAAAAGTGCCCGGCAGGCAAGTGGTTAATACACTTATCTTCTTTTCCTCTCGCAGCTGCTGCTGGCATTGCTCTCCAGGCAAGAAAGGACTAGAAAGGACTAGAGGCAGAGTGCATTTGGTATCACTCTGCCTGGGACAGGAGCCGGCTCAAGCCAGATCGTGATCAACGTGTTGCCGTCCCCGAGCATGCGCTTCAACAGTTTGAGATTGTGGGCCGCATCAGAGAGCTCCGCGGGCCATGGGTTGTTGTAAGGCAAGGAAATAATGTTAATACTTTAGTGTTACTTGAGTGACAGCTCTAAGTCTGCTGGCAAACAGCAATCTCAGGACTTTTGGTTTTACAGGTACATATGGGAAGGCCGACTGCAGGTCAGTCTGTATTTGTAGGAGGAGTCGGGCTGTATTTAAGCCCGCCCTCTAGCCTCTATTTCCTGTCGCCGTTTCTCATATGTACAGTCGACAAGCGTAATTTCCAGCGCGCGATTTCTGGCGTTGTTTCCGCATTTTCGTTTCTACTGGGTGGGCGTGCGGCTGCAGCAGGCTCTGCTTCTTTCCGCTCTCACGTGCGGGATACAGGTATCGATTGGAGGGGCTACGGGTAGGGTGGGTGGGGCGGCCCATCTGGACTATCCTAACCTTTGGTGTTGGCCATTGGGGGGCAAAGCCAGGCAGGTCTCCTCATCCGTTTCCTCACTCAACATGCGTTCTTACATCACAGTGTTTTCACTACTCAGATCATTTGGCTGACACATTTTAGGTTTAATTTGCCTGCTTCGCCTCAGGTGATTCGGCTTTTTGTCTAAATCCCAAGTCTGACACGTTTTAGTCCTGCAAACGTACATTACATTTTTCATTGTCATCTCATACATGTGTCAGGTTCATATGTTCACATTTTAGATTTTACGGCAACACTCCACTGCGGGTTTACCTATCATGTTCATGGGTACCAACAGATTGACATGATCGTTTCTAATTTGCTTGTGCGGTGGCTTTTCTCACACAGCTTATGTTACGATTTCATACGTCATGAAATCTCACTACTCATATCACTTGCCTGACACGTCTTCAGGTTTCGCAGGCCTGAGTTTACTTTTTTAGTTTGCCTGATAGGCCTCAGGTAACCCGGCCTTGCAAGTTTCTTGAGACTGACACGTTTTCAGTCCTGCACATCATATACGTCATCATTTAATCACGGTCACCTATAAGAGGTTGTTTAAAAAAAAAAAGTAAAGAGATTTTCGTTTCCTTAGGGTAAGTTTGGGATACATTTAGTTTTAACTCTTGCTTATGACGGTGTTGTTCTTGATTACATAGGTTATTTCACAGGCAGCGGATATCGAAGACTTTGTCTCCATCCCCCCTGCTCCGGCTAGGAGTTCTGAACATGGTAGCACGCCCTCCTTAAGAACCTGGACCGCCCCAAGACTCATGGCAGAACTGCGACACAGAGGTATTTCATACCTGGCTTCGGCTTGCAAAGCAGAGCTATTCAGATTATTATTCCCCTGTGCTTCAGGCTCTAATACTGAGCAGGGTTACCCTACGGTCTGTTTCCTCGTCCCTTTCACAGATTCACGCCACCCTGAGCTCACTGGCAACCTCCTATCAGGAGTTGTGGGCCAGGGTTGAGGTTGTGGAAAATCATCTGTGTCCAGCCCCAGAGGCTCCTACCGTTCTAGGGACATCAGCAGTTTCCTGGACCCCCTTGGTACCATGCCCTGTACCGTTTAGCTTTAGGTAAAGTACAAGTGCTCCTTCTATTACCCCGGCATTCTACCAGGTACGTCCAGGGCATTCCAGAGTTTACTCCCGGCCCCAGCTCATTCGGCTGACATAGCGGATGCTTTCAAACTTCTACCGTCACTTTGGAAGTGGCATGGGATAAAGTGGAGGGGTCTGTTTTCTTTTTTTTTCTACTAAACTTACCTTTGAGTCCATAAGCAGCCCTTGGCTGTTTGATACTTTCGCACAAGCTCTCAGCTGGATACTCACTCATAACAAATGCTGTCAAGAAGTCAACCACTATCTGGAGGATTTCCTCCTCATCGAAAGTTCCAAACAGGCCCTGCACCGATCTACAGAAGCTGACATCAGTTTTCTCTGCTCTCACTACCCACTGGCGACGAGGTAGATGGAAGGCCTGGTGACTGCACTTATGTTCCTGGGGATCACGCTGGATACTCAATTGCAGTCAGTGTCAGGCATGCTAATTTTTGCCATGAGGATCATTCTCCAGGGTAGGGCATTCATTTTCCGTGTGTTGGCCTTGCTACCTTCAGTCCCCCGACTTTGACTCTCGGGTCAAGTTAGATTCTGTGGCTCTATCTGACTTGCGTATGTGGGACGAGTTCCTCTAACATTGGAATAGAATTGCCATGTTCGTCCCTGCAGAGTCGTTTTTTTCTCCTCAAGTCTAGACTGATGCAGTAGCGACCAAAGGCTATGCGGCTATTTTTTGGCACTGGCTAGCTGGGCCATGGCCAGACAAGATCTTGGCTATTCCAGGGTTTGGGAGACATCAGCTTTGTTCGAGATTTGCCCCATAGTGTCAGCAGTGCAGGCGTGGGGTCGCTTTTGGACAGGTTAAACGGTTGTTTTCTCCATGGACAATCAGGCTACCTCAGAATTTGTTAACATGGTAGATCCAGGTCTGTACTCATGTCTTTTGTACGGAGACTGATTTGGCTGTCCCTTCAGTTCCATTTTCCACATACACTGTAGTCATCGGTGGTGTAGAGAATACAGCAGAGGATGCTCTGTACCATTTTAACAACCAGCTATTTTCCGACAGGTCCCAGACACAGACGCCTGTGCCACACCATCCCCACATTTCACGCTGCTAACGATGGTCTAGATCTCTACTGGGCCAACGTGGCAGGTTTGATCTACAAGTCATTGTCAATTGACACCAGGAAGGCTTTTAACATGGCCCGGAATACTGTCCAGGCTTTCTAGTCTCAGTATCCTGGGATTGATTGCCACAACATTCAATGTCTACTGGCTTTCGTTGCCTTCTGCCACTCATAGCTCAAGCTATCCTACAACACTATCAAGACATATCTGGCAGGAATCCTACTCCCTGGTGCTCCCCTCTCCTCAGCACAGTTCATGAAACCTTGACGCAGCTTGCTGTCAAACCTAGGTTTGGACCCCAAAGGTAGGTAAATTTCAGCATACTTCTCCAGATATATCCTGGATCCACATGTTGAGATGTCATGGGCTTTCATTCATTTGTCTGTTTAATGTTACACACAATTACTTTCAATAATTTTTTTGCTAGCTCATCCTACTGTCTTTATTTTTGCCCCCTTTAGGCATACCGACCATGTGACTACAGCACACCCCAGGTCACTTTTCCAATTTCCCCCATACCTTTCCTAATACGGTCTACTACAGACCCTGAGTACAAATAATCTTATGGGAAGATTGTGGTTGAAACCGGATGTTTTGGTGACAGAGTCTCTTTAAGTATTTTATCATAGGTGCAGTTTTAACTTAAATGTTTTTCTTTAAAGCACAACTCATGACCACAGTCTTTCATTACTTATGCAGGTTCTGTTTCCGGCTTAGCAGTCCTATAAGATGATTGTATATTATGGTACCTATAGACATGACAATTGTCCGGTCCAATCTCTTCCAGATCAGACATTTATCACTTCATGTTTTTTACAGACCCTTAAAGCGGAGTTCCACCCAAAAGTAAAACTTCCGCTCATTGGATTCCCCCCCCCCGGTGCCACAATTGGCACCTTTCAGGGGGGAGGGGGGTGCAGATACCTGTCTACTACAGGTATTTGCACCCACTTCCTGGAATAGACTCCCGTGGGAGTCACGCCCCTTCCCGCACCCCCCCCCCCCGCTGTCTCCTGGGAAGCACACAGGTCCTAGGAGATAGCGGGGACCACTTAGAATGCGCAGCGTGACTCGCGCATGCGCAGTAGGGAACCAGGAAGTGAAGCCTGATTCCCTCACAGAGAATGGCGGCGGCAGCAGCCGAGAGCCGAGCGATTAATCGGCTTCGGCTGCCGAGATCGCTGGACTCCAGGACAGGTAAGTGACCATTTTTTAAAAGTCAGCAGCTGCAGTATTTGTAGCTGCTGGCTTTTAATATTTTTTTCTATGTGGCCTCCCTCTTTAAGGGAAGTGGAATAATGTCTTGTGTCAATGGGTGGCCCTCAAGTCTGTTGGCTGCTGGTGACTGAGAGAAACACATTTGTGATGACTTACCTGCAGACTGAAATACCTGAGGGTGCAGAGGAGTAACTAGAACCTTCAGGGCCCTGGTGCAAGAAACCATGAAGGACCCCCCGACTTCCGGCCTGGGCCATTCCCTTTGAGCCCAGAGCCCTTCCCACTAATACCATGACCCTTTATGGCCCCGCAGGGGATCCCTTTCACTTGATGTGCAGTCTTGCGCCCCTCCATGGTGGCAGAAGGCCAGGGCCCAGTCACAAATGCGACCTTTGCAACCCTGATAGTTCTGCCAGTGGTGTCAGTGTGAACTGTGAATGGAGTCAGTCAGTAGAGCAGTGGACGTGGTCAGTAGGACAGTGGACGTGGTCAGTAGGACAGTGGACGTGGTCAGTAGGACAGTGGACGTGGTCAGTAGGGCAGTGGACGTGGTCAGTAGGGCAGTGGACAGCAGTGGACATGGTCAGTAGAGCAGTGGACATGGTCAGTAAAGCAGTGGACATGGTCAGTAGGGCAGAGGACATGGTCAGTAGCACAATGGATGGGGTCAGTAGGGCAGTGGATGGGGTCAGTAGTTTTTACATTTTGTTATTATTTTTTACCATTTTATTTTTATTTTATAATTTAATTTTTTATAGTTTTTTTTTTTTTACAATTTTTGATGGGAGGGAGGGCAGTGTGGGGGGCAGTATGGGGGGACAGCATGATGGGAAGAGGGGTAGTGGAGGGCAGTATGGAGGGACAGGAAAAATATATAATTTATAATTTATATAATATAAACATAGTGACAAAATATAAATGCAGCACTCACAAACTGACATAATTTTCTGTCTCGTAGAAGGCTTACAACGGTGTTTGCTGCATCCTCTGACTATTCCAATGCCTGTTTTTAACTTACTTTTGTAAGTATAACCTTTTATACGCAATACATTTTCAATTTTAGCAGTATAGGGGACAGCATGATGAAAGGGGGGTAGTGGAGGGCAGTATGGGGGGACAGCATGATGGGAGTGGGTGGCAGTGGAGGGCAGTATGGGGGGACCGCATGATGGGAGGGGGTAGCAGTGGAGGGAAGTATGGGGGGACAGCATGATGGGAGGGGGTGGCAGTCGAAGGCCGTATGGGGGGACAGCATGATGGGAGGGGGTGGCAGTGGAGAGCAGTATGAGGGGACAGCATGATGAGAGGGGTGGCAGTGGAGGGCAGTATGGGGGGACCTCATGATGGGAGGGGGGTAATGGAGGGAAGTATGGGGGACAGTATGGTTGGGGTCAGTAGGGCAGCGGATGGGGTCAGTAGCTTTTAATTTTTGTTATTTTGTTATCACTTTTTACCATTTTATTTTATTTTACAATTTTATTTTTTATAGTTTTTTTTTTTTTTTTTTTTTTTTTACAATTTTTGATGGGAGGGAGGCAGTGGAGGGCAGTATGGGGGACAGCATGATGGGAGGGGGTGGCGGTGGAGGGCAGTATGAGGGGACAACATGATGGGAGGGGGGTGGCAGTGGAGGGCAATATGCGGGGACAGCATGAGGGGAGGGGGGGTAATGGAGGGAAGTATCGGGGAACAGCATGATGAGAATGAGAGGGGGGTATTGGAGGCCAGTATGGGGGAACAGCATGACCGGAGGGGGCAGTGTGGGAGGGAGCAGAGTGACAGTCAGTAGGACACCTAGAACACTATACTTGCTGGGCAGTGTATTTTTTTACACTCTGCTGTGACAGAGAGTTTGCTGCCTACCAGGAGCGGCCTCGAGGCAAGAAGCCAGAGTTAGGGGGCAGAGCTGGGAGGTGGAGATGACGATCCTAGGTACGGATGACTGCTTGCCTCTTGACTCTACACTGTGCTTGCAGCTAGCATCAGGCTGGATAGGAGGGCCGACGGGACAGCATATAGGAGAACCGACCCTGCTCCTGCAGCCGCTGAAAGCCCTGCAGGAGCCAGGAGGAGAATAGAGGAGATTGGTTCTCCTATATGCTGCCCCGCTGGCCCTCCTATCCAGCCTGGTGCTAGCTGCATTCACAGTGTAGAGGCAAGAGGCAAGCGGTCATCCGTACCTAGGACCGCCAGCTCCGCCTCCCGCCTCCGGATTCCTGCTCTGGCTCAGGCACAAGTGTACACAAACCTGACAGGGGAGCCACACGGTCCCCCTCCAGCCTGGGGCCGGGTTGCCACCTTTTCTTCAAGCCAAACCCGAACACCTTAGTGGCGCACAGCAATCTTTTTTTATAGTATGAACTATACATATATTTTGCAATTGAATAACATTTCTAACCAAATGAAATTAATCACCAGGGTCCCCCTTTACATCAGATTCCTCAGAGTTCCTCTTTTACATCTGAACTCACTGAGTTCCCTTACACTGTAATGGGGGGGGGGACTCTGCAGACTCTGATGTAAGAGAGAAATCTGGGGACTCTGATATAAGGGATGCTTTGGGAACCCTGATCTAAGGGGGAACAGTGAGAACTCTGATGTACGGAGAGGACTCTGATGTAAGGGGGAACACTGTGGCCTCTGGTGTAAAGGGGAACACTGATGTAAGGGGTGCTCTGAGAACCCTGATTTACCTTAGTGTACTCACTCAGAGGCAGGAGAGAGAAGGGGGGAGACTTCAGTCACAGGCAGGGATGGATGGTGAGCTCACTCACCCCTTGGCAGTCAGCACCTCTCATCCAGATGTAGCTGAGGCTGCTGGACTTCAAATTTCTGGCCCCCATTTTCCTTTTCTGAGGCACAGCGCCAGGGATTGAAGTGTGGGCAGACAGAGAGGGGTAGGGGCGGGAGGAAGAGGAGCAGATCAAGCCCTCTCTCCTCTCTCGTCTGTGTGGGGGAGGGGTAATTGTTAATGCTGACTTTGGGCAGTGTGTAAGAGAGTGTAACAGACACTCTCAGCTTACACAACTGCAGCCAGCAACACTGCTGGGAAGCCATAGCCTAGTCTGAATAATGTGTCCGGGCTGCAGGTGGTCTTAAACCTGAACGCATGATTCCAAACCTGAACTGTCCGGGTGAATCCCGGACAGATGGCAACCCTAGTCGCGAACAGACTCTTGCGACCCCTATAGATACACCCCTGTGAGGGTGGTCAAAACCTGTCCCAGCTGCCATTGTTCCCGTTACAAAAAGATAGTATGAACATTGATCTCTCTTTGCCACCCCTCTTTATTGAGATGCTCAGAAAGCGTTCTTCAGCACTTTGACCGACACTGGCTCTAATGTCAATTGGCAATTTCACTGTTTTTCCCTCTCAATACAGTTCAGGAAGTGGTTAAAAACAATAAGCTCCATATAGCTCTATAAACTTCCTCAGCCTTCCTCATGGTGACCCACCCTATAGCTGCACCCAACAACTCACCAGCCAATTGAGGGTAGCAGACAGACAGACTTCAGATCCTTAAATCCTCTTTCTGCAGTTTTTTTGGATCAATAATCTTAGAAAAAGAGGGACAGCAGACATCTAGGTAGGTTTTGGCCTGCATTTCGTCCACAGACCTGAAAGTGGCAGTGTGACACTTCATCGGTTTGGTAGGAAACCATTGGGGACTAATATTCTCTTATAATGGGTTCCAGGTGGCAATTCTGGGGAGGCTTGCATCTCATATTGTAGATTTGGGCAGTCATCTTGACACAGAGGGTTTTAAGTAGCAGCTTCTGCATCATTTGGCGTACCGGCAATAGGGTAGTAGGTGAGGAACAGGTCCCTGCTTGTGAGGGAGAGAGTAGGAGCAGTGTTAGGTCGGCCATACATGGTTTGAATCCTGGCCAGTTCAGCAGGAACCAGCCAAGTTTCAAACCAATAATGATCGATCAACTTGAGTACAACCAGCCTGCCAGATTCTCTTGTGATTATCGCTAGCGTAGCCAATTTAGGAAACAGCGATCACATGTCAATTAGCTTCAGTATAAATCACACAAATAGGAAACATAAGGGGAATACAAAGACACTGAATTTCAAAAGAGCCAACTTCCCTAAGCTACAAACATTGCTAGAAGATATCATTTGGGATAAAATCTTAGGAACAAAGAACACGGAGGAGAGATGGGTTTGCTTTAAGAGCTTATTAAATAAAGGCATTAGCCAGTGCATCCCATTGGGAAATAAATTTAAAAGAGTGAACAGAAGTCCTGGGTGGCTTAACTTCAATGTAAAAATGCATGTAAAAGCAAAGGAAAATGCCTTCAAAATGTACAAGGCTGAGGGATCATCATCAGCATTCAGACTTTACAAAGAATGCAGCAAGAAATGTAAGGGTGAAATTAGAGCGGCTAAGATAGAACACAAAAGACACATAGCGGAGGAGAGCAAGAAAAACCCAAGAAATACTTTAAGAATATAGACAGTAAAAGAGGGAGGATAGACCATATTTGCCTCATAAAGAATGAGGAAGGGAATCTGGTTACAAAGGATCGTGAGATGGCGAAGGTATTGAATTTATTCTTCTCCTCAGTCTTCACCAGGGAATCGGGGGGCTTCAGTAACCAAAACTGCAGTGTTTATCCTCATGACACATCACAGGAAGCACCTAACAGAGGACAGAATTAGAAATAGACTTGAAAAACGTAACATTAGTAAGTCACAAGGACCAGATGGCTTGCACCTGAGGGTCCTTAGGGAACTAAGTCAAGTAATTGCCAGACCATTGTTCCTAATTTTTACTGACAGTCTACTAACTGCAATGGTACCGGCCGATTGGAGAAAAGCCAGTGTAGCACCAATATTTAAAAAAGGGCAAAAATACATCCCTGGGACTAGTTAGCCTAACATCAATCAGTATGCAAGCTCTTGGAGGGGATAATAAGGGACTATATACAAGATTTTAGTAATGAAAACTGTATCATTAGCAGTAATCAGCATGGATTCATGAAAAAACGTTCTTGACAAACCAATCTATTATACTAACCTTCTATAAGGAGGTAAGCTGCCATCTAGATAAAGGAAGGCCCGTAGACGTGGTGTATCTGGATTTGACACAGCTCCCCATAAACGTTTACTGTACAAAGTAAGGTCAGTTAACATGGACCATAGGATGAGTACATGGATTGAAAACTAGGGTGAGTTCAGAGGGTAGTGGTAAATGGGAAGTACGCAGAATGGTCAGGGGTAGAAAGTGGGGTCACCCAGGGTTCTGTCCTGGGACCAATCCTATTTAATTTATTCATAAACGACCTGGAGGATGGGGTGAACAACTCAATCTCTGTATTTGGGGATGATACTAAGCTAAGCAGGGCAATAACTTCTCCGCAGGATGTGGAAACCTTGCAAGTATGAACACGGGGCATGCAACTACATGGCAAATGAGGTTTATGTAGAAAAATGTAAAATAATGCACTTGGGTGGCAAAAATATGAATGCAATCTATTCACTGGGGTGAGAACCACTGGGGGGAATCAAGGATGGAAAAGGACCTGGGGGTCCTAGTAGATGATAGGCTCAGCAATGGCATGCAATGCCAAGCTGTTTCTAACAAAGCAAACAGAATATTGGCATGCATTAAAAAGGGGATTAAGTCAATAGATAAAGCGGTAATTCTCCCATTCTACAAGACTCTGGTCCGGCCGCACCTGGAGTATGCTGTCCAGTTTTGGGCACCAGTCCTCAGGAAGGATGTGCTGGAAATGGAGCGAGTACAGAGAAGGGCAACAAAACTAATAAAGGGACTGGGGGATATTAGTTATGAAGAAAGTTTACGAGCACTGAACTTATTCTCTCTGGAGAAGAGACGCTTGAGGGGGGATATGATATTAATTTACAAATTCTGTACTGGTGACCCCACAATAGGGATAAAACTTTTCCGCAGAAGGGAGTTTAAAAAGACACGTGGCCACTCATTAAAATTAGAAGAAAAGAGGTTTCACCTTAAACTGCACAGAGGGTTCTTTACTGTAAGAGCGGCAAGGATGTGGAATTCCCTTCTACATGTGGTGGTTTCAGCAGGGAGCATCGATAGTTTCAAGAAACTATTAGATAAGCACCCGAACGACCACAACATACAGGGATATGGACTGGACTTGATGGACTTGTGTCTTTTTTCAACCTCACCTACTATGTAACTATGTATGTAACAATGTAGTGCAAAAAAACAGAAATGGAAGGCGCACACACTTAGTGCATTACCAAAGATAATTTAATAAAAATACATTTTTATATGAAAGTGGGTACTCACAAAATGCAGCTGACAAAAGGCCTAGCTCTGAGGAAGGGGGTGTGCCCCAAAACGCGTTAGCTATACCCCATGTTCTGTGCATGTCCATGCACTGTGTTTATGGCCTTTTGTCAGTTGCATTTTGTGAGTACCCACTTTTATATAAAAATTTCTTAATATTAAATTATCTTTGGTAATGCACTAGGTGTGCGCGCCTTCCATTTCTGTTTTTCTTGTAGTTCCTTTCCGATTACCCCATCTGAGGAAGGCAGCATCCACCCAGTTTTGGATACCACACCTTGGAAAACCTATTAGCGCTGGAAGTGACTGTGTTTTTTGTAAAAATGTAGTGCACTGGGAACAAGATTAGAGATTTTTTGGATAAATTCTAGTGTCTCTTCCACAGACTTTGGATAGAAGTAACAGGTGCAGAAAAAATTGTCTTTGGGTGTCGGTGGTGCCTTCACACTGTAACCCTATTGGGGTACTTTTGATGAAAGCAAGAATTGGCCTTCCTGACAAAAATTGCAATGATGTGCACTTGTCAAACAGGTGTGGAAAAAATGGTCTTTGGGTGTCATTGTGTCAAGAACCATGAATCAGACGGGGACAGAAAATGCAGTAAAAATCACAAATTTTAATATAGTGGTAAAAAAAGTACAAATAGCAAACATAGTCAAAACATAGTCAGGGTTCGGTAATCAAAGAGGGTAGTCAGTGCAAGCAAGTAAATCAGGAAGCCAGAGACAGTGTAGTCAAGGACAGCAAACAGGATCAGGAACCAGAAGGGACATCAGCCAGGCAAGTCTTTAACAGGAACACAGCAGAGAATATTCAGATATGTTGACCAAGGCAAAGGTATAGGAGAAATGAACCAGGCATTTTAAATAGCCAGAGGGGGCTGGCTGACAAGCAGGAAATGATTTACAGGTAAGGCACTGTGGAACGATGAGTGCTGGCAATTTACTGACAGCTGAGCACTGAGAAGGGAGGGCTGAGCCCAGCCCTGACAGTATCCCCTCGGAGGGGCGCTAGGTTTGAGGGGAAAACATCTATGGAAAGCACAGAGGAGGACAGGAGCATGTACGTCCGAGGATGATACCCAAGAGTGCTCCTTCGGACCGTACCCTTTCCAATGTACCAGGTACTGTATGCGCCCATGGAACCTACGGGAGTCAATGATTGATTGCATCTTATACTCCTTATGGTTCTCAACCTGAACCATGCAAGGACATGTTACAGAGGTGGTGAAGCAGCTGCACACCAAGGGTTTTAATAAGGAGTCATAAAATACATTTGAAATACTCATGTTAGAAGGAAGGTCTAATGCGTAAGCCACTGGGTTGATCTTACGGAGAATACAGAAAGGCCCTATAAACCGTGGTGCCAGTTTCAGTGAGGGAACACGGAGTCAGAGGTTGCAAGAAGACAGCCAGACCCTCTCCCCAACCTGGAAGGAAGGCGCAGGTAGGCATCTGCGATCAGAATGGATTCTGTACCTATCACTGGCATATTGCAAGGACCCTTGGACCTGTACCCAATGGAACGAAGGCCACGGAGATGCTCCTCTAATGCAGGAATACTTTGAGGAGCAAATGTGAGGCAACATGGATGCTTGGAAACCATAATTCACCAAAAATGAATTTGGCACCAGCAAAACTAAAGGCCCAATTTTTCTAACCCGCTTAACAGGGGCATGTAATTACAATTTTTGATCTAATATTTCACAGCAGGGCCCGTTCCTGCACCCAACATGAGTAACTGTGAGGGGTTACAGTGTTCTGGCACCACCAAACTAAAGGTCCAATTTTTCTGCCCCTGTTTAACTACATGGAGCGCTCCGCAGCTCTCGAATTTCCCATGAACGCCCCATATGTTTGGTTCATTTTAGAACAAACAAACGCCCGATGTTCAAGTCGAACTTACGCTCGACTTGAACCACTGGCTCATCCCTACTCTCCATCTCTGTTTTCGCCCCTAGATAATCGTCCACCGTGTGATGCAGACGCTGCCGATGGGATGTGGAAGCTGATAGTCCTGGGCGGTGAGGACTAAAATAATTGTGAAATGCATCACTTAGGCGGCCGCCTTCTCCAATGCTCCTCCTTTGACTAACAGAAGCCTCATACCTAAGTTTTCCATGACACTGTAACCTACTAGAGTTGGGAAAAGCAAACTCCTCTTTAAGGTGTCCTCAGGAGATTTCATCTTCTGCATTCTCTGTGGTGGACGGGATGAGTTCTGAGACTTTCCCCTTGTAACGGTGGTCAAGGAGGGTTTGCCCACCAATAGTGACCCTTCTCCTTTATGCCACGTATTCTTGTGTCCTTTCCCAGGCTTTAAAGCATGAGGGAGCCCATGCACCGCAAGTTTGCGGAGGCATGAGAAGCAGACTCCTCGGGCTTACTGAGGATATAGTATCTGGAACTGCCTCTTCCCAGTCACATACTACTCCCAAGGGTTCTGCAGATGGAAAACCATCTCTTACTGTTTGACATTGGTCTTCCTATGCTTCAATGCCTCCAAAACTGCCAGAATCCTACTCCTCCTCCCTCTCTTCTTGTGTGTTCTGTGGCATAGGAACAATAGTGTCTGCATAAAGTGCACCTTGAGAGGAAAGGAAGTCCTCCTCTTCCTCCCGCTGCTCTGCCTCAAGTGCCCTGTCAATAATGGCACGCAGAGTCTGCTCCAGCAGCAACACGACAGGGATTGTGTCACTGATGCATGCATTGTCACAGCTCACCATCCTCGTGGCCTCCTCAAATGTTGACAGTACAGTGCATGCATCCTTTATGAGCAGCCATTGGCGTGGGGAAAAAAAAAGCTGAGCCGGCCTGAGCCTGTCGTTGTGCCATACTTACACAGGTACTCCTTGATGGTCCTCTGTTGCATGTACAGCCGCTTCAGCATTGCCAAGTCGAGTTCCCCCTTGTGGGCATGTCACAAATCAGGCGGTTTACGGGCAGATGGAATTCCTGCTGAATTTCAGCCAACTGAGTACTGCCTGTGTATGACCACCTGAAATGGCTACAGACTCTTCTGGCCTGCTTTAGCGGATCTTCCAACCCTGGGTACCTATTTAAGAAATGCTGCACCACCAAATTGAGGACATGTGCCAGGCATGGCACATGTGTCAACTTTCCCTGTCTAAGGGCGGACAAGAGGTTTGTGCTATTATAACACACCACCAATCCTGGCTCCAGCTGGCGTGGCGTGAACCACCTCTAGGCTTGTCCCTGCAGAGCTGCAAGAATCTCTGCTCCAGTGTGGTTCCTGTTCCCTAGACACACCAGCTGAAGCACTGCATGGCACCTTTTAGCCTGAATCATTGAATAGCCCCTTGAACTTAGGGGGTACTTGTGGTTCATAACACAATTCAGCAAAGGAGGGCATGAAGGTAGGGGAGGAGAGGGATAGAGCTGACAAATCTGGAATCATCACCACTAGCTGTATGGAGACGTGGGGGCACAACAAGCTGCAGCACTGAGCCCTGTCCTGCATCCTCCTGAGTTGCAAGCAGAGTTACCCAGTTTGTTGTGAATGAAATATATCATCCCAGACCATGTTTGCTGGACCACGTGTGAGCGGTAACATGGACTTTGTGGCTGACTGCCTTGCCCAACAATGCCACAACATTGCCTTCCACGTGATGGTACAGAGCTGGAATGGCCTTACATGAAAAGAAATAGCGACTGGGAACCTGCCATTGTGGTACAGCACATTCTGCAAATTCACAGAAGGGGCAGAATCCATCAGACGGAAAGGTAGAAGTTGTAGAGCCAGCAGCTTTGACAAGCTTGCATTTAGACGCTGGGCATATGGGTGCTGCAAATTTACTTTTGTCTGTGGACACACAAACTGCTGGCCCCCTCACAGTGCCATGGGAATGTCTGCCTCTCCTTGTTGTCCTCCCAGACATGATGGGGGGCTGTTGCTTATTAACAAAATGTAATAAAGATGGGGAAATGTGTACATAGATGCACTTTAATCACTGAAAAGTGGTGTTTGGTGCACGTTAACTTGAGTACTCACTACTACACAGACACACTCCACTGATACACTATATTATACTGCATTAAAACTGCACTGATGCACTGCAATATACTGCGTCAAACGTGCAAGAACGCACAGAATTGTACTGCGTTAAATGGAAGGTAATGTACTGCAATATACAGTGTTAAACTTGCAGTAAGGCACTGAACTGTACTGCGTTAAACGGAAGATAACTGAAATATACTGCGTTTAGTGTGCTCTGACACACAGAATTGTCCTGCATTAAACGGTGCGTAACGCACTGAAATATACGGTGTTAAACTTGCAGTAAAGCAATGAAATATACTGTGTTAAACGGTCACTACACTCACGCTGACTGAACTATCCCTACATTCACACTAATGTAAAGGTAAATGGTGGTCACACTACACTCACACTGACTGAACTATCCCTACATTCACACTAATAGAAGGATGAACTCTAATGTAAAAATGCATATAAAAGCAAAGGAGAAGGCCTTCAAAAAATACAAGGTTGAGGGGTCATCATGAGCATTCAGACTTTATAAAGAATGCAACAAGAAATGGAAGGGTGCAATTAGGGTGGCTAAGATAGCAGACACATAGTGGAGGAGAGCAAAAAAAAAATCCCAAGAAATTATTTAAGTATGTAAACCGTAAAAATGGGAGGACAGACCATATTGGCCCCATAAAGAATGAGGAAGGACATCTGATTACAAAGGATGGGGAAATGGGGAAGGTATTGAATTTATTATTCTCCTCAGTCTTCACAAGGAATTTGGGGGGGCTTCAGTAACCAAAACTGCAGTGTTTATCCTCATGACACAACACAGGAAGCACCTCCATGGTTAACAGGGGACAGAATTAAAATTAGACTTGGGAAACTTAACATTAATAAATCACCGGGACCAGATGGCTTGAATCTGAGGATACTTAGGGAACTCAGTCAAGTAATTGCCAGACCATTGTTCCTAATTTTTACTGACAGTCTACTGATTGGAATGGTACTAGCTGATTGGAGAAAAGCCAAAGTAGCACCAAAATTTTAAAAGGGCCCAAAATACATCCCTGGGAATTACAGACCAGTTAGCCTAACATCAATAGTATACAAGCTCTTGGAGGGGAGATGAAGGACTATAAACAAGATTTTAGTAATGAGAACGGTATTATTAGCAGTAATCAGCATGGATTCATGAAGAATCGTTCTTGTCAAACCAATCTATTAACCTTCTATGAGGAGGTGAGTTGCCATCTAGATAAAGGAAGGCCTGTAGACATGGTGTATCTGGATTTTGCAAAAGCATTTGACACAGTTCTCCAAAAACGTTTACTGACTGTACAAAATAAGGTCCGTTGGCATGGACCATAGGGTGAGTACATGGATTGAAAACTGGCTACAAGGGCGAGTTCAGAGGGTGGTGATAAATGGGGAGTACTCGGAACGGTCAGGGGTGGGTAGTGTGGTCCCCCAGGGTTCTGTGCTGGGACCAATCCTATTTATTTTGTTCATAAATGACCTGGAGGATGGGGTAAACAGTTCAATTTCTGTATTTGCGGACGATACTATGCTAAGCAGGGCAATAACTTCTCTGCAGAATGTGAAAACCTTGCAAAAAGATCTGAACAAATTAATGGGGTGGGCAACTACATGGCAAATGAGGTTTAATGTAGAAAATGTAAAATAATGTATTTGGGTGGCAAAAATATTAATGCATTCTATACACTGGATGGAGAATCTCTGGAGAAATCTAGGATAGAAAAGGACCTGGGAGTCCTAGTAGATGATAGGCTCAGCAATGGCATGCAATGCCAAGCTGCTGCTAACAAAGCAAACAGAATATTGGCATGCATTAAAAAGGGGATCAACTCTAGAGATAAAATGATAATTCTTCTGCTCTACAAGACTCTGGTCCGGCCGCACCTAGAGTATGCTGTCCAATTCTGGGCACCAGTCCTCAGGAAGGATGTACTTGGAAATGAAGCGAGTACAAAGAAGGGAAACAAAGCTAATAAAGGGTCTGGAGGATATTAGTTATGAGGAAAGGTTACGAGCACTGAACTTTTTTTCTCTGGAGTAGAGATGCTTGAGAGGGGATGTGATATCAATTTACAAATACTGTACCATTGACCCCACAATAGGGATAAAACTTTTTTGCAGAAGGGAGTTTAACAAGACATGTGGCCACTCATTAAAATTAGAAGAAAAGAGGTTTAATCTTAAACTACGTAGAGGGTTATTTACTGTGGTAAGGATGTTGAATTCCCTTCCACAGGAGGTGGTCTCAGCGGGGGGCATCGATAGTTTAAAAAAAATATTAGATAAGCACCTGAACGACCACAACATACAGGGATATACAATGTAATACTGACATATAATCACACACATAGGTTGGACCTGATGGACTTGTGTCTTTTTTCAACCTCAGTCACCATGTAACTATGTAACTATGAATGGTCGCACTACACTCACACTGAACTATCCCTAGATTCACACCAAACTGATATTCTACACTGACAGAATCAGATTAGCACCCTATAGCACACTAACGGTCTGATAGCACTGAACAGAGCCCTGTTCTATCTCTCTCTACGCCGATATCACACTGAAAGTGTCCGCTATTGAAAGAATACTTTTATAGTGTGGGGGCAGGACTAACAGCAATAAGCCATGATTGGATAGAGTCATCATGGCAGAGTCCAATCATGGCTCGCACAGTGCTCTGTGCCCTAATTGGGCAAAGCTTTAATTGCTTCAACCAATCGGGGCTTTCAATGCAATGTGTGGCGGCGCAGTGCATTGTGGTCGTCTGCCAGGCCAAATAAACAGTCAAACGCCCTGATAATTCGGTTGTTCGTCGAATGTGCAAACAGCCAATGTTTGACCCGAACTCATGCTTGGGCCAAATCATTCGCCCATCCCTAATTACAATATAAAGTAGCATTTAAGTATGTGTGACGACTTAAATTTTTGGGGTATGCCCAGCTCCCAGACTTTTTTAGGCCTGGACAGGCTACAATCTTCTGATATCTTAGATCTCTGCCACAGACTTGCGAGGATATTGCATTTGTGACAAGGAGTGTAACTATACTGAAAACATGTGAAGACAGGGGTATCATCCCATATATAGTAGCAAAGAAGGAGAATGGGTGTTGGGACCTTAGATATACACCTGTGTGCACAATAACATAGAAACGGATATTAATAACATACAATATGTCTAAAAGAATTTTGTCTTTATTTTACACAATATAAAAAGCATATGTTGCTAGCAATATAATACTTTACAAACAAATCTGTGCATAAGGTCTGCTAGAAGGGTCAACACATTTTGCAGATCATCCGCTTCGTCGGGACCAGTAGAGTTAGGCACATTGATATTGATAAATCAGACAATTTAAAAACAGATCCAAAATGGAAAAAATTATATGTGAGAAGTGGGATTTTAAAGGTACACCTAGTATAAGAAAGAGCACTATCAATTAAAAATTATACCAAATATTTATTAATACAATTTTACAAAAAAGAACAGTAAAATGTGAGAACAGTTTTACATTCATAGTCAAAGGTAAACATCCTCAACCTAATATTGACAAATGAAGGGAAAGAGCTGTAGTCATAAAGAATTCTGATCATAATCACGTCCACTAATTTCAACATGTTTCGCCAGGAAGGCTTCATCAGGAAAATGGACAAGGCTTTTCAATTATTTGACAACAATATTCATGATAAAAGCAACCTTGGATGTTTAAAGAAGAAAAAATAGGAAAATATATGCATTGGGAGCCCATGAGGACTGATGGCACAATATCAATTGTAAAAAGGCAGTTATGCGAAAGGAGACAGGACTACTCCATAGTTTCTGAAAAAATATATAAAGATGCATGTACCTATATTAAAGTTTTATGTAACAAAAAGCATATATATATGTGTAAACTACATCTTTAAATCTTCAAGAGCACCTGCTCACCTTAAAAGGGTTCACACCGTTGTATAGAAAACTGCGTCACGTTTCTATTGGTGCTACTGAAGAGACACCTAAAGATGATGGACCACAAAGGGTAGTCACTTCCTATATTTCAAATGAGAAAAAAAAAAAATAAGAAGGAGATAAGGCACCCAAAATAGTGCTTAGTTTTCAGTTGAATATATCTCAAAGTGGTGGACCTACTAACGGTCATTGTTGGTTTTACCTGGTGCCGTCGTCCATGTTTGCATGAGCTCCCAGACTGCTAACATAAGCATCTAGATGTGTGGGGTTTAAATATCACTCCCCATGGCGCCAAATTGCTGCGTATGTCATCACGCTGCACCGGCGCCAAGCGGACGCAAGGGGGAAGTTCCAGGTCCCTGGACTGAAAAAACGGAAACTACAAACCGGAAGTAGAAACTACTTCCGGTTGCAAAAAACAGCACTGTGACTCCCATTGGAGACAGTGCAGAGCCAAGAGAGTGGAAACACTTGGACAGATGGTGTATAGTGGCTATAGAATACGGTTGAGCCGGGATGCCATGGGCCTTTTAAGGTGAGCAGGTGCTCTTGAAGATTTAAAGACGTAGTTTACACATATATATATATATATGCTTTTTGTTACATAAAACTTTAATATAGGTACATGCATCTTTATATATTTTTTCAGAAACTATGGAGTAGTCCTGTCTCCTTTCGCATAGCTGCCTTTTTACAATTGATATTGTGCCATCAGTCCTCATGAGCTCCCAATACATATATTTTCCTATACCATGGGGTGTCGGTGAGTATGGTCCACTGATTAGTTACTGCTGTGGACTTTTTCTCCCCTCACCCGTAATATGCGTGTATTTTTACTATCTACGATATATGTTACAGATACTGTAATTAATTTCTCTGCCTGTGATGGTCTTCATCTATAAGAATACACATCCCTCCCTACGGGTGATCAGGCATTTTTCTAGACTACAGGGGGGAGTCAACTCTGGGGGTACCCCTCCTCCCCTCTCCTCTCACTTGACACTTCGGATCCTGCGACTTCCCCGGAACTCTCTACAGAGGTATGGAGTTGACATAGGGGGTGGTGTTGGTTGGGAGCACTTGGAGGGGGGAGGGTGAAAGCCAGGGGTTGGGTGTATGTGTGTGTGTGGGGGGGGTTGGTGTACTTTTTGTAATTTTTGTTTTTGGAGGGGGTTTTGGTAGAGTCATGGTTGCACAAGCTAAGGAGCTTTCAAGTTGTATAAATACGAATGTTTCATGCATCATTTCCATGTATTCACTTTTTGTTTTCTTCTTTAAACATCCAAGGTTGCTTTTATCATGAATATTGTTGTCAAATAATTGAAAAGCCTCGTCCATTTTCCTGATGAAGCCTTCCTGGCGAAACATGTTGAAATTAGTGGACGTGGTTATGATCAGAATTCTTTGTGACTACAGCTCTTTCCCTTCATTTGTCAATATTAGGTTGAGGATGTTTACCTTTGACTATGAATGTAAAACTGTTCTCACATTTTACTGTTCCTTTTTTGTAAAATTGTATTAATAAATATTTGGTATAATTTTTAATTGATAGTGCTCTTTCTTATACTAGGTGTACCTTTAAAATCCCACTTCTCACATATAATTTTTTGCTTTATCACTTAGGGATGATGGTACATAAAAAACGTTTCTAGTATCTTTGGAAATACTGATCTCTACCCACTTAGCTAGATCAAAAATGGATGTAGTATATTATACTAGGTGTCCATTGAAGGAAAAGGGTCAATGATCTCAAAAAATAGCCTGCCGACCCATGGGAGGGCAACCATCAGGTTAAAGTATCAAGGCCGGTTAAACCAAGATCTGAGTTGATATGTATATGATAAATCAATAGATGAAGTCCAAGTATATTGTAATGTATGTACTGTGATTGAGGGGCTCACCATACCTCAGGTGTGAAAGATGGACTAATGACGCATGAAGCAGCAATAACTCAAAATCCTAAATAGGGCTCAATTTGCTCAGACAAATAGGTGTAAGTCACAGTCAAAGTTAAGAAGTCCTCTTCACAGAGGGATAACCTACACACAATCTTGTATAGAGATCAGAGATAATGTTTCACCCCTTCTTCGTGCTGCTATCCTGCTGCTATCCTGGAAGGATGCTTTAACCTGATGGTTGCCCTCCCATAGGCCGGCAGGCTATTTTTTGAGATCATTGACCCTTTTCCATCAATGGACACCTAGTATATTATACTACATCCATTTTGGATCTGTTTTTAAATTGTCTGATTTATCAATTTCAATGTGCCTAACTCTACTGGTCCTGACGAAGCGGATGATCCTCGAAATGTGTTGACCATTCTAGCAGGCCTTATGCACAGATTTGTTTGTAATGTATGTGTAAAATAAAGACAAAATTATTTTAAACATATTGTATGTTATTAGTATCTGCTACTATGTTATTGTGCACATGGGGGTATATCTAAAGTCCCAACACCTATTCTCCTTCTCTGCCACAGACTTGTCATTTAACATTTCTTGGATTCACTTTAAATCTCTCAATAACATCCAGTATAGCCCCAGGCTTAAAGTAATCTGTCTTTGACGGGGTCTCCTTCCCAAGGTCACGCTGCACACATGTGAAACCCAGAAACCAATTAACCTACCAGTATGTTTTTACCTTGATTTCTAGATTGGAAAATTTGTATGCTGAAACACACATGCATTGAGATATGTTGGCTAGGTGAGTTGGGATGACATTCAAAATAAGTCTTAATTAATACATTTTAAATCAGGGTGGTCAGTGGGTTTACATGCATGGCGTTAAAGAAGACTATTCAGATGAATTGGCTCACCAATGAACAATTGGCCTATAAGGCTTGGTTAACACTGCCGTGACCTACTACTTTGCCAGGCGACTTCAGCGCGAGTTCGGATGACATTGGCGGGACTTTGAAGCAACTTCAGGGAATGCCTGGGTAATCTTCCTGTAATGTGGGATCCAAATCGCATCAATATAGATCTGACTTGGAGGCAACTTCCATTAAAGTGTATTACCGGTAGTACAAGTCGGGTAGAAGTCCCCTTGAAGTAGTACAGGAACCTTTTCTAAAGTCGGAGCGACTTCAGTAGTGCCAATTAAGACCGCTCTCATTGACTAATATGGGATTTCACATGTCACGCTACTTGGGGTCTCATAAGTCGGATCCAAAGTCGCGGCAGTTTGAACCAAGCCTAAAACAGTGCACAAATAAACAGGCTACATTTTTGGTAATGTAGTGCACTGCAATGCATAGTAGTATGTCACCATGCACACCACTGCACCAATGCATATAATGCAATGGTGTGAATGAGCGCTTACTGTTATAATATATATATATATATATATATATATATATATATATATATATATATATATATATATATATATATAATGTTTTTTAAAATCATAGCCCCTTACTACTCCTTAGTTTACCCTAATTATTTTTGTAATACTTTATTTTTAATAGGGTTTAGAAAAAATCAAATATCAAAATACAGGGTAGATATAAAAACAGCAATAGGGTGTTGTCCGGTAAAGTGCCGACATTGTGTATTGTGTGATAAGGCTATAACTGTTACCAGGGATTTTTTCAGTGGGAACGCGGGGGAACGCTAAATGTATGTAGTGGCAAGGGGTCCTGGGGTGTGCTGAAGGGTCTACTGATGCTGACTGCTGGGAATCTGTTGTTACTGGAGGGGATCTATTTTTGCGTGGTGGTCTATTGTTGCTGGGGGGGGGCTTATGTTGTTGGGACTGTCAATAGTTGCTGGAAGGGATTGTTCCTGGCTTCTGGAGAGTCCAGTGATGCTGGCTGCTGGGAGATCTGTTGTTGCAGCCAGGGGTCTATTGTGGCTGGGGTGATATTTTGTTGCAGAGGTACATTTTTGCTGGGGGGTCTATTGTTGCTGGAGGAATCTTTTGTTGCTGGGGGGAATATTGCTGCTGGCTTGGGGGGGTTGGTCTATGTTATTACTTTTCTTGTTACCATTAACAAATTACATACAAATTACTTGGCACGGCAAAATGATACTTGGTTCTATATTCTCGAACTGAGGTGGTACTATGAGGTGGGTAGGGGGTGGAACCAAAGGACGGTGCTCAGGGGTGACTCAGAAGAGAGGAGTTCCAGCACCTATTCTGTAAGAAAAAAAGTCATGACTGTTACACATCTTCAGCTGTATATAGCCATAGGGGTTCTAACCCTAATTATTTTTTTATTAACTCCTTAAAATCTTTAGGAAACATTTATTGGTTAAGAGCTTCAAATACAGCCAATGTGTTTCTGGGAAATCCTTCTTTTCCAGGGCTTGAGCTGTGAATATTGTTAGAATCAGAATAAGATGTAATAGAAGACCTATGTTAGGGCATGATAAAGACTTTTCTTAATACTGTATCTCCTTATTGGGTTTAGTAAAAAATCCAATCGCACATCTAAATACAGGGCAGACGAGTATAAAAACAGCAATATGGTATTATAGAGTAAAGCACCAACATTGTATATCATGTGATAAGGCTATCACTGTTACACATCGACAGCTGTATAACCATATATAACCATATATAACCAAATTTAACCATATATAACCATAGGGGTATTAACCCTAATTCATTTGTATTAACGCCTTCATCCCTTTCTTTCTCTTTTTCTTTTTACTTTGCATGCAAACATTTTAAATTTGAGTTTGTACATTTGTGTTTATCTACCCAAAAATGTTGTCCTTTTTTTTTTTTAGCTACTAAAAAAGATATTATTCTAGTGCTTTTACTAAAAATAGAAAAATCACAGAATAAAATGTGCATGATAAGGTTAATGAAATTCTGCTTATTATATCTAAAACACAAAAGTTGAAGTCTGTGAGGGTTCTCATTTATCCAGGCCATGGTATATCTAGTAGTAGTTGGACACATTCAACATACCGTAATTATTCTATAATGATGAAGACATTTCTTAGCTGAAGAAGTGGCTTGGTAGACCAAAAAAATGCCTTCAAAATTACAGAACAAGTCCAGCTGAATGTTACCAACTACTATTAGACACACACATTCATGCAATACCTCCTCCAATGCAGTTTTGGTTTTCCATGGAGCAAAGGTTCCAACCCAACTGCTGGTCAACAACAGCTGTAATTTCTTCACCTGGCACCATCCCATCTATTATATGTGCAGATGTGTGATCATCTTTCTCTGTTTGGTGGGAGGTGGGTACTCACTTTGGCATTCTTGTCTTCAGTGCCAGAAGACCTTATTCTAAAACTGTGAGGGCAAGCATACCAGACTGATTTCTGCGTCATGGTTCTTGTGTAGTTCACTCCATTGGGATCCATTAGCTCATCTGCTACAACTAGAAAATGTTGTATCATGACTGAGCTACTTAAAATGTCTTGACTATCAACAAATGGTCAAATTCCACTGTAGCAAGAGATTAAAAAGGCTGGTCAGTGAAGCAAAAGCATAAATCCCACTGCATTGGAAATTAGCCACTCTTCCTCCGATTAGTTTAGGTTTACCAAGGATGTAGAAATTACGATGATGGTAGAACTTATAGCTAACTCTTATCAAAAGGAGGACCAATTTTGGAAAATGTGGTTTTCTAGTTACACTTTACAAGGTCAGATGACTACCATGCTCTCATGAAGGGTTCTTAGAATACAGCAGCATGGGAGGGGCCATTCCCTTAACCCACTCAGTGTTGGCCACTTACAGGAAAGTCCCATTCCCTTCCCTTCCCTTTCTCCCCAGCCCCTGGATTCACTTTCCACCCCCACCCGCTGTCTTTCTCATTTTATGCTAACCTGCTCTATCCACCCCTTTTTCCTCTGGCCCTCCTTCTTGATCAACATTAGACCGCACCCCATTGCCCAGCATCCAGGATACATTGGCCTTTCCCAGCCCTCAGACATGAAAGACATGAGTTTAAACATGTCTACTGATATGGTGCTACAGCTGTAATGAGATTTGCTCTTAGAATAGAAGGTAATATACTCAAGGCGTTTTACTCTTGATGGCGTTGCACTCTTGAAGGGACAGGTGCTGACCACTCCCACTAATAGACAGGAGCAAATGATATGATAAATTATATTGTACGGTGCCTTGAAAAAGTATTCACACCCCTTGACATTTTCCATATTTTGTCATGTTTCAACCAAAAACAAAATTGTATTTTATTGGGATTTTATGTGAAAGACCAACACAAAGTGCCACAAAATTGTGAAGTGGATGGAAAATGATAAATGGTTTTCAAATTTTTTTACAAATAAATATGTGAAAAGTGTGGTGTGCATTTGTATTCAGCCCCCTTTACTCTGATACCCCTAACTAAAATCTAGTGGAACCAATTGCCTTCAGAAGTCACCTAATTAGTAAATAGTGTCGACCTGTGTGTAATTTAATCTCAGTATAAATACAGCTGTTCTGTGAAGTCCTCTGAGGTTTGTTAGAGAACCTTAATGAACAAACAGCATCATGAAGGCCAAGGAACACACCAGACAGGTCAGGGATAAAGTTGTGAAGTTTAAAGCAGGGTTGTGCTATAAAAAAAATATCCCAAGCTTTGAACATCTCACAGAGCACTGTTTTATCCATCATCTGAAAATGGAAAGAGTATGGCACAAATGCAAACCTACCAAGACATGGCCGTCCACCTAAACTGACAGGCCAGGCAAAGAGAGCATTAATCAGAGAAGCAGCCAAGAGGCCCATGGTAACTCTAGAGGAGCTGCAGAGATCCACAGCTCAGGTGGGAGAATCTGTCCACAGGACAATTATTAGTCGTGCATTCCACAAAACTGGCCTTTATGGAAGAGTGGCAAGAAGAAAACCATTGTTGAAAGAAAGTCATAAGAAGTCCTGTTTTCAGTTTGTGAGAAGCCATGTGAGGAACACAGCAAACATGTGGAAGAAGGTGCTCTGGTCAAATGAGACCAAAATTGAACTTTTTGTCCTAAAAGCTATGTGTGGCATTAAACTAACACTGCACATCGCCCCGGAACACACCATCCCCACCGTGAAACATGGTGGTTGCAGCATCATGTTGTGGGGAAAATTTTCTTTAGCAGGGACGGATGTTTTCTGACGGATGTTGGCTCAAACTTGTCTTGCATACACACGGTCACACAAATCTTGCCGGAAATTCCGAACGTGGTGACGTACAACATGTACAACAAGCCAAGAAAAATGAATTTTAACCGGTTCAATACAGGGCATTTTCACCCCCTTCCTTCCCAGACCAATTTTTAGTTATCAGCGCTGTCGCACTTTAAACGACAATTGCGCGACGTGCAACGTTGTACCCAAAAAAAATTGACGTCCTTTTTTCCCTACAAATAGAGCTTTCTTTTGGTGGTATTTGATCACCTCTGCGGTTTTTATTTTTTGTGCTTTAAACAAAAGAAGAGCGACAATTTTGAAAAAAACACAATATTTTTTACTTTTTGCTATAATAAATATCCCAATTTTTTTTAAAAAAAACACATTTTTTCCTCAGTTTCAGCCGATACGTATTCTTTTACATATTTTTGGTAATCGCAATAAGCGTATATTGATTGGTTTACGCAAAAGTTATAGCGTCTACAAAATATGGGATAGATTTATGGCATTTAAAAAAAAAAAATATTTATTTATTTTTTTTACTAGTAATAGCGGCGATCGCGATTTTTTTCGTGACTGCGATATTATGGCGGACACATGGGACACTTTTGACACATTTTTGGGACCATTCACATTTATACAGCGATCAATGCTATAAAATTGCATTGATTACTGTATAAATGTGACAGGCAGTGAAGGGGTTAACCACTAGGGGGACATGAGGGGTTAAATGTTTCCTAGGGGAGTGATTATAACTGTAGGGGGCGGGGACGCACAAGGGGAGGAGACCGATCAGTGTTCCGCTGTACTGGGAACACAGATCGGTCTCCTCTCATCTGACAGGTTGTGGATCTGTGTGTTTACACACACAGATCCACGGTCTGGCCCGGTTAACGGGCAATTGCGGGTGCCCGGCGGACATCGCGGCCACCGGGCACACGTACCGGGTCCCGAGCAACGCGGCGGGCGCGCGCGCGCCCCCTAGGCGGCCGGGAAGCCCAGGCCGTCATATGACGTCCACCCAGGATGGGAGATCCCATCTGTGGACGTCATTTGTCTATGGCCGGGTAGCGAAGTGGTTAATAGCCAGTGCGGCTCTTCTGCTTGATTCTGAGCATGCGTGGAACTTTGTGCATCGGAATTGTGTACACACGATTGGAATTTACGACAATGGATTTTGTTGTTGTAAAATTTGAGAACCAGCTCTCAAATTTTGTGTGACGGAAATTCCGATGGAAAATGTCCGATGGAGCCTACACACGGTCGGAATTTCCAACAAAAAGCTCCCATCGAACATTTTCCGTCGGAAAATCCGACCGTGTGTACGGGGCAGAAGAGTTTGTAAAAGACTTGAGACTGGGGCGGAGGTTCACCTTTCAGCAGGACAACGACCCTAAATGCACAGCCAGAGCTACAATGGAATGGTTTAGATCAAAGCTTATTCATGTGTTAGAATGGCCCAGTCAACGTCCAGACCTAAATCCAATTGAGAATCTGTGGCAATACTTGAAAATTGCTGTTCACAGACGCTCTCCATCCAATCTGACAGAGCTTGAGCTATTTTGCAAAGAAGAATGGGCAAAAATGTCACTCTCTAGATATGCAAAACTGGTAGAGACATCCCCAAAAAGACTCGCAGCTGTAATTGTAGCGAAAGGGGTTCTACAAAGTATTGACTCAGGGGGGCTAAATACAAATGCATGCCATGCTTTTCACATATTTATTTGTAAAAAACAAATGGTTGTGAAAACCATTTATCATTTTCCTTCCACCTCACAATTATGTGCCACTTTGTGTTGCTCTTTCACATAAAATCCCAATAAAATACATTTACGTTTTTGGTTGTAACATGACAAAATGTAGAACATTTTCAAGGGGTGTGAACACTTCATCAAGGCACTGTATATACCGTATTTATCGGCGTATAACACGCGCCGGCGTATAACACGCACCCCAAGTTTAGGAGGGAATTTTAAGGAAAATAACTTTTAGGAAGGAAGTTTAAGGAAAAAAAACTTACATTTAAATGCCCATTAATGCAGCGTTATCGGTGTCCATCTGCAGCCTTGTCAGTGCAGCTTTGCCCCAGTGCAGAATTGTCAGTGCAGCTTTGCCCCAGTGCAGCCATGTCCCCAGTGGTCAGTGCAGCCTTGTCCCCAGTGCAGCCATGTCCCCAGTGCAGCCATGTCCCCAGTAGTCAGTGCAGCCTTGTCCCCAGTGCAGCCATGTCCCCAGTGGTCAGTGCAGCCATGTCCCCAGTGCAGCCATGTCCCCAGTGCAGCCATGTCCCCAGTGGTCAGTGCAGCCTTGTCCCCAGTTCAGCCTTGTCCCCAGTGCAGCCATGTCCCCAGTGCAGCCATGTCCCCAGTGGTCAGTGCAGCCTTGTCCCCAACATACACCGCCGCCGACATACACAAGTTACACTGTGTATTTTTAAATATGGCGCCGCGGAGTTCGGAGGGACTCGGGGGCGCTCGTTCAGCTGAACGAGCGCCGCCGAGAACACAGTGACTGGGCGGAGCCGAGATACACATAGCCGAGGGTTCTCGGCTATTCTCGGCGACGTTAACAGTCACGCCCAGTCCCTATGATGGACAAAACAGAGATCCAATGGCGGGACTGGGCGGGACTGTGAACGGCGCCGAAAAGAGCAGAGAACCCTCAGCTATGTGTATTTCGGCTCCGCCCAGTCACTGTGTTCTCGGCGGCGCTCGTTCAGCTGAACGAGCGCCCCCGAGTCCCTCCGAACTCCGCGGCGCCATATTTAAAAATACACGCTATGTGAATGTCGGCGGCGATCGCAGCGATCGCTCCGATAGTTCACAAAATAGCGGGGATCGACGTATAACACGCACCCACGATTTTCCCCTGATTTTAAGGGGAAAAAAGTGCGTGTTATACGCCGATAAATACGGTATATATTATATGTTGTGAAGTTAAAGCTGCTTCTTCAAGTGAATACAGATCTATCCATGTCACATCTTCCACTGTAAGCTTTTAGATCTTTGTAAGGGATGTGTTTTTTCTCCTTCATGTTTGCTGTAAATGAAAAGCAAAAAAAAAAAGCCAGTTAATCAATACCACTTTAAGGCCTATTTACACCTATGCATTCTGATAACACACATTTGTTTTGAATGGCTCCCCATTTCACAAAAACAGCCGCTGTACTAACCATGCAATGTTAGTACAGCGATCTCCCCTGCTGTGCTATTGTGTCTTGACAAGGGGATGGCCTCCCCGCCAGAACACTCTGGTCAGTGCTTTCAGCCATTGGCTGAGAACGCTAATCAGGAGCCAATCGGCAGACCTTTTACGGTCATGCCCCATTCACAGAAGCCAGCTGAGTGGCAAGCTTCTGTCAGACCGGCTGCATTACACACAGGCTGAATGTCGGAGGCTTTCTATTGAACTGGCCAAACCTGCCCGACATTTGGCCCATGTGTACTAGGCTTAAGGGACAGGATATTTTTCCTAGATTAGTAGCTGCAGCCACTGATCAGGCAGTCCCATTCTCAGAATACAGTGTTCTGTCAGGGGTTGATGCCTCCACCTTTGTTTGGATGGAGGAATCCATTTTCTTTTTTTTGCCCACTGGACGTGTATGGCCAGCTTGAGAGTGAATTCCCTTTAGTTTGGAGAAATTTTTGGAGACATTTCTTTTCGCTTCCTGTTGTGGCTATTGGACAGGAACTGAAGAGAAATCTCCCCAATCAGACACAGATGGAAAAAAAAAAAAAAAACATGACAGGGGTTGTAACAATTTCATACTCTACCCAAACAACTTTTGCACAGTAATATACACTGCTCAAAAAAATTAAAGGAACACTTTAAAAACACATCAGATCTCTATGGGGAAGAATATGCTGGATATCTATACTGATATGGACTGAGCAATGTGTTATGAACAAAAGGATGCCACATAGTTTATGGAAATGAAAATAATCAACCTATAGAGGGCTGAATTCAAAGACACCCCAGAAATCAAAGTGAAAAAATGATGCAGCAGGCTAGTCAATTTTGCTGAAATTTCATTGCAGCAACTCAAAACGGTACTCAGTAGTTTGTATGCCCCCACTTGCTTGTATGCATGGCTGACAATGTCGGGGCATGCTCCTAATGAGAGGACACATGGTGTCCTGGGGTATTTCCTCAGAGATCTGGACCAGGGCAACACTGAGCTCCTGAACAGGCTGAGGTACAACATGGTGGCGTCGGATGGACAGAAACATAATGTCCCAGAGGTGTTCTATTGGATTCAGGTCAGGCAAGCATGGGGCTATTCAATGGTATTAATTCGTTCATCCTCCAGGAACAGGCTGCATACACTCGCCACATGAGGCCGAGCATTGTCGTGCACCAGGAGGAACCCAGGACCTACTGCACCAATGTAGGGTCTGACATTGGGTCCAAGGATTTCATCCCGATACCTAATGGCAGTCAGGGTGCCATTGTCTAGCCTTTAGAGGTCTGTGCGTCCTTCCATGGATATGCCTCCCCAGACCATCACTGACCAACCACCAAACCGTTCATGCAGAACGATGTTACAAGCAGCATAACCTTCTCCGTGGCTTCTCCAGATCCTTTCACGTCTGTCACATGTGTTCAGGGTAAACCTGCTCACATCTATGAAAAGCACAGGTTGCCAGTGGCGTACCTGCCAATTCTGGTGTTCAGTGGCAAATGCCCATTGAGCTCCATGGTACCGGGCAGTAAGCACACGGCCAATTAGAGGACATTGGGCCCTCAGGCCACCCTCATGAAGTCTGTTTCTGATTGTTTGATCAGAGACATTCACACCAGTGGCCTGCTGGAGGTAATTTTATAGGGCTCTGGCAGTGCTCATCCTGTTCCTCCTTACACAAAGGTGCAGATACCGGTCCTGCTGATGGGTTAAGGACCTTCTACGGCCCTGTCCAGCTCTCCTAGAGTAACTGCCTGTCTCCTGGAATCTCCCCCATGCTCTTGAGACTGTGCTGGGAGACACAGCAAACCTTCTGGCAATGACACGTATTGATGTGCCATTCTGGAGGAGTTGGACTGCCTGTGCAAACTCTATAGGGTCCAGTTATCGCCTCATGCTACCAGTAGTGACACTGACCCTAGCCAAATGCAAAACTAGGGAAAAACAATCAGAAGGGATGAGTAGGGAAAAAATGTCAGTGGCCTCCAGCTGTAAAACCATTCCTGTTTTGGAGGTTGTCTCGTTGTTGCCCATCTAGTGCACCCGTTGTTAATTTCATTAACACCAAAGCAGCTGAAACTGATTAACAAACCCATTTATTTAACTGACCAAATCAACATCCCAAGAGTTTATTGACTTCATGCTATACTCTGATTAAAAAGTATTCCTTTATTTTTTTTCAGCAGTGTACAGTATACACACTGGGTATAGAAAAGAATCACCCCCCTTTTAAAATAATCACATTTTGTTGCTTTGCAGCCTGAAATGAAAACAGACACAGGTTTTGTTGTATCCAGTTGTATTTACTAGTGCAACTTACAACATCCAAGTAAAATATATAACAATAACATGTCAGAAAAAAAATCAAAAAATCAAAAACAGAATAATGTTGGAAAAAGGATCACCCCCTTGTGTTAGTATTTTGTTAGACCACCCTTTGCTTCAATTACAGCTTTTGGTCTATTGGGATATGTTTCTACTAACTTTGCCCATCTAGAGTTTGCAATATTTGCCTGTTCTTCTTTGTAGAACTTCAGTTCATTTAAATTTGATGGTGATACTTTGTGGACTGCAGTCTTAAAGTTAATCCACAGATTTTCAATGGGGTCTGGGCTCTGACTAGGCCATGCAAGGACATTCAAATTTTTCCTTTAACCACTGAAGCTGCCCTACTAAAACTCACCAATGACCTACTAACTGCTAAAACCAATGGCCATTACTCCATACTCATACTCTAATGCCGCGTACACACGGTCAAACTTTTCGGCTACAAAAGTCCGACAGCCCGTCCGACAGACATTCGACAGACTTTTGGCGGACTTGCGGCAGACTTTCTAACAAACGGACTTGCCTACATACGATCACACAAAAGTCAGACGGATTTGTACGTGATGACGTACACCAGACAAAAATAAGGAAGTTGATAGCCAGTAGCCAATAGCTGCCCTAGCGTGGGTTTTATGTCCGTCGGACTAGCGTACAGATGAGTGGATTTCTGGGTCCGGTGTAGTTACGACGTAAAGATTTGAAGCATGTTTCAAATCTAAAGTCCGTCAGATTTGCTGCTGAAAAAGTCCGCTGAAAGTCCGGGGAAGCCCACACACGATCGGATTGTCAGCCAGCTTTGGTCCATCGGCGTCCGTCGGACTTTTGTAGACGAAAAGTCCGACCGTGTGTACACGGCATTAGACCTCTCTGTTGCCTTCGAAACAGTTGACCACCTGCTCCTCCTCAGCAAACTACACTCCCTTGGCCTCTGTGGTTCTGCTTTATCCTGGTTCTCCTCCTACCTATCTCAGCGCACTTTCAGTGTCACTTACAACTCCATCTCCTCTGCTCCTCCTCCTCTCTCTGTTGGGGTACCCCAAGGCTCCATCCTTGGGCCCCTCCTATTTTCGCTCTATGCCTCTTCCCTGGGCCATTTGATAACCTTCCATGGCTTCCAATACCACCTCTACGCCTATGACACCCAGATCTATCTCTCCGCTCCTCAACTCACCCCCTCAATCTCCTCACGGATCTTAAACTTACTATATCGGTATGGATGTCACACCACTTTCTCAAACTCAACCTTTCTAAAACTGAGCTTGTTATATTTCCTCCTTCCCGGTCCCCCCCTCCATGACTTTACCATTAAGATCAACAGCACAACCATTGGTCCCTCCACACATGCCAGGGTGCTGGGTGTAATCCTCAACTCTGACCTCTTTTTCAGCCCCCACATCGAATCGCTGGCTAAATTCTGGCGCCTTAACCTCCGCACATCTCCAGAATAGGACCCTTCCTGACTAATCACACCACAAAGGAACTTATTCACTCCTTGATTATTTCCCACCTTGACTACTGCAACTCTCTCCTTAATAGCCTACCCTTACGCAGGCTATCCCCCCTTCAGTCTATTATGAATGCTGCTGCTAGACTAATACACCTGACTAATCAATCTGTGACTGCTGCCCCTCTCTGCCAATCCCTTCACTGGCTTCCCCTACCCCACAGTATAAAATTCAAAATGCTAACCACAACATACAAGGCCATTCACCACATCGCCCCCAGCTACATCACCAACCTCATCTGCAGATATCTCCCAAATCGTCTCCTCCGCTCCTCCCAGGATCTCCTGCTCTCTAGCTCCCTTGTTACCTCCTCTCATGCTTGCCCTCAGGACTTCTCCAGAGCCTCTCCCATCGTCTGGAACTCCCTGCCCCGGTATATCCGATCAGCCCCTAACCTGTCCACCTTTAGGAGATCCCTGAAAACTCACTTTTTCGGGGAAGCCTATCCCACACCCACCTAACAACTGTCCCCTAGCCACCCCCCATGAAATCATTCCCCGCATCTATTACCTTTTGTACCACCACCCCCTCCCTTTAGACTGTAAGCTCTACGAGTGGGCCTTCCTGTCTCTTTTGTATTCAACTGTACTGTAATTGTGCTGTCCCCCCTCTACATTGTAAAGCGCTGCGTAAACTGTTGGCGCTATATAAATCGTGAATAATAATAATAATTAACCATTGTTGCTGTGTGCTTTGGGTTATTGTTATGTTGGAGGGTAAACCTTTTTCCCATTAACAACTTTCGGGCAGCTGTATTTTGTCCCATCCATTTTTCTTCTATCCTGACAAGTGCTCCAGTCCCCGCTGCAGAGAAACACCTCCATAACAGGATATTACCACCTCCATGCTTTACTGTAGGAATGGTGTTATTTGGATGGTGAGCTGTATTAGGTTTCCCCCAGACATATCGTTTGGTTTTGAGGCCAAATAATTCAATTTTAATCTCATCTGATCATAACACCTTTTTCCATGTGGCCTCAGAATCTTCAAGGTGCATTTAAGGTGGTCAGATATATATATATATATAATATTTATTTATTTATTTTTATTTTTTTATTTCAGTTACTTATATAGCGAAACAGTTTTTACACAGCACTTCACATATATATATTGTACATTTACATCAGTCCATATATATATTGTACTCTTGATCCTAATTTTATTTTTTGTTATCGCACCACAATTGAGCAATAGACTAGTTCATCTTGGTCAGCTATAGTCTGCATGTCCTCAATGGAGACACAAAGGGGTTAAAAGACAGAAACCATTGATAAAGTAGCTAATTAGTAAAGGGGAAGCCCTTTGTTTGACTTTACCCACTCTAGTGTGTTGTGTTTGTGGTTACACTCGAACATGAACATTCCTCCCTACGTAACTCGTCTGGCAGGTTTCAGTCTATTCTCTCTATAAAAAAAAATGCTTAGGGATAAACCAGGTCTGACAAAGTCATATTATACAGGGGGCAGGTGACAAAAGTTACAGCAAGATTTCTGCCAAAAACCCAGGGAAAAGGATTATATTTTGAAGTCGGGTGCTCGCAGAAATAGAATTGAAAATGTTGACCTCTACCAAGACCAACAAGGTAGGTGAATCTGTTTTTTTCTCTACGCTCCTTAGATGTGAGCTGCCTAGTGTCACACCAATGTTGTAAATGCTTGTTACAGTGTTTTAGCTATACAGTGTCTTGAAAAAGTATTCATAACCCTTGAAATTTTCCACATTTTGTCATGTTCCTTTGGAACTCCCTACCCCAATCTGTCCGATTGTCCCCTAATCTATCCATTTTTAGGCGATCCCTGAAAACACTTCTCTTCAAAGAAGCCTATCCTGCTTCTAACTAACGCTGTTTTACTTCCTCCATCAGCTCATCCCCCCACAGCTATTACCTTTTGTATCAATTGACCCTTCCTTTTTAGATTGTAAGCTCTAACAAGCAGGGCCCTCTGATTCCTCTTGTATCAAATTGTAATGTAACTGTAATGTCTGCCCTCATGTTGTAAAGCGCTGCGCAAACTGTTGGCGCTAAATAAATCCTGTATAATAATAATAATAATGCTACAACCAAAAACATAAATGTATTTTATTGGGATTTTATGTGATAGACCAACACAAAGTGGCATATAATTGTGAAGTGGAAGGAAAATGATAAATGGTTTTCAAAATTTTTTACAAATAAATATGTGAAAAGTGTGGTGTGCATTTGTATTCAGCCCCCCTGAATCAATACTTTGTAGAACCACCTTTCACTGTAATTACAGCTGCAAGTCTTTTTGGGAATGTCTCTACCAGCTTTGCACATCTAGAGAGTGACATTTTTGCCCATTCTTCTTTGCAAAATAGCTCAAAATCTTTTAGATTGGATCGAGAGTGTCTGTGAACAGCAATTTTCACACAGATTTTCAATTTGATTTAGGTCTGGACTAGACATGTGCAATTCGTTTTGTTCCGAATTAGTTTAACTAATTTCGACAAATTCGTTAATTTGGAAATATCAGAATTAACGAAAACTCGTTTAACAAGTTTTTCCGAATATTTGTAAATTCGTATATTCGCATATTTGTAAATTCGTATATTCGTAAATTTAAAATTTTGAATATTCGAAAATTCATAAATTCGAAAATGTAAAAATTCGGAGATTTGGAAATTTTTGAAAATCCAAAAACCCAAAAATTCGAAAATCTGAAATAATAACTAACAAATAATAACTTAACTATTACTAACGATTAAATTATAGGTATTGGAATTTCCTTTCAAATTTAGCTGTTAGTGAATGTAACGAATAAGAATTTATCCAAGGTTACAAATTAGCCGAAATAACGAATGCTGTATCTAAACGAATGGGACGTAATGAATTACTAGAAATAAATAACAATAATTATAATAAAATCTTTTTATTATTATTATTTATTATTCATTTTTTACGTTCCATTTGTTTAGATGCGGCATTTGTTATTTCGGATAATTCGTAACTTCGAAAGGAAATTCCAATACCTATAATTTAATAGTTATTATTAGTTAGTTATTCTTTCAAATTTTCGGATTCTCTTTCTTATTTTTGGATTTTTGAATTTTCAAATTTACGAATTTTCGAATTTACGAATTTGCGATTATAATGAATGACCCAAAAAACTAAAAAAAAAAAAAAAAAAAAAATGAAACGAAAACGAACAAATTTTTCAGCAGTGCACATGTCTAGTCTGGAAGTTGACTGGGCCATCCTAACACATGAATATGCTTTGATCTAAACCATTCCATTGTAGCTCTGGCTGTATGTTTAGAGTCATTGTCCTGCTGGAAGGCGAACCTTCGCCCCAGTCTCAAGTCTTTTGCAGATTAACAGGTTTTCTTCTAAGATTGCCCTGTATTTTGCTCCATCCATTTTACCATCAACTCTGATCAGCTTTCCTGTTCCTGCTGAAGAAAAACATCCCCACAAAATGATGCTGTCACCACCATGTTTCACGGTGAGGATGGTGTGTTCAGGGTGATGTGCAGTGTTAGTTTTTTGCCATGCATAGCTTTTAGGACAAAAAGTTCAATTTTGGTCTCCTCTGAACAGAGCACCTTCTTCCACATGTTTGCTGTGTCCCCCACATGGCTTCTCACAAACTGCAAACGGGACTCCTTATGGCTTTCTTTCAACAATGGCTTTCTTCTTGCCACTCATCTATAAAGGCCAGATTTGTGGAGTGCACAACTAATAGTTGTCCTGTGGACAGATTCTCCCACCTGAGCTGGGGATCTCTGCAGCTCATTCAGAGTTACCATGAGCCTCTTGGCTGCTTCTCTGATTAATGCACTCCTTACCGGGCCTGTCAGTTGGTTTGCATTTGTGCCGTACTCTTTCCATTTTCGGATGATGGATTGAACAGTGCTCCATGAGATGCTCAAAGCTTGGGAATTTTTTTATAGCATAACTCTGCTTTAAACTTCTCCACAACTTTATTCCTGACCTGTCTGGTGTGTTCCTTGGCCTTTATGATGCTGTTTGTTCACTAAGGTCCTCTAACAAACCTTGGAGGGCTTCACAGAACAGTTGTATTTGTAGTTACAGTGGAACCACGGATTAGGGGCATAATCCGTTCCAGGAGAATTCTCGTAATCCAAAGTACTCACATATCAAAGCGAGTTTCCTCATTGAAGTCAATGGAAACGAAAGTAATTTGTTCCGCATTGACTTCAATGGCATGCAATACTGCATGCAGCTAGAGGCGGGGGGGCGCCGGAGAGCCTCGGAAACAGCCAGAAAGGCCCGAGGACAGCTCGGCTGACCTTGGCAAACCTCGAAAAGGCTCGGGAACGTAGTATTTCCAAGCCTTTCTGAGCATTTCCGAACAGCTACGATCGGCGCTATACTGCACACAGCTTTGGCCTGAATCCTAACTCGCAAACTGAGTTAGGATTTTTCAAAATACAGTGCTTGTATTGCGAAATGCTCGTTAACCGCGTTACTCACAATCCGAGGTTCCACTGTACATAGTTACTTAGGTTGAAAAAAAGACACAAGTCTATCTAGTTCAACCATAAAAAATAAATAAATTACAAACAGGTGGACTCTATTTACTAATTAAGTGACTTCTGAAGGCGATTGGTTCCACTAGATTTTAGTTAGGGGTATCAGAGTAATGGGGGCTGAATACAAATGCACGCCACACTTTTCACATATTTATTTGTAAAAAAAATTGAAAACCATTTATCATTTTCCTTCCACTTCACAATTATGTGCCACTTTGTGTTGGTCTATCACATCAAATCCCAATAAAATATATTTATATTTTTGGTTGTAACATGACAAAATTTGAAAAATGTCAAGGGGTATGAATACTTTTTCAAGGCACTGTAACTGAGATTGACATCAATTAACTACAAAAATTGTTAAAAATTTGAATTTGCAGTTTGTTGAAATGGAGATCCCAGATAGACAAACAATCTGCTAATTATTAACAAGTAAAATAGTGCAAGGTGATTCTAATAGTTTTACCATACTTGAGTTTACCGATATCCCAGAGCCAATCCACAAACTATTTACTAACTATTTACATTCAATAATTTTTTATTAGATAGGATTAGGATTACAATCCACAAAAAGGACTTTAAGCATTCTAGGAAAGCTTTCAGGTATTACAATGTATAAATTTATGATACACAGCCATCCAAATAATAATAAGTACATAACAATACCTGTTATGAGGCAATATGCTACTTAAAATCTAAAAAGAACAGACGTATTCAACAACTGTATTTCCCAAAGTCAAAAAACAACCTGTCTAAAAACATTTGACTGAAAATAAAAGTAAAAGGAAAAAGGAAGAAAGTACCATAGATTAGAAATAAAGAAAAGCAGAAATGTAGGACCTGCACATTAAGTGGATAGATAGATGTGCATATATTGGAGCCCATGGCTCCCAAACTTTTTCCAATTGCTTTCTTGTGTCATTCAGCATACTATCTTCCTTTTTTGTGGGTCATTTTCTAAGATTTTTTTTGTTTGGCTTGAGACCGGGAAATTTAAGCTTTTCTCTATGATTTTGCTATAGTTATCTTAGCCACCAAAAGGATAAAGAAGATCAGTATTTTGTGGGGGGTTATGGGGGATGGATGTGGAATATTCTCAACAGGCTCATTAATTAGAGTGATTTGAAGAGATATTGATTAATTTGATATTCATTGTATTGGTATTCCAGTGAACCTTCTCAGCAAAGCAAAAATCCCATTTCAGAATCATTTTGATCTTAAGACATTCCCACCAAATATGATACATGGTGCCCTGGAGATCACATTGCCTGAAGCAGAAAGGGGAGGAAATCGGGTAAAGTTTTGGGAGGCGATAGGGAGCCAGGTACCATCCCATTAGGAGTTTAATATGGGCTTACATCAAAAATACATTCAAGATTCCCCTGAAAGAGTCACCCATGTCATTGATCTAACCCTTTAGCGACCCAGAGGTCCCTAACCTACTGCACCATATTTGACAGTTTATTAGGAGTATCAAGTAATAGCCCATACATTTTACTGTTTTTCATAGGGCATAAGACGCAGTACTTTGGAACAATCAAGCTAAAGGGAATGTATATAACGTGGGATTTGGTTAAAATTTAAGTTTTCAGATGGAGGCACTTCCAATTTGTCTCAGCACGGGCAGTGCTGCAACGTAAAAGATCCTTTAAGGGTAAAATAGTGACCTACTTTTTATAATCCTATGTCTAACTACCAATTAAAGACTTTTGCATCCATACCAGGTGGAAACATGGGATTATTATGTGCTAATTTATAAAATGAATAGGTAAGACATACAAACTATTTAATCGTTAGGGGAGTTGGTTGGATTATGCATTAGGTCAAGGGGGATTGAAATAACGTTGCACCATGTTGTGACTTCCTACAAAGGCAATTGTAATTTCATACTGGAGAGTAGCTGAACTTCAAGTGTATTTATATCCAAAGCTTTTTATTTTTAAAGGAGAAGTACAGCCAAAGCTCGATCACAGGAGTTATTCTGCACTCCTGTTACCCGTTTTCAGTAGACAGCCGGATAAATGCTATAAATGTAGTAGTACCGTAGTAGTAGTAGTAATAACCATAATGTATTTTAGATTATGACAAAATAATAAATGCTCTTGTCAGTTTTTAACTTTGAGTGCACAACGCTATTTTTTCTGTATGTGCAAGTGTATTTAAACCTAAAGGAACGTCTTTTATTTGCTCCAAATTTACCATTAAAAGCAATTTAAGTTATATATGTACGGTACGGTCAATGCAAAATATTGGTCCTGCCAGATATCTTGTGAACTGCTAACTTCCTGTGTTCAGTATACTGTTATCAGGGTCCAGTTTCAGGGTAACAATAAACGTAAAACCAAGTATTCCGTGCTTAGGACGGTCACCTGTGAGAACTGCAGCCCCCCCAAAACAAAAGGAAAACACCAAAGTGAAGTCCAAACAACTAAAAAACTCTCATAGGGGATTTGGCGCTGTTCACACATAAAATAAAATGAAATAAATCAATACCTCAAAAAATGTACATCAGAGTGTTATAACAAACTGTGTGGGAAATACTATAAAAGAATAAATATATAGTAAAAAAAGTGTATCATGTGCAAATGCTACATGTGCAAAACATCACATAATGTATAAAATAAAATGTGAGCAAATATAGGTGTGGCTGGAACATCAATAATCCTATGAGAAATGAGTACACCTGAAAGTAATGATATATATATATGAAGACAAAAAAATTATATTCTAGTGCTAGTTTGAAATATCCCAAAGGTGCTGCATAAAATATACCAAAGAAATTCGCAACTGAAATCAATCCATATAGTGAGGTATTTGTGTGGTAATTTGCCGTGCAACCAGATATTCAAAAATAAAATAATGTAATAAGTGTCCAATAAAAAATACAAAATATAGTTCTGTATATGTGAAAAAAGAAAACTCTGTGAAAAATGTCTCTGCTTCCAAAAGATCCCGTGCAGATTGTTGTAGCTGTTATTTGATCTCCTCCAGCGGAACCCCCACTTGTGCCCCCACTCACCGGAAAGCCCAACCCCTGCAGGGGTAATGAGCATGTAAATGTAGATCCAATGGCAGGAATCGATCGATGTCCCCCTCACCGACTCCACGATCTCCTTCCTGGTTATGTCACCACTGGTCCTTTAATGAAGTCCACCGGAGAGTATAATGAAGGGTCCTGGACTAAATCCTTGAGATTTATGCCACTACGATCTTCTGCTAGATTCCGAAAACAACTGTCACTTACTGTCATTACTTTCAGGTGTACTCATTTCTCATAGGATTATTGATGTTCCAGCCACACCTATAGTTGCTCACATTTTATTTTATACATTATGTGATGTTTTGCACACGTAGCATTTGCACATGATACACTTTGTTTACTATATATTTATTCTTTTATAGCATTTCCCACACAGTTTGTTATAACACTCTTATGTACATTTTTTCAGGTATTGATTTATTTCATTTTATTTTATTTGTGAACAGCGCCAAATCCCCTATGAGAGGTTTTTTTTCAGGGTAACAATGCTGCTCCACTAGTACAGTGAGTGAGTGTTGTCGTCCTAGAACAGGACGTGTGTTACTGGCAGGATCACCATGTGAAATAAAGGAAAAAAGCCTGAAAAAAGAAAACAAATGCAGTCGCCACATCTAAGAATTGATATGCTGCATTATAGTACATTTTTGTCCTTGGGTTTAATTATGCTTTAGGGAGGAAAGGACTGCCTCCAGTTGAACTTGAACTTGCTCTCTGTTTGTACATTGTTATATATGTCAGCCATAGTTCAAGTCAGATAGTTTAGAGAAGGGTTTCTCAACCAGGATTTCATGGAACCTTCAGGTTCCTCCAGAGCTTCCTATGGGATCCTTGAGCAATGAGCAATTTCTGCATCCCAGATAAGTTCCTACTGACACCATTGATCTTTTCTTTAGCTATCTGTAAGGGGGTAATTGTTCCCAATGACCACAAATGTAAGGAACATTCTTCCCACTGACCATCACACCCTTGTATCATATGTTGTGTATATATAGTAATTTTTAGCAGGGGTTAAAGTTATTTCAGGGGTTCCTCTGTGTTGAAAAGGTTGAGAAAGTCTGATTTAGAGTAAACCTGGTCATAAATTATCAGACTTTCCTTCAAACATTCCTACAAAAATGTTCATCAGAACATTCTTTTCTGCTATTAAGTCAACTAATTATGTTTGACCCTAGAATTTTGTACAGACCTGGTATTTGAATGGAATCAAAGGTGTAATTTAACAAGTTTCTTTATGCTATGCAGAAATATTCCCAAACGAAAAACACATTTACAGAATTTTGTTCATTCAAGAAAAAAAATTTGATCATGCTCCTTCAAATTTTCTTATCATTAGAATTGAAAATTACCTCTGAATTTACTCCAATAACCATTAGAAAATCAAACCAAGTGTCAGAAAACTTTTTGAAATTCAATTGATTTGTGTGCCCAGCTGTAGGGACCACCCTTATCAAAGGTTTCTTGACATAGTGTGGTTTCCACATGTATTTACAAAGGTATGCAACTAAAACCTCTGTTTTTACCCTGCGGAGTTGAAAAAAGATTATTTTGGTTTTATTTATTTATTTTTCTGGCCAGCTTAAACGCATCCTGGGGACTCCCTTTGTATTGCCCCATCCATGTGTACCTTTCCCTTGCTGTCCAGAGTGGCTGGCATTGTTGCTTTGTTAATTACTTACTACATTAAATGGGAAGCATTGTGGTTACATTGTCTTGTTTTCTGAGCCTTCAGTAATTGTCCTGACGTTCTAATCCAACAGGTGACTCTCTACATTCATTAAAAGGAATCCAAAGAAAACCTTGAGAGCCAAGAAGACCAACATTAATTCATGAAGTCTCCAGGAATTAGCCCACTGTACATTTGTAATTGGAAACCCTTCCCGCAGCCTACAGGATGAGAGGAGAGATGGTGTAATGTGCCCATTGTCTCCAAGGTGGACTGTTTGTCCAGGACTGGCTGAGATCTCTTTTATTGGGTGGATCACATTGTCAATGCATCCATGGGATTGAACTGTTCAAAGATTTAAAAGGATTTTGTGGCTTGAGAGTTAAGATGGTCCTATGTTGGAAAGCAAGGCAGGAGGAAACCACATGTGAGATCAGCTTACGGCAACTAAAAAGGTATTTTTTTAAAATTCAATTAACTTAACAATTAGACATGTGCACACAATTTCGTTTTCGTCCAAAAAATAAATTTATTTAGTTACTCCCGAAATTTGTTTTTATTTATTTTGTTTTGTTAAAAATGCATTCGTCTGAAAATCCGAAATAATTAAGGTCGAATCTGTCATTGAAGGCTTATGGTGTCTGTCGAATGTTCTAAGATAGATTCGACGGAGCAGCTAAACTGTACGACGCCGCAATTGTACATTTCCGGTCGAATGTTCCGCCTACAAGCTATAGTAGAATTCTAATGTTGTATGACACTAGTAATAATTATATTTATTAATTATTATTACTAGTCAACCAACATTAGAATTCTTCTATAGCCTATGGGCAGAGCATTTGACTATAAATGTCCGCTTGCGGCGACTGCTTTGTCGAATCTTCATGTAGAATCTTTTCTCTCTATGTCAAATAATCTTGGACTAATAGTTAGGTTAGGCACATTCTACCTTTTTTGCTATTGTCTCTATAATGTCGAATCTTTCCTCTCTATGTTGAATCTTTTCTCTCTCTGTAGAATAATCTTGAACTAATAGAGTTAAGGTTAGGCACATTCGACCACAGGTTCGATGGACACAGATCATTATTGTCAGCGTCATGTCAAATCTCCTCTCTATATCGAACTGTTGTCACAACGAAAACGAAAATAAAGCATTTGTTTATGTCGGATATTTCAGTTTTCGAGTTCTGCACGTTTGTTATCGTTTGTTAAGCGGTAACGAAAATACCCAAAATTCGGACGAAAATGCATTCGGACGAAAACAAATGCACATGTCTATTAACAATAGATTCCATACACCTCATCATTAGAAAAACTTCTAGGATATATTGCTTACCCTTCATTCTAGAAATTCAAGTTGCTTGGCTGTCATGCTAACCCTCATGGGCTGCCTGAGACCACCATTTCTGCTACCCCCCCTAAACCATTAAAAAACAAGTACAATCTCTGCTATACTGTGCCCCATGGACACTCTGGATACCACCTCATTTTTGCTGCCCTCCTTTGGCTTCCAGGATGCTGGCACAGTGGTGCTGTATGGCTATGCTTCTTTCATTTTCAGAAAGCTGGCGGCAAGTCCTCACAGCTTAATGACTTCTAGGATGCATGCAGTTGGGCCATACAGCATCCATGATTGTTATGTTGCAGATGGCCACCTGCACCATACTATCCAAAGATGATGTGTGGCCCAGCCTTCAGGATATAAACAACCAGCTCAGTAATGCTGTCCTGAATCCAAACACCATTGAAGTTAATAGTATCAGAATTCAAGTGTACATGTTGCACTTTTTACCACTAAATGGCAAAAAAAATGACCAACTCCCAACTGCAGTAATACCAACAGGAATGAGTGATTTCTGTCTAATAGTGTCACTAATTTGCTTGAAAAATACCCCCCATTGATGTTTCTGTTCACTATCTGAAACAAAAAAAATTCTCTCTCTGATTGATAATAGCCAGTGGTTTGGCTACACCTGGGACAAATAAAACCCATCTACTGTTATCTAAGAGTTTCCAATCTATAACTATATAGATGTGAAGGAAGGCTAGAGGGTCAGTTATTATAAGCTGGCCATTCACTAGTAGTTTTTGAATGAATGTTCTTAAATTATTTGTACATTTGGTGATGGGACAAATGTTGTTCGAAAGTAGTTTAAACAGTTTGCTTTTAACATTCAATTTTGGAATGAATGGAATTTCCTGAACAAAAAACACATACATCAGGGCATGACAACTTTGAATCTAGGAGCCAGCTAAAAAAGTTAGGAGCCAGTTTTTTTTAACTAACAAAGCTTTATTTTCTGTTCAGAGTATAAAATGCTAGAATACAATAAAAGCTATAAATTACTTATACTTACCCTGCCAGTCCCATGAGGTGGGCAATTATATGTAATGCATAGCTTTTATTTTATTTAACATATTTAAAAATCAGACAGTTGTCTCATTCAGTTACAATGCTACTGAATGAGGCAGCTTTCTCACTAGGTATTTTCAAGGGATGTAACACGAAATTACCACAGGGGTCTAGGAAACGCAAAATTTCAGTAAAAAACACACTGAAATTAATTTTAGGGCACAAAAATGCAATAAATTACCCAATTCTTTGGTAAAATATAAAAGATAAGGGTTGCACCGAGTAAATAGATACCCAACATGTCAAACCCTAAATTTGCGTGTGCCCGTGACATGGCGACAAACTTCAGTACCCCTATATTTTCTACAGGCATTGCTTTAAAATCCCCCTATAGGTCACTAGTTTAACGTTACAGTGGAGGTCTGGCACTAGAATTAGTGCTCTCATTCCGGCATGTGCGGCGATGTGTTACAAGTGTATCGTAATCAACGTTTTGATGGGAAGGCGCCCCAACGCACATGTTAACGTTTGTGCATGCGTAGGGGTGGGGGGGCCTCAAAAAAAACTGGGGGGTGGGAATGTTATCTGCTTGGGTGTAACTTTCATTTTTTTTACAATTTAAAACTATTTTTTTTACTTAACTTTTTTTTTTTCTTCACATAGGGAACAAAAAATCCCCTATGTGATGATTATTTGGTGACAGCTTCTCTTTAATGAGACATATGAGTTATAAAAGACCCCACATGTCTCCCCTGAATGTAATTCAGTAAATATTGCACTGCATTGTATTCTTTCCAGGCCATGTTGGCTGGGGGAAACGGTCAACGGGAACTGGGAAGTGACATCATACACGTCGCTTCTGGGTCAGGAATAAGATGGAAGTCAGGAACACATGTCTGCTCTCCTCCCTCCCCTCTACTCTGCCACGCCTACTATGCCTGTCCTGGGCCTGCAGATGGGCAAGCAGAAGCCGGGATACATAGCAGGGGGGGCATTTTACCTGCATGTGTGGAAGCGATTGGGCAGGAGCGGAGCTGCCCGAATGCTTCCCCCTGACAAGTGAGCCCTGCTGCTTGCCCAGGGCTAAATGTAGAAAAAAAAAATACCTGCCCAGTGCCCAGAACTGTATGTCCCAGGTGTCAGGTGACACAAATCGTGCATCCCTGCAACAGTAAATGGACTGACAAAAGCCCAGGTGCCAGGATGCAATTTTTGGTCGCCATGGGGACCTGGCACCTAGGATTTGTCAAGCCCTGACATACATTATTAGAAATGTATAAGGAAGGATAAGCGGCGCTTACTGCCTATTAATGACTCAAAAGAAGGTGATTAAATGTACATGAAACTAATAACCATACCAGGAGATTAGCAGGAACTCCAGGTAATGTTCAGGTTCATAACAATTGATTTTCCACTACTTTTGTGCAACCAAGGATCACGCCAAACCAATATTGCATTAAAGAGTGAAGCTAATTATAAACCGAGGTAAATAGGATACGAGTAATCAGTAGCTGTTTCTATATAAATTCCCCAATACCATGTGTAGCGTGAACATATGGCAATATACGAACCCGTGGGTGTGAGAATAACTAAATCCAAACACACTTCAGCATAGATGAATAAAATCTTAAAATTCCACCACTCTAATAGATATGTTTCAAAATATGTGCAAATAACATTCAGTGCGGCATCCAAAAAATGTAACAATTATTAGATAAAGTAGCAAGTGAAACACTAAAACATCCACAGTGCAACATAAGAATTTGTTTCAAATCTACAAATACACAATAGGTAAATGATGAACTAATATAAAATAAAGCAAACAGTGCGGCATCCAAAAAAACTAATTCAGTAATTAAATGTTTATGAACGAGTGACGTGCACCAAAAAGTGTAATAGCACTGTCCAACACAAATTACACACAAAGTGTAATAAAATAATACTGTGACTCCAAAAGTTAATTGAGAGAATCCATCGTGACATACCAAAAAAATCTTCCACAAATCACCAGTGATAGACAGAAGGTGTGTAGAAGTAATGGTTCCCCCAGCCTCTCACCTCACAGCTGAATGATAACAGCCTTATAACAGATGATAAAGCAGCCTCCCGATCTCCTTAATGACAGGGGTCTCCGTGCTTACAGGTGGTTTAAGCGAAGTCAGCTCAAAAAGAAGGGGAAGGACTCCATAGTGAAGTATATAAAATCACCAATTTATTAAACATTTGCCCACTTACATTAAAATACTCAAATACAGATGAAGACACTCACGGTGGCTCACTAGCTCACCGATCCCGGCCGTGATCAGAGAGATAGCAGCCGACTAGCCTGCCTCTCTTCTCCCTGATGCGTTGCGTGACAGCCACGTCACTTTATCACCTTTGATAAACAAGGCAGATTGCCGTTCAGTCAGTACAGAAGGCATGGATCCTGTGTTCCTGCAAAACAGGGACATGGATCCATGTCTTCCCCTAATAAAAGCACCTCCCACAGTACACCAAAACACTAGTTAGGCACGCAGTTAATCCTTTGATCACCCCTGGTGTTAAACCCCTTCCCAGCCAGTGTCATTAGTACAGTGACAGTGTATATTTTTGTGCATGCACAGAACGGCAGAGACGTTGTTTTCCGATGTTTTCCGATGTTCTGTCAAGTAGCCGCGCAAGCGCAGACAGCGTTTTCCGAGGTGCCCGCCGTCGAAAAGTGGCCGCACATGCGAAGGTTCAGAAGTCATAGGTTCGTAACTCGGGGACTGCCTGTATTGACCTAAATTGATGAATTGATGAAGAAATTCCATTTTTTTCAATTTTTGTATTGGATATGTTATATAGTTTTTTGTTTGTTTTTTTCAAAATTGTCACCCTTTTTGTTTATAGTGCCAAAAATAAAAACCGCAGAGGTCATGAAATATCACCAAAAGAAAGCTCTATTTGTGAGCAAAAAGGACATACATTTTACTTAGATACAGCGTCGCACAACCACGCAATTGTCAGTTAAAGTAGCGCAGTGCCGTATCGCAAAAAATTGCCTGGTTATAAATCTTCTGGAGATCAAGTGCTTAATAAAATGCCCACTTATGCAAAACGTTTGGTGCGGCCCTTGTAAAAGTACAGTTTATTAGTTAGAGGCAGGATAGGCCTCTCTGGAAAGATGAGTTTTCAGAGGTTGCCCAAAGCTAAACAAAGTAGGTGATAGTGGGACATATTGGGGTAGAGAATTCCAGAGGGTCGGTGAATCTCTGGAGAAGTTTTGCAGGGGAGCATGGGAGGAAGTGACAAGGGAGCAAGACAGCAGGAGGTCTTGGGATAAGCATAGAGGACGGTTTTGTGTGATATTTTGAGACCGGGTTGGTGATGTAGCTGGAGGAAAAGTTGTAGATGGTTTTGAATGTTTGTAGCTAGTATTGTGAATTTTATTTAATGGCTGAGCAGAAGCCACTGGAGGGATTGGTAAGGTGGTTGAGTCTAGCAGCAGTATTCATGTTAGATTGAATAGAGGACAGCCTGTGGAGAGGTAGGCCAACTAGGAGCGAGTTGCAATAGTCGGAGTGAGAGAGAACAGGGAGTGACTTAGAAGATCTGTGATATTGATGGTTAAGAAGGTATGAAGACGAATGCTAATTTGTCCCCATCAACCATTAGAAAACTGAATGAGAATTTACCAGTGTACATAACACAAAAGGAAAAAAGAACCTCTGGAGCAGACTTAAGAGGCAGATGAGACACTAAACATCATAAAATTATAACATTTTATTGGTACAAAATTGTTAAAACAACAGGCATATAACACGTGTGCCAAAGGTTAAAAAAATGTGCATAAACAGTCATAAGATTAGAGTAATGATGCATTAAAGCAGAGCATTCACCTGGCCCAAAAATGCAGAACATAAGATAGGAACAAGACCTCAGGTGCGGGCACTGGGGCATCCAAAGGGGGGGGGGGGTGGGCTGTACTAAAAGTAATGCAAAAGTGGGCATAGCTTTTTTATTAACTTTACATAGGTTGTTCAAATTTCACATGTTGGTAGAGTAAAGTTGGGTGTTTATTGTTTCTGATAATGCACAGTCTTTCATATCTGATTTTTGTTAAATAAAAATTGTACGAAAACAGTACACCTTAAACGGAAATCGTTCATTCTGTTCACGTAAGAGAACAAATTTGGAGTTTGTCCCTTCGGAACTTTTCATTTGGAAAGTCTGAATTGGATGCACCTGCTCTGTGGTGTGATGCAATAGGGTGGCTGCCCTTAAGCTGCCCCCTAGAGGACATCATGCCTCGTTCGAGTTGTGCCTCCTCCTCGCTTCTATCAGGCATCCAAATAGAGTCAGTGACCTCATCATGCCCTCCCTCCTCGTCACTGGAGCAAACTTGGCAGTATGCTGCAGCTGGGGGAACACGACTGCCAGTTTTTTGTCCTTCTTGGGCACCCCCTCTCTCTAGGCTCACGTTACTCCCTGCCTCAACCTGGGAAACAACATCAGAGCCTTCAAATCGCTGCGCATCCTCCAGCAGCAGGTACCCAACACTGTGGTCGAATAGTTCTGGGGACTCCTCCCTGCATGATGGTGGGGCTATGGAAGGAGTGACTGTGGACAAGGAGTCGGTGGAATAGGCCGCTTTGGCAGCTGCATTGGAAGGCAAACTACTCTGAGCCTGGGTGACAGAGGATGAGGAGGATGAAGATGGCTTTGTTATCCACTCCACCAACTCTTCTGCTTGTTCTGGCTCAATAACACAGCCAGCAGTGGAAAAAAAGGGCAATGGTGCCCCACGGCCACCGGCAGAGGAGGCGGAGCCCCTTGTCCACGACCGGCACTGTTGACTGTAGACACAGAGCTTGCTTGCCCTCTTTTAGTGGCCTGTGAGTGTCTGCCTCTCCTTGGTGGCCTCCTGGACATGATGTATATTTTGTTTTGCAACACCACACTACACTGTTTTAGGTACTGTGTACACCAACAGAAGTGTAGCAGCAACTGTACTACGACTGCACTGTATTGTGTACTGTGTACACCACCAGAAGTGTAGTAGTAACTGCACTACAGCTGCACTGTATTTTGTACTGTGTACACCACCAGAAAAGTAGTAGTAACTGCACTACGGCTGCACTGTATTGTGTACTGTGTACACCACCAGAAGTGTAGTAGTAACTGTACTACAGCTGCACTGTATTGTGTACTGTGTACACCACCAGAAAAGTAGTAGCAACTGCACTACAGCTGCACTGTATTGTGTACTGTGTACACCACCAGAAGTGTAGTAGCAACTGTACTATGGCTGCACTGTATTGTGTACTGTGTACACCACCAGAAGTGTAGTAGCAACTGTACTACGTTACTACGGCTGCACTTTATTGTGTACTGTGTACAACACCAGAAGTGTAGTAGCAACTGTACTACGGCTGCACTGTATTGTGTACTGTGTACAACACCAGAAAAGTTGTAGCAACTGTAATACGGCTGCACTGTATTGTTTACTGTGTACACCACCAGAAAAGTAGTAGCAACTGCACTACGACTGCACTGTATTGTGTACTGTGTACACCACCAGAAAAGTAGTAGCAACTGTACCACGGCTGCACTGTATTGTGTACTGTGTACACCACCAGAAAAGTAATAGCAACTGTACTACGGCTGCACTGTATTGTGTACTGTGTACACCACCAGAAAAGTAGTAGCAACTGTACTATGGCTGCACTGTATTGTGTACTGTGTACACCACCAGAAGTGTAGCAGCAACTGTACTACAGCTGCACTGTATTGTGTAACGTGTACACCACCAGAAAAGTAGTAACAACTCTACTACGGCTGCACTGTATTGTGTACACCACCAAAAGAGTAGTAGCAACTGTACTACGGCTTCACTGTATTGTGTACTGTGTACTGTGTACACCACCAGAAAAGTAGTAGCTGAACTGTACTACAGCTGCACCAGATATGTAGTAGAAACAATACACCACAGAATGCACTGTAGATATAGGCTACACTGGATGCAGAGTATATATATATGAGAGTGAAAATCCAATCCATCTGTAGGCTTATACATGGGAAACAGTCAAATCCTGAATAATAAAAAAATGAGTATATAAGTCACTGGATGTTCAACTGGAATTATATCTGAAAATAAGACTTATAATAATATAGATTCACTTAAATAGCCAATATTAGAAGCCCAAAAACGTTGGTGTATTTAATGGAACATGCCTCCAGACCATCCATCCACCCCTGATGGGCATAAACTGTGGATGGGTGGGGGCAAAGCTGTATAAAACGGGAATATTGACACCAAAATAATTTTAAATATTGCAAAAGACATAAGGGGGTCTAGGTATTCCAATCATAGATTACACATGCCATTTATATTAGATCAAAAATATAAGAATTAAGAGAAATATCAGATAAAATAAAAAAAGACAGTGCTTGTCAATTTCAAAATACAAAACCATACGTGTAAGAAGAGAGATTCCTTTATCCATTGGGATAAGAAAAGATAGGAAGAAGAAGAAGAGAGAAAGAGGGAAGAAAGAAAGAGAAGCAAGGGTCTTCCATGGTGGTAGTGCGGCCTACACCCAAAAAATGCATATCGTTAATTAAAAAAAAATTAAAAATAAAAATTTTTAGTTTGTTTGGCTGTGGTTGTAAGATTAATGAGAAGTTGAAATTGAGTATGAGTAAGTGCAGCTGGTTTAAGATTTAGGAGGGCCACAGCTGGGTCTGGGAATATAGAGATTTCCAAGGCTTTAGAAACCATATCAAATATCTTTCCCCAGAAATCTTGGGTTAGCGGACATTGCCACCAAATATGGAAATGCGTACCTGGTGAGGAACATCCTCAAAAACAATTTTCTGGGTATGCTGGGATAAATTTCGCAATCCTTGCTGGTACCAAATACCAATGTGCCATGACTTTGAAATTGGTTTCTAATGCATAACAATTTGAGGAAGAAGTTTTGGTGGCCAACCAAATATTGGACCAGTCATCTTCGTCAAATGTACGATTCAAATCATGCGACCATTTAGCAACATATGAGGGAAATGAGTTGTTGGGTATAGCGGTGAGATGTTGATATAGGAGTGAAATCAGTCCTCTAATATGTGGGTCACTCTTGCAAATACGTTCAAATTGTGACATTTGGTTAAGAATTGAACCTGTACTAATGAGAGGTGTATAAAAATTCTTGATTTGCAAATAACGAAAAGATTCAGTCCTAGGAAGCCCAAAAGTTTCACAAAGTGTAGGGAATGTATGAAAATCAGTGGAAGATGTCAATTTGTGTAGCTGGGTCAAATTCATAGTTGACCATGCTGCAAAAGATTTCGGAAATTTTCAGGCAGGATAGAAAGCTGGATTCTTAGGAAAGAAAGGAGGGGATTATGTGCTGATTGAGGATTATGAGAGATTTTAAATTTGTCCCATATAGCCAAGGAATGTTTAGTAATGGGATTGGAAATGCAGGCTCTATCTTTGGTTTGAAGCCATAGCAGATTAGCCACAGAAATGGGGTCACTTCAATGGATTTGACAGCCACCCATAAGGGGATTTCTCTAGTAGCATGATATTTAGGGAGCTGTGATAATTGAGCTGCATAATAGGAAGAAAAATTTGGCACGCCCAGCCCCCCTTTATTTTTAGGAATATAAAGTGTTTCAAGAGGTATTCAGGGTTTGGTAGGTCCCCATATAAATGACATAACCCTTCTTTGTACTAGTCTTAAGAAATATGATGGCATTGAAATAGGAAGTACTCTAAATAAATACAGAAATTTCGGTAACATTGTCATCTTTATAGCATTAATTCGCCCTAACCACGACAAGGGGAGAGAAGACCGCTGTTTTATTAGTCCGGTGATTTGTTTCAATAATGGAAGGTAGTTTGCTGCAAAGAGATCTGTCAAAGAGTTTGTAAGTTGGACTCCTAAATATAAAAGTTGTTGAGATACCCAGTTAAAAGGTAAAGAAGATTTAGCTTGCATTAGTTCAGTGTGTTTTAAAGAAATATTAAGTGCATTCCATTTTGTAGGGTTAACAAACAGACTGGAAATATGAGCAAATTTATCTAGTAAGTCTAGTAAATTTGGAGCAGAAACATGTGGATGGGTTAGGAAAATTAAAACATCTGCAAATAGACAGATCTTATGCTGTAATCCTCCCAACTCAATACTTTTTAATATCAGGGTTGGCTCTAATTAATAGTGTCAAGGGTTCTATGAGAAGGGTAAAAATCAATGGGGAGAGGGGACAACCTTGCCTCATACCTTTCCTAATGTCTATCATTGCTGATTTGTAGCCAGCATATTTAACATATGCCTGTGGATTATCATATAGAGAGGAAATCCAGGTAAAAAAATGATTCCCAAAACCCCATTTATGCAAAATATATTGCATGTATAGCCAAGTGACAGAGTCAAATGCCTTCCTGACATTTAAAGAAAGGAGGCAGGTTGGGATGTATCTATTTTTTAGCAGCATGAGTGAGTAAGAGGGCCAGTTGAATATAATCTCCCGCTTGTCGTGTGGGCATGAATCCTGTTTGATCACGATGGATTAGGCGGCCTATAATGGGATTGAGACGATTTGCTATAATTTTATCTAAAAGTTTAATGTCCAAATTTAGTAGAGATATAGGATGGAAATTGGTTCAAGAAGTGGAGTCTGATCTGGGTTACGGGAGCATAGTTATTATGGAGGTCAACATTTCTGTTCTAAATGTATGCCCATTAAGTATAGAATTAAAAGCTCTGGTTAATATAGGTGTCAGTATGGGAGAAAACAATTTATAATAAGATGCTGAAAACCCATCCGGGCCTGGTCGTTTATGACGTTTTAAAGTTTTTACGGCATTTTGAACTTCCAATTCTGTAATGGGACTCTCTAGATGGGCGAGCTGTTCATTGTCTATAGTGGGAAGATTGATAGAAGCAAATAGGGTATCTGCTTTCGTCTGATCAAAATCTGAGATGTGAGAATAAATTTTAGCTAAATTAGAATGGAACACCTCAAGTATTGTAAAAGGGTTACTAGTATATGCATCTTGTGACGTCTTTAATCATGTTGGTGTCTGAGCATATTTTATCGCATTTAAACTACATGCCATATAGGTATTAGGTTTATTAGCTTTAAGGTATTGGGTATGCTGAAGTTTATGCATAAGTCTTTCCACTGAGTCAGTTAGAAAAAGGTCTAGGTCAAGATGAGCTTTATCTAGTTTTGCATTATTGGTAGCAGTCGGAGAGGATTTGAAAGCCAAATGACATGCGTTAAATTTAGCATCCAGCTTAGCAAATAAGACCTTTCTTGTTCTTTTAATGGCTAAAGCCTGTTGTATTAATTTACCCAGAATTACAGTTTTGTGAGCTTCCCATACAGTAAGATCAGAAACATCTGCTGTGTCATTAACCAAAAAAATATTCTGTGAGTGCCTTTTCAATCTCTAAACGATGAGAAGGATGGGTTAATGAAGTATCATTGATATGTCAAGTCGTATCCTGTGACCTGGGTATTAGAGAGGCTAGGGTGGTATAGACTGCACCATGATCCGTGCAAGGGGAGGAAATGATTTTAGAGGAGAGTATCTCCGGGATCATACTAGCTAGGACAAAAATGTGGTCTATGCGCGAAAAGGAATTATATGGATAAGAATAATATGTGAAGCATCTACTAGTTGGGTTAAGTTCACGCCATGTATCTACCAATTTATGTGTGGACAGTAAATGATAGAATGTGAGCTTATTGGAGGTATCGAGTGAGACTAAAGGGGATTTGTCAAGAAAAGGGAAAATAGTCGAATTTGAATCTCCAAATAAGATTACTGTTCCAAATGTATGCGCTTCTACAACCTGGAAAAGGTGTGACAAAAAAGCCACTGGGCGTTTATTAGGGGCATAATAAAATATAATCATAATTACCATATCTAAAATATAACCTGTGAGTAGAGGATATCTGCCCTCAGGATCTTTCAATTGTGAGGTAAGAGTAAATGGAACATTACGATGGAAACCAATCAATGTACCTTGTTGCTTGACTGTGGCTGAAGCTGTGAAAAATTGAGGATAGGAGGCAGATAGAAATTTAGGAGAAGTTTTGTCAATAAAATGGGTTTCGACATATTTTATGTGCTTTTTTGGCTGAGAAAAAGCGCATAGCTTCAGTACCTTTATGTGGAATGTTGAAGCCTTGTATGTTTAAAGCGTATATTTAGGGGTTCCATAACATATACAAGACTAGTATCATGTCAGAAAAAGCAAATTCTGAAACGAGAGACGCAACTACCACCAGGGAAAAGATAGAAGAAAGGGAGGAAAATAGGAAACAAAAAAACAGAATAAAATTGATCAACCCTAATGGGAATAAAAAATCGGAAATAGCGCTACATGTTCTTTTGTTCAGATATGCTTATAGATCCGGACGGGTCGAAACAGACAAGCCATCTTTTTTAAGTAAATTAGGACTTTTACTGCGGGAAACCAGAGGTGCTGGCTTTTAAGGTAGACTAGCATTAGTAGGAACATGGATGTAGGAAAATAGCAATGAGCAATGAGCAATAGAAAACTGATTTCCCACCTACACTGACAGCCAATGCTAAAAAAACAATTTTCCACTGGCCACATATGTAAGGGGCTACATCTACACTGATCACTAAGGCAATGTGGAAATTTTTCAATGGCCACCAATGCAAGGGGTTATATCTACACTGACCATTAAGGCAAAAGAGGAATTTTCAAATAGTCAGCAATGTAAGGGATTATACTTACATTGACCATTAAAGTAAAACTATGGGCAAAACTTTTTTTGTTTTTTTTGGATAGAGCAAGGGAGGGTAATAACCCCTGTCAGATTTTCTTTTCACCATCTGTGTCTGACTGTGGAGATTTCACTTCACTTCCTGCCCCATAGCCAAACAGGAAGTGAGAGGAAATCTCTGAAAACTGAAAGGGACATCCTTGAGAACCCATTGGAAGATTTCCCCTCTATTACTTTTCTGGTGACAACTTAAAATTTGGGATTTTCTTTTACAATCTCTAAGATTCAGAATCGCTGAATCTCTTTAACCAGGACATAGACAGCAATAAAAAACTGACAAGCATTCTAATCCCTCTCCACTCTCCAAAACTAAAAAAAAAAAGTTTTGCCTTTAGTTATATTTAAGGCAACAGGGAAATTTTCCACTGCCCACCAATGTAGGGGGTACATCTACACTGACCAATAAGGCAACAGATACATTTTCCACTGTCCTCTAAGGCAATTGGGACATTTTCCAATGGCCACCGATATAAGGGGTTACATCTACATTGACCACTAAGACAAAGGGGAAATTTCCCACTGGCCACCAATGTAAGGGTTTACATCTACATTGACCACTAAGGCAGCAGGGAAATTTTCCACTGGCCATCAATGCTAGTGGGCGATTTTCCAGTGACCACCAATGTAAGGGGTAACATCTATTGTAAATTGACCAATAATTTTGGAATATACCAAAATGTTTAATGTTAGAATTTCTAATCTGTTATTTACATTAATTTCCAAGTTTTTACTGAAAATATTTATTTGTACAGATCAGTCTACATGCGCAAATTCTTTAGTCTTTAATTTAAAACTTTCTACAACTCACAGATCACAATAATGTATCATGAGTTCTAATTAAAATATTTTTGAGCAATGTTTCGCCAAGACCTGAAAATTATTATAAGGGTTCATCCAATATAATATAAACCCAATAAAAGCAATTGTGTGCTACTACAGTATGTACATTTCCTTACTTTTCATTGTACTTATGAGTTTTCTGCAACGATAGGTATCTTGTGCACACAAATAACGCAATCTCCTCTCACAGGGTTCAGGAGCTTCCCCTCCTCAGGTATGCACAGAGAAATCAGACAAGGGCTCTGAAGAAGCTGTTGACTTTGAAGACCACTGACCCATTAATAAGAGGTAAGTACTCTATTCTGGTTATTTGGTATGACCGCAAAACGAGCCATGGCAATCTACAAAAAGCGATAGTCCATAGTAAGTTGTATCTTTTATCTGCTTAGTGTGATCAAATTCGTGACAAATGGTTTCTAAGGCTAAGTTTACTCTAGCCCGTTCTCTGTAAAGTGATCCACTTTTTTCACAGAATAGCAACTTTATATGGCACTAATGCGCCACCAGCCAAGCATTTATCTCACGGTTGCAACATGGCTCCATAGACTTAAATAGTCTAGTTTGAGAGGCCTTACCATCTGCCAACTTGACATGCTGCATAAAATTTGCAGTGACAACAATACAAAGCATTCCTGCTAAGGCATGTGAACAGCTCCCTCTGGTTGCATTGTAGGCTTTAAGTGGGCGGTTAAATAATGGCTCAACCACTTGTTTTCACCTTTTCCCGGCCATCCATGTAAAAGAGGCCTAGTGTGTGCTTTGGGTTGCAACACCTTCTATGCTGCTCTTTGTGGAGTCTTTGACCTATGCATATTTTAATTCAGTTAGAAAATTGCAGGAATATAAATTGAATGAAAAACGTTTACTATTTCACTTATTCCTTGGATACATTTTATCATGGGAAAACACTGGTAAATTGATCTGCGACAGTAGTAGTTCTCATAAAATGCGCACCTAGACCCCTGGCACTTAGAGAGTCCCCAGGACTAGCCCTTGGGACCTTTTGCTAAGAGAAGCACTTACATGCTGTAAGGGCCCTCTTCACAAGGGTTATGTCTCACTCAGTACACTCATATAACTAATTCCTAGACCTAGTTCCTCCCCAGAGTCATGTAGCCCCTTCATCAAGCCTTGCTTTTTCTGGAGCTAACTGGAATTCTATTAACGTAATGCACAGATGTAAACTAGGCCAACTGCCAGAAATCGGACCAAATCCGGTGGATAATCCGATCGTGTGTGGGCTTCCCTGGACTTTCAGCAGACTTTTCCAGTCGCAAATCTGACGGACTTTAGATTTGGAACTTGCTTCAAATCTTTACGTCGTAACTCCGCCAGACCCAGAAATCTGCTCGTCTGTATGCTAGTCCGACGGACAAAAACCCACGCTAGGGCAGCTATTGGCTACTGGCTATCAACTTCCTTATTTTAGTCCGGTGTACGTCATCACGTACGAATCCGTCGGACTTTTGTGTGATCCTATGTAGGCAAGTCTGTTCGTTAGAAAGTCTGCCGCAAGTCAGCCAAAAAGTCAGTCGAAAGTTTGTCGGACGGGCTGTCGGACTTTTGTAGCCGAAAAGTCCGACCGGGTGTACGCCCCATTAGAAACACTGCACTCGGTAGCTTTAAATTTTGCATCTGTGGTAACATGAAATATAAAGGATAATATAGTGCACACTGTATAGCTTAAACATTTCCTTTATTTAAAAGAGAGGTACTTACATAAGAAGCACTAAACCCTAGTGCTAGGATAACTGGCGTACTAAAGCATCAGTTGTAACATCGATAGATAAGGCAGCTGCAGTGACGTCTAGAGATACTCCCGCACGTGTATCATCCAAATCGGGACTTCCTCAGCGGTAGTGGATGGGGGATGGAGGAGGAGAACATAGCGGGCCTGAGGAGAACAGGGGGGAGCGGAGAAGGAGGAGAATGCGAGGAGCGGGCTGGGAGAGAACATGGGGAGCAGAGGAGGAGAACGGAAGGAGGAGGAGGACATGGAGAACAGCCCAGGAGGATCGGTGGGAGGGACAGCTGTAAGCACTGATAGCCGTGGGAGGGAGAGGAGGAGAAATGGCTGTCATGCAGGAAAATCGGTGCTTACAGCTGTCCCTCCCACCGATCCTCCTGGGCTGTTCTCCATGTCCTCCTCCTCCTTCCGTTCTCCTCCTCTGCTCCCCATGTTCTCTCCCAGCCCGCTCCTCCCATTCTCCTCCTTCTCTGCTCCCCCCTGTTCGCCTGTTCTCCTCAGGCCCGCTATGTTCTCCTCCTCCATCCCCCATCCACTACCGCTGAGGAAGTCCCGATTTGGATGATACACGTGCGGGAGTATCTCTGCAGACGTCACTGCAGCTGCCTTATCTATCGATGTTACAACTGATGCTTTAGTACGCCAATTATCCTAGGGAGAGGAGGAGAAACGGCTGTCATGCAGGAAAATCGGTGCTTACAGCTGTCCCTCCTGCTGCAAGGAAGTTGGCAGTGGTTGCCCCTCTATTTCTCTCATGGCAAGTTTACCGCCCACTGTATATATACGTCATTACTTTGACTTTAAATACTGGGGTTATGGCTGCAGCATTTTTTTTTGTGTGTAATAGTAAAATTACTTTTTTTTTTGCTTTTAAGTGTAAACGTAAGATCTGAGGTCTTCTTGACCCCAGATCTTGCATTAAAGAGGCCTTGTCCTGTTTATTTCTATTACAGGGAATGTTTACATCCCTTGTAAAAGGAATAAAAGTGATAAAAAAAATAAATAAATACGAAAAAAATTTAAATTTTAAAGTGCTCCGTCCCTCCGAGCTCGCACGCAAAAGTGAATGCATATGGAGATTTTTAAGTACCGTAGTTCCACGAGCGTGCACAATTTTAAAGAATGACATGTATCAATTTACTTGGCATAACATCATCTTTCACATTATAAAAAACAATTGGGCTAACTTTATTGTTTTCTTATTTTTTTATTTAAAAAGGTATATTTTTTTCCAAAAAAATTGCATTTGCAAGACCACCGCTCAAATACGGTGTAACTGAATGTACTGCAACGATCTCCAGTTTATTCTCTAGGGTCTCTGCAAAAAAAAAAAAAGTGATATATATATCTATAGATAGATAGATAGATAGATAGATAGATAGATAGATAGATAGATAGATAGATAGATAGATAGATAGATAGATAGATAGATAGATAGATAGATAGGTATATATAATGTTTGGGGGTTCTAAGTAATTGTCTAGCAAAAAATACTGGTTTTAACTTGTAAACAACAAATGTCACGAATATGCTTGGTCCTTAAGTGGTTAAAATCAGCCTGTTCTAATGCAGAACTTCAAACTTTCTTTCCTGAGACCACTGATAACTGAAGTCTGCACAACTGTCAGTCACATCTCTTGAGATTAAAGCTGAATTCCAGGTATGACCTGTGTTGCATACTTACATTGTTCTAGCTTGGACAAATGCAAGTATGCAGATCTCGTATCTGATGGACAGCTGGGAAGTTGAAAATCACAGTAGTGGTTGGCCCTGATACAGTTATCACCGCAATCTTCCGGGTCCTGTGCCGAGCAGCTACACCACTGCATACTGACCACTGAGGTCACTCGCTCGGCAATTCCCCTCATTTACAGGAATCCTTGTATTTCTTTCAGTGACTACAAGGGATTGTCAAACTGAACAAGATGGATGGTTTTGATGTCACAATGTCCACCTCATCCAATCAGAGAACACCTTGTAGTCACACAAAAAATGCAATTCTATCTGTGAATGGTGGCAGTGCCAAGCAAGCACCCCCCTGTGGTCACTATGCAGAAGGAAAGACACTCAGCATAGGACAATGAACATTGTGGCAAGCACTGTAATAGTGCAGGGATTGTCACCTTCAACAGCAGCCTCTCAGGTATTAGATATTGCATACCTACATTGTGCCAAGTTGAAAAGGAAGGGAAGGGAAGGGAAGGAAGAAGCTCAGTTACATTTTATCTGACAATAATGCTATGACACTCTGTCTCACAATGATGGACTTTCTACTAGGTGCTGTTGGAGAGACTGCGCTACATCTTGCTGTGTTCCATGACAACCTGGAGTCTGTGAAGATTCTGCTGGAACATGCACCAGAGCTCGTTAACCAGCCCATGACATCCAACCTCTACAAAGGTAATTAAAGGAACCATTACTGGTGCATTTAAGCCAGAAATTTAAAGAGGTTGTAAACCTCAGACATAAAATATGAACAAAGCATAACCCTCTATAGTGTGTACTTGTCTCAATTAATAGCACTAAGTGTCATTTCTGTCTGTTGCCCTGTTCCTCTGCTATGAGCATGAGTCACTTCTGACAAATTTTCTTGAAACCAAGAGAAAAAAATATGACAGGGGAGGGGCTTCCGACTGATTGACAGCCTCAGCTCTGTTCCTGTGTGCTGTGTGAAGGAGGTGTGTTCCTTCCCTCCAATCAGCTCTCAGAGCTCTCATCACTGAGCTCTGCAGAGTATGACTTCAGCTCTCTGCCCCCTTTTTTCTGACAGCTCAGCTTTAGAAATTCTGGGCTTTGAAGGACCGTAGAGAAGAGAAGACTGCAGATAAACAGGTACAACTGATGTAGGAGGATTTGTTTCCTCTGTGTGTTTTACCTAAGGCCAGTCACTTCACTGGATATATGTATTTACAACCACTTAAATTAAAACCTCCAGCTGCACACTGGGAGCATTGTCTACTTGCACGCTAGCCAAGCTTTTTATCCAGGCATTGCGGTACTGCAGCGGTCCACTATACTGCCTTATGCCTGTAGTTTGGTGATCCTGGAACACAGCTGCTGGAGATGAAGGATCACCATCTTTACTGCTTCTTATGCAAAGCTTGATGTTAACAAAAATTTGATTTTTGGCTTACCTGTAAAATGCATTTCTTGGATTACATCATAGGGCACAGAGTAGCTTTATTAATCCTTGCTAACAGGGGGTTATGCACCATTTACAAGTCACTGGACACTAGCAAAAAAGACAGGAAGTCCCTTCTTAGATATAACCCCTCCCTGCAGTTTTTTTGTAACAACCCATAAACCACAATACAAAAGGGGGTCGGGGATCTCTGTGTCCTCTGATGTATTCCAAATAATGGATTTTACAGGTAAGCCAAAAATCTAATTTTCTTTATCTTACATCACGGGACACAGAGCAGCTTTATTTATCCTCACTAGCAGGGATGTCCCAAAGCATTTAACCAACATACCCCAAAAATCAAACTAGGAAGAACCCCATATAACAGCCTTTGAGGATGGATACCCCAGGAGGCACCTACACTCCTGGCAGAATACGCAGTCACCAAAAAAGGTGAAACCTTTTCTTTCAAACCATAACTTTGAGAGATGAGCTGCCAAATCCAATGGGAAGCAGTAGACTTAGCAGCTGTGTGACCTTTCCTCGGTCCCTCGGGAAGTACAAAGAGACAACACGATTGCTAAATCATGGCAGTCGACTTTAGGGAAATCCTGATAGCACAAACCACATCCAAGGTGTGAAGAACCTTGTCCTCCAAGAAGCGAGGATTAGGACAAATGGAAGGTAAGACAAAGTTCTGGTTAAAACTAAAGGCCCAAAGCACCTTAGGCAAAAAAGTCCACTGAGGATAAAGAACCACCTTGTCATGGTAAAATACCAAAAACAGTTCCTTACAGGAAAGAGCACCCAGTTCTGAAACTCTACGAGTCGAAGTAATGGCAACCTGGAACACCACCTACAGTGTCAAAAGAACCAAATTGAGATCACAAGGGAGCAAGGTGGTCTGACTGGAGGAGACACCCTGTACAAAGGCATCCAGCAATCGGCCTCTAAAAAAAGACTGCTAAGTCCAAAATTTGGCTCTTGATCGTACTCAAGGAAAGACACAACCACCATATATTAGTGAGGAGCCAAACTCCTAACTTCACACCAGGTAATATAAGATTTCCAGGTCCTGTTGTAAATCTTCCTTGAAATGTTTAAATTTAGAAAATCTCTTCTCCCGTAGAAAAAAGCCCCAAAGTAGTACTTTCAATTTTTATGTTCCATCGCTGCATTTTGCATCCTGTTCAGTCCCAGCTACTGCTTCATTCCTGGCATCACACTTTCTTGTAAGCCTAGTGTGTTAAGGATCTTCACCATGCAGAATCTCAGTGCATTGATGCACATAACAGAACCTGCATCATTACAAGACAGGAAGATGGTAGGAAGAAAACCCTGTGCATTGGGTGACTGTTCATCAGAAAGACATCAGAAAAAGGGGACATAAACCAACAAAAATACATTAGGGGATGGGGATGAGGGGGAAGGGATGTGTTGGGGGGGGGTTCTAATCGTCCTTTAAATCTCATATGCACTGCAATAGGGAGAGGTCATTGCACACCCTAGAATTTACACTGTAATATGGAACAGTTGAGTCCCAATCCTCCTATTGAATCGTGCATGGTATAAAGCAGTTTAGAAATCCAACTGAGATAATGGGACTTCACTGTAATGGGTACTACAGGTCTGCAGGCATGCTAAGCCATGAGTAGAACTCTCACCACTACAGTGCATGAGAGTTCATAAAGAACTGTGGTAGTTGAAATACCCAGCATCTTCAAAAGCTGAAAATATCTCTTGCAGGTTGACCTTAAAAAAGAGATTTCAAAACTGGGGAGAGGTTAGAACCTCTGTTAGGTTCTTATTGCTGTCTGTCTCCCCGTTGGCAAATTTCATTGTTACTGTTTGCCCTGGTGACCATTATCAAAAGGATGTGAGATCAAAAATATCCAAAATGTTAGTTTTCACCAGAAAAGGCGTAAAGCTAATATCGTCTAATGGTGACAACTGTCTAAGAGGGAATTGTCCCCCTTGTGAGATTTCTAGAAGGAGGTTTTCACTGGCTGTAAGCTTTTCATTCACCTGCTATCCAGTGGCTAGCTATAGAAGGCCAAGTGACTGCTATGAGGCCTGGGGAGTAGAAGGGGGCCCTATTAAGGGGGTTGTTATGGTCATTTTTGCATTTGTGCATGTAAAAATAACAAAAAGACAATACTGTATTGATAAGGATTGCAGAGGTGGCTATTGACATTAACCCTGAAGCCCTTGTGACATTTTGAACCAAAAGGAGCTGACACCAGACATACAGGAGGACCTTTCAGGATCACTGTGGTTGCTCGTCACAGATCCCCTTTGAGGACTTTTCAGGATCATCATTGTTGCTAGTGACAGACTCCTCTTTGCAGGCTATATAGAGAATCTGTTTATTGTGATAATCATTATTAGTGCTACCACAACTCTTGTTTTTTTTTGTTTCTTTCTTTCTTTTTACTAATTATTACACCACCTCTTTCAGCACTCGGCAATGGAAAGGGTGGGAAGGCTTAGAATTTATATTGAGACCCTAAGATCTGAGATGCTGAAAAAGACTGGGTAGCTACTAAGGACAGAGGGGTTAGTTAGCATATTAACCACTTCAGCCCTGGAAGAATTTACCCCCTTCCTGACCAGTGCGTTTTTTGCGATTCGGCACTGCGTCGCTTTAACTGACAATTGCGAGGTCGTGCGACCTGGCTCCCAAGCAAAATTGACATCCTTTTTTTCCCACAAATAGAGCTTAGGCCGATACGTATTCTTCTACATATTTTTGGTAAAAAAAAATTGCAATAAGCGTTTATTGATTGGTTTGCGCAAAAGTTATAGAAATTTATAGCGTTTACAAAATAGGGGATAGTTTTATGGCATTTTTATTATTAATTTTTTTTTTTTTACTAGTAATGGCGGCGATCAGCGATTTTTATCGTGACTGCGACATTGTGGCGGACACATCGGACATTTTTGACACATTTTTGGGACCATTGTCATTTATACAGCAATCAGTGTTATACAAATGCACTGATTCCTGTGTAAATTACACTGATAGTGAAGGGGTTAACCACTAGGGGAGCAGACATCAATGACGCTGTTACTAGGCAGAACGGGGAGATGATTGTTTACATTAGCATCTCCCCGTTCGTCCTCTCCGTGAGGCGATCGCAGGCATCCCCGCGGCGATCAAGTCCGCGGGACCGGCAACCCGACTCACGCATGCAATAGCACAGCGGCAAATACAAAGGGACGTACCGGTACGCCCATTTGCCCAGCCGTGCCATTCTGCCAACGTACAGCGGCGTGCGCCGGTCGGGAACCGGTTAATAAACAGTAATTCCCTGCATTGATGTGCCCAACTAATTCCTGAGTTCTGACAACTCTTCACAAACTCAGCACTGGTCCCTAGTAGTGTACTTGTGGGCCCAATTTGTGCTCATGTTGAAACTGGGGTGTTATTTACTGTTTATCTTTTTGGGGTCCCCAGCCCTTTCCTACTTGTAGATATAAAGATGTGGAGTCCAGGATAGTGGAGTGTTAGTACAGTAAGGAGGCAAGTACTGATTTTAGGTAGTTTTTAGACCCCTGTATAAATTCCAAGGCCTGCATTTTTAAAATGTAAACTACTTCGTATAGGCCTTCTCCCTCATGGATCTTTCACCTTAGTGGGGCTATGCTGAGAAGCTGCAGTACTCTGAAAGATAGAAAACATGGGAGTGGGTATTGTACTCAACCACCCATGTGTGATTGAAGTCCATTACTCCATTACCAATGAAGGAGGATTTTTGTGACCCCCAAATGCATTGGATGTGGTTTTGCTTTTTTTGCTGCCAAATGAACCAGTTAAAGATTTTGTACTCTGTTTAGTTGAACCCCGTCTTCTATAGGGTCACTGTTTTGTGGTGAGCTGCTGAACCCAAGCCATCGGGCTTGAGTAATGACTGTCCACCTGTTGTCCACTGTTCATAGATTTTTAATGTTCCCTGTATCCCTATTGAGGATGTTTCTCCTTAACTCCTGTCCCAGTGACAACCTGTCACCCAAGGTATCATCAACATAGAATTTTAAGGAGAAAGCTCCATAACATAGACACAGACACTGATAAAAGTCTGATGGAAAAAATGCCTTTAGATGGCAGGATTTTTACATGCAAGATAGCTAAGGCAAATCTGCGATCATGGGAGAAATTAAAAGGTTGGTCCACCCAAAAGTGATATTTTTATTTTGGCAATTGGTGGGCTTAGTCAGAAACTGACTTCTTACATATTCTAAATACTTCAGCAGGGAGACCTCCCTGTCATTATTCCCCAATTAGATTCATGTCCACCTGGGAGTTTCAGGCGTTCCTGTCTACCTTTGTGAACTAATGAACTGTGCCTGTTGCAAGAGTAAAGAACAGTTCCAAAAAGAAGCACACCTCATCATTTCACTGGTTTATAGCTGGGTAACATAAAGTGAAGATGGACACTGGCTCAGGCAGGAGACTGGTAGTGGTTGGGAGAAAGAACGGAGATAGTAACAGGTCTCCTCTCTGGATCATGCTCTGAGAATATCTGTGGCCTTATAGTGTTTGGGTTAGGTAGTCACTCTTTGACAGACCTGGCCTAGAACCACTGTAATGGGGCCTCCAATAACTTTGTTGTACGCTATTTGTGTAGTCCCCTTTCTAAAGGTCTTCTGGCCATACACAGAGATCCAGAGCCCAGAGAAGGTTTTCAATCTACCTGTCCTTGATTTAGGCTTCATTCACACCTGAGCATACCGATTTACTGGCGTTTTTCGGGCATTTTTTAAGCTTTTTTTGCAGCTTTTTCAAGCTTTTTAAAGCATTTTAGAAGTGCATTACAAGCGTTTTACAGCTTCAGGTGTTTTTGTTTAGCTGATAGAAAGCACTAGGGGGAGAAGAGGGAGAGGAAATTAAGGGTGGAGAGCTGCTATTTGAACATTTTACGAGCGTTTTACGAGTGTATTACATTACGTTTTTCTGTCAAGTCAGACGTTTCTATTGAAGTCTAAGGGGCCAAAAATCTGTCAAAAAGAAGCTCATGTACTTTTTTGAGCTTCGGGCGTTTTGCTTTAGGCGACAGAACGCTCATATGTGAACAGGGGCCATTGAAATAAATGGGAATTTGCTTGTTGGGAATTTTGGAGGTTCAGAGCTGAGTGTTTTACAAACTGAAAAAAGCTTATGCCCCGTACACACGAGCGGATTTTCCGTCGGAAAAATCTTGGATGGTTTTTCCAACGGAATTCCGCTGAAGCTTGGCTTGCATGCACACGGTCACACAAAAGTTCTCTGAACTTTCGACCGTCAAGAACACGGTGAAGTACAACACTATGACGAGCCGAGAAAATGAAGTTCAATGTTTCCGAGCATGCGTCGAATTGTTTCCGAGCATGCGTAGGAATTTTGTGCGTCGGAATTGCTACAGACGATCTGACTTTCCGATCAGAACTTTTTCCGACTGAAAAATTGGGAACCTGCTCTCAATCTTTTGCTGGCGGGAATTCCACCAGCAAAAGTCCAATGGAGCATACACAAGGTCGGAATATCCGACTAAAAGCTCTCATCGGACTTTTGCTGGCGGGATTTCCGATCGTGTGTACGGGGCTTCAGGTGTAAATGGGGCCTTAGACATACTTTAAAGACAGTATGAAAGTCTCCAAGGTTTCCAAACATTATTTTGCTATGGGGCCCCATGAACTTTACTTAATGCTCTGTACCTAGTATATTTCTGGGACAGGAAGTGTGGGAAATCACAGACAGCAAAAAGAAGCCACATTTTTACCCATCCCTAGTCTCTCCAAACCTTGTAAAAAAAGGGTTGGCTGAAGTTCCCCTACAAGGCAATCCTAAAAACACTTACTGACAGGTCTGTAGAATATGATATTAGTCCTTTTTTGTTCACAGCTTTCTCCTTTTTATGTCTTGGCAGATCAGACTGCGTTGCACATTTCTGTCATGCGTCAGAATCTGGCAGTTACGCAGGAGCTGATACGGAATGGTGCCAACGTGTCCATGCCACGGGCAGTTGGAACATACTTCCGACTCAAATCCAACTCCTTCTATTATGGTGAGTTAATGTTTGCATTCCTGTCTTCTGCATGTATTTGCCAGCACACCACAGATTGTCAATTACGTCCAAATCTTTATTGAAGAGTGATCACACCACAGAAGACAGTGCAAAGTTTCGGAGCTGCGCATGTGATGTCACATGCTTGACGAAGGGGTTCTGCACAGCTCCAAAATATTGCAATTTTGTCCTCTGTGATGTGATCATTCTTCAATAAAGATTAGGATTTAATTAACAATCCGTGGTGTCCTGGCAAATATGCGCATTTGATCTGTGATGTTTCCAGTTAGAGCTGGTTTTTGCTGCAGCACCCGTTACTCCTAAAGCCTTATCCAGGAAAGTGTGTGATGGGAATATTGATACTACTTTCCTGTCTTCTGCCCCAAATCGATACTTCACTTACGGATGGACAGCAGGACTAAAAAGTATGTAAACCCTAACAATGAACTTACACGAATTGCCAAAATGTAAAATACCAGTTTCAGTAGACCAACTCTGTAATTCTCCCATGACCACAAATTCTCCCTCTTCTGTCAACCAAGTCCTATGATGAGGGAGTGGTATGTTGGTAGTCTATACATGGGGTCCGCACAAGTCAAGGTTTAGCCTATATATGCAGCCTGCACAATTCAAAATTTAGCCTACACATGGGGCTTGCACAAGTCAAGGTTTGGCCTATACTGTGGGACCTGCATAACTCAAGCTTTAGCCTATACATAGAGCCTGCCCAAGCTAAGGTGTAGCCAATACGTGGGGCTTGCTTAAACTAAGGTTTAGCCTATACATGGGGCCTGTACAAGTCAAAGTTTATGTGATACTGTACATGGAGCTGGCACACGTTAAGGTTTAGCCAAGCACTTCCTAACGCTAAGCCATGCACCTGTCATTTAACTGTCAAATGGTAGATTCTCTACTGCCCACCAAAGCTTTGACATTTCAAGGTAGAACAGCAGGGCTGAAATTTGGTGCTAGTGCAGGATTGGATTAATACAGTTGTGTATTCACTTATAAAATAGACGTAAACCATTCTTCTCCTTTTGTTGCATCTCAGCGATGCAGCCATTTCCTGCCTACATGCACTCCAACGATGGCTTCATGGCATTTCTCACGCAAGTTTTCCTAATGGTGAGCCATGCCTATGTAATGCGTGTTGACACTGCCAGGTTTGGTTTCCATTGGAAGTGTGACAGATGACTATAAAAGAAGAAAATTGGAAGGCTAGAACAGAGCATTGCCAGCCTATAACAGGAATGACCTGGTTAACTTGCTAATTGAATGAAATCAGTAGATTTAAAGTAGAACTATAGGCAAAACTTTTTTTTTCATTTTGGATAAAGGAAGGGAGGGTGATAACCCCTGTCGGATCTTCTTTCGTCGTCTGCGTCCCATTGTGGAGATTTCCATTCACTTCCTGTCCCATTGCCAAACAGGACGTGAGAGGAAATCCCTGCAAATTAGATGAATTCCTCAGGGACCCCCAGGTCACCAAAACTAGTGTCCCCTTTTGAGGATTTCCCCCCTATTACTTTTCTGGGGACAACCTAAATTTGGTATTTTCTTTTACTTTCACTTTCAATGATAATGATAAACAGGACAAATGCGTAGAGAGGGTGAATCTCCCTAAAGGGGGCACAGACCGCAGTGAAAAACTTCTAATCTCTCTCCTCTCTATCCAAAACTAAAAAAAAAAAAGATTTTTCCTTAAGTTATACTTTAATATAAATATATTATAATTTAGAAGATTTAACATAAAATTATAATATACAGTATCTCACAAAAGTGAGTACACCCCTCACATTTTTGTAAATATTTAATTATATCTTTTCATGTGACAACACGGAAGAAATTACACTTTGCGGCAATGTAAAGTAGTGAGTGTACAGCTTGTATAACAGTGTAAATTTGCTGTACCCTCAAAATAACTTTGAGTACACCCCTAAGTAAAAATGTCCAAACTAGCCATGTTCCCTCCCCGGTGTCATGTGACTCATTAGTGTTACAAGGTCTCAGGTGTGAATGGGGAGCAGGTGTGTTAAATTTGGTGTTATCGCTCTCACGCTCTCATATTGGTCACTGGAAGTTCAACATGGCACCTTAGGGCAAAGAACTCTCTCAAGATATGAAAAAAAGAATTGTTGCTTTACATGAAGATGGCCTAGGCTATAAGAAGATTGCCAAGACCTTGAAACTGAGCTGAAGCACAGTGGCCAAGACCATACAGCGGTTTAACAGGACAGGTTCCACTCAGAACAGGCCTCGCCATGGTTGACCAAAGAAGTTGAGTACACGTGCTCAGCGTCATTTCCAGAGGTTGTCCTTGGGAAATAGGCGTATGAGTGCTGCCAGCATTGCTGCAGAGGTTAAAGGGGTGGGGGGTCAGCCTGTTAGTGCTCAGACCATATGCCGCACACTGCATCAAATTGGCCTGCATGGCTGTAATCCCAGAAGGAAGCCTCTTCTAAAGGTGATGCACAAGAAAGCCGCAAACAGTTTGCTGATGACAAGTAGACTAAGGACATGGATTACTGGAACCATGTTCTGTGGTCTGATGAGACCAAGATAAGCATATTTGGTTCAGATGGTGTCAAGCGTGTGTGGCAGCAACCAGGTGAGGAGTACAAAGACAAGTGTGTCTTGCCTACAGTCAAGCATGGTGGTGGGAGTGTCATGGTCTGGGACTGCATGAGTGCTGCTGGCACTGAGGAGCTACAGTTCATTGAGGGAACCATGAATACCAACATGTACCGTGACATACTGAAACAGAGCATGATCCCCTCTCTTCGGAGACTGTGCCGCATGGGAGTATTCCAACATGATATTGACCCCAAACAGCTTCCAAGACGACAACTGCCTTGCTAAAGAAGCTGAGGGTAAAGGTGATGGACTGTCCAAGCATGTCTCCAGACCTAAACCCTATTGAGCATCCGTGGGGCATTCTCAAATGGCAGGTAGAGGAGCGCAAGGGCTCTAACATCCACCAGCTCTGTGATGTCGTCATGGAGGAGTGGAAGAGGACTCCAGTGGCAACCTGTGAAGCTCTGGTCAACTCCATACCCAAGATGGTTAAGGCGGTGCTGGAAAATAATGGTGGCCACACAAAATATTGACACTTTGGGCCCAATTTGGCCTTTTTCATTTAGGGGTGTACTCACTTTTGTTGCCAGTGGTTTAGACAATAATGAATGTGTGTTGAATTATTTTGAGGGGACAGCAAATTTACACTGTGATACAAGCTTTACACTCACTACATTACATTGTAGCAAAGTATCATTTCTTCAGTGTTGTCACATGAAAATTATATAATAAAATATTTACAAAAATGTGAGGGTTGTACTCAATTTTGTGAGATACTGTATTATAGATAATATTAAAAATACATTTTTAAAGCTTATGTTTGTGGTTGGGATTACATCTACTTTAATAAACCCAGTAATATTATAAAGAATCGGAAGTAAAGAGTTCCTTATTTTTATGTGACAGGAGAACACATTCTTGCCTTTGCTGCCTGTGTGGGGAATGCAGAGCTGGTCCGATTATTACTGCAACATGGAGCCGATGCAGAGGCCAAGGATTCCCACGGTGAGGTTTATTACTCTGCTGTACAAACTGATTCTGTCATTACTTATACATCATTCTGTTCTTAGTTCTTTAAGCACTTGAGTCTCATGTGGTCTTTAAAAGGGCACTAGGAATCAGAGCTGGAATCGGCACCCCAGCTGAACCAGCAGCATTCTCAGGAGCTGAAACGGTCAGCCCCTGAGATTCTGACCTTGCTACAATGCGCTCCACAATTTAAGACTAGGGCAGAGCTGTTACAGCTCTATCCAGGGTCTCCTTGCAGCAGCAGATCACTGCTATAGCGATCTATTGCTGGGTTAACTGTAGCTGCATAGGGTGGGCTAGATTAGGCCTCTATTGACCAGACCGCTCATGAAGATAGAAAAGTGTAAAAAATGGGTTAAGATCCTATATATATAGATATAGATATAGATATAGATATAGATATCTATATCTATATCTATATCTATATATCTATATAGATATACAGTGGGGACGTAAAGTACTCAGAACCCCTTAAATTTTTCACTCTTTGTTATATTGCAGCCATTTGCTAAAATCATTTAAGTTCATTTTTTTTCCTCATTAATGTACACACAGCACTCCATATTAACATAAAAACACAGAATTTTTGACATTTTTGCAGATTTATTAAAAAAGAAAAACTGAAATATCACATGGTCCTAAGTATTCAGACCCTTTGCTGTGACACTCATAATTAACTCTAATTTATTTCTTCTGATCATCCTTGAGGTGGTTCTATACCTTCATTTGAGTCCAGCTGTGTTTGATTATACTGATTGGACTTGATTAGGAAAGCCATATACCTGTCTATATAAGACCTTACAGCTCACAGTCCATGTCAGCAAATGAGAATCATGAGGTCAAAGGAACTGCCTGAAGAGCTCAGAGACAGAACTGTGGCAAGGCACAGATCTGGCCAAGGTTACAAAAAATTTCTACTGCACTTAAGGTTCCTAAGAGCACAGTGGCCTCCATAATCCTTAAATGGAAGACATTTGGGAGGACCAGAACCCTTCCTGGAGCTGGCTGTCTGGCCAAACTGAGCTATCGGGGGAGAAGAGCCTTGGTGAGAGAGGTAAAGAAGAACCCAAAGATCACTGTGGCTGAGGTCCAGAGATGCAGTCAGAAGATGGGAGAAAGTTGAAGAAAGTCAACCATCACTGCAGCTCTCCACTAGTCAGGACTTTATGGCAGAGTGGCCCGACGGAAGACTCTCCTCAGTGCAAGACACATGAAGGTCCGCATGGAGTTTGCTAAAAAACACCTGAAGGACTCCAAGATGGTGAGAAATAAGATTCTCTGGTCTGATGAGACCAAGATAGAACTTTTTGACCTTAATTCTAAGCGGTATGTGTGGAGAAAACCAGGCACTGGTATTAGATCAAAAGGGTGCTTCTACTAAATACTGAGCAAAGGGTCTGAATACTTAGGACCATGTGATATTTCAGTTTTTCTTTTTTTAATAAATCTGTAAAAATGTCAACAATTCTGTGTTTTTCTGTCAATATGGGGTGCTCTGTGTACATTAATGAGGAAAAAATGAACTTAAATGATTTTAGCAAATGGCTGCAATACAACAAAGAGCGAAAAATTTAAGGGGGTCTGAACACTACCCATCCCCACTGTATATAGATATATATATATCTTTAGATAGATAGATAGATAGATAGATAGATAGATAGATAGATAGATAGATAGATAGATAGATAGATAGATAGATAGATAGATAGAGATATCTATAGATATATATATATCTCAAAATTTGTACAACTTATTATCTGATTTTAGTTCTCTGATTTTTTTCTTTCCTCCTGCAGGGAACACTGTCCTCCATATTTTGGCCTTACAGCCCAACAAAATGTCAGCCTGTCAGATGTATGACCTCATCCTGGGCCATCACAAGGAGAAGTTTGGGCCTGGTTTAGAGGAGATCACCAACAATGATGGGCTTACTCCGCTGAAGATGGCGGCAGTAGAAGGTAACACCGTGGTATGTATACGGAAGGATTTATCCTCCATGGTAGAGACATTCATTGTTATTGTATTAAGGGGGTCATAATGACAATGGGTCAAAATGGCCAAAGGGGATCCATGATCATTGGCCTGCAGCAAGATAAAACTCTGAATGTAGAGCTGGAAAGAAGTATGGAGAACCTCCGTTATTAGAAAAACTGAGACCGAGAGCATATTCAGTGGTAGCCTCTTTATACTTGACTTCATTGGGCATTGATAAAACCATTTGAAGTTGGAAGAAAAGATGTTACTGTCTCTCTGTGAAAAGAGTTTTTACTACTAAAATTTTTTTTTTTAAATGTTACTTATACAATTTTGGTATTTTAAGGATTTATCCAATTGTCATTGGTTAAAAGGAAGGACCTATTTTGGTCTCTGTTAAATCTGACCTCCAGCCATTCCTTTATTCCCTGACTGGAAGACGTTCAACACCATCTATCCCTTTGCTACCCAACCTGGCTGTCCCTGGCCCATCCCCTTCATTCATTAACTTTTAGTTCTTTATAAAATGGAGGTCCAGTATCACATATGGGCATTACCTAGGGCAGTCTGCATGCAAATACAGCCTGTGAATGCCCACTCCCTTAGACTGACAGCCACCCTTCATAGCATTTTGATATTTGCATAACCCCTTCTACTGCTTGCATCAGGGATGGGGTTCTTGACACTAGTAGTGTGACAGGGTGGTGTGATATTTTCAGGAAGCATCCTGCCAGCCCCTCCCACCAGCCATGATCTGCCTACCAGTGCCAGGAAAAGGTCATCCAGCGCCCAGGGCAAGATGCTAAACTGCACCCTGCCCTTAGGGTTAGGGTCAGGGTGGCCCCATCCCTATAATAAACCGTTTATTGCACCCCTTCTGCCCACCCCTTGTCCTGGCCCTGCTGCCTACATTGCTTTGGGAAGCACAGAGACCCGGTGATAACATCTCTGGGTTTATAATAAGGTATGCAATGAAAGTGGAAAGGTTTTATTTAAAAATGTCATTACCATGTTAATGAGGGGGGTAACCATGGGAAACAAAATATAAGCAGATTAATCAGCAAATTAAACATCAGCTTCAAGGCACATTAAAAGAGAAGTAAGGGTTTATTTTATTTTTTTCCAGAATGATAGTTACCTAGGTGGATGCAGCATCTGTGATGACACGGAGCCTGGACCGACTTCTGTGACGTCAGCAGAGAGCGGACTTCAGCCCACTGTCTGCTGAAAATGGGTCACAGGAGTGCAAAACTGATTGCACTCCTGTGATCCACAGGAGAATTCCAGCCACACTAGTTTTGGCTATACTTCTCCTTTAAGCTGGCCATGCACTTGTTTAGTTTTGTTTCATCAAAGTTCAAATTTACAAACCATTCGTTGGGGCCAAATCAGCATTCATGTTCAACTGTAGTGACGAGAAAATTTGAAGGAGCGGAACAAAAAAAGTCATCCAAATTCCAAGTAATGAATGGGTTTTTTTTGGGAAATTACATTCATTCCAAAATCGAATGTTAAAAGCAAATCAAATTTTGAATCTTTTTTAAAATACATTGGTCAAATTTACAAACCATTCATTGGGGCCAAATCAGCATTCATGTTCAACTGTAGTGACGAGAAAATTTGAAGGAGCGGAACAAAAAAAGTCATCAAAATTCCAAGTAATGAATGGGTTTTTCTTTGGGAAATTACATTCATTCCAAAATCGAATGTTAAAAGCAAATCAAGTTTTGAATCTTTTTTAAAATACATTGGTCAAGTCAGTGCTGTGTTTTGGCCTGGGCCGACAAGGCCCAGGCCTAGGGCGGCATTTTGCAGGGGGCGGAAAAAAAAACACCCCCCACACGAGAAAAAGACCCCCCAACCCATCTTCCCGAGTCCCGCGGCCGCCTCCCACACATACAGTATGCAGACGCCGGCGGCCGTAGCTGTAGCGGGGCTGCACTGGCGCTTGCAATTATCATGGGTAATAGTATGGTGTGTATGGGCGTGCTTGGCCGAGGGGGGAGCGTCTAACTCCCCCTATAGGCAGCCGGTGACTGGCTGCATCTAAGGTGACTGGCAGAGGTGGAGCCTAATGCTCCGCCTACCCTCCTCCATGCAACTTTCCTTCACTGCATCTTCTCCCCGGCCTGGGGCAGGGTCTGGCTGTGACATGAGGAGGAGGAGGGGGAGAGAGAAGCATGAAGGGAAGCAACCACCAGGCCAGGACAGAAGGTACAATTGATTAAATTATATCACTATTACTTTTGTAATGTGAGTGTGCCAAGCAGCATATTTACTTTACATTTATTACATATAAAGTGCTCATAATGGAAATTAATAAAGCGATCATGATATTGCAATAAAGTGATTCATGCTACAAATTCATTAAAAAGTCCACATTTAGTGATAGTTCATGTACTGCAAACTTTGCAGTGCATGAACTTTCACTGAATGTGGACTGTTATTAGGTTGCATTGATTTCAGCATGCATGGAGGCGAGCACTTTATTGCAATATCGTGATCTGCATGTTAATTAACTTTCACTGAATGTGGACATTTTATGTTTGTATAAATAGTTCAGGCACAGCATGAATCAAAATGGCTTGCATGAGAAATTGAACTTTTTGCCCTGGTTTACACTGAGCTGCGGGAATGAAGCTGTGTGAGTTCAGCTGAACTCGCATGATTTCACTCCTGCATGTCAGTCCCGATTTCAGCTGCGATTTCAGAGAAATCTGTGCAGATTTCTGTACAGATGTCAATGGAAATCGCAACCTGAAATCACAAAAAGTAGTACAGAAACTACTTTTTGAAATCGGTGCGGCCCTACAAATGCGGCTTCGCACTGATTAGGACGGTGCCATTGCCGGCAATTGTCCCCGATTTGATATGCAATTTGACATGTCAAATTGCATGTCAAATCGCACCAGTGTGAACCAGGGCTAAAGGTCTGAGTTTTCCGCCCGGGCGCCCCATCTGTATATTCTACCCAGGCACTGGGTGAGCCATCTGTATCTTCCATCAAGAGCCTGGGAGCCCCATCTGCATTGTTTCCTGTTCACATCCGACTACATAGCTGCACTAGTCATATGCATGAAGCTGAACAGAATTTTATTGCTTCAGTAAAAACCACCCACCTTTCAATACTACAATTGATTGTGCAAAAATACACAGGCAGGGTCCCCTGTTGTCATTGGATCAGGAAGCTGGGCTGGAACAGTGATGTACAGCGGACTTGAGTTTATGTAGACAGGAAGTGTCTGAAAGCATGGTAGAAAAAATTTAAGATACACAGTGCTTTAGCATTCTAAATGTCCTCCACTTGGGGCTTAGATCTACTTTAACCAGTTGTGGACTTTACGTGTACTACACATGGATCAAAGAGTCACAAATGGACCAGGACGACCTTAATGACAATACACACAAACAGCATTAAAATCATGATAGGTGTTTTAATCCCTCTCCATGTCAGTTTCATGATGGATTGATTGATGTTAGTATGGAGTGAATGGTGTGTGATTGTGTGTGCTAAGGCGTAAGTACTTCAAAAAGACAGGAGGTGTTGATATGTACAGTGGCACGGTCTTGTATGAATGGTGCAAATGATGTATGAATGTCCAGTAACAGCGGCTCAAGCCTTGGTGTGGTGTTACTGCTCAGGTGGACTGACCACATGCTAATTCAACCAATTACAGCAGCTTTGATCCATATAGTATACTTGACATGGATGACTGATCTTTGCAAAAATTGTTGAATTTACACTTTTCATTATTTTATTTCATGATTATTATCTCTTAAAATAATAGATACAACATTTGAAATGGTATACAAAACAAAATATACAAGTAGGCACTTGGTACACACTTTTAATGTACAGAGAGGACGAGGTGGAGCTCTAAGAGGAAAGGGTGGAGCCTAACGAGGAAGGGGTGTGGTTTACAGATGATAGGGCGGATCTTAAACAGGAAGGGGTGTGGCCTTGACAGTAAGTGGTGGGACATATTTAAATTGGGGGGTGCATGAGTTTAGTCAGGCCTAGGGCAGCACCAAACCTAAATACACCACTGGGTCAAGTCAATTAATGTATTGATAAGAATTTTTGTACAAGCGTTCATATGAAAATCAATGTCGATAAAATAAAAAAAGTAAATCTAAAACAAGAAAAAGTAAATCTAAAGAGTATATTTCATACAGTTTATTTCTATCTTCCTCTAGATCAGGAGTCTCCAAATTTTATAAACAAAGAGCCAGTTTACTATATTTCAGACAATAGGGGGCCTGACTGTGGCCAGTGGAAGTAGAAAATGTCGACGTCAAAGCTATTTTGAAGAAGATAGCATTGAGCACTGACCTTCCAGTTCTTTACCGCACATTACATGTTATTCTTTAACTTGAGGGCATGAAGGGAAACTGCTGTATATTTTTTTTAGCCTAGCATTTCCATGGTACAGGCACAGTCTATAGTAGAGTTCCACTAAGCAGCGGGCTCCCTGCTGCTAGATGGGTAGACCATACAGTCACCAATCCACCCCTCTGACAAAACCTTCATTACCAGCCATCACCATTTCCTCTCTGGAATTGGCTGCTTCTCCTTTTTACCTCTCACTCTCCATCACCAGAAGGTTAACATGAATGTTACAGTTTGTTGCCTTTTCTTATACACTAGGATTTTACTCACCTTACATTCCCAATAATCCCAAACAATTCACTTAATAAGCAATCCCATCTAAGTATGGTGATACAGCTTTAACTTCTAGCAAAACTCCTCAATGCAATATCTTTAGGGCTGTGCTGTGGTGTCTCATACCTTTCAGCTTCTGTAAGTTTTCATCTACTCGTAATTTCCTCACTCTAGTCCCGATTTAGGGTCCTGCCTAGGGTTGCCACCCCATCCCTTTAAAACCGAACACATATTGATTACACAGATTCTGAGGCTGATTAAGGTGGTAATTATACACACTTGGTGCCTTATCTGCATTAAATTAGCCTCAGAACCTGTGTAATTCATATGTGTTCGGGTTTAAAGGGATGAGGTGGCAACCCTAGTCTCGCCAAAGGGTGACCCACTTCAGTTCATCTCTCTGTGTATGGTCCCTTTACATCCCATGACCAAACTTCAAGAAGAAGAGCCTTTGGGACCCACCCCTTCCCGCCTAAGTATCCCATCTACAGGGCGATTCACCGACCAAACCGTCAGACACACCACAGCATACTAACCCCATATGTACCATGCATTCATTTACATATACATGGCATATTGATACAATTGACTCCTATCTTCATGGTGATCAGTATATTCTGACAGCAGAAAGCCTCCTCTGTCAGAATACAATGTCTCAGCGGGGAGGATTCCTCTGTCCATCTCGGTTGTGTGGATGGAGGAATCCTTTTGTTTCAAACAGTCAGCATGGTCCCTCCCAGATCATACCCACTTTCCTGCCCCTAATTATGTGGGAACTTCCAACTCGCATGTCATGATCCCTTATGTTTTTGCACATGCTCAGAAACAGAAAGTTGAACCTGTTCAATGTAAATGTCGGCATCTTTTCCCTGCATGGACAGCCCAGGTGCAGTGTACAGCCTCCCATACTTATGAATTGCTGTGCTCTGCTGTGCTTGCTATATTGCAAAGATATCGTAATACAAGTTGAGCGTATGTGCATATGCAAAAAATAGAAACTTTTAATGTTTTTATGTTTTTTTCGCATACACCTATATGCTATATTTATTTGTACCATAAACACTGGCATTTATGCAGAATGGCCAAAGCCACCCATGTGCAAAGAGCCTAAGGGTGATGTCGTGATCTCAGGATACAGCGCAGGACACTGCATCATTGGGACAGAGCACCTAGATGTGTTTTCCCTTTGCCTGATGCTAAAATATTTTAAAAACATATAAATATAAATGATTATTTTTTAAACATGCAACTTTAAAAAAAAAATCCTTTTAGTGATGTGACTATAGTAAATTTAAAGTTATTGATTGTAAATGATCACCTTGTAAAACAACCCGTTTAGTTTAAAATAGAAATGAAAGGCAAAACACATGTGTATAGATATAAAAAAACATTTTAAATACCTTTTTTTATAAGTGATTACATAGCCCACTGTTCTGAGCAGGATAACAGCTGTGGGGGGGGGGGGGGGAGCATCATCCAACTAAGCTTCCCAGTGAATGGCAGTGTCGGGGGGGGGGGGGGGCGTGCCAGGACAAGTCTGATCATTGGAGCAGAGCATACTGAGTTTCCAGCATAGCTAGAGAACTGACCATGGTGTGCTCTCCTGCTTAGTGTGGTCAGTTTTTAATAGGAAAGCAAAGGGACTAGCAAGGTCACCAGGGATTTCACACGAAGGGAGTAATACAAAGAGAGCAGGATACTTTCTCATACAAGTACATGATACAGCAGGCACATATCAGGAATATGAAGTGTTGGGGTAACAAACGCTTTAAGCGTGGGTGGCTTCATTTTGTACATTCAGTGCTTTCTGCATTGTTAATTTTGAATGAGTCTGACTTTGTATTGATCTCCTTAGATGTTCCAGCACATTGTACAGAAGAGGAGACAACTGCAGTGGACATTTGGTCCCATTAGCTGCTATCTTTATGACCTGACGGAGATCGATGTATATAGGGATTCCAAGTCCGTACTGGATCTGGTGGTCTCTGCAAAAAAAAGAGAGGTGTGTATGGAAATATGTGCGCATTCATGAGTGATTCCTTTGTAATCGATGTAAAGTCGCTATAAATGTATTTTTAACTTTGGATTAGAAAGAACAACTTTCATGTTTTTCCTGCTATTCAGGGATTTTGTTGGAGACATCTGTCAGGGGTTCTAGTCTTTCCATACTCTACTTAAATAAAGCATGTTTATATATGTCTTTGTTGCTTTTGGAGAACTCCCTTCACTTCATGTCTGTTAAAAAAAAAATCAGCAGGACAGAAAATCAGAGAAAAACTCCACATAGCAAAAAAACAAAAAACAGACAAGGGTTCTAACCCTTCCTGACTTTATCCAAAACTAGGAAAATACATATTTTTTTTTTTACTTACAATAAATCTTTGAGTCTATCAGTCCAGTAATATTGCAGCCTATTGGAGGTTGGGACACTGACAAAAAGAAACTGTTGTAAGCTAGCCCCAGCCGCCGTATAACCCCTCCTATATCCAGCATGTCTCAGTTTTGTGAGAAAGCAGTTCACAGGGCAAAAGAAAACACAGAGGGCCCTCAAAATTAAAAAAAAAGAGATCTTAAATATCTTCACTATTCAAATGCACATATTTGCCAGCACACCTTGGATCATCAAATACGTCCAAATCTTTATTGAAGAATGATCACACCAAATAAAGCAATGTTTCAGAGTGGTGCAGAACCACCTCATCAAGCATGTGATGACCATTGATGGACACAGGAATTTTGTAACAGTTGGGACGTCCAAAAGCAGTCCAACTGGGGGGAGGGCAACTGCCACAGAGAAGGCCAGCAGGAATTTGAGAACCAATGATGTTGCAGAGGAATATGAAGGTCTAATGCCTAAATATAGGCTAGAGAAGTCCCTCCCCCCAGACAGAGGAACTGCCATATCATAAGGGATGAAGTAGGCTTTCACCTAAAAGAACAAGAACAGAGAGTGCAGGTCCAACCTACAAATCCGCCATACAATAAAAACAGGTAGAATAAAATGCTACCAGACCAACAATTAGAAGTAGTCAACATTAATGGACCAAGTCCAAAGAAAAATGTGTCATTAGAAGCAAGTGTGGACAACTAGCAAGGCTGATGAGACTCTGTTTGAATCAGAGATGGTAATAGGGACCAATTCTGCATTAGGGACTCAGAAGGGTCAGAGACAGACTCTGCTAAAAATGGGGCTAGGGCACACTTAGAACCTCTGCAGTTAGACTTCTGTAGTAATTGGAGCACAGACAGATAGGAAGTCCTTAGCAAACACAAAGATCCTTGGTCACCTGGGGAGGCGGGCTAATACAGTGATTGGCCTACAACTTTTACAACTTACTGCTTGCCAATGTTCTAACCTCCTATAGGCAGCAGTATAACCTCACTGTTACTGAACTCCTGTGTCCCTCAGTGAACAACGGAGAAAGACGCTGCTATCCTTACATACACATTAAATGTATCCCTTCTCCTATCCATATAACTCCTTATCTAAGCTTTAAAATTGTCCCTTCACTTTTAGACTAATTAAATTCCTCATTGTCTCTATTGTTGGTTTAGATTGTGAGAGTCATGATTTCAGGTCTTCTTGATTGAACTCTTCATCTTTTATTAGGCTCGTCGCATTTTGGATCTCTCCCCAGTCCAGGAATTGGTCAACAGAAAATGGCAGAGGTTTGGTCGGCCATATTTCTGTACATTGGCCTCTATCTATGTCCTTTACATGATCATTGTCTCTCTTGCTTGTGCCAACCGGCCCCTTAAACCAAGAACGGAGAACGCAACTAATCCAAGGGACATCATCTTACTGGTCCAAAAATCCCTAAATGTAAGAACATTAACAACATTTCTAAATTTTTTTGCATATGTCAAAATATGCATGTATTTGTTAGAAATTCCTCTAAACCTCCAAACAATTATATATTTTCTGAAAGCAGAGACAATGGAGAATAAAATAGTGTCAGTTGCAATTTTTTATGTTGTTTTGTTTTATGTTTTTTATCAAATTCATTTCTTTCTGGAAAACATGCACTAAAGGAAATTCTTAAAAAAATATGCAATTTTTTTGGAAAAATATAAAGGGGGTTGTGTTGAGTAAATAAATATGAAACACGTCAAGCCTTAAAATTGCATGTGTGGGATTGCAAAAAAAAGCTATAGTGCGCAATATTCTCCATAGGAAATGCTTTAAAGGCCTTTACAGGTTATCAGTTTAGTGGTAACTGTTAAATATGGCCCTGGAATTTTAGCACTCACTCTTATGTTCACTGCGATATGTGTTGCAACATATATGCTGTGTGTTTGAATATGGTGTGTTTGAGGGTGATAAGGGTCTTTTTAAATTATTATTTATTTAGTTCAGTTATTTTTTTAAAGACTTTTTTTTCTTCATTTAAATTTAACTTGTATTGCTGTAACAAACAGGGCTGCAAGGTCCTCTTTCCCTCCACTGCAGCTAATCAAGCACAGACCATGCTTGATCACCTGCTACCCTGGCTACGGTAGCTAAGGAATGACAGCTATGAAGCCGGAAGAGACTTAATATATGTCGCTTCTGAGATCATTTGTCAAAGAGCGGATGTTCCCGAATCTCCTCTTGCTCTGAAAGTTACAGCAGTATACCACAGTCCTGGGATCCCTGAAGGAACAGGAGAACCTGGGAACCACTGTGGGCACTGACATTGATGTGAGGGGGTGGGGGGATCTGGGCAGATGGGTGGGGGAGTCATACCTTAAGAGCCCTATGAAAGTGAACACATGGCTCCTGCTTTAACCCCTTAAATACCAGGATGTTTATAAACGTACCTTGATAGACAAAGGGGTAAACATATCCTAATTAATTTAAAAGAAAAAAATGCTAAATTGTGTTTCGTCCCGGGGAATTATCAACAGTGTTGCAGTCCTTCAGTGGCTGTTAAGGCTGAATTTGAACAAAGCTCAACCCTCCTCCTCTTGCCTCCTCAACACTGTCAGCTTTCTGCTCCTACCTACTATGTGGCCAGAGTACTGTCAATGACATCACTACTCCAGTAAGCCAATAGGCAAGCAGGTTGGTGACTCCTGGAAGTTTGGAGACCCGGTAATTGTATTGATCAGCTGGAGTCTATGGGTCTGTTCCCAAGAGTTCTAATGCCCTGTACACACGGTCGGATTTTCAGACGGAAAATGTGTGATAGGACCTTGTTGTCGGAAATTCCGACTGTGTGTGCGCTCCATCACACATTTTCCATCGGAATTTCCGACACACAAAGTTTGAGAGCTTGCTATAAAATTTTCCGACAACAAAATCTGTTGTCGGAAATTCCGATCGCATGTACACAAATCGGACGCACAAAGTGCCACGCATGCTCAGAATAAATTAAGAGACGAAAGCTATTGGCTACTGCCCCGTTTATAGTCCCGACGTACATGTTTTATGTCACCGCGTTTAGAACGATCGGATTTTCCGACAACTTTGTGTGACCGTGTGTATGCAAGACAAGTTTGAGCCAACATCTGTCCGAAAAAATCCATGGATTTTGTTGTCCGAATGTCCGATCAATGTCCGACCGTGTGTACATGGCATTAGAGTGCCTTGTTCCTGGTACTCTGATCCTATGAATTGTCACCCCTCTGGTCCTCTCCACTGTGTTACAGTCAAGTATGGACATTCCCACTCAGATCAGCCAAAAAGAAGGTACGGCAGTGGGATCTTCCACTAGCTTGATAACTTGGTAAGCGTATTAATTAGTCAGGGTCTCCAGGCAAAATTTTAGAGAGTTTCCAGGATTGCTCATGATGATCCCCAATCTTACGCCTAATGCATTGCTTGGCCTAGGTTTGGGTTTTTTATTAAAATATAGCTTTTATTGACAAATGGTCTTCTGTTGTATAAAAAAAAAATGTACTGTTTTTTGAATAGTTTCTCCAGAGCTTCTGTGGATATCTATTTGTTGATTTTTTGCTTTTAAAGAGCATTCCACAGAATTCTAGCTCCTTTTTTCCGGACAAGTCAACATTTAGTGGTTGACTTTGCATTTCTCAGCTTCTAATTTATCAGCTTGGCAGCATAGGCTTGTCAAGAACTGCTCTTAGGCCCTCCTTTGCTCTCCATAAGGGAATATTGTACTGACAGTAATATATAGACCAGGGTTTCTCAACCAGGGTTCCATGGAATCCTAGGGTTCCTCCAGAAGTTGCAAGGGGTTCCTTGAGCAATAAGCAATTTCTGCCTCTCTGATAAGTTGCCACTGACACCAATAATATTTTTATCTATCTGTAAGGGGCTAATTCTTCCCAATGACCACGAGTGTAAGGAACATTCTTCCCACTGACTATTACACTAATGTATCATGAGTTGTAGGGTTTCTGTGAGACCAAAAATGTATTTCATGTGTTCCTCTGTGTTGAAAAGGTTGAAAGAGATTGATGTTATTGACTTCCTTTTTACAATGCTAGTTGCATGACGTCCTCTGGCTTCAGAGGAACTGAACTTTATAATCTATTCCCCCGAAAAAGGGGTAGGAAGAAGGCAAAGGACTAGTCACAACTATTGCCTGTGATCTCCCTGCAGCTGACCTTTCCTTATTACAGAATTACTGTGCCTTCTTCTGCACCATAACCATGCCAGCACACAAAGTATAATTAAGATAACTGCTAAATGCTTACTACCTGAAAACACCTTTGGATATTACCTTAAAGATCTGTGGTGTGCTAGTGATATATAGTATACTCTTGCTCTTGCTTATGATGCTACCGGTCTCCAGCTGGTAGTTGCTACAAGAACCACTCACTTTTTGCCACCTCCAGGAACGTGTTATATATGATTTATTGTTCACTGTGTCTTTGTGTGAAGGCCACCATCTTGGTAGACACAGGCATTTCCTTCCTTATATCAGAACCCCCAGCAAGGAAAGCAAAGAGCAACAAACCTCATTTTGAATCTCCTGAGAGTAGCAATCAGAGCCAATAGTGCCTTAGATCTCAATCTGCAGATATACAGATATGAGGTGGTAGGCACAGTGCCTAAGTACACTCACATCCCAGGAAGTGTAATGATATGTTTCAGAAACAATTCAAGACCAAGGGTAGATATTTCGTACTGGATGACCACAGATACAGTAACATTTATAGATGTCCCATAGTCACAAATCTTCACTTTTTGAAGAATTGAAAATCTGTAGTTTGGTAACAAAAATCCTATTTCACTTACTATTAAAAAAGTTCACTCAGTTCTACTTGAAAGTCCAACTCGGGACTGGGCAATTCCCCTCGCCAGTTGCTCCTTCTGCTCCCCTGAAAGTTCTCTGGTAATATATTATACATTTTTTTAAAGTGAGTGCCATGATATAGACATGTGGAGGATGAAAACATTCGTTTAGTTTAGTTTCGTTTCGATACATTATTTACATTCGTTACATTCATTTTCGGGATTTGTTTAGTTTCGTATTCGAATTCGAAAAAATTTGCCCGTATTCGAAAAAAACTATCAGGTTCGAAAAAATTCTACCACATTCGAAAAAACTATCAAATTTGAAAAAATTCTACCACATTCGAAAAAATTTGACTGAATTTGAAAAAGTAAACTATATATAACCATTTTGCGAAATTCGTACAGAATGAAAGTGAATTCGAATAGAAAAGATTAGAATAGAATAGAAAATAATAGAAAAGAATAGCATCGAAAAACAATAGAACAGAATAGAAAAAAAATATATAATATATTCTATTCTAATCTTTTCTATTCAAATTCATTCTGTACCAAATTCCAATTTCGGAGGATGGTTTTATATATAATTTTATATGAAATTTGAATTTCAGAAGCCATCTTCCAAAATTTCGTATAGAATGAATTCAAATTTGAATAGAAAAGATTAGAATAGAATAGAAAATATTAGAACAGAATAGCACAGAAAAACAATAGAACAGAATAGAATAAAATATAATATATATATATTATATTTTATTCTACTCTGTTCTATTGTTTTTCTAGTCTATTCTTTTCTATTATTTTCTATTCTAATCTTTTCTATTCAAATTCATTCTATACGAAATTCGAATTTCAGTAGCCATCTTCCGAAATTCGAATTTCGTATAGAATGAATTCAAATTTGAATAGAAAAGTTTAGAATAGAATATAAAAGAATAGCATAGAAAAACAATGGAACAGAACAGAATAGAAAAAATATTATATCTATATAATATATATATATAACCATCTTCCGAAATTGGAATTTGGTACAGAATTAATTCGAATTGAAAAGATTAGAATAGAATATATTATATTTTTTTCTATTCTGTTCTATTGTTTTTCTATGCTATTCTTGTCTATTACTTTCTATTCTAATCTTTTCTATTCTAATTCACTCTGTACCAAATTTCAATTTCGGAAGATGGTTTTTTATATATATATATTTATTTATTCTGTTCTATTGTTTTTTCTATTCTAGTCTTTTCTATTAGAATTCAATTTCATTCTATTTCTATATAACCATTTTCCAAAATTCGAATTTCGTATAGGATGAATTTGCATTCAAACAGAAAAGATTAGAATAAAATAGAAAATAATACAGAATAATAGCATAGAAAAACAATAGACCAGCATAGAAAAAATATTATATATATATAACGTCTTACAAAATCTGAATTTCGTATAGAATGAATTTGAATCCATAGAAAAGATTAGAATAGAATAGAGAAACAATAATATATAGATATATATATATATATATCTATATATATATAATATACATCTTCCGAAATTCGAATGTCGTATAAAATGAATTTTTGAATTTGAATAGAAAACATTAGAATAGTGTAGAAAACAATAGACTAGAAAAACACAAGAACACAATAGAATAAAATATATATATTATATTATATTCTGTTCTGTTCTATTGTTTTTCTAGTCTATTCTTTTCAATAATTTTCTATTCTAATCTTTTCTATTCAAATTCAAATTTATTCTATACAATATTCGAATTTCAGAAGCCATCTTCCGAAATTCGAATTTCGCATAGAATGAATTCAAATTCGTATAGAAAAGTTTAGAATAGAATAGAAAAGAATAGCATAGAAAAACAATGGAACAGAATAGAAAATAATCTTTTATATATATATATATATATATATATATATATATATATATATATTTTATTCTAGTCTATTATTTTCTATTATAATCTTTTCTATTCAAATTCGAATTCATCCTATGCGAAATTCAAACTTCAGAAGCCATGTTCCAAAATTTGAATTTCGTATAGAATGAATTCGAATAGAAAATACTTATAGAATAGAAAATAATAGAAAAGAAAAGCATAGAAAATAAAAGTATAGAAAAACAATAGAACAGAATAATAAAAGAATTATTATATATATATATATATATATATATATATATATATATATATATATATATATATATATATATATATATATATATATATTCTATTGCTTTATTATTTTATATTCTATCTTATTGTATTTTTTAGAAAATCGTTTTCTATTTCTATTTTTTTCTAATTTGTTTTCGAATTCGATTCGTTTAAATTCGTTACTTTTGTAATTCGGAAATTCGGATGCATACGAATTCCCGAATAATGAAAAATTCGTCCGGATTTCGTTTCAGAACGAAACGTAATGCACATGTCTAATGATGAAGTTAGGACCGCTTTCTGCATCATACATATTGAATGTAGTATTATGACACTCATGGCATCCTGCCCTCACAACGTTTCCTCAGTCCTCCAGGTTGAGGAAACTCAGACATATTTGAACTCAGAAGACTGAGGACATCTTTTGGTGGAGGTAAGGTACCACAGAAGTCCTCCTTCAGCAGTGTTTGCTGAGTAGTCTTAGCAACTCTATGGGGGGCACACAGAATCTGGTGCAGCTGTGCAAAGAAGCCAATCAGTTTATATCTTTTATTGTCATAGCTTAATTAAACAATCCCCCACCCCCACAATGAATGCTTCCAATTCAAGCCTGTTCTATAGGATAACTTGTTGCCCACATTGATTATTTACTATAATAATTTCTTCTTCATCTCACCAGGAATCCTACCTCACTTCTGAAGACCACCTACGTCTGGCAGGAGAGCTAATTAGTGTTATCGGAGCAATTGTTCTTTTATTTCTCAAGGTAAATGCAGAATTTAATTGGCTAACATCTGTCTCTGTATTAGATTTTCTCCAATTCCCCATACACACGAGCGGATTTTCCGTTGGAAAAAACTTGGATGGTTTTTCCGACTGAATTCCGCTCAAGCTTGCCTTGCATACACACGGTCACACAAAAGTTCTCTGAACTTTCGACCATCAAGAACACAGTGACGTACAACACTACGACGAGCCAAGAAAATGAAGTTCAATTCTTCCGAGCATGCGTCAAATTGTTTCCGAGCATGCGTAGGAATTTTGCGCGACGGAATTTGTACAGACGATCGCATTTTCAGATAGGTACTTTTCCAGACCGAAGAATTCCACCAGCAAAAGACCGATGGATCATACACACGGTCGCATTTTCTGACAAAAAGCTCTCATCTGAGTTTTGCTGGCAGAATTTCCGATCGTGTGTACGCGGCATAAGTGTTATTATAGATATATTTGAACAGTTGAATGGTGGGTAAAATAGAGTTGTGCAAAGATCCTTGGTATAGCTGACTTTACAGTATAGCACAAGTGCAGTGAAGGGACCTTTTCTCCATAGGTAAGGGAATAGTCTGTGATCAGTCTCCACAAATCTTTCCAATTGTGCTAATGATTAGCAATTCTAATACTTAGTAGGGGTAATTTTTGTTTTAGTGTTTGAATACTTATGTCCTGTACACACGGTCGGATTTTCCGACGGAAAATGTGTGATAGGAACTTGTTGTTGGAAATTCCGACCGTGTGTGCGCTCCATCACACATTTTCCATCGGATTTTCCGACACACAAAGTTTGAGAGCAGGCTATAAAATTTTCCGACAACAAATTCCGTTGTCGGAATTTCCGATCGTGTGTACACAAATCCGACACACAAAGTGCCAAGCATGCTCAGAATAAATAAAGAGATGAAAGCTATTGGCTACTGCCCCGTTTATAGTCCCGACGTACGTGTTTTACGTCACCGCGTTCAGAATGATCCTATTTTCCGACAACTTTGTGTGACTGTGTGTATGCAAGACAAGTTTGAGCCAACATCCGTCGTAAAAAATCCTAGGATTTTGTTGTCGGAATGTCCGATCAATGTCCGACCGTGTGTACGGGGCATTAAAGTGTATGTGAAAACCTTAATCACATGCGCTGCCCCTCTGAAAAATGGATCATGTTTGAGGGGTGGCAAGCACGTGATACACTATATTACCAAAAGTATTGGGACACCTGCCTTTACACGCACATGAACTTTAATGGCATCCCAGTCGTAGTCCGTAGGGTTCAATGTTGAGTTGGCCCACCCTTTGCAGCTATAACATCTTCAATGTTGTTGCAAAGTTGTTTTAAATTCTTATATATACCCAGTGAAGTGGCTGGTCTCAGGTGATACACAGAGATGACACAAATCCTCCCACATAAGTTGTACTTGTCTATCTCTTCTCTACAGCTGTTCAAATTGCTGAATTATAAAGTTTGTCTGAGTGTTCAGAAAACAGGGGGCGGGGAGCTAAAGGTTACACTTTGCAGAGTTCAAAAAGGAGAGCTCTGAGAGCTGATTGGAGGGAAGGGACACACCCCCTCCACATAGCACCTAGGAACAGAGCTGAGGTTTTCAATCTGGTGGAGCTCCCTCCCCTGTCACCATCTTTCTCTTGGTGTCAGGAAAACCTGTCATGCTGATTGCAGAGGAATAAGGCAGCAGACAGAAATTACACCTAATTCTCTGGTTTGAGACAAGTACACACTATAGAGGGATATGCTTTGTTCATATTTCATGTCTGAGGTTTACAAGAACTTATCCATTAACCCTGTAAATGCCGCAGGTATAGGCAGGCCCCATTGGGTGCCTTTGCTGGTGGTATCGCCTGCCGAATGTGACATGCTGCTTAATTTTTGCCGCATTGCTGTGCAGCATGGGTACAGCCCTGTGCGGAGTCACCCCTGGTTCAACCTCCTGAATGAAACCTAAGAAGAACTTGTCTTATTTGCCCCTTTTTTTTACCATTAAATGAACCATTAAAAGTGTTTTGTTATATTTATTCGTCAGGTGCAAAAAAATGCCCGTTGCTCCTACCAGAAATCTTCCTGTGCTCTCTGCCTCTAGTGCACGGTTATCATTTATATTGTTGCCAACAACCCTCCCACCCCTCACTTTGCATTTCTCAGCTTGGCAGCATAGACCTGTCTAGAAATGCTCTTCTGGTCCCCAAAAAAGTGTCAGTAGTGTCAGTTAGTGTCTGATTTGTCCACCGCAATGTCACAATCCCGCTGTAAGTCGCTGATCGCCACCATTACTAGTAAAAAAGAAATAAATATCCCATCGTTTGTAGACACTATAACTTTTGTGCAAACCAATCAATATACGCTTATCGTGATTTTTTTTAACCAAAAAAATGTAGCAGAATACATATTGGCCTAAATTGATGAAGAAATTAGATTTTTTCATTTTTTTTTAATTGGATGTGTTTTATAGCAAAAAGTAAAAAATATTGTTTTTTTTTCAAAATTGTCTGCGCAACATATAGCACAAAAAATAACCACAGAGGTGATCAAATACCACCAAAAGAATGCTCTATTTGGGAGGAAAAAGGATATCTATTTTATTTGGGTACAAACTGCTTGTGGTAGACCCCGTGTCAGTTGATGAAAAATGTAATGAAAAAGGAGTTCAAAATGATTCCATTAATTTAAAACATTTCTCTAAACTCTTTAGATTCCGGACCTGTTTCAGATAAGGGATCCAAGGTACTTCACACAAGCTGTTCAAGGAGGACCATTCACACTTATCATGTAAGAACCACGGGAAAGAAATGTATGTAAGTTGGCTAAAGTTGGATCAGATTAGAAGATCGTCCTGCTCAAGATCTCTCCATAAACATGTATGATTGGTTAGACCAGCCATTCTGAACTAGGGTTCCTCCACAGGCTTCTAGGGGTTTCTTGACCTGTAAAAATATGGCTCCACCACTTACATTTACCACCCCGTAATCACAAGTGTAAATAAGCCCTTAAAGTGGAATTCCAGTCAAAAATAAAAATTGTACTCTGCATTCTACATATTAAGTTTCACTTTTGTAATATGGAAATTTTTTACAAACTTTGTTGCTGTGTCTTTAATTGTTATGCCCCTCACTACACGTGACTGAGGTGTATTGGGCACACTGTTAACTCCTCTCATACCAATGCATTCCAGTAGGCGCAGAATCCTTTTGAACTTTTATTGATACAAGATAGAGTAAAACTGTAACAGATACAAACAAAATGCAATTAATAAAATATCATACAAATAGTGCCTCCCTATCTATATATCTAGCTGAAGACACAATTAGTTAACATACCGAAGATGGATCCGGATGGCTAGCGTAGAGCTTAGCAGCAGGTGTGTATGCTTCCATGGTAAGGAAAGAGGAAAAACTGGAGGGAGCTGATGCAAGGCCTGATGGGATTGAAAGTACGGAGGCTTGCATGTACCAAATCTAACCAGCTATTCTAAATAACTACATTAAAATAGATATAGTGCAGTTATACAAAATGGCCACTAGATGGCAGCATAGATCAATCTAGTAAACCAAAAAGTCAATAAGAAGATTACAAGCCTAATTAACGAAGGCATGACATTAATTGTCCTGCCAGTTTCCCGTTCCACTCTAGGGCTGACTTTATATCGCTATCATTGAATTGCAGTTCCAATAAGCGTTATTGCTCATCTGCATGAACCCCATCTAAATAGATGATGCCACTGCAAGTCAGAAGCTTCCTCCGCCCATCCATGGGGAAGGTCCAACAGTGAAACTGTGGACCGGTCCCTGCAGCCCCTCTCATCCTCACTTTGGCTAAAAAGGCAGTGCTCTTCCACTGCCCCTGAGGCACGCTGCACCCCAGCGCCTGCACAGCAAAGGCATTACCATTGAAAATTTGTGGTAATTTGACCACAAATAAAGTATATTTTTAATATAGACTGTTTTCTACAGAATAACTTTAGAAATCGAAATAGCAATGTTGTGAGTGAGGGCTGTTTTGCTGTGCTTAGCCTTTCCAACTACTTTAAATAACCTAAAGGTGCATTTTTTTGTTTCTTGGTTTTGATATTTATTTTTAGTTTATGAGCAAAGCAGCTAAAATATTTTCTGCCAACAGAATCGCCTTCCCTTGTTTGGTGCTTACGACCCTTGTTCTCCGAGTGACAGACACGGATGGAGAGGTGGTGCCGATGTGCATATTACTTGTGCTGGGCTGGTGCTATGTCATGTATTTTGCACGTGGATTCCAAATGCTTGGACCTTTCACCATCATGATCCATAAAGTAAGTTGACTTGAGAATGCGGCAGTAAGCTTTGGGCTGGACATGTACAACCTGATAGGACCAATCAATGTGAATGGTTTGATGTAGAAATTCTGTGTTGCATTGTAAATTGGCTACAGTATATGTTGGAAAAGTTCTTGCCAAAGCAAATTGTTCCCAGTTCTGTAGAGCTTTCTTTTGCAACACATCCATCAAATTAACTGAAAGGAAATACAAATGGGTCCTGATGAGCAAGTTTTTAAAATATTTTTATTTTATTGAGGAACAACCCAAGGTCCATATCTCACATGTTAACATACACATACTAGCGCCAATCTAGACAGGAGCCTATTAACCTACCAGAATGTCTTTGGAGTGTGGGAGGCAACAGGAGTACCCAAAGGAACCCATTCAAGCATGAGAAGAATCTGTGAACTCCTTGCAGATAGCGTCTTGGCTGGGATTCACACCGAGGAGAAATTCTGCAAAGCAGTTTTCAATTTTGGAAGTATATCTACCATCCACCCTAGCAGTAAACGTAGCAGAGTTAGGGCCTGTGTTAATGGATGTTGGGCTTTGGTTAATGGTATTGGTTTGTGATGCTTCTGAGATCATTCAGAATTAATTGACAGTTGCACTTGACCTACGTTTGACCACCATCTAACCTGCATGACTAGGGTTTTAAAGATTTGTCTCAATTCTGCTCAGATCATAACTCCGTTCATCCCTTATAAATAACCACATGACCACAATCTGGAGTTAAATGGCCATAGCAGCCTTTTATTTACCTGTATACATAACAGGTAAATAACACGTTAAAATCCAGTTTTTCTGAAGCCTCAAGGTCCTAGTAGGCATCAAAGGAGAAAATACCTGCGTCCAACTTAATTAGGACTCCAGCTGCCACAGCATCGACCCAGAGACAACCAGCCGCAGATACCAACATATCAAATACTGGGAGCCGTACCTCAGACGGGTTCATACCAAGTATACTGTATGTTTGCCCCATACTAACCTACCAGGACCTTATACCCCGCCACTCCTAGTAGGCATCACAGAAGAAAATACCTGCGTCCAACTTAATTAAGGCCTCCAGCCGCCACAGCACCGGCTAGGAGACAACCAGTCGCAGATACCAACAGACCAAATACTGGGAGCCGTACTTCAGACGGGTCCCTATCAAGCATATGTTTGCCCCGTACTAACCTACCAGGACCGGGCACCCCGCCACTCCTGGTAGGCATAAAAAAAAAAAAAATACCAGCGCCCAGCATAATTATGCCTCCTGCCGCTACAGCACTGGCTCGGAGACAACCAGTCACAGATACCAACATAATAAGTACCGGGAAAAGCGTACCTCATACGGGTTCCTACCAAGTATATGGGGTTTTTTTGTTTATATTAACCTACCAGTACCTTGTACCCCGCTCACTGCTGTGACAAATAAAACAATAAAACTCCCTCTGAAAAGGAGGAGGAGGGGGGGCAAAAAGAAAAAAAGAAAAAAAGGGAGGCTTCACTCTGACTGAAAACCTCCTAAAACCCCTAGCTTGGCTACTCCCTGTAGCTCCTCCTGTTCCTGTCCCAGACACCAATCAATGAGTCAAACCTTCCTTTCCTGTCAGACTAGGCTGAAACCCCTACTTTACCCAAACCCCTTTAACCCCTGTCATGCAGGCCCTCCATCCATGTCTTTTCTCTCCTTTACTCTGGGCCTCCCTTTTTATCTGCTTTAAGAAAGTTTTCCATTCCCCATTGACTTGTATAGGAATGCAAAATCCATGTGACGCAAACAGAAGCCTATCAACACAGGCCCTCACAATGGGGATTAGATTATCTATGACTCTAGGACTCTGTGGATGCTGTTACAATCAGGAGTTGAGAATCATAGGACGTGTAATATATACTTTAGGTTAGGCCATTGACAAGGTAAATAACTGCCTACAAAGTAAAGAAACTGGTCAAAACCCACACAATCAGGGATGAAGACATATAATATCTGACCTTGGTAATTGTCTGAGGTCTATTATGTATCTGATATTGCGGGTGTATGAGAAAATCTAACTATTTCGGTTTCTGCAGATGATATTTGGAGACTTGCTACGGTTTTGCTGGCTGATGGCTGTGGTAATTTTTGGATATGCAACTAGTAAGTAAAGAATTCTGAAGATGAATTACAATTATACAGTAGATATTAAAGCTTAAATAATCTGTAGACTCAAAAATTGTATTATAAATATGGATAGAGTCTGGGGAGTCAGTCCATGGCTTCTTATATGTCTTAGATATTCCAAGTGTGAGATGTCCCTGCTATAATCTTGCTCCTGTTCGCCTGGGAGTTTTGGGTGTTTCTACCTACTTTTGTGTGTCCTAGTTCCTCTTGTTAAATTTACCATAATTTAAAATAAATAAAAAATCCAACAGGGATTGTATGAGTCCTCATAATGGGCCCAGCAGGTGTGAAGATCTGGGAACCCAATGCAGAGATCTCACCTAACCCTCAAATCCCCCAGGTATAGAAGAGACTACCATGATTGAACTTTCCAGAATTGAGCAAATACTGAAATGTTTTGTGCCAACTTGCCCTATAATTCCAAATTCTTTTGATAAATGTGACCTGAGAAATTCAGTTTTATAGCCACAAATTGCTGTAACAGCCCAATTCTCCCCACAACACTTTTGTCTGTTATATGGTGATCCTGGACACTGTTGCTGGTGATGATGGAACACCCTCCTTGCCACACGACAAGCCTGCTGTAAAAAAAAAAAGTGCCAGTATTAAGAAATTTCTCAAGGTCGAACCTGTCTTGGAAGTTTGGAAGTAATTGATAAAACAGGAAGTAGTTACACAGCACAGACGTACAATCCTGCTGACCCTCTATGGAGCTGTATGTGCTGATTGTGCAGGGACTGCAAAAAGGTCAGATTAAAGCAGAATTTAATTGTAATGTGGGCAAGCCAGCATTTGCCGTAATGTGCAATCAGCTCCCCATATCCACTCCTGCCCCAGTAGTGCTGTTATCTTCTTGTTCTTGAGGGTCCACTGTTTTCTTGCCTCACTTAATGGGCAGGCACTTGACTCCATTCCCTGCATCTTTAGGATGCTGGGGCTGTACACTATACTGTGGATGCATTGCAATTATAGACGTGCGCTCAGGATGGGCCCGCTGTTCCTGGGCACACCCTAATCAACTTGTGCGCATTAGCATTATGTGCAGCCGGGGAGATGTGAAAGATCTCTCTCTTATCGGCTCTGCCATAAGGGAAGTGCTTACGCACTTCTTTCACGTGCTGGCAGGGAGAACAATGTGCGGGGGCCATATATATATGTAGACACACATACATGCATGTATGATTGAGCTCTGGGGTGCATACCCTAATGCAATAGGCTTGCGAACACCTATGATTGCAATCAATATACAGATTGCAGAGAGGTCCATCTGGTCCTGCAGGAGCCTGGGCTCGCTTGTGACCGCTGCAACCCTTGTTCCCACAATGTGACTCCCATGCATCGATGCATCAGAATGGACATAAGCCTGTATTTTAAAAACATTTTTAGGAAAATTACATTTCTTCTTCTGTGATAAAATGTAACTGATCATGTTTATCAATCTCTTTGTGTCTTTCTTCTGCCAGCATTTTACGTCATCTTCCAGACAGAAGACCCCAAACAGTTTGGATGGTTCTACGACTACCTCATGACTATTTTCAGTACCTTTGAGTTTTTTCTCAACGTCATCAACGCCCCCACCAACTATAATGTGGACCTTCCATTTATTTTCCACGTTATATATTTTTCCTTCACCATCCTCGCCAACCTCCTGATGCTGAATCTGCTGATTGCCATGATGGGAGACACTCATTGGAGGGTGGCACAGGAAAGGGATGAGCTGTGGAGAGCTCAGGTAGCGCAAGGGTTGATAACTAAAGATTCATTTTATTATTATTGAGGATTTACCTGCTCATGGAGCTTACAATCTTAAGGGAAGGGGAGTTGGTACAAAAGGTAATAGCTGCAGGGGATGATCTGATGGAGGGCACTCAAGTACAGTTTTTAGGTGGAGACCTGATAGGCTTCCCTGATTAAATGAGTTTTCAAGGATCGCCTAAAGGTGGATAAGGCAGTACCTGACCAGACATACTGGGGTAGGGTGTTCAAGAGGGGAGGAGAGGTTCTGGACAAGCCCTGGAGGTGAACATGGGAGGAGGTAACAAGGGAGCTAGAGAGCAGGAGGTCCTGGGAGGAGCAGAGAGGACGATTTGGGTGATATCTCCAGGTGAGGTTGGAGATGTGGGGGGGGGGGGGGCAGTGTTGTGGATAGCTTTGTACATTGTGGCTAGCATTTTGAATTGTATATGTTGGGCTACAGTGAAGGGATTAGCAGAGGGGGCAGCAGTCACGGATCGGTTAGTAAGGTGTATTAGTCTAGCAGCAGCATTCATAATAGACTGAAGGGGGATAGCCTGTGTAAACGTAGGCAAGTGAGGAGGGAGTTGCACTAGTCAAGGCGAGATATAACCGAGGAGTGAATAAGTTCTGAACATGTTGGGGAGGTTAAGGTAGCAAGACTGAGCAGGTGAATTGAAGTGTATTGTACAAGTTAATTCACTGTCATAGTAAAGATATACATGTATCTCACCTCTCTTTTTATCAGGTTGCTGCAACCGCAGTAATGTTGGAGAGAAAACTCCCACGATTCCTCTGGCCTCGATCAGGTATTTGCGGCACAGAATATGGCTTAGGAGACCACTGGTACTTACGGTGAGTTGAATTGCTGTAGTTGGCTGTTGGATGTATTTTAACCCTACCAATGTTCCTCATACAGCGGTCATAGTGGGGGGTTTTAAACAAATAATATGTCAATGTCACAAACTCGCTTTCAGGTGGAAGTGATCTGGTGGCTCTCCACACGGTTGATGTTTCCAGGTAGAGAAGAGGAAGACCAGCCTTAAGCCTGGTACACACTATTATTTTTTTTTGGCTGAACGAAAAAAACTGTCAACTCAGGTCAGAGCCGCTGTACTAACTATCCAAAGTTAGTACCGCGATCTCCCTCGCTGAGCTGTTGTGTTCTGACAGGGGGGTGTCCCCCCACCAGAACACTCCGAGCCGGCCAGCTGCTGGTTTACAAGCATGGTCATCCGACAGAAGCTGAATAAACGGCCAGCTTCTGTTGGACCGAGTGCCTTACACTTGTTGAACTGGCCGATGTTGGCCAGCATTAGGCCCGTATGTACGGGGCTTTAGTCCATTCACTGATCTTCCCTAGCTAGTAGGAACATGGAAGCAACAATGATTTAGTCACTTATGGTTTCTGCTGTCATTTTTCTTGGTTGCTGTGGTCAGAGAAGAAGCCCTATGTGGAGTGCAGGGGAGACGTTAGGGGTCATAGACCCCTGGTGACTCAATGAAGAGGTCCTGTTAAATTAAAAATGCATAGCGCACATAGCAAGCTATTGGTCCCCTATGTGATAACAATAAAGTTAAGTGGAAAAAAAAAGTGGGAAAAATTAAAGTTACACCCAAGCACTTAAACCCCCCCCCCCCAAAAAAAAATAAATGCTGTGCCCGCTCTGCCCCACCCCCAAGTACATGCACATATAACTTTTTTCCACACACGCTGGAATGAGACCAATAAATCTAGACCCATAATTTACAGTTAAACTGAAGAACTGTAAGAGCTTTTAAAGCATCGCCTATGGAAATTTATGGGTACTGAAGTTCATCATGGTTTTATGAATGCACACACTTTAAAAACTTGACATGTTGTATATCTATTTCTTGGTGCAATCTAATATATATATATTTATATAGATATAAACCGTTGATATCAAAAAAATATTAAAAAATGGAACTACCACCATTTTATTCTCCAGGGTCTCGGCTGTGAAAAAAAAATATATACTGTTTGGTGGTTTTAACTAACCACTTCAGCTCCGGAAAGGTTTACCCCCCCCCCCCCCTTCCTACATAACCAGGCCATTTTTTGCGATACGGCACTGCATTACTTTACTTTAAAATATGTGGCAGAATGCATATTGGCCTAAAATGATTAAGAAATTAGATTTTTTACATTTTTAAAAAACAATTGTGCGGTCGTGCGACACTGTACCTAAAAAAATGTATGTCCTTTTTTTCCCACAAATAGAGCTTTCTTTTGGTGGTATTTCATCACCTTTGCGGTTTTATTTTTTTTGCGCTATTAACAAAAAAAGACAGCCAATTTTGAAAAAAATATATATTTTTTACTTTCTGCTATAAACACATCCATTAATAAAAATGTAAAAAATCTAATTTCTTAGGCCAATATGTATTCTGCCACATGCAGTATTTTTGGTAAAAAAATCCAAAAAGCATATATTGATTGGTTTGCACAAAAGTTATAGCGTCTATATATGGGATATATTTATTTATTTTTATTTTTTCACTAGTAATGGCAGCGATCAGCGACGTATAGTGGGACTGCAACATTGCGGCGGACAAATCAAACACTAAGTGATAGACATGTGCAATTAGTTTCGTTCAGAATTAGTTTTTTGACGAAATTCTACAAATTTGTTAATTCGAAAATATATTCGAATTAACGAAAACCCGTTTAATGAATTTTTCCAAAAATTCAGAAATTAGAAAATTTGGAAATTCGGAAATCTGAAAATAAGAATGAAAATCCGAAAATTCAAAAGAACGAAAATGAGAAAACCTGAAAATTCAAAAATCCGGAATAATAACTAACTAATAATAATAACTGTTACTAACTATTAAATTATAGGTATTGGAATTTCCTTTCAAATTTGGCTGTTAGTGAACGTAACGAATACGAATTCATCCAAAGTTACGAATTATCTGAAATAACGAATGCCGCATCTAAACGAATGGAACGTAACAAATTAATAATAATAAATAATAAAAACGTTTTATTATTATTAATATTTATTATTATTCATTTGTTACATTCCATTCATTTAGATGCGGCATTCGTTATTTTGGATAATTCGTAACTTTGGATGAATTCGTATTTGTTACGTTCATAAACAGCCAAATTTGAAAGGAAATTCCAATACCTATAATTTAATAGTTGGTGGTTATTATTAGTTAGTTATTATTTTGGATTTTCTAATTTACGAATTTTCGAATACCGCATCTAAACGAATGGAACATAACGAATTCAAATTTTTCCGAAGTTACGAATTTATTCGCAATAACAAATTTCGATCATAACGAATGACTTGAAAAACTAAAAAAACAAGAACTGAATAAAACGAAAATTAACAAATTTTACAGCAGTGCAAATGTCTACTAAGTGACACTTTTTGGGAACCAGTGACACTAATACAGTGACCAGTGCTAAAAATATGCAATGTCACTGTACTGATGGCACTGGCTAGGAAGGGGTTAACATCATTGGCGATGAACGGGTTTAATGTATGCCTAAAATGTGCTTTACTCACTGTGTGGGAGGTGCTTGCACTATGGGAAAGCAGAGATCTGTGTTTCTGCTTAGCAGAAACACAGGATCACTACCTTCCCTACTGACAGAACGGCAGTCTCCCTTGTTTACATAGGCAGACCACTGTTCTTCTTCTGTCCCAAACAATCGGCGTGTCCCCGCGGACTTTAAGCCCACCGGATCCGCTGATTGGCTTCTGCTGTGTCCAATCACAGCAGGAGCGGGTCGCCAGCAGCGTGCGTGCGTGCCCCAGACCAGGAAGTGCAGGATCATTTACCAGTACATCTGCTCTGAGGATGGGGCTCTCATCTGGGAGCCCATCTCTGCTGTGGACAGGGAGCCCATCTCTCCTGTGGACAGGGAACCCATCTCTCCTGGGGATAGGGAGCCCATCTCTCCTGGGGATAGGGAGCCCATCTCCCCTGGGGATAGGGAGCCCATCTCTCCTGGGGATAGGGAGCCCATCTCTCCTAGGGATAGGGAGCCCCTCTGCCCTGGTGATAGGGAGCCCATCTGCTCTGGGAACAGGGCTCCCATCTGCTCTGGGGACGGGGCTCTCATCTGCCCTGGGAACAGAGACACAATCTCTCCTGGGGCCTGGGACCCCATCTCCCCTGAGGACAGAAACCCCTTTTCCCATGGGGCGTTCACCCCATCTCGCTTAGGGACAGGGACCCCATCTTGCTTAGGGACAGGGACCCTATCTCACCTGGGGACGGTAATTCCCAACTTCCCTAGGGACAGTAACCCCATCTTCCTTAGGGACAGGAACCCCATCCCTAGACAATGCTGGCTGCCTGGTAGGGCTGCCAGGATGGGGGAGGGAGCCCCAGGGTGCCAGGATGGGGGAGGGGCAGTAAAATCTGAATCTTCAGCCACTTGGGGATTTGGGGGGTGTACCATCAGGGGTCGCTGGATGCTGGGGGGGTACAGCAGTACCAGCGTGGGGTGACTGGAGGATGAGGGATCCAGCAGTACCAGCGGGGAGTCACTGGAGATGGTGGAGAGGGAAACAACAACAGTGATTGGAGGCCGGGGGGAACAGCAGTATCAGCGTGGGGTGGGTGGATGAAGGAGGGGGGTCTAGCAGTACCAGCGCAGGGTGGCTGAAGGATGGGGAGGGGGCGCAGAATGCACTTTCACCTGTGTAGGCAGAAATCCTTGCACTGGCCGTGTCTGTATGCCTAGATAGGAGGAGTGGTGGAGGTAGCTGCATAGAGAGGAATCAATCTCTCCATATTCCTTCTGCCTGCCTTTCCATACCTGCAGGAGAGAGAGGAGGAGTAGCGGGCATTCAGCTGCTGCAGGAGGAAAATGGAGAGATTGAATCCTTTATATCAAGCCGCCTCAGCCGCTCCTCCTATCCAGCTTTCTTCTACTGCCCCCGTTGTGCGCTCCAGCCTCCCTGTGCTCTTTCCCAGACCCCCCTCGTCACTCAGCTCTGCCAGGTTCCCCCCTCCCCTCTCCTGCCGGCTGCTGTTTGATATCTGTCAGGATTCAGAGTGGGGAAGGGGCCAGTAAATGTGTCTTTTTCTGAATCCGTACCAATCACTGACTCTGTCCATACATAACTGTGGCATAGTAAACTGTGTTTACTATGTTTCAGTTTATGAATGGACAGGAAGCTCTTTACAGTGCTTTTCCTGTCCATTCATTCTGTGTAGCTGAGACTGCAGAGAAGGAGATTGAGGGCTGCGTCCTCAGTCTCCTTCTCTGTCTCAAAGGTGGAACGTCAGAGGTCTGTTTAGACCCCCAATACCTCACAAAAGCCCCCCCCCATGGGGGTTCCTAAAAAAAATTAAAATATTATTGTAAAGAAAAATAAATAAAATAACAAAAATAAAAAAGCTACTGATACCAGTACTACAGGGATCACAAAGGTCATAATTGCAACCACGCCCTGGAGTTCCACCACCGGGCCCAGAGGGAAGGGCCCCAAAGGTGGGGCAGGGGGAGCCCTTCATGGTTTCTTGCACTGGGGCCCTGAAGGTTCTAGTTACGCCACTGTAGCCCAATCTCAATCCAGCGATATGCATGAAAGCAGCAGCTCTCCCAGCTCTCTCCCTCCTCACAGGGCAGATTGATAGCAGTGGAAACCATTGGCTCCTGCTCCTGTCAATCAAATCCTATAATGAGGGAGCGGGAGACATGACCGAGCCCCACGGTCTGTGTCAATAGATGCAGACAGGGTGGCTTGGGAGCGAGCCCACACGAGTGGCCCAATAGAAAGCGGCTCTCTATGGGGGCACGCTTTCTATGGGGGCACTCAGCAGAGGGAAGGAGCGCAAGTATGGAACTTGAGATGAGGAGGATCAGGATTGCTCTGTGCAAAACCACAGCACAGAGCTGGTAAGTATAACATATTTATTTTCATTTTTAAAAGTGGAACCTTTAAAATCATTTTAATATTAAACAAAAAGGAACGTCCACACAAAAATGCATGTTGAGCATTTTACTGCAACTTTGCATCTTCACTTTACTTTCTGTGACATTTCACATTTGACATACTATCAGAATCTTTAGCGCACAACACCATGTGCAAAGTTAAACATTCCAGTGCAAGCACAAGTACACATCCTTTTACTTAAACCATCTCCCCTCTCCATCCCTCTCCTTGGGATCGCCACAAAGTTGGGACCACTTCCCTATAAATAGTAAGTTCACAACCCTAGGCTTCCATTACTGAGCCACAAGACCCACATTTGAGGGTCAGGGGGACAAGGTGCTTCTGTCAGTATACCAGTCTCTTCCTATTGTCCCTTCTATAGCTTTGTCCAGTCAGGTACACTCCAAGATAACATACTCATTCCCAGGCCTCCACCCTTTCTCACATCAGAGCACTCTGTCCAGGCCCCTAAGGCCTTACACACCCCGCTACAGGACCTGCAGAAAAAGGTCAAGGGAGATAGGGCAACTACAGCTATTTCTCCCATGATCTGTACCTCCTCGTCTGGGAATTCGGACCTGAATAGGGCCCTTTAGCTCAGCTTAGTTCAGGCTCACATCTTGCAGCTCTGAGGTGAACTGTTCACATACTCTGGACTCTCTGCCCCCCTTCCACAGCTGGCATTTATATAGGTACTAACTCCCCCCATTGCATCACTACAGGAAGGGTTGCTCTAAAATGGTAGCTAACACTTGCTTATAACTCCCCTTACCATGCCATAATGGCAACAGAGCCAGTTGACAGGTAAGCTATAATCATATCCTCAATACACCAGTAATAAATTATTGTTTGATAGGTATGGGTAGCTAAATGCCACTAGTAACCATACTCACAGATGTTATACATTTTCATACTTGTAGACAAGTGCACTTTACACATCTGCTTTTGGATAAAGGGGATCAGTAATTGCATAAAGAGAATTATTGCAGAATTTAAAAAAATAAATCCTCAAAAGACAAAACACTCAAACCTAATCTTCTGGTATTACAGGGTCGTGGTAAGAAAGGACCTTAGTCAGCAGAAGATCCGGCGTTATGTTGAAGCTTTCCAAGGACAAGAAGAAAACAGTAACTCACACAAGAAAACCTCAAATGACTTAAAAGAAGACCAAGCCGTAAAGTCAGATCTGCCCAAATTGATGGTGACTGAGGCAAATGAACCACCAATTGATCCATTAAAAACTTCTCAAACACCAAGTGGGTTGCTACATGAGGGCACAGCCAGTACCCAAAGTGCTTCACATATGGCTCATTTGGACATACCACAAGTATGCGTGGAACCATCTAGGCCCGGGCATCAGTCTTTAGAACAGGAAGTGCCAATGTTTAGAAAGGCCAGTGGACATGGCTGGAAGATCTTAAGGTCAATTCCCTTACAACGATTAAAAGTACAAACCCCTCAAGCCATCCACAGTGACAAGGACAAAGCCAGGACACAAAGTTCTTCAGATATGACTTTTTTGGACATACCACAAGTATACGGGGAACCACATAGGTCCGGGCTTCAGTCTTTAGAACAGAAAGTGCCAGTGGTTAGCAAGGACAGTGGACGTGGCTGGGAAATCTTAAGGTCAATACCCCTACAAAGACTACAAGCACAAAACTCTCAAACCATCCACATTGACGAGGAGGAGGAAATACACCATGTCTGATATTTACATTAAATTTGTGCAATTTAAGATATACTTTAAATCTAAGAAATATTAATCATTTCCTGGGGTGAGAGCCCCACTATGGAGAAAGAACAGATGTTTCTTCTCGAAAACCTTAACTCAGTGAGTTGATTTACACTTTTAACTGAAAAACTCATGTCAAGCTTTGGCCAGTATTATAGTCATACATAAGTAGAGGATGTGGACATTGAAAACTTTGGAGGACATGCCAAAAATTAAGAAATGTGTCATTGTACGAGAAGTTACCTCGTTTTATATCTTGATGTTTTATAACTGCCATAAATGCTATGAAGTGTAAAGACATTTTCTTATGTGTATGCATATATGTAGCAGGACTTTTTATGATGAACTTTAACAGTGATTACCATGCTTTATGTTGGGTGCCCTTTGTACAACCCCCGCAAGTAAGTATTGGGATATTGGATATTGGATAGGTATTGGCCTTTCAGCAATTTGTGTGGCGACTCCCACGGGCCCCTTTGTTCGCCCCCAAGACCTCTTTTTGTGCACAGTTACCAGGCCGCCTAAAATGTGAGCACGCTCAATACTCTGTTTTACAGTATTGATTAAAAAATGTTGAGAGTTGTATTTGTAATAATAATTTGTTGTATTTTCATTATGATATAGTGCAATACTAAATACACCACCTCATCCTGAAGAAGCAGCGCCCACTGCAAAATGCGTTAATGGTGAGTCTGGAGAGGACTCCTTGACATACATTATCAGATACATTTATCTATTATTTTGTGACAATTAACAGCTGGCAGGTGTTTAGTCTTGGTTTTAAGGGCAGTGGTTTATGTACTCATCTTCTATAGGTGTCTTTATACTCTGCATACTGTATGTTATTTTAATGGATATAATAAATTACGTGCTTTTCTAATCTTGTCTGCCTCCTGTTGTACCCCTAAAAGTCCGACTTTATGGAGCACGTTGTTTCTCTATTCTTTCCCTGTAAATATCATTCTTCAATTTGTCTTTTATAAAATCACTAATATTATTTGCAAAATATGTAAAAGCTTTTTTTTTTTTTTTTTCCATTTGCAATTTTTAACCACCTCAATTGACTATACGGCGGGCAGGATGCACTCTCGTTCTGGGACGACATCATATGACGTTGCCGCAGTCTCGCCGCTCTTGCGCGCCCACGGGGGCGTGCAGCGCGGTGATCGCGGGTGCGCTGTGTCCCTGGGACATGGCACGACCCTGATCTTGGTAAAGAGCCAATGACGCGGCTCTTTATCCATGTGATCGGCTGTGTCCAATCATATACAATCACATGTAAACACGGAAGTGTCAGTAAACGTCTCTCCTTGCCTCACACTGACAGAGTGTGAGGAGAGGAGAGCCAATCAGGGGAGACCTGTACACGTAATCAGAGCATTGATCATCAGTGCCCTGATGATCCGTGCAGCCCCCACAGTGCCCAGCAGTGTTGCCAATCTGTGCCCATCAGTGATGCCAGTCAGTGCCGCCTATCATTGCCCATCAGTGCCACCTATCAGTGCCCATCAGTGGTGCATATCAGTGCCACCTATCAGTGCCCATCAGTGCAGCATATTTGTGCCTCCTCATCAGTGCCCTTCAGTGCCCCCTCATCAGTGCCCATCAGTGCAGCCTATCAGTGCCCATCAGTGGCACTTCATCAGCGCACATCAGTGAAGGAAAAAAAAAATACTTACAAAATTTTCTAACAGAAACTAAGAAAAACGTTTTTTTTTCAAAATTTTCAGTCTTTTTTTTTTTTAAAGTACAGTTTTATTACAAATTAGTATTAAAAAGTTATAAAATATAACATATATTGTGCAAGCATATGAGCAGCACAATAACTTCCCTCATAGAGCACTAGCCTTATCTGGTTCACACGATTGAAAGTATAAATATCATAGAGCTAGAAACATATTAGTAGAACAATTCAAGAGCCAGTCGTACAGGAAGAGGTGCAGTGGCCTTGACGCGTTTCACAGCTGGTTTGCTTCATCAGGAGACCATATGGAGACCCCAATAAGCCATGTGTGGACAGCGCTGCAACCAATGGGAGAATATCTCGGACGGCCCAGTCAAAAATGAAAAAAAAAGGAAAAAAATGTAAAATGGTGGTAAAAAGGGGAACCTCTCTCTGGATGGCCCTTCATGCGTCAAATTGGAGCATAAAGGCCAAAAAGCAGAGGCAGCCTACTTGGAGATATGCCAAAGACAGGCCCAACTACTGTAGATAATAGAGCTGGTTCCAGAGCCAGGCAGCAATTTCCCAACAACAGTACAGGCAATCAGCCAATTAAAAAAATAGCGTAGTAAAGAGTTATGTCATACCTCCTAACATTTTGAGATGGGAATGAGGCACACCTACTAGCAAATGTATGTAGGCATAGGACATGCCCCCTGCCACACCCCCCTTGAAGGAGAATTAACCACAAAAAAAGGTTCATTAAAACCATGCAGGCTTTTTTTTTCTATTACTACTATTCCTTTAAATTGGCTTTTAAAATTTACAATTGCAGCAATTTAGAATTTGGATGAAAGGTTTAGCACTGGGAAACACTTTTTGAAGGATAAAAAGTGCATTTTATATACAACTATATATAGATCAGACCAAAATGAGGGACAAATGAGGGGGAAAGAGGCACAGAGGGACATTGCTCCAAATCGGGGACAATCCCTCGAAATCAGGGACAGTTGGGAGCTATGGTTATGTTTTGCTGTCTGTGGCCTTGGGGGAATTTTCTTTCACTTCCTGTTTCACAAGTGCAACTTGTATGAATATTGCAATACTCTTCTAAAGCAAATGATCTATCACCCAAACCCGCTCCTGGTAGGCAGCAAACTCTGTCACAGCAGAATGTAAAAGACACTGCCCAGCGAGTATAGTGTTCCAGGTGTCCTACTGACTGTCACTCTGCTCCCTCCCATACTGCCCCCTCTGGTCATGCTGTCCCCCCGTACTGCCCTCCACTACCCCTCTCCCATCATGCTGTCCCCCCATACTGCCCTCCACTACTCCCCTTCTATCATGCTGTCCCCGCATACTGCCCTCCACTACCCCCCATCATGCTGTCCCCCCCATACTTCCCTCCACTACCCACCTCCCATCATGCTGCCCCCCCATACTACCCCAAACTGCCACCCCCTCCCAACATGATGTCCCCCCATACTGCCCTCCACTGCCACCCCCTCCCATCATGCTGTCCCCCCATACTTTCCTCCACTGCCACCCCCTCCCATCATATTATCCCCCCGTACTGCTCTCCACTGCCACCCTCTCCCATCATGCTGTCCCCCATGCTGCCCTTCACTACCCCCCACCCATCATGCTGTCCCCCCATACTGCCCTCGACTACCCCCCTTCCATCATGCTGTCCCCCCATACTGCCCTCCACTGCCACCCCTCCCATCATGCTGCCCCCCATACTGCCCTCCACTGCCACCCCCTCCCATCATGCTGTCCCCCCATACTTCCCTCCACTGCCACCTCCTCCCATCATGCTATCCCCCTATACTGCCCTTCACTGCCACCCCCTCCCATTATGCTGTCCCCCCATACTGCCCTCCACTACCCCCCCTCACATCATGCTGTCCCCCCATACTGTCCTCCACTGCCACCCCCTCCCATCATGCTGTCCCCCATGCTGCCCTTCACTACCGACCATCATGCTGTCCCCCCATACTGCCCTCGACTACCCCCCTTCTGTCATGCTGTCCCCCCATACTGCCCTCCACTACCCCTCTCCCATCATGCTGTCCCCCCATACTGCCCTCCACTACTCCCCTTCTTTTATGCTGTCCCCGCATACTGCCCTCCACTACCCCCCCATCAGGCTGTCCCCCCCATACTTCCCTCCACTACCCACCTCCCATCATGCTGCCCCCCCCATACTACCCTAAACTGCCACCCCCTCCCAACATGATGTCCCCCCATACTGCCCTCCACTGCCACCCCCTCCCATCATGCTGTCCCCCCATGCTTCCCTCCACTGCCACCCCCTCCCATCATACTATCCCCCCGTACTGCTCTCCACTGCCACCCCCTCCCATTATGCTGTCCCCCCCTATACTGCCCTTCACTACCCCCCCTCCCATCATGCTGTCCCCCCATACTGCCCTCCACTGCCACCCTCTCCCATCATGCTCTCCCCCATGCTGCCCTTCACTACCCCCCACCCATCATGCTGTCCCCCCATACTGCCCTCGACTACCCCCCTTCCATCATGCTGTCCCTCCATACTGCCCTCCACTGCCACCCCTCCCATCATGCTGCCCCCCCATACTGCCCTCCACTGCCACCCCCTCCCTTCATGCTGTCCCCCCATACTTCCCTCCACTGCCATCTCCTCCCATCATGCTATCCCCCTATACTGTCCTTCACTGCCACCCCCTCCCATTATGCTGTCCCCCCATACTGCCCTCCACTACCCCCCCTCCCATCATGCTGTCCCTCCATACTGCCCTCCACTGCCACCCCCTCCCATCATGCTGTCCCCCCATACTGCCCTCCACTGCCACCCCCTCCCATCATGCTGTCCCCCCATACTGCCCTCCACTGCCGCCCCCTCCCATCATGCTGTCCCCCATGCTGCCCTCCACTACCCCCCTCTCATCATGCTGTCCCCCATACTGCCCTCGACTACCCCCCTTCCATCATGCTGTCCCCCCATACTGCCCTCCACTGCCACCCCCTCCCATCATGCTGTCCCCCCATACTGCCCTCCACTGCCACCCCCTCCCATCATGCTGTCCCCCCATACTGCCCTCCACTGCCACCCCTCCCATCATGCTGTCCCCCATGCTGCCCTCCACTACCCCCTCCCATCATGCTGTCCCCCGTACTGCCCTCGACTACCCCCCCTTCCATCATGCTGTCCCCCATACTGCCCTCCACTGCCTCCCTCCCATCAAAAATTAAAAAAATAAAATATATAAAAAATAAAATTGTAAAATAAAATAAAATGGTAAAAAATAACAAAATAACAAAACTTTAAAACTACTGACCCCATCCACTGCCCTACCGACCCCATCAATGCTGTCCCCCCATACTGCCCTCCAATACTCCCCCTCTCATCATGCTGTCCCCCCATACTTCCTTCCATTACCCCCCTCCCATCATGCTGTCCCCCCATACTGCCCTCCACTGCCACCCCCTCCCATCATGCTGTCCCCCCATACTTCCCTCAACTGCCACCCTCTGCCATCATGCTGTCCCCCCATACTGCCCTCCACTGCCACCCCTTCCCATCATGCTGTCCCCCCATACTGCCCTCCACTGCCACCCCTTCCCATCATGCTGTCCCCCCATACTGCCTTCCACTACCACCCCTTTCCATCATGCTGTCCCCCATGCTGCCCTTCATTACCCCCCTCCCATCATGCTGTGATGAAAACTACTGACCCCATTCACTGCCCCCATCCGCTGCACTACTGACCCCATCCACTGTGCTACTGACCATGTCCTCTGCCCTACTAACCATGTCCACTGCTCTACTGACCATGTCCACTGCTCTACTGACCACGTCCAATGCTCTACTGACCGTGTCCACTGCCCTACTGACCACGTCCACTGCTCTACTGACTGACACCATTCACAGTCCACACTGACACCACTGGCGGAACTAGCAGGGTTGCAAAAGTCGCACATGTGACTGGGTCCTGGCCTTCTACCACCATGGAGGGGTGCAAGACTGCACAACATATGAAAGGGATCCGCTGCGGGGCCATAAAGGGTCATGGGATCAGTGGGAAGTGCTCTGGGCTCAAAGGGAATGGCCCAGGCCGGAGGTCGGGGGGGGGGGTCCTTCATGGTTTCTTGCACCAGGGCCCTGAAGGTTCTAGCAGTTAGTTACACACTTTTTAGAAATTTCCCTATTTCAGCAAAATTTGTTCTTGTGAACCCTAGTGATCACCAAAGACAATAGTGATCACTAGAACCCAATAGACATGTGCACTGCCGAAAAATTAGTTAGTTTTCGTTTAATTCGTTTTTTGGGGGTTTTTTTTGTTTTTCGGGTCATTCATTATGATCGCAATTCGTAAATTCAAAAATTCGTAAATCCGAAAATAAGAAAGAAAATCCGAAAATTCGAAAGAATAACTAACTAATAATAACTAATTATTAAATTTTGGAATTTCCTTTCAAAATTGGCTGTTAGTGAACATAACGAATACAAATTCAACCGAAGATACGAATTATCCAAAATAACGAATGCCGCATTTAAACAAATGGAATGGAACAAATTAATAATAATAATAATAAAACGTTTTTATTATTATTATTGTTATTTATTTTTATCAATTTGTTACGTTCCATTAGTTTAGATACGGCATTCATTATTCCGGATAATTCGTAACTTCGGATAAATTCGTATTCCTTACGTTCACTAACAGCCACATTTAAAAAGAAATTCCAATACTTATAATTTAATAGTTAGTAGTAGTTAAGTTATTATTGGTTAGTTATTATTTCAGATTTTTGAATTTTCGGGATTTTGGATTTTCAAATTCCGAATTTCCAAATTTACAAATTTGTTGAAATTCGTTAAACGAATTCTGCACGAAACAAATTGCACATGTCTAGAACCCAAATTGTCTCCCACCTCAACATCAGACAAACGATCTCCATTTGTCAGAATGTGATCACCTCGGGTTGGGTGTTTTAGAGAAACCCCATTCATTGGGGTTGATTTACTAAAGGCAAATAGACTGCAGTTGCTCCAGAGCTTAGTAAATGAGGTGAAGCTTTACTTTGTAAGGATTACCCAATCACGTGGAAGGGAAAAAAAATTTAAAAAATGCATTTTTGCTTGCACATGATTGGATGATGGATGTCAGAAGAACTTCCTCTCATTTACTAAGCTCTGGTGCAAGTACACTTCCAAAATGCATATGCACTTTGCAAAGTGCACTGTCTATTTGCCTTTAGTAAATCCACCCCATTGCCTCCTTTACATCTCTGCTCCAACACAGCTGCCAACACAGCAATCCTTGATCAATTCTGCTTCAGGTATTACAGACACACCCGTGTGGTATTTTCCCCATTCACCAATCTACAAACAGTAGCAGCCCTGAGGAAGGGGAAGTCTTTTCCCCCCGAAACGCATTGGCTTGACCATCTTTTGCTTTTTTCAAAAAAAGCACCACAAAATATAACCCTTTTTTTTGCATCTCTTTGGATATTGGGCGCTCCTTCCTTCCCTGCCCCTACAGTACATGTGGACTACCTCAAGACTGTACCCAAAGGCAGAAGCCTTGGCCACCATCTCTTTCCAGCTGTAGTGAGGCAGAAAGCATCGAAAGAGAACTCGGACATCTAACCACTACCATCACCTAGTTATCTACTTACAACCAACTAAGTCAGTCCAGCATGATCTCCAAGTCTACAGAAGCTACCTGCTTGTAATACAGAATGTCAGAGTTAGGCATGTTGAAGTCACCCATAATTAACCACTTAAGGACCGGAAGGATTTGCCCCCTTAAAGACCACGCTATTTTTTGCGATATGGCACTGTTTCGCTTTTACTGACAATTGTGCGGTCGTGCGATGTTGTACCCAAACAAAATATATGTCCTTTTTTTCCCACAAATAGAGCTTTCTTTTGGTGGTATTTGATCATCTCTGCGGTTTTTATTTTTTGCGCTATAAACAAAAAAAGACCAACAATTTTGAAAAAAAAAACTATATTTCTTCCTAAGTTTAGGCCGATATGTATTCTGCTACATATTTTTGGTAAAAAAAAATCACAATAAGCGTATATTGATTGGTTTGCGCAAAAATTATAGTGTCTACAAAATAGGAAATATATTTATGGCATTTTTATTATTAATTTTTTTTTTTTTACTAGTATTGGCGGCGATCTGAAATTTTTTGCGGGACTGCGACATTGCAGCGGACAGATCGGACACTTTTGACACTTGTTTGAGACAATACAGGGATCAGAGCTAAAAATAGCCACTGATTACTGTATAAATGTCATTGGCAGGGAAGGGGTTAACACTAGGGGGCGATCAAGGGGTTAAATGTGTGTCCTAGGGAGTGTTTCCAACTGTGGGGGGGGGTGGGACTGCCTGGAGGAGGAGACCGATCGCTGTTCATAATCAGTATGAACAGCAGATCTGTCTCCTCTCTCATGACAGAATGGAGATCTGTCTTTTTACATTGACAGATCTCCGTTCTGTCTCTCACAAGAGCAAACGCGGGTGCCCAGTGGACATTGCGACCGCTGGGCACGTGCATCGGCTCCGTCGTCACGCGTGCCCCCTAGTGGTCTTAAAGTGGCCGACGTACAGCTACGGCAATTCGCCCAGGGGAGCCAACATGCCACAGTATAACTGAGGCGGCTGGTCCTTAACTGAGTAAAACTTCTCCCTTTATTGCCATTTGAGTTATCTTGTTAATCAACAGCAATTTTCAGTCTGTCCTGGGTGTCTGTATCGGGGACGTGCGGTGAGGTGAGTGGCTGGTGAGGCACTGGCTGGTATCAGAGCCAGATACACACAGGTTACATATGCCACAAACATTAGAGTGAGAGCAATAATTCTAGCACTAGACCTCCTCTAACCCTAAACATGTAACCTGTAAAACATTTTGAAAGCGTTGCCCATGGAGATTTTTAAGTACTGAGTTTGGTGCCATTCCACGAGTGTGCGCAATTTTAAAGTGTGACATGTTGGGTATCTATTTACTCGGCGTAACATCATCTTTCACATTATACAAAAAAATCGGGCTAACTTTAGTGTTTTTTTTTTATTCATGAGTTTCTTTCCAAAAAAAATATTTTTGAAAAATTGCTGCACAAATATTGTGTAACATAAAAAGTTGCAATGACCACCATTTTTTTCCCTAGCGTGTCTGCTAAAACAATATATGTAATGTTTGGGAGTTCTGAGTAATTTTCTGGTAAAAAAAATATGATTTTTACATGTAGGAGAGAAGTGTCAGAATTGGCCTGGGTGGCAAGGGGTTAATTACCATAAGTTAGTAATATACAAATAATTATTATATATTATTTTTAAGGTAATTTACTATATTTTCAAAAACTGTACTCAAGCAGGTGGCTTAATGGACAAATTACTGACGTTTGAAGTTATAACTTCCAACCAGTAATTTCACAGTAAATAGATAAATAATAAATTATTATCTTATAAAATATAACATAATATATGATTTAGTTTGTAGCTTTTCAGCAGCATCAGATTCTCATTCTCATTCTACCTCTTCACTGTGTGAGAAAAACATGGGATAATGGGTAAATCTTATACCCATAAACTCATGTTTTTTCCTTGTAGTTAAGAGGGCTGAAAGGGAGCATTTGTCTCCTAGACACATGCCCCCTTCTATGACACAGCAGTGAGAGGCGTGCCTCCACTGCAGCATTTTTATTGGACAGCTGGGGCTAATGGTACTTTACCATTGGTCCAAGACTCCAAGCTGTCCATTGAGCTCAGTGCCTCTGACAAGAAGTGAGGAGAGGCCCTGTGAGCTCATCCTCTTAGTCTGCTGCAAACAGAGTGTGCCAACTTGTATTTAAACTGGCCGCTCTGTATATTGATTCTGACAGGCTGCGCAATTTGGGGTCTCTGTGACCTAAATAACTATATTAACGAATCTAAACGAAAGAAAACAAGTTTTTTCGTGCACATGTCTATCTTTCACTAAAAGCACCTCCCCCACTACACTTAAACATTAGCTAGGCACACATTTAACCTTTTAATCGCCCATGATGTTAACCCCTTCCCAGCCAGTGTCATTAGTACAGTGACAGTGCATATTTTTAGCACTGATCTCCGTATTGGTGTCACTGGTCCCCAAAAAGTGTCAAAAGTGTCCAATTTGTCTGCCGCAATATCGAAGTCCCGCTATAACTCGCTGATCGCCACCATTACTAGTAAAAAAATTAAATTAAAAAATAAATACAGTAAATAAAATGATTGCATAGTTTGTAGACGCTATAACTTTTGCCCAAACCAATCAATAAATGCTTATTGGGATTTTTGTAACCAAAAATATGTAGCAGCATACATAATTGCCTTAAGTTTTGAAGACATTTTTTTTTTTATTGGCAGAAAGTAAAAAATATTGTGTCTTTCTTTGTTTATAGTGCAAAAAGCTAAAAAAATGCAGAGGTGATCAAATACAACCAAAAGAAATCTCTATTTGTGGGAAAAAAAGGGATATTTTTTTTCGGGTACAGTGTCACACGACCGCGCAACCGTCAGTTAAAGTAACGCAGTGTTGTATCGCAAAAAATGGCCTGGTCATTAAGGGGGTAAATCCTTCTGGGGCTGAAATGGTTAACGACCATCTAGAGCCCAGGTTCCACATGAGGCTCATTGGCACTTTTTGTGTGGCTCTCTGGGGCCCTTGCAACAGATAGTCTGAATTTTCCATTCCAAGGTTCTTATTCAGGCCAGTGGATGAAGAATATTCCTTATATTGGGTTCTAGTATTTAAATTTGAATAGAGTAGAAAACACCTGCAGTAATTCTCCGAGGTGGTAAGCGGTCAGTGCACTGGCTTGTAGTGTCCTCCTAGCACTCGAGCAAACATGTAGATAAAAGAAAGCCAGCAGCGTAATCTTCCACAATGAATACATTTATTAATTCAGGTGTGGTACAGAAAAACTCACTGCTGTGCTCTGAGGAAGAGGGGATGTTCCCATCGAAACGCGTCAACCAGCAGTGATTTTTTTTGAGCTCTTCAGGCATCCCCGGTGGGCTCTGCTGTTTTCTGACTGTTTGCTGAGATTGGAAGACTGTCTTTATACACTTGTGATCTTCTACTACTGTTTGTAAGTAGTCCCTTTTTATCATTAGTTTTAATCAATTTTATCCAAAAGATAATGCACATGGCTAGTGCGCCCTTTCTTTTCTCTTTTTCATTGTTTGCTAGAATCCCCCGTCCTTGAGGGCAGCAAGGCCTGTGTCTATATACCGATTGTTCGCCTACCCACTTGTGCGCAGGAGCATTTTTCTTCGTCTCTAGTGGTACAGAATAATACAGGGCTTACGCGTTTCGGCATGTAGCCTTAGTCATAGCCAAGTATTTAAATGGCTTGGTTTATTTCTTTTACACTGACCTTTCTCTGAGCCATCCGCCACCAGCTTTTTATATATTTTTTTTTTTTTTTGCTTTTTTTTTAATGGAAAAAATATCAAATATGGCTCAGGTAGTATTTGGGAGTACTGTGATACTGTGTATCACAAGATGTGATAATGTTTATTTGTAAAGGGGTTGGAATAGTAGTAACCTCCAGCAGTCTCCTGTAATGTGTCTCATGTTTATGATGGTCTCCAGAAGCATGTCTCCAGTCTCCAACAACCCCTATAGCATGTCTGCAATGTCGGACATCTTTCTGTAGCATGTCTGCAGGCTGGCAGTTTCCTGTAGCATTACATTCATATTCAATAACGCAGCAGTAAAGTGCAGTACGGAAAAATGCAGGCATGCTGCATCACTGCACCACGCCACCTCATGCACACTGGGCATCAAAAACGCCACATTGAAGGACATTTGACTTTTTTTTTCTGCCTTTAAACACCCTTGCATGTTAGCCTATGGGGGTTATTGACGAAAGGCAAATACACTTTGCACTACAAGTGCAAAGTGCACTTGAAATTGCACTGAAAGTGCACTTGGAAGTGCAGTCGCTGTAAATCTGAGGGGTAGATCTGAAATGAGAGGAAGCTCTGCTGATTTTATCATCCAATCATGTGCAAGCTAAAATGCTGTTTTTTATTCGCCTTGCATGTCCCCCTCGGATCTACAGCAACTGTACTTGAAATTGCACTGAAAGTACACTTTGAAGTGCAGTTTGCACTTGTAGTTTGCACTTGTAGTGCAAGGTGGATTTGCCTTTAGTAAATCACCCCCTATATGTCCTTGCACACATAGACATTTATAAGTGTTTAACCGCTTGACGACGGTATACTGTATATATATGGTGGCAAAGCGGCTCTCCTGCGCAGGATCACGTACTGGTACAAGATCCTGCACTCCTGAGTCTGGGGCGTGCACGCACGCTGCCGGCAACCCACTCCCACTGTAATTGAACACAGCGGTAGCCAATCAGCAGGACTCGATGTCTGCCGGGACACGCCGATTGTTCGGGACAGAAGAAGGTCGGTCTGCCTATGTAAACAAGGCAGACTGCCGTTCTGTCAGTAGGAAAGGTAGTGATCCTGTGTTTCTGCAAATCAGGAACACGGATCTCTGCCTTCCCATAGCACCTCCCACACAGTAACCAAGCACATTTTAGGCAAACATTTAACCCTTTGATCATCCATGATGTTAACCCCATACCCAGCCAGTGTCATTAGTACAGTGACAGTGTATATTTTTAGCACTGATAATTGTATTAGTGTCACTGGTTCCCAAAAAAGTGTCAAAAGTGTCACTTAGTGTCAAATTTGTTCGCTGGAATGTCGCAGTGCCGTATCACAAAAAATGGCCTGGTCATGAAGGGGGTAAATCTTCCAGAGCTAAAGCGGTTAAGAGCTGGTTCACACCACAAAAATGCACTCCAGATCCGTTCCAGATGCATTTCTAAATGCGTGTTTTAACGCAGTTCAGATGCTTTTTTTCTTATTTTTCCCTGTTTCTTTTTTTCACTGTACTGGGGTCCAGTTTGTTTTTGATGCATTTTTTTATGCATTCCAGTGCATTCCAGTATGTTTTTGACGCAATTTATTATGTTCCAGTTCAGGAAAAATGCAGCATGTTGTACTTTTTTTCTGGAACTGAAAAGCCCTGGAACTGACCGCACTGGTGTGAACTATTTAATTGAAAACTATTTAACCTACTTTCCATGCGTTTTTGGTGCAGAAAACAATGCACTGGACTACATGTGGTGTGAACTGGTCCTTAGGCTGGGTTCACACTATCTTTGCATGCGGCTCACAGCAGGGGTCCGGTGCATCCCGTTTACCGTTTTAGGTCCGATTTCAGCCCAAATTTTTGGCTGAATTTGGACCTGAAATGGACCAAAAAACGCACATGGCTCCTGTGCAAATTCGCACCCGAGCTGCAGCGGAGATTTGTGAACCGTCTCCATAGAGAGCCGGTCAAAATCTCCTGCTATTGCGAATTGGATGCGGAGAACTCACATCCAATTCGCAATAGTGTGAACACAGCCTTAAGGCAGAAAAAAAACACAGAGCCAGCGTGTTTAAGAGAGGAGTATTTTGCCAATAAAAAATGCCCAATGTGCACTTTCACACTGAGGCAGCGGGGGCGTCGGTGGTAAAGCGCCGCTAGTTTTAGCAGCGCTTTACCGTCGCTTTAGCCGCGCTTTTTGCCCGCTAGCGCGGCGCTTTTAACCCCCGCTAGTGGCCAAAGAAGGGGTTAATAGCGCCTGCAAAGTGACGCTGCTCCTAAACCACCCCAAAGATGCTGCTTGCAGGACTTTTTTTAACGTCCCGCAAGCGCACCACTCCAGTGTGAAAGCACTCGGGCTTTCACACTGGAGTGACAGGAGAGGCACTTTACAGGCGCTATTTTTAGTGATAAAATCCCTGTAAAGCGCCTCATTGTGAAATTAGCCTAAATGTGTGTTAATGCTAGGTGCATCAAGCGCTTGAGCATTCGTTTGTTTCTATGGACAAAATAAATTAATATTCTGGCCAATTAATAAAATAAATAATAAAAATGCAGCTTTAAGCACATTTTTAATGCTGCCTTTCTCTTGCAAGCAGAAAGGCGTTTCAAAGAGCTGGGGAAGCGCCCTGTTTGCATTGGGCCTTAGAATCAGCTTCAATACATAAATGTTAAACAAATGTCATACTGATGTTTTAATAAAGTTAAACCCATCAATTTAACTGTACAGTGGAACCTCGGATTACGAGCATACTCCGTTCCAGGAGTATGCTCGTAATCCAAAGTACTCGCATAACAAAGTGAGTTTTCCCATTGAAGTCAATGGAAACGAAAATAATTAGTTCCGCATTGACTTCAATGGGATGCAATACCGCATGCGGCCAGAGGCGGGGGGCGCCGGAGAGCCTCAGAAACGGCCCGAGCACACTTCGGCTGACCTCGCCAAACCTCGGAAAGACTCCGTTCGCGAGCCTTTCCTAGGTTTGCTGAGGTCAGCCGAACTGTCCTCGGGCCTTTGCGTGCATTTCCGAACGCCGACGATTGGCGCTGTGCGGCTCCGGCGCCCCCCACCTCAGGCCAAAAGCGGTACACCTCTTTTGGCCTGAATCCTGGTAGTTTTTGTGTTGACAACAGTCGCAAACCGAGTTAGAATTTTTAGAAATACAGTGCTCTTTTTGCGAAACGCTCATTAACCGCGTTACTCGCAAACCGAGGTTCCACTGTATCTCTTAACAGTTAAGTCCAAGGCATGCCAGGTCACAAATGCTTGTGTCTCAACCTAACTGTCAAGCCATCAAATGGCTGTTATTATAACTGATCACACGTGCAGCACCATGGCAACAACAGATCAGTCTAGGGTTACCACCTTTTCTTCAAGTCAAACCCGAACACTTCGGCGTCGCACAGCAATTTTTTTTCATGGGCTCTCCCCATGCGTATGACCCTACAGGCAAATACTAGGTGGCCCAGCAATGATTGTAGCTGTTTCAACTGCAGTTTCTTCGTCCCTTTGGCCAAACGAACCAAGGAGAGAAGCTTGGTCAGCTTCTCCCTCGGCAGACGAAAGACCATAGCCACTGTGTCAATCTCGATCCCCAGAAAAGCCAGTACCGTTACCGGACCCTCGGTTTTGTCCGCGGACAGTGGGACGGCGAAAAGCCGGCAAACAACCTGAAAAACAGAGAGCAGGCGTTGACACTGCCCACTGCCCGCGGGGCCCACGAAAAGGAAATCATCCAAGTAGTGCAGAAGGGACTGAAACCCAGCCTCCTGGGTGACTACCCACTCAAGGAAGCTGCTAAATAACTCAAAGAAATAGCACGAAATGGCGCAACCCATAGGCAGGCACATGCCGAAGAAATAGCTTCCTTGGAAGTAGCAACCCAGGAGATGCAAACAGTCCGGGTGGACCGGAAGAAGGCGAAAAGCGGACTCAATATCCGCTTTTGCCAAAAGAGCGGACCGCCCTGCTGTCCTAACGAGGTGAATAGCCTTATCAAAAGACGCATAGTGGACCCTGGATTCCTCCCGATCGATTCCGTCGTTAACCGAGGAGCCGAGTGGGGACACCCGCAGGTTGTGGAAAGGGGGGAGATCAAAGGGGCCCGCCATTTGCCCCAGTTCCAACTCCTTCTGTAGCTTCTCAGCCACGACGGACTCGAATTCCGCAGCCGATTTCAAATTTGGAGACATAGTCGGGCGTCCGACGGGGAAAAGGGGATCCAAAAACCGCGATCCAGGCCATGCTTCAGGATCAGGGCCTCCCTATGAAGGGGGTACCGGTCTAGCCAGGGAAGCATCTCTAAGACGTTCACCGGCGTCCTCCGGCTTAGGAAGGTCAGTCTTGGCTCCTGCTCTGGGAAGCGGCTGTCTACCCTTCCTAAAACACCGGCTGGCGGGGTGTGCACCCCCACAGCTGGAGCACTCATGCCTGAAGCAACAGGCAGAGTACCATTTACAGTGGCTTTCATTGAGAAACCAGCAGATACCCTTTTTGGAAGCGGCCGACGCTCCGGATTGAGGAGCGCCGACCGTGGACTGAAAGGACAAAGGCCTGTTGGGACACATAAGCAGCAACCACAGGCTACCATCCTGACAGTCGAAGCGAAGCTCTTTCCGCGCCGCCATTTTTTGACGAAACTGGGTGTCATACTGGAACCAACACTGACCCCCATAAACTTTGTACGCCCCCCAAATGAGATCTAAATAACAGAACAACGAAGTCGCCAACTCCGGGAAACGCTCGCAGAGCACCTCCGCGCCGCGTAGGCGCAGAACCCCCGCAGCCAGTTCCCGAAAGTCCTAGGAAGTTGTTTAAATTTTTCGCCCTGTGCCGACACATCTACCCGATGAGATTTATCGATCGTCTCCCTATCCGGCGGCACAAGGGCGCGGAAATCAACAAATTCGCGTCGCCAAATCTTTCCTTTCGTCTCCTCCGGTATGTGGGTACCAGTGGGCGCGACTGCCCACAAGGCACCTCCGGGAGGGGGGGTAGAATTGGGCGCCACGTCTGAAACACCCATACTTGAAAAAAACGATTTGACGACCGACGCTATGCGGTCTTCAGGGCCCAATACGGAATCATCAACTGACCTACCCCAAATCAGTTCACAGTCATACTCACTGATCCTCGGGGCATCACCGATGACGGGCGACCAACCGGAGAATCGGTGTCCGAAACGACTCTGGAAGGCTGTAGACTTATGCGGCCAGCACTGTGAAGACCAACGGGGCCGTGTTCGACAGGACCGTCCCGACCTACGGAGAGATCCAGGGGCGGGGGTCCCACCACCGACCCGGAAGAGTCCCCCTGGCCGAGGGCAGTGTCTGAGCAGGTACAGGAGCATCTACTGGTTCTGGCTGGCTGACCCGGGGTGGGAGCTGCCACCAGCCCGGATCCGGAGCCCGATTCTCCCGCCCTGCCGGGCGCAGGGAGACGGGAACGGGTGACTGTTGCAGACGTCCGACCAGATCCTCCGGCCTGGCTAGGCGCATAGTGGGGGGCAAGCCCCAGCTTTGGGATGGATGTCAAGCAATTGTCCTCCGCCCGGCTGGGCACGGGAGGAGGGTGGTGGGCACGAAGTGGAGGAGGAAGGGTGTCCGCGAAAGCCGACAGACCCATACCCGCCCGTCCGGGCACAGGGGGGGCATACACTGCCCGGGAAGTGACGTTGGAGGGACCAGCCGGGGAATGGAGCCTGTCCCCCACCCATCCGGGCGCAGAGGGGGTCCTAATCTGTAAGCCGCCAGTGAAGGATGGCCCTGGGGCCGACTGAGACCCCGCCCAGGAGGGCGCAGGGGGATACTGCACTTGCCCAAAATTATTGGTTGGATTGCCTGATGGAGAATTACCCCCCACCCATCCGGGCACAGAGGGGTGCTGATCGCATTGGCACTGTGACAAGTTAACAGCCAGTTCTGAAACTCCCGCCCAGCCTGGCGCAGGGAGTGAACTGGCCGCCAGGGGGAGACGATCCCGCTCCGAGCCCCCGTTGAATCCGCCGTCCAAGGGATCCGACGCATCGGCCATAACGGAAGCTACAGGCGCGGTGAACAGGTCCGACCCCTGCCTCCCGAACTCCGAGAAGATAGCCGAGCAGATGAACGGAGCGATCGCTCACCCGCAGCCCCCCCCCGCCGGCTGCGGGGGCGGAAGCAGGTACCGCACCGCACAAAGCCAGGCGATGGAGCGCTCCGGCTCCAGCCCGGCCTCGTGCCAGACTCTGGGCAGGGGGAGAGGGCGGGGGGACCACGCGATCGGCTACGCGATCGCGGGCACCTGGGGGAAGGCCGCGAAGCCGCCCGGAGGCAAGGAGAGGGGTACCGCCGAGGAGGGGCACGCCGAGAGTGGGCGGCCGAACCCCGCTTACCCGCTGGGGAAGCCCTGGGAGCCACCCGAGCGGGGGAGGAATGGAGGGGGGGCAGTAAGAGGCCGAGGAGGGACTGGGGCTGAGACTGGAAGGCGGGCGGGCACGTCTGCGGGCCCTGTGGCCAACCATCTCAGGAGGGGGAGCAGGGAAAGGGGCAGGGGAAGGCACCCCAGGGGACAGGAGGGCAAAGAGCCAGTCAGCCTGACCCCTGAGAGCCAGCTCACGGACCATAGCCAGGAGGCGATTCGTGTCCATGGCTGGAGCCGCAGGGTCAGGTCCGAGCTCTTCCATGCTTCCGTTCGAAAAGGACCAGAATCCCCTGGGGTGCCAAACTCTTGAGCTCAGGCCCAACCCCTGTCCCTTCCTGTACCAATCCCAAGTGACCTAATAGTCACCTTAACTCCTCCCTGGCCATGCCCCCATCAGTCAGGGCTAGGGATGAGCCAAACACCCCCGGTACGGTTCGCACCAGAACCTGCGAACGGACCGAAAATTTGCACGAACGTTAGAACCCCATTGACGTCTATGGGACTCGAACGTTCGAAATCAAAAGTGCCAATTTTAAAGGCTAATTTGCATGGTATTGTCCTAAAAAGGGTTTGAGGACCCGGGTCCTGCCCCAGGGGACATGTATCAATGCAAAAAAAACTTTTAAAAACAGCCGTTTTTTCGGGAGCAGTGATTTTAATGATGCTTAAAGTAAAAAAAAAAAAAAGTGAAATATTCCTTTAAATATCGTACCTGGGGGGTGTCTTTAGTATGCCTGTAAAGTGGCGCGTGTTTCCCGTGCTTAGAACAGTCCCTGCACAAAATGTAATTTTTAAAGGAAAAAAAGTCATTTAAAACTGCTTGCGGCTTTAATGTAATATCGGGTCCTGGCAATATGGATGAAAATTAGTGAGACAAACGGCATGGGTACCCCCAGTCCATTACCAGGCCCTTTGGGTCTTGTATGGATATTAAGGGGAACCCCGCACCCAAATTAAAATAAGGAACAGCAGTATACAGGCGGTGCAAACAAAACAGGGACTGTAGGTTTGTTGTTAAGTAGAATCCGTTTGTAATTTTGAACGGGTACATTTTTAACGTGTTTAGCTCCAGCCAAAAAATCTTTTTTAAGCTTTTTGGAAAACATAGGGAAGGGTTATCACCCCTGTGACATTTGTTTTGCTGTCTGTCCTCCTCCTGTCCCAATGACAAATGTTTTTTGAAAATTTGGGTTTTTTTGTGGAACAAGGATTGGAAAGCATCAGTGGAAAGGAGAAATGTTTTTCCCATATTAACTCTTACAGGAGAGAATTTCCCTTCCTAGGGGTAGATTTCATCTCACTTCCTGTTGTCTCCTTCCGTTTGCAAGTAGGAGTCATTTGTAAGTTATATGTTTGAAAGTAGGGGCCTGCCCTATATACTCAGCAGAAATTTGGGCCTTAGGTGTTGTTGTGGCCACAACACTGTAAGCCCTCACAGGGCCCTGCTGTGAAATATTAGATCAAGAATTGTAATTACATGCCCCTGTTGAACAAAGGCAGAAAAATTGGGCCTTTGGTGGTGGTGGTGGCGCTGGTGCCACAACACTGTAAGTCCTCACTCGCTCTTGGTGGGTGCAGAAATGGGCCCTGCTGTGAAATATTAGATCAAGAATTGTAATTACATTCCCCTGTTGAACAAGGGCAGAAAAATTGGGCCTTTGGTGGTGGTGGTGGTGGTGCTGGTGCCACAACACTGTAAGTCCTCACTCGCTCTCGGTGGGTGCAGAAATGGGCCATGCTGTGAAATATTAGATCAAGAATTGTAATTACATGCCCCTGTTGAACAAGGGCAGAAAAATTGGGCCTTTGGTGGTGGTGCTGGTGCCACAACACTGTAAGTCCTCACTCACTCTTAGTGGGTGCAGAAATGGGCCCTGCTGTGAAATATTAGATCAAGAATTGTAATTACATGCCCCTGTTGAACAGGGGCTGAAAAATTAGGCCTTAGGCACTGGTGCTGGTGCCACAACACTGCAACCCAACACAGATACTCTAGTTGGAACGCAGAAACGAGCCCTGCTGCAAAGTATTGCATCAAAAATTGTAATTACAAGCTCCTGTTAAACAGGGGCTGAAAAATTGGGCCTTAGGCACTGGTGCCACAACACTGCAACCCCTCACAGACACTCTAGTTGGAACGCAGAAACGAGCCCTGCTGCAAAGTATTGCATCAAAAATTGTAATTACAAGCTCCTGTTAAACAGGGGCTGAAAAATTGGGCCTTAGGCACTGGTGGTGGCGCCCAGAACCAAAAATGTTCTTACAAGCTATCAGCGTGATGATTGGGGAGGAAGAGGATAATTACTCAGGGATAGTCACTCAGCATCAGCATAGGCAGTCTTTGAAGGGATCTGAGATTTCAAAAAAAATTATTCGGTTACATCAGCATCAGGTGCTTGGTAGCTGGTGGTGATCCAAGACTGATTCATTTTTATGAAGGTCAGTCGATCGACCGAGTCGGTGGACAGACGCACCCTGTGATCGGTTACAAAGCCCCCAGCAGCACTGAATGTGCGTTCCGAAAGAATGCTGGATGCAGGACAGGCCAGTAGCTCAATTGCATACTGTACAAGCTCTGGCCAGTGATCCATCCTCAAGACCCAGTAACCCAGAGGATTTTCGGTGGGAAAGGTGTCCAAGTCAGATCTTGCCCCTAGGTATTCCTGCACCATGTAAAACAGACGCTGGCGATGGTTGCTGGAACCGATCATACCTTGGGGCTGCGGACCAAAAAATTGTCTGAACGCATCGGTCAGACGGCCACCTTCTCCACCACTCCTTCTTTGACTGACCGAAGCCTCAGCAACACGTTGTCCAGAAACAGGAGTTTGTAACCTCCCAGTCTCTGGGAACGCGTTGCACAGACCTTTCTGCAAGGCCTCCCGAAGATGTTTCATCCTCTGCTCCCTCTGCGATGGCAAGATAAGGTCCGCAACCTTACCCTTGTAACGTGGATCAAGGAGGGTTGCCAGCCAGTATTGGTCCTTCTCCTTGATACCACAAATTCGAGGATCCTTACGCAGGCTTTGCAGGATCAGGGAGGCCATGCAGCGTAGGTTTGCTGAGGCATTCGGTCCGGAGTCCTCTGGGTCACTAAGGATGACATGGTCCGCAGCCACCTCCTCCCAGCCACGTACAAGTCCATGTGTTTCTTGGGACTGATCCTTTAAAGACTGCTGCTGATGCTGAGTGCCAGGCTCCACCTCCATACTGACACAATCTTCCTCCTCCTCCTCATCCTGTGTGATCGGTGGGCACGCAGGAACACTGTCTGGATAAAGGGGGCCTTGAGAGCTAAGGAAGTCCTCCTCTTCCTGCCTCTGTTCTGCCTCAAGTGCCCTGTCCATTATTCCACGCAGCGTGTGCTCCAACAGGTGGACAAGGGGGATAGTGTCACTGATGCATGCACTGTCACTGCTCACCATCCTCGTGGCCTCCTCAAATGGTGACAGGACAGTGCATGCATCCCTGATCATGGCCCACTGGCGTGAGGAAAAAACCAAGCTCCCCTGACCCTGTCCTGGTGCCATAGTCGCACAGGTACTCATTGATGGCCCTCTGCTGCGTGTGCAGCTGCTGCACCATGGCCAACGTTGAGTTCCACCTGGTGGGCATGTCACAGATTAGGCGGTTCTTGGGCAGGTTAAACTCCTTTTGGAGGTCCGCCAGCCGAGCACTGGCATTATATGACCAGCGGAAATGCACACAGACTTTCCTGGCCTGCCTCAGGACATCCTGTAAGCCCGGGTACCTGCCAAGAACCGCTGCACCACCAAGTTAAGGACGTGAGCCAAACAGGGCACATGGGTCGTTTGTCCCTGTCGGAGGGCAGAGAGGAGCTTGGTGCCATTGTTGCAAACCACCATTCCTGCCTTAAGTTGGCGTGGCGTCAACCACCTCTGAACCTGCCCCTGCAGAGCTGATAGGACCTCTGCCCCAGTGTGGCTCCTGTCCCCCAAGCACACCAGCTCAAGCAACGCATGGCATCTTTTGGCCTGCTTACTTGCGTAGCCCCTTGAACGGCTACAGAGCACCGCTGGTTCCGAGGACAAAGCACAGGAAGAGGCCATGGAGGAAGAAGAAGAGGAGGGGGTGGAGGAGAGAGGTGTGTCACAATCATTAGTAGTGGCATTTTGGTGGCGTGGTGGCGGAACAACCTCCAACACTACTGCACCTTGTCCTGCATCCTTCCCAGCTGCCAGCAGTCACCCAATGCGCCGTGAAACTTAGGTAACGTCCCTGTCCATGCCTGCTGGACCATGAGTCAGCGGTAATATGCACCTTACCGCTGACCGTCCTGTCCAGCGAGCATGGACATTGCCTTCCACATGCCGGTAGAGAGACGGAATAGCCTTCCGTGAGAAAAAGTGGCATTTGGGTACCTGCCACTGAGAAACCGCACATTCCACAAACTCAGGGGGCAGACTCTACCAACTGAAAAGGCAGCAGTTGAAGTGCTAGAAATTTTGCGAAGCTAGCATTCAACTGCTAGGCATGTGGATGGCTGGGAGCAAACTTCTTTCGGCGGTGCAGCAGCTGGGGCAGGGAAATTTGCCTGGTACAATCTGATGTCAGTGTACCGAAAGCAGATTGCCCACAAGTACTTGGCTGTGACACACCTAATTCTACACCTTCATTCCTCTCAGTGCAGGTCTCAGAGAGGACTGAAGGTATAGTGGGGTTGGAGATCTCAGCTGATGAGGAGCAAGGAGAGGTCCTCTTTGTTCTTTGGTGTGGGTCTTTTAGATACGCTTGCCAACGAACTGCATGGCAGGTCAACATATGTCTGGTCAAGCATGTGGTCCCCAAGCGGGAGATGTTTTGGCCACGCGAGATACGCTTGAGACATATGTTGCAAATAGCAGCGGTGCGATCTGATGCACTCGTCTCAAAAAAGGCCCACACCAAACAACTTTTTGAATAACGCGCAGAGACTGCAGCGCCCTGCACATGTGGAGCTTTGGGGTGTGATGCAGTCAGTGTGCTGCCCTTAGGCTGGCCCCTGGAGGGCATCCTGCCTCGTTGGTGATGTGCCGCCTCCTCCTCCTACTCCTCTCTCCTATCAGTAACCCACGTTGAGTCAGTGACCTCATCATCCCCTCCCTCCTCATCACTGGAGCAAACCTGGCAGTATGCTGCAGCAGGGGGAGCATGACTGCCAGATTGGTGTCCTTCTTGGGCACCCCCTCTGTCCGTGCTCATGTTACTGCCTTCATCGAGCTCAGTATCATCATCAGAGCCTTCCAAACGCTGGGCATCCTCCTGGAGCATGTACCCAACACTGTGGTCAAACAGTTCGAGGGACTTCTCAGGAGGACATGGTGGGGCTAGGGAAGGAGTCACTGATGACATTGAGCCGAGGGAAGAGGCCGCTGCTTTGCCAGACAAAGTACCCTGGGCATGGGTGAGAGAGGATGAGGAGGATGAGGACAGCTTGGTCATCCACTCGACCAAGTCTTCCGCATGTTGCGGCTCAACACGGCCAGCTGCCGAAAAAAAGTTTGTAGGTTTAGCTGAACACTGTGAGCAGGATGCACCCCACTAACTTGTAGGTTTAGCTGAACACTGTGAGCAGGACGCACTGCACTAACTGTAAATAGTCTAGCTGCCTGACTGTGGTACTAATAGTATCAAAAGAACACCAGTAATTTTCTTCAGGTAGCTGTATATACTGTAACAAGACAAGCCTGCCTGTCAGTAAGAAGATAACAGGAACGGATCTAGCTGAACACTGTGAGCAGAACGCACTGCACTAAACTTGTAGGTTTAGCTGAACACTGTGAGCAGGACGCACCCCACTAACTTGTAGGTTTAGCTGAACACTGTGAGCAGGACGCACCCCACTAACTTGTAGGTTTAGCTGAACACTGTGAGCAGGATGCACTGCACTAACTGTAAATAGTCTAGCTGCCTGACTGTGGTACTAATAGGATCAAAAGAACACCAGTAATTTTCTTCAGGTAGCTGTAAATATTGTAACAAGACAAGCCTGCCTGTCAGTAGGAAGATAACAAGAACGGATCTAGCTAAACTGAATACAGTGTATATATATATATATATATATATGCAACACCTGGGATGCATATATATACACAATACACTGTAAGTGCAGCTAACTGACTCACTGTTCTGCCTAATCTATCTAACTCAAATCAAATGTCACTGTCTGTCTCTCTCTCTCAATGAACGCCGGAACACACACTACACAGGGCCGCCATGCAGGCGGCCTTATATAGTGTGGGGCGTGTACTAAATCCCCTGAGCCATAATTGGCCAAAGCCTCCTTGGCTTTGGCCAATTACGGCTCTCTGTTCAGGCGGCGCTGTGATTGGCCAAGCATGCGGGTCATAGTGCATGCTTGGCCAATCATCAGCCAGCAATGCACTGCGATGCCGCAGTGAATTATGGGCCGTGACGCGCCACACGAATTTGGCGCGAACGGCCCATATCGTTCGCAATTCGGCGAACGACCGAACAGCCGATGTTCGAGTCGAACATGGGTTCGACTCGAACACAAAGGTCATCCCTACTGCTATACAACATAGTCAATAGAAAAAAATCAAATTTCTTCATAAATTTATTTAAAATACTTCATAAATTTAGGCCATGTGTATATTGGTTGGTGTGTGTGAAAGTTAGACTCTACAAATAATGGTATATATACTCGAATTTTTTATTTATTTATTTATCTATAAAAGTAATAATGATCATTGACATATAGTGGGACTCAAATATACACTGTTTCTTTGCAGAGTTGCACCAGATTCTGCACTCTTTAGTTTTAGTAAATAACCCCCCCCCCCCGTTTTATGTTACACTTTATGCAGCCACCTCTACCATGAAATGGCCAGTGGGTTGTACTTGCCCCCCTGGCCAAATGTTCCCAGTCCTCCACTGATACAAAAGGGTTATTTTATTAAAGTTACATTAACTGTGCACTTTTGAATGTACAGTTGCTCCAGAGCTTAGGAAATGAGAGAAAGTTCTGCTGGTTTCCATCATCCAATCATGTGCAAGCAAAAATGCTGTGTTTATTTTATTTTCCTTGCACGTGATTGGTTGCTCTTTGTAAAGTGAAGCTTTACCTCATTTACTAAGATCTGGGGCAACTGTACTTTCAGAAGTGCACAGTCTATTTTCCTTTAGTAAATCAACCCCACAGTGACCTTCTTTTCTATTTGAAAAGTTGGCAGGTTCGCATGACGTAAGTTCAAAAGCCAACCTCAAAAATAAAATAGTTTTCCCAGGGATAACCTTCTCCTTCCTAAATGTTTGGAACCTTCTGTGTTCCTGCATGGTAGTGTCCCAGAAAGGGTGTTTAGTATTCCCGGAAAGGCACTTGAGGGCCAAATACTTGGAAATAAGAAAATCCATTTCAGCAGCGTGTGCTCAAACCGGCACCCTGCACAGGAAAAAGGCCATGTGCATTCTAGTGCATTTTTTCCATTGAAAGGTGCTGTCTGATATGCAATGTATGCAAGGCATGCATCGTCAACTGCATCTGGTTACATTGAACTTAGATACACTAAATGTAGTAGACTTCTGGCTCTGAGTCTCTGGGGAGGGTAGAAGTGCCTTGTAAATGATCGATGGTGGCTTTGCGGAGGATCTGCCAGCCCCGACTGGATCTCCTCATTGGTTGGGCACTTTGATCCTCGCCACTATTCTTGTTGCCACTTGTGTTAGAATTATTCTTGATAGCTTCAGCCTCTGATGATACACCTCCCTGTATAGGCAGGGCCTCCAAATCCTGTTCTTCCTGGGAGTTCTTCACACTAAAAGAAAAATCAAATATCAGGGTGGCTAGATACAGTAGAAATACATATAAATCAAATGTTTTACCTCTCAAAAGGAATTGTAAAATAAAACTCCTACTCTTGAGATCTACTAACATGGAGGTTCTATGGGGTTGATCAGAACTGGTGCAAGGATTTTTGACACCCTAGGCGAAACCTCATTTTGCCACCCTCTTTGCCCTGCCAATGTATATGGTGGAGGTGGCAGGGGTCAGGAGTGTGTAATACACAGAATGCAGGGGTCTGCATTTTGTTTACTATATAAAGAGTGCAGGGTTGCGGGGTGCGCTACGTACTGAGTGCAGGGTCACGGGGTGCGCTACGGTACTGAGTGCAGGGCTGCGGGGTGCGCTACGTACTGAGTGCAGGGTTGCAGGGTGCACTATGTACTGAGTGCAGGGTTGCAGGATGCACTATGCACTGAGTGCAGGGTTGCAGGGTGCACTACGTACTGAGTGCAGGGTTGCAGGGTGCGCTACATGCTGAGTGCAGGGTGGGTTACGTACTGAGTGCAGGGTTGCGGGATGTGCTACGTACTGAGTGCAGGGTTGCGGGGTGCACTACATGCTGAGTGCAGGGTTGCAGGGTGCGCTATGTGCTGAGTGCAAGGTGTGTTACGTACTGAGTGCAGGGTTGCGAGGTGCGCTACATACTGAGTGCAGGGTTGTGGGGTGCACTACATGCTGAGTGCAGGGTTGCAGGGGGCGCTATGTACTGATTGCAGGGTGGGAGGAAAGGAGAGGGGGGAGGAAAAGGAGGAGGTGGAGGGGAGGGGGGAAAAGAAGAGGAGGAGGAGGGGAGAGGGGGGAAAGAAGAAGAGGGGGAGGGGAGAGAGGTGGAGCCCAGTCTGCAGTCTCTGTCTGTGGGAAGGTGTGTGTGGGACACAGTACCTTCCATGCCGGCAGTGGTCAGGCCCTGTTCTCATAGCTGGGTGAGGACAGGAGGTCACGGAGCTGCTTCTGCAGAGGATCGATTTAGGCCCCTTTTTACACTGCCACGACTAGAAAGTCACCCGATTTTGCCGCAATTTCAGGGAATGCTTGTGTAAACTTGAGGTCTACAGACCTCAACTCGCATCAAAGTCAGACCAAAGTAGTACAGGGGATACTTAAAAGTCGGTGCGACTTGAAGTCACACAGATATGAAGGGTGTTCATTGGAAATCATAGGGTACAACTTCTCATGACACTTTGCAGTCCCAAGTTGCACAAGTGTGAAAGGGGCCTTACTGTCAGATGCAGCTGTCCCTGGTTGCCTGCACTCTTGCTTGTCCTCATTCTTGGCCCCAGGGTATGCCTGTCTATCGGTCATGGGGAGGTCTTCAGAGCTCTTCTTCCTCCAGGGCAACCGGTCCTGGCCACCCTTGCTTGTCTTCGTCCCTGCTGGCTCCTGGAGCTGGGTGCTGTCCTGCTCTCTGCACCTGCTGCCATCTCACTCTCAATGCTTACCCAGGGCAGCACCCGATTGGTCAGTCTGCCCCTGGGCCACAGAGTGCTGGTGGGGGGAGGCAGAGTCACCAGTGCTAAGCGCCGACAGGGAGCTGCAAAGAGGCAGGGAGAAATGTGCAGCACCGCCGCCAGCTGAAAAAAACCCCTGCTGGTGTCCCCGCACCAATGGAGCCAAGTGCTGGAACAGCAGGGTGTTGGGAGGTATGCCCTTACCCCCTAGGGGCACCCCCGACTGATATGCACTCTAGGCCGGCGCCTACCTTGCCTATGGGTAGCGCCGGCCCTGGAGTTTAATTACTAAAGGCAAGTAGAAAGTGCACCATGCAAGTGCAGTTGCTCTAGAGCTTAGTAAATGAGGGGGAGCTCTGCTGACTTCCATCATCCAACCATGTGCAAGGAAAAATTTTTTTTTTTTTAATTTTCCTTGCATGAGATTGGGAAGTCTTTTGTAGAGTGAAGTCTCATCTCATTTTTTAAGCTGTGGAGCAAATGTCCTTGCAGAGTGCACCTGCACTTACAAAGTGCACAGTTTATCTGCCTTTAGTCAATAAACCCCATTGTGGTAGCAAGGAGAGGGCGGGGGCATCTTTCTGTAGACTAGGTGATAATGCACCAATACTTTCTTGTCTTTGGACTTCTAGGCAGCATCACCACAGCCTTGGCATCAACCCTGAGCTTACCTCCTGTAAGCCCAGCCAGGTATTTTCTTCTGCTGTCAATAAGCCTACAGCAGGCTTTCTCAACCGTTTTTACCCTAGAGGGACCCCTAACATTTTTAATTCCTAGGGAACCCTTACAAAAAGCAAGAGGAATGTCCCTTACAGTAGTGGTCGGAATGCCACCCGTACAGACAGCTTAAAAAGATCATTGGGTCATGCTGCTGGTTATGCCAAGTAGCCCTGTTCCTATATGCAGGTACTATCAGATGGAAGGTCAATCGGCCACAGCCCAACCCGACCCTTAGCAACCTCTGAAGGAACCCTAGGGCTCCACAGAACCCTGGTTGAGAATGGTTTGCCTACAGAGCACACAATTTAGCTGCAAGACTGATTTTAGCTTACAGCTCTCTTGTGGCAGTTCAGTGTAAAGACCTATTTCAAGATATTGCACCAGATAAATTGAGGAATCAATACTACATGACTATTAAAGGAATAGTGCAGAGAGCTTATAGGAGACCAAAAGATGGAGTCCCATACTGTTAAGTATAGCAATTTCGTCTTCAGTTGTTCAAAGGGTTCTCATGGGCAAGTCACCTCTATATTTTCTTTCATGAAATGCTAATTTGAAGTGTTGCTAAGTATAGAAAGAAGTACTGCACTAAAGTAACAAGGTGCCTTCCTTATTCCCTAAAAGTGCTATACATTACACACTCTACTAAAGTAAATTGTACTAATAGTCACCATCAAATGTGAATAAAGTGAATACATCAAAAATCAGTAAAGTTCATATAATAACACTTTTTATATTTTGTTATGCTACAACATTCACAAATACACAATCATGCTCATTTAACCTCCCTGGCGGTATGACTATGTCAGATTTTTAAATGTCAACGCGGTACAATGCTTTGTATGAAAATTTTAGATTGTAGGCCTGTAAGTCTTAGGAATAACTCACTTAAATCTGTCCAAACAAGAGTCTAGTAGACATCCTGGGTATGATAAGGTTTGAAACACGAAATCATAAATGATAATATAATAAATACTGTAACTATAAATAATATAAAAATAATAATAATAATACATTTTATTCAATAATGTAATCAAATCAAAAACACTGAAATTTGCTCAGTCGCAGAATCGTCGCTGTCGTCACTTTCAGTGTCTGATGACAAATTGGGGACCCCAAAGCACCCTCCCAATGTTGAGGGCATGTGGCCTGGTATGGTTCAGGAGGGGGGGGGGCGCTCTCTCGTCCCCCCCCTCTTTTCCTGCGGCCTGCCAGGTTGCGTGCTCGGATAAGGGTCTGGTATGGATTTATACCATGCATATAAGCCTTTAAAATTAGCACTTTTGATTTCTCCCATAGACTTTTAAAGGGTGTTCCGCGGCTTTCGAATTTGCCGCGAACACCCCAAATTGTTCGCTGTTCGGCGATCAGCCAATGTTCGAGTCGAACATGAGTTTGACTCAAACTCGAAGCTCATTCCTAGTCTATACCAGCTCTCTTTAGTTCTTCTCCTTCCAGCCATTTTCTGGTCATTCCTCTCTTTTAAGTTGTAAATCCTCCTTTCTTTATTCCTTCTTTATTCATGGAGGACTAAAGAAAGGAGGATTCACAGCTGATTTAAAGATATGGAGGAGAGGACCGTAAAAGTGTCTGGAAGGAGAAGCATTAAAAAGAGCTGGTGCTGACCCACTTATTAACAGAAAAGGTTCACAAAGATTCGGTGAGTACACATTCTGTTGGGTATAAGCACCATTTGGGAGCATCTGAAGGAGGTGTATTATAGTCCATGAAATTAATTTAAGAAGTATGGTTTAAGAACACTCAACAATAAGGGACACTGGAATAACCTTGTTTACCTATGATTACTGACTACCCTTATAAGGGATAGAATCAGTTTGGTGCCTAGCAGCAGCTTTAGCTAGTATATATTTCACCAAACAGTAGCGCAGGATTGTATAATTGTTTAATTTGCAGAGTTGAACTGGAAGAGGCACAGGTTACTACACTACAAAATTCTCAAATAACCCTTTAAAACACTGCTATACTCAACTATAGCCCATCGCCACAGCAAACGTTTCCTTTGCTCCTAGAAGGCATGCAACAGATTTGCTTTACAATCTAACTCCAGGTTTAGTGAACTTTAAATATTTCACTTGGGCCAAGCTAGCCCCAGCTATTCATTAACACATGCAGCAGCTTTTAGCACTGTATGTAGCCACAGGATAATTTTACTGTACAGCAATGCACCACGTTGTATTCTTGAACGATGACGTCACTCTTGCGCATGTGCGCAAGAGCCCTTGGTGTGCCAGACCTTCAGAGCGCATGCGCCGCTGATGTCAGTGGCTGCATGCAGGGTGAATATCTCCTAAACGGTGCACATTTAAGAGATATTCATTTTACCTACAGGTAAGTTTTTTTATAGGCTTACTTGTAGGTAACAATAACAAAGCAGAGTTTACAACCACTTTAATGTGGTGATTTTAGTGCAAGGTTCACTTTAACATCTGATAGCTGCAGGCATTAAAAAAAAAATCAAAACAAGATATGCAAAATGAAATAAAAATGTATAATACCTAAAATACCAGCGGTTCCCAAGCCCGTATTCTGATCCACAAACACCGAGGCGAGGTATAAAGTACTGAGGAAGTTTACTCTCCAACATCACTGTGGTTGCAGCAAGCTGTATGGTAGAAATGAATATACTAGTTTGTAAAGGGGCTACAAAACTTAATAAAAGCTTTCATTTTTTGACTTTTTTTCTTTTTTAACTTAACTTTATTGCTATTATAAGGGTGCTTGCAAGCCTCTTACATAAGAGCACAGAGCAGGCAACAGGTTCACTTTATGTAGACATCATTGCTCTATTATACTTCTAATATCACCTCTGCACTGTGTTGAAGCTGATTCAGCACAAACTGTACTCAGCTTCTTCCTGGGAAAGAGCAGCTAGGGTTTGACAGCTTTGAACCAGAAAGTGCTCAGAGCTGAGCGCTTCCAGGTTCATACTACCCAGGGGAGATCAGTGAACAGATGTTCACTAATCTCCTGCCTCTCTATCCTGACACCTGCCATAGAGGTCCCGGGCACCCAAAAGGACCAAGTAAGCCTGAGACACATGGCAAGGGGAAAAGAAATTACACAGTCCTAAGCATGTACAGTGTAATGCCCCGTACACACGGTCGGACTTTGTTCGGACATTCCGACAACAAAATCCTAGGATTTTTTCCGACGGATGTTGGCTCAAACTTGTCTTGCATACACACGGTCACACAAAGTTGTCGGAAAATCCGATCGGTGACGTAAAACACGTACGTCGAGACTATAAACGGGGCAGTGGCCAATAGCTTTCATCTCTTTATTTATTCTGAGCATGCGTGGCACTTTGTCCGTCGGCTTTGTGTACACACGATCGGAATTTCCGACAACGGATTTTGTTGTCGGAAAATTTTATCTCCTGCTCTCCAACTTTGTGTGTCGGAAAATCCGATGGAAAATGTCCGATGGAGCCCACACACGGTCGGAATTTCCGACAACACGCTCCGATCGGACATTTTCCATCGGAAAATCCGACCGTGTGTACGGGGCATAATAGTGATCAGGAGGCTGTACCTAGGTGCTAGCCAGGAGAAAAAAATGTAAACAAACTTACAGCCCGGTGTTTGTTGTTTATATGCCCCCCACCACAATTGGTTCAGCAGTGGCGGTAGCAGCAAAAGGTTTAATGCATAGTGGGTTTTTACACATTTTCTTTATTATAGTCAGGACTAAGAAATAACACTTTTTACAAATTCTTTTTAGTTTTTCTATTTTTAAAAATTTCCGCACTCAATGCAAACGCACTTTCCTGAAATATTATGTGCACCTGTTATATGTATAATGCATGAATCAGCTCTTGGTGCTTTCTTGGAAAATACCATAATGCCTTATTTTCAACTGACCTGGGCCCTCCACAGCTCATCTCGCTCCTGCGCCAACCTCCAATGGGTATCCCCCATCATGGCAATTAATAGGTTTAGCATCATGACGTTGGAGATTAAGGTGAAGGGGAAATATATCACACCATACATGACTGGTAGGTCTACAGCGTAGTTGGCCGGTGAGTTGATGACGTTGATGAAGAGCTGGTACGTGCTGTAGAGTGACATAGGATAGCTGTAAAACACCCCCAACTGACTTGGATCCTCCGTCTGGAATGCTATGTACAATGCTATAATGGAAACAAGAATAAGATTGTTAATGGAATAATACAAGGGATATTGTGAGTCCCATACAACCCCCAAACTTAGAGCTCTTTTTCACAAACCATCCTTCCCTCCATAGATGTCCTCTCCCGCTCCTTTGCCCTAAAAAAGAGGACTTCCAGCACCTTCTAGGGTGAACCCTTCCTTTCCCCATGATGGCACCTGCCAAAAAAACTGCTCCACATTTTCTATTTCCTCCAAAACACATGCACTGCCCTAGCTATTCTATAGATCCCCCCCCCCCCCCCGCCTCATCCTCAATCCTTAGATGGATCTACTACATATGTCCTCTACTAACAGCCTACTCCACCACTAATACTTTTCTGGACTGCAAACCCATCTCCCACCTGCACCATCACAGCCATATCATTACTATCTACCATCCATGAACCTAACCTTCCCACCCCCCTTGCCACCCACTTTAAGGTGCCATCCCTTATAACAAAGCCCATTATTTTGATGCCCCCTTTGCAAACTGTTGTGTCTGTCTTACTCAGCCAAATTCTAGGCAGGTGCAGTCTACTTTCTCCAATGCAGGTGGTGCTCTTCTGCAGAGGTGCTGCAGTTGGAGAGGAAGCCAGGAGGAACATGGTTCCTCTATGGTTTCTTGGCTCACTGGGGAAGCTATCCCATTGGATGCTGCCACCCCCACGTGACTGTAGAAGCCATCTTGGGTCAGGCAGAGCCTATTTAAGGCCCTGGCTCCCAGATTTGCTGTGCATTTTGTGGTAGAGTAAGGACAGGTACCCCACCTGGTTTGGACAGAGCTAGCTGCAGGGAAAAGTTTCTTTTTTTTGAAAAATATTTATTGATTTTTTCAAAATATATTCATAGAAGACATTGTACAGAGCAATTGTAAGGCATGAATATACACAATTATAGGGAAAAGTTTCTGATGCGGAGGGAAAGCAAAGGGAACACAAATTCTCGGGACATCTGCCTGCTTGGGCACAAGACAGCCCGGCCTCATTCTACCCCTCTCTACAGGCGTCAGTTCGGGTGAATTCTGCTCTACACACTGTTGGAACTGTGAGTGTTCCCAGTTAGGCTGCTTTCACACTGTTATTTGTGACCTGTCTCTGCATTATTTCAATGCAAGTTCTTTCATTGCACTGGGACTGAGTGTATTATTGCCACTGCACAATGCTGCACCTCACCTTCAAACTACCCCCCCCCCCCCCCCACACCTCAACATCCTCCCCTTATACTCTACACCAAACTTCCAAGGATGCAAGACAAGTACTGTTAGGAGAGATCATATGCTGGGAGTGATATTGTGAAGCCCTTTAAAAGGAACCGGGCAGGACAGAATTCTACAAGTTGCCAGTGCTTGTTTTTGAGGATGCAAGCTCTGGGGCTGTCATCATTACTTCACTATTAGCTGGTCACAGACTAGAAACAAGGATGACCATATCACATCTTGGCACTTCTTTAGCTGCATGCTTGTTTTGGGATAGAAACCACTATACAGACAAAATCAGGATAAGAGCAAGGATGGTTGTCTCAGCTCAGTTACTTGCTAGCTAGAAAAACAAGGGCAAGGATATCCGCCCTGAAGCTGACACCTTTTAAAAAAAAGTCAGCAATTTCAACTTCTATATTAATTTCTCTGGACAAGTTGTCTTTAAAATGATGCTGTCAGGTTAAATAAAGATTCTGCTGAAAGTTTTGGCTTGGTCTTTAGCAATTTTGTCTTGCTAAGCTAAGGCCCTCAGTTTGAATCCCTTTCAGGACACTATTTGCATGGAGTTTGCATGTTCTCCATGTGCCTGCGTTGGTTTCCTCCCACACTCCAAAGATATGTTGGTAGGCTAGTTGGCTCCTTTCCAGATTGGCCCCAGTATGTAGATTATCTCACAAAAGTGAGTACATCCTCACATTTTTATAAATATTTTATTATATCTTTTCATGTGACAAAACTGAAGAAATTACACTTTGCTACAATGTAAAGTAGTGAGTGTACAGCTTGTATAACAGTGTAAATTTGCTGTCCCCTCAAAATAACTCAACACACAGCCATTAATGTCAACCTTCTTATAGCCTAGGTCATCTTTATGTAGAGCAACATTTAATTTTTTCATGTTGAACTTCAAGTGACCAGTATGAGAGAGTGAGAGTGATAACACCAAATTTAACACACCTGCTCCCCATTCACACCTGAGACCTTGTAACACTAACGAGTCACATGAGCCCGGGGAGGGAAAATGGCTAATTGGGCCCAATTTGGGGTGTACTCACTTAGGGGTGTACTCCCTTTTGTTGCCAGCGGTTTAGACATTAATGGCTGTGTGTTGAGTTACTTTGAGGGGACAGCAAATTTACACTGTTATACAAGCTGTACACTCAATACTTTACATTGTAAATTAAGTGTTGTCACATGAAAAGATATAATAAAATATTTACAAAAATGTGAGGGGTGTACTCACTTTTGTGAGGATAGGGACCTTAGATTGTAAGCTCTCTGATGGCAGGAACTGATGTGAATTTCAGTATATACAGCGTTGCATAACTTGTCAATGCTGTATAAATAAAATACCTGTAGTAAATAAGTCCCCTGCGTAAAAGCAGTAGTATACACTCCTCTCTGGCTTTTTGTGTCCCACCTCTCCTCTGTTCCACTGCTGCACCCTCAGTAGGACTCTTTGGCATTCAACATTCCCAGGAGTGTCGGATACTGGTGTCCTTAACCGATTGCTGTGGTTCCATCACTCGACCACTATGAGTGCTGTGTCCTGTAGTGATGTAGGGGTTGGAGTATGGAACCATGATGGACACAGGTGTCTCACACCCCCAAGAGTGTAGGATGCCAAAGATTCTAAGGCCTGTTTCATATGGGCTGCAACTTGTATAAGAGCAGTGTGAACAGCAAGCTTTGACAAAGCATTTATAGAGCTTTCAGCAAGCTTTGTTGAAGCTTTTAACCACATCCCACTCAGCCTATAGCAGAATGACAGCCGAGCGGAGGATCAGTTATCCTGCCTGGGCATCATATGACATCCAGCAGAATAAGCCGTTTGGGCACACGGAGCGGAGATTGGTGGTATGGTGTGTCGCTCTGACAAAACACATCTCCGATCTCAGGTGCTTTACCATGTGATCAGCTGTGACCAATCACAGCTGATCACAGCAGTAACCAGGAAGTGCCGGTAATCGGGTTTCCTCAGTTAGCACTGACAGGGCTTGATTAGAAGAGAGCCGCTCAGTGGCTCTCCTGACGGGGGTGATCATTGCATTGATGATCAGCGCATTGATTATCAGCACAGCCCCCATCAAAGGTGCCCACCACATATGCCAATCAGTGCCCACCCAAATGGCAATTAGTGCTCATCAGTAATGACTGTCAGTGCCTCCTCATCAGTGCTGCCTATCCGTGACACCTATTAGTGCCCATCAGTGCCACCTATTAGTGCCCATCAGTGCCACCTATTAGTGCCCATCAGTGCCACCTATTAGTGCCCATCAGTGCCGCCTATCAGTGCCCATCATTGCCGCCTATCAGTGCCCATCATTGCCGCCTATCAGTGCTGCATATTAGTGCTCATCAGTGAAGGAGAAAACTTACTTATTTACAAAATGTTATAACAAAAAAAACTAAGAAAAACATTTTTTTGGTCTTTTTTAATTTGTTTAGCAAAAAATAAAAAGCCCAGAGGTGATCAGATACCACCAAAAGAAAGTTCTATTTGTGGGGGAAAAAAGTATTATGGGTACAGTGTAGCATGTCCGCGCAATTGTCATTCAAATTGCGACAGCGCTGAAAGCTGAAAATTGGTCTGGGCAGGAAGGAGGTGAAAGTGCCCAGTAATGAGGTGGTTAAAGTACCATTCAGCTCCAGTTTGTAAGTGTTGAACACAGAACCTAATAGAAGTTTTGATTGGCACTTTAAACAAGCTGCTAGCAGGCTTCAGAACTTTTTGAAGCTTGTTAAAATCCTGCTGAAGTCTGCTAGCAGCTTGTTTAAAGTAGCAATCAACACTGTTATTTGGTTCTGTGTTCAACATTTACAAACGGGAGTCGAATGGTACTTTAAAATCTTCAACAAAGCATGCTGAAAGTTCTGTGAATGCTTTGTCAAAGCTTGCTGTTCACATTGCTTTTATACAAGCCGAAGCCTGAGTAAAAAACAGGCCTTATGGAGGCTGCAATGCTGGAACGAAGATAAGGTTTTATTGCAGGGACCTTTCGTCTGAATCTTTTTTTAGCTTGACAGGATCCCTTTAAGTCAGGATTTGTGGACCAAATTTAGCACCTGTGCCGAAGCCGATAATGACCACCAGCATGAGCCAGCAGAACCTCAGGAGGTCACCAAATATGATCTGAAAAAAATAAAATGCGCTTGTTAGGTTTCTCCATTACAGAAACAACAGGTAAAACTGAAAAAAGACACACAAGGTCCGTACACACGATCAGAAAATCGATCGAATGATAATATGATCGTTAGTACAGAGCTTTCGAGTAGGGTTGCCACCTCATCCCTTTAAACCTGAACACATATGAATTAATATAATAGATAAATTGTAGTGCTGAAAAAAGAAAAAACACCATGTATAATTTAAAGTAAATGTCTCTGTAAACATAAGAATATGTCCCAGTGGTGGCGTGTTGTCAAAAAGAAGTAATAGTCCACGACAAATGGGTGCAATCGGTGTGGAAGTTCCTTCGGCTTCCCAAATATCTGCTTAGATGTCATCAAAGTAATAAGTGGATGAGGTACGCTTACCAGAACTGTTGGACTCTACTACCATAAGCATAGAGTCAATAGAGCTGTGTGCCACCAAGGGCAGATGTATGGAATGGTCAAGGACGGATGGAACGTCTGCAAGCCAAGATATCGCCTCTGGATCCACAGGGAGAGAGCAAGGACTGGTTCCAAGGTTCGAACAGTTTCTCAGATCCCGGAGGTATATGGAAAAAAAGGGGGATGCCTCCACATAGTGTAAATCAGGGTTGTTTATTACTAAAAAACCGTAATACATAAAAAGTGATCACAAGTAAAACAGGCAGTGTACAAGGTAAAAAGCCGCCACAGGTTCTGTGGCTGATTAAAGTGGTAGTTAAACTCACTTGGTGCCTTATCTGCATTTAATTAGCCCCAGAACCTGTGTAATTCATATGTGTTCGGGTTTAAAGGGATGAGGTGGCAACTCTACTTTCGAGAGCCGATCACAACAATTCATGCAAAATTATCAGATGGGACAAACACGAAAATTTTTCTCGTACGAGTTTCGTTTAAGCAGTACAGTTGTCATCCGAAAATACAATACTAATAAAATACAACATCACTTCCAAAATATGAGAGTTTTCAAAACTTTGGTAACCTCGTTTATTTTCGATATGAGACTAGCATGTGAAAAAAATAGACGATCATTCGATCGTGTGTACCAGGCAAAAGGAGTTGATTTTTTAAACCTGGAGAGTGCAAAATCTGGTGCAGCTCTGCATGGAAGCCAATCAGCATCTAACTTCAGCTTGTTCAATTAAAGGGGAGATCCACCCAAAAGTGGAACTTACGCTCATTTGTCTCACAGAGCAGCGGTTTGGCTTGGGTGCCCCAATGGCAAGTTGCTTACATTAGGGGAACTTGACGGGAGGGAGGAGCCAGGAGCACTGGAAAGGGACCCGAGAAGAGGAGGATCTTGGCTGCTCTGTGCAAAACTATTATACAGAGCAGGTAAGTATAACATGTTTGTTATTTTAATGGAAAAAAAAAAAGCTTTACAATTACTTTAAGCTTTAACAAAAAAAAAACCTGTAAGCTGGCATAAATAGCTCAATCTCAGTGTTTGCTGACCATACAATGCTAAGTAGTGCAATAGCTTCACAATAGGATATAGAGACTTTACAAAAAGATCTCTATAGAATAAAGTGGCGAAAACTACATGGCAAATGAGGTATCTTAATAATAAGAAAAACAAAATTGCGCTTGGATAAACAAAAATTATAACATTAAATAAATATCAGTGTAAAAGTGAATAGGAGTGAGATGACACCTTATGCAGGTATCATAGCGAAATTCAAAAAGCTGCGGTTATAAGTGGGGCCCACCAACAAAATACATATACAAATAGACCGCGCTAAAGTGAGTCCAATATAAAATCTCATGTTAATAAACAATAAAGTCCAAAATATTGCAAGAATTCTTCTGTATGATGAGGTGAAGAAAATAAAGGTGACTATGTGGTGAACTGCTTACCAGAACGTAAGCCACACCAGGCAGATGGCTTAAAACCCAGCCCAGGCCTTTGGGAGCACTTCAGGTGGGCAAGATCCTTTGCGCTCAAACAGCAGAACGAATCCACATAGGGTTAAATCAAATAAAAAGACCATAGTGTGATACTTACATATAAAAACACGAATAACAGCGATGCCGGCCGGCACTCAAACATGGGGCCCATTGAGAACGTCAACTTGTGACGAAACGCGTCTGGGAGGGACGTGCTGACGTCACCACGCTTTGCTCTGAGTGGACGGGAGCTGTTTGAGTGCCGGCCGGCATCGCTGTTATTCGTGTTTTTATATGTAAGTGCTTGCTTTTTTTAATAAATTGGAGTCGTACTTTATCACACCATTGGCTGCTTCTCCTCTCTAATATATACACCAATCCGAGCCTACGAGGACCTGCCAGGACGGGATCGTGGTAACTCTACCAGTGCTTCGTTTGGGCTATCTCTGGTCGTCTCTCTGGTGAGCAGGAACCCCTATAGGTCTATTCAATTTACACTCTGGGTCACACAGAGGCTGCAATCCTATTATTATTTATGTCCTCACCAGTTCACCATCTGGTAAGCGGCCCCTTGTGTCTGTGCACTGGGTGTTCTTTTTGCTGTATAAACTCTGGTCTGTTGGCTCAACTTCATTTCTGGCAAACTGGTGTTTTTTGCATTAGAAAATAAGGACACCTTTTCATTGCATGCTGCACACAGTTTTCTTTGCGTCCCTGTAGTGGCTATACATTCAGGGTGCCTGTATGATATTATGATTTTATGATTATTTGTGTGAACACACCCCTTCCTTCTCTGATGAAATATGTTTATGTCAGTATCACACTATGGTCTTTTTATTTGATTTAACCCTATGTGGATTCATTCTGCTGTTTGAGCGCAAAGGATCTTGCCCACCTGAAGTGCTCCCAAAGGCCCGGGCTGGGTTTTAAGCCATCTGCCTGGTGTGGCTTACGTTCTGGTAAGCAGTTCACCACATAGTCACCTTTATTTTCTTCACCTCATCTTACAGAAGAATTCTTGCAATATTTTGGACTTTATTGTTTATTATCACAGATTTTATATTGGACTCACTTTAGCGCGGTCTATTTGTATATGTAAATGAGGTATCTTGTTGATAGATGTAAAATAATGCATTTGGGGGTCTAAAAATATAAACATAATTTACTAACTAGGTGAAGAACCTCTGGGGGAATCCAGGATGAGAAAAGATCTGGGGGTCCTTGTAGACCACAGGCTCAGCAATAGCATGCAATGCCAAGCTGCAGCAAGTGGAAAAAGCAGATTATCGTGCATTCAAAAGGTTTTTACTCCAGAGATAAAATGATAATTCTACCACTTTACAAAACTCTAGTCCGGCCACATCTGGAGTATTCCATCAAGTTCTGGTCCCCAGTCCTCAGGAAGGATGTGCTGGGACCGGAGAGAGTCCAGAGAAGGGCAACAAAGATAATAAGGGGGCTGGAGGACCTCAGTTATGAGGAATGACTTCAAGCAAGAAACGTATTCTCCCTGGAGAAGCGACGGTCGAGAGGAAATACGTAGCGATATACAAATACCTCAATGATGATTCTAGCATAGGGAGGAAACTATTCAGTTTCAGGGAGCTTAAAAAGACAGTCACCCAGCCACTCAAAAAATCCAGGGTGGATAAAAATCAGTGATTTAAAAAAGAAGAAGAAAAAAGAAGAAAAAAAAAAAAAGAAGAAAAAAAATAAAATATATATATATATATATTTTAAATCAGATTTGTTTGATTTTTATTAAATTTATTTTAATATAATGCTTTTGGAATAGATACATTAATAACTTAGTTCATTCAGCATGAAATGGAGCTTAGGTATGTAGCGTGAGGTTGTATATTCTGCAATACTTACATTTTTGGTAAACTCATTCAATTAATCCAAGCTCTGCAAGTTGAGATAACATGCACTGCATTTATGCATTCACACAATTTCACAGTAACCATGAGATAAAACAAAGTTCAGGGATATTCCTTTATCCCATGGTTTTGCAATGATGTAAATAGCAATATACACTACAAGCTGTATGATTGAATTGGTTCTGATATCACTGTTTTACTTACCCTGACAGGTTATTATTCAAAATAGGAAAACTTCATTTTGTTTGCAAATATTAAAGATTTTAATTACCAGCAAGAATAAGTCCTTACATTAAAGAGCAATTTACATCATGATTTAAACTCTGATTTAAATCAACTTGATTTAAATCAAATCCATCCTGCCCCTAACTAAAATCTAGCAGAACCAATTGCCTTCAGAAGTCACCTAATTATTAAATAGAGTCCACCTGTGTGTAATTTAATCTCAGTATAAATACAACTGTTCTGTGAAGCCCTCAGAGGTTTGTTAGAGAAACTTAGTGAATAAACAGCATCATGAAGGCAAAGGAACACATCAGACGGGTCAGGGATAAAGTTGTGGAGAAGTTTAAAGCAAGGTTAGGTTCTAAAAAAATATCCCAAACTTTGAACATCTAACAGAGCACTGTTCAATACATCATTCTAAAATGGAAAGAGTATGGCACAACTGCAAACCTACCAAGACATGGCCGTCCACCTAAACTGACAGGCTGGGCAAGGAGAGCATTAATCAGAGAAGCAGCCAAGAGGCCCATGGTAACTCTGGAGGAGCTGCAGAGATCCACAGCTCAGGTGGGAGAATCTGTCCACAGGACAACTATTAGTCGTGCACTCAACAAATCTGGCCTTTATGGAAGAGCGGCAAGAAGGAAGCCATTGTTGAAAGAAAGTCATAAGAAGTCCTGTTTGCAGTTTGTGAGAAGCCATGTGGGGGACACAGCAAACATGTAGAAGAAGGTGCTCTGCTCAGATGAGACCAAAATTGAACTTTTTGGCCCAAATTCAAAATGCTATGTGTGGCAGAAAACTAACACTGCACATCATGCTAAACACACCATCCCCACCGTGAAACATGTTGGTGGCAGCATCATGTTGTGGGGATGCTTTTCTTCAGCAGGGATGGGGAAGCTGGTCAGAGTTTATGGGAAAATGGATGTAGCCAAATACACGGCAGTTTTGGAAGCAAGGAAGGAAAAGAAAGGCTTGTTGCATGAATCATTGAAACAAGGAGTTTATTATAAACAAAATGGGTATGTACAAGGAGATACTACCTATTTGTACACATGAATAAAAGCAATGTTAGACACATGGTAGATTGATATGTGATACTATCCACACAAGGGATACTCGAATGACTGACTAATGCGCTTCAAGGATTTTCCTCTTCATCAGAGCCTTACAGAGCCTAATCTAGTCTGTGTTTAAATGTATAAAAATAGATAGAGGAAGCTGGATGGGTAGTGTAACACTACATAGGTGGTATAGTGTTGCGGGCGAATTCTCTTTCGCAGTAGGGGTTTTCCTTCCATATCTCAGCACTCTCAGCACCGTAGGGATGGTGTATAGATGTAGGGCTGTGTGTTAGTTGTTGGTGGTGGTCTTGGAACCCCGGTGGTTGGTTCCGGTATTGCAGCCAAAGATCTATGGGTGGGTATCCAAGTCATTGCTGAGCTATGCCGAGCAATTCACCTGCGATGTGGCTGTGTATTGTCTCCTACCAGGCTAAAGCTGTATTGTCCTTCTGGATGCTAGGTAGAGTGGGAGTGAGCGGCTGTGCAGTGTGGCCATGTGACCCTGATACAGGAAGTGATCCTTCATGGCAGCCATCAAAAGGGCCTTGTCAACTGTAAGGCTCATACACAAAAATAAACATGCAGTAGTGCGCTCACCACAGGCATGTCCACAGCAGATACTGGTGTCTAGTGGACTATTCAAAATTGGGCCCAGCATGAGACCATTGATGAATGGTCATTCAGCTTGAGTTCCTGTAATTTTTGATCCTGAACCTGTCTGACCCTGTTATAGACCTGCTTCTGGATTACCCTTGCCTATGTTTGCTGCCTATCTTTGTTACCTTCCATCCAAGATTTTGCCTACAGATTCTGCATATTGCTGCCAGTACGTCGCCAAGCTGTGCTCACACCTTGGTCCTGCTCATGATTAGGTGCCTTTCTTTTCAACTGCTCCTGTACTTGGCTTGTGACCCAGTTCTGCTCAATACTGGCTTTGGTGTATTCTGGGTGCCATCTCCGCTGTGCTTCTTTTTTGATACCAGAGCTCTGACGTTCAAGTCTTCAGTTCCAGCTTCCTGGCACCGGCACCCTTCCATTGTCCTTGCAGCCCCTATCCCAATGTTCAGAGGTGCTCAGCCAGGAATTGTGTGAGGGGCCACCCTCGTCACCTCGGGCTCCTCATACAGATACATGACATACCCACTCTACTGCTATTCCATGATGGCTGCTGGATTTCCCTTTACTTCCTGTGCAGGTGACAAAAGTCTTTGTGATACATGGTAAGGGTGAGTTTTATCAAGCAGAAAAAGCAAGTAGCAGCACTCTCACAAGAGAACACACCCTGGATTAAGTAGTGGAATCCATATATGGGTGCTCTGGCTCCAAAGTGTCCTCCGACCACTGAATACAATATGAAATGAATGGAAAGAGGCGGCAACTCCAAAATCCTTTAGAAGACTTTATTCATGGCATATCAGTGACTTAAAAAAGTAAGCTTACGAGTTTCGCCATATGGCCATGTTCATAGCATGGGTGAATTTCCTCAAAGGGGACACAGAGAATGGTAAAAACCTCAGAAGATCTAATTATTTTCACTTTGCTATCTAAAACTGAAAATAGTAAAGGTGTCCTTCAAAACCAACATTAACCACTCAGGGACCAAGCCTATTTCTGACATTTGTTGTTTAAATTTAAAATCAGTATTTTTTGCTAGAAAATTACTTAGAACCCCCAAACATTATATATATATATATATATATATATATATATATATATATATATAAATATATATATATATATATATATATATATATATATATATATATATAGCAGAGACCCTAGAGAATAAAATGGAGATCGTTGCAATACTTCATGTTACACCGTATTTGCTTACAAACGCAATTTTTTTGGGGGAAAAAATACACTTTTTAATTAAAAAATAAGAAAACAGTAAAGTTAGCCCAATTTTTTTGTATAATGTGAAAGGTGATGTTACACTGAGTAAATTGATACCTAACATGTCATGCTTTACAATTGCGCACGCTCGTGGAATGGCGACAAACTACGGTACCTAAAAAGCGCAGAGGGATAGCACACTTTATTTTTTATTTTTACACTGTCCCTTTAAAAAAAATTTTTTTCACCACTTTTTTTTTTCCTATTCCTATTGTAAACATTCCTTGTAATAGAAATAAGCAGGACAGGGCCTCTTTAATGCAAGATCTGGGGTCAAAAAGACCTCACATATAATTTTTTTTTTTTTAAGTTGACGGTCGTTTTTTGTTTCTAACACATAAAAACGCAGCAGTGATCAAATATCACCAAAAGAAATCTCTATGTGGGGAAAAAAAGGACATCAATTATTTATTTGGGTACAGCTGTGGTCACAAAGGTTCTCTAACAAACCTCTGAGGGCTTCACAGAACAGCTGTATTTCTATTCAGATTAAATTACACACAGATGGACTCTATTTACCAATTAGGTGACCTCTGAAGGCGATTGGTTCCAATAGATTTTAGTTCGGGGTACCCGAGTAAAGGGGGCCGAATACAAATGTACGCCACACTTTTCATTGATGCTACGAGGAAGGCTTTTGCCGAAACATGTTAGCGTTTTGATGTCGCACTGCTGTCTGTGCTCAATAAAGATTTAAGAAGAAGCAAACGAGTTGCCGCCATTCTTTTTGCAATACCACACTTTTCAGATATTTATTTGTAAAACATTTTGAAAACCATTTATCATTTTCCTTCCACTTCACAATTTATGTGTCACTTTGTGTTGGTCTATCACATAAAATCCCAATAAAATACATTTACCTTTTTGGTTGTAACATGACAAAGTGTGGAAAATGTAAAGGGGGTATGAATACTTTTTCAAGGCACTGTATTTATATTTTGTGACTTTAGGCTTACATTTACCCCTGATGAAAAGTGATAGTCAAAACGCATCAGACAGCTTCAATACACCAGAGTATCAGGATTGCTGTATTTGAACTCATTGGGGGGAGAACCTCTTTGGGGGTTTCTTTTTTTTGTACGGTCTACGCCTAGAGAATATATATTGATTTACAATGTATGATTGTAATCATTGCAATAAAGGTATAAAAAACAAAAAATACAAAAAAACACTCCCCTCTGGGTGATCTATGTATATTGCAAGGGATGCCCAAAATCTGACTTGTATCTTAGTGCAGATTTCTGGGAATATCAGTGAGCCAATCACACAAGCAGGAAATTATATTCCAGGTAGCCATATTGCATTTTATGGAAAATTACAGCGGCTGCAGAATGAAAAGGAAAGGTCATTTTAAATAACATTCAATCACAATATGATTTGAGTTTCAACTGCATTCCCTCGGGGTTTGACAAATTTGCTTTGAATCTAGGAGCCAATTAAAACAGGTAGGAGCCATTTTTTTTTAACCCTTTCATGACTAAGCCTATTTTTGAAATTTGGTGTTTACAAGTTAAAATCCATATTTTTTGCTAGAAAATTACTTAGAGCCCCCAAACATTATATATATATTTTTAGCAGAGAATCTAGAGAATAAAATGGCGATTGTTGCAATATTTTTTATCACACGGTATTTGTGCAGCGGTGTTTTAAACGGAAATTTTTGGAAAAGGGACACTTTCATGAATTTTAAAAAATCCAAACAGTAAAGTTACCCCAATTTTTTTGTATAATGTGAAAGATGATGTTACGCCGACTAAATAGATACCAAACATGTCACCCTTTATAATTGCACGCACTCGTGGAATGGCGACAAACTACGGTACCTATGAATTTCCATAGGCGACGCTTTAAAAATTTTTTACGGTTACCAGGTTAGAGTTACAGAGGAGGTCTAGGGCTAGAATTATTGCTCTCGCTCTGACGATCGCGTCGATACCTCACATGTGTGATTTAAACACCGTTTACATATGCGGGCGCGACTTCCGTATGCGTTTTCTTCGCTGCGCGAGCTCGCGAGGACAGGGGCACTTTAAAAAAAATTTTTATTTTTTTTATTTTTTTTTTTACTTTATAAATTGTATTTTAAATTTTTTTTTTTTTTTTTTTTACTTTTATTGCTGTCACAAGGAATGTAAACATCCCTTGTGACAGTAATAGGTGGTGACAGGTACTCTTTATGGAGAGATCGGGGGTCTAAAAGACCCCCCATCCCTCCTTTACACTTCAAAGTATTCAGATCGCCGAAAACGGCGATTCTGAATACTGTGTACTTTTTTAAATTCGGCGCCATTGGCAGCCGAGTAAACGGGAAGTGACGTCATGACGTCGCTTCTGCGTTTACAACAAGAAGGCTGGAACGAAGCCGCTCACAGCTTCGTTCCAGCCCGCCCCCAGCCGCCGAAAGTACCCGATTGGACACCGGGCTTCCCGATCGCACGGGAGGCCCGGTAACAGCGGCGGGAGGGGGGGATGTCCCCTCCCGCTCCTCCGGTATAACAACCGAGCGGCTTTTAGCCGCATCGGTTGTTATACACGGGTAGCCGATCGCCCGCTGTAAACAACGGTACCGGGATGATGCCTGCAGCTGCGGGCATCATCCCGGTATAACCCCGGAAACCCGAGTACGCATATGTGCGTACGGTCGGCGGGAAGGGGTTAAAAACAAATTTTTCGTATTTAACATGTCCCTAAAGGTCAATTTATCCTTTAACCCGTTCACAGCCAGAGCTGTTTGCGTTTTTTGCACCCATTTAAAAAATCATTTTAGGTTAAGATTACATGAAACCCCCAAATATTGTATATTTTCTGAAAGCAAACACGCTAGAGAATAAAATAGGGGTAGTTCCAATTTTTGATTTGGGGGGGGGGGGGGGCACAAAAACGCAATCAATTACCCACATATCTGAGGCTGCACCGAACAAATAGATACCCAACATGTCACACCTTAAATTGGAACTTTAGTCAGAAAATTAAGTCCTGCTAGATGACTTCAGGCTGGCCCCTTTTTCAGGTATAGATGTAAAATTAAAAATAAATGTCTATACGGTATAAAATCCAGTAATATACGGGCCCCACCCTGTTCTGCACATGCTCAGTTGCTCTCTATTTTTAGGCATTTTTAGGCACTGCTGAGCTTGTAGAGGCCGATTTGCTGACAGCCTTGAAGCAGAATTAAACCCTCCTATCCTTTACAGCCAAGGAAGCTGCTTCTGTTGGATCTGCAATTTCCATGGTGCTGCACATGTGATCAGTTATGACACCATCCTTTGGATGGTTTGACAGTTTGGTTGCAGAAATAAGCCAACGTGACAGTTAGCTATCCTGGCATTGCAGGAATGTAACTTTTTGAAACCCGTCAAATCAATGGGTTTAATTCTGCTTTATGATTTACTGCTGTTCAGGGGCTCTGGGCTTCAGCAAAATGGCGGCCTCCAGCAAGAAGAAACAGGAGCAATGCTGAAGGCAATTTTTAGCACATTTTTTAATATTGTGGATTGTATGTTGCTTGCTAATGAACGTTATTTTTTTAAAAAGTTGTTATAGGTAAAGTTCCGCTTTAAACATGTCAGTGCCCCTTTTCTATAGGCAATGATCAATTCCAGGTCAACAACTAGAATAGGAGGAGAGTGTGCCCACTCACCCCCCCCCCCAATTCTCTACCTAGCGGCACCCTCTATGCCGGTCCCGGGCCTGCAGATGGGTAAGCGGAGCCCGGGATACACTGGTGCGGGGGCGGGGGGGGTGCAGCATTTTGGTGGCAGCCCAGGTTCCAGGTGGAAACTTCTGGCAGCTGGGGTTTGTCTAGCCCTGGCATACGCTATATTTTTTTTTTTATTTGGTATTTTTTCCCCAGCAAGTTACCATTAAAGTCCCACTCACCCCCCATGATAACTTTTGAAGGGGGTGCTTACCTTGCGAACCATGATAGTGAAGGGTCCCAACATCTCAAACCCTCGAGCGAAGTACAAAACATACCACCATCCGGACACCAGAGCCAGAGACATGGGAATCACCTCTCCGCCTGAGCTTGTGAGTCTCAGGGCGAGCGTAAGGAGCACAGAGAAACTGAAGAAAACCCTATAATGGCAGAATAATTGAGCAAACACAATAGGAATTATGTAATAGGTCAGCAAAATAGGAAGATTTTTAATGCACCAGGCAAAAAAATTAATTGGTGTCCCGACACTTTAAAATAAAAAAAAGCTGCAATACTTCTCTTCACTGGCATGGCCCCTGCAGTAAATTCTTTCTGCCACTAGATGTCCTCAGTCTTCCTGGGATGAATGATGCCTAGTGAGAAAGGATTAGAACCGCTGTTGGGTTTTAATTGATTTGTTAGGACTCGTTTAGACATGCGGTGTCCTCTGAAGAGCGATCCGTGTTGCATCGCTTGTCAGAGGGCACTTGACAGCTGGTGAGGTCTGATTTAACCCTTTGTTTGATCTATTTGATTTAACATGTCACCAGATTTAACTCTTAATGTGGAAGTAAAGCGGTTTTTTAACAAATGGCTGACGCAGGGTATTTATCACAGAAGAGACCCTATTGGTCTCCTCTGTCATAAATGCATCCTTCTGCCTGTCAGCTGTCATGTTCACTGAGCTGCCCATGCGCAGTTCAGTGAACATTTACGGCCCTGATTGGCCCCGATCTGTGCCACGGTTAGGTGACATAGGTGACAAGCTACAGTGCCGCATTTACGTACATTGCATACAGTTACACGTTGGTTGTGGTGCGGCCCCATAGACCTGTATGGTGTCCATAATGCCTGCTATGGTTGCGGTACTGTAGCTCAGCGTTTTAAGGGTTAAATCTGTGAACCTCCTCACCAGCTGTCAAATTCCCTCTGACAAGCGGTGCAACACGGATCGCTCTTCAGAGGACACCGCATGTTTGAGCGAGTCTCAAAGGATCAATAAAAACCCAACAGTGGTTCTAATCCTTTCCCACTGGGCATCATTCATCCCGGGAAGACTGAGGACATCTAGTGGCAGAAAGAAATTACTGCAGAGGGCAGTGCCAGTATTTTTTGCATGTGTACAACCATGAGCATGCCAGTGTAATCGGGGGGGGGGGAATCTATCCAAAACCAAACAAAGCTAAGCAAAGAGACAGAATGCTTAAGGTGTCCTGTCTTAAACTTTAAATTTCCAGAGTTTTCTTTTAACTGTCAAGATATCTGTGATTTATATACCTAAAGCCTTACTCTAGAGCCAGAAAGGTTCCCCCCCAGCAAAAATTGATCCCCCAGCAATAATAGGTCCCCCCCAGCAACAATTGATCCCCCAGCAATAATAGGTCCCCCCAGCAACAATTGATCTCCTCAGCAATAATAGGTCCCCCCCAGCAACACTAGACCCACCCCAGCAACAATAGACCCCAGCCCAGAAACTATATATATCCCCCTAGCAACAGTAGATCCCTCAGCAATAATATTAACCCCCCCCCCAGCAACACTAGACCCACCCCAGCAACAATAGACCCCACCCTAGCAAAGATATATATCCACTTAGCAACAATAAATCCCCCAGCAACACTAGACCAACCCCAGCAACAATAGATCCCCCACACAACATTATCCCCCCCCCCCCGCTTATTACAAAATACCATTCCAGCAACAAAAGACCCACCCCTGCAGCAATAGACCCCCAGTAACAACAGATTTCCCATTAGCCAACAACAATAGACCCCTCGCTCAACAATTGATTCCCCCAGAAACAATAGACTCTCACACAGAAATAGACTCCTGCCAGCATCAATAGACCCTCCAACATACCCCGTAACCCCTGCCATTTACATCCATTCTGTGCTGGAGGTGCCAGAGCTGCGTTCCCCCCACGTCCCCGCTGAAAAAAATCCCTGGTCCTGATGATAACAAATTAAAAATAAAAGCAGTATGGCTTCAAACGCCACTCCACTCACAGGATAAAGTGAAAAAGTCCTCCGGAAACATTGTCTTGGAGTAAGGAGATGATTGGGGTGCTCATCAGGACAGAGATCTGTGGAACATCAACAACATGACAACATCAACAACATTACCAATCTTTGTAGAATACAGAAATCATATTGATTATGCCGAGTCGACCTTATTTTAGCTATTAGGTCTGTAAACACTATGGAGGCTTTCCCTAAATTCCTGTCTCCTAAAACGTCCCCAGTAGGGGGTGTAACTACAGATCATGAAGTCCCATAGCACTCCGGGTGCCAATCTATTTTCCTACCCCTCTCTCTTTGGTTGCTAGGATGCTGGCATGATTGCTAACTACTCTGTGGTCTGGCCACCAGCATTCTAGCAACCAAAGATGCTGTGCATCATTGGTTGCCAGGTCACTGGCGGCTGGGCTGCACAGCATCATCGGTTGCTAGGTGGCAGTTGGGCTGTACAATGTTGATGGTTGTTATGGTGCAGGTGCTTGCCAGAACAAAAACAGCCTATGGTGCTGTGTATCAGTTCCCTGCATCCTAGCACCCAGCTTAGTAAGGCCAGATATTCTATTGCGGGAACGAGCATTCCTGCTTGCGATTCTGAATGTGCGATTTACACTCACATACCATGCATAGGACAGGCAAATCACCTCAATGGGCTGCCCTATGCGCATTTGTTGCCCAAAAGGAGCTCCTGCCCCTTTTTGGGCGACAACTTTATCACAAGATTTTAATGACCATTTTGCCTTAATTCTATCACTCGACAATCATTGTGGAATTGTAAGAATAACGGCACCCAAACACATTTTGTGTGTTTTGCCGTGATTCCAAACTGCCCAATGTGGACTGATAGACCCCAGATCTCTCCAAAAAGAGGACCTGTCACGGCCCCAGCTATCACAAGGTATGCTGGAGAGAAAGAGGAGAAAATACCTGATGCCGCACATCCACATAGGTGTTCAGTAGTGAAATTACCTCAGCCTGGGCTCCTACCAGGCCACACCCCCAACGTACTTTGCTCCGCCCCTTGAAGCTAAATCATGTCATGCTCTTCATCCCTTGTAATAGTATTAGGCCCCATGATCGGCCCGCAATGATCCACCTATCTGTTTTTCAATTAGATCTGAGCGGGCCACCTATTGACTTGTATGGGCAGGCAGATGTCAACCGAGATCTGACTGACACCCGCCTGCCATCCGATCCGACAAGATCTGCTGAAAACAGACAGATGGCGATACGTAGCCCAAGACCTCCTCTGTGACTCTAAACTGGTCATGACGTCGCTACTGGCCTCCGAGGGTCAAAGAGATGACCAGGAACCATTGGCTCTATGGTAAACTGCCGCTGCTGGCAGGATTCAGGGGCTCCCCAATCGCGGGTGAGCACGGAGAAGCATCAGTGGGCGGTGGGTAGGGGGACATCCCTTCCCGCCGCCTTTAAAAGCAATCAAGCGGCGGCTAAACAGCCGCTATGATGGCTTTTACACTGCAGGGAATCGCTGGCTGGAAAAAAAAGTTATGATATTTGCGCATCCATTTTTAACCACTTCCCCTGGGTCGAGGTCATATGATGTCGGGAGGACTTTGAGTGGAGATATTTGGATGATGGCTGCATCTACAGGCATCATCCTGATATCTCCACTGAAAGTCCCTGATGTCATATGACCTCAACCCAGGGGAAGTAGTTAAAATGATTGCACAAATATCAAATTTGCAACAACCACCATTTTATTCTCTATGGCCTTTGCTTTCAAAAATATAAAATGTTTAGGAGTTCTGAGTAATTTTCTAGCAAATGCAGATTTTTACATGTATGTGAGGGGCCCCTTCCACCCCTAGGCCCCATAGCAGCTGCATGGGCTGCTATGGCTATTGTTACATCACTGGTCAGCAGGACGGGAAGTTAGGGTACACCTTCTTATTGGAGCCTTAGTAAACATCTGCCAGGGGTTCTAAACCTTCCTCATTCCACCCACAAATTTTTGTTTAATTGTTGCTATTGTGTCTATTTTTTCCACTGAGCCAGTCTATTGTGAGCCTATCAATGGTTATGCTGTGCATTGTCTATGCAGGTTATTTTATGTATGATTACCTCTACAAGTAACATCGCCAGCGCTCCAACCACTGAGATAATCTCCCCCACTAGTCGCATCTCATCCCCCGCTGTGTTATACGAGTCCTGGAATGATATTTCAGTAAACAGCAGTGGTTCAAGGTCAGAATAACATTTTCATAAATATATTCTGGGTCCAAAAAAGGCATAGATGAAACTAGTTTACAACATTGACACAAATGAAATATACATTTAGCAGATTGAGGAGGGAGGGGGAGGAAGCATTGTTTTGATTCAATCACATGTGTAAATTGTGCTTAAGCAATTGAGCTCTATAAACAGCAAGTTTTTTTTTCTCAAGGAGGTATGGGAAATCTGGGAACATAAGACTACAGTAAATCGCCACAATTTCCCTAACTATAAAAAAAAATAATATATACAGTATATATACAGTATCTCACAAAAGTGAGTACACCCCTCACATTTTTGTAAATATTTTATTATATCTTTTCATGTGACAACACTGAAGAATTATTTCGGAATTATGCTATGGTGCTGCTATCTGTTTTTATGAGACCACAGTATCATCTTTGGGATCTCTGAGTGAGGATTATTGGGCGGTGGATAGCAGCGTTACTAACAGCCTATTAGGAGGATTGCTGAGACTATCCATCCAGGCTCTTTACTTGCCAAGGTCTGGTAAGTGTACACTTCATAGGGAGAGAGATTCGCTAATAGAGGGAGAGCAGGTGTCAGAGCTTACTGCACAGCGGAGCAGCATTCTTTTCCTGTGGAACTGTTTTATCTATTTATTTATCACCAGTACTGCATTTATCTGCAAGTTACATCAACTAGGAAGATGTAGGAGCGCTGTTCGTTTCTGTCACTCACACAGCCATTAATGTCTAAACCGCTGGCAACAAAAGTGAGTACACCCTAAGTGAAAATCTCCAAGTTGGGCACAATTAGCTATTTTCCCTCCCTGGGTCATATGACTCTTTAGTGTTACAAGGTCTCAGGTGTGAATGGGGATCAGGTGTGTTAAATTTGGTGTTACCTCTCTCATTCTCTCATACTGGTCACTGGAAGTTCAACATGGCTCCTAATGGCAAAAAACTCTGAGGAGCTGAAAAAAAGAATTGTTGCTCTACATAAAGATGGCCTAGGCTATAAGAAGATTGCCAAGACCCTGAAACTGAGCTGCAGCACGGTGGCAAAGACCATACAGTGGTTTAACAGGACAGGTTCCACTCAGAACAGGCCTTGCCATGGTCGACCAAAGAAGTTGAGTGCACATGCTCAGCGTCATATCCAGAGGTTGTCTTTGGGAAATAGCATTGCTGCAGAGGTTGAAGGGGTGGGGGGTCAGCCTGTCAGTGCTCAGATCAAATGCCGCACACTGCATCAAATTGGTCTGCATGGCTGTTGTCCCAGAGGGAAGCCTCTTCTAAAGATGATGCACAAGAAAGCCTGCAAACAGTTTACTAAAGACAAGCAGACTAAGGACATGGATTACTGGAACCATGTCCTGTGGTCTGATGAGACCAAGATAAACGTATTTTGTTCAGATGGTGTCAAGCGTGTGTGGCGGTAACCAGGTGAGGAGTACAAAGACAAGTGCGTCTTGCCTACAGTCAAGCATGGTGATGGGAGTGTACTGGTCTGGGGCTGCATAAGTGCTTCCGGCACTGGGGAGCTACAGTTCATTGAGGGAACCATGAATGCCAACATGTACTGTGACATACTGAAGCAGAGCATGATCCCTTCCCTACGAAGCATGTCTCCAGACCTAAACCCTATAGAGCATCTGTGGGGCATCTTCAAATGGAATGTGGAGGAGCGCAAGGTCTCTAATATCCACCAGCTCCATGATGACGTCATGGAGGAGTGGAAGAGGACTCCAGTGGCAACCTGTGAAGCTCTGTTGAACTCCATGCCCAAGAGTGTTAAAGGGATTGTAAAGGTAAAAGTTTTTTCACCTTAATGCATTCTATGCATTAAGGTGAAAAAACATCTGACAATACCGGCCCCCCCCAGCCCCCCGTTTTACTTACCTGACCCCTCGAAAGTCCCGCGCTCGCCCCCAACAGCCTCTTCACCGCTCAGCCTGGCCGTTGATTGGTTACAGTGGTTGATTGGTTACAGTGGATGGATTGAAAGTAGCGCAGCCATTGGCTCGCGCTGCTGTCAATCACACCCAATGACGCGGTGCGCCGGGGGCGGGGCCGAGTGATACAGTGAGCGGCTATGGCCGCCAGGTGTATCACGGGAGCGCGCCCACAAGCACTCAATACCATGCGAGGGAGCTTGCATGAAAGTGTTGAGTCCTTGCGGGGGGGAGCCGAGACAGCCGCCGAGGGACCCCAGGAGATGAGGTTCGGGACCACAATGCGCAAAACGAGCTGCACAGTGGAGGTAAGTATAACATGTTTGTTTTTAAAAAAATAAATAAATAACTTTAGTGATCCTTAGTGGTAGTGCTGGAAAATAATGGTGGCCACACAAAATATTGACACTTTGGGCAAAATTTGGACATTTTCACTTAGGGGTGTACTCACTTTTGTTGCCAGCGGTTTAGACATTAATGGCTGTGTGTTGAGTTATTTTGAGGGGACAGCAAATTGACACTGTTATACAAGCTGTACACTCACTACTTTATATTGTAGCAAAGTGTCATTTCTTCAGTGTTGTCACATGTAAAGATATAATAAAATATTTACACAAATGTGAGGGTGTACTCACTTTTGTGAGATACTGTATATATACAGTGGGGACTGCAAAAAATGTCAACAATTCTGTGCTTTTATGTCAATATGGGGTGCTGTGTGTACATTAATGAGAGAAAAAATGAACTTAAATGATTTTCGCAAATGGCTGCAATATAACAAAGAGAGAAAAATTGAAGGGGGTCTGAATACTTTCCGTCCCCACTGTATATATATATATATATATATATTTTTTTTTTTTGTCTGACCATAATGAATAAGTAGTGAAAAACTATGCAAAGCCCCTATACAACTTCTTTAAACCTAGCTAAAATCTTTACATATGGGTAAGTTCTACCTGGAGATCCAACTGCTCCATAATGGTGATGTCTCGAGGGTTGGTTGAGAGGTTCCTCAGAGGCTGGAGGGGTCGGTTAGCACAGCACAAAGACACGCAAATCATGTACAGCACATAGACGGCTGCCAGGGACCAAAAATATGGCCGTCCAAACCTCTGCCATTTCTCGCTCAGCAGCTCTTTCATGGGGGAAATATCCACAATTCGCCGTGCCTGTGGGAAATATTTTGGATTATCAGTCTTAAAAGGCATAATGACACACAATATTAAAAATATACATTTATTTACATATAGTTCACTTTACTCCGTTAACATGGCCATTTCAATGAATTGTGCTTTTTTTTTATTAATCTTTATACCATTTTGATAAATATTTACATTTACTAGAACATTTATAATACAGTTATATATTAGCCCCATCCAACATTGTCACCTTTTGTTTCCCTGCAACACAAGCTCACCTCAGGGCTGTTGTAAAACAGTAATTGTGATCAAGGCTATATGCTGAAACACGTTAGCCCCCTTTAACTGACTATTATGTAGCAATAAAGATCTTCTAATAGACTCTGGAGTTGTCAGCTATATTTGTTTTGGAAAAGAGTCATTTCACCTTGTAGGATGCAATTAGGTAATTTAGGTACATGTGAAGATGGTTACACCAAGGATGAGCTACGTTCTTCTTGTTCTTCTACACTCTTCATATGCAGCTCACTTAAAGTGAACCTGGCCATCCCTGGCCTTAATACTTTGAGTCAAAGATCGCAGATCATGCGAAGACGTAAGACCATTCAGTGCAAATGGTGCCCCAAGCACCTGGTTCTTAAACCAGTTCCAGTTGGTTCAAGGGCTTGCTGTAATTAGATTGTGGCAATCGAAGGTCTGAAACCTCTGTTCTACCAATCTGAATCCACACCTCCAGACCTATGGTCCACATCAGGAAACACACCACCACTTGATGATGAAGAGCCCCTCAGATTCCAGTGGTTACAAGCCTGGTCTGTCGTGGGTCATGCCTGGACCCAGAAATCAATATGGTTGTGGGTTACATGGCACAGGGTCACACAGTGGAACATGCCTCACCGCCGGCAGGTGGTCAGCCAACTTTTACCAGGCTTCCACCGGTTTCCCCACCAAGCTGGTCTCTGTCTTTGCTCCCCAGATAGAATTATCCTCTGTCCCATAGGATTAAAGAGACTAGTCCAGCTCCTTTTTTTCTCCCATTACTATAGGAGTAAAGTTGTTTAGTAAAGTCCATAGACAAACATTGTTCAATCTTGCATGGTTGGCCAAATCCAGGTTTCTTGCCCACCAATGGGGGTTTGTTTTGTAATAACTTCCTGGTGGTGTCCACTTGAGAAAGAAGAAATGGCATTCCCACAAAGGGAAAAACCTCATAATGGGAACTTTTTACCTTTTACATATTATTTGCTGAGGCCCCAAATCTCCTATCTCCCAAAAAAATTCTTCAAAAATATTAATACTAAAAAAGGTCAGGTCTGAGCATGTAGGTCCTTTACAAAATAATCTAGAGTGGGTGTCCCTAGACGTCACCTCCTTTTTACCTTTATGCATCGATCCCCCATGAGGTAGGCCTCATGGCAGTTGAGCATTTCCTCTCTGCAGACCCGCTCATCAATCAAAGGCATGCCCATTTTATACTGGAAGCTACGTAATTCTGCTTAAACCACAATTACTTTGAATTTGAGGACAATTATTATTTACAAATCCAAGGCACAGCTATGGGGGCACATTTTGCCCCCAGCTATGCAAATCTTGACATGGGGTATTAGGAACTGCAGTACATCTCACAAAACTCTTCTTTCTCAGCCAACATTATTTTTTATGGACTTAGTCATCATATGGGATGGCATCATAGACAGCTTGATACAATTTGTATCACATTGTAACCACAACAACCTGGGGTAAGCTTTCACCCATGTGGTTGATCCTGACAGACTGGCCTTTCTGGAGTTGGAACTATACCACAGTGACTCACGTATAGAGGCCACTAACTATATAAAACCCACTGCTGGGAATTCATTCATCCATTACCGAAGTTGTCATCACCCTAGGTGGATTAATAATATCCCCAGGAGCCAGTTTCATAGAGTCTGGCGTAACTGTACTCAGGATGAGGACTACCAGCCTCACGGTCAACTCCTTACCCACAAATTCCTGGATAAAGGATACCCCCCAATCCTTGTGGAAGATGCCTTCAAACAGTACAAAACTAAGCCTGCGTCCAAGTCCACTACATCAGATGAACCCCAACCAGTATGCTTTACTACACAATTTCATGACTGCTACGGAAAAATGGAAAATATTCTTCTTAAACATTGGCCAATTTCGTTGGAAGACCCCCTCTTGGGTTCGTCTATCACGCAGAAACCCAAAGTCTCTTACCGCAGGGCCAAAAACATTAAAAGCCAATTGGCACCAAGTAAAATTCGCAAGTCCCAGTCCATCCCCACTATACACGCTCCCCTTGTACCACTGATAGGCATGTTTCAATGCCAGAAAAATCTATGCCTTATGTGTAAATTCGTTCATCATGGGCAAAAAACATTCACAATAAAAGGAAAGACATATGCCATTAAAGAGTTCCATAATTGCTCTAGTGAGTATGTCATATACTGCCTGACATGTCCTTGTGGTCTCCTGTATGTAGGGAGGACCATCCGTCCCTTACGCCAATGATTTGGTAAACGTAAACACGGGTGATTTGTAGAGCAGGGTTGCGATAAGCATAGTGTTCCCAGACACTTTCTTACGGAACACAAAAAATTCACTGTGGGTCTACAGGTTTGGGTGATTGAGGCCATCTCCAGAGATCTTCCTGCTTCAGAGCATTTTAAACGGTTATGTCAGCAGGAGACCTTCTGAATATATTCTTTGAACACTCTTTTGCCAGGGGGGGGCTAAATGAAGAGATAGAAATACATACTCTGTTATAACATATGCATGTAGAAACTAGCCTCTTTAACATGATTTCATTTTTTACAGTGGACCTGCACGGTCACCATCTCCAATTTGGCTATCGTTGGGTTCTTAGTCTCCGGTTGATGGTGGTGGGATCGTAAGTAACCATCTCACACATGCATATTGGTGTGTATCTGCATATGTGTGGTCATGCAGTATACACACATATTAGTGTATCTCTCCCATATAATATATATATATATATTACACACACACACACACACTTATTCTGTACAACATTATCAACATTTTTTATACATACATTTTTTAATATATATATATTTTTTTAATATATATTTTTTTATATACATTTCTTTTTGAGACATATTACTTTTTTAAAGGACAAGTGCGACCTGTCTCAGCCTTTGTTCTAACAATGACATGCCTCCATCCCTAGTTGTTTGAAAGAAAAGGATAGATATTGGAATTGGGACTTTAGATGAGGCGTGTCAAAGGGTACATATTTAATTATTTAGTGTAAAAATAGATTGAATTTAATTTAATGCAATGTCACAATCCCCTAAGGGTGGTCCATGATATTAAATATACATCAATAATTAATGATATATACTGAATAGTGTAATCATAAAGGATTTACATAATAATAATAATATTCATATAAAAGTATTTAATATAATTCATCAATGGACATGGTTGATACAGTCAATGCAAAATAAATCAAACAATAAACATGATTGATACAGGTAATACAGGGGTCAATGAATGAGAATACTAATTTAGGCACCCTTTAGTTGGAAACTCAACGCGTTTCATGGCTTGTAACCAATCATCAGGAGTCAAATGCACGTATATACTAACAAATCGGAGTAATAAAACAGTATATGAACCCCTCTATGTAGGGGGACATGAAAAGGAACAGCCGGTTTCAATGATACTTACGAAAAAAGACACAAGCTAATCACAGCTGAGCTCCTAAATTGAATTTAACAGTGGCCTGGATTAGGCTTCGTGCGCGGGACGTGTGAAGTTGACGCTGAGGCCATGTCCCGTCCCCATCGCGTTACAGAGATGGGCAGAGGGAGGAGAACTGGGTGCATCGCAACCCCGGAACTGAGACCAGAAAGCCCAGCCCCACCACCCATATGTTGGACTAACTAGGAGATGAACAATAGGGATACCACCAAAGGATTGCATAGGTCTCTATGGGCATGCATTTGTACAGTGGCGTAACTAAAACCTTCAGGGCCCCGATGCAAGAAATCATGAAGGGCCCCCCTGCCCCCTGGATAGCGCTTTTCCTAGGGGGATGTCTGATAAGAGGAGGAGCCGCGAGAGCCGCCGAGGGACCCCAGAAGTCGGTGTTCGGGGCCACTCTGTACAAAACTAACTGCACAATGAAGGTATGACATGTTTGTTATTTTAAAAAAAAAAAACCTTTACAATCACTTTAAGGGGTTAAAACAGGTGGTCAGGAGGCAACATATTGCCTCTTTACCGGCTGTCAAATGGCTCTGAAAAGTGATCTGAGCATGGATCGCTTTTCAGAGGAATAGCATTTTGTTGTTGGTACATTGAACGAGCAAGAAAAAAAAAAATCAGTCCTGATTGTACACATATAGGGTGTCAGGATTAAACGTGCATACATAAAATGTGCATACATACATCTAAACAGTGGCGGCTGGTGCGCAAAATTTTTTTGGGGGCGCAAACATTTTTTGAAAAAAAATCATCAAATGCAGCCACTGTGCCCATCAATTGCAGCCACTGTGCCCATCAATTGCAGCCACTGTGCCCATCAATTGCAGCCACTGTGCCACTTAAATGCTGCCAGTGTGCCATCAAACGCAGCCGCTGTGCCAAACGCTGCCACTGTGCCCATCAAACGCAGCCACTGTGCCCATCAAACGCAGCCACTGTGCCCATCAAACGCAGCCACTGTGCCCATCAAACGCAGCCACTGTGCCCATCAAACGCAGCCACTGTGCCCATCAAACGCAGCCACTGTGCCCAACAAACGCAGCCACTGTGCCCATCAAACGCAGCCACTGTGCCCATCACACGCTGCCAGTGTGCCCATCAAACGCTGCCACTGTGCCCATCAAACGCTGCCACTGTGCCCATCAAACGCTGCCACTGTGCCCATCAAACGCTGCCACTGTGCCACTTAAATGCAGCCACTGTTCCCATCAAACGCAGCCACTGTGCCCATTAAATGCTGCCAGTGTGCCCATCAAACGCTGCCACTGTGCCCATCAAACGCTGCCACTGTGCCACTAAAATGCTGCCAGTGTGCCATCAAATGAAGCCACTGTGCCATCAATTGCTGCCACTGTGCCCATAAAATGCTGCCACTGTGCCACTTAAATGCTGCCAGTGTGCCCATCAAACGTAGCCACTGTGCCAAACGCTGCCACTATGCCCATCAAACGCTGCCAGTGTACCCATCAAACGCTGCCAGTGTGCCCATTAAACGCTGCCACTGTGCCCATTAAATGCTGCCAGTGTTCCATCAAACGCAGCCACTGTGCCAAATGTCGCCACTGTGCCCATCAAACGCAGCCAGTGTGCCCATCAAATGCTGCCAGTGTGCCCATTAAATGCTGCCAGTGTGCCCTTGAATGCCCCCAGTGTGACCCCCGACCGCTCATCGGCACTTACCCTTTCTTGGTGGGGCAGCGGGTGACTGCGACGAGTGAGGTCCTCCATGCGTCTCCTGCTGTCCACATCTCCTGTCCTCTCCTCCTGATAGGCATCCAATAGCGGCGCCTGACGTTTCAGCCAATCAGGTGACAGGTAACAGACCCGAGCACCTGATTGGTGGAGAGGCAGTTTAGTGTTAGGAAAGCGAATAGTCATTCGCTTTTCTAACACAGCTGAGTGGCCTGTGAGGTCACCTTTTTTGATGCCTATTAGAGCCTATGGCTCTAATCCGGTGCTTCAAAAACACCCCCCGCCGCTGTAATTCAGGTTCCCTGCGCCCAAAAAGGGGCTGGGTGCCTGAATAGGGGGTGGCAGCGGCGGCCATTGATAGATTCATGCAATGCATGAATCTATCTATTGGTGATAGAGGGGTGGCTGGAGAGAGGGGGCGGCGCCCGTGCGCCCTAATGCACGGGCCGCCAATGCATCTAAACACACACACATAGATAAACACACACATAATATACACACACATATACTGTATATACACACACAAACACATATACATATATAAATACACACATAAACACATGCAAACACATACATGAACACACATATAAACACATACATGAACACACATATAAACACATACATGAACACACATATAAACACATACATGAACACACATATGAACATACATAAACATACATGAACACACATATAAACACATACATGAACACACATATAAACATACATGAACACACATATGAACATACATAAACATACATGAACACACATATAAACATACATGAACACACATATGAACATACATAAACATACATGAACACACATATGAACATAAATGAACACACATATAAACATAAATGAACACACATATAAACATACATGAACACACATATAAACATACACGAACACACATATAAACACACATATAAGAACACACACTTACAGAAAGCCTTTTTAAAAACGGCAGTGCTTTACCTTACCTCTTCCTGCCGGGTACTGCACTGTAGGGGGAGACAAAGAGCACAGCACACACTGCTTTTACTTTAGAACAGTGTGACAAGCTCCCCGCACAGTGCCGATTACAGGTCGGCTAACAATGGGGAGATCGATCTCAGCCGCTCCTCCTATCCAGATAAACAGGGGGGCCCTCAAGGGCCCCCTGCAGCATGGGGCCCAGTCGCCATGGCGACCTCAGCGACCCCTATACTTCCGCCACTGCATTTGTAGGTGTGGCAAAGGCGGGGAGAAAAAAATGTGACACCGCTGCAAAAATGGGCGTGGTTTAAACAAAATATTGGGGTGTGGCTTAAAGGGGTGTGTGGTTAGAGTCCGAGATAAAAGAGGGATGGAGAGAGAAGGAAGAGAGTGATTGAGGGAGAAAGAAAGGGAGAAAGAGAGGGAGAGGTAGGGAGGGAAGGAGAGAGAGGAGGAAGGAAAGAAGGAGAGAAAGAAAGAAGGAAAGAAGACAAGAAAGAAAGGGAGGGAGGCAAAATTGTGACGGCTGGCAACTATGCAGTGTACAGAAGTCAGCAGGTTGCAGGGCAGTGTACAGAAGTCAGCAGGTTGCAGGGCAGTGTACGGAGGTCAGTAGGTTGCAGGGCAGTGTACAGGAGTCAGCAGGTTGCAGGGCAGTGTACAGAAGTCAGCAGGTTGCAGGGAAGTGTACGGAGGTCAGTAGGTTGCAGGGCAGCGTACAGAAGTCAGCAGGTTGCAGGGCAGTGTACGGAGGTCAGTAGGTTGCAGGGCAGCGTACAGAAGTCAGCAGGTTGCAGGGCAGTGTACGGAGGTCAGTAGGTTGCAGGGCAGCGTACAGAAGTCAGCAGGTTGCAGGGCAGTGTACGGAGGTCAGTAGGTTGCAGGGCAGTGTACAGAAGTCAGCAGGTTGCAGGGCAGTGTACGGGGGTCAGTAGGTTGCAGGGCAGTGTACAGAAGTCAGCAGGTTGCAGGGCAGTGTACGGAGGTCAGTAGGTTGCAGGACAGTCCATGGAGGTCAGCAGGTTGCAGGACAGTGCATTTAGGTCAGCAGGTTGCAGAGCAGTATACAGAGGTCAGCAGGTTGCAGGGCAGTGTACGGGGGTCAGTAGGTTGCAGGGCAGTGTACAGAAGTCAGCAGGTTGCAGGGCAGTGTACGGAGGTCAGTAGGTTGCAGGGCAGTGTACAGAAGTCAGCAGGTTGCAGGGCAGTGTACGTAGGTCAGTAGGTTGCAGGACAGTCCATGGAGGACAGCAGGTTGCAGGGCAGTGCATTTAGGTCAGCAGGTTGCAGAGCAGTGTACAGAGGTCAGCAGGTTGCAGGGCAGTGTACGGGGGTCAGCAAGTTGCAGGGAAGTGTATGGAGGTCAGCAGGTTGCAGGGCAGTGTACAGAAGTCAGCAGGTTGCAGGGCAGTGTACAGAAGTCAGCAGGTTGCAGGGCAGTGTACGGAGGTCAGTAGGTTGCAGGACAGTCCATGGAGGTCAGTAGGTTGCAGGGCAGTGTACGGAGGTCAGTAGGTTGCAGGACAGTCCATGGAGGTCAGCAGGTTGCAGGGCAGTGCATTTAGGTCAGCAGGTTGCAGAGCAGTGTACAGAGGTCAGCAGGTTGCGGGGCAGTGTACGGGGGTCAGCAAGTTGCAGGACAGTGTACCTGCAACCTTCTACTGCTCCCAGCAGCTCCTACCCCGCAGCATCCCCAACATGCAGGCAGCATGGCATAGGGCGGGATCAGAGTAGCAGTGATGCTCACGCCCCCACCCACTCCTTCCTCACTGGAGAAGCACAGCAGCTCGCTGCCTGTCTACTTGAGTCCCACGGTGGTGTTCTGACAACAGCAGCTTGTTGCGTGTGCCCAGATGATTCCAAATTTACTTGACTCAACCCTATTGTGACTTGTTCAACTGTCTAACTATATGTACACTATTTCAATCCAAGGGCGTTACCTTCTGGAAGGCCAGATACCCAATTTACCTCCTGCATTCTTTATTAAGGTGGTGGTGTGACGGCTTGGATGTTGCAACGGTGACAGATGTTCACTGTTCACACACTGTTTTTTTTTTAAATATTTATGAAGAGGATCTTAATTTGCACATTGATTTCTCACATTATTTTCTTCTTTTTTTTTTTCTTTTGCACTTGGACTTACTTTTGTGTAGTTATCTCCTAATAGGGAAAATTGCATGGACACTTTCAACATTTCTATAAGTTCAACTGTTTTTTAGTAGCGTGGCTCTTATGATAGTTAATCTTATAAATGTAGTTTTCATCTTTTTACGAATTAAATATAGCAAGAAGAGCTATGTTTCGGAATGCGGATTACATTTCGACTGACAGTGGAGACCATAGGTGTGCGCAGCCTATTGCATTAGGGTGTGCACCCTTAAGCTCAAACATACATGCGTGTGCAGGTGTCTACATATATATGACCCCGGCACATTGATCTCCCTGCCGGCACAGTGAAAGAGAAGAGCATAAACACTTCTCTAATGGCAGAGCCGGCAAGAGGGAGATCTTTACCCTGTTTCTGCTGCTACACAGAGCGATAACACTAATGTGCACGGGGTGATTAGGGTGTGCCTGGGCACACCCGGCACACCCTGTGCGCACGCCTATGGTGGAGACAGGCTATGGTAGCCAGCACCTGGGTGATCCATGTGGGTTCTTGCCCGTTTTATCCACAACTACTGAAAAAAGTTCTATTGGTCCCTTTCATTGTGATACCCATTGGAATCAATATGTACCTCTGCCTTCTTAGATGTCACCAGCAGGTGAAGAACTGAACACGAGGACCCCCAGGAGTCGATCTCAGTGAGGTCGTAGAGCGTGTAAGTCTTTGGGCCCAACGTTTTAACAGTTCGGACTCTTTTTTTTAAAAGATGTTGAAAGATCTAGAGAAAAGCAGATAAACAGAGTCTTATTTATTTATTTTAAATGCATTCAACAAGAAATACCTAAGATTTGAAAACGTATTTGGTAATTACTTAACTTCAGAACAGTTAGTCTAGTGCAGTGGTCTCCAAACTGTGGCCCAGGGGCCAGATGCGGCCCCCTGCTTGTCTTTGTACTGCCCTTGGGGCACTATTCCTCCCCCTTATAAAAGACACTATTTTGCCAACTGACAACAATGGGGCACCATTTCTCCCACTGACAGCAACAATGGCGTACTAATCCTCCCACTGATAACAACAATGGCGTACTAATCCTCCCACTGATAACAACAATGGCGTACTAATCCTCCCACTGATACCAACAATGGGGCACTATTCCTCCCACCGATACCAACAATGGGCCACTATTCCTCCCACTAATACCAACAATGGGGCACTATTTCTCCCAATGATACCAATGATGATGGGGCACTATTCCTCCCACTGACACCAATGATGGGGCACTATTCCCAAAGTAAACCTGTTAGGCATTCTTAAATATTTAAACATACTGCCGAAAAGCAGCCACCACCAAATGCCGGTTATTGCATTTTGTTTGACAAAAAGCCTTCATCTGTGCAAAGTAGTAGTAGTAGTAGTAGTAGAAAGTAGTTTAATTTTATTTTTAGGGAAGTGGCTTCCCTGAATTCAGGGCTAAGCCCCATCAACCGCCATCCCCTATCTTTCCAGTGGGAGTTCCTTTGTGGGCCATATATTCTCTTATTAGAGATAGGACTGGCATTTGATGGAGTCCAGTAGAGCTTTTTTCCTCCAGTCAAGGAAGACAAGCCCTTAAGTTGGCCATAACCTAAAAGATTTTTTTTTTGTCAGTCTGCTAACAGCCTGGATGGAGGAACTTCCCTGATTGGGTGTTGTAACCGAGTATCTGATTGGATGCAGCCACTGTTTGGCCAATTCTTCAATCAAAGGATGTCAGGCAGGAGGGTGCTGATAAGGCCACCTACCTTCACCAGGAACCGAATGAGATTCACAGTGTATGACCAGCTTAAAAGAGAAGCTTTTTTGTTTGTTTTTTTTTTCAAAATCATATTTACCTAGGTGGATTTAGTATTGGTCCAATGCTGCATCTGTCCCACACTGGCTATAAGGCTGAGAACCGAGCTGTGCTGCCCCAACAGGGCATAGAATTTATATAGATTGTTTTCTTAACTATTTTCTATGGACGTTTTATATTTAGTTCACATGCTGCCATCTAGTGACCTTTTGTGGTAATGCACTTGTTTTCTTATGTTTATTTCCCCTTATGTTATGACATACTTCCTTTGTATGTAATGCTCCACCCTTCTTCCTGTGATGTGGATGGAATCGGTATTGGGTGAGTTCAAGCTATCTGATGAGGATTGTCCTCAGTGATTATATCTTATACAGGCCAGGCATAGAGGTCTCACAAGGGATAAATCGCTTCACAACAATCTGAGTCAGAATACAAGCGATCAACTGGCTGTAAGTCACCGGCTCTCTGTTCTGTCCCCCCTGCACTCACTGTAATGCTGGGCTGTGGAGGGGGCGGGGAGCGGCTGGTTTAGGCTCTCAGCGGTTCGCTGAGAGGCTGAGCCGGGTGTCGATCCAGGCATATGGGCGTTCCACGACTTTATTGTTGCGATCTTGCACGAGCCTGGACCAGCTCTGTGACATTAGCCGACATCAGGCTTCAGCCCGTTCTCTGCTGAAAATGAGTCACAGGCCTGCAGGATAAACTACACTCCTGTGATCCACAGGGGAAGTACAGCTAAACTAGCTTTGGTTGTACTTCTCCTTTAAATAACAACCAGTTTCAATGAGATACAAATAGAGAGGGTTTCTAACAAACCAAGGCATGACTATAGACATGGGGGGGCCATGCAACTGCTCTGGGGTCCAATACATTCAATTTACATATAGTTGGTGAACCCGTGTATCATTGCTTTGAAAGCTGTTATTCTGTATCAAGAGAGAAATTTCCATTAAGAGATAGTAGGGACAAGGGGGCCCTTAATGTTTTTTTTATTTAGGGCCCCATCTCACACAGCTATGACTAATACCCATGTAAAAATAGAAAGTGTATGGCCTCACAAAGCAAAAATTGAAATATGTATCAATATAAATGTACCTTCATCCAAATAGGTTGAGAAGGATTATTTGGGAGTATGGGCCCCTACCCCAGACTCACCGAGAACAAGGAAGGCAAATGGACTATTGCGGTACATATAAAGTGAGTATGACCATAAAGTACAAATCATTGATAAAATTCCACAATATTTATTTATACAAAAATAGCAAAAAGACAACAAGGAACTTGTAGATTAAAAAAGTTCAGATGACATGATATTTCAACAGGTTTTGTGGATTTACCGCTTCATCAGGACAAAAAAAGTTCACTCACCCGATTTATTTCTATACTATTTTACTTAGAGTCTAGCCGGTGTCATATATTCCCTTCCCAATCGACGGGGGAGGCTTGGCCGGGTGGCCTTTCTGCTACACACCCCCTGAGGCTCGGGTAAGGAGCTCTATTACCCCATTTCACTGTCCCCGGTTCACAATTATGTTTAAATTCTTTATTTGGCATTTAATTGTATATTCTTATTTATATTTACAGATGTATTGTCCTGATGAAGCGGTAAATCTGCGAAACATGTTGAAATATCATGTCATCTGAACTTTTTTAATGTACCTTGTTGTCTTTTTGCTATTTTTGTATAAATAAATATTGTGGGATTTTATCAATGATTTGTACTTTATGGTCATACTCACTTTATATGTACCACAATAGTCCGTTTGCCTTCCTTGTTCTCGGTGAGTCTGAGGTGGGGCCCATACTCCCAAATAATCCTTCTTTAATACCCATGTAAGATGGGGCCCAATAGAACTGGTCATGCTAACAAGGGTAACAGATGACATATTGTGGTGTTTGCTTTTAGGTGGGACTTAAAAAGTATGAAATGCTTGACTGTGGATCTTAGATACCCATAAATTTGCATGCGCAGGACTGTACATTTTCTGTCTGTGTCTGCAGCCAGCACCCTTGCTGAACAATTGCTGAGATTAAATCAATTAGGTAAAAAAAGCACCTATTAGATACATTATGTTCCATAACTCATTATGGATCTCAGATGCCCATAGACTCACACTAATATAAGACCTAACCAAGCACAGTCACTTTGCTACATTAGCAGGCAGGAAGAACAGCAAGGGTATCTGCTCTGCCATCACACCAACCCCCAAGCAGATACATAGCTAAAATCTCTATACAGAAACCAATTTTTATTATTTACATTAGGATTTTCCAAACATATCCAAAAGAAACTTTAAAATGCCTGTACATCCTTTATAACAGTATTCTGGTGTTATGTGTTATTTTCAAATAAATATGAGCTTGAGATTTTGAGTTCTGTAAACACAACCGTCTCAACAGAGCAGCTAGGAATAGACAGGTAAATGTGAGAGAAAGTGCCTGGAGAACCACCTGCTAGATTAAAATGTGAGTATTTTGATGCAGTAATCTATAATTACTTGGTAAAAAAATAAACAAAAATCTTTTCAAAGCCTATTTTTTAGACCTCAATATAAATAAATGAACAACATGGAAAAAGCGCTCACAGTGATGTTGCCTTCAGCTGCCGCCATCTTGAATGGTGTCAGGCCTTCATTGTTCAGGATTTGGTCCAAACCGAGGCCTTTCTGCTTGGTGTCAAAAGACATGATGAGATCGTATATCTGACAGGAGAGGGTCTTATTGTGCTGCAGGGTCAGAATGTGCAGCACAGTGTTCCCTGTAATAAACAAATTGAAAGTGATTAAGTAAGGAGGACTTACATCTCCTGTCCACATAAAGTTGTATGGTAATCAGATAAGGGTTTTAAGGCCCATGTGTCCAGGGTTAACATTTGAAAGTGACCTGTTGCCTGTTCTTGGATGTTCTTCATATAAACTCATCTGCCAATTTATTAGGTACACCTTGCTAGTACCGGGTTGGACCCCCTTTTGCCTTCAAAACTGCCTTCATTCTTCATGGCATAGATTCAACAAGGTGTTGGAAACATTCTTCAGAGGATTTGGTCCTTAGTGACATGATAGGATCACCTAGTTGCTGCAGATTTGTTGGCTGCACATCCATAATGCAAATCTCCCGTTCCACCACATCCCAAAGGTCCTTTATTGGATTGAGATCCGGTGACTGTGGAGGCCATTGGAGTACAGTCTTTGTCATGTTCAAGAAACCAGTGGTGAGATGATTTGAGCTTTGTGACATGGTGCATTATCCTGCTGGAAGGAGCCATCAGAAGATGGGTACACTGTAGTCATAAAGGGATGGACATGGTCAGCAACAATACTCAGGTAGGCCGTGGCTTTTAACGAAGCTCAGTAGTTGCTAAGGGGGCCAAAGTGTGCCAAGAAAATATCCCCCACAATAGTACACCACCACCAGCCTGAACTGTTGATACAAGGCAGGATGGATCCATACTTTCATATTGTTTACACCAAATTCTGACCCGACCATCTGAATGTCGCAGCTGAAATCGAGACTCATCAGACCAGGCAACATTTTTCCAATCTTCGGTTGTCCAATTTTAGTGAGCCTGTGCGAATTGTAGAATCAGTTTCCTGTTCATAGATGAAAGGAGTGGCACCCGGTGTGGTCTTCTGCTGCTGTAGCCCATCTGCTTCAAGGATCGATGTGTTGTGCGTTCAGAGATTGTATTCTGCATACCTTGGTTGTAACAAGTGGTTATTGAGTTACTGTTGCCTTTCAATCATCTCAAACCCATTCTCTTCTGACCTCTGACATCAACAAGGCATTTTCCTCCACACAGCAGCCGCTCACTGGATATTTTCTCTTTTTCGGACCATACTCTGTAAACCCGAGAGATGGTTGTGTCTGAAAATCCCAGGAGATCAGCAGTTTTTGAAATACTCAGAACAATCCGTCTGGCACTAACAAACATGCCATTTTAAAAGTCACTTAAATCCCCTTTCTTCCCCAGTCTGATGATCAGATTGAACTTCCACAAGTTGTCTTCACCACGTCTAGATTCCCAAAAGCATTGAGTTGCTGCCATGTAATTGGCTGATTAGCAATTTGTGTTACCAAGTAACCGAACAGGTGTACCTAATAAAGTGGCCGGTGAGTGTATGTTAATTTAATATAAACCTTGCACTAGATAATGTTGGGATGGGACTGCTTCAACTAAATCCTGAATACTGGATTAAAAAGACAATAGGAAAAAAAGTGCACTATCCTTTTAGATCTAATAACTAAATCAGTGCAACAAAATATTATAAATCTAAAATTACATACAAATAAATACATAAAATGTATGTGTCTGAACATACTACATAAGCATGCAAAATGTACAATGATAATATCAAAAAAAATTCCAACAATAGTAAATTCAAAATTAAATCATGATGTGCTTCAAAAGTGCTCAGGGCTCCAACAATATGTAACGTGATTCAGTGCAAAACAGAGTGCTCTTCAAAAGAGTATAGTTGGCCTCTTACCAGACAGGAGAGATCTCAATTATAGAGATCAAACGGCGTCACCAACTCTCCTGGATAGCTGACGCTCTCACCATCAGGCATCCGGTTAACTTAGTGACCCTGTCATCAAGATATAGCTACAGTGTCCCCACTGCTGGATGCCTGGTATCTTACTCCACATCCATACAATCTGGGGGGCCTTGCTCAGATAGGTGTGTTAAAAAATGAGTCTCACCATGTGCTATAACCCAAAAGTCTGCCCAGGTAAAGCATGGAGTACAAGTAGTGAAGTACATGCTGCCCCAACATGTGTTGGCTGATCTCCCCTAACCAGAAAAGACCCCCTGAGCTTCCTAGTGTTCCTGGCTTTCCAAGAAGATTCTGATTGGACCCCGATGCTTCCTAGTGTCCCTGGTTTTCCAAAAAGATTCAGAGTGATCCCCAATGTTTCTTAGTGTCCCTGGATCTCTAAGAAGATTCTGAGTAAACCCCAAGGCTTTCTTGTGTCCCTGAATTTCTGAGAGGATTCTGAGTGCCTCCCAAGACTCCTAGTGTCCCTGGCTTTCTGAGAGATTCCTAGTCACCCCACGATTCTTAGTGATCCTGTAGCCAGCCCCCCACCCCCATTCCTCGTGGCTTCTTAGATGTCTTCTTGGGCCTTCTCTTGGGATCTCTGTATCCCCAGTGTTCTCCAGCCCAGGGCTTTTTTTCAGGGGGAACTTGGTGGAACTCAGTACCACCACCTCTTGCTCAGACCCTTTGGTGCCTGCTCACCACAAGCACTTGTAAACACAGAAGTCTGTTTTCTGTGTTTACAAGTGACAGCTCTGAACTCTGTGTGTAATGCAATCCCGGTATTTAATGCCCCTTTAAGATCCTCATACTGTACACTGTTATACAAGCTGTACACTCACTACTTTACATTGTAGCAAAGTGTCATTTCTTCAGTGTTGTCACATGAAAAGATAGAATAAAATATTTACAAAAATGTGAGGGGTGTACTCACTTTTGGGAGATACTGTGTATATATATATATATATATATATATATATATATATATACACACTTATACACACACATACGCTGTAATTGGCCCAGGGCTGTCACATGGGGGTAGGAAGAGTCCCTAACCCTGCATAAGCTCTCACTGGGGCAACTCAGAACGTATAGTAAAGCAAAGGGTAGGTAAGGTTGTGCAGCTGGGGGGGAGGGGGGTTGGGACACACACACACACATTATAACCACCTTGTCGCTCCGTGTCAAGGAAAATATCATATAAATAAAAAATAATGTGACAAGATGTCGGTCCGAAAGTGCATGTGAATACTCAAAAATCAAATATGAAAAAAGGGGGCGCTAAGAACTATAGAGGTGTAATTATAATATTGCAACTAGTAGTACCCACTTCTTATATTATTAAATCATTTAAAAAAAATGTAATAAAAGCTACACAATCACCAAAATATTGCTAAAAAGTGAATATATACTCCCACAATTATGTATAATCAATGGATACATCAATATATAGACAGTGTGACCAAATTGTGACAACCAATCTCATGTGAATGATCAATCCTTACATCAGCCCTTAATATATAAACAATATCGCCAAGTGATGTTGCAGGAAAAATTGTTAACATTTCTTGCTTGTCGTTCCCCATGACATGTTTATACACCCGGTGTACTCATAGCCACTATGCAGGTTCGCTTACTTAGTGGAGCAGGGGTTGGATGGATCGCAAGAATCTGTGTGTTTCTGTATACCGGTACTACCTGTTGGCTGATAATATTATTATTATTATTGCTTATTTGTTATTTATCCACTGAACAGGAGTTGCCCTTTAAATTTCTCTCTTATTTTTTTACTGTTTTATACCAATATAATGCTGCACTATCCAAATGTAATCATACGGTAACCGTACTAAATCATAATATTACTGGTTGCAGTTAAATAGTGGTGGTGAGATATTCTATTCCTATATAAAAAATCTAATGAATATAATAATGCAATCTTATGTGATTATAAGTTGCGTTCATGAACAATTAAAAATTACAATCCTATGCGATCCTCCCAATGACAACCTGTATAGTATACACACCTCTATATACACATGTAGCATTCATGTGTTCTTATGTTTACTAACCATGCAAAGGCCTGACCCAGCCTTTCCACTCACCCCAGCAGTCCTGAGCCTGTAGGTTTGCTCCATTCTCAACCAGTAGTTTGACAATGTCAGCGTTCCCCACACAAGCAGCAAAACTTAAAATATGTTCTCCTGCAGAGAAAAAGAAGCCACATAACAATACATGTTGTTTCAGAGAGATGACAATCTTAAATCAGTAGGCACATGACGGCAAAAATGGAAAGGTTGGGTATGCAGAGGCATAAATAGAACCTTCAGGGCCCCAGTGAAAACAATGAAGGGCCCTCCTGACCACCGGGCAACTGTGTATGGTAGCCAATCATCTTCTAACTTCAGCTTGTTCAGTTAGGCTGGGTTCACACTAATGCGATTGCAGACATCGGATGCAATTCGCACCGCATTCCCGTGCACATCACATGTGATGTCTGTGTGGTGCGAATTCAGCCATACAGTTTGTATGGCCGAAATCGTATCGCATTTGCACCAAAAATACTTGGTGGAACCAGTAATATGGAACCAATAATTGTTTTGGCTGTCTGTAAGGGAGGTCATGCTAACCAACACTATAATGGGAGCATTCTGCTAACTGACTATCAATGTATGAGAGAGGCCTGGAGTGAGAGGATTGCAAAGGAGCTAGCAGAGGGCCGGCATGACAGGGGTGATAAGGGTACAGCAAGGGTTAAAGGAAAGTTGTTCAGGAAAGGTGGTGAGCGGGGGATTGGTTAAAAAGTGTGGAGAGGGGAGAAGTTTAGTTTATTTAGGGGGCAGGAGGGGTGTCCCGGGGGCAACACTGCAGGGAGAGTTTTGGAGGAGAAGTTTCCCACCCGCCCCCCCTTTTTTTTTTTTTTTGTTTGCTTCACTGTTATTTATTTTCAGTTGTGGTGTAGCAGGACATGTCATGGCAGCGGACAACTGGCGGTGGTGGTGGTCTTTGATGGTGGTAACTAACCCATGAGATGGAAGTGTGGGGGACTCATTGGTGGTATGGGCCCCCTTGGTGTGTACAGTTAACACGGGTTAGCTGAAGATGGTAATGGTGACACTGCGGGTAACGAGTTGTCTTTGGGATGGTGTTATCACGGCCGTAGGCCTAGTACGGTAAAAGGCCCGCAGTGTAGAAGTGGAACAGAGTTATGTTTGGCAGTGCCGTCAAAGACCACCGGGGGGGGGAAAAACTGATATTTGAGTTTTGTTATGGTTAAAGTGGATGTAAACCCAATGTCATCCTTTCTAAACTACTGCCATAGTGCTTATCTATAAGGATATAGATGCCTCCTGCATGTATCTTTACCTGTCAAATGTCTCCCCTCTGTCTGTTATGAGACCCGAAAAACTGCAGATTCTGTGGGCGGGTCTGTTGTCTGGAGCTCGGTGGGTGGAGTTGTGATGTCAGTAGACTCCCCGCCCACCTCTACACTCCCCTTGTCAATATGCATTTTCTCCAGTATATTTCTTACACTGAACTTCTGCTATAATCTCTAACATCCAGTGAAAAGACAGGAAAGTAACCACATGACTTCAGCATGCCAAATCATGCTGATGTGTGGAACAGCCAATCCTTGCAGAGCAGCAGAAGAAAGGAGTGGGGGAGGGAATTAAAAAGTAATGCATGTCTTAGGCTAGTGCACGAGATATGTAAATCACCTGTCACTCACAGCAAGGGGGAGGAGTTGACAAAGTTTTTCTCTGTTTTGTCAAGATTTATCTCACTGAACAATAAAAGAGGATTGCTCAGAGCTGGATTAACTCTTTGTGGCAAGACTGGGCTCAAATGATAGGAAATCTTATACTCTACATTATGACATAAAAGAAAAATTTGTATTTACATCCACTTTAAAATATTATATATATATTTTATATATATATATAATATATGAATAAAAGGCTGCAATGGCCAGTTATACTCCAATAAAGTGTGGTCTCGTCATTATAGGTAAGGTTAAGTGGGAGTTTAAGGTTGGAGCATAATAAATGGCGGCAGTCTTTAAAAGGGGAGGTGTGCATCCTATCTACACTGGTCATGGCATTTTTCGCACTGACACCCAGGGTTCTTCGAGACCTGAAAATGATTTCAAGTGTTCCTCTGGGGTTAGAAAGTTGAGGTTGTACACACTACTATACACATTTTTAGCAAACTTTGCAAAAAATAAATAAATAAAATTGATTCTTGGTTCACATATACACTCACCGGCCACTTTATTAGGTACCCCTTGCTAGTACTGGGTTGGACCCCCTTTTCCGTTCAGAACTGCCTTCATTCTTCGCGGCATAGATTCAACAAGGTTTTGGAAACATTCCTCAGAGATTTTGGTCCATATTGACACAATAGCATCATGCAGTTGCTGCAGATTTGTAGGCTGCACATCCATTAAAATCCCAAAGTTCCTCTAATTGATTGAGATCTGGTGACTGTGGAGGCCATTGGAGTACAGTGACCTCATTGTCATGTTCAAGAAACCAGTGGTGAGATGATATGAGCTTTGTGACATGGTGCATTATCCTGCTGGAAGGAGCCATCAGAAGATGGGTACACTGTAGTCATAAAGGGATGGACATGGTCAGCAACAATACTCAGGTAGGCCGTGGTGTTTAAATGATGATCAATTAATTGGTACTAAGGGACCCAAAGTGTGCCAAGAAAATATCACCCACACCATTACACCACCAGCCTGAACCATTGATACAAGGCAGGATGGATCAATGCCTTCATGTAATTTACGCCAAATTCTGACCCTACCATCTGAATGTCGCAGCTGAAATGGAGACTCATCAGACCAGGCAACGTTTTTCCAATCTTCTGTTGTCCAATTTTGTCCAAAATCCCAGTAGATCAGCAGTTTTCTAAAATACTCAGACCAGTCCATCTGGCACCAACAACCATGCCATGTTCAAAGTCACTTAAAGTGGTTGTAAACCCACTTTTTGGACTTTTACCTATAGGTAAGCCTAGATTAAGGCTTACCTATAGGTAGTGGAAATATCTCCTAAACATGCTCCGTTTAGGAGATATTTCACTTGTAGTCTGCCAGAAATTTTAACGGCTCATGCGCGGGGAAGAAACTAAACTAAGTGCCGTTTCTTCCCTAGCCTATGCCGTTAGTCGCGGCTCCCGTGCACATGCGCGGGAGTGACATCACGCGGCTCCGTCTAATCACAGAGCCGGAGTCCGCTGCCCAGAAGGAAGAGGGCCAGAAGATGGATGCTGCCCACACAGGGGACATCGCTGGATTCTTTTGCAGGTAGGTGGCACATAATGGGCTAGTATGCGATGCATACTAGCCCATTATGCTTTTCATTTGCAGCAGCGAGATAAAGAGGAAGTAAAACACATCAGGGTTTACTTCCTCTTTAAATCCCCTTTCTTCCCCATTCTGATGCTCATTTTAAACTTCAGCAACTCGTCTTCACCACGTCTAGATACCTAAATGCATTGAGTTGCTGCCATGTGATTGGCTGATTAGCAATTGGTGTACCTAATAAAGTGTCCGGTGAGTGTACTGTATATCACAATACATGTCCTCCAGCTTGTTGGTACCAGGTCTCACCTGCAAAGATCGAGACTGGACCTGCCAGCTATAGATATATTGATAAATGGCTCCTGATTATTGGTTAGTAGCTGTATGATATTTTTGCTATACCGAAATAGAAGAGGCCTTTTGGTTTCCTAACGAAGAAGCTGCCGGTAGCCCTCGGAGAAGACACATCCGCTCCTCGTTGTATCAGCATATTCACCAAGTTCATGTTCTGATTGACAGTGGCAATATGCAGCGCTGTCTGTCCTTTTGGGAGAGAAAAAAAAATCTTCAACAAAAACTCTTCATCACTAAAAAAGACATTAAGAGGAGCTGGGATTTCAACACTTATTTATTCGGAAGGATGGAGAAACCAAATCTGTTTAATAGGGTTGCCGATACTAAGTATTTGCACATTGATACCTGAAACGGATACCTTTGGGGTGCAATTTGAGCCCATACAAAATGAATGGGCTCAAATCACACCGCAAAGAATCGCATGTGATTTGAACACGAATGAGGTGCTTTTTCTGTCCGAATCACATGCGCTTTCCCCCACCGCTCCTGTGTGAAACAAGGCTTGTCATAGTGACTTCAGCCTAACGTTCATGGCGCAGCAGTGCAGGAAACCTCATGCAATTCCAACAGGAACAGTACCACTTTGCTGTTCAAATCGCATGCAATTATTTGCAGTGTAGTTTGAGCCCAATAAGTTTGTATGGGCTCAAATTGCACCGCAAAGGTATCAGTGATCGTTATCGGCGAGAACTTGAGCATCTGTACTCGTACTCACCGATAAAAAAACTGTCGGTGCAACCCTACTATTCAATAAGCCGACTTTCTCATATAAAACAAGGCCCCCCCCCTCTGGTGAGAACCTATAAAGTTCAAAGCATAAATTATACAACATGAGCCCCAAAGGAGTCCAAAGTGCTATAATTGTTCATCATACGATCACGTAAAACTTCCAGTGTGTTTCGAGGGCCAATAAAACTTCATCAGGGCTTAACACATTAGGGCTAAAAGGTAGATGTAGAGGGGCACTAGATGCGGATCTTCATAAGTTAACAAAATGTTTACAATTACTCATTCATTACTGATCATTACTTAAGCCCAGTTGGCCTGTGTTCAGCAGATTACCACAAAAACGGGGATCCTCCAGGAGAGGACATTCACCTGAGTTGAGTAACCCAAGTGTAATAGGTGAAAGAGAGCGGCAAATGAAAAAAAAACTTTAGGATTCCAAAGTCTTTTTTGTTCAGCTGGTTACAACAAGCAGGAAAAAAGGACAGCCAACGTGTTTCGGGGACTACACTATCCCCCTTCATCAGGGCTGCGTGAAATGGCAGAATATTAATAATAATAATAAAAAAACTAACCGCTTGTCGACTGTATACTGTACATATACGTCAGCAAAGTGGCTCCCCTGTGCAGAATCACGTACCTGTACATGATTATGCAGTTCCAGGTCTAGGGTGCGCCGATGTTGATAAGCTCCCACTGCGATTGGACACAGTGGGAGCCAAGCAGCGGGTCCGGTGGACGTGATATCCACCGGGACCCACCGACTGTTCGGTAGACAGGCAGAACAGCGATCTGCCTATGTAAACAAGGCAGATCGCCATTCTGTGAGAAGGAAAGGCTGTGATCCTGTGTTTCTGCAAAGCAGGAACATGGATCTCTGTCTTCCCACAGAATAAGCAGCTCCCCCACACAGTTAGTAAGCACCCCCTAGGAACACATTTAACCTTTTGATTGTCCCTGATGTTAATCCCTTCCCAGCCAGTGTCATAAGTACAGTGACAGTGCATATTTGTCCGATTTGTCCACCGCAATATATAAAAATTAAGATATTGTTGCGCTACTATAGAAAAGAAGATGAGATGATAACAATGTAGTGACAATGTGAAAAATGCTAAAATAGAAATGCAGCGCTAAACTTAAATGTCAATATTGGCTACCACAATATAAATGTGCAACAGTCAAGCATTCAGCGAGATGGTGTGAAAGCCATAAGTAGAAAAAAGAAAAAAAAAAAAGAGTGATTCTCATAAAAAAAAGGTTTCATTTCATGACCATATAAATGTCCAGCTGGGTAAACATTATGATCATATAAGTGTCCAACAGTGTAAACAATATGTGTTCTACATTGACAAGGAAATTATCATGGATGCCATACAGGTCACAGAGGTAATATTCCGGTACTCGGTATTCACAGATGAAAATAGAAGGAGCAAATACGCTTACCGGAACAGGTGGACACGTTTGCCATATGGCTAGGTGTCATACAGGCTTGTGGATCAACTGATCCAGATGGATGCTTGGTGGGGAGGCGTGTGCGGCAGGTTCCACTGGTTCCTTTATGGCAATCATAGACGACCTGGGAAAGTCGGATGTTCTGAGTCTAGGTGTAAATTATGTGGGGTCTTCTCCTCCTTTTGCATGTCCCTACGCTGGCTGAGTGAAAGTTACACCTTCTGGCCACACATTTGCCGGGGAGGTGTCTACACCTAGACTCAGAACATCCGACTTTCCCAGGTCGTCTATGATTGCCATAAAGGAACCAGTGGAACCTGCCGCACACGCCTCCCCACCAAGCATCCATCTGGATCGGTTGATCCACAAGCCTGTATGACAAGCAATCTATATGACTATTTACAGTCATGGCCAAAAATATTGCCCCCCCCCCCTGCATTTCTGTCAGATAATGCACCATTACGCACATGTTTATTTCTTTTGTTTGTATTTTTATGACACAAAAAAGTGGAGAAACAAAAATCCAAATCTGACACATTCCATTCAAAACTCCAAAAATGGACTGGACAAAATTATTGGCACCCTCAATTTAATATTTGGTAGCACACCCCTTGGAAAAAATAACTTAGATCAATCGCTTCCTGTAACCATCAATTAGTTTCTTACACTGGATTTTTGGATCACTCTTCTTTCGCCAACTGCTCTGGTTTGCTCAGATTGAAAGGGTTCCTTTTCCCTACTGCTGTTTTGAGATCTCTCTACAGGTACTCTATGGGATTTAGATCTGGACTCATTGCTGGCCAGTTCAGTACTCTCCAGCTCTTTGTCTTAAACCATTTCGGGGTGCTTTTTGACGTGTACTTTGGGTCATTGTCTTGCTGTAAGACCCATGACCTCTGACGGAGACCCAACTTTCTGACACTGGGCCCAAAATTTCAACTCAGAATTCTTTGGTAGTCTCCATATTTCATATTGCCATGCACACAGCCAAGACATCCAGTGCCCGAAGCAGCAAAGCGACCCCAAAACATCCACCATGTTTGACAGCAGGGACTGTATTCTTTTCTTTAAAGGCCTAATTTCTTTTTCTGAAAAGCATAGAATAATTGGCTTTACCAAAAAGCTGTGATTTTTTTTTCGTCTGTCCACAGTACATTCTCCGAAAAAGATTTTGGTTTCCTCAGGTCAGTTTTGGCAAACTCTTTGATCAATTTGTCTCTTTCGTCCACGTCCAGGGAGATTAGCTACAATGCCATGGGCTGTAAACTTCTTGACAATGTTGCGCACAGTGGACACAGGAACAGTAAGATCTCTGGAGATGAACTTGTAACCTTGAGATTGCCCATGCTTTTCCACAATTTTTGTTCTCAAATCCTCAGACAATTCTTTGCTGCGCTTTCTCTTCTCCATGCTTCGCGTGGCACACAGAGATAAACAGAAAGGTTGAGTAAAAGTTTTAACTGGCTGCCAGTGTGATTTCTTTATTGTCAGTACCTGTTAATTGATACAGGTGAGTTTAATTAAAAATTACATCAATCTAGATGGTACCGCACTCCAGCACTGCTAAACAGACTTTACCCTTCCACACCAGATAAATGCTGGAGATGCCACAAAGACAAAGGAACCCTTTTACACATCTGGTGGTCTTGCACCCCAATACAAACTTTCTGGAAAGAGGTATGTCGAATCACCTCCCAAGTAACCTCTTATGAACTAGCCCTAGCTCCAGCCCAGTTTCTCCTTTACCACTCCTCACAATCACATAGCACATACCACAAGTCCCTGACAATGCATATGATCAATTCTGCACGTTAATGTATCTCAATACATTGGGGCTCCTCCCAAGTACCCTCAGCCAAAGAATGGTTCCACAGAATAGGTAAAACCGCTGAGATGGAAGAGCTAATTCACATCTTGCAAGATACACCCTCGAAATTCAGTACAAAATGGGCATGCTGGCTGCATTTTCAGACCACACCTGTATACTACAGAGCTCTCGAACCACTACCATAAAGTAACAGGGAGTATTTGGACAATCTAAGTTAATTCCATACACAGGTGAGGGATGGAGAAGGGAGAAGAGGGGACAACATTGGAAGCAGAGAATGGGGTGGGGGGACCACAGCTAAAACACTGCATGAGTTATAATACACACTCATGATTACCCCTTGACCCCCTAAACTTACTCGGTAAGTAGAAACGGAAAACCCTACTCTCCTCTATGACCTGGGAAGAGGAGTCAGAGACGGAACCCCTCCCCCCCATTTTTTTTTTTTTTGTTGTTTTTCTTTTCCCTTCTTCTCCTCCCTCTCTCCCCCTCTCCTCTCTCTCCCTGCTCCCCCTCCGCTTCGCTCTCACCCATCCATCCCTCTGTTGCCTCCTCTTCCTCTCCCTTCATAGCTATTACCCCCCCCCATCTCAATAATGAAAATCCCAACAAGATCACATACAAATTCTCTTTTTAACTACATCTCACCTCACTTTTTTTCCCTACCGAACTCAATTAGATCCACGGCCGGGCCGGAGACACAACATACCAGTCCTCAGGGACACCTACAACCCCTACTAACCAAGCCCAAGAATAACTTTCCTAACCACCTTGAACAATTCTCGTCCCTGGGCAGACAGCCTGAGAACCAACAGGATAGTTAAACACTATACAGGTCCTATTACCAGGCAGAGTCTAACAAAGCAAGTTGAACCGCTATGTAGAGATTAAGACCGAAAAAGACCGACAGCAAGAAAAGGCTTTTACTGTACTGTCAATATTTGCTTCTGCACTACGGTATTGTTATGCCAACACCTGTACATGTTCACATGATGTTTGAGATTTCTGTACTTGTTTTCTTTCAAAATAAAAATTTTCTTAAAAAAAAAATTACAGGAGCATCACAAACTTGGAATGCAATTATTTCTTACAATTTTGAGATGGTGCCAATAAATTTGTCCAGTCCATTTTTTGGAGTTTTACGTGGAAGGTGTCAGATTTGGCTTTTTGTTTCTCCACTTTTTTGTGTCATACCAATACAACAAAAGAAATAAACAAGAGAACGCCTAAACATTTGTAATTGCAACAATTTTCTGGGCGAAGTGGTGCATTATCTGACAAATGGGGGGGTGCCATTATTTTTGGCCATGACTGTATTTTCCTGGCCATTCTAATGCCCCGTACACACGGTTGGATTTTCCAACAGAAAAAGTTCTATGGGAGCCTGTTGTCAGAAATTCCGACCGTGTGTGGGCTCCATCGGACAGTTTCCATTGGAATTTCCGTCACACAAAATTTGAGATCCGGATCTCAAATTTTCCGACAACAAAATCCGTTCTCGTAAATTCCGATCGTGTGTACACAATTCCGACGCACAAAGTTCCACACATGCTCGGAATCAAGCAGAAGAGCCGCACTGGCTATTGAACTTCTTTTTTCTCGGCTCGTCGTACGTGTTGTACGTCACCGCGTTCTGGACGTGTGGAATTTCCGACAAGATTTGTGTGACCGTGTGTATGCAAGACAAGTTTGAGCCAACATCCGTCGGAAAAAAAACATGGATTTTGTTGTTGGAATGTGCGATCGTGTGTATACGGCATTAGCCTTTTTACAGATCAGAGTCCTAATGAAGGGAGAACGATGTTGGCCCCTGAAATGTGTGTGGGGGAGGGGTGATCATATGATGAAACCCTAAATCTATTTTTGAAACTTTTGGCGTCATGCCCTACTGTATACATTTTTCTTTTGTTTTGTGGATCTTTTTTTTTTTTTGCCAACTAAAGCAGCTCACATGGCAGATGGACAACACTGCTGTTAATAGACAAGCAGTGGCAGAGGATCTCCATTTAAAAAAAACTATGCAACAGATTAAAAAAAAATGTTTAGAAAACTATATAAATTAAGACATGATAAAAAGCATACTGAAAAATACATTTACTGTTCAAATGCAGTTTAAAAACTTGGCTATAATTTGCTCCAGATAGTGCAGCTAATGCTGTACTCCCACCCCTACCTACACCAGTGCTACCATCTTGTCTTCTCCCCCATCTACACTTTGCCTTTCACAAAATGCTGCCTATGATGAAGCTGTAGCCATGCATACTGACCTTGGTAGAGCTCAGAGGTCATGGGGAGGTTCAGAAGATATGGAGCCTCATTTAGTAGGATCTCAGCTGCTTCCAGATTGTCATGTAGTGTTGCCATATGAAGAGCCGTTTCTCCTAGTGCCCCTAATACAGACAATGTGCATTGCAGTAGGAGATTAATATTAGTAAACAACTGTAGAATTTGAGTAAAATTTTGTTTCTACAGGGTGTCCCAAAAGTCTTCAAACAGAGGAAAAATTAACAAACTCATTATATATATATAAATATATATATATACACACACACACACACACAATATTGCCAAACATATTGGGACGCCTGTCTTTTTACACGCACATGAACTTTAATGGCATCCCAGTCTTAGTCCACAGGGTTCAATATTGACTTGGCCCACCCTTGGAGCTATAACAGCTTCAACTCTTCTGGGAAGGCTGTCCACAAGGTTTAGGAGTGTGTCTAGAAGACCATTTGTGAGGTCAGGCACTGATGTTGAATGAGAAGGCCTGACTCGCAGTGTTCGCTTTAATTCACCCCAAAGGTGTTCTATCGGGTTGAGGTCAGGACTCTGTGCAGGCCAGTCAAGTTCCTCCAGCCCAAACTTGCTCATCCATGTCTTTATGGTCCTTGTGCACTGGTGTGCAGTCATGTTGGACCAGGAAGGGGCCATCCCCAAACTGTTCCCACAAGGTTAAGAGCATGAAATTGTCCAAAATATCTTGGTATGCTGACAATTTAAGAGTTCCTTTAACTGGAACTTAGAGGCCAAGCCCAAGCCCTGAAAAACAACTCCACACCATAATCCCCTCTTCACCAAATGATTTCAATCAGTGCACAAAGCAAGGTCCATAAAGACATGAATAAGCGAGTTTGGGGTGGAGAAACTTGACTGGCCTGCACAGTCCTGACTCAATCCAATAGAACACCTTTGGGGTGAATTAGAGGGGTGACTGCGAGCCTGGCCTTCTCATCTAACATCAGTGCCTGACCTCACAAGCAGCGTGCTTCTGGAAGAATGGTCAAACATTCCTATAGACACACTCCTAAACCTTGTGGACAGCCTTCCCAGAAGAGTTGAAGCTGTTATAGCTGCAAAGTGTGAGCCAACTCAATATTGAACCCTACGTACTAAGACTGGGATGCCATTAAAGTTCATGTGTGTTTTAAAGGCAGGCATTCCGATACCTTTGACAATATAGTGTGTGTGTGTGTGTATATATATAGATACACATTATCTCACAAAGTAAGTACACCCCTCACATTTTTGTAAGTATTTTATTATATCCTTTCATGTGACAACACTGAAGAAATTACACTTTGCTACAATGAGTGTAGAGTGTAGTTTGCTGTCCCCTCAAAATATCTCAACACACAGCCATTAATGTCTAAACCGCTGGCAACAAAAGTGAGTACACCTCTAAGTGAAAATGTTCCTTCTGGGATGACAGCCATGCAGACCAATTTGATGCAGTGTGCGGCCTATGGTCTGATAACTGACAGGCTGACCCCCCACCCCTGCAACCTCTGCAGCAATGCTGGCAGCACTCATACGTCTATTTCCCAAAGACAACCTCTAGATATGACGCTGAGCATGTGCACTCAACTTCTTTGCTCGACCATGGCAAGGCCTGTTCTGAGTGGAACCTGTCCTCTTAAACCACTGTATGGTCTTGGCCACCCTGCTGCAGCTCAGTTTATGGGTCTTGGCAATATTCTTATAGCCTAGGCCATCTTTATGTAGAGCAACAATTCTTTTTTTCAGATCCTCAGAGAGTTCTTGGCCATGAGGTGCTATGTTGAACTTCCAGTGACCAGTATAAGAGAGTGAGAGCGATAATACCAAATTTAACACACCTGCTCCCCATTCACACCTGAGACCTTGTAACACTAACGAGTCACATGACACCGGGGAGGGAAAATGGCTAATTGGGCCCAATTTGGACATTTTCACTTAGAGGTGTACTCACTTTTGTTGCCAGTGGTTTAGACATTAATGGCTGTGTGTTGTGTTATATTGAGAGGACAGCAAATTGACACTGTTATACAAGCTTTACACTCACTACTTTACATTGTAGCAAAGTGTCATTTCTTCAGTGTTGTCACATGGAAAGATAGAATATAATATTTACAAAAATGTGAGAGGTGTACTCACTTTTGTGAGATACTGTATAATTACACACACAATGTGACAGTGTGAGGCTCTGTCACTGTGAAAATGTAGGCTAACATGACACAGGATTTGCAATAAGGGTGAATGCGAAGTGCAAAACGATTGTTTCTGAGCAGAGAAAGTTATGCTTTTGGTTTTCTCCGGATTCTGTAGTCCCGCATCGGGGCCTGGAGCTTGAGGCTCCATTCACACTAGCGCGTTTTTTGATGCATTTTGCAGAAATGCATGGGAATTTTTTAACATGGGTTCCTATGGAACATGTTCACATCAATGCATTTTTGTACCTCTGTGTTTTTGGAAAGGTTCAGGGACTTTTTTCATGCAAAATGCAGCGTTTTGCATGTTAGGCTCGATTCACACCTATGCATGTTGCTTTTGAGCGTTTTTGGAGGATTTTTTTTCATGCTTGCCACGTTTTTGAGCAGCGTTTTTGCGGCGTTTTTGCCGCGATTTTGCCGCGATTTGCGTTTTGCGTTTTTTTTTTTTTTTACAGTCTTAAATTAAAAAAAATGTAAAAAAAAAAACGGCAAAAACGCACCAAAAACGCCGCAAAAACGGTGCACTTGCGTTTTTGATGCTTGTCCATTGAATTCTATTACATGCAAAACGCTGAATTTTGCATGAAAAAAAGTCCCTGACCCTTTCCAAAATGCAGAGAAACAAAAAGGCATTGATGTGAACATGTTCCATAGGAACCCATGTTAAAAAATTCCCGTGCATTTCTGCAAAATGTACCAAAAAACGCGCTAGTGTGAATGGAGCCTTAGGCTCGATTCACATCAATGCATGTTGCTTTTGAGCGTTTTTGGAGTTTTTTTTGTGATGCTTGCCACGTTTTTGAGTAGCGTTTTTGTAGCGTTTTTACAGCGTTTTTGCGGCGCTTTGCAGTTTTTTGGGTTTTTTTTACAGTTTTTTTTAGAATGTATACAGTCTAAAAAAAAAATTAAAAAAAAAAACAAAAACCAAAAAAAAGCATCAAAAACGCATCAAAAACGCTGGTCCATTGAATTCTATTACATGCAAAACGCTGCATTTTGCATGAAAAAAAGTCCCTGACCCTTTCCAAAAATGCAGAGGTACAAAAAGGCATTGATGTGAACATGTTCCATAGGAACCCATGTTAAAAAATTCCCATGCATTTCTGCATGGGAATTCAATGGACCAGCATCAAAAACGCAAGTACAGCATTTTTGACGCGTTTTTTTTTTTTTTTTTTCAGACTGTAAAAAAATAACTGTAAATAAAAGAATAAAACGCAAAACGCAGCAAAAACGCCGCAAAAACGCTGCTCAAAAACGTGGCAAGCATCACAAAAAACACTGCAGAAACGCTCAAAATCAACATGCATAGATATGAATCGAGCCTGAAGGTTCCAAAGTGTATTGGGTGGGATAGAACCTTCCTTGTCAAAAGAAGTTTATTGGGTATACAATGTTATAAAGATACATAAAGTAAGTTTACAAGGATCTATAAAGTAAGCTCATTGTTTTACAGTAGGGTTTATATAAGTAAATATCATGAAATTTCAAATATTAAACATTAGGTTCACGTAAACCTAAATTAAAGATATATATCATTTCTTTAATTACTTTTGTAGGTATTTAAATGATTTATACCTACTATACATATTGTTTACAAGTAGAGTGTATATAGGTCAAATAAATTCTGATAATGAGCTTTAATCGTAAGGTGGAGAAAAGGAAAGAGAAAGAAGAAAAAGGGTTGAAAGGTAGAGGTATGGTCCACAAGGTTGTCCCGCTCGTCAGTTTATTATTCTTTTTAGTTCTCTTTGAAGCCTTAGAATGGGTGTCTCTGTAAGTCATTTAATCTGTTACCATGGCAACAGGACAGAGTCATTGAAATTTGACAGGAATTGTTGTTTTATCTAAGGATGCCAAAGTTTTTCAAATTTTGGAATTTGATTTTGATCGATGGCTACCATCTTAGCATGGGACATTGTATTATTCATTCTGTGAATTGTTTCTGCTAGTACCAATGTAGGAGATTTCCATGCCTTGGCCACTGTTTGTTTTGCAGCCGTTATTAGTTGGATCATAAGTTTGAATTGAGAGAGTGTTAACCATTCCGGTTTTAGATTAAGTAAAGTTATATATGGATCTGGTTGTATTATTTTTTTAAATATTTTAGATGCAATCACGAAGACTTCCTTCCAGAAGGTTTGGATTACTGGGCACGTCCACCATATGTGTAAATATGTGCCTATTTCTGGGCATCCTCGAAAACAAAGAGCTGAGGTATTAGGTGAATATTTTGCCATTCTAGCGGGTACAAGGTACCAGCGAGTTAGGACTTTATAATTTGTCTCCAGTGCTAAGATGTTGGGTGAAGATGACTTAGATGTGAGCCATATGTTAGACCAGTCCGTGTCTTCTAAAGTTCGTCCCAGGTCCTCCTCCCACCTCTGAACGTAAGAGGGTCTATTAAGATTTGCTACTCCATATAATTGATTATAAAGTGATGAAATTGTACCTTTAGCAAATGGATCTTTTGTACAGATTGATTCAAAAATGGATAATTGGGATAATGGTGTATCCCCCTTTAGGAATGGTGTATAGAAATTTTTGATTTGGAGATATCTAAATATCTCAGAGTTTGGTAGATCATATTTTTCTCTAAGCGATGGGAATGAAAGGAATGATTTAGATGCTATGAAGTCATTTAGTGTCTGAATGCCTGATGTTGTCCAAGCTTTAAAAGAATTTGGGTAGATCCATGCCGGATAAAAGGCCGGATTTCTGATAAAAGAAAGGAGAGGATTGTGTGGAGATTGTAACTGATATTTGGTTTTTAGTTTATCCCAGAGAGATAAGAAGTGTTTAGTTATGGGATTATGAATTTTAAAGCGGTCTTTAGGATCAAGCCATAATAAATTTGATATTAATAGAGGGTCATTTTCTGAAGCCTCTATAAATACCCATAATGGGATTTCCTGTTTTGCATGGTATTTGGACAGACTGGCCAAATGTGCTGCTCTGTAGTAGTTAGTAAAATTAGGGTATCCCAGGCCTCCTTTATTTTTGGGAAGATGTAGTGTGTGTATAGGTATACGTGGTTTAGAAGAGCCCCATATAAACGAAGTTGCTCTTTTTTGTACTATTCTCAAAAAATAGGAAGGAATTGGAATAGGGAGGACTCTGAATAGATAAAGCAATTTGGGTAGAATAGTCATTTTGATTGCATTAATCTTCCCTATCCAGGATAAAGGAAGTTGCGACCATTGTTTTATTAGATTTGTGATCTGTCTTAATACAGGAGGATAATTGGTTGAGAATAAGTCAGAATGAGATGCTGTTAAATGAATTCCAAGATATGGGATTGATTTTTCTGCCCATGTGAATGGGAGTGCAGCCCTAGCCGGGATCAATTCCATGTTTGTGAGTGAAATATTAAGCACTAGGCATTTCTTAGGATTAATCATAAGGCCGGATAGGGCTGCAAATCCATCAAGAGCTGGTATTAAGTTAGGACCAGAGACCTGTGGTGATGATAGAAAAAGTAATATATCGTCTGCAAATATACATAATTTGTGTGTAATACCTCCTACTTCAATGCCAGTTATAGTTTGGTTTGTTCTGATGTATTGGGCCATGGGTTCGAGTATAAGGGCAAATAATAAGGGAGATAATGGGCAACCCTGTCGGGTACCTCTTTCGATATTAAAGGCTTCAGATTTGTATCCAGCATATTTTATATAGGCTTTGGGTTTATTATATAATGCTTTGATCCATGTTAAAAAGTGGGGTCCAAAACCCCATTTTTGTAATGAATATTGCATATATTGCCAGGATACTGTGTAAAATGCCCTCTTAATATCGAGAGATAGAAAACATAAAGGGATTTTCAGTTTTTTAGAATATGTGCCAATAACACTGCCCTGCGTATATTATCGCCTGCCTGTCTATTTGGCATGAAGCCTACTTGATCTCTATGTATTAATTTTCCTATAATGCTATTGAGGCGTTTTGCTATTATTTTTGCTAATAATTTAATATCCAGGTTTAACAGAGAGATAGCCCGATAATTCACACAGGAAGTATCATCAGAAAGGGGTTTTGGGATCATACAAACAATTGCCATTAGTGTTTCTTGCCGAAAAGAATGTCCATCTAGAAGTTTGTTAAAAGTTTCAGTGAGAATGGGAGAGAGTATTTCTGAGAATGTTTTATAGTATAAAGCCGAGTAGCCGTCTGGGCCTGGTCTGTTGTTAAGTTTTAGGTCTTTTATGGCGTTAGCAACTTCATCTATAGTTATAGGCTCATCCAAACTGCTTTTTTGATTCTGAGATAACTCAGGTAAGTTTATTTTTGAGAAGAAGGATTCAGCTTCTGTAGGATTAAATTCATTGTTTGTCTTGTATAAAGTTGCGAGATGTGAGTGAAATTTATGGACTATTTTAACTGGATTACAAGTGTAAACATTTTTTGATAATTTCAAACGTATTGGTTTGAAAGATTTGTTAGTTGAATTTAATGCCCGAGCCAAATATGTACCTGGTTTGTTTGTATTCATGTAGAAATTGTGTTTGGAGCGTTTGAGGGACTTATCAACTGACTCAGTGAGAAATAGATCGTATTCCAATCTAGATTTTTCCAGATGAGATTTTGTACTCTGAGATGGATTATCTTGAAATGATATGTAGGCTGCATTAAAATTGAGTTCTAGTTTTTTTGCTAGATTTTTGTGTTCCCGTTTAAATAGTGCCATTTGTCTTTGTATTGTACCACGCAAGACAGGCTTATGAGCTTCCCACAGTGTTATTGGGGAGATGTCTGTTGTATTATTAATTGATATGTATTCCTTTAAAGCTTGTTCAAAGGCCATCTGATGTAGTAGGTGTTTGAGCATTATGTCCGGTAAGTACCACGTTGGGTCATGTGCTTTTGGTATGGCTGAGGCTATAGTAGTGTATACTGCATTATGGTCAGACCACGGAATCGGAATTATATCTGATGCAATAATTACTGGTATCATTCCTATTGTTAGAAAAATATGATCTATTCTGGTGAAGGTTTGATGAGGGTGCGAGAAATAAGTGAATTTCTTTTTCATTGGGTTACTTTCTCTCCATGAATCTACCAGATTGTATTTGGAAAGAAGTTGAGAAAAAGGTAATCTAGAGGTTATTTTGGATGGTGTAAAAGGTGATTTATCTAGAAATGGGAGGAGGACCTGGTTCGAATCCCCACACATTATCACTGTTCCTATTTTGTGTGTATTAATCACTTGTAATATATGTGAGAGGAATGGTGTAGGTTGTTTGTTAGGAGCGTAGTAGGAAATCACTGTGATTGCTGTATCCATTATATAACCCATGAGTATCAGGTATCTACCTTCTGGGTCTTTAATTTCTGATGATAAGGTGAATGGTGTGGAAATGGTGAAATGCAATTAGAGTTCCCCTTTGCTTGGTACAGGCAGAAGCCGTGTAAATTTGTTGATAAAAAGGAGAAATATAAAAAGGAGAAATATATTTTGGAGTAGAATCTTTGGTGAAGTGTGTTTCTTGGAGGCATACTATGTGAGCCTTCTTGTTATGGAAAGTACGGAAGGCTTTGGTCCTTTTTTGAGGGACATTTATTCCCTGAACATTCAGGGAAAGTATATTCAGTGGTGCCATGGCAATAGATCAAATAGTTTTGACTTACTTTTTGTTATGCAGAGCTGACTGCGCAGATCAACCTGTGTGGACTGAAGAGATGAATAGATAGAAAAGAAACCAGTGAATTCTGGAGTAAAGAGTAAACAAAAAACATATGAGATTAAATGATACATTGTATCAATTATTTTTTGCAAGTAATCACAATTTACCCGTGAAAGAGAATAAATATCTCTCTCAGGGGAATAAGTGCCTTCGTCACACTCCCACATAATATGGTTGGGAGAATGAGGAGGGCTAATGGGGGTACACGGATCTTCCGGGGATAGAACCTTCAATCCTGTGTCTGGATTTTACCAGGTATCTGCAGCCTGTGTGAGTACACAGGTGTGCAGAATCATTATATACTCAAGGATAGCTCAGAGCTCCCAGTTTAGAGACAGCACTCATTTAGAGACACAGGGTCTCACCCAGGGGTCAGAGGTGCAGCAGTTCACAGCCAGGAAATCGGAGGTCTTATTCTAGGACTCAGGTGGGCTCCTATCAGGGTGTCAGGAGAATCCCTTCCCAGAGGCCAGGATTGGGTTGTGCAGCAGGGCTCTGCGACTAAAGCTAAGAGATCCAAGTGACCCGGGAGAGCTGGGCAATACAGCCAGAGAGACTGGTAAAAAGAGCAGCGGTGCTGCTAACAAGGGAGATGGATGGCTCGGTATTTACGGTTGTCTGTTTATCTTGATGGTAGAAAAGCCTGCATGTGCAACTGATGTGTATGCAAACTTTTGTTAAAATATATATTTATTAAAATTTTTATTCTGACCTCTCTGAAAAGGGTCACATTTATCAGATGCTAAGATTTCCCTGAGAAGTTCAACATTGTTTTCTTTTGCAGCCTGAAGAATGGGCATCTCCTGGATCCTGGAACCAAAAGATAAACACATATTTAGACACATTGCTTCACATTGTCATTGCTGTTTTTATTAAAGTGTTTCCTGTAAATCAGTGAAAATAAATAATCTCCATAGTTTGATATTTTTTCATGCATTTTGCAAAAGGGGCAATTAGTAATCGGGTACTATTTCTCCTACTGACACCAATGATGGGGCACTATTCCTTCCAATGACATCAATGATGAGGCACTATTCCTTCCAATGACATCAATGATGAGGCACTATTCCTTCCAATGACATCAATGATGAGGCACTATTCCTCCCACTAATACCAATAATAGGGCACTATTCCTCCCACTGACACCAATGATGTGGCACTATTCTTCACACTAATACCAATAATGGGGCACCATTCCTCCCACTAAAACCACTTAAAAATAGTGTCTCGTTTTTGGTGTCAATGGGAGGAATAGTGCTCCATTATTGGTATTAGTGGGCACCATTCTTCCCGCTAATACCAATGATGGTGCACTATACCTCCCAATGACATCAATGAGGGGGCACTGTTCCTTCCACTCATTCCAATAACGGGGCACAATTGCTACCACTGACACCAAAGATGGGACACTATTCCTCCCACTAATACCAATGATGGGGCACTATTCCTCCTCCTACTGACCGCAGGTGGTATGCAATTTTGTTACTCCCACTGATTACCAAGCTGGAGGCATTTTCTATTCTCACTAATGCTAGGACATTTTCTACTTCCACTGGCCACAGTTGGGTCCACCTAAAGTAGGCCAGTAAACTAGCCCTTTGTTTAGAAAGTTTGTAGATCCCTGCTGTACACAACTCAGAAAATGTTTAGCGACAGTTTTACCTCCTTTGTTGCAATAGATCCATACTGGCCTCTTCCTCTGACCATTCCAAGCATCCCATATAGAGGCATAGCTGATTCGTTATCCCCTTCCTCATGGTGGTACCAAATCTACAACAGTAAAAAAAACAGCCTTCTAAGATTTCATAGGATCTCAGTCTTTCTGTCTTTATGTCTACAGTGTACTATGTATTCAATTCATGGTGGAAACACAATTGATTTTACTCAGTCCATGTTCCTGCCAGACTTGACCTTGAAAAACACTTTGAAACTTTTAACAGTTAAAGTAGCATAACCTGTTATATTGACAGTCTGACAAATTGGGCTAATCACTCAGTCATAAAGATAAAAAAATTATGAACCTTTGAAAAAATTTAAGCTGGCCATACTCGAAGGAACTGGGTGAAAAAAAATGGCCAAACAGTGACTGCAGCCATTTATCTGCAGTCCTTGTTCAGGTATTCTGACAGCTGTGGGTGTTGACTGTCAGGTACAGTAGTGGCAGATTCACCCATCCACGTTGTTTATAGTGTATGGGGAAATTTAAAATGGTAGTAAAGTACGCTTTGTGATATTTACCTGCAGGTAAGCCTTTAATAAAATTGAATATCTTCTCAGGGGACTTACACTGGATGCAGCCAGTGACGTCACGTCACCGACACTCCGTCTCCGAAGGTCCGACATACATGCCTGACCTTCAGAACACCGTACCGGAACCGAGGGCTCCCGCGCAGGAGTGATGTCATCGCGGCTCAGGCCACTCACACAGCTGGAGTAGGTGAACCTGGAAGGAAGAGCGGGGGAAACCCTGTCAGCGTTGACCGCGCTTCGCTGAAGGGCATCATTCTAAGGTAAGTATTTCATAATGTGCTAGTATACAATGCATATTAGCACATTATGCAATTCTCTTACAGGGGGAAGTTTTTTGATTTTTACTGCAGCAGTTTACAACCGCTTTCAAGTGTTTTTTTTTCTTGTTCAGCCTAAGGGCTGAATGCGGGTGGACTAAACGTGTTTAGCCAGCCTAAGTCTTGGTGTTGCAGGTACTTTATTGTTTGTCTTTCCATTAGTGCTATTACTATTGCTGTGTGTCCTCGGTTGTGTTGTGACAGCACAGTGTCAGCATGTTGGGAGCAGCAATTGATGTTATCTACGCCTGCAGTCTTTTTCTTAAAGGAAATGTGCATTACATTAGCTTAACCTATTGCTGTCCACATACGCATATGTGCGACGGAAAATAGGGTGGGCGCAAACGCCAACACGCCGCACATATGCATATCCATGGACAGCAAGGGTTTCTGTGCCGAGTGCGCGCTCACTGCTCACTCCCTGCAAAGACGGCTCTTGTCTCTAATAATGATTGGGAGCCGCAGACACACCTCCCAATCATGTCACCATCAATCCCCATGATCCCCAATGTAATAGCCCAGTTAAAAGGCTGGGTGTGAAGGGGTTAAAGCCCAATGGAAGCTTTCTTATTTATTACCATAAGGCCCCATGCATATGGGCACAAATCGCTGCATAATGATTGACATTTTTTTCACGGATCTGAACGCAGCTCTATGATAGCCAATGTGCCCGTACATATGGTAGCTTTTAGATCCATATTCTAGAGCAGCATTAAGATCAGTAAAAAAAAAAAAGAAAAAAAAAAAGACCAAATCCCAAGTTCAGAGGCTAGTTTTTATACTAACGTTTATATCCATATAGCATATGGCGCTAATGCACTCTATTGGAGCTGCCTGCCTCCTAGCAACTAAGGGCACTAGATGGCTGGAGCTAGGGAGCAGGTCCCTGAAGCCCAGCATCCTTTAGGAGGCAGGCAGTATTATTGGCCACTGTTACTGACAGGGCCAAAATCTATATTTAAACATACAATTAGGGGGGTGTTGTGACTGCTGGTTACACGCTATTGAGGTTTACATGTTGGCGGTCAATGAATAAGTCAATTGTTGGCAGCCGGGCACTCAAAGAATGACCATCCTTTAACCCCTCAGGAATAACTGTTATCTGATCATTCTAAACATGTGTGGCTGCAGATGCATGACTCACACAGATCTAACATGCATCCTCCATTGCTAGGATGCATCTTACTTGGACACCTAGCATGCGCCTGCGCACATAACGTCTAATGCAGTCATGCTGCCTAAACAGTAATAGATGCATAAGCATACCTACCAACTTATTGAGATGGGAACGAGGGACACCTATTACCAAAAGTATGTAGGCATAGGACACACCCCCTTAAAGGAGAATTATACTTAAAAAAAATTGTTAAAGTGATTGTAAAGTCTCATTTTTTTTTTTTTTTAAACATAACATACATGTTATACTTACCTTCTCCATGCAGTGGATTTGCACAGGGCAGCCTGGATCCTCCTCCTCTCAGGTCCCTCTTCGCTGCTTCTGGCCGCTCCCTCTTGTCGAGTGCCCCCACAACAAGCAGCTTGCTATGGGGGCACCTGAGCCGAGTCACAGCTCCCTGTGTCCATTCAGACACTGAGCTGCAGTTTGGCCCCGCCCCCTCTCTCTCCTAATTGGCTCACTGAGTTTAATTGACTGCAGCGGGAGTCAATGGCAGCCAATCAGGAGGGAGAGTCCCGGACGGCCGAGGGACTCCCGGACATCGCTGGATAGAGAGGGGGTTTGGGTAAGTATTAGGGGGACTGAGGGGGGCTGTTGCACACAAAGTTTTTTATCTTAATGCATAGAATGCATTAAGATAAAAAATCTTCTGCCTTTACAATCCCTTTAAACCCACAAGTGCTTTTTTTTACCATTATTATTTCTTTATATTGGCATTTGAAATGTACAAATGCAGCAATTTTGAAATTGGATGAAAGAGTAAGCACTGGGAAACACTTTTTAAAAGATAAATAGTACATTTTATAAACAACTATACAGACCAAAATGAGGGATACATGAGGAGGAAAGAGGGACAGAGGGACTTTGTTTCAAATCAGGGACATTCTCTCAAAATTAGGGACAGTTGAGAGCCATGCATAAGCGCATCATACTACTGGAGGTCCAGAGCACTACATTTTTTGCTGAGCAAAAGCTGCATGTAAGCAGGTGCAGTAACTTAGCCTGTGACTAGGTGGCTCTATCTAAAAATGAGTGTGGTGATAGGGAATTATGTAATTGGGTGTTAGGTCCCCTTTTAGGCTAAGCCTTCCCTGTAATGATGTAATGGTGGAGCTAGTGCCCATATAAATGCCAGGGTGGGAGAAGACTTGGGAGAGATGGGGCATGGGAGCCAAACATCCCACAGCCATGCAGGTGTAGTCAGCTACTACAAAGGCTCTGCACAGGGCAAAAGACCCGGGCAAGATAATCTAAGGCCCAGAACAACCAGCTGTAGTCTTTCTGACTCAAAACATGGTTTATGAGGACTGGGCAGGGGGTGCAAAAGGCCGTTTAAGCCAGTGTTCTCTGATGTGAGCACACCTGGGAGTGCGAGTAACATCTAGGAGTGAACCCAGCTGGGTAGAGCTATGGAGTGGGACATACCAGTAGAAAGAGAGACTGGTATACTACAGAAGGCACCTTGTTAATCTCGGCTGATAGAGCAGGACACTTCACCTTGTGAATCGCGGTTTGAATAGAGCAGAATGATTTAGCATTCAATCTAAATAGGATGCGATCCTCATAAACCAAGGCACATAATCAATTGAAAAATCATCACCATAGACAGTGATAGAGCAAAGTAGATAACACAAGACACCTGTGGTTAAGCTCACAATGTATTATTTACAAAATTACAGCTTAGTAGATAGTTATTAATACTGGTTAGTGTACCCTTAGGCCCCTTTCACACTGGGGCGGTGGGGGCGTCGGCGGTACAACAGCGCTATTTTTAGCGCTGCTGTACCGTCGTTCTTGCAGCGGTATTCGGCCACTAGCGATGTGGTTTTACCCCCCGCTGGCGGGCCGAAAAAGGGTTAAAATCCCTCGTACAGCGCGGCTATAGCCGCGGTATTGCCGCGGTATAGCCGCGCTGTCCCATTGATTTCAATGGGCAGGAGCGGGGAAGGAGCGGTGAATACACCTCTCCTTCCCCGCTCCAAAAAAGCGGTTTGCAGGACTTTTTTCACCGCCCTGCCTGCGCACCGCTTCAGTGTGAAAGCCCTCGGGCTTTCACACTGAACAAACAGCGGAGGCTGTTTAGGGGCTTTTTTCAGGCGGTATTTTTAGCGCAATACCGCCTGAAAACCGCTCCAGTGTGAAAGGGGCCTAAAAGTGGAGTTCCACCAACTTTTACAACTGTAAACAAATTGGATATTTTTTTATTTATTTTTCTCAGCACCTACTGTATATCTGCTGTATTCAATTTTCACTTCCTCCTCCCTGGTCGTGGCCCATCGCATCATTTCCTGTTTGCAATGCCTTCTGGGAAGGGGCGGCAACTTCCTCTGACACTGCCGTTGCTTTGGAAACCTGACCTGAAACCTATTACACTGCTTGTGCTGCACTGAGCATGTGCGAGATCTGTAAGGATGTGATCCAGTAAGAAATACAGTCTGGCTTCAGATGCCCACACTTAAGATGGCCACAGCCTGCTGTGAGTTTATAAAATAACAAACTACTGCTATAAGCTAACAAAACAGACCTTAGTTTACAGACTAACTTTACTAGAATACATTAAGCTTGTGTATTATATGGGTATTTTTATTTAAAAACTATAATTTCTGCCAGAACACCACTTTAACCTCCACCTAAAAAGGTAAAAATGACAATGTCGTCACAGACATCCCAACCTGCAAAAACTCATTTCAGGGAGGTGGCGCTTTGCGCCGGCACCACCAGAGACAGAGACAGAAGCTCTTGTTCATTCATAAACTAAGCAGAGTAAACACAGTTTACTCTGCTCAGTAATCACAGGACACAGGAGCGATCTCCCTCACTGTGTCCAATTATTGACAGTTCCCCCCGCAACCGGCGGGAGAGGAGAAGAGGGGAGCCGGCTGTGAGGGACGAGGGGGGGTTGAAGAGAAGGACATGGAGGGGGCCAGAGGAGAACAGGGGGGCGGAGAAGGACACAGAGGGGGCCAGGGGAGGGGCACACAGAACAGCTGCGAATGATCGGTGCGGTGGGGAACAGCTGTGAACACCGATCTCCCTGTATAGCTTTTTAGCTGAAAGCCACAGGAGGGAGAGAAGAAGAAGCGGCTGTCAGCTAAAAATTGATACAAAGGAGATCGGTGTTCACAGCTATTCCCCGCCGTACCGATCATTCCCGGGAGTTTGCAAGGCGCTTGCGGGTGTGCGGGAGACACCTCATGGGAGACGAGATGTCTGTTGTCATGTAGCACCCCTTAGATCCGGAGCACAGCATTTATGATAATACTCCAGCACTAAGAGGATTGCTAACGTTGGATTTCCATATTAGTGGCACAAAAGAAATATATTTTGGATCTCCCTAAATGGTACTATTGTTAGTGAATAATTATATCCTTGAAGGTTATATTATTTTTAGTATACACTTGTCAACCATAACATTATGACCACCCACCATAATCCATCGAGGCATGGACTCTACTAGACCTCTGAAGGTACAGTATGCTGTGGTATCTGGCACTAATCTGTCAGTAGATCCTTTAAGTTCTAAAAGTTGCAAGGTGGGGCCTCCGTGGATCGGACTTGTTTTTCCAGCACATCCCACAGATGCTCGATTGGATTGAGATCTGGAGAATTTGGAGGCCAGTTCAACATATTGAACTCGTTGTGTCCCTCAAACCATTTTTGAGTTCATCAGACAAGTCCACCATCTTCCATTTCTCCGCGGTCCAGTTCTGATGATCTTGGGCCCATTGTAAGCACTTTTGGCTATAGACACGGATCAGCACAGGCATCCTGAGCAGTCTGCGGCTACATAGACGTTGTATCCCTCAAACCATTCTTAAATTCATCAGACAAGGCCATAGATAAAAAATGTGTATGAAGCGCTTCACTATGTGATGAATAAATAATTAAATAATTAAATGATATAATCCACATAAACAAATCATTGAACAAATCCAAATCTGTGCAAGAAGTGCAATAAAAATCGTGACCACATGTGCACAAATAAAATACAAAATCCTATACACAAAATATTATTATAAAATAGGCCACTGTAATAATAGTAAAAATCAGACAGCCAAGTTCAAACAGGGAATTAATCTAGTCCCAGTATCCAAAGTTCTGAAAAAGCTCTACAATTGCTTAATTGGAGTTTTCATTTATCAATCTCGAAATGTCATTTGGCTCCAACCGCATCAGATGTAGTAATCCCCATCAGACATCATATGCAAAGCAGATAAAGAAAGGGAAGAAAATATCATTGCGCAATGCTCCTTATACAAGGTACACCAGCAAACAAGTAATGAGATCCACTCACGTGCGCCCAATAGTATACAGGCATATGCAGATGTATTAAGCAGTCAGCCGCCACGGACGAGAGCAGGGTCACTGCAGTACACAGCCAGATACTGACAGTCTGCACAGTGCGTCCTACACTCCTCCTACGCGTTGCGTCGCAGTCACGTGACTTTTTCAAGCATCTAAGGCTCTTTTTCAAGGCTACACAGCCCCATACACAACAAACTGTGATGCTCTGTGTGTTCTGACACCTTTCTACTGAAATCGCCATTAGCTTTTTTACCAATTTGGGCTTCTATTAGATCAGACAACAACTTGGGCCAGACTTCACTCCTCACGTCCATCAGCGAGCCTTGGCCGCCAATGACCCTGTTGTCAGTTGACTGATTTTCCTCCTTGGCCCATTTTTGGTTGGTCCTGACCATTGCAGACTCGGATCATCCCACAAGAGCTGCAGGTTTGGAGTTGCTCTGATCCAGTTGCCTAGCCATTATAATTTAGCCCTAGTCAAAGTCACTCAAATCCTTATGCATTTCCCTTATTTCTGCTTACAACACACGAGCTTCAGGGACAACTTGTTCACTTGCTGTCTAATATATCCCACTCAACTTTCACATGCCACTGTAATGAGATAATCAATGTTATTCACTTTACCTGTCAGTTCTTATAATGTAATAGCTGATCGGTGTATATGTACTTACATTTGGGGCCATAATAATGGGACTAGGTGTGATCTGTGGTCCACACCTAAGGGGTGCTCCATGACAGGGTTTTCATTTTTAACTTTTTAGGTGAAGGTTAAGGGTACACTAACCAGCATTTATAACTGTCTACTATGATGTAAACTTGAAAATTATCACTTGCAGAGAGGCTGCACCCGTACATAACAGAAAAAAGGAGCCTCCTTCTTTGAAGACACCCTTTCAGGTGAAACGAGTCAGTAGGAGATGATTGGGTGACGTCATTGCCCACGCACGCTTCTGGGACTCGCAGCGGTGTTCGAAGCCTGATTGTGTTTGACATGCTGTAATATTCCTGCTGATTTGTAAGTACAATAACCTATTAATTAACGATATAGAAGTTTACTGAACTATGAAGCTTCCTCTTTTTTTATCTCTTAACCGGTGTTTGTGGCTATGAAATGCATTGTGATACGGGGCTCTGTGGTTTTGACTCATATTGAATGGATGGCGTTCTGAGCGGGCTGGAGGAGACATTTTCCATTTTTATGAGCACTTTGAGATCTCCTATGTTGGACTCTACACTCACCGGCCACTTTATTAAGTACACCTTGCTAGTACCGGTTTGGACCCCCTTTTGCCTTCAGAACTGCCTTAATTCTTCATGGCATAGATTCAACAAGGTGTTAGAAACATTCCTCAGAGATTTTGGTCCATATTAACATGATAGTATCATGCAGTTGCTGCAGATTTGTCGGTTGCACATCCATGATGCAAATCTCCCATTCCACCACATCCCAAAGGTGCTCTATTGAATTGAGATCTGGTGACTGTGGAGACCATTGGAGTACAGTGACCTCATTGTCATGTCCAAGAGACCAGTGGTGAGATGATTTGAGCTTTGTGACATGGTGCATTATCCTGCTGGAAGGAGCCATCAGAAGATGAGGACACTGTAGTCATAAAGCAACAATACTCAGGTAGGCCATGGTGTTTAAATCATGCTCAGTTGGTACTAAGGGGCCCAAAGTGTGACATTACGCCACCACCACCAGCCTGAACCGTTGTTACAAGGCAGGGTAGATCCATGCTTTCATGTTGTTTATGCCAAATTCCAACCCTACCATCTGAATGTTACAGCTGAAATCGAGACTCGTCAGATCAGGCAACATTTTTCCAATCTTCTATTGTCCCCAGCCTCAGTTTCCTGTTCTTAGCTGACAGGAGTGCCACCTGGTGTGGTCTTCTGCAGCAGTAGCCCATCTGCTTCAAGGTTCGATGTGTTGTGCGTTCAGAGATGGTATTCTGCATACCTTGGAGGTAACAAGTGGTTGTTTGAGTTACTGTTGCCTTTCTATCATCTGGAACCAGTCTGCCCATTCTCCTCTTACCTCTGAGATCAACAAGATATTTTCGTCCACACAACTGCCGCTCACTGGATATTTTCTCTTTTTTGGACCATTCTCTGTAAACCCGAGAGATGGTTGTGTGTGAAAATCCCAGTAGATCAGCAGTTTTTGAAATACTCAGAACAGCCCATCTGGCACCAATAACCATGGCACATTCAAAGACACTTAAATCCCCATTACAATGCTTCGTTTAAATTTCAGCAAGTCGGTTTCACCACGTCTATATGCCTAAATGCATTGAGTTGCTGCCATGTGATTTGGCTGATTAGCAATTTGTGTTACCTAGCAATTGAACAAGTGTACCTAATAAAGTGTCAGGTGAGTATATATATTTGCTAAGCTACTTTGCATGATTAGTCCTTAGTAATTAGTAATTACTGAAGATTATTAGTAATTAGCAATCTCATCACCGGAGCACCTGAGTGGTTTTATTTCTACACTAAGAACACTCTTTTCACTGCATTCATTGCCGGAATTGGGACTTTTTTTTTTTACTATTACACAACTTTTCTTCTGATTTATGTATTGGGATTTGCTTATAGAATTGATTGGATATTAGTCAACTTTTGTGATTTGAGTCATATAATAATTTTTTCTTTGATTTTTTATGCACAGGCACTTTCGCATAACTTTATATTTGTTATATATATATATATATATATATATATATATATATATATATATATATATATATATATATATATATATATATGAGAAGCATTATTTTGGCATAAAGTGATGGTAGTATTTTTTATATTTTTATATGTAATAAATCATTTATATAATTATGCCTGCCTGTGTGGATGTTGTGATAAACAACACTTGTTGTTTATTAATATTAGAAAATTAGACCAGTGTTCAGACTTGTATCGGCGCTGCTGTTAGTGGTCGGAGCGCAAGTTTTATTTTTGTTTATAACATTATAGCATCTCCCTAACAATGGATCAGCTCGATAGGAGAGGGTAGTGAAAGGTTTGGAACAGAGGTGGGGTTAGAGAAGAAGAGGGTGGGTGAGGGTTCCAATGAAAGGCTGGTATAGGTAGGAGGTGGTGGTAACTGCCGTGAAAGGAACAGGTCAGGGTTCTAAAAGTGAGGAATCAAAGCCTGGTGGGAGCTAATTGTGTATCTATGATTTCCAAATCTGGGGATTTTGTCTTGAAGCATGGCCTTGATTTTGCCATAAATCATGACTTGGATAACCCTATGCTTGGTTTCTGTAAGCAAAGTTTTTGGAGTTATCCAAGCTTTAGCAATTATTTGTTTGGAGGCAGTCTTGACCTAAATTTTGAATTGGGCCAAAGCATAGCTTCCAACTGTCCCTGATTTCAAAGGAACTGTCTCTGATTTGGAACAAAGTCCCTCTTTCCCTCTTTCCTCCTCATTTGTTCCCCGTTTTGGTCTGATCCATATAATTTTTATTTTCAAAAAGTGTTTCCCAGTGCTAAACCTTTCATCCAATTTCTAAATTGCTGCATTTGTAAATTTCGAAAGCCAATATAAAGGAATTGCATTGGTAAAAAAAAAGCATTTTTTTTTTGTATAATTCTCATTTAAGGGGGCGTTTCAGGTGGTTTGTTCTTTGCCTACATACTTTTGCTAATAGGTGTCCCTTGTTCCCATTTCAAAAAGTTGGGAGGTATGGCCAAAGTGAAAAGTTGAGAACCTTTGTCAACCTTTTTAACACAGAGGAATCCTTGAAATAACTTTCCGGTCTCAGTGAACCCCTACTAAAAATGACTATATCCATACCTTCCACCATTCTAAGATGGGTACCAGGGACACCTATTAGCAAAAAAATGTAGGCATAGGACATACACCCTGCCCCCTTAAAGGAGAATTATACAAAAAAGATTGGTTAAACCCACAAGTGCTTTTTTTTTTAGCACTATTATTTCTTTATATTGGCTTTTGAAATTTACAAATGCAGCAATTTAGAAAGTTTTTGAAGAGTTTAGCTCTATAAAATAATTTTTGAAAGATAAATAGTCCATTTTATATACAACTATATAGATCTGACCAAAATGAGGGACAAATGAGGAGGAAAGAGGGACAGAGAGACTTTGTTCCAAAGCAGGGACAGTCCTTTAAAATTAAGGACAGTTGGGAGCTACAGTGAGGGAAAAAAGTATTTGATCCCCTGCTGATTTTGTAGGTTTGCCCACTGACAAAGAAATGATCAGTCTATAATTTTAATAGTAGGTTTATTTTAACAGTGAGAGACAGAATAACAAGAAATCCAGAATAACACATTTCAAAAAAGGTATAAATTGATTGGCATTTTAATTAGTGAAATAAGTATTTGATCCCCTATCATTTAGCAAGACTTGTGGCTCCCAGGTGTCTTCTATAAAGGTATCGAGCGGAGATTAGGAGCACTCGCTTAAAAGGAGTGCTCCTAATCTCAGCTTGTAACCTGTATAAAAGACACCTGTCCGCAGAAGCAATCAATCAGATTCCAATCTTTCCACCATGGTCAAAGAGGATGTCAGGGACAAGATTGTAGACCTACACAAGGCTGGAATGGGCTACAAGACCATCGCCAAACAGCTTGGTGAGAGGGTGACAACAGTTGGTGCGATTATTCGCAAATGTAAAAAACACAAAATAACTGTCAATCTCCCTCAGTCTGGTGCTCCATGCAAGATCTCACCTCGTGGAGTTTCAATGATCATGAGAACGGTGAGGAATCAGCCCAGAACTACACGGGAGAATCTTGTTAATGATCTCAAGGCAGCTGGGACCAGTCACCAAGAAAACAATTGATAACACACTACGCCATGAAATCCTGCAGTGCCCACAAGGTCCCCCTGCTCTAGAAAGCACATGTACAGGCCCATCTGAAGTTTGCTAATGAACATCTGAATAATTAATAATTCAGAGAAGAACTGGGTGAAAGTGTTGTGGTCAGATGAGACCAAAATCGAGCTCTTTGGCATCAACTTAACTTGCCATGTTTGGAGGAGGAATGCTGTGTATGACCCCAAGAACACCATCCCCACCGTCAAACATGAAGGTGACAACATTATGCTTTTTGGATGTTTTTCTGCTAAGGGGACAGGACAACATTCACCACATCCATGGGATGATGAACTGGGTCATGTACTGTCAAATCTTGGGTGAGAACCTCCTTCCCTCAGCCAGGACATTGAAAACGGGTCGTGGATGGGTATTCCAGCATGACAATGATCTAAAACAGACGGCCAAGGCAACAAAGGAGTGGCTCAAGAAGAAGCACATTAAGGTCCCGGAGTGGCCTAGCCAGTCTCCAGACCTTAATCCCATAGAAAATATGTGGAGGGAGCTGAAGGTTCGAGTTCCCAAACATCTCAGAACCTTATTGACTTGGAGATGATCAGCAAAGAGAAGTAGGACAAAATCCCTCCTGAGATGTGTGCAAACCTGGTGGCCAACTACAAGAAAAATCTGACCTCTGATTGCCAACAAGGGTTTTGCCACCAAGTACTAAGTCATATTTTGCAAACGGGTCAAATACTTATTTCACTCACTTTTCAATCGAAATGCAAATCAATTTATACATTTTTTCTGGATATTTTTGTTGTTATTCTGTCTCTCACTGTTAAAATAAACCTACCATTAAAAATGTAGACAGATCATTTGTCAGTGGGCAAACATACAAAATCAGCAGTGGATCAAATACTTTTCCCCCTCACTGTATGCTATATCTACAAATCATGATACATTAGTGTGATGGTCAGTGGGAAGAATGCTCCTTACACTTGTGGTCATTTGAAGAATTACCCCCTTACAGATCGCTAAAAAGATCAATATTGTCAGTGGGAACTTATTTGAGAGGCAGACATTACTTATTGCTCAGGGAACCCCTAGCAACCCCTGGAGGAACCGTAGAGTTCCATGGAACCCTGGATGAGAAACCATGCTGTAGAGTAATTATAGACATGTGCATTTATTATGATTAGTTTTTCGGACGAAAATTTAATTTTCCAATATTCAAATGTATACTATGGACAGTATCGAATGTCAACAACCCTTGGTGGGTCGGTGGACATCCAAAATTATCGAATGCTTTGGTTCAATTATATATATACGGTATATATATATATATATATATATATATATATATATATATATATATATATATATATAGATAGATAGATATCTAGATAGATAGATATCTATATCTATATAGATAGATAGATATAGATATAGAGATATAGATATATATATATATATAGATATATATATATATATATATATATATATAGATATATATATATATATATAGAGAGAGAGAGAGAGAGAGAGAGAGAGAGAGAGAGAGATATAGAGAGATATATAGTATATGGCAATTTTCTGGAAAAACTGCAAATTTTTTTGGAATCCACCCGAACCAACGAGTATACGAAATGAATTTGGTTCAACGTAAAGAATATGACAAAATTCTTCAATGAATGAATATATCCAAAAAGAAACAAAGCGAACATTTCTGGCATTCACATGTCTAAGTATTAACACTCTGTGCCTTATTGAACAACCATTTGTTGGGGAAAAAGGAAATTACGATTACATGGCTTGTCGTCAATGACTGCAGGTAAAACGATTAGGAGATTTTGCAAGGACTCACCTTTGCTGAGACATCAGTAAATCCGTTAGTGGTGATGGAACATATAGATCATGGATTAGAGGACAAAGTATTCCGGTCAAAGATGATGGACCTCCATATATGACATGACTTCATTCCATAATCTAAACATGTAGAAGACCAGAGGTTGTCAGGGATAAGTCTGTTTTGTGAGTTAAATGACTTGAGCAGTGTCTGTAGATGTACAGGAAATCATGGTGCTGTGTGTATGGATAGTCAGATTCTCCGGGCGGGCCTATTCTTTGTAAACAGAGGAATGCGGTCACACCTGACCAGGCACTAGAGTCCAGTACATCACATACTGTACACAGACAATCCGCACTGCACCAGCCTGATTGTCAGGATTTTTATGTTTTAAAGTATAACTAAAGGCACATTTTTTTTATTTTTTTGGATGGAGTGGAGGGGGATTAAAACCCCTATTAAGTTTTTTATTGCTGTCTGTGCCCCCGTTGGGGAGATTCCACTTCTCTATCTGTCCCGTTTACCATTTTCATTAAAGTGAAAGTAAAAGAAAATCCCAAGTTTTGGGTTGTTCCCAGAAATCTAATAGAGGGGAAATCTTCCAATGGGGACATTAGTTCTGGTTTCCAAGGGAATACCTTAATTTGCAGGGATTTCCTCTAACTTTCTGTTTGGATATAGGACAGGAAGTGAAGTGAAGGGAAATCTCCCCAACGGGACACAGATGGCGAAAAAAAAAATCCGATATGTCCGCCATAACGTCGCAGTCCCGATAAAGATCGAAGATCGTCACCATTACTAGTAAAAAAATAATAGTAATAAAAATGCTCTAAATCTATCCCCTATTTTGTAGACGCTATAACTTTTGCGCAAACCAATCAATATACGCTTATTGCGATTTTTTTTTTTTTTTACCAAAAATATGTAGAAGAATACATATCGGCCTAAACTGAGAAAAAATTTGCTTTTAAAAAAAAAAAAGGGGAATATTTAGGGATATTTATTATAGCAAAAAGTACAAAATATTGTGTTTTTTTTTTTTTTTCAAAATTGTCACTATTTTTTTGTTTATAGCGCAAAAAATGATCAAATACCACCAAAAGAAAGCTCTATTTGTGGGAAAAAAAGGACCTCAATTTTGTTTGGGTGCAGCGTCGCATGACCGCGCAATTGTCAGTTAAAGCGATGCAGTGCTGAATCACAAAATATGGCCTTGTCATTCAGCAGCCAAATCTTTCAGAGCCTGAAGTGGTTAATCTTTATGCTCACCCTACACCCCCCACCAGCAAAGATCTATTCTCCCCCTCCCAGAACAATCTCCCAAAACAGATCTTCTTCCCCCTTCCACAGCACATGTCTCCCTCCACTGTCCCCTAAATCCCCACTCCAAACACAAGAGCCCCTTCTTCCTCATTTCAGCACTTATCCTCACCCCCTTCTAATACAAATAATCTTCTTCCCCTACCAGCACAAATCCTCCTTCCCCCTCCAGTACCCCCAGGGCTTCTGACAGGGGGTACCACCTGGCCTCCTGTAGGGGCCCTAGCACACAGGGGGATCTGGACAGCAGGGGGATCGGTGCGGCAGGGCAGGGGACAATTCCAGAGGAGATGAACTGGAAACGAGAGAGAGGCGCCATCTAGGCATAGATCACAGTCTCTGTGAAGTCCGCTATCAGCATTCTCCTGATCCACGCTGCGACCTTGCGTTTCTCCGCCTTCCTGAGGATGCCCCACAGATTCTCAATATGGTTTAGGTCTGGAGACATGCTTGGCCAGTCCATCACCTTTACCCTCAGCTTCTTTAGCAAGGCAGTGGTGATCTTGGAGGTGTGTTTGAGGTCGTTATCATGTTGGAATACTGCCCTGCGGCCCAGTCTCTGAAGGGAGGGGATCATGCTCTGCTTCAGTATGTCACAGTACATGTTGGCATTCATGGTTCCCTCAATGAACTGTAGCTCCCCAGTGACGGCAGCACTTATGCAGCCCCAGACCATGACACTCCCACCACCATGCTTAACTGTAGGCAAGACACACTTGTCTTTGTACTCCTCACCTGGTTGCCGCCACACACGCTTGACACCATCTGAACCAAATAAGTTTATCTTGGTCTCATCAGACCACAGGACATGGTTCCAGTAATCCATGTACTTAGTCTACTTGTCTTCAGCAAACTGTTTGCGGGCTTTCTTGTGCATCATCTTTAGAAGAGGCTTCCTTCTGGGACGACAGCCATGCAGACTAATTTGATGCAGTGTGCGGCCTATGGTCTGAGCACTGACAGGCTGACCCCCCACCCCTTCAACCTCTGCAGCAATGCTGGCAGCACTCATACGTCTATTTACCAAAGACAACCTCTATATATGACGCTGAACACGTGCACTCAACTTCTTTGGTTGACCATGGCGAGGCCTGTTCTGAGAGGAACCTGTCCTGTTAAACCGCTGTATGGTCTTGGCCACCATGCTGCAGCTCAGTTTCAGGGTCTTGGCGATCTTCTTATAGCCTAGGCCATCTTTATGTAGAGCAACAATTCTTTTTTTCAGATCCTCAGAGTTCTTTGCCATGAGGTGCCATGTTGAACTTCCAGTGACCAGTATGAGAGAGTGAGAGCGATAACACCAAATTTAACACACCTGATCCTCATTCTCAGCTGAGACCTTGTAACACTGAGTCACATGACACTGGGGAGGAAAAATGGCTAATTGGGCCCAATTTGGAAATTTTCATTTAGGGGTGTACACACTTTTGTTGCCAGCGGCGTAGACATTAATGGCTGTGTGTTGAGTTATTTTGAGGGAACAGAAAATGTAGCACTGACCCCCGAAGGAGCCGCTGATTTAAATTGGGTTGTTGCCCTCACCCCTTACCTACAATATCAGAGACTTAGTCTATATTGGGCCTTGTGCCCACCAATGTATGCACCAGTCACTTAGTTCTTTTTCCAATGCTTTATTACAAGACAACTTGAAAGAAGTAGCAGTAAAGAGGTTGAAGGGGAGTTGCAGATACCTTTTTGTAGCAGATCACTTACAAACTCTTCAGACTGGAGGATAAAACACAGTTTTCTCTCTGTAAATCTTGTATGGCTGGGTAGATCTCTGCCAACCTGCAAGATGTCTGGACAAGCCTCTCTCACAGGCTTAGCAGCCAGCATATGCCTGGATATGTCTCTCTCACAAACTTAGCAGACAGACAGTTAGTTACCTTGATTGAATTGTAGAGCAGCTTCTTCACAGCACCAGAACCTTTAAGCCGACCCGGCGGTACTGTGAGGGTAGGTTAGAGATAGGTGCGTTCTCCAAGTAAGTTACCAGGCCCTCCTGAGAGACCAGCCTTCATCCTGGCTCTCTCCAGCAAGGGTCCTCCCCTGGATCTCCTCAGCTTGGCTCGGCTTCTTCCTAGCAGGCAAGACAGCCTAAGGACCACCTCTGTGGTAGTAGGCCACAGACAGGCTTCTGGGCCTACTTGCACAGCTGCAGTGACGCAGTCTCCAGCCCGGAGGGCCACGAGGTCAGAACTCTTTAAAGCACATGGCATCTGTCCCATAAATACTCTCTCCCAGAATGCACAGCGGCAGGAACCTCCCACTGGGCTGTTTCTGAAAGAAGAATATTCATTAAAGTTTCACTAGGTTGTTATTCGCACACTGTCCCATGGTACCAGTGACACCTACTGGCAACAGTGGGAACTGCACAACCAAGTTAATTCCAGAACAGAACCAGTAAATTATATACATTCAATCTGAGCAGCAGCCAAAAACAAAATTTACATGCGAGCGCCTGGTCAACAGGGGCAGGGCACTACACACACACACACACACATATATATATATATATATATATATATATATATATATATATAAATTTCAAAGGATTGCTGCACAAACATTTATTAAAATAAAAAACATACAAAAATCCTTTAAAGATATTCCATCTTTACAGTTCTGGGGTGTTTAGATAGCGTTCTTCTTCAGACAGGAACACATCAACATTTGAAAAACACATATCAGTATTTATATCATAAACACATTTGGAATCAATTAAGTTAATTACATAATCATCCACGATTATGGATGCAAAAGATATCTTCAATCAATAAAAAACAAGGAAATGGCTGAGAGCTGGATGCAATCCCTGGCATTACTTTTCTACGTATCTGTAGTGACACCTAATATGGAAAAAACAATATTAGTAATGATAATAAAGATACAAGAATTTATATCCATACATCATCACCATATATATGTATATATCAAAATTCATTCAAAAAAACTCCTCAATACTGAAAAGTAACAGTAGGGAGGAGTAAGGGATTTTAACGGTGCAAGGTAATAAACAGAGAAGAAAAATAAATTAAAAAATATAATTTTTAATTTACATTCAAAGTTAAAAAACATATAGATAGTACATATTTTACACGTATTGCAGTGTTTGTACAGTTACGGTGGTCAAACAGGACACAAATGTGTTTTGAGATGATATGGCCGCATACTAGCCCGACATGTTTCGCTGAATTGCTTTCTCAAGGGATATGCTGGCCGAAGATTAATATCATCCAACACTTTACAATTCTAAAATAAAAAACGAAAATATAAGCGACAAAGATAGAAATATGTGATAATCATATTTTCCAATGAACAAAGGAACAAAATTATACAAAATAAGCACAGTGTCCACTGGACATAGCACAAAAAGTGCTTACCCCGGAGTAACCCCAGACCAGGTCAGTCACTGCCCAACCATCAACTAGCACTGGAAACCTGACTTGGCCATATCGGTGCAGTCACAGGGGACAGAAAGGTAAAACTGTAAATAAAGCAGAATATATATATATATGTATATCAGGGACTACACCTATATGTGAAATTTATATGTGTAGCTGTTTATACTGGGAAACTGCAAAAGATTAAATACTGACTCAATCAAAAAAGAAACAGTAGCCCAGAAACTCAATTAATACTTACTTTTAGATTGTTAGTTAACAGAGCATATTGGTGGGAAGAACACATTATTTGGACAATTCCCCTATATCCACTTTTGCTACTTACGCCCTATCCTCATATATATATATATATATATTTTTTATTCATTAGCTACCAGAATATTCCCCTGCAATCACCATCAGCAGGTGTTCTGAAGTGTTCTTCCCACCAATATGCTCTGTTAACTAACAATCTAAAAGTAAGTATTAATTAACCTTCAGGGCCCCGATGCAAGAAATCATGAAGGGCCCCCCTGACCCCTGGACAGCGCTTTTCCTAGGGGGATGTCTGATAAGAGGAGGAGCCGCTGAGGGACCCCAGAAGTCGGTGTTCGGGGCCACTCTGTGCAAAACTAACTGCACAATGAAGGTATGACATGCTTGTTATTTAAAAAAAAAAACCTTTACAATCACTTTAAGGGGTTAAAACAGGTGGTCAGGAGGCAACATATTGCCTCTTTACCGGCTGTCAAATGCCTCTGAAAAGTGATCTGAGCAAGGATCGCTTTTCAGAGGAACAGCATTTTGTTGCTGGTACTTTGAACAAGCAAGGAAAAAAAAAATCCTGATTGTACACATATAGGGTGTCAGGATTAAACGTGCATACATAAAATGTGCATACATAAAATGTGCATACATACATTTAAACAGTGGCGGCTGGTGCTCAAATTTTTTGGGGGGGCGCAAACATTTTTTGAAAAAAAATCAAATGCAGCCACTGTGCCCATCAATTGCAGCCACTGTGCCATCAATTGCAGCCACTGTGCCACTTAAATGCTGCCAGTGTGCCATCAAACGCAGCCACTGTGCCAAACGCTGCCACTGTGCCCATCAAACGCAGCCACTGTGCCCATCAAACGCTGTGGGTGTGCCCATCAAACGCTGCCACTGTGCCCATCAAACGCAGCCACTGTGCCCATCAAACGCTGCCAGTGTGCCCATCAAACGCTGCCACTGTGCCCAGCAAACGCTGCCACTGTGCCACTTAAATGCTGCCAGTGTGCCATCAAACGCAGCCACTTTGCCATCAATTGCAGCCACTGTGCCAAACGCTGCCACTATGCCCATCAAACGCTGCCACTGTGCCCATCAAACGCTGCCAGTGTGCCCATTAAATGCTGCCAGTGTGCCCATTAAATGCTGCCAGTGTGCCCATCAAATGCTGCCACTGTGCCAAACGCTGCCACTGTGCCCATTAAATGCTGCCAGAGTTCCATCAAACGCAGCCACTGTGCCAAACGCTGCCACTGTGCCCATCAAACGCAGCCAGTGTGCCCATCAAATGCTGCCCGTGTGCCCATTAAATGCTGCCAGTGTGCCCTTGAATGCCCCAAGTGTGACCCCCGACCGCTTATCGGCACTTACCCTGTCTTGGTGGGGCAGCGGGTGATTGCGACGATTGGGGTTCTCCATGTGTCTCCTGCTGTCCACATCTCCCGTCCTCTCCTCCTGATAGGCGTCCAATAGCGGCGCCTGTCGTTTCAGCCAATCAGGGTAACAGACCCGAGCACCTGATTGGTGGAGAGGCAGTTTAGTGTTAGGAAAGCGAATAGTCATTATATATATATATATATATATATATATATATATATATATATATATATATATATATATATATATATATATATATATAATGGTGATGATGTATAGATATAAATTCTTGTATCTTTATTATCATTATTATTATTGTTTTTTCCATATTAGGTGTTACTATATATTAGGTGTCACTGTAGAAGAGTGATGCTCGGAACTTTATTGATTGAAGATATCTTTTGCAGATGTAACCGTGGATGATTATCTAATGAACTTAATTGATTCCAAATGTGTTTTATGATATAAATACTGATATGTGTTTTTCAAATGTTGATGTGTTCCTGTCTGAAGAAGGGCGCTATCTAAACAGCCCGAAACTGTAATGATGGAATATCTTTAGTGGATTTTTGTATGTTTTTTATTTTAATAAATGTTTGTGCCGCAATCCTTTGAACTTTCTTTTTTTATATGACCTGTGGGATGGTCTGATTGCATTGCACACAGAAGATTACCGACGTACTGTTCACCTCACGACCTCACCTGTTTCTGATAATATATATATATATATATATATATATATATATATATATATATATACACACATGTATACACACGTGTGTGTGTATACTGCATATATAATTTTTTTCCCCATACGGAGTCCTATTTTCCTATTTCTCTATTCAGCAATCTGACTAAAATATCTATTCTCTGCTAATTAGCTTTTTTATCGTTGCCAGAAATGATGAAGAATGTAATTTCCTTCTCAATCAACAAAATAATTAGACTTGCTTGTATATACAAAATGCTGATAATTACAAGGCAACCTAGCAATCCATACTATTACAGTATGATATTTATATCTCAAGGGTTGATTCCCAGTTGCTCGGAACATTTGTACATTGACTCTGAGACTCCACTGAGATTTCATTAAAGCGGACCTAATTTTTTAATCTTTCCATCTAATAAATCTTCTGCCTTTGTTGTATTAACTTTGGACAGTAAAAAAAAAAAATGTTTGCCAGTAAATACCTTATACAGCCCACTTCCTGTTTCTTGTCTGGTCATTAGCCTAGGCTTATGACATCATGCACAGCTCTCTCTCTCTCACTCTCGTGAGAGTTTGCCAGGAAGGGAGGGGGGGGGGGTGAATCATAAGAGGGCCAATGGGAGCTGCAGGGCTGCAGAGCCGGAGGTGTGCCTCTGTGTGTCTGTGTAAATCCAGGAAGTGAACAGGCAGCAGCTTCAGCTGCCCACAGTTAAAATGGTTGCAACCAGACTCAATGGAGGGAGATTTCTGTAGCATATTTGGCAAGTACAGAATCACAGTATATATAAAAATAATATAGTTGGAGGGAAACATCAGAATGGCAAAGATGTTTTTATTACAGGTTATGTAAGCAGACGGCAGTTCCTCTTTAAATTTAAGATTTGTCCGAATGAAATAGGGGACTTGTGACAACAGTGGTAATGTGTCTAACGAAGAACCGTGCAAATGAAATGGATTTTGTGTAGTTAAAGAATTCTAAAAACATTTGTTTAAAATAATAAACATGTTAAACTTACCTGCTGTGTGTAATGGCTTTGCACAAAGCAGCCTGACCTTCCTCTTCTTATGTCCCTCCTTCCCCTTGCCGAGTGCTGCCAGAACAAGCTGCTTGCTCTGGGGGCAATTGTGCATGCTCGCTTCTGAGCTGGCTCTGTGTGTCCATTGCCCCCACTCCTCTCTGGCTGTGATTGACAGCAGCAGGAGCCATTCTGTCCAATAAGGAGGGACAGAGCAAAGAGAGTCGCTGCTCTTATGGACATCGCTGGATCTAGATCGGGCTCAAGTAAGTATTTAGGGGGGCTGGGGGCTGCATGCAGAAAGTTATTTACCTTAATGCATAAAATGCACTAAAAACCTTGTACTTTTAGAACCACTTTAACCGGTTAAGCTCCGGACCATTTGGCTGGCCAAAGACCAGACCACTTTTTGCGATTCGGCACTGCATCGCTTTAACTGACAATTGTGCGGTTGTGCGACGTGGCTCCAAAACAAAATTGAATTCCTTTTTTCCCCACAAATAGAGCTTTCTTTTGATGGTATTTGATCACCACTGTGGTTTTTATTTTTTGCACTATAAACAAAAAAAGAGCGATAATTTTGAAAAAAACGCAATAATTTTTACTTTTTGCTATAATAAATACCCCCAAAAAAATATAAAAAATATTTTTTTCCTCAGTTTAGGCCGATATGTATTCCTATTCTTACATATTTTTGTTAAAAAAAAAATGTAAAAAAATCGCAATAAGCGTATATTGCATCAGCTCGGGGAGCGAGTGGGGGGCACAAGCGCCCCCCTAGTGGCCGTTTATGTTACCAACGTAACATAACGGCGATTCGCTCAGCCGAGCCATGTTGCCGCAGTACAACTGTGGCGGCTGGTCGGCAAGCGGCTAAGCAACACTACTGTTCTGATGTATTTGGTTTTATAAAGTAAAGCCTTGTTCACACGGATGTACCGACCTTGCATGCATGCGAAGGGCCGTCTTCAGATGCCTGGGATGGACAGGTATTTTGTGAAAGCAGCTTATTGAAATCTGTGTGCGTCCTGATCAGTGCATTGGACCTGCATGGATGTGCACTCTGGGATGCACATTTATGCTTGTGCAGGTCTGTGCAGCTGGCGGCCTGTCATTGATTTCAACAGGGTGCCTGGATACTCCTACACCGATCACTTGTGCATCCCTGGTGTCTGAATACAGCCCTTCGCATGGGTGTACAGATCCATACACCTGTGTGAATGACAGTGATAACTTGTGAATAAAATATGTTGCCTCACCCTCTTATACCCCTGAGGGCTCTTGAGTTATCCACTGCGTCCAATAGGAAATCTTCACTTTTTGCTCTGCGGCATTGCAGAACCATTATTTTTAAAGTTAAATTTTCAGTTGCCTTTTAAAAACAAAAAAATATCTCTTTGTGCAATTCTTATCTCATCCCCGGGTGCTGTTACCAAAAGCCTCACCACTCCGAGATCCAGAGCCTCTTGTTTTGGTGACAACTGCAAAATTTTGGATTTCGCATCACTTGTTGTCTTGGTGATAATAGTCACAGTGTAGGTGGGGTTCAGCGTGATGCGCAGTCAATGATTCACACAGGTAGGTGCAATAAACATGTATTGAAGAAATGCAGTAACAGTTTACAACAAACCCTGTGGGAAAGCAACCCAGGCTGGCACACTTACAGTTCAGTAGAGTGACAGGAGTGGATTCCAGCCGGAATGACAGCGTCAGTTGAGAGGGGACCGAATGTGGCCGTACCGTCTGGTCCCCAATTGTAAGAATGTCCAGAAGAGATGAGGCCCTACACTTGCCCTCCTCGTAAGGAATCTTTTTCTGGTGCTATTACTGTCCCTCACAGATGGGGTACCTGTCCCTACTCTGTCCACTCTCCAAAGCGCACCAAAACCCAGGAGCCAGGGCCCTAAAAAGGCTCTGCCTGACCCAAGCTGGCTGTTTGAGTCATGTGGGGTGGCAGAATCTAATAGGACTGCTTCCCCAGTGATCCAGGAAACCATAGAAGACCTTGTTCCTCCCGACTTCCTATCCAGCAACAGGGCTGCTGCAGAAGAGCGCCAACTGCCATGGAGAAAGTAGACTGCACCTGCCCACAACCAGGACATTTAGAGAATGTAAATCTACTTGCTGGAGATATAGACAGCAATGAAACTCTAATGGAGATTTAACCCCCTCACTGTATATACACTGAACCCTTGTTAAAAAAAATAATGTGCAAATTAACCACTTGCTGCCCGCCAAACGTCAAATGACGGTGTACCCGAGCTCTCATTCTGGGTGGACGTCATATGATGGTGTACCCGAGCGGCCCCACGGGGATGTGCAGCATGGGTGGCTCTATAACCATGTGATGGGTAAACACGGAAATGCCAGTATTTGGCTCTCATCGCCTCACACTGACAGAGTGTGTGGTGAGAAGAGTCAATCAGCAACATCTCCTCGCACAGAACATCCAGACATGTAGTCAGGGCGCTGATCATCAGTGCCCTGATTACTGTTCAGCGCCACCAGTGCCAGCAATCAGTGCCCACCAGTGCAAGCAATCAGTGCCCACAAGTGCCACTAATCAGTGCCCATTAGTGATGCCAGTCAGTACTGGCTATCAGTGCTGCCTTTCAGTGCTGACCATCAATGCCCATCATTGCTGCCCAGCATTGCTGCCTATCAGTGCCACCCATCAGTGCCGCCTATCCGTGCCGACTATTAGTGCCCACCAGTGCCGACTATCAGTGCCACCTATGAGTGCCCACCAGTGCCACTAATCAGTGCCGCCTATCAGTGCTCAGTGCCACCTATCAGTGCCCATAAGTGCCGTCTCATCAGTGCCCATAAGTGCCACCTCATCCGTACCCATCAGTACAGCCTATCAGTGCCCATCAGTGCAGCCCCATCAGTGCACATCAGTGAAGGAGAAAAATTACTTATTTGCAAAATTTACTGACAGAAACTAATAAAAAAAATTAAAAAAACCAGCAGTGATTAAATACCACCAGAAGAAAGCTCTATTTGTGTGAAGAAAACGATAAAAAATTCACATGGTTACAGTGTAGCATGACTGCGCAGTTGTCATTCAAAGTGTGACAGCGCTGAAAGCTGAAAATTGGCCTGGGCAGGAAGGGGGTGAAAGTGCCCAGTAGGCAAGTGGTTAAAGAAGAGCTAATCTTTGTAAGCAGTTCCCAAAAATAGGCAGGCAGAGGCAAAGGACTAGTCACCAGTATTGGATGTGGTCTCCCTGAAGCTGATCTTTCCCCATTACTGACTCACCATGCCTTGTTCTGTACTGTGTTTCTGTGTCGGGGCAAGATAGAGGCAGGACTTTACTTCCTCAAATCAGAGCCTCCAGCAAGGAGAACTGTCATCAACACAGTAGTGATATCACCATCCATCTCCCTCCAAATCTGATGAAACTAGCAGTCAGATGCAACAGTGCCTTAGATCTCATTCTGCATATATATCATACCTCATAACTTTGGAGAAAGGGGGACATCTTGTGCCAGAATAGAGATTCGGTGCACTGAAAATGGGCTAAATTGCACTGAATATTGGGCAGAACTTAAAGGAGAAGTACAGCTAAAGCTTGTTTGGCTGCACTTCTCCTATAGACTGGCTCTGTGACCTCAGCCAACAACGGGCTTCAGAAACGGGAGTATGAGACAATCCAAAATTGAGAAAAAGGGAGTAGGAGAAGAGGCATGGCATAATTCAGCCCTGTACAGAGATGGCTGTGATAGGGCCATTATCTGGAGGAACTGTAACATAGTTGCAGAAAATTCTGCTTTAGTAAAATAGGCCGCTTCTTGCGTGCCTGAAATAGAGCTAGAATCTGATGCAGAGATTGGTGTTGAAACTGGATTCTGCTCTGGTACAAGGGATGCATCATCACTGCTGCTGTGTGTGCCTTCGAAAATGTAAATGTTTGCCTGCAATTTTGAATTGGCTCTCCTTATTGGATCCCTTTTGCCTGGTCTCTGCCATAACTACAAGTGAGGGTATTCCCCTGTGGGGTACTCATGCAGTAGGGTGCAGAATAAAGGAGTAGACTGTCTTGTAACAATTCCTCATGGCAAAAGGACAAGAGAAAGCACATGAGTACCTTATGAGGGCTCCAGTTTTTCCTTCAGTATTACAGCAGTGGTGCAGGGTGTCTAAAAAAGCCCAATAGGCAGCGGTACAGTGCTTACAGTAATCAGCAGTAAACTGGTCAGACATACCCTCTCTTTTTTTCTTTTTGCAAGTCTGTGTGAGCACACCTGTGCTGAGGTGATGCTCAGCTCTTCCAGCATAGAGCACTTAAAGGGGAAGGCAGGAATCAGCATTTTGAAAGGGGAATTTTAAGGTATTTTCAGGCAAACATTTGGCAACCAATTTGGACAACTTTAACTGTTGTTCCCTTTAACCTAAAGACGCTCTCCTCCTATATTTTTAGCTGGACTCCTCTGCTCACACATGAACAGTAAATGCTAACAACAACTTTTCACAGTTGGCTCGGGACATAAATTAATGACTTTCATAGCTCCATCCACTAAGGAACAAACCCAGGGGAGGATCGGGAACCTCCGACCTAGGGGGAAAACACAAATAATTGGCCCTTTCCTAGTAGAGACAGATTCCTTTAGGCTAAAAAAGTCTAACATGCAAAGTGTATCAAGATAACTGTTGGGCAAGGTGAAAGGTATCTTCTTTTACAGCTCTGGTATTTAAACACATGACATTGTAGAGCCGAAAAGGAAGTTGGTGCTAAAAGACCACTAGGAACTGTGATTGCAGGTCTGAATGGAAAGCATGTAGTTATATTATGCCCAACATGTGGGTCCCACTCTGGCTGATGTTTGAATGGTGAAGTATCTTCACTCGGGCCATCAACCAAACATATCCTAACAGGACTAGCCCAGCCCTCCCCTACATAAGGCCCTTTGGTTTTTGAATTTGTGATTGTGTTGAGACATGCAGATCATGCTCTACTGTGAAAATCATAAACTAGCTAACTGGAAAGGGGATGGTATACAAGAGTTCAAATGCAGCAAGCAAGATCACTGGGGTAGGTGTTCCTGGACCTCAAAATATACTGTAAATTTTTTCCATGATTTATTCTTAAACATATTTCAAGAAACTCTTTACAGCATCTTTTACCTCAGCATTCCGAAGACTGTATATAAAAGGATTTAGCAGAGCTATAATTATGCTGTAGAAGACTGAAGCTACACGGTCCTGCTGTAGGACATAGCTGGTGGATGGCCGAAGATACATAAAGAAGATGGTCCCATAGAAGACACTGACTGCTGTCATATGGGAATTACATGTGTTAAAAGCCTTGTATTTACCCTGGGCTGACCGAATTCTCAAAATAGCCAAGATAATGTTGGTGTATGAGAAAAGGATGAGTATGAAGCAGCTTATAGAAACCAAGCCACCTAAAATGATCAGAACTGCCAAGTTCATTGATGTATCAGAACAGGATAGCTTATAGAGTGGTGGAAGGTCACAGAAGAAATGGTCAATGATATTTGATCTGCAGAAGTTCAGAAGGAACAAGAAAATTGTGTGCACGAGAGCAGTCATGAATCCTATAACATAGGCAGCAACCACCATCCAGAAACACAAGGTGCCGCTCATCAGAACTCCATAGAGTAATGGACTACAGATGGCTACATAACGATCGTAGGCCATGATACCAAGAGATATACATTCAGTTGTTGCAAAGGACACAAATACATACATCTGTACAGCACATCCAACAAAAGATATAGCCTTGGTTTCACTTAAAAGGTCCTTCAACATTTTGGGGGTGATTGCTGACGATTATGTGTGATATCTACAAAGGAAAGATTGCTCAGAAACAAGTTCATGGGCTTGTGAAGACGTTTGTCAACCATGACTATAATAATTATGCCAACATTGCCCAGCACAGTTGTAATATAAACATGCAGAAATATCACGAACAATGGAATGTTGAGCTCATTCTTGTCAGTAAGTCCTGTGAAGACAAATTCCAACACAGAGCTCTTGTTCATATTTGTGTTCTTGTTTCTATCCAACAAACTGAAAGGTCCCGCATCTGTGTACTAAGAAGGCAAGATATTTCAACAAAACTTAGTACGTCACCCACCAAAGAGACCAACTCACCAGTCAACTCTGTCAATTTAAAACAAGAGCTCAAATTCAGAGTTTTTACTATTTACTGTAATCTGTGCTAGACATGGTGCATGGTCATATTGAAATGAAAGATGTTCTCCAATGAAACCAAGATGGGTTTGGTCAAGGGTGTTCCTGCATCTGGGGAACTGTTGATGGGGAGTATTAAGGCCAGTAAGCCAGTTAGGTTGCTCCATATCTTATGTTCCCTCCACCTGTCCGCGGGGCCCATCGCCCTGTACATGGCGGTACTTTTCGCGCGTAGCACGCTCATCAATGCCTGAGACCAGGCGGAAATCACCATCATGTGACAAGCAAATATTATGGTGGTTCCCCATCTTAGAGATACGCCTTGTACCATGTGCAGTAAGAGTCTTTCTGTAGCAGACTGTCAGTGTCACTACACACACTTCTCTTCTGTATATTGCATTAAGGAGGGACACCACTGAGCCGGTCCCCTCTCCACCAGTCCAGTGTATCTCTGCCACCTCATTCCCAGTGACAGAATGGGGTCCCCCCCAAGCGCATAGTGCAGACCTCATCCGTGAACTTTTGAACTCCTTCCCTCCCGTACCATGCAGCCAGGTGCACAAAGTCTCCGTAACACAGTTTCAGTCCCAGGTACTCTTGGGGAACCAACCACTAGGGAAGGAGCCAGAGCACCAACCCGCTCACTACCAGAGGACCTGTCACCTACACCAGGTACCACGCTTCACGACTTGCTGCAATGTACCTTGCACAGAAACTTGGTTACCCATAGCAACTGCATTCCACCTCCTGGTCTTTGCCAAGTAATCCCTTAGTAGTGGCTTTGCTTCATACCCCACATGTGCTTTACTGACCCTCATTCTTTCATATGCCAGAAACCATCATTTACCCCTTTAGAATATTCAGACCAGGCTTAGAACAGTTGATGCAAATTTACTGATCATTCTGCAACTCAGTCCAACATGAATAGTACAATACAACAGTCAACAGTAAGGTGTTAGTCCATTAATGCAGTTATCCCGGTGCCTCTCGATAGACTGCTGGACACAGCAGTCCCCCTTTTGGTGCTCCACAGCAATCATGGAATCTTCCTGAGCGGGCTGAAGCTCTGGAACCCAGCCTTCCCCCCTTGTTTATAACAGGGAGGATAGGCAGAGTCCAAAAAGCCCAGGAACAGAGATGAAGAACATTAACCCCTCCTCAGCCTGGGCCAGCCAACTACCTGACTAACCTGCTCTAGGCAACCTGCCTACATACCCACTGAGGGACCTAGAGTGAAAACTTGAGATTAACCTTTTAATCTCCACCTTCAGTGAGACTTTTGTGAGACCCAAGTGAGGCTCTTGTTCACAGTCTTCGGTGTTCAGAATATTATGATCACTGAAACTATTTTTTATATCTTGAACCCTTCTTAGAAAACAGGATTATAAAAGGCCCTTTACCCCTGGGGGGTACCACCTAAGGGTTAAAGGAACACTATAATGTTTTCTTCTTATACACTTGTATTTGTTATTTTACCTCTGTATGCAACATTTATTTTGTGATAAATTGTCTTAGGAAGCTCGCGCTATGAATTTATAAGTGCTAAATTAAGTAATTTATTGTTAAAGCTGCTCCCCTGAAAAGTGCAATATGCTGACTTTTAAATGTTAAAGTGATATGTGGTAGGGGGCGCTAGAGAACTAGAAACCTCAAATTAATAATAACAAAAAGTAATAAAAACTACTAATCAAAGCAATTAAAGTGCATCATGCTGAGTGAATAACAATTCATATTAATGGTGGTACATTCATAAATCAATTTTTCAAAATCCATTAGTAATCTTTTGTGCTGTGACTCTTATCCATAACACCGTCACCATGGTGGTTTTTGCTGTAATACCTAGTGCCGGTGTTCTGACGAGAAAGTTCCCCCATCGTATAATGCCCACCCTGTACTGCGCAGGCGCATTGCTTGCGCAGTACGGAGCACAAAGGAGCCGCCGAAAGTCTCCTAACATGAACAGCTGTTGATCAGCTGTACACGGCGCTTGCTCAATTAAGACTACATTGTGCCGCACGCTCCTGATGCTCATGCAGCTCTGTAAGGGGCGGGTTTATTATTCATTGTACTCTGCAAGGGGCGGATGTATTATTCATTGAACTCTGCAAGGGGTGGATGTATTATTCATTGAACTCTGCAAGGGGTGGATGCATAAAGAAGAGGCTGCATGATAGGCAGAGCTCAGACGATGGGGGTGGAACTCTTCAAGGGGCAGATGCATACAGAAGAGGCCGCATGATGGGCAGAGCTCATACAGTGGGGGCGGACGTATTATTGAGAAGCGTGTAAGGGATGGATGCTTACAGAAGAGGGGGTTAAGATATAAGCATAATAAAAATTTACTCTGGAAAGTATTGAAATTGCTTGTGTTATGTATGTAACCCGCCCATCAACATTGAACTACCCGCCCTTATCAGCTCTGCCCATCATTGTAAAATACGGCCTCTTCTGTAGGCATCCGCCCCTTAAACGCTTCTCAATAATACATCCGCCACTTTGAGAATTCCACCTCCATCGTATGAGCTCTACCCATCATGCGGCCTCTTCTGTATGCATCTGCCCCTTGCAGGGATGCACGAGCATCGGGAGCGTGCGGCAGCATGTGGCACAATGTCATCTTGATTGTACAGGCACCGTGCACAGCTGATCAACAGCTGTTCATGTTCAGAGATTTTTGGCAGCTCCATTGAGCTCCATATTGCGCAAGGGCGGGCGGGCATTATCCGATGGGGGACCTTTCTCGGCACAACACCTGGACAAGGCACTAAAAAAATGCGAGCAGCCAGTGTGGCATTGTTTTTATACCATTGTTTATATTAAAAGTTATCACGCTATGGCCCCACTTTATGTTTATTTCTTAATGGTATATCCAAGGTGAAAAGGAGAATCCTAAAGGTTTCCAGTTACAGCTCCAGTGGCAGACCAGCAAAACCCACAGATATATACAAAACAGCCTGTTGCAACCTTTCTTTTTAATTAAAGAGGTCGTGTCCATTTGGTGAGTAGGCAATTCTTTCACACTCCATCGGGTGATATTTACAAGATTTGCCTTGGTGATGGTGTTATGGATAAAATTCACAGCACACAAAATTACTAATGGACTTTAAAAAATTAATTTATGAATGTATCACCATTTTATGAATTGTTATTTACTCAGCATGATGCACTTTAATTGCTTTGATTAGTAGTTTTTATTATATTTTGTTATTACTAATTTAAGGTTTCTAGCTCTCTAGCGCCCCCTACCACATATCACTTTAACATTTATTTTGTAAATGACCATTTAAAGTGGATATTTCAGTAAATTCTCAGTCTACGTGAATACATTCATGATATGTCAAAATATACAGTACTAGTGAGATGGTGGCTCAGAGATGACACAAATGCCTGACACAGATCAGCTCCTGCTTCAGCCTCTCACCTTGTGACTAAGTTGCAATTTTGCAGCCTAATCATTGGTGGGAAAGGAGACTAAGGAAGCAATTCATCAAGGCATCATCTCAGCCTAGGCAATGTCACTTTTTTAATGAAAAAAGTTGTTTGTATTTCTTTTACTATGCTGTTGTTATATTGATAAAATATATATATATACTGTATATATTTATATAGCGCCAACAGTTTACGCAGCGCTTTACAATGTAGAGGGGGGACAGTACAATTACAATACAGTTCAATACAGAAGGAATAGGAGGACCCTGGTTATGGAGTTTACAATCTAAAGGGAGGGGTAGGTGGTACAAAAGGTAATGGCTGTGGGGGGATGATCTGATGGAGGGGACTCAGGTACAGGACAAGGTGGAGGTGGGATAGGCTTCCCTTAATAAGTGAGTTTTCAAGGATCACCTAAAGGCAGACAGGGTAGGGGCTGACCGGACATACTGGGGGAAAGAAGTTCCAGAGGATGGGAGAGGCTCTGGAGAAGCCCTGGAGGAGAGCATGGAAGGAGGTAACAAGGGGGCTAGAGAACAGGAGGTCCTGGGAGGAGCGGAGGGGACGATTTGGGAGATATCTTCAGATGAAGTTGTTGATGTAGCTGGGGGCGATGTTGTGGATGGCCTTGTTTGTTGTGGTTAGTATTTTGAATGTTATACGATTGGGTAGGGGAAGCCAATGATGGGATTCGAAGAGAGGAGCAGCAGTTAAGGATCAGTTAGTAAGGAGTAATAAAGTGATTGTAAAGGATCGTTTTTTGTTTTTTTTTAAATAACAAACATGGTATACTTACCTCCACTGTGCAGCTCGTTTTGCACAGAGTGGCCCCGATCGTCCTCTTCTGGGGTCCTCCGGCAGTTCTCGCGGCTCCTCCCCGCATCGGTTAACCACCTAGGAGAAGTGCTTTCCCAAGGGGGTTACCTTGTGGGCGCGCTCCCGAGTCCAGCATTTGCGTCCATAGACATGAATGCTGGACTCGGCCCCGCCTCCCGGCGCCCGCGTCATTGGATTTGATTGACAGCAGCGGGAGCCAATGCCTGCGCTCCTATCAATCTATCCAATCAAGAGCCGGGACCACATGGAGAGAGGGACAGCGTGTCCCAGCCGAACAGATGAAGGGGCTCAGGTAAGTAAAGTAAAATGGGGGGGCGGTGACCTCCAGGTGTTTTTTCACCTTAATGCATAGGATGCATTAAGGTGAAAAAACATGAGGTTTACAACCCTATTAATCTAGCAGCAGCATCCCTAATGCCCCGTACATGTCCGATCGGAGCGTGTTGTCGGAAATTCCGACCGTGTGTGGGCTCCATCGGACATTTTCCATCGGATTTTCCGACACACAAAGTTGGACAGCAGGAGATAAAATTTTCCGACAACAAAATCCGTTGTCGGAAATTCCGATCGTGTGTACACAAATCCGACGGACAAAGTGCCACGCATGCTCAGAATAAATAAAGAGATGAAAGCTATTGGCCACTGACCCGTTTATAGTCCCGACGTACGTGTTTTACGTCACCGCGTTTAGAACGATCGGATTTTCCGACAACTTTGTGTGACCGTGTGTATGCAAGACAAGTTTGAGCCAACATCCGACGGAAAAAATCCTAGGATTTTGTTGTCGGAATGTCCGAACAAAGTCCGACCGTGTGTACTGGGCATAACAGACTGAAGGGGGGGGGGGGGGGGTAGCCTGTGTAAAGGCAGGCAAGTGAGGAGAGAGTTGCAGTAGTCATGTTGGAAATTCATGGGGAAGGGATCAGGGAGGAGGAAATATTACAAGCTCAGTTTTAGAAAGCTTGAGATTGAGGAAATGGTGTGACATCAATACTGATATGTCGCTCAGATGTGTAAAGTTACTAAAATGGGCACTTCAATAGGCCTGCCCCACCCCATCTGATCATTATAGAATGTATTGAGCCCTACAACCAGTGGCCCAGGTGTTTTAAATCCCATTAAAGTACTTTACAATTCGGATAGGGCTATGGCCATCTCTTAAATGACAGTTTGCAGTGCCCTTTAGAGAAACACGGTTTATTCTAAGCCCCGGTTCACACAGGGGCGGCACGACTTGCAGGTCGCCTCAGCGAGGCGACCTGCAAACTACTTCCGAGGCGACTTGCAAAACGACTTCTGCATAGAAGTCTATGCAAGTCGCCCCCAAAGTAGTACAGGAACCTTTTTCTAAGTCGGAGCGACTTGCGTCGCTCCTATTAGAACGGTTCCGTAGCACAGAACGGGAGGCGACTTGTCAGGCGACTAGGTCGCCTGACAAGTCGCCCCTATGTGAACCGGCACTTAGTCCTCCTGCAAAGAAATGCCTGTTGATTCTCCTAATGAAGTCCACCTAATACAGATATCTATAATGGCAAAAAACTAGCTGCACTACTACTGAATTCAAAGCAGAGGAGCAGAGCAGAGGAGTCACAAGTTATGCAGAGTAACTGCTGTTACAGAACAGAACAGGAAACAACCAAGTCTCTGGGAAGGATAAATATATCTCATGCACCAGAATGTAGTGGCGAGGTGAATTACCTTCCCACTTGGGGGAAAGCGGGAGATTGCCACGCAGTAGCTATGTTACTGTTTTCTGAGAAAAAGGACTAGAAAATTTAAGTCACATGTGGTTAGTGAGACCATGCCATGTGAAGAGTAATATAAATGTGACGTGTCCTGAACCTTGCTAAGGAAAATGTTGGAAAATGCTATTTCTTATATATATATATATATATATATATATATATATATATATATATATATATATATACTGTATTCAGTTATTCAGCTAAATTATTCAGCTAAATTAGTTTCTGTTATTCTCTTCCTACTGACAGGCAGGCAGGTGTTTTTACAGTATTTACAGTTAGTGTACTGTATCCTTTGCGCAGTGTGCACCTAAAGCTACCTGAAGAAAATTGCTGGTGTTCTTCTGATCCTATTAGTACCACAGGCAGGCAGCTACAGTATTTACAGTTAGTATACTGTGTCCTCTGCACAGTGTGCACCTAAAGCTACCTGAAGAAAATTGCTGGTGTTCTTATCCATTTAATACCACAGGCAGGCAGCTGCAGTATTTACAATTAGTGTACTGTGTCCTCTGCACAGTGTGCACCTAAAGCTACCTGAAGACAATTGCTGGTGTTCTGATCCTATTAATACCACAGGCAGGCAGCTGCAGTATTTACAGTTAGTGTACTGTGTCCTCTGCACAGTGTGCACCTAAAGCTACCTGAAGACAATTGCTGGTATTCTGATCCTATTAATACCACAGGCAGGCAGCTTCAGTATTTACAGTTAGTGTACTGTATCCTCTGCACAGTGTGCACCTAAAGCTACCTGAAGACAATTGCTGTTGTTCTGATCCTAATAATACTACAGGCAGGCAGCTGCAGTATTTACAGTTAGTGTACTGTATCCTCTACACAGTGTGCACCTAAAGCTACCTGAAGACAATTGCTGTTGTTCTGATCCTAATAATACTACAGGCAGGCAGCTGCAGTATTTACAGTTAGCGTACTATGTCCTCTGCACAGTGTGCACCTAAAGCTACCTGAAGACAATTGCCGGTGTTCTGATCCTATTAATATCACAGGCAGGCAGCTGCAGTATTTACAGTTAGTGTACTGTGTCCTCTCCACAGTGTGCATCTAAAGCTACCTGAAGACAATTGCTGGTGTTCTTCTGATCCTATTAGTACCACAGGCAGGCAGCTGCAGTATTTACAGTTAGTGTACTGCGTCCTCTGCACGGTGTGCACCTAAGGCTACCTGAAGACAATTGCTGGTGTTCTCATACTAATAATACTACAAGCAGGCAGTTGATTCTGCTAGCTGCAGTATCAGTATATATACATCCCAGCTTTCTGCAGCTACATATCACTGCAGGCCATTAGTATGTCTGGAAGGCCAACAAAGAGAGGCAGACAGTCACAAGCCAATAAAAGAGGGCAAGCAGGCTCTGTGTCTAGAGGCAACAGTGCTGGTCGTGGAGATGGTGCATCCTCATCAGCATGTGGCCATGGGACACGCTTGTCCTTTTTTTCGGCAGCTGGCCTTGTTGAGCTTCAACATGCTGAAGACTTGGTAGAGTGGATGACCAAGCCGTCCTCATCCTCCTCATCCTCTCTCACCCAGGCTCAGGGTACTTTGTCTGGCAAAGCAGCTGCCAACACGACCTCTTTCCTCGGCTCAATGGCATCAGTCACTCCTTCCCTAGCCCCACCATGTAGTCCTGAGGAGTCCCCCGAACTGTTTGACCACAGTGTTGGGTACATGCTCCAGGAGGATGCCCAGCGTTTTGAAGGCTCCGATGATGGTACCCAGCTAGAGGAAGGCAGTAACATGAGCCCAGAGAGAGATTGTGCCCAAAAAGGACAGCAATCTGACAGTCATGTTCCCCCAGCTGCAGCATACTGCCAGCTTTGCTCCAGTGATGAGGAGGGAGGGGGTGAGGAGGTCACTGACTCCACATGGGTGCCTGATAGGAGAGAGGAGGAGGAAGAGGAGGCCCATCTCCAACGAGGCAGGATGCCCTCCAGGGGCCAGCCTAAGGGCAGCACGCCGACTGCATCACACCGCAGAGCTCCGCATATGCAGGGCGCTGCTGTCTCTGCACGTTATTCCAAAAGTTCTTTGGTGTGGGCCTATTTTTGAGATGAGTGCATCAGATCCTACCGCTGCTATTTGCAACATGTCTCAAGCATATCTCGCATGGCCAAAACATCACCCGCTTGGGCACCACATGCTTGACCAGACATATGTCGACCTGCCATGTAGTTCGTTGGTAAGCTTACCTAAAAGATCTTTACCTCTTATTGATTTTTATGGACTATCACATTTATTTGTATATTCGTTTCACTTAAGCACTGCATTTTGACTTTGTACCTAAAAGACCCACACCAAAGAACAAAGAGGACCTCTCCTTGCTCCTCATCAGCTAGGATCTCCAACCCCACTATACCTTCAGTCCTCTCTGAAGCCTGCACTGAGAGGAATGAAGGTGTAGAATTAGGTGTGTCACAGCCAAGTACTTGCGGGCAATCTGCTATCGGTACACCAACGTCAGATTGTACCAGGCAAATTTCCCTGCCCCAGCTGCTGCACATACCGAAAGAAGTTCGCTCCCAGCCATCCACATGCCCAAATTTCTAGCACTTCAACTGCTGCCTTTTCAGTTGGTAGACTCTGCCTCCTTCTGTGAATTTGTGGAATGTGCTGTTCCTCAGTGGCAGGTTCCCAAACGCCACTTTTTCTCACGGAAGGCGATTCTGGCTCTCTACCGGCATGTGGAAGGCAATGTCTTGGCCTCGCTGGACAGGGCAGTCAGCGGTAAGGTGCATATTACCGCTGACTCACTCTCTAGCAGGCATGGACAGGGACGTTGCCTATCTTTCACCGCGCACTGGGTGACTCTTCTGGCAGTTGGGAAGGATGCAGGACAGGGTGCAGTAGTGTTGGAGGTTGTTCCGCCACCACGCCTCCAAAATTCTACAAGTGGTGATTCTGCCACACCTCTCTCCTCTACCCCCTCCTCTTCTTCTTCCTCCATGGCCTCTTCCTGTGCTGATTTGTCCTTGGAACCAGCAGTGCTCCGTAGGCGTTCAAGGGGGCACGCAAAAAGATGCCATGCGGTGCTTGAGCTGGTGTGCTTGTGGGACAGGAGCCACACTGGGGCAGAGATTCTGTCAGCTCTGCAGGGGGGGTTAAGAGGTGGTTGACGCCACGCCAGCTTAAGGCAGTTTTGGTGGTTTGCAATAATGCCACAACCTCCTCTCCACCCTCTGACAGGGACAACTGACCCATGTGCCCTGTTTTGCTCACGTCCTTAACTTGGTGGTGCAGCGGTTCTTGGGCAGGTACCTGGGCTTAAAGGATGTCCTGAGGCAGGCCAAGAAAGACTGTGTGCATTTCCGCAGGTCATATAATGCCAGTGCTCAGCTGGCTGACCTCCAAAAGGAATTTAACCTGCCCAAGAACCGCCTAATCTGTGACATGCCCACCAGGTGGAACTCAACGTTGGCCATGCTGCAGCGGCTGCACACGCAGCAGAGGGCCATCAATGAGTACCTATGTGACTATGGCACCAGGACAGGGTTAGGGGAGCTTGTTTTTTTTCCCCACGCCAGTGGGCTATGATCAGGGATGCATGACCTGTCCTGTCACCATTTGAGGAGGCCACAAGGATGGTGAGCAGTGACAGAGCATGCATCAGTGACACTGTCACTCTTGTCCACCTGTTGGAGCACACACTGCGTGTAATAATGGACAGGGCACTTGAGGCAGAACAAAGGGAGGAAGAGGAGGACTTCCTTACCTCTCAAGGCCCCCTTATCCAGACAGTGTTTCTGCGTGCCCGCCGATCACACAGGAAGAGGAGGAGGAGGATTGTGTCAGCATGGAGGTGGAGCCTGGCACTCAGTATCAGCAGCAGTCTTCAAGGGATCATTTACAGTCCGAAGAACCCCATGGACTTGTATGTGGCTGGGAGGAGGTGGCTGCGGATCATGTCATCTTTAGTGACCCAGAGGACTCTGGGCCGAATGCTTTAGCAAACCTACGCTGCATGGCTTCCCTGATCCTGCAAAGCCTGCGGAAGGATCCTCGTATTCTTGGTATCAAGGGGAGGGATGATTACTGGCTGGCAACCCTCCTTGATCCACATTACAAGGGTAAGGTTGCGGACCTTATCTTGCCGTCACAGAGGGAGCAGAGAATGAAACATCTTCGGGAGGCCTTGCAGAAAGGTTTGTGCAATGCGTTTCCAGAGCCTGGGAGGTTACAATTTCCTGGTCCTCCTGGACAACGTGTTGCTGAGGCTTGGGCCAGTCACAGAAGGAGCGGTGGAGAAGGTGGCCATCTGACCGATGCGTTCAGACAGTTTTTTAGTCTACAGCCCCAAGGTATGATCTGTTCCAGCAACCATCGCTAGCGTCTGATTCACATAGGGGCAAGATCAGACTTGGACACCTTTCCCACCAAAAATCCTCTGGGTTACTGGGTCTTGAGGATGGATCACTGGCCAGAGCTTGCACAGTATGCAATTGAGCTACTGGCCTGTCCTGCATCCAGCGTTCTTTCAGAACACACATTCAGTGCTGCTGGAGGCTTTGTAACCGATCACAGGGTACACCTGTCCACCGAATCGTTCGATCGGCTGACCTTCATAAAAATGAATCAGTCTTGGATCACCAGCTACCAAGCACCTGATACTGATGTAACCAAGTGTTTTTTTTTTAATGTGAGATCCCTTCAAGACTGCCTATGCTGAGTGACTATCCTGTTATGCTAAGTAACAATCCTCTTCCTCCTCAATTTTCATGCTGATAGCTTGTAAGAACATTTTTGGTTCTGGGCACCACCAACAGTGGCCAAGGTCCAATTTTTCTGCCCCTGGGGCATGTAATTACAATTTTTGATGCAATACTTTGCAGCAGGGCTCATTCCTGCGCTCCAACTATAGTATCTGTGAGGGGTTGCAGTGTTTTGGCACCAGCACCAGTGCCCAAGTCCCACATTTTCAGCCCCTGTTTAACAGGGGCGTATAATTACAATTTTTGATGCAATACTTTGCAGCAGGGCTCATTCCTTGGCTCCAACTATAGTATCTGTGAGGGGTTGCAGTGCCTAAGGTCCAATTTTTCTGCCCCTGTTCAACAGGGACATGTAATTACAATTCTTGATCTAATATTTCACAGCAGGGCCCATTCCTGCGCCCACCAAGAGTAACTGTGAGGGCTTACAGTGTTGTGGCAACACCACCACCAACACCACCAAAGGCCCAATTTTTCTGCCCTTGTTCAACAGGTGCATGTAATTACAATTCTTGATCTAATATTTTACAGCAGGGCCCGTTCCAGAGCCCACCAAGAGTAACTGTGAAGACTTACAGTGTTGTGGCACCACCACCACCAAAGGCCCAATTTTTCTACAACTGTTCAACAATGGCATGTAATTACAATTCTTGATCTAATATTTCACAGCAGGGCCCATTCCTGCGCCCACCAAAAGTAACTGTGAGGGCTTACAGTGGAAACACCAACACCTACGGCCTGAATTTCTGCAGAGTATATAGGGCAGGCCCCTACTTTCAAACATTCAACTTAAAAACGACTCCTACTTGCAAACGGAAGGAGACAACAGGAAGTGAGATGAAATCTACCCCTAGGAAGGGAAATTCTCTCCTGTAAGAGTTAATATGGGAAAAACGTGTCTCCTCTTCACTGATGCTTTATCACCAATCCTTGTTTCACTAAAAACCCCAAATTTTCTAAAAACATTTGTCATTGGGACAGAAAGTGAGGTGAAATCTTCTGAAGAGGTGCACAGACAGCAAAACAAATGTTAGAGGGGTGATAACCCTTCTCTATGTTTTCCAAAAAGCTTAAACATAGATTTTTTGGCTGGAGCTACACTTTAAAAATGTACCAGTTCAAAATTACAAACAGATTCTACTTAACAACAAACCTACAGTCTGTAGTTTATACTGCTGTTCAGAGTATATAGGGCCTCAGGGCCCCACGCCTTTCCTTTTTTTAATTTGGGTGCGGGGTTCCCCTTAATATCCATACAAGACCCAAAGGGCCTGGTAATTGACTGGGGGGGGAGGGGGTACCCATGCCGTTTGTCTCACTGATTTTCATCCATATTGCCGGGACCCGACATTACATTAAAACCGCAAGCAGTTTTGAATGACTTTTATTCCTTTAAAAATGTCATTTTGTGCAGGGACTGTTCTAAGCATGGCAAACACGCACCACTTTACAGGCATACTATAGACACCCCCCCCCCCCCCCCCAGGTACGATGTTTAAAGGAATATTTCACTTTTTTTTCACTTTAAGCATCATTAAAATCACTGCTCCCGAAAAAAGTACGTTTTTAATACTTTTTTTTGCATTGATACATGTCCCCTGGGGCAGGACCCGGGTCCCCAAACCCTTTTTAGGACAATAACTTGCATATTAGCCTTTAAAACTAGCACTTTTGATTCTGAACGTTCGAGTCTGATAGACTTTAATGGGGTTCTAAAGTTCGCGCAAACTTTCGGTCCCTTTGCAGGTTCTGGGGGGTGTTCGGCTCATCCCTATAGCAGAGCATGATCCGATATGCCTCTCGAGAGGATCTCAGCAGAGACCACCCTCCGTACAAGTGCAGGGGAGGCAAAAGCCAGGTCAATGCGGGACATGGTCTGATATGTGGTAGAGAGGCCCATATATTCCCTGCCTGAAGGGTGAAAATGACGCCAAACATCAGTCATGTGAAAGGCGGATGCCCAGTGGGAAATTCCAGACTGCTGGGGACCAGAGGGGTGAAGCCTATCCAGATCCCTGGATGGCGCCATGTTAAAATCCCCCATAACTAACACATTATCAACATTGTACAGTGAAATTAAATATACGAGATTTCGCACATCAAATCTATCACATACAAACTTTCATAAATAAATACTGTGTATATGTGTGTAACAAATAACGTGAATTACACTCAAAAAATCCACGTGAATGAAAACTGTTATAAAAAAAAAAGAAATAAAGTTCATAGGTATGGTGTTGTATCCACTGGGGTCAGACACAAGGGGAGGTTATGGTGGTCTTCATAAATAGAAACTGACGGTCTAAGCAGGCTCTCAGAACTCTCACCTTAATATTAGTCAATTCGGCATCAATAAATGTCTTTGCTTGATGTTGTGCGTTGTAGCGTGCTGATGTAATGATGGCCGAGTTACCCTCTATATCTGGCAATTGCCTGTGGGAAAAGAAAGGGTTATCCCACCCAGGCTGCACCGGCCCGGTGGGATATAGACCGGGGGAGGAGAGAGACATAGCCTCCAATAGTGTAGTATCTTCAGTTAAAATTATTTTATTCAAATTAAAAGGTGGTCTCTTACATTTATTACTAAATAAAACAGCTTAGAACAAAAGGAGCGGCGTCCCAGGTGCCTCCTTACGTGACTTCCGGTTTCGTCTGCTCTCTGCCACGCCCTACGCGTTACGTCACCGCTCGTGACTTCATCTGGGGAGCCCCTCGGACGCCGCTCCTTTTGTTCTAAGCTGTTTCATTTAGTAATAAATGTAAGAGACCATCTTTTAATTTGAATAAAATAATTTTAACTGAAGATACTACACTATTGGAGGCTATTTCTCTCTCCTCCCCCGGTCTATATCCCACCGGGCCGGTGCAGCCTGGGTGGGAAAACCCTTTCTTTTCCCACAGGCAATTGCCAGATATAGAGGGTAACTCGGCCATCATTACATCAGCACGCTACAACGCACAACATCAAGCAAAGACATTTATTGATGCCCGAATTGACTAATATTAAGGTGAGAGTTCTGAGAGCCTGCTTAGACCGGCAGTTTCTATTTATGAAGACCACCATAACCTCCCCTTGTGTCTGACCACAGTGGATACAACACCATACCTATGAACTTTATTTCTTTTATTTTTATAACAGTTTTCATTCACTTGGATTTTTTGAGTGTAATTCACATTATTTGTTACACACATATACACAGTATTTATTTATGAAAGTTTGTATGTGATAGATTTGATGCGCGAAATCTTGTATATTTAATTTCACGGTTTTTAGAGTGTAATGTGTACACTTTTTGATTTTGCTGCAGTCCACTTAGGATATCATCACAGTCATATGGTGGACGTGCCCGAAAATGAAAAAATTTTGGGAAGCGGTGGCCCCTTGGATCAAGAGGATGACGGTAAAACATATAGGATTTTCGGTATTGCACTTCTTGTTCCATGGGATGCCATCGACGAACAAAATATACAAAAAGAGTATCACCCCCCATTTGTTGAATGCGGCAAAGGCACTGGTGCCAAGGTATTGGAAAAATATTAGATGTCCAACAATGCTGGAATGGAAAAAAGAAGTAGATAAAATAATGGAGGCGGAAGAGTGGGTATATAGGACTAAGGATAGACAAGAGGAATTTGAGGAGATATGGAAAATGTGGAAACAACACTCAGCTGAGATAGTATAAACCAGAAGAAAGTAACTGGAGAGAACAGGGTCGCTCTGATTAAAAAGTGAGAAAATGGAACAGAGATATTAATGGGGGATGCCCGGGATGAGAATCACCCATATACTGGAGAGGAGTGGGAGAGGGGAGGGGTTTGAGTTGGGGGGGGGGGGGGATAAATCCTTTTTTTTTTTTTTTTTTCTCTCTTCGCCTCGCTTTTCTGGAACTCTCTCCTTAGTGTCTTTTTTTTTTTTTTTTAGGGCTAAGCCCGTGTTTGAGTATGATATTCACATAAAAGGATGGAGGAGAACACATGTAACACTTGTAATTTGTGGTCACAAGGGGGGAAAGAGAATATTGTAACCGGAATAAGGGTGGGGTAAAGGGGTAGAGGGAGGGGGGTGTATGACATATTGGGGGTGGGGAAAAGAAAGGGTAAAGGGGAATGATGAAATAAGATGATCACAACAAAAGGGGTATTGAACTAAAGGGGGGACTAAAGGAGTAAGAATTTGAATGGGAAGGTAATGAGGAATACAATTTTGAGTGGGGTTGGATTATTTGTGGATGTGGGGGGGGGTTCTGGGAGGGAAGGAGGGAATTGACACATTGGGAATGGGGGAAAGAAAAGGAAAATTTGGAATGTTGAAATAGTGTGAACACAAGGAAAAGGAATGAAAACAGAATCACAGGGGTAGTTAAAGTAGGAGTGGGCTTTAGAAGGCTATGAGCAAAGGTAGTGGGGAGTGTAATTTTGGTTGGCACTGGAAATCTGATGTGGGGTGTTTTGTTTTTTTTTGTTTTTTTTGTTATTGTTCCACTTGTAGAACACTAGGCGATATGGTAAAAGTGAAAAGTGAAATATGTGAACACACTGATTCGGAATGTAGATAACTCAAGGGGGTTAGGTATTGAATGTTTTGGGTGGAGGTGATGAGAGGGAGGGGGTGGGAGGAGGGGGGAGATTAAGGGAAAAGCATATGTATATTTAACTATGTATACATCTAATTTTTATTTTTTTTTCTCTCTTCTCTTTTTTTTTTTTTTTTTTTTTTAGCTTTTAGGGGGGGAGGGAATTACCCAACAGAGTGTGTGTTTATATATTATGTAAGCAGGATGAAAGGTTTTGTAATGTATTTAAGATTGGAATGTGATAAAAGTAAATAAATAAAAATATTAATAAGGATATCATCACAGTCAGTTCACTATTTTATATTATTTTGAGTATTGTCACCAATACCATTTTATTATTGTTTGTGATTGTCACCACATTCTTTATAATTCACAGTAGCGCGAAGGACACTAACATATATATCCAACATTGTACAATGTCATTTGTTGCAACAACACGGGGAGTACACCTACATCAGCCTGGGGGGGGGCAGGTAGACACCCACAATCACATATGGGACTTCTGAGATCAAAGCATGTATAAGTATGTATCCGCCACCCGGGTTGAGCTTCACTTCTTTGAGCTGAAAAGGCAGGGATCTGTGCACCAGGACACAAACGCCCCTAACATAGTTTGAATAAGATGCGTGCTAATGTGCACCAACACAGGCCCTCTTCAGACTCAGATCTCGAGATCCCATAAGATGCGTTTTCTGCAAGAACTCGAGATCCCATAAGATGCGTTTCCTGCAATATACACACCTGTGGGTTGAGTTTCTCTAGGCAATTGAGCACTAGCAAGCGTTTAATAGCTGAATTAAGTCCCCTTACATTCCATGACACTACCGAGCATTTAGCCATATTTGAATGAGCCAATAGAGTATAGGATGTGTGAAAGCAGCAGTGTCTGCAACCGTTGCACAAGAGGAAAGTGTCCCGTTCCCTCGAGCCCTACAGAAACAAACACTAATTCACATGTAGGGACAGTATCGCACCCAAGCATTTTCTGTGTAATAGTGAGTAAAAGCATTACCAGACCAACACAAAAGAAAAAACATAGAAACAGTAAATGAAACCAACAGTGGTTAGCAACTGCCAACCCTCCACACCCCCACCCTGTGCATCTCGGAACATTGAGAGGCACTTAAGTTCCAAAAAACCCTTAGTCCAAGGACCAAAAACTTATGTTGGCCGGGACATAAGCCACCATCATTTGTAGAAAATAACTGTATAGTTCACAGAAAATCCGTCCCAGAGCCACTTGAGTGATGTAAGCCAATTTTTACCTGACTGATCAGGAGCGCACACTTAGAGTCAGTTGCAAGAACCAGGTAACAAACAGAAAAATAAAAAATTAAGTAAAAGAAATTTGCAGATGGTCCTTGAGGGTCAGTTCCAGCCGGAGTGGTGTAAGGAACACGGGTACTAGCAGTAAGACCAGGGGGCAGCTATCCCTCGCAGCCCCTTTCATCAGCCTTGCAACAGTTCATGAAAGTCCGAAGGAGCCCAAATTCAATCCCCCGGGGACAAAGCAGTGCTTACCAGGTTCCCTGCAGCAGCAGGAGGAGAACTGACCACAACAACAACTCTAGGGATAGGCAATAGGCATCCAGGCATCCAGGCATCGACATCCCTCTGGAGGCAGTGCTTCCAGCCATGCAGAAGCACCCTTGGGTCTAGTGAAGAAGCGTATGGTTTCACCATCCACAACTCGCAGTTTTGCCGGGAACAAGATGCTGTACTTAATGCCTTTAGTATGCAGGGCTGCCTTGACGCTGTCAAAAGGACAGCATTGCCGTTGGGTCTCCATGGTGTAATCTGGAAACATCAGGAGCTTAACGTTGCGATAGGGCAATTCACCAGCTGCTCGAGCAGTCCTAAGCAGCTCATCCTGGTCCCGAAAGTTAAGCAGCCGGAGAATGAAACTGCGAGGCAGAGCCCCCTCAGGCCCGGGTCTAGGTGGGACCCGATGGGCCCGTTCAACAGTGAAGTACAGGGAGAGTTGAGCCGCAGGCAACAGGGAGCATAGTAGAGCCCCTGTAAATACAGCAGGAGGCCGGCCCTCGACACCCTCTGGGAGCCCCACAATCCTGAGATTGTTATGGTGACTCCGGTTTTCGGTGTCCTCTGCTCCGTACTCCAGGGCTCTAACTTTTGTTTTCAAGGCCCAGATAGAAGCTGCATGGTCAGTCACTGTGTCCTCCACATGCTGTTCAGCCTCAGCGACCCTGGAGCGTATTTTGTCCACATCTAGCTGGACCTCCTCGATCTTAGAAGTAAAGGCAGTCTGGTATGAGTTAATAGCCGCCATGGACTCTGGTATGACGGGTGCTGCAGATTCAATATCCTCTTTGTGGTCTGTTTGCGATGCCATATTGCAAAAAGGCGCACAGGGGATCCCGAAGCACAGGACACCCTGCTGGCTTCTACCGAGTCACACGGGGGGAATCTCAACTTCTTATTCCTCTTCTGATGCCCGGAGGACTTAGAAGGCATCCAGAGTCCTTAGGTCCCTTCAGAACCACTTAGTTACTAGGTGCGGATAAAAACTTCGGATCTCACTCCAGCAGAGCTCAGAAAGAACGTCTGCTCAGTCCGCCATCCCAACCACGCCCCGCCAATAGCCAATATTAATTTGTTATTGGCTAAATTCACAAGTGGGAGGGTTTGGAGCGCAGTGCTCTGTGCCCTGAAAGACATTGTGAAGCAAGCCAATTAGAGCCTCAGGCTCTAATCATGTGCTTGTGCAAAAACAAAAAACCCAATTGAAACCTAGTAGTCCGGCGCCCTGCACAGTGCAGTGGGGGGGGGCGCCCCTGCGCCCCTTATGGACCAGCCGCCACTGATGAGACAGTAAGAAGAAACATAGAAAATTGGGTGTCTATTAATGCAGTAAGCTTGAACTTTGCTTGTCCCCCACAGACAGCTAATGTGTAAGTTAAAGGTGTGGAAAACACAGTCTGTATATGGAAACAAAACACTACATTCTAAAGTATAAAAGCACCTTAATCCATAAAAGAAAAGTGATAAAATGCCAAGCAGATAAAATAGAAAGTGTGCCACTTTAATGAGATATTTCTCACACATGCCATCAGTGTATGTGGAATAACACCCCAAAACACATTATGCTACTTCTCCAGAGTATAGGGATACCATGTTTGAGACTTTTTGGGAGCCTAGTCGCGGGGACGTGACGGAAAGTAGGCGCGACAAGGTATTTGCTAAGAGGCATGTTGAGTGTATAGAAGATTTTTTTTTGTCACAAGTTCTTGGACAATGACCAAACAAAAATTTTTTTTACACAAATTTTTCACTTTAATTAGATATTCAAAAATTCATTAGAATTTCACACACACACTCCAAGGAATTTGATAAGAGGCATGGTGAGTATTTTGCAGATCTCGTTTTTGTCACGTTTTGTCAGGTTTTAAAAAATGAAATATTTTTTTTTTAACTGGGTGGCTCGGAATCTGAATGGAATGCCTTCCTGAGGACTTTTGATACACAGCACCTGCTATGGGGACTCTATGGGGGCAGACATTTATAAAGGGGGTATGCTATGCACTGGTTGAAGGACTGTATGGGGGGGGGTATCTATAGGGGCGCATTATGAATATTGACAGAAGCAATGAATATTATGACGGAATATGATGGTCAATACGGGGGCACGGAGCAGCACCCATGTATGGAGGAACAGATACAATTTATCAGCAGTCCCCTTAAGTTATACACATTTATCCAGGGTTTACTGTCTGGTAAGGGGGAAGCTGCTATACCTTTTTCTATTCTAAATATGTTAGACATTATGAAGTCAGAACCTTGGATCTACATACCTGTTCTGAGCCAATGACCCAGAAACTACTAAAACCATTGGATCTAGGGCTGGTGTTCAGGAATCAATCAGAATGGGACCTCAGTCAGTGACATATCCGGGACACTATATAGCTATATACAATAAGGCAGGATATACTGTATAATAACTATAACCATCGGATAGAGCTAGAATAGAATTTCTAAGGAATGAACTACCAAGAGGGTTTCTAAGGAAGGAGCTAGAAGAGGATGCAAAAGAAAGGAACTAGAGAGAGGGTTCTTATAATAGGAGCTAGAGGAGAAGTCCTAAAAAAGGTAGAAGAAACTTCCTTCAAAAGTGTATGCAAGGTGATTGTCCCTGGAATATTGACACACAAACATCTTTTTTTAAAATTACTTTTGTAGAGCTGCCGCTTTAATTTACCCGGTTCTTCCCCAGAATAAGTGCAGAGGCAGCCAGGCACACAGCAACATTTCACTCATTAATCAGTCTAGAGGATGTCTTTTTAGGATTTTTATTGCTGAATAACTTGGATGGGGGTCAGGGAGGTATGGGATACTCCAGATTCCCTGAACATTTGCAGGAGGACACTTTGCCTTGCTAAGTCTCTCTCTCTCTATATATGCAGTCTATATGCAGGAACAAATACAGCATCCATTTTTAAAAGCTATTTCAGTCAGGACTACTACTGGCTTTCCCCACCGAAAGAATACAGCACACAGTCACTAGAACACTCAGCTCAGTACTCGCACAATGTCATATGATCACCAGATACTTCCTTTCAGTATCCACCGGACACTCTTCCGTGATAGAGAAGTGAACAATGCCACAGGACAGCTAGAAGCCTTCTAACTTCCACCAGGCATTCTTCAGTGAGCTCTCCTGATCAAGGTCCTAGGTTGAGGGTTTCCTTGACTAGCTTCAAAAATAAATCTCTGGAAGTAGCCCCCCCCCAGCTAAGCCACAGCTGAGACCTTGATGAATAATTTGCTGAAAATGCTGAATAAAGGATAAATTAACTTTGTAGACACATATAAAAAATATACAAATTTTATTAATTCACATGAAATACATACATATACAACACAAAATATTTATATCAAAGCAATATGGGACAAAGGTGTCCGTTTATGAAGCAGTGATCAGCAGTGATTCCAAGGATCACCGCTGATTACAGTTCATAAACAGTTTATGAAACAGAGATAATCGGGGGGAGAAGTGTTTGAACATGTTCTCCCACTGATTATCTCCGCACACTGAGAATCCTCATTGACTGACACAGTAACGGCCAGTTTATGAAGCTGCGATCTCAGCGCTTCACTGGTGATCTGTGTCAGAATTCACCTCCCCTATTCACCAGCTCAGAGGTGGAGAATCTGGGAGTGAAGAGAAAATCTGGGGGGGGGATCTGAGGGGGAAGGAGGAAGATTTTTAACATCCATATGCCTCGTTCAGATCCCCCAACACTGTAAGCATGTCCCCCTGTCATATTTATGTGTATACACACATTATATATATATATTTAACGTGTGTATATATGCATGTATATATAATGTGTGTGTATACATATACAGTGGGGACAGAAAATATTCAGACCCCCTTAAATTTTTCACTCTTTGTTATATTGCAGCCATTTGCTAAAATCATTTAAGTTTATTTTTTTCCTCATTAATGTACACACAGCACCCCATATTGACAGAAAAACACAGAATTGTTGGCATTTTTTGCAGATTTATTAAAAAAGAAAAACTGAAATATCACATAGTCCTAAGTATTCAGACCCTTTGCTGTGACACTCATATATTTAACTCAGGTGCTGTCCATTTCTTCTGATCATCCTTGAGATGGTTCTACACCTTCATTTAAGTCCAGCTGTGTTTGATTATACTGATTTGACTTGATTAGGAAAGCCACACACCTGTCTATATAAGACCTTACAGCTCACAGTGCATGTCAGAGCAAATGAGAATCATGAGGTCAAAGGAACTGCCTGAAGAGCTCAGAGACAGAATTGTGGCAAGGCACAGATCTGGCCAAGGTTACAAAAAAAATTCTGCTGCACTTAGGGTTTCTATTGCCGCGTACACACGAGCGGACTTTACGGCAGACTTTGTCCGGCGGACTTTTCGACGGACTTTACGACGGACTTTCCGAATGAATGGACTTGCCTACACACGATCAACCAAAGTTCGTGATGACGTACGACCGGACTAAAACAAGGAAGTTCATAACCAGTAGCCAATAGCTGCCCTAGCGTCATTTTTTGTCCGTCGGACTAGCATACAGACGAGCGGACTTTTCGACCGGACTCGAGTCCGTCAGACAGATTTGAAACACGTTTGAAATCTAAGTCAGTCAAACTTTTGAGAAAAAAAAGTCCGCTGGAGCCCACACACTATTGAATTGTCCGACGGACTCCGGCACGCTAGACCAAGTATGCTGGAAAGTCCGCTCGTGTGTACGTAGCGTAAGAGCACCGTGGCCTCCATAATCCTTAAACGGAAGACGTTTGGGATGGCCAGAACTCTTCCTAGAGCTGGCCAAACTGAGCTATCGGGGGAGAAGAGCCTTGGTGAGAGAGGTATAGAAGAACCCAAAGATCACTGTGGCTGAGCTCCAGAGATGCAGTCGGGAGATGGGAGAAAGTTGTAGAGAGTCAACCATCACTGCAGTCCTCCACCAGTCAGGGCTTTATGGCAGATTGGCCCGACGGAAGCCTCTCCTCAGTGCAAGACACATGAAAGCCTGCATGGAGTTTGCTAAAAAACACCTGAAGGACTCCAAGATGGTGAGAAATAAGATTCTCTGGTCTGATGAGACCAAGATAGAACTTTTTGGCCTTAATTCTAAGCGGTATGTGTGGAGAAAACCAGGCACTGCTCATCACCTGTCCAATACAGTCCCAACAGTGAAGCATGCTGGTGGCAGCATCATGCTGTGGGGGTGTTTTTCAACACACACAGGACAACTGGTTGCAATCGAGGGAAAGATGAATGCAGCCAAGTACAGGGATATCCTGGATGAAAACCTTCTCCAGAGTGCTCAGGACTTCAGACTGGGCTGAAGGTTTGCCTTCCAACAAGACAATGACCCTAAGTACACAGCTAAAATAACAAAGGAGTGGCTTCACAACAACTCCGTGACTGTTCTTGAATGGCCCAGCCAGAACCCTGACTTAAACCCAATTGAGCATCTCTGGAGAGACCTAAAAATGGTTGTCCACCAACGTTTACCATCCAACCTGACAGACCTGGAGAGGATCTACAAGGAGGAATGGCAGAGGATTCCCAAATCCAGGTGTGAAAAACTTGTTGCATCTTTCCCAAAAAGACTCATGGCTGTATTAGATCAAAAGGGTGCTTCTACTAAATACTGAGCAAAGGGTCTGAATACTTAGGACCATGTGATATTTCATTTTTTCTTTTTTAATAAATCTGCAAAAATGTCAACAATTCTGTGTTTTTCTGTCAATATGGGGTGCTGCGTGTACATTAATGAGGAAAAAAATGAACTTAAATAGTTTTAGCAAATGACTGCAATATAACAAAGAGTGAAAAATTTAAGGGGGTCTGAATACTTTCCGTCCCCACTGTATATATAATGTAGGGGACTCGTTATTTTATTAACATTAACCACGCCGTCTGTCAGTGTACTGAGCAGTGATAATTTATCACTGCTTAAAAAAAACTGACATCTCTGTGTTTCAGTGAATTTCTGGTACTGTAATCTCGTAAAGTCTCACAAGATTCCAGTATCAGGGGCCGTTCCCCACTGTTTGAATCGTTTGTAGATCGCTTCACTCCTCCAAAGGTGAAACGATCTACTCCGCTTCATAAACTGTCACACAGAGGAGAACGATTTCCACTGTGAATGCCGGATAGATTTCACTGCTTCATAAAAGGACACCACAGTGTTTAATCCCAGAGGTAACACCACAAAAATGCTTCCTGTGTGGCAATATTGAAAAAATGCCCACACTATGATGTAGCGTCCCTCTTGGTGATTTCCACAGTCCTCATACGTTAAAAAGAATTGCTCTCTCTACATGTTTTGTGACCTGCTGTCACTTCTTGAGGAGCTTCGGTAATTCTATTTGGAGAAATATACTCAAGTTAAAATACAGTACAAAGTTAACATGGTGGTACAAGTGTGTATGTACGTGAACTTACCAAGAAGTATGGTGCTTAAAAAGATAGTCTCCATATTTATCTATCCAGGACCAAGCGGTAGCTGCAAAGAGGGCACGGTAATTCGAAATGTGGGGATGTACATGTAAAACTGGGTATAAAGAGTAATAGTACCAAGTATTAATATAAACTAATATAATATAAAACTACTTCAATGCTAACTAGGACATAAAAGAGTCATTTAATCTCATACTCACATGCTAACATAGAATCCAATCTACCTCCACTACTGTGTATTGTCACATTAAACCAGGTACTTGACAATCCAGGGAAACATACCATAGAGTTGGTACTCCCGGGATTATTAACTACATAGTGCAGTAAAAAACTAGGCATGAAGATAAATGCAGGCAAGGGAAACTAACAAAGCTCCAAATACCTTAATTAGCTGGTCCACAATAGAAACTCACTCTGAGTCATGTGTGTACATTCCCAGGTAATATATACACATACAGAGGAGCAAAAAAGAACTAAATTTGCTTAACATTCTAGCAGCCAAACTAGGAGGGTGATACACTTTTTAAATACAGCATTTAAAAGAACTCTTTAAACCATTTTTAACTTCAGTATTCCTTAAGCTATATATTAGGGGATTTAACATAGGTATTAGAATAGTGTAGAAGACCGAAGTCACACGGTCCTTCTGGGGGGCATAGCTGGAGTTTGGACGAAGATACATAAAAAAGATTGTCCCATAAAAGACACTGACAGCAGTCATATGAGAAGCACATGTTTTAAATGCTTTGTATTTTCCCTTGGCTGACCGTATCTTCAAAATGGCCAGAACAATGTTGGTATATGAGAAAAGGATGAGTATGATGCTACTTGTGGAGATCAGACCACCTAAAAACATCTGAAATGCTAAGTTCATGGATATATCAGAACAGGACAGCCTGAGGAGTGGTGGAAGGTCACAGAAGAAATGATCGATAACGTTGGATCTGCAGAAGCTGAGATAGAATGTGGAAACTGTTTGCACAAGAGAATTTGCAAACCCTCCACAATAAGCAGCAACCAACATCCAGAGACACAAGGTACTGCTCATCAAAGCTTCATACAACAATGGACTACAGATGGCCACATAGCGATCGTAGGCCATGATTCCCAGAAGAAGAAGTTCGTTGGTTGCAGAGAACACAAAGACATGCATTTGAACGGCACAGCCAAAAAAAGATATGGTTTTGGTTTCACTTAAAAAGTCCCTCAGCATTTTAGGAGTGACTGCTGAAGAATACATGAGGTCCACAAAAGAAAGATTGCACAGAAACAAATACATGGGCTTGTGTAGATGTTTGTCTATTATGCTTAAAACAATTATGCCAACATTGCCAACCACAGTTGTGACATAAACGTGCAGAAATACAATAAATAGCAGAATGTTGAATTCAGTTTTCTCTGTGAGTCCTGTGAAGATAAACGTCATTACAGAACTCTTGTTCATCTCCAAAAAGTCTTTCATCTGTTTATTAAAAGAAAGGAAAATGCATATCCAACCTTGTCAGAACATCTATTTTTGTGAGCATTTTGTACGGTTATTTTGAAATAATGGTGATAATAAAGTAATAATGGTGATAATAAAGTAGCCTCCATTTGTCTTAGTTATCTGTATCTGTTTGAAATTCTGCAGTGTTTGAGAGAATACATAGAATTATCAGTCCCATGTGGAGAGAGGGTTCCAGCCTAATGTCTCTGCCATATTCATACGAACTTACAACCAATAAAGATAGTTTGGAACAGTTGAAGGATATTCAAACCTAAAACCAAAAGTTGTATATATTGCAGCTTACCAATCATTAGATGTGGTGGCTGCATTAGTCTTCTTTTCTTTTGCTTTCTTCCCTCTCTTTTCTCCTAGTGATCTGGCCAGTAACACATCTCCTGTATTAGTAAGACATAACTCTGGGGCAGGGCCGGATTAAGAACATAATGGGCCTGGTGCTGAGGATTTTGGAGGCGCTTTTTATAAAAATAAATAAATTAAAAAAAATGCAAAAAAAAATTTGTTATAACAAATTAAATTAAATAGAGTGAGGGAGGATGAGAGATAAAGAGAGAGAAAGGGGATGAGAGAGGGGTGAGGGGTAAGGGAGAGAGGATGAGAGAGAAAGTGGATGAGAGAGGGGTGAGGGGTACGGGAAGGAGGATGAGAGAAAGGGGATGAGAGAGGGGTGAGGGGTAAGGGAGGGAGGATGAGAGAGGGGTGAGGGGTAAGGGAGGGAGGATGAGAGAGAGAAAGGGTATAAGAGAGGGGTAAGGGAGGGAGGATAAGAGAGAGAGAGGATGCACATGAGCATGCGTGGGAGTCAGGCCCGGACTGGCCAAAGGGCAGACCGGGCATTTGCCCGGTGGGCCGGGGCCGTCCGCTCTGTAGCATGTTGCTTTTCAGGCCGCACAGCGGGAGGAAAGTGGCGCCGCGGCCTGAACATGGACAACACAGGCCGTGGCCGCCGCTCGCCGCTACCGCTATGCGGCCGTGCCTTCTCCGACTGAACTTTCGGCTGCATGGGCTGAGCTGTGTGTCTCTCTCACACACAGCTCAGCCTCAGAGCCTCACTGATAGTACCGCTCTCTGCTCCCAGGGACTGCTCCTCCTCCTCCAGCCAAGGTGTCTGCACGGTGGGGCAAGGGGGAGGGCTGCTGCCAGGACGTTTTCCCCCCTCCCCTTCTCTTGTCGGCAGCACATGTAAGGGGAAAGCTTCCTGCCTATTTTTCCTCCCTCACCATTGGCCACAACAGAGGGCCAATCGGAGAACTAGAGGGGCATCATGGGAAATGTAGTCCCAGAGATAGGTGGCCCAATTGTTTTCAGCAGGGAGCTGACTACACTCCCCAGCATGCACTCTGCTGGGGGGGGGGGGAGAGAAAACCTGGAAACAAGCTGAGAAGTGCCTGTAGCAGCTACTACAGGAGACATAAAAAAACGAAAGAGAGGACTGTGCTGGGGGAACTAATAGCCCCAGCACCACCAGAGAGAGCCACGCTGTACCCGCACCACCAGAGAGAGCCACGCTGTACCCACACCACCAGAGAGAGAGCCACGCTGTACCGCACCACCAGAGAGAGAGCCACGCTGTACCCGCACCACCAGAGAGCCACGCTGTACCCACACCACCAGAGAGCCACGCTGTACCCGCACACTAGAGAGCCACGCTGTACCCGCACCACCAGAAAGGGCCAAGCTGTACCCACACCACCAGAGATAGAGCAATGCTGTACTGCACCACCAGAAAGAGCCAAGCTGTACCCGCACCACCAGAGAGAGAGCCATGCTGTACTGCACCACCAGAAAGAGAGGCACGCTGTACCGCACCACCAAAAAGAGAGCAGGTCAGTGGGCACAATAGGAGACAGACAGTACTAGCATTGTATGGCCACTGTAATATAAAGGGGACTGCACTGTAAAGGGGCACTGTAATCATTGCAGTGCCCCTTTACAGCACAGTTCCCTTTATATCACCGTGTCCCTGCACATTACAGTGTGGAGGACCGACACCAGCCACCCCCGCGAATGTCTACCAACCATCGTCCCCCCCCCCTCGGTCCCTGGAAAAGTTGGCTGCTCAGTCTAAAATGCCCTGGCCTATTTTTTGTCCCAGTCTGGGTCTGGTGGGGCCTAGTGACAGAGGGCACAGAACCCAGAAGGAAGACTGGGTGAAGATGGAAGTGCTCGGGACCCGCCGGATTGATCACAGTGCAGCGCTGGAGGGCTCAGTCTGACAGGTAAGTGTACCCTAATGTGTCAATATGCTGTGCATACTAGTACATTATGGCATAGCCTACCTCAGGGCCTCTAAAAAGTAGTAATGTTAACAAAGTTTACAAGCTGTAGTATTTACAAGTTAGTGTAGTGCGTACTCTGCACAGTGTGCACCTGAAGCTACCTGAAGAAAATTAGTGGTGTTCTTCTGATCCTATTAGTACAGTACCGCAGGCAGCTGCAGTATTTACAAATTAGTGTAGTGCGTACTCTGCACAGTGTGCATCTAAAGCTACCTGTCAGGTCCCACACTTACCAGACAGGTGAGTCCACTTGGGCAGAGGGTAGGCTCCCTTATGTATCCGATTCGGGGCCCCTGGTAGAGTAGACAGGAGGCCACGAATGCGGAGTGGTATGAGGGCCTGAAGTAGAGTCCTGGAGCACAATGGTCTGGCAAGCAACCGGTGGATCTTCAGACTGGATAGAGCAGATGCTGGGCAGGAACTAGTCAGGCTGGTCACACACAGGCAGAGGTTGGCAACGGGCTGGCAGCAGCGGTACAAGAGGGTAAGGCAGAAACAAGGTTAGACAAGCCGGGGTCGGGTTCAGGCAGCAATCAAGGAAGGTCCAAAGGGTAAGCCGGGTCACAACGGGTAAACACTACGAGGATACAGGAACACAGGATGATCACGGAACAAGGTACAGAGCTGTTTGATCAGGCAGCACTGGGTCAGCATGGAGGCAAGCTTCAAATAGGCCGATTGGCGCCAAAACGCCGTGCACGTGCACGCGCCGATTCGCCAAAGCGCGCCGCGCCCCCGCACGCGCCCGAGCGCGCCCCCGACACCGGCGTGCACGCCCACCGAACCGGGTCGCGTCAAAAGCAACGCCCACAGGCGGACGCGCGCTAACGCGAACGCGCGCTAGCGCGAACGCGCGTACGCACGAACGCCCGGACGCCACCCCGCACGCCACGGTCGGCCAGCCCAGACACACCGGCGCCCCCAGGGGCACGCGCCCCAGCACGGACAGGAACGCGAGCGCCAACACGCCCCGGCGCGCCCCGGCGCCCAACCAGGTAACCTCTCTGACAGTGCCCCCTCCTCAAGGGCAGACTCCGGATGCCCAGCTGGGCCATCTTTGCGGGATGAGAGGTTTTGAAGGATTGTAGAAGTTCGTTAGCATGTAAATTGCTTTCTGGCTCCCACGAATTATCTTCGGGACCATAGCCCCTCTATTTTACCAGATATTGTACCTGATTGCGCCTTCTTCTGCAATCAAGAATTGCTTCCACTTCAAACTCCTCTTCGCCATCAACCTCAATAGGTTTGGGTGGACCAATGCAACGACCAGGAAAGAAATTAGGAGTGACCGGTTTTAGGAGAGATACGTGGAATACTGGATGTATCCTCAGGGAATTAGGGAGGTCCAATTCAAATGCCACATTGTTGATCTTCCTTTTGATCAAGAAAGGACCCAGGTATTTAGGACCCAGTTTCCTAGATGGACAAGCTAACTTGAGATTCGCGGTGGACAGCCAGACAGAATTGCCAGGTTCTAGCACAAGTTCTCCCCGTCTCTTTCTATCAAAGATCTTCTTGTAGTCTTCCTGAGCCTTGGTCATGGTTTCCTGTAGCAATTTATTGTTGTTGGAGAAAAAATCCAAGGTCTCAGATACTGCAGGAACAGGGCATTCAGGAAATGCTCCAGGCAAGAAGGATGGGTGGAAACCGTAATTGGCATAGAACGGAGACTGATTAGTCGCTGAGTGTAATGAGTTATTATATGAAAACTCTGCGATGGGAAGCAGGGAGGCCCAGTCATCTTGGGAAAAAGCTGAAAAACAGCGGATGTATTGCTCCAAGGTTTGGTTCGTCCTCTCGGTTTGTCCATTGGACTGAGGGTGGTAGGCTGAGGAAAAGGACAACTCGATCTCAAGGGCACCACAAAGGGATCTCCAGAATCTGGAGGTGAACTGGACGCCTCTGTCCGAGACTATATTGGTCGGGACTCCATGTAGTCTGACGATTTCTTTGATGAAGATAGAGGCGGTCTCCATGGCTGAGGGGGTGCCCTTCATGGGGAGAAAATGGGCCATTTTAGACAACCTGTCTACTACGACAAAAATGGACGAAAAACCCGCTGATGGTGGGAGCTCAACAATGAAGTCCATAGAAATCATGGCCCAAGGTCTCTCTGGGACTGGTAATGGCTTCAGTAGGCCCCATGCTCTTGACCGGCTAGTCTTATTTCTGGCACACGTATCACAGGACTCCACATATGCCTTACAATCCCTGGTAAGATGAGGCCACCAGAAGGAGCGTTGGACAAGGTCAATTGTTTTCCGTGTGCCGAAGTGACCAGCAAGTTTGTGGTCATGGCACAAGCTTAGTACTCGTGCTTTCAGCTCCTCAGGGACCACAATCCTATTCTTGAACCAGAGCAGTCCATCCTTGGCACAGGCTTCAGCAGGTGGGGGCATTCTCAAGGAGGCTCGCCTGATTTGAGAAATTATGTCTTCCTGTAGAACTAGGAAATTTCCAGAAGGGAGAATGGTGTCTGGGGACAGGGTTCTTTCAGAGTCGAGAAACATTCGGGAAAGGGCGTCGGATTTGACATTCTTGGATCCAGGTCTGTACGTAATATGAAAAATAAATCGGGAAAAAAAAAGTGCCCATCTGGCCTGCCGGGGTTTTAATCTCTTGGCCGTTCTTAGATATTCTAAGTTTTTATGGTCTGTGTAGACCAAGATGGGATGTGCTGCACCTTCCAGGAGATAACGCCATTCCTCCAGAGCTGCCTTGATGGCCAGAAGTTCCCGATCACCCACGTCATAATTTTTCTCGGAAGGAGAGAGCTTACGTGAGAAGAATCCCACTGGGTACAGGAGTGCTTTGGCACCCTGTCTCTGAGACAGTACAGCTCCGACTGCAACTTCGGAAGCATCCACTTCCAGGACGAAAGGCAAGGCAGGATTGGGGTGCTTAAGAATAGTGGCTGAGGTGAACAACGCTTTGAGTCTTTCAAAGGCATCTTGTGCTTTAGGGGTCCAGTGGAACCGGCATCCTTGTTTAATAAGTTCCGTAATGGGAGCTATGATTGAAGAAAATCCCTTGATAAACTTCCTGTAGAAGTTGGCGAAGCCAATAAAACGTTGTACTCCTTTTTTGTCAGTCGGTGCAGGCCACTCCAGAATAGCGGATACTTTCTGAGGATCCATTTTAATGCCATCAGGAGAGATGATCAAACCCAAGAACTGGATAGATTGGAGCTCAAATTCGCACTTCTCAAGTTTGGCGTAAAGCCCATGCTGTCTTAGCCGGGAGAGTACGGTTTGTACATGTTTGCGGTGCTCCATCAGGGAGGCGGAGAAGACCAAGATATCATCCAGGTAAACGATGACATATAAATCCAGTAAATCATGAAAGACGTCGTTGACAAAATGCTGAAATGTTGCCGGTGCGTTGCACAGACCAAAAGGCATGACAAGGTACTCATAATGACCAAATCGAGTACGAAAAGCTGTCTTCCACTCGTCTCCTTCTCTTATGCGGATCAAGTTATAGGCTCCACGGAGGTCTAGTTTAGTAAACACGGTAGCAGATCCTAACCTCTGAAATAGCTCAGGAACCAAGGGTAGCGGGTATCTGTTTTTTATGGTAATTTTGTTAAGCTCCCGGTAATCAATGCAGGGACGTAGGGAGTGATCTTTTTTTTCCACGAAGAAGATGCCTGCCCCAGCTGGAGACGTGGAAGGACGAATGAACCCTTTCTTCAGGTTTTCGTCTATGTAAGTTTTCAAGGTGCCCAGCTCCTGCTCAGTTAGAGGAAAGATCCTACCAAAAGGAACTTCGGTACCCGGTAGAAGTTCTATTGGGCAGTCATAGGATCTATGTGCTGGAAGGATTTCTGCCCCCTTTTTACTGAACACGTCTAGGAAATCCCGGTAGGGTTCAGGAAGGTCTTGGTAGAGCTTAGTTTCAGAGTCCATGCACAGGCATTGGGAGGAGGTTGATGGGATTCCCCGTAAGCAGTTTTGTCTGCAATATTCAGAGGAAAACTGAACTTTGCCCGTAGCCCAGTTGATGCTAGGGTTGTGGGCCTGTAGCCAAGGTATTCCTAGGATAATTGGGAAGAGAGGAGAGGAGATGACATCTAGGCGTAATAGTTCCTGATGTTCCGGGCCAATGGTGGCCAAAAGAGGAACCGTTTCTTGGGTGACGGGTCCGGAACGGAGGGTGGAACCGTCTGCTAGAAAAACTGCCAGTCCTTGGGCTTTAGTTTGAGTGGGGATGTGATGAGTTTCAACGAAGGTCCGGTCAATGAATCCACTGCATGCCCCCGAATCAATGATGACCGGTACTGGGATGTTCCTTCCAGGTAACTGTAAGACAATGGAGAGTGTTAAATGGCTACCGGCACTAGGTAGGACAGGTGCACACAATGAGGAGGACGGTAGACACTTACGTCTTTTATTGGGGCATGCTCTTGCAAAATGACCGGGCTCTCCACAGTACAAGCACAGGTTGAGTGTGCGTCTTCGTGTCTTCTCCTCCGGAGTCAGAGAGGGACGGAGCAGTCCCAACTGCATAGGTTCCGAGCCGTCCTGGGCGGAAGCAGACGAGACCAATGGAGCTTGGTGCGGGGCACTAGGGACCCTTGGCAACATCCAGGTGAGACGTGGATGACCAACGGATCTTTCAGAGCGTCTTTCCCTGAGGCGACGGTCAATTTGGATCGACAAATTAATGAGCTCCTCTAATGTCTGGGGAACCCCCACTCGTGCCAGTTCATCTTTTAGGGGATCTGATAATCCCAGCCGATATTGGTGACGCAAAGCAGCGTCATTCCACTCCGTGTCCGAGCTCCAACGCCTAAACTCCACGGCGTAATCTTCAGCCGCTCTGCGACCTTGTTGGAGGGAATGCAAAGTGGCTTCAGCCGTTGCCGTTAGCTGAGGGTCCTCATACAGTTGAGACATGGCTAGGAAGAAATCACTCACGGAGTCAAGAGATTGAGCCTTTTGCTTCAGTAGATGGTGGGCCCAGGTTTGAGGTTCACCAGTCAGCAAGGATATGACGAACCCCACTTTAGTAGCTTCCAGGGAAAACGTACGGGGTTGCAGGGCAAAATATAGTTCGCACGCGTTGCGGAACGCCTGGAACTTACTGCGATCTCCGGAAAACTTTTCGGGTGTAGGTACCCTGGGCTCTGGTGGAAGCATCACTACAGAGGGTGCCGAGGCCGGGTTGGACGCTGCTCCTGAAGGAGAGGCTGAGAGGGCCTGGACCTGCCCTTCCAATCTGGTGTAGCCTTCCTGAAGGCTTTTAACAGCTTGAGTAAGGCCCGCTAGGTGCCTGCACAGTTCATCCATGGGGGAGGCCCCCTGCCCGGACTCAGTCATGGCTGCCTGATACTGTCAGGTCCCACACTTACCAGACAGGTGAGTCCACCACTTGGGCAGAGGGTAGGCTCCCTTACGTATCCGATTCGGGGCCCCTGGTAGAGTAGACAGGAGGCCACGAATGCGGAGTGGTATGAGGGCCTGAAGTAGAGTCCTGGAGCACAATGGTCTGGCAAGCAACCGGTGGATCTTCAGACTGGATAGAGCAGATGCTGGGCAGGAACTAGTCAGGCTGGTCACATACAGGCAGAGGTTGGCAACGGGCTGGCAGCAGCGGTACAAGAGGGTAAGGCAGAAACAAGGTCAGACAAGCCGGGGTCGGGTTCAGGCAGCAATCAAGGAAGGTCCAAAGGGTAAGCCGGGTCACAACGGGTAAACACTACGAGGATACAGGAACACAGGATGATCACGGAACAAGGTACAGAGCTGTTTGATCAGGCAGCACTGGGTCAGCATGGAGGCAAGCTTCAAATAGGCCGATTGGCGCCAAAACGCCGCGCACGTGCACGCGCCGATTCGCCAAAGCGCGCCGTGCCCCCGCACGCGCCCGAGCGCGCCCCCGACACCGGCGTGCACGCCCACCGAACCGGGTCGCGTCAAAAGCAACGCCCACAGGCGGACGCGCGCTAACGCGAACGCGCGCTAGCGCGAACGCGCGTACGCACGAACGCCCGGACGCCACCCCGCACGCCACGGTCGGCCAGCCCAGACACACCGGCGCCCCCAGGGGCACGCGCCCCAGCACGGACAGGAACGCGAGCGCCAACACGCCCCGGCGCGCCCCGGCGCCCAACCAGGTAACCTCTCTGACACTACCTGAAGAAAATTAGTGGTGTTCTTCTGATCCTATTAGTACAGTACCGCAGGCAGCTGCAGTATTTACAAATTAGTGTAGTGCTTCCTCTGCACAGTGTGCACCTAAAGCTACCTGAAGAAAATTGGTGGTGTTCTTCTGATCCTATTAGTATCGCAGGCAGCTGTAGTAGTTATAAGTTAGTGTAGTGCATCCTCTGCACAGTGTGCACCTAAAGCTACCTGAGAAAAAATAGTGGTGTTCTTTTGATCCTATTAGTACAGTACCGCAAGCAGCTGCAGTATTTACAAACTAGTGTAGTGCGTCCTCTGCACAGTGTGCACCTAAAGCTACCTGAAGAAAATTGGTAGTGTTCTTCTGATCCTATTAGTTCCGCAGGCAGCTGTAGTATTTACAAGTTAGTGTAATGCGTCCTCTGCACAGTGTGCACCTAAAGCTACCTGAAGAAAATTGGTGGTGTTCTTCTGATCCTATTAGTATCGCAGGCAGCTGTAGTATTTACAAGTTAGTGTAGTGCGTCCTCTGCACAGTGTGCACCTAAAGCTACCTGAAGAAAATTAGTGGTGTTCTTCTGATCCTATTAGTACAGTACCGCAGGCAGCTGCAGTATTTACAAGTTAGTGTAGTGCGTCCTCTGCACAGTGTGCACCTAAAGCTACCTGAAGAAAATTGGTGATGTTCTTCTGATCCTATTAGTATCGCAGGCAGCTGTAGTATTTATAAGTTAGTGTAGTGCATCCTCTGCACAGTGTGCACCTAAAGCTACCTGAAGAAAATTGGTGGTGTTCTTCCTCTTCAGAACGTGGCCGTGGGACACGCTTGTCCCTTTTTTTGGCAGCTGGCCGCGTTGAGCCGCAACATGCCAAAGACTTGGTAGAGTGGATGACCAAGCTGTCCTCATCCTCCTCATCCTCTCTCACCCAGGCTCAGGATACTTTGTCTGGCAAAGCAGCTGCCAACACTGCCTCTTCCCTCGGCTCAATGGCATCAGTCACTCCTTCCCTAGCCCCACCATGTCCTCCTGAGGAGTCCCCCGAACTGTTTGACCACAGTGTTGGCTCCAGGAGGATGCCCAGCGTTTTGAAGGCTCTGATGATGCTACCCAGCTAGAGGAAGGCAGTAACGTGAGCCCAGAGAGAGGGGGTGCCCAAGAAGGACAGCAATCTGGCAGTCATGTTCCCCCAGCTGCAGCATACTGCCAGCTTTGCTCCAGTGATGAGGAGGGAGGGGATGATGAGGTCACTGACTCCACATGGGTGCCTGATAGGAGAGAGGAGGAGGAGGAGGAGGCACATCACCAACGAGGCAGGATGCCCTCCACGGGCCAGCTTAAGGGCAGCACACAGACTGCATGTTCAGGGCGCTGCTGTCTCTACGCGTTATTCCAAAAGTTCTTTGTGGGCTTTTTTGGGACGAGTGCATCAGATCCCACCGCTGCTATTTGCAACATATGTCTCAAGCGTATCTCGCGTGGCCAAAACATCACCCGCTTGGGCACCACATGCTTGACCAGACATATGCCGACCTGCCATGCAGTTTGTTGGCAAGCGCATCTAAAAGACCCACACCAAAGAACAAAGAGGACCTCTCCTTGCTCCTCATCAGCTGGGATCTCCAACCCCACTATACCTTCAGTCCTCTCTGAGACCTGCACTGAGAGGAATGAAGGTGTAGAATTAGGTGTGTCACAGCCAAGTACTTGGGGGCAATCTGCTATCGGTACACCGACATCAGATTGAACCAGGCAAATTGCCCTGCCCCAGCTGCTGCACCACCAAAAGAAGTCCACTCCCAGCCATCCACATGCCCAGCAGTTAAATGCTAGCTTGGCTAAATTGCTAGCACTTTAACCGCTGCCTTTTCAGTTGGTAGACTCTGCCCCCTTCTGTGAGTTTGTGGAATGTGCAGTTCCTCAGTGGCAGGTTCCCAAACGGCACTTTTTCTCACGGAAGGCGATTCCGTCTCTCTACCAGCATTGTGAAGGTAATGTCTTGGCCTCGCTGGACACAGCATATTACCGCTGACTCATGGTCCAGCAGGCATGGACAGGGACGTTACCTATCTTTCACCGCGCACTGGGTGACTCTTCTGGCAGCTGGGAAAGATGCAGGACGGGGTGCAGTAGTGTTGGAGGTTGTTCCACCACCACGCCTCCAAAATACTACTAGTGGTGATTCTGCCACACCTCTCTCCTCCACCCCCTCCTCTTCTTCTTCCTCCATAGCCTCCTCCTGTGTTGATTTGTCTTCGGAACCAGTGGTGCTCCGTACACGTTCAAGGGGCTGCGCAAGCACGCAGGCAAAAAGATGCCATGCGGTGCTTGAGCTGGTGTGCTTGGGGGACAGGAGCCACACTGGGGCAGAGATTCTGTCAGCTCTGCAGGGGCAGGTTCAGAGGTGGTTGATGCCATGCCAGCTTAAGGCAGGTATGGTGGTTTGCGACAATGGCACCAACCTCCTCTCCACCCTCCGACAGGGACAACTGACCCATGTGCCCTGTTTGGCTCACGTCCTTAACTTGGTGGTGCAGCGGTTCTTGGGTAGGTACCCGGGCTTACAAGATGTCCTGACGCAGGCCAGGAAAGTCTGTGTGCATTTCCACAGATTATATAATGCCAGTGCTCGGCTGGCCGACCTCCAAAGGGAATTTAACCTGCCCAAGAACCGCCTAATCTGTGTCATGCCCACCAGGTGTAACTCAACGTTGGCCATGCTGCAGCGGCTGCACACACAGCAGAGGGCCATCAATGAGTACCTGTGCAACTATGGCACCAGGACAGGGTCAGGGGAGCTTGTTTTTTTTTCCCCAAGCCAGTGGGCCATGATCAGGGATGCATGCACTGTCACCATTTGAGGAGGTCACGAGGATGGTGAGCAGTGACAGTGCATGCATCAGTGACACTGTCCCTCCTGTCCACCTGTTGGAGCACACGCTGCCTGGAATAATGGACAGGGCACTTGAGGCAGAACAGAGGCAGGAAGAGGAGGACTTCCTTAGCTCTCAAGGCCCCCTTTATCCAGACAATGTTCCTGCGTGCCCGCCGATTACACAGGAAGAGGAGGAGGAGGAGGAGGAAGAGGAGGATTGTGTCAGCATGGAGGTGGAGCCTGGCACTCAGCAGCAGTCTGTAAGGGATCATTTACAGTCCCAAGAAACCCATGGACTTGTACGTGGCTGGGAGGAGGTGGCTGTGGATCATGTCATCCTTAGTGACCCAGAGGACTCTGGACCAAATGCCTCAGCAAACCTACGCTGCATGGCCTCCCTGATCCTGCAAAGCCTGCGGAAGGATCATTGTATTCGTGGCATCAAGGAGAGGGATCAATACTGGCTGGCAACCCTCCTTGATCCACGTTACAAGGGTAAGGTTGCAGACCTTATCTTGCCGTCGCAGAGGGAGCAGAGGATGAAACATCTTCGGGAGGCCTTGCAGAAAGGTCTGTACAACGCGTTCCCAAAAACTGGGAGGTTACAAACACCTGTTCCTGGACAATGTGTTGCTGAGGCTTCAGTCAGTCAAAGAAGGAGCAGTGGAGAAGGTGGCCGTCTGACCGATGCGTTCAGACAATTTTTTAGTCCACAGCCCCAAGGTATGATCGGTTCCAGCAACCATCGCCAGTGTCTGTTTTACATGGTGCAGGAATACCTAGGGGCAAGACCTGACTTGGACACCTTTCTCACCGAAAATCCTCTGGGTTACTGGGTCTTGAGGATGGATCACTGGCCAGAGCTTGCACAGTATGCAATTGAGCTACTGGCCTGTCCTGCATCCAGCGTTCTTTCGGAACGCACATTCAGTACTCCTGGAGGCTTTGATCACAGGGTGTGCCTGTCCACCGACTCGGTCGATCGACTGACCTTCATAAAAATGAATCAGCCTTGGATCACCACCAGCTACCAAGCACCTGATGCTGATGTAACCGAATAATTTTTTTTGAAATGTGAGATCCCTTCAAGACTGCCTATGCTGATGCTGAGTGACTATCCTGTTATGCTGAGTGACTATCCTCTTCCTCCTCAATGATCATGCTAATAGCTTGTAAGGATATTTTTGGTTCTCGGTGCTGACACCAGTGGCTAAGGCCCAATTTTTCAGCCCCTGTTTAACAGGGGCGTGTAATTACAATTTTTAAAACAATATTTTGCAAGGAGGGTTCGTTGCTGCGCTCAACTAGAGTATCTGTGAGGGGTTGCAGTGTTGTGGCACCAGCACCAGTGCCTAAGGCCCAATTTTTCAGCCCCTGTTTAATAGGGGCGTGTCATTACAATTTTTGATGCATAATTTTGCAGGAGGGCTCATTCCTGCGCTCTAACTAGAGTATCTGTGAGGGGTTGCAGTGTTGTGGCACCAGTGTCTAAGGCCCAATTTTTCTGCCCCTGTTCAACAGGGACATGTAATTACAATACTTGATCTAATATTTCACAGCAGGTCCCGTTTCTGCGTCCACCAAGAGTAACTGTGTGGACTTACAGTGTTGTGGCACCACCACCAAAGGCCCAATTTTTCTGCCCCGTTCAACAGGTGCATGTAATTACAATTCTTGATCTAATATTTCACAGCAGGGCCCGTTCCAGCTCCCACCAAGAGTAACTGTGAGGACTTACACTGTTGTGGAAACACCACCACCACCACCACCAAAGGCCCAATTTTTCTGCCCCTGTTCAACAGGGGCATGTAATTACAATTCTTGATCTAATATTTCACAACAGAGCCTAGCTTAGAGTAACTGTGAGAGCTTACAGTGTTGTGGCAACACCAACACCTAAGGCCCCAATTTCTGCAGAGTATATAGGGCAGGCCCCTACTTCCAAACATCCAACTTACAAACGACTCCTACTTGCAAACGGAAGGAGACAATAGGAAGTGAGATTAAATCTATCCCTAGGAAGGGAAATTCTCTCCTGTAAGAGTTAATATGGGAAAAACGTGTCTCCTCTCCACTGATCATTTATCACCAATCAATTGTTTCACTAAAAACCCCAAATTGTCAAAAAACATTTGTCATTGGGACAGAAAGTGAAGTGAAATCTTCTAAAGAGGTGCACAGACAGCAAAACAAATGTCACAGGGGTGATAACCCTTCCCTATGTTTTCCAAAAAGCTGGAGTCACACTTAAAAAATGTACCAGTTCAAAATTACAAACAGATTCTACTTAACAACAAACTTACAGTCCCTGTCTTGTTTGCACCGCCTGTATACTGCTGTTCAGAGTATATAGGGCCTGGGGGCCCCACGCCTTTCCTTTTGTTAATTTGGCTGCGGGGTTCCCCTAATACCCATGCAAGACCCAAAGGGCCTGGTAATGGACTGGGGGGGGGGGGGGTACCCATGCTGTTTGTCTTACTGATTTTCATCCATATTGCCGAGACCCGACATTACATTAAAGCCGCAAGCAGTTTTAAATGACTTTTATTTCTTTAAAAATGTCATTTTGTGCAGGGACTGTTCTAAGCACAAGAAACATGCGTCACTTTACAGGCATACTATAACACCCCCCAGGCACAATATTTAATGGAATATTTCCCTTTTTTTTTCACTTTAAGCATCTTTAAAATCACTGCTCCCGAAAAAACGTCCGTTTTTAAAACTTTTTTTTGCATTGATACATGTGCCCTGGGGCAGGACCCGGGTCCCCAAACCCTTTTTAGTACAATACCATGCAAATTAGCCTTTAAATTTAGCACTTCTGATTTAGAACGTTCAAGTATGTGCAGGTGAGGGAGAGGAATGGGAAGGGTACAACAGTGGGCGCTATGTACAGGAGAGGAGTGTGGAGGGTATGCCAGTGGGCCGTATGTACAGGAGAGGAGTGTGGAGGGTATGATGGGGGCAGTATATACAGGAGAGGAGTGTGGAGGGTATGAGGAGGTGGCTAACATGAGAAGTGGCTGGGGAGTGACCTGGTTGGCGGGGAGTGTGAAATGGATGATGTGTTTCACGTTTCTTTAACATCTGCAGAGTTCCCCTTTCATACTGAATCCACAGAGTTTCCCTTTACATCTGAACTCACAGAGTTTTCCCTTTACATCTGAATCCGCAGAGTTCCCCTGTACATCTGAACTTGCAGAGTTCCCCTGTACATCTGAACTTGCAGAGTTCCCCTTTACTTCTGAAACCAGAAAGTTCCCCTTTAAATCTGAATCCACAGAGTTCCCCTTTACATCTGAATCCACAGAGCTCCCCATTACATCTGAACTCACACTGTAAGGGGGGGGGGGGACTCTGGGGATTCTGATTTAAGCAGGAACACTGAACTCTGATGTAAGGAGGGAACTCTGATGTAAGAGGGAACACTGCAGACTCTGGTGTAAATGGGAACTCTGATATAAGGGGGTCTCTGGTAACCAGAGCTCCCACATACATCATAGTTCCCAGCATTCCCCTTTAATCACTGTTCCAAGAGTCCCCTCTATATGAGAGTCCAGAGAGCCCTCCTTATATCAAAGTCTGCAGAGCCCTCCTTACATCAGGGTCACTAGACAGCCCCCTTTACATCAGAGTCCCTAGAGTCCCTCTTTACAGCATAGTCTGAAGAGCCCGCTTTACATCACAGTCTGCAGAGACTCCCTTTCATCAGTCTGCAGAGCCCCACTTTTATCAGAGTCCACAGAGCCCCCTTTACATCAGTGTCTGTGGAGGCCTCCTTATATCAGAATCTGCAGAGCCTGCCCACTTACATGAGAGTCTGCAGAGCCCCCTTACATCACAGTCCGCAGAGCCCCCCCTTTCATCATAGTCCGCAGAGCCCCCCTTCCATCAGAGTCGGCAGACCCCCCCTTACATCAGAGTCTGCAGAGCCCCCCTTACATCAGAGTTCGCAGAGCCCCTCCTTACATCAGAGTCCGCAGAATTTCATTGTAAGGGATCTCTGTGGACTGTAATGTAAAGGGGAACTCAGATGGAAGTGGTGTTCTGGGAGGGGGTGCTCTGATGTAAGGGGCAACGCTGTGGACTCTTGTGTAAAGGGGAAGTCTGATGTAAGGGGATCTCTGCTCACCAAACCCCCCTTTACATCAGAGTCTGTGAAGCATCCCTTAAATCTAAGGTCCCCTTACATTATTGTACTGATTCAGAGGCAGAAGGGATAAGGGAGGGGGTGAATGGATGGATGTGAGCTCACTCACCCCAAGAAGGAAGGAGGCTTGTGTATTCTGCATATCCTCCACGTTCATTCTCCATGCTGTTCCCGGCTGCTGGGCTTCCCTGCCCACTCATCCCCGGCTTCCCCGCTTACTCATTCCCGGCTTCCCCGCCCCCACTCCAATCCAATTGGTGTGTGGGCGGGACCGCGGGCACACACAGGAGGACAGGGGCGGGAGGAGGAGTAGATCTAGCTTTCTCTCCTCACCTGTCTGTGCGAGGAGATGGGGGGCCGAGGCGATCGGGCTGTCAGTGCTGGCTCTGTCTGGGCAGTGTAAGTGAGAGTGTAACAGACACACTCTGCTTACCACTGCAGCCAGTAACCCCGCCATGGATCCACAGACCGGGCTTTTGCGGCCCCCCACAGTGGCGGAACGCCAGGTCCCGGTCATATGTGCGACTGCTGCGACTCTGGAAGTTTCGCCACTAGCTGACAGGCGTCCATGAGGTGCTACTGCTGCCGCCTTGTTTTTTTTTACATTGCTGAATGGTAGTTTTACATTGTTGGACTATGCTGCTACTGCGAGCGAGTTTGGCTTGCAGGTTTAGAGTGGCCCCATTGAAATCAATAGGCGAGTTTGACAGGTGGTGTCCAAGCTGTCCATTGAGCTCAGTGCCTCTGACAAGAAGTGAGGAGAGGCTCTGTGAGCTCATCCTCTCGGTCTGCTGCAAACAGAGTGTGCCAACTTGTATTTAAACTGGCCAATGTAGCTTCCAATAGGCTGCGCACGGAACCTCGTATCTCCAGAACCAAAGCTGATAGGAGCCCCACATTCTGACCAGTGGTGGGGTAGGACTTCATAGCCCCTATGTTAAACCGACCCTGCTCTGGGGGAATAGGAAGAGGAGGCACAGCAGTATTGTCAGTCTGAAGGAGGGGGGGAGTGTTAAGTGTATTAGAAGATTTAGAACCACTAACAAATTTAAGCCATCTAATACTTTATAATCAGTTACAGCAAATAGCTTTTTTTCATTTTGGAATAAGGTCTCACATAAATAAATAAAAGCTGATATTTTTTATCACCCCTATCATTGTTAAGTGATTTGTCTCTTCCATGTAAACTGTTATATTCTGCTGGAGAGCTTGTGCTGTGAAAAACAACAGACTTACTGGCCGAATCACCAGTTGAAGATAAAAGAAAAAAGCCTAAAAAAGAAATCTAATGCAGCCATCACATCTAGAAATTGGTAAGCTACAATATAATAAATATTTGCTTTTGGGTTTATTACTGCTTTAAAGTGGTTCTAAAGGCAGAACGTTTTTAACTTAATGCTTACTTTTTTTACCCAATGACTTTTCTTGTAGCTCCCCCTCCAGCCCCCCTAATCCTTATGTAGCGCCTACCCTGATTTTCCAGGAGCCTGGTGGTGGCTACCAGAGTTAGGGAGGGCTGACATACTTCCTCAGGGTGCAGGTTACTAGGCATGGTGGGTGATGAACAAGAAAGAAAGTTGGGCGCCAGTCACTTTTATGCTTAAACAAGAAAGAAGTTTATTTCTCAAACAGGAAAAATGTGGGAGAGAGGGGATAGGGCACAGGACACCCTTAGTAGCGATCAGCGACAGGCAGATTGGCAGACTCCTTAAACAAAAATAAGTGAGATAAGGTAGGCAGCAGTACAGGAAAAGGAGCCTTTAAGCTGAACCAGCACATCTGTAGGATAGGCTGTCTCCTATAGTAACTGAACTTTACTCAGGGCTTCATACACAGATTCCCTTGGATGACTTCTCTGTTGAAGTCCTCCCAGCCACTCCATAGCCTCCAGCCCTTGAAGGGTCACCCCAGGTGCTTCTTTAGAACTCCATCCCTCTCAGAATCGTTTCCAGATCTTTGGCAGGCTTTTCTCAGCAGAACCTTAAACACCCAGATAGGCCTCGGATAGGCCTAGCAGCCAGGAGACCACCTGGCTAAGCCTCAGGTTTCAGGTCTAGCAGCCAGGAACTGTTTCACACACATCCACCCAGGCCGCAGCCCTGGGCGGGAAGACCTCGATCACCTGACTCCTTCTGAATAAATACCTTTTCCCAGCATGAAAAGCTGTCAGTCTGATTGGCTGAGAAAGGTATGTTTATTCATAACCCGAACTCACTGTAGGTCATCACACTAATGTCAAAGGCAACAGCACCACCTACTGATAACAGGGAGAAACCACAGTCAAAAAGGATTAGGACAGAAGTCATTTGACCAATAAACACTACAAATTAGCCAGGCTGGCTACCACCCAACATAACTAAATTTACCTGTAGCCCTATTCTAGGACGAGAGTGCTACACTTACCTGAGCATGATCTCAATCCAGCGATGTAAACGGAGCCACAGCTTAGTTAGTAAGAAGGATTGAGTCTACATTGCAATTGGTAATGTTCAGAAGTGCTCAGTAAAGTCTCTTGAACTGTTGAAATGCCTGGTCTGAAGTCATTGAAAGGGGTGCATGTAGTAGAGTGTGGCAGGGTAATGCCCCGTACACACAGTCGGATTTTCCGACGGAAAATGTGTGATAGGACCTTGTTGTCAGAAATTCCGACCGTGTGTGGGCTCCATCACACATTTTCCATCGGAATTTCCGACACACAAAGTTTGAGAGCTTGCTATAAAATTTTCCTACAACAAAATCCGTTGTCGCAAATTCCAAACGTGTGTACACAAATCCGACGCACAAAGTGCCACGCATGCTCAGAATAAACTAAGAGACGAAAGCTATTGGCTACTGCCCCGTTTATAGTCCCGACGTACGTGTTTTACGTCACTGCGTTTAGATCGATCGGATTTTCCGACAACTTGTGTGTATGCAAGACAAGTTTGAGTCAACATCCGTTGGAAAAAATCCATGGATTTTGTTGTCGGAATGTCCGATCAATGTCCGACCGTGTGTACAGGGCATTAGAGTTGTCACTAGAGCAAGATAAGACAGGAAATCTTCCTGGGGGACAGATATTCTGGTGGCAACTGTCTAAGATGAGGATTCCACTCACTTTGTTGAGATTTTCTATTATTTCTTATTGCATGTCCAGGACAGAAAATAATCAGAAGTCTCCCTAGTGGGACACAGACAACAAAAAATAACCCTTCCCTGCTCTATCCAAAACAAACAGTTTTGGCTATACATACAGTTTCCTTTTTAGTGCTGCAGCCCCCCGGCCCCCTCCCCGTTTTACTTACCTGGGCGCTGTCATCCTCTGTCCGGGAACGAGCACACCATCTCTATCTGATGTCTCGTGTCCCAATTGGATAGATTGATAGCAGCGCAGCCATTGGTTCCCGCTGTGGTCAATCAAATCCAGTGATGCAGCGTTGGGGGGGAGGGGCCGAGTCCTGCATTCTGTGTGAATGGACACAGATGCAGGACTCGGGAGCGCGCCCGCACGGGTGTCCACCAAGAAGAGCGCTTCTCCAATGTGGACACTGGAAGCGGGGAGGAGCCACCAGCACCTCCGTGGGACCCCAGAAAGGGGGGTTCGGCAAAACGAACTGCACAGTGGAGGTAAGTGTTGACATGTTTATTATTTAAAAAACAATGAGGGTTTACAACCCCTTTCAGTCTAAAATCCAGGAATTAAGTTCCTTTGTAAAAAAAATTAAGGCCTGTTATCAGTTTCTTCCAGCGAGGTGCATGACACTTTCTGGGCTTAGCTCTGTTATTTATATCTGACAGCTTTACAGTACTTCTTGAAGACAGCTATAGCTGTAGTCCTTGAAGAGCAATGCTGATCCTTATAAAGGCTGCATCTTGTACAACTGCTATTTGGTATAAACCTTGGTATTATGTGAACCCATTCACAAAATACCAAGGCTTCTGTGAATGGGCAGCAGAGGAGAGAGGTGGGCATAGCTGCTCTGTGTGTTTCTCTATTCTCAGATCCAGGAATCTCTCTCCATCAGAGCAATACACTTGTCAAATGTAAATAATAGAGATAAGCCCAGGAGATGTTATGCAGCTCCTTGGACTTAACTAATAGTGTGCCATCACTTTTTAGTGAGTGACAACACTTTGTTCTGTCATGAGAAACTCTGGAAGGGGAGAACAAGTGCAGACGAGAGGGACTAAGGAAAGAAGAGAACAGGTGCAGTACAGGGGAGACTCCAGAAAAGGAGAACTGGTACAGTACAGGGGGGACCTGTGAAAGAGGAGAACATGTGCAGTACAAGGGAGAATCTGGAAGAGGAAAACATGTGCAATACATGGGGACTATGGAAAAGGGGAGCATGTGCAGTACAGGGGGGATTCTAAAAGAGGAAACCAGGTGATGTACAAGGGGGATTCTGAAGGAGGAAAACGTGCAATATATGGGGACTGTGGAAGAGGGGAGCATGTGCAGTACAGGGGGATTCTGGAAGAGGAAAACATGTGCAATACATAGGGACTATGTAAGAGGAGAACAGGTGCAGTGCAGGGGGGATTCTGGAAGAGGAAAACAGGTGAAGTACAGGGGGAACTCTAGAAAAGAACAGGTGCAGTACAGGGGGGATTCTGAAAGAAGAGAGCAGATGCAGAGGGATTTTGGAAGAGGAGAGAAGGTGCAGCACAAGGGGGGACTCTGGAAGAGGAAAACATGTGCAATACATGGGGACTCTGGAAGAGGAAAACATGTGCAATACATGGGGACTCTGGAAGAGGAAAACATGTGCAATACATGGGGACTCTGGAAGAGGAAAACATGTGCAATACATGGGGACTCTGGAATAGGAAAACATGTGCAATACATGGGGACTCTGGAAGAGGAGATCAGATGCAATACAGGAGGCATGCTCGAAGAACTCTGGAAAAGAATAGGTGCAGTACAGGGGGGATTCTGAAAGAAAAGAGCAGATGCAGTACAGGGGGAATTCTGGAAAAGGAAAACAGATGCAGTACAGGGGGGTCTCTGGAAGAAGCGAACAGGTGCAGTACAGGGGTGATCCTGCAAGAGGAAAACAGGTTCAGTACGGGGGGGACTCTGTAAGAGGAGAACAGGTGCACTACAGAGGGACTGTGGAAGAAAAGAATAGGTGCAGTACAAGTGGGACCCTGGAAGAGGAGAACAAGACCATTAAGAGGGGGGGGGGGGTTCTGGAAGAGGAGAACAGGTGCAGTACAAGGGTGATTCTGCAAGAGGAAAACAGGTTCAGTACGGGGGGGACTCTGTAAGAGGAGAACAGGTGCACTACAGAGGGACTGTGGAAGAAAAGAATAGGTGCAGTACAAGTGGGACCCTGGAAGAGGAGAACAAGACCATTAAGAGGGGGGGGGGGGTTCTGGAAGAGGAGAACAGGTGCAGTACAAGTAGAACTTTAGAAGAAGAGAACATATTCCCTACAGGGGGGATATTAGTTGAACAATATAGGATTAATGCCGCGTATGCATGATCGGACTTTCTGACGGGAAATGTTGAATGTCAGGCTGTTGGCGGAAAATCCAACCGTGTGTACGCTCCATCAGACAATTGTTGTCGCACTTTCCGCCAACAAATGTTGGCTAGCATGTCTTCAAATTTTCCGCCAACAAATGTGTGTTGTCGGATTTTCCGATCGTGTGTACACAAGTCCGTTGGACAAAACTCCAAAGTACAAACACACATGCTCAGGAGCAGAAGTGGTCGGTCTTGTAAACTAGCGTTTGTAATGGAGAATTAACATTCGTGACGTGTCAAATTATGAGATCTCCAAATGCAGCGCACATTCTCTTCTTCTTTAATGGGATAATAATGAAGCTGCTTTGCTGGTGATACTGATGGAGTTATTGCAAACAAATTGTCAAAGGCTTTCTTTTTTCTAGTGATATCAAGAATAATATTATTATGGTTTTTTTTTAAATTTATTTGTACAAGTTACCACAACACTATTATCCCGTAGTTTTTAAGAACAAAGATATTATGTTGGTGTCCCTTGTCAATTTTACATTGTATTTTTTAAAATGCACCTGCCTACTCCCAAACTGTCATTTGAAGTAAAACACATAACCAAGTATTATTCTGCACAATTTTTTTATTGTGCATTAAAAAAAAATGCTATCTGCCAATAGAACTTAACCAAAAAGTGCATTCTATGCATCCAAAAGTATAGAACATATACCAAATCAAATAATTATTCAACCAAAAAAATAATGTCAAAGCAATAACTCCAAGGCCAATAATAAATAACACGTTATGGTTGACAAACGGCATTCAGAAACTAACTAAAAAGCACGAACTGAAAAGCACTAAATGAAAAACATAAAAAGAAAAGCGAGAATCAACACTCACCAACCTTTTACTAACACGAAATTAGCAGAAGGAGCCCAAAGGGTGGCGCTAAAGAGCTGAAAAACCATGTAGTACGTCTAGTATGTCACTACGTTCGTAATTGTTGGCCAACATTTGTGTGACCGTGTGTATGCAAAACAAGTTTGAGCCAACACCCTTCGGACAGAATTCCACGGTTTTTTTCGGCAGAAAGTCCAATCGTGTAGACGAGGCATTAGTGATTCACCGGACTACACATGTAAATTGCCACCATCCCTTGGTAATATATAGAATAGACCTAAAAAAATTGAATTTTATGGGCAATTATATATAAAAATATATATAGAGAACTTCACATATAGAAAAATGTAATTTATTGTAGAAAAATTGTATAAAAAAGTCTCATATTAATAATACAAAAACATTGTAAGAATAGTACCATCAACATTGCACATTGTATAAATGATGTTATCAACATTGCACATTTAGCTGTTAGCCATGAAGTGGCAATCCCCATCTACTTGCTGTTGCCTTTGGTCATTAATTGTGACAAGGAACACTGCAGAGGGGGATATCAGTTAAATATGCAATGTTGATAACAGCATTTATACAATGTGCAATGTTGATAGTACTATTCTTACAATGTTTTGTATTATTAATATGAGACTTTTTTATACAAATTTTTTACAATAAATTATATTTTTCTATATGTGAAGTTCTCTATATATATTTTTCAATTGCCCATAAAATTTAATTTTTTTAGGTCTATTCCATATATTACCAAGGGATGGTGGCAATTTACATGTGTGGTCCGGTGAATCACTAATGCCTCGTACACACGATCGGACTATATATATATATATATATATATATATATATATATATATAATAGTCCTAAAAATGGAATTTTATGGGCAATTGAAAAAATATATATAGAGAACTTCACATATAGAAAAATGTAATTTATTGTAGAAAATTTGTATAAAAAAGTCTCATATTAATAATACAAAACATTGTAAGAATAGTACTATCAACATTGCACATTGTATAAATGCTGTTATCAACATTGCATATTTAGCTGTTAGCCATGTTAGCTGATATCCCCCTCTGCAGTGTTCCTTGTCACAATTAATGACCAAAGGGAACATCAAGTAGATGGGGATTGCCACTTCATGGCTAACAGCTAAATGTGCAATGTTGATAACATCATTTATACAATGTGCATTGTTAATGGTACTATTCTGACAATGTTTTGTATTATTAATATGAGACTTTTTAATACAATTTTTCTACAATAAATTACATTTTTCTATATGTGAAGTTCTGTATATATTTTTTTTTCAATTGCCCATAAAATCCCATTTTTGTAGGTTTATTCTATGTATTAGTGGAACAATATAGGGTGTGACATTAAAAGGTTTTGATACCCTCCCCCAATCTTGTCTTTCTGTGCCCAAATAAGTCCACTTTTGCCAGTTTGAAAACATTTCTTCCCCCTCTTCTAGTCATACAATGTTTTAAACATGCAGATTTTCAACTGCACCATAGGCATTTTAAAGTGAAAGATTTGGCAATTTAGCTTAGTTTGACAGCATACCATGAGCATTCCTCTTTAGCATTTTGCAATATCCAGTTGTAATATAATAAAAGTAAACATACCATAATAATTACGCTTATAGTGTCATGCAAAGTGTCAGGAAATCTAACCCATAGCAGTCTGTACAGACAAATGATTATTTTTATATTAATATTTTCCTCCTGGGGACGGGTCCCCTTGTTTCTTTGTGGATTTGCAGTACACTTGCTCTGGGTCTCTGAGGTTTCCTTTATTTAAACTAAACTAAAATTAGAAGTATAGTATTTTTTTTTACTATTCTACTATTAACTATTCATTTATAGTTTGCAATTAAACATTTTACAAGTCTACAAGTAAATATTTAAAGCGGATCTTCACCTCCCTTTTTTTCTTTTTTTTTTTACCCCTGCCTACTGGTTGGTGTGTTGTGCACACTTCAGATACTTACCCACCGACAGGATCATCCAGCATTGTCCAGCTGAGAGCCTCTTGTCTTATGCCACCACTCGGTTCTGCACCCGACATGTTGCCTGTAACATCATCCAGAGACCCCCCTGGCTATTTGGGGTTCAGCCAGGTATGTCCCTTTCCTCCTTTCAGAATCAAGGGCTATGCCTCCTGAGATATGTGACATGCATATCCCAGACAGTGAGCACTGTGCCCGTCATTCACATGTTAACCCCTTGCCACTGGCCATTTAAGAAGTACTTAAAATGGCATTAAACCCAAAAACTATAACTGCAGTTTACCAATCCTTAATCACTTCAATACTGGGCACTTTCACCCCCTATCCTGCCCAGGCCAATTTTCAGATTTCAGTGCTGTTGCACTTTGAATAACAATTGCGTAATCATCAGGGGCGGACTGACCATTGAGCCACTCGGGCACTGCCCGAGGGCCCTGGGCCACTAGGGGGCCCCATCAGGGTTGCCAGCCTCAGTAAAACCAGGGACAATATGTATAAATCTGTGTTTTTTTTAACATCTGTCTGTGTATACTGTGTGTACATGTATGTGAATACTGTGTGATTGTATACTGTGTGTGTGTATACTGTGTGGCCCCATAATCTCTGATTGCCTGGGGGCCCCATAATCTTCTATTGCCCGGGGGCCCCATGAGTTATCAGTCCGCCCCTGGTAGTCATGCAACACTGTACAGATATGACATTTTTATCATTTTTTCACACAAATAGAGCTTTCTTTTTGGTGGTTTTTAATCACCACTGGGTTTTTCATTTTTTGATAAATAAACTAAAAAAAGACCAAAAATTTGGGGAAAAAAGCTTTTTTCTTTAGTTAGAAAATTTTGCAAATAAATGATCTATCTTCATAAATTTAGGCCAAATTGTATTCTGCTACATTTCTTTGGTGAAAATAACTCAAATCAGTGTTTATTATTTAGTCTGTAGGAACGTTATAGAGTCCACAAACTATGGCATGTATCTGAAAATCGATCAATCTTGATGTAGTGACGGCCAGGCCCGGACTGGCCATAGGGCAGACCGCGCGTTTGCCCGGTGGGCTGGGAGCCGCCGGGCTGCATGTCTGAGTGTGGTATGCAGAGCCGGCCGCGGGTTCTGACATGCAGGGCTGGCCGCTGATGTTCTGCATATGCTGGGTGGTGGTGGGAGGAGCGGAAAGTCTCCTCATTCCCTGCCTACCAAGCTGATCCATGGCTACCCAGGCCGCTGATAAACAGGAAGTCTGTGTTCACGCATGCGCCCCGCAGCCAATGGTCACCTGGCAACCAGGAGAGGAGGAGGGATGGAGAAGCAGAGGAAGAGCAGAGGAAGAAGCCTCATGCACCACCACCTACTGAGACCCGCATCCTGCACAAGAAAGCCAGCAAGATACTGTGACCACCTATAGGGAAAGCAATGCAGCTGCCGGCTGGTGTACACCAATCTCCATTCCTGCCAGTGAAGGGGTCAGATCTGATGCTCCAGGCCAGAGAGCACTGCTTTTGCTAATGGTAGCTATGATTTTTTTTCTTCAGTAACTGCAATGTAATTAATCCTTGTGCACCTGCTGTCTCTGAACACTCCCCTCCCTCAGCAGCCTTGTGCCAGGTTCGAGAAGGGGAGACAATTCTACCCAGAAAAGTCACCTGGATGAGTTATTTCACAGGCTTTGGAAGCACTAGTAAAAGTAATGGTCAAAAAGCCAGTTATAAAGCAAAACTCCTTTATAACTGGCTCTGTGAGTAATGCTTTATAATTGGCTTTGCAGTATTAACAGAGCTAGTTATAAAGGAGTTTTGCTTAAAAACTCGCTCTGTAAGTAAAATCTAGTGCACACGGCCTGAATGTCAGCCGACATTCGACCCGTGTGTACGGCAGCCGGTCTGACAGAAGACGGCCATTCAGCCCGGCTTCTGTCAAAGGCTCGTAAGACTGAAAAAGGTCTGCGTTCTTAGCCAATGGCTGAGAGCGCTGACCGGAGGGTTCTGGCGGGGAGCCGTTAATTTATAACGGGCATTTCAGTATTCACAAAGTCAGTTACTAAGCATTACTCACAGAGCCAGTTATAAAAGAGTTTTGCTTAATGACTGGCTTTGTAAATACTCCATTATATCTGGCTTTGTGAGTCATGCTTTATAACTGGCTTTGTAATCACTACTTTAGAAGTTTTAAAAGGGAACTGCACTTTATAACAGGGTTTGTTTTCTAAAGTAGTAGCGCCTAACCCTGTTCTAAGGCTACAGTTGCACACGTGTTTAGGCACAATGCAAATGGCAGGGGCAGGTATCTGCTGATTCCTACCACTGTTTTCGACACCTGTGAGTGGATAGCTGCGTTGCCTTTTGTGAATTCTGAAAGTGCAGGAATTGGGGCTGATGTGAGGTGTGTAGGTGCAAAGCTCAGTTGATTTCTTACTATTATTCAAGTGGTTTACAGCATTTACTGTATAAAGATTCCTTTCCGTGTGCAGTTGACAGTTTTTTTTTAATGTATCTGGCACTTTCAATTTCTTTGAAAACATTTTTTGGCACACTATGCCCCTGCATTAGAGCAAACCTCATCTTGTGCTGCTTCATACTATTTTAAGAACTCCACCATCAAAACCGGAGTTGAAGTAATCCAGTACACACATCCTGGAACCCCACATCCCGTCATCAACTGCGCCGCAAACACAGCCCCCCCCCGGCTGCTCAGTCTAAAGTGCCCAGGCCTATTTTTTGTCCCAGTCCGGGCCTGCTGATGACCTATCTCGTTTCTTGAGCCCCAAAAATGCCAGGACAGTACAAATACCCCCCCCTAAATTACCCCTTTTTGGAAAGTATACAGTCCAAGGTATTTAGTAAGAGGCATGCCAAGTTTTTTGTAATAGTTTGTGACAATTTTTCGGAAAATAAAGACATTTTTAAGAAATGATTGTTTTCAAAAATTTTTACATACTGTCACCAGTGCAATATAGCATCATCATATAACTGGTGTGGCAGTGATCAGGAACACTGAACGGTGACAGTATGTAAAAAGAAAAATTATATATATATATTTTTTTTTATTACATATTTTCCTTTTTTTGATAGGAGATACTGGGGTACAGGGTCCTGTCAGGTAAGCTGTACAGGACCCCATGATTTGTAAATATGGCCCTGGGAGCTCCCTAAAATTGCTCCCTTTTGCTTTTACAGATAACTGTACTTTAGGTTGTGTCTCTGCTGCCAAATATGTAAGAGTCTCTGTCCCCTGTGATTAATTCACGGGGCTGGATGGGGGTGGGAACTGCTGGAGCTTACTTTTTTGCAGAGGACAGAGGACTCTACAGAGGGGGGGTGCAGGGGACAGAGGACCCTACAGTGGGGGGTACAGGGGACAGAGAACCCTACAGTAGGGGGTGCAGGGGAGAGAGGACCCTACAGTGGGTGCGGAAGGGGACAGAGGACCCTACATTGGGGGGGGTCCAGGGGACAGAGGCCCCTACAGTGGGGGGTGCAGGGGACAGAGGACCCTACAGTGGGGGGCTTCAGGGGACAGAGGACCCTACAGTGGTGGGGTGCAGGGGACAGAGGACCCTACAGTGGTGGGGGTACAGGGGACAGAGGACGCTACAGTGGGGGGTTCAGGGCACAGAAGACGCTACAGTGGGGGGGTACAGGGGACAGAGGACCCTACAGTGGGGGGGGTGCAGGGGACAGAGGATGCTACAGTGGGGGGGTGCAGGGGACAGAGGACACTGTTATAGGGGTACAGAGGACACTGCAATGGGGGGCCCCAATTAGGGACCCCATCATCCCTGGGGACAGGGACCCCTTCTCACCTTTGAGACAGGGACCCCTTCTCTCCTGGGGATAGGGACCCCATCACCCCTGGGGACAGGGTCTCCTCACTTGGGGACAGGGACCCCTTCTCGCTTGGGAACAGGAACCCCTTTTCGCTTGGGGACAGGGACCCCATTACCCCTGGGGACAGAAACTCCATCTCCCCTAGTGACAGGGACCCCATCTCCCCTGGGGACGGGGCACCCATCTCCCCTAAGGGCAGGAACCTAATTTTCCTTAGGGACAGGAACTCCATTTTTCCTAGGGACAGGAACCCCATCTTCAGACCGTGCTGGCTAGCAGGGCTGGCGTCAACTACCCTTGGGTGCCAGGATGGGGGAGGGGGCAGTAAAATCCGAATCCCCAGCTACATACTCCCTCAGGGTGAACTAGCTTTGTATTAATTAAGCACCTTAAAGTGAGGTAAACCTGTACTGTTAATATTACTGTGTTAGGATTTTTATTATCTTCATTTATTAGCAGGTGAATGCGGCCCGCCGTGCATTCACATACATTGAATCAGGCCCTTAAGTGGAAAAAGGTTGCTGACCCCTGGTGTAAGATGAACTTGTATGCTATAGAAATGAATCGGGCAGCTAAATACCTGGGTGAGAGTGAGTGGGATCTACTGTATGTTCATGAATGTGCTCATTTTAACCACTTGCTTACCGGGCACTTAAACCCCCCTCCTATCCAGACCAATTTTCAGCTTTCGGCGCTGACGCACTTTGAATGACAATTGCGCGGTCATACAACACTGTACCCAAATGAAATTTTTATCATTTTTTCACCACAAATAGAGCTTTCTTTTGGTGGTATTTGATCACCTCTGCCATTTTTACTTTTTATTAAAAAAATGTAAAAAACTGAATTTTTTTTTTAAAAAAAGTTAATTTTTTTATATTTTGTTATAAAAATTTTTAAACAGGTAATTTTTCTCCTTCATTGATGTACGCTGATGAGGCGGCAGTGATGGGCACTGATAGGCGGCAGTGATGGGCACTGATGGGTGGCAGTGATGGGCACTGATGGGTGGCAGTGATGGGCAGCACTGGCAGGTGGCACTGATTGGCACTACAGGTGGGCATTGATAGGTGGTACTTGTGGGCATTGATAGGTGTCACTTGTGGGCACTGTTAGGTGGCACTGTGGGCACTGTTAGGTGGCACTGTGGGCACTATTAGGTGGCACTTTAATTGGGCACTGATGAGGCAGATGTGCCTCTTCCACTTGGGGACCGATGTCCCTCACATCCGATCCGGTGATCGGCTTTTTTTTCTACTCGCGCTGTCAGCGTGAGTTAAAAAAAAAAACGATTACCGATCTTTTGTTTACATCATGTGATCAGCTGTCATTGGCTGACAGCTGATCACATGGTAAGGGGCCGGGACCGGCCCCTTACACAGATCGGTGATCAGCCGAGTCTCAAAGACTCGGTGATCACAACGCGCCCGGCGCGCGCCCTACAGGGCGCGCGCAGGGAGCGTGCACAGGGGAGGCCATCATATGACGGCCTCCCGGGAATGTAGGTCCGCGCTGTAGCCGTCATTCGGCTATAGCGCGGATGCCAAGTAGTTAAAGGCTTATATGCAAGTTATTGCCATAAAAAGTGTTTAGGGACTAGGGTCCTGCCCAGGGGACATGTATCAATGCAAAAAAAAGTTTAAAAAAGGGTTTTTTTGGGGGGAGCAGTGATTTTAATAATGCTTAAAGTGAAACAATAAAAATGAAATATTCCTTTAAATATCATGCCCGGGGGTGTCCTTAGTATGCCTGTAAAGTAGCGAATTTTTCCTGTGTTTAGAACAATACCACAGCAAAAATTATATTTCTAAAGGAAAAAATGTAATTTAAAACTACGCATGGCTGTAATGTATCCCGGCAATATAGATGAAAATCATTGAAAAAAACAGCATGGATCCCCCCCAGTCCATTACCAGGCCCTTTGGGTCTGGTATGGATATTAAGGGGAACCCCGCACCTAATTTTTTTTTATAAATGGCGTGGGGGTCCCCCAGGCACTATATACTCTGAACAGCAGTATATATACTATACGGCCTGCCCTATATACTCTTCAGAGAATTGGGCCTTAGGTGTTTGTGGTACCAGAACACTATAAGCCCTCACAGTTAATCTTGTTGGGCGCAGGAACAGGCCCTACTGTGAAATATTATATCAAGAATTGTAATTACATACCACTGTTAAACAGGGGCAGAAAAATTGGGCCTTGGGTGGTGGTGCCACAACACTGTAAGCCCTCACAGTTACTCTTGTTGGGTGCAGGAACGGACCCTGCTTTGAAATATTATATCAAGAATTGTAATTACATGCCCCTGTTAAACAGGGGCAGAAAAATTTGGCCTTGGGTGGTGGTGGTGGTGGTGGTGCCACAACACTGTAAGCCTTACAGTTACTCTTGTTGGGTGCAGGAACGGCCCTGTGTAGAAATTAGCCTTGGGTGGTGGTGGTGGTGGTGGTGGTGCCACCACCACCACCACCAAGGAAATTTGGCCTTGGGTGGTGGTGGTGGTGGTGCCACAACACTGTAAGCCTTACAGTTAATCTTGTTGGGCGCAGGAACAGGCCCTACTGTGAAATATTATATCAAGAATTGTAATTACATTCCCCTGTTAAACAGGGGCAGAAAAATTGGGCCTTGGGTGGTGGTGCCACAATGCTGTAACCCCTCACAGATACTCTTGTTGGGTGCAGGAATGGGCCTTGCATTGAAATATTATATCAAAAATTGTAATTACATGCCCCTGTTAAACACGGGCAGAAAAATTGGACCTTGGGTGGTGGTGGTGGTGCCACAACACTGTAACCCCTCACAGATATTCTTGTTGGGCACAGGAACTGGCCCTGCATTGAAATATTAGATCAAAAATTGTAATTACATGCCCCTGTTAAACAGGGGTAGAAAAATTGGACCTTGGGTGGTGGTGGTGCCACAACACTGTAACCCCACACAGATACTCTTGTTGGGCGCAGGAACGGGCCCTGCTGTGAAATATTAGATAAAAAAATTGTAATTACATGCCCCTGTTAAACAGGGGCAGAAAAATTGGGCCTTGGGTGGTGGTGGTGGTGCCCTAAACCAAAAATATTGTTGGAAGCTAGCATCATCAAGATCGAGGAGGAATAGGATAGTCAGCATAGGCAATCTTCAAGGGATCCCACATCCATAGAAAATTCAATCAGTTACATCAGCATCAGGTGCTTGATAGCTGCTGATCCAAGACTTATTAATTTTTATGAATGTGAGCCAATCAACGGAGTCTGTGGACATGCTCACTCTATGATCTGTTACAAACCCTCCAGGAGCACTGAATCTGCATTCAGAAAGCACGCTGGATGCAGGACAGGCCAGTAGCTCAATTGCATATTGAGCAAGTTCTGGTCAGTGGTCCATCCTCAAGACCCAGTAACCCAGTGGATGCTCTGTTGGAAAGGTCTCTAAGTCTGCTCTTGCCCCTAGATATTCCTGCATGTAATGCAGACACTGGTGATGGTTGCTTGAATCGATCAGACCTTGGCGCTGAGGACTGAAAAATTGTTTAAAGGCATCGGTCAGCCTGCCACCTTCTCCACCGCTCTTCCTCTGACTGAACGAAGCCTCAGTAACAAGTTGTCCAGCACCAGGATTGCACAAACCTTTTTTCAAGGCCTCCTGAAGATGTTTCATCCTCTGCTCCCTCTGCGAAGGCAGGATGAGTTCTGCAACCTTACCCTTGTAACGTGGACCAAGAAGGGTTGCCAGACAGTAATGATCCCTCTCCTTGATACCACGAATCTTAGGGTCCTTTAGCAGGCTTTGCAGAATCAGGGAGGCCATGCAGCGTAAGTTTGCAGAGGCATTCGATTCTGAGTCTTCTGGGTCACTAAGGATCACATGATCCGTAACTACCTCCTTCCAGCCATGTACAACTCCTTGGGTTTCTAGGGACTGACAGCCATTCCTTGAAGACTGCTGCTAAGTGTTATCCTCTACATCCATGCTGATACAATCCTCCTCCTTTTCTTCCTGTGTGTTTGGCGGGCCCGCAGGAATTCTATCTGAATAAAGGGGGCTTTGAGAGGTAAGGAAGCCCTCCTCTTCCTTCTGCTGCTTCAAGTGCTCTGTCCATTAGTCCACGAATAAATTGGGAAAAGTGGTGGAAGAAACTGCGCTAAAAACCAAGTACAAAATAAAATACAATAAAAAAGAGCTGCAATCCTCACAAAAACATCAATTGTGAAAAGGCATATGGAAAATAAGAGGTTGCGCTAGTATTAATAAACACAATATATGCTTTACAGTGAAGAAAGAATTCATAGAAGGATTATACATAAATCAGTGTGCAAAACTCAGTAAAAAAAATTATATAAAAAGTCCATAGATTAAAGCATCACTCAAGTGTTGTGAAAAGGTCCATAAGAATAAACATCAATGAAGTGTTATGAAACGTCCAAATCACCAATAGACTTATGGTGTGCATGTGCATAGTCGACAAAGGGACCCTCCAGACACTGACGTCAACATACGTTTAGGAGTTATTAATAAACGCATTGACGTCAGTGTCAACATTTAGCCCAAAGGGGGTATAAGTACGAAGTCGATAAATCCAAGACATTTCGCATTTGGAAATTTCCCTTACAAGAGAACTCCCCCTCCAATGTGGTCTGTACTTGTCGATCCCAACGTACAGAGTATTGGAGGGGTCCCTACCATGTACCTCATCGAAGTGTCTCGACACAGGGTGCCTATCAAAACCCCTGCGGATATTACAAATATGCTCGGACAATCTAACTTTGAGGGCCCTCTTGGTCCTGCCCACATATTGCAATCCGCAGGGGCACTGAATAAGATAAACAACCCCCTCGGACGTGCAGGTTATAAAGGGTTCAACCTGATAGGTTCGTGAGGTACTGGTAGACATGAATTGGTTTATTTTTCTACCTCTATCACTGTTGAGGGAGCAGACTTGGCAGTTCCTGCATTTATAATACCCTGTGAGGTCATGGAAAAAGGACCTATTGTTGATGGGTGGGTCCTGCACTGTTGGGGCGATTTTGTTGCCCAACGTGGAAGCTCCCCTAAATATAATACGAGGATTACTGGGTAGAACTGTACTCAAAACTGGGTCTGTGGTTAGAATATGCCAGTGTCTCTTTATCAAATCTTTAATCTGGCGATGCTGGGTGGAGAAGGTGGTAATAAAAGGTAAACTGAAATCTCCCTCGTTGTCACGTCGTTGGCCTGTATTCAGTAGCAGGGATCTATCTTTGTCCCTCACTTGTTCCAATGATCTTGATAATGCAACCTGGTCATAGCCCTTCTCAACAAACCTCTTAGTTAAAGAAGCTGCCTGGTTGTCGAAGGTCTCGATTTCGGTGCAATTCCGCCGAAGGCGTGTGTATTGTCCCATTGGGACCGCCTTCAGCCAAGACTCGTGATGACAACTATCAAGGGGAATAAAAGAGTTTCTGTCCGTAGCTTTAAAATGCGTGGACGTCACCAATCTATCCCCCTGAGCCTTAACCTTAAGATCAAGGAAGCTGATTTCTTCTGTACTCGTCTCGAAATTCAGCCTAATGCCCCTATCATTATCGTTCAAAAAGGTCATGAAAATCTCAAGCTCGGTATCGCTGCCCTCCCATAGGAGGAGGACGTCGTCAATATACCTAGCCCACAGGACCACCTGTGGTCTGGTCCAGGCCCTGACGACGTCCTCCTCCCACTTGGCCATAAAGAGGTTGGCCAGGCTGGGGACATACTTAGCCCCCATGGCCACTCCTCTATCCTGGCGAAAGAATTGGTGATTGAACCAAAAATAATTGTGGCTCGCTGCATAGTAGAGTAACTCCATAATAAAATCCCTTTGAGACGGAACGAGATCAGAGTCTCAAGTTAGATACATCTCTACTGCCTCGAACCCCAACTGGTGGGGAATGATGGTATAGAGTGAGGTCACGTCAGCAGTAGGGATGAGCCGAACACCCCCCTGTTCGGTTCGCACCAGAACATGCGAACAGGAAAAAAATTCGTTCGAACACGCGAACGCCGTTAAAGTCTATGGGACACGAACATGAATAATCAAAAGTGCTAATTTTAAAGGCTAATATGCAAGTTATTGTCATAAAAAGTGTTTGGGGACCCGGGTCCTCCCCCAGGGGACATGAATCAATGCAAAAAAAAGTTTTAAAAACGGACGTTTTTTCAGGAGCAGTGATTTTAATAATGCTTAAAGTCAAACAATAAAAGTGTAATATCCCTTTAAATTTCATACCTGGGGGGTGTCTATAGTATGCCTGTAAAGGGGCGCATGTTTCCTGTGTTTAGAACAGTCTGACAGCAAAGTGACATTTTGAAGGAAAAAACACATTTAAAACTACCGCGGCTATTGCATTGCCGACAATACACATAGAAGTTCATTGATAAAAACGGCATGGGAATTCCCCACAGGGGAACCCCGAACCAAAATTAAAAAAAAAAAATGATGTGGGAGTCCCCCTAAATTCCATACAAGGCCCTTCAGGTCTGGTACGGATATTAAGGGGAACCCTAGCCAAAATGTAAAAAAAAAATTGACGTGGGGTTCCCCCTAAATTCCATACCAGACCCTTCAGGTCTGGTATGGATTTTAAGGGGAACCCCGCGCCAAAAAAAAAAAAAAAACGGCGTGGGGTCCCCCTAACAATCCATACCAGACCCTTATCCGAGCACGCAACCTGGCAGGCCGCAGGAAAAGAGGGGGGGACGAGAGTGCGGCCCCCCCCCCTCCTGAACCGTACCAGGCCACATGCCCTCAACATTGGGAGGGTGCTTTGGGGTAGCCCCCCAAAACACCTTGTCCCCATGTTGATGAGGACAAGGGCCTCATCCTCACAACCGTGGCCGGTGGTTGTGAGGGTCTGCGGGCGGGGGGCTTATCGGAATCTGGAAGCCCCCTTTAACAAGGGGACCCCCAGATCCCGGCCCCCCCCCTGTGTGAAATGGTAAGGGGGTACTTACCCCTACCATTTCACTAAAAAACTGTCAAAAATGTTAAAAATGACAAGAGACAGTTTTTGACAATTCCTTTATTTAAATGCTTCTTCTTTCTTCTTTCTTCCTTCATCTTCTTCTTCTTCTGGTTCTTCTGGCTCTTCTGGTTCTTCCTCCGGCGTTCTCGTCCAGCATCTTCTCCGCGGCGTCTTCTATCTTCTTCTCCTCGGGCCGCTCCGCACCCATGGCATGAGGGGGGAGGCTCCCGCTCTTCTCTTCATCTTCTTCTCTTCTTCATCTTCTTCTTCATCTTCTTCTTCTTCTTTTTCTTCTTCTTCCTTCTTCTCTTCTTCTCTTCTTCCTGTCTTCTCCGGGCCGCTCCGCAATCCATGCTGTGGCATGGAGGGAGGCTCCCGCTGTGTGACGGCGTCTCTTCGTCTGACGGTTCTTAAATAACGGGGGGCGGGGCCATCCGGTGACCCCGCCCCCCTCTGACGCACGGTGACTTGAGGGACTTCCCTGTGACGTCACGGGGAATGCCACAAGGAAGTCCCGTCATGTGTGCGTCAGAGGGGGGCGGGGTCACCGGATGGCCCCGCCCCCCGTTATTTAAGAACCGTCAGACGAAGAGACGCCGTCACACAGCGGGAGCCTCCCTCCATGCCACAGCATGGATTGCGGAGCGGCCCGGAGAAGACAGGAAGAAGAGAAGAAGAGAAGAAGGAAGAAGAAGAAAAAGAAGAAGAAGAAGATGAAGAAGAAGATGAAGAAGAGAAGAAGATGAAGAGAAGAGCGGGAGCCTCCCCCCTCATGCCATGGGTGCGGAGCGGCCCGAGGAGAAGAAGATAGAAGACGCCGCGGAGAAGATGCTGGACGAGAACGCCGGAGGAAGAACCAGAAGAGCCAGAAGAACCAGAAGAAGAAGAAGATGAAGGAAGAAAGAAGAAAGAAGAAGCATTTAAATAAAGGAATTGTCAAAAACTGTCTCTTGTCATTTTTAACATTTTTGACAGTTTTTTAGTGAAATGGTAGGGGTAAGTACCCCCTTACCATTTCACACAGGGGGGGGGCCGGGATCTGGGGGTCCCCTTGTTAAAGGGGGCTTCCAGATTCCGATAAGCCCCCCGCCCGCAGACCCTCACAACCACCGGCCACGGTTGTGAGGATGAGGCCCTTGTCCTCATCAACATGGGGACAAGGTGTTTTGGGGGGCTACCCCAAAGCACCCTCCCAATGTTGAGGGCATGTGGCCTGGTACGGTTCAGGAGGGGGGGGGGGCCGCACTCTCGTCCCCCCCTCTTTTCCTGCGGCCTGCCAGGTTGCGTGCTCGGATAAGGGTCTGGTATGGATTGTTAGGGGGACCCCACGCCGTTTTTTTTTTTTTTTTGGCGCGGGGTTCCCCTTAAAATCCATACCAGACCTGAAGGGTCTGGTATGGAATTTAGGGGGAACCCCACGTCAATTTTTTTTTAAAATTTTGGCTAGGGTTCCCCTTAATATCCATACCAGACCTGAAGGGCCTTGTATGGAATTTAGGGGGACTCCCACATCATTTTTTTTTTTTAATTTTGGTTCGGGGTTCCCCTGTGGGGAATTCCCATGCCGTTTTTATCAATGAACTTCTATGTGTATTGTCGGCAATGCAATAGCCGCGGTAGTTTTAAATGTGTTTTTTCCTTCAAAATGTCACTTTGCTGTCAGACTGTTCTAAACACAGGAAACATGCGCCCCTTTACAGGCATACTATAGACACCCCCCAGGTATGAAATTTAAAGGGATATTACACTTTTATTGTTTGACTTTAAGCATTATTAAAATCACTGCTCCTGAAAAAACGTCCGTTTTTAAAACTTTTTTTTGCATTGATTCATGTCCCCTGGGGGAGGACCCGGGTCCCCAAACACTTTTTATGACAATAACTTGCATATTAGCCTTTAAAATTAGCACTTTTGATTATTCATGTTCGTGTCCCATAGACTTTAACGGCGTTCGCGTGTTCGAACGAATTTTTTTCCTGTTCGCATGTTCTGGTGCGAACCGAACAGGGGGGTGTTCGGCTCATCCCTACTGCTGACGTGACCTCACTCTATACCATCATTCCCCACCAGTTGGGGTTCGAGGCAGTAGAGATGTATCTAACTTGAGACTCTGATCTCGTTCCGTCTCAAAGGGATTTTATTATGGAGTTACTCTACTATGCAGCGAGCCACAATTATTTTTGGTTCAATCACCAATTCTTTCGCCAGGATAGAGGAGTGGCCATGGGGGCTAAGTATGTCCCCAGCCTGGCCCACCTCTTTATGGCCAAGTGGGAGGAGGACGTCGTCAGGGCCTGGACCAGACCACAGGTGGTCCTGTGGGCTAGGTATATTGACGACGTCCTCCTCCTATGGGAGGGCAGCGATACCGAGCTTGAGATTTTCATGACCTTTTTGAACGATAATGATAGGGGCATTAGGCTGAATTTCGAGACGAGTACAGAAGAAATCAGCTTCCTTGATCTTAAGGTTAAGGCTCAGGGGGATAGATTGGTGACGTCCACGCATTTTAAAGCTACGGACAGAAACTCTTTTATTCCCCTTGATAGTTGTCATCACGAGTCTTGGCTGAAGGCGGTCCCAATGGGACAATACACACGCCTTCGGCGGAATTGCACCGAAATCGAGACCTTCGACAACCAGGCAGCTTCTTTAACTAAGAGGTTTGTTGAGAAGGGCTATGACCAGGTTGCATTATCAAGATCATTGGAACAAGTGAGGGACAAAGATAGATCCCTGCTACTGAATACAGGCCAACGACGTGACAACGAGGGAGATTTCAGTTTACCTTTTATTACCACCTTCTCCACCCAGCATCGCCAGATTAAAGATTTGATAAAGAGACACTGGCATATTCTAACCACAGACCCAGTTTTGAGTACAGTTCTACCCAGTAATCCTCGTATTATATTTAGGGGAGCTTCCACGTTGGGCAACAAAATCGCCCCAACAGTGCAGGACCCACCCATCAACAATAGGTCCTTTTTCCATGACCTCACAGGGTATTATAAATGCAGGAACTGCCAAGTCTGCTCCCTCAACAGTGATAGAGGTAGAAAAATAAACCAATTCATGTCTACCAGTACCTCACGAACCTATCAGGTTGAATCCTTTATAACCTGCACGTCCGAGGGGGTTGTTTATCTTATTCAGTGCCCCTGCGGATTGCAATATGTGGGCAGGACCAAGAGGGCCCTCAAAGTTAGATTGTCCGAGCATATTGGTAATAACCGCAGGGGTTTTGATAGGCACCCTGTGTCGAGACACTTCGATGAGGTACATGGTAGGGACCCCTCCAATACTCTGTACGTTGGGATCGACAAGTACAGACCACATTGGAGGGGGAGTTCTCTTGTAAGGGAAATTTCCAAATGCGAAATGTCTTGGATTTATCGACTTCGTACTTATACCCCCTTTGGGCTAAATGTTGACACTGACGTCAATGCGTTTATTAATAACTCCTAAACGTATGTTGACGTCAGTGTCTGGAGGGTCCCTTTGTCGACTATGCACATGCACACCATAAGTCTATGGGCTGAAGTCCATTCCTAACTCCGTTTGTGCACTTTTTATTCACTTTTTATTTACCTTTTATTGTTATAATTTTTCATATATTTATTTGTTATTTACTTTATCCCTTATCCTTCAGCCGTAAAGAGATACAGTTCACACATACTTTTTCTGGTATTTTGGTTCACATCAGTGGGATATGTACTGACATTCCCATTGTTACATGGATCTTTGCTGTACTCTCTGACTCACCCACTAGATGGCGTTACCCATCAGATGAGGTGGCTGGTGACTACAACTGTCATAATACTCCACTTCCGGTTCAATAGCTCCGGTATATGGGGTTGAGAGGAGCATGCTTGATGTTTTTGGATTGTGCTGGAGCCGTTGGTTGCTGGATCTTTGTTGATCCCCTCTGCTCCAGCCCTGGTCCATCTACCTGGAGATAATTGGGTTTATGAACATATTTCTTTATGTTATGCTATTTTATTTATTTTTTACTTTTTGTTTAAAGTCCAATTCTTCCTCTGACCACTAGGGAAAATGACATACGCCTTTGGCGCTGTCGTTTATACAAGAGGGGATTATGCTAGAGGCCCTTATTGGCCCCTCACCATCCCCTCGTTCGGGGGTTTTTATTGGTTCACCAACTCTCCCCCAATGCCAAAAAGATCTCTGTTTGGCCGAACTCCTCCAACTCAGATCGTTTGTGGTTGATTGGAGAGTCTATGGTGACATGAATCGGAGGGATGGCTTATTTTGGTACGTTTTGTCTGTTTGGTGTGGAATTGTGCTTATGTATGAATATATACACTGGTTATTAATTTTATTCTGTACTAGGCACCCTGTTGGGTAATAGTTGAATGGGCTAGCCTTTATGAATATGTATTGATTTAGATGGGCTGTCTGAGCTATATGATCTCCGGGGGTTGCTGGCACTGTGGAGCGCACTTCAGTACCGGAAGTGCGTGCGGCGGTCCGTGCGGTCCATTGTGCACAGCGATCCACAGTGAGGCTTGGTTCGGCTCAGCACTATTTAAGAGGGGTGACGCAGTGCGCCGCCTGTGCCCCTGGAAGATGTGATGATGTCACGAAACGCGTAGGGCGGAGCCAGACGACGCGCTGACGTCACCCCCAAGCGAACTGCTTTCCAGAAGGACGGGTTTGTCCGTGCTCCGGTGGCCACGGAGCCGGGCTTAAGGCTGTTTTTCATCTGACACTTTGTAAGTGCATATCTGTTTTTATTCAATTTTAATAAAATGTAAAGTGGTTTTACACTATGTGAGCCCCTTATATTTTTTTGGTACCCATGCCTTGGGCTATTGGAGTGGCTGTTGACGAGATGACCCCTAGTGGACACCGCTGCTAATCCCCATTTTTGGCTCTAAAGATCTCTGCTTGCTGTGATCCTCTGTAGTGGGAGGTCATGGCCTTCTGGTAAGGAGTAACCCCTTCAACATCTGGTGGTGGACCCCTCCTAGTTAACACAGATCTTTATTTATCACTTGGATTTTTTTCAACCTTAATATATCACAAAAATTGTTTTTGGTGATTTGGACGTTTCATAACACTTCATTGATGTTTATTCTTATGGACCTTTTCACAACACTTGAGTGATGCTTTAATCTATGGACTTTTTATATAATTTTTTTTACTGAGTTTTGCACACTGATTTATGTATAATCCTTCTATGAATTCTTTCTTCACTGTAAAGCATATATTGTGTTTATTAATACTAGCGCAACCTCTTATTTTCCATTAGTCCACGAAGCATGTACTCCAACAGGTAGACTAGAGGGACAGTGTCACTGATGCATGCATTGTCGCTGGTCACCATCCTTGTGGCCTCTTCAAATGGTGACAGGACAGTAGATGCATCCTTGATCAGTAGCCAGCCTGGTGCCATACTCGCACAGGTACTCATTGATGGCCCTCAGCTGTGTGTGCAGCCGCTGCAGCATTGTCAATATTGAGTTCCACCTGGTGGGCATGTCATAAATGAGGCGGTTGGTGGGCAGGTTGCATTCCCTTTGAATGTCAGCCAGCCGAGCACTGGCATTGTATGACTGGCAGAAATGACCCCAGACTTTTCTGGCCTGCCTCAGGAGATCCTGTAAGCCTGGGTACCTGCTCAAGAACCGCTGCACCACCAAATTCAGGACGTGTGCCAAACATGGAACATGGGTCAAGTGTCCCTGTTGGGGGACGGAGAGAAGGTTGGTGCCATTGTCGCATACAACCATTCCTGGCTGAAGCTGGCGTGGCGTCAATCAACCTGCCCCTGCAGAGCTGACAGAATCTCTGCCCCAGTGTGGCTCCTGTCCCCTAGGCAGACCAACTCAAGTACCGCATGGGATCTTTTTGCCTGACTGCTTGCGTAGCCCCTTGAATGCTTGCGGAGCACCGCTGGTTCAGAGGACAAATCTGCAGAAGAGGCCATACAGGAAGAAGAAGAGGAGGGGGTGGAGGAGAGAGTTGTGGCAGAATCACCACTAGCATTTTGGAGGCATGGTGACAGAACAAGCTTCAACAATACTGAACCCTGTCCTGCATCCTTCCCAGCTGCCAGCAGAGTTACCCATTGCGCCGTGAAGGAAAGGTAACGTCCCTGCCCATGCCTGCTGGACCATGAGTCAGTGGTAATATGCACCTTACTGCTGACTGCCCTGTCCAACAAGGCCAAAACATTGCCTTCCGCATGCCCGTAGAGAACCAGAATGGCCTTCCGTGAAAAGAAATGGCATTTTGGAACCTGCCACTGAGGTACAGCACATTCCACAAATTCACGAAAGGGGGCAGAGTCTACCAGCTGAAAAGGCAGCAGTTTCAGTGCTAGCAATTTGGCCAAGCTAGCATTTAGACGCTGAGCATGAGGATGGCTGGGACCGAATTTCTTTTTATGGTTTAGCAACTGGGGTAGGGAAATTTGCCTACTAGAATCAGATGGTGGTGTACAGCTATCTGATTGGCTGCAAGTACTTGGGGCACCTATTGCTATACCTTCATTCCTCACAGTGCAGGTTTTAGAGAGGACTGGAGGTATAGTAGGGTTGGAGATCCCAGATAAAGAGCAAGGAGAAGTCCGCCTTTTTCTTTGATGTGGGTATTTCAATTGCTGTTGCCAACGGACTGCATGACAGGTCATAATATGTCTGGTCAAGCATGTGGTGCCCAAGTGGCTGCTGTCCTGGCCACGCTTGATCAGCTTCAGACATAGGTTGCAAACAGCAACGGTACGATCTGCTGCACATGTGTCCAAAAAGGCCCACATCAAGGAACTTTTAAAAGTCGGTGGGAGTCAGCAGCGCCCTGTATCTGCGGAGCCCTGCGGTGTGATGCAATAGGGTGGCTGCTCTTAAGCTGCCCCTAGAGGACATCCTGCCTCATTGGAGTTGTGCCTCCTCCTCTCTTCTCTCAGGCACCCAAGTACAGTCAGTGACCTCATCATCCCCTCCCTCCTCGTCACTGGAGCAAACTTGGCAGTATGCTGCAGCTGGAGGAACATGACTGCCAGTTTCTTGTCCTTCTTGGGCACCCCCTCTCTCTAGGCTCACGTTACTCCCTTCCTCAACCCTGAAACCAACATCGGAGCCTTCAAATCGCTGCGCATCCTCCATCATTATGTACCCGACACTGTGGTCGAATAATTCTGGGGACTCCTGATGGTGGGGCTACGGAAGGAGTGACTGTGGACAAGGAGACAGTGGAATAGGCTGCTTTGGCAGCTGCATTGGAAGGCAAACTACTCTGAGCCTGGGTGACAGAGGATGAGGAGGATGAGGACGGCTTTGTTATTCACTCCACCAACTCTTCTGCATGTTCTGGCTCAATAACATGGCCAGCAGCAGAAAAAAAGGACAAGCATGCCCCACGGCGACCTTCAGAGGATGCACCATGTCCACGACCAGCACTGTTGACTGTAGACACAGAGGCTGCTTGCCCTCTTTTAGTTGCCTGTGAGCGTCTGCCTCTCCTTGGTGGCCTTCTGGACATGATGTATATTTTGTTTTGCAACACCACACTCACTGCATTAGATACTGTGTACACCGCCTGGACTGTATTAGAAACTGTACAACGGCTGCACTGTATTGTGTACTGTGTACACCATCAGAAGTGTAGTAGAAACTGTACACACTTTATTAGATACTGTGTACACCGCCTGCACTGTATTAGCAACTGTACTACGGCTGCACTGTATTGTGTACTGTGTACACCACCAGAAGTGTAGTAGAAACTGTACACACTTTATTAGATACTGTGTACACCACCTGCACTGTATTAGCAACTGTACTACGGCTGCACTGTATTGTGTACACCACCAGAAGTTTAGTAGAAACTGTATACACTGTATTAGATACTGTGTACACCACCAGAAAAGTAGTAGAAACTGTATTACGGCTGCACTGTATTGTGTACTGTGTACATCACCGGAAGTGTAGTAGGAACTGTACACACTGTATTAGATACTGTGTACACCGCCTGCACTGTATTAGCAACTGTACTACGGCTGCACTGTATTTTATACTGTGTACACCACCAGAAGTGTAGTAGACACTGTACACACTGTATTAGATACTGTGTACACCGCCTGCACTGTATTAGCAACTGTACTATGGCTGCAATCTATTGTGTGCTGTGTACACCACCAGAAGTGTAGTAGAAACTGTACACACTGTATTAGATACTGTGTACACCACCAGAAAAGTAGTAGAAACTGTACTACTGATGCACTGTATTGTGTACACCACCAGAAGTGTAGTAGAAACTGTACACACAGTTTTAGATACTGTGTACACTGCCTGCACAGTATTAACAACTGTACTATGGCTGCACTGTATTGTGTACTGTGTACACCACCAGAAGTGTAGTAGACACTGTACACACTGTATTAGATACTGTCTACACCGCCTGAAGTGTATTAGAAACAGTACAGAATGCACTGTAGATATAGGCTACACTGGATGCAGGGTATATATATATATATATATATATATATACACAGTCAGGTCCATAAATATTGGGACAGCGACACAATTCTAATCTTTTTGGCTCTATACACCACCACAATGGATTTGAAATTAAACAAACAAGATGTGCTTTAACTGCAGACTTTCACCTTTAATTCAAGGGTATTTACATCCAAATCAGGTGAACGGTGTAGGAATTACAACAGTTTGTATATGTGCCTCCCACTTTTTAAGGGACCAAAAGTAATGGGACAATTGGCTGTTCAACTGTTCCATGGCCATATTTTGAGTGGCCACCATTATTTTCCAGCACTGCCTTAACCCTCTTGGGCATGGAGTTTACCAGAGCTTCACAGGTTGCCACTGGAGTCCTCTTCCACTCCTCCATGATGACATCACTGAGCTGGTGGATGTTAGAGACCTTGCACTCCTTTACCTTCCATTTGAGGATGCCCCACAGATGCTCAATAGGGTTTAGGTCTGGAGACATGCTTGGCTAGTCCATCACCTTTACCCTCAACTTCTTTAGCAAGGCAGTGGTCGTCTTGAAGATGTGTTTGGTGTCGTTATCATGTTGGAATACTGGCCTGCAGCCCAGTCTCTGAAGGGAGGGGATCATGCTCTGCTTCAGTATGTCACAGTACATGTTGGCATTCATGGTTCCCTCAATGAACCATAGCTCCCCAGTGCTGGGAGCACTTATGCAGCCCCTGACCATGACACTACCACCACCATGCTTGACTGTAGGCAAGACACACTTGTCTTTGTACTCCTCACCTGGTTGCCTCCACGCACGCTTGACACCATCTGAACCAAATAAGTTTATCTTGGTCTCATCAGACCACAGGACATGGTTCCAGTAATCCATGTCCTTAGTCTTCTTGTCTTCAGCAAACTGTTTGCGGGCTTTCTTGTGCATCATCTTTAGAAGAGGCTTCCTTCTGGGACAACAACCATGTAGACCAATTTGATGCAATGTGCGGCGTATGGTCTGAACACTGATAGGCTGACCCCCCCACCCCTTCAACCTCTGCAGCAATGCTGGCAGCACTCATACGTCTATTTCCCAAAGACAACCTCTGGATATGACGCTGGGCACGTTCACTCAACTTCTTTGGTCGACCATGGCAAGGCCTGTTCTGCATAGAACCTGTCCTGTTAAACCACTGTATGGTCTTAGCCACTGTGCTGCAGCTCAGTTTCAGGGTCTTGGTAATCTTCTTATAGCCTAGGCCATCTTTATGTAAAGCAACAAATATTTTTTTCAGATCCTCAGAGAGTTCTTTGTCATGAGGTGCCATGTTGAACTTCCAGTGACCAGTATGAGAGAGTGAGAACGATAGCGCCAAATTTAACACATATTCTCCCTATTCACACCTGAGACCTTGCAACACTAACGAGTCACATGACATTGGGAGAGAAAATGGCTAATTGGGCCCAATTTGGACATTTTCACTTAGGGGTGTACTCACTTTTGTTGCCAGCGGTTTAGACAATAATGGCTGTGTGTTGAGTTATTTTGAGGTGACAGCAAATTTACACTGTTATGCAAGCTGTACACTCACTACTTTACATTGTAGAAAAGTGTAATTTCTTCAGTGTTGTCACATGAAAAGATAGAATAAAATATTTACAAAAATGTGTGGGGTGTACTCACTTTTGTGAGATACTGTATATACACATGAGACTGTGTATATATATATATATATATATATATATATATATATATATATATATATATATATATATATATATATATACAGTATATATATATATATATATATATATATATATATATATATTAATACACCGCCTGAAGTGTATTAGAAACAGTACACCACGGAATGCACTGTAGATATAGGCTACACTGGATGCAGAGTGTATATATATATATATATATATATATATATATATATATATATATATATATATATAGTGGGGACGGAAAGTATTCAGACCCCCTTACATTTTTCACTCTTTGTTATATTGCAGCCATTTGCTAAAATCATTTAAGTTCATTTTTTTTCCTCATTAATGTACACACAGCACCCCATATTGACGGAAAAACACAGAATAGTTGACATTTTTGCAGATTTATTAAATAAGAAAAACTGAAATATCACATTGTCCTAAGTATTCAGACCCTTTGCTCAGTATTTAGTAGAAGCACCCTTTTGATCTAATACAGCCATGAGTCTTTTTGGGAAAGATGCAACAAGTTTTTCACACCTGGATTTTGGGATCCTCTGCCATTCCTCCTTGCAGATCCTCTCCAGTTCTGTCAGGTTGGATGGTAAAGGTTGGTGGACAGCCATTTTTAGATCTCTCCAGAGATGCTCAATTGGGTTCAAGTCAGGGCTCTGGCTGGGCCATTCAAGAACAGTCACAGAGTTGTTGTGAAGCTACTCCTTCATTATTTTAGCTATGTGCTTAGGGTCATTGTCTTGTTGGAAGGTAAACCTTCGGCCCAGTCTGAGGTCCTGAGCACTCTGGAGAATGTTTTCATCCAGGATATCCCTGTACTTGGCCACATTCATCTTTCCCTCAATTGCAACCAGTTGTCCTGTCCCTGCAGCTGAAAAACACCCCCACAGCATGATGCTGCCACCACCATGCTTCACTGTTGGGACTGTATTGGACAGGTGATGAGCAGTGCCTGGTTTTCTCCACACATACAGCTTAGAATTAAGGCCAAAAAGTTCTATATTGGTCTCATCAGACCAGAGAATCTTATTTCTCACCATCTTGGAGTCCTTCAGGTGTTTTTTAGCAAACTCCATGCGGGCTTTCATGTGTCTTGCACTGAGGAGAGGCTTCCGTCAGGCCACTCTGCCATGAAGCCCCGACTGGTGGAGGGCTGCAGTGATGGTTGACTTTCTACAACTTTCTCCCATCTCCCGACTGCATCTCTGGAGCTCAGCCACAGTGATCTTTGATTCTTCTTTACCGCTCTCACCAAGGCTCTTCTCCCCCAATAGCTCAGTTTGGCCAGACGGCCAGCTCTAGGAAGGGTTCTGGTCGTCCCAAACGTCTTCCATTTAAGGATTATGGAGGCCACTGTGCTCTTAGGAACCTTAAGTGCAGCAGAATTTTTTTTTGTAACCTTGGCCAGATCTGTGCCTTGCCACAATTCTGTCTCTGAGCTCTTCAGGCAGTTCCTTTGACCTCATGATTCTCATTTGCTCTGACATGCACTGTGAGCTGTAAGGTCTTATATAGACAGGTGTGTGGCTTTCCTAATCAAGTCCAATCAGTATAATCAAACACAGCTGGACTCAAATGAAGGTATAGGACCATCTCAAGGATGATCAGAAGAAATGGACAGCACCTGAGTTAAATATATGAGTGTCACAGCAAAGGGTCTGAATACTTAAGACCATGTGATATTTTAGTTTTTCTTTTTTAATAAATCTGCAAAAATGTCAACAATTCTGTGTTTTATGAACGTAAATGCTTTTAGCAAATGGCTGCAATATAACAAAGAGTGAAAAATTTAAGGGGGTCTGAATACTTTCCGTCCCCACTGTGTGTATATATATACCGTATATACTCGAGTATAAGTCGAATTTTTCAGCACATTTTTTTGTGCTGAAAGTGCCCCCCTCGACTTATACTTGAGTCAAGCACTTTTCTGCAGCAAAAAATTTCATTTTCCGAACCGACTTTGGGGCCCCGTATCTCAGGGCCACTTGGTGCTAGGAACCCCAAATTTGGTGTGCAAACCCAGTGGAACTGGTACTATAACATATCCAAAGATGAAGTTCCTAGCACTAAGTGGCCCCGAGATACGGGGCCCCAAAATCGGTTTGGAAAATGTCATTCTCTGCTGAAGAAAAGTGCTTGACATTTTCTGAACCGACTTTGGGGCCCCGTATCTCAGGGCCACTTGGTGCTAGGAACCTCAAATTTGGTGTGCAAACCCAGTGGAACTGATACCATAACATATCCAAAGCTGGGGTTCCTACCACCAAGTGGCCCTGAGATATGGGGACCCAAAACCGGTTCGGAAAATGTCATTCTCTGCTGCAGAAAAGTGCTTGACATTTTCTGAACTGATTTTTGGGGCCCTGTATCTCAGGGCCACTTGGTGCTAGAAACCCCAGCTTTGGAAATGCTATGGTGCTAGTTCCACTGGGTTTGCACACCAAATTTGGGGTTCCTAGCACTAAGTGGCTCCGAGATACGGGGCCCCAAATTCGGTCAACTGTGTCCATCTGCAGCAATGTCATTTCAGGACCCTTTGGGTTCAGAGACCCCAAATTTTGGCTGCAGCTAGGGGGCATCTAGGAACCCTTAACTACCGAGTTTGAAGTTCAGGGGACCTTTGGCTGCAAATGGGCACAGTGAGGCATGCAAATGGGCACAGTGATGCTGCAAATGGGCATTGTTGACCCTCTTTTCCACTTACAGTAGCTGTGCATTTCTCACCCTCGTCTTATACTCGGGTCAATAAGTTTTTCCCATTTTTTTTGTAGTAAATTAGGGCCTCGACTTATACTCGGAACGACTTATACTCGAGTATATACGGTATATATATATATATATATATATATATATATATATATATATATATATATATATTATATATATATTTAAACACTGCCTGCACTGACTGAATATAGAGTAAACACTGAATTTATAGTCTATGCTAAATACAGAGTGTGTATATATATATATATATATATGTATATGTATATATATATATATATATATATATATATATATATATATATATATATATATATATTTACTAGACTGACTGTATATATATATATCAAATACACTGCCACTAATTGAATAACCTGCCTGCTTAATCTAACTCAAGCTATCTTTCTGTCCACACCAACAATACTACGGCCACCGTGTAAGCTGACTTATATAGTGTGGGGCATGGACTTGGTCCGCCTGAGCCATGATTGGCCAAAGGCACCCTGCCTTTGGCCAATTATGGCTCTTTTAGCAGAGGGGTGCATGCTTTGACCAATCATCATACAGCAATGCACTGCGATCTCGCAGTGCAATATGGGGCGTTCCGCGGCGCTTGAATTTGCCGCGAATGCCCCATAATGTTCGCTCTTCGGCGAACGGGCGGACACCCGATGTCAAGTCAAACTTATTTTTGACCCGAACATCAAGCTCATCCCTAGTCTCTTGTAATAAAAGATGTGCTGTTTGAACAAATTCTTAAGTGAATGAATTTATATGTAAAATGGTTATGTTTGGAGGGTCCTACATGGCAACTGTCCAGCACTGGAGCTTAAAAGCCTCCCGTTTTGACCAAGAAGTGAGATCCTTGCTTCACCTGAGGCTTCTCCAGTAGGGATGAGCTTCGAGTTCGAGTCGAACTCATGTTCTACTCGAACATTGGCTGTTCGCAAGTTCGCCGAACAGCGAACAATTTGGGGTGTTCGCGGCAAATTCGAATGCCGCGGAACACCCTTTAAAAGTCTATGGGAGAAATCAAAAGTGCTAATTTTAAAGGCTTATATGCAAGTTATTGTCATAAAAAGTGTTTGGGGACCCGGGTCCTGCCCCAGGGGACATGGATCAATGCAAAAAAAAGTTTTAAAAACGGACGTTTTTTCAGGAGCAGTGATTTTATTAATGCTTAAAGTCAAACAATAAAAGTGTAATATCCCTTTAAATTTCGTACCTGGGGGGTGTCTATAGTATGCCTGTAAAGGGGCGCATGTTTCCCGTGTTTAGAACAGTCTGACAGCAAAATGACATTTGGAAGGAAAAAACACATTTAAAACTACCGCGGCTATTGCATTGCCGACAATACACATAGAAGTTCATTGATAAAAACGGCATGGGAATTCCCCACAGGGGAACCCCGAACCAAAATAAAAAAAAAAAAAATGATGTGGGGGTCCCCCTAAATTCCATACAAGGCCCTTCAGGTCTGGTATGGATATTAAGGGGAACCCCAGCCAAAATTTAAAAAAAAAATTGACGTGGGGTTCCCCCTAAATTCCATACCAGACCCTTCAGGTCTGGTATGGATTTTAAGGGGAACCCCGCGCCAAAAAAAAAAAAAAAAACGGCGTGGGGTCCCCCTAAAAATCCATACCAGACCCTTATCCGAGCACGCAACCTGGCAGGCCGCAGGAAAAGAGGGGGGGACGAGAGTGCGGCCCCCCCCCCCTCCTGAACCGTACCAGGCCACATGCCCTCAACATTGGGAGGGTGCTTTGGGGTAGCCCCCCAAAACACCTTGTCCCCATGTTGATGAGGACAAGGGCCTCATCCTCACAACCGTGGCCGGTGGTTGTGAGGGTCTGCGGGCGGGGGGCTTATCGGAATCTGGAAGCCCCCTTTAACAAGGGGACCCCCAGATCCCGGCCCCCCCCCTGTGTGAAATGGTAAGGGGGTACTTACCCCTACCATTTCACTAAAAAACTGTCAAAAATGTTAAAAATGACAAGAGACAGTTTTTGACAATTCCTTTATTTAAATGCTTCTTCTTTCTTCTTTCTTCCTTCATCTTCTTCTTCTTCTGGTTCTTCTGGCTCTTCTGGTTCTTCCTCCGGCGTTCTCGTCCAGCATCTTCTCCGCGGCGTCTTCTATCTTCTTCTCCTCGGGCCGCTCCGCACCCATGGCATGAGGGGAGGCTCCCGCTCTTCTCTTCATCTTCTTCTCTTCTTCATCTTCTTCTTCTTCTTCTTCTTCCTTCTTCTCTTCTTCTCTTCTTCCTGTCTTCTCCGGGCCGCTCCGCAATCCATGCTGTGGCATGGAGGGAGGCTCCCGCTGTGTGACGGCGTCTCTTCGTCTGACGGTTCTTAAATAACGGGGGGCGGGGCCATCCGGTGACCCCGCCCCCCTCTGACGCACGGTGACTTGAGGGACTTCCCTGTGACGTCACGGGGAATGCCACAGGGAAGTCCCGTCATGTCACCGTGCGTCAGAGGGGGGCGGGGTCATCGGGTGGCCCCGCCCCCCGTTATTTAAGAACCGTCAGACGAAGAGACGCCGTCACACAGCGGGAGCCTCCCTCCATGCCACAGCATGGATTGCGGAGCGGCCCGGAGAAGACAGGAAGAAGAGAAGAAGAGAAGAAGGAAGAAGAAGAAGAAGAAGAAGAAGAAGATGAAGAGAAGAGCGGGAGCCTCCCCCCTCATGCCATGGGTGCGGAGCGGCCCGAGGAGAAGAAGATAGAAGACGCCGCGGAGAAGATGCTGGACGAGAACGCCGGAGGAAGAACCAGAAGAGCCAGAAGAACCAGAAGAAGATGAAGGAAGAAAGAAGAAAGAAGAAGCATTTAAATAAAGGAATTGTCAAAAACTGTCTCTTGTCATTTTTAACATTTTTGACAGTTTTTTAGTGAAATGGTAGGGGTAAGTACCCCCTTACCATTTCACACAGGGGGGGGGCCGGGATCTGGGGGTCCCCTTGTTAAAGGGGGCTTCCAGATTCCGATAAGCCCCCCGCCCGCAGACCCTCACAACCACCGGCCACGGTTGTGAGGATGAGGCCCTTGTCCTCATCAACATGGGGACAAGGTGTTTTGGGGGGCTACCCCAAAGCACCCTCCCAATGTTGAGGGCATGTGGCCTGGTACGGTTCAGGAGGGGGGGGGGGCCGCACTCTCGTCCCCCCCTCTTTTCCTGCGGCCTGCCAGGTTGCGTGCTCGGATAAGGGTCTGGTATGGATTTTTAGGGGGACCCCACGCCGTTTTTTTTTTTTTTTTTGGCGCGGGGTTCCCCTTAAAATCCATACCAGACCTGAAGGGTCTGGTATGGAATTTAGGGGGAACCCCACGTCAATTTTTTTTTTAAATTTTGGCTGGGGTTCCCCTTAATATCCATACCAGACCTGAAGGGCCTTGTATGGAATTTAGGGGGACTCCCACATCATTTTTTTTTTTTTTATTTTGGTTCGGGGTTCCCCTGTGGGGAATTCCCATGCCGTTTTTATCAATGAACTTCTATGTGTATTGTCGGCAATGCAATAGCCGCGGTAGTTTTAAATGTGTTTTTTCCTTCAAAATGTCACTTTGCTGTCAGACTGTTCTAAACACGGGAAACATGCGCCCTTTTACAGGCATACTATAGACACCCCCCAGGTATGAAATTTAAAGGGATATTACACTTTTATTGTTTGACTTTAAGCATTATTAAAATCACTGCTCCTGAAAAAACGGCCGTTTTTAAAACTTTTTTTTGCATTGATTCATGTCCCCTGGGGGAGGACCCGGGTCCCCAAACACTTTTTATGACAATAACTTGCATATTAGCCTTTAAAATTAACACTTTTGATTATTCATGTTCGTGTCCCATAGACTTTAACGGCGTTCGCGTGTTCGAACGAATTTTTTTCCTGTTCGCATGTTCTGGTGCGAACCGAACAGGGGGGTGTTCGGCTCATCCCTATTCTCCAGTAAATGTCCGCATGCGTTCATTTATCTGCTTTCTATTCTTAACTTTTATTTTGTAACTTTTCTCTTCTAAATAAACTTTCAAAACCTTCACCATGAGCAGATTTTGTTGCATTCCTGATTCTGACATGAAGGTCATTTGTCAGGACCTGGATCATCTGCCGGTGGCACTGTGGTTCCCTGGGCAGAGGATTGTAATTCTAGTGTCCACCAGCGGGTGTCTACCAGCCACCAGCAAACCCCAGTATTCAGTTTCCACCTGATGCTGGCTGCTGGGAGGGTATTTAGGTGGTTCCCTTTTAGTGTCTCTTGGTCCAGTGTTTTGCTGCTGCCAGATTCTGTTTTCCTAGATCCTGCTCTTGTTCCTGCCTTGTACCCTGTATTCTGTTGCCTTGTACCTGCCCCCCTTTGTTCCTGATCCCAGTACTGGCAGGAGCTGGATCACCTGCTGGTGGCACTGTGGTTTCCTGAGCGGAGATTTGTAATTTCAGTGTCCAGGGAACCATAATGCCACCAGTAGGTGATCCAGGTTCTGACATCCTTATGCAAGCATTTACTGGTATGAAATGGCAATGCTTTACTTTGGTCTACCTGATTATCACTCAGACAGAAGCCCTCCTGATATTATGATTTTGAAGTCTTCTATTGAAATAAACAGTATTTTACTCATTTATTCCTCTTTTAAGTTAGATTTCTATGTACAGTATGTGCCTTTTTAGTTGGAAGACTGTACAACTCTTATTGCTTATAATACATCATGAAAGTTTCCAAACATCATGATGGACTCTAAGGGAATGGGGGATAAGTGTGTTTTGACCTGTATTTAATGTAAGGGTCACACCATTACGGCTAATTCCCATACTCTCAGTGGTGGTGTGCTATCATATATGTTAATGTATTTTTATATACTTTAAGGTGAAATTGCTTGAACAACACTTTCTGGACAGTTTCATCTATTTTTGGTGACTATTAAATTATATTCTGCTTTAGTTCTTAATAAATACACTGCCTAATTAAAGCATACTTTAAATTATATAGTAGATGTTTTATCTGTTTTCTTTCTAATATTTAGATCAAAGCTTTATTTTACAAATAAACCTTTGCTATAGGGTGCAGCCATAAAGCATAGAACCTGTTTGCCTTTAGGCTGTCTCTTTCTGACTGAGACCCCATACCTCCCCATCTGTACAGAGCAGGTAGGGTGAGGAATGAATCAATCCTCCAACTCATTCAGTTCTGCAACAGAGAAGCAGCTAAGAATAGACAGGTACATACATGAAAAGGATGCTGGTTGTAAGTATGAAATGGTTATGTTCAATATTTATTACTTACTTAACTGAAAAATGAAAAACAAATTATTTTTATATTTGATTTTATTGATTGAATATAATAATAATTAAATAAACACAATCCATTTAAAAAAAAAATATCTTCTCTTTATAATTTAGCAAAACATTTAATAATAGATAATTGCCATAATTACAATAGATGCCGTATTAATCCAAAGTTGGGGCTAATGTGTATTTAACTTGTTAACACACTTGTTAACTTTGATGAATTCCAGTCTATGTCGCATTGATTAAAATGTTTTACAGTATCTGTATACCATTATCTTATATGCTGCCTTTTGGTCTTTTACTACATAAATACAGTACACATCTAAGGAATGGTAATATATATATAATATAGCTGCAATATATTATGTTTTTGTTCATGCATTTAGTTACACTTTAAACAGCCAAGCTAGATATGAAGCAAGAGATTGTTGAAGTTAAAACTTGGAAGCATGACTTTGCCATGCTTCTTCTTTACCATAAAGAGGACCATCAGCCATGATAAAACAGCTACATAAAGGATAGGAGGTAAACACTATGTAGGTTTATACTAGGTCATAAATTTCCACTGAAGGGAAGTGATGTGGTCACGTGGTCCTGTTGGGGAAGGAGAACGATGTGATCTTGGTGGGTCATAACACACAGTTCCTATAGTCTGCCATTGCATAATCAAGTCCGTAAACCCTCAACTATAATTTGATCATGTCTAAATTTTACCACTATGCACAATGATGCTGTCATTTGATATTTAGTTGATACCTCAAGGAGCCCTGGGTCTCTTACAGTCCTAATACACCTTGTCAGCGCTACAGGAGAAAGAACCCCCCAAAATAATGAGTCCAATTGAATAGTCCCAAAGCAGGCGCCTCTTCAGTCACACCAAACTGGAGTAGGGAGGACCGTCAGTGAGGGACTCAACACCATTCAGGCCTTCCTGCCTGTTTCAGATTGGGAGAATCCATAGCCAACAACTGAAAGGACAAAAAGAGAGGGCACATTACCAAAAGACTCTTTATTAGAAAGAAATAAAATCCAATGTACTTACAAAGGTTCACAGCAGAAAGCAAGTAATCAATCCAGTTCAATCACTGTATTGATACCCATTCAGAGGGGCATAGCTTACATGTTTCTGATTTACAGGGCACTGCCCTTAAAACCCCTCAGCTTTGCCCTTCTGGATGGGCAACAAAACAGTTGCTGAACTGCAGGGGCGGCCCGTCCATTAAGGGCGCACGGGCGCCACCCCCCCATCCATGCATCCAGCTCATTGCAGGACGCTGGATGCATGGATTCCGATGGGGGTGTTTTTTTTAAGCGCCTGATTAGAGCCAGAGGCTCTAATAGGCTTCAAAATAGGGTGGGCTCAGGGCCCAGAGAATGTAAACCAAGCCCACCCAGGTGTGTTACAATAGCGAATGAATATTCACTATTGTAGCACTGATCCTCCTCCCAGCCAACCAGGAAACAGGTCTTGAGACCCGTCACCCGATTGGCTGAAAGGAAAGGGGATCATATTGGACGCCTAGGAGGAGGGGAATAGCTGCTCGGTGCAAGCTGCCATGATGAAGGAGAAGAAACATGAGCCACTGCTCGCCACCTGCCACCTAGATGGGGTAAGTGCTGGACCAATTGGCAGACAGCGAGTGGGGAGGTGCCGCTGGCCGCCACTGCTGAACTGGATTGATTACTTGATTTCTGCTGTGTACTTTTGTAAGTACATTGTATTGTATTTTTTCTAATAAAGAGTCTTTTGGTAATGTACAAGGCCCTTGAGTCCCCTCTTTGTTCTTTTTTTTTCCAATCCTAGCATGCCTTTACATGTCTTCTAATTATATTGGAAGAGTGCCTTTGCTTTTCAGTAATGCAGCCCAATGTAGGCTTTAACACCACAGAGATACAGAGAAACAATGGTGTGTCCAAAGTGTCCATATAGAGTTGAAAATTACAGTGGTTAAGGTGAAACTCAATCCTGCAGCTCCTACTGGGTAGACCTGGGATTGACCCCTTGATAGACATGTTTCTCTGCATGTTTATCAAGGGATTGATCCCAGGTCTATCCAGTAGGAGCTGCAGGATTGGGTTTCACCTTAACCACTGTAATTTTCAACTCTATATGGACATTTTGGACTCTATTTAATCCACTAGGCACTAGAGTGCTGAGTATACTTGTACTTTGTACCAGTATCTTATTATTGTTGTTTAGGACCGTAGAGGGCTACTTTCAGATGACCAACACTTTGCTCTAAAATGAAGAAAACAAGAGCATGGCAGTAGTGTTTTAGGGGGCCTGGAGACATTGGTAACTATTTAAAATATTCTCCCTAATGCTTCTTTAACCTCAGAATTCCTAAGACTATATATGAGAGGATTTAACATAGGTATAACTATACTGTAGAACACTGAAGCAACCCGGTCTTGCTGCAAGGCATAGCTAGTAGATGGACGAAAATACATAAAAAGAACAGTTCCATATAGAAGACTGACAACAGTCATATGAGAAGCACAAGTGTTAAAAGCCTTGTATCTACCCTGGGTTGACCGGATTCTCAGAATGGCCAGGACAATGTTGGTGTAAGAGACAAAGATTAGTATGATGCTGCCTGCGGTGACCAGGCCACCTAAAATAATCAGAACGGCTAAGTTCATGGATACATCGGAACAGGACAGCTTGAGGAGTGGTGGAATGTCACAGAAGAAATGATCAATAATGTTGGTTGTGCAGAAGTTAAGACGGAAAACGAAAACTGTGTGCACAAGAGAATTCAAAAAACCTCCACAATAGGTAGCAACCAACATTCGGAGACACAAGATACTACTCATGTGGATCTGATACAGCAATGGAATACAGATGGCCACATAGCGATCATAGGCCATGATACCCAAAAGAAGACATTCCACTGTAGCAAAGGATCCAAAGACATACATCTGTATGGCACAGCCAAGAAAAGAGATGGTTTTGGTTGCACTTAAAAAGTCCCTCAACATTTTAGGGGTGACTGATGAAGAGTATGTGAGATCCACAAAGGAAAGATTGCTCAGAAACAAGTACATGGGCTTATGTAGATGTTTGTCCATTATACTTAGAGAGATAAGGCCAACATTACCAATTACAGTTGTAAAATAAATATGAAGAAATATTATGAACAATGGAATGTTGAGTTGAGTGTTGTCAGTGAGCCCCCTGAAGGAAAATTCCATCACAGAACTCTTATTCATCCCCAGAAATTCAAACTCTCTTCATCTGTTCAATTAGAGAAATATTGTAAAAAAATATCAGTGACCCAACACCTGAAGTAACTGGTTTGTCAGCCTTTAGGTCAAATGATGTTTTTCATATGTGCTTCTTATCTGCAAGGACCCATTTGCATGTTTCCACTACTGTAACGTGTGGTAAAACTCATGTGTTATTGCAATGTGCATTACCACACATACCATGGTGCCATGTGTTTGTTTTGATGGCACCCCAATGGACGTTTTCAACAGGGAAATAAAGACTTGCAGTTTTCTTCTTCACAACGCACAAATAATTTCTCTGTTTTTGTAATGAGCTGGAGAAAACAAAGGTGCAGGCCAGTTAAAAGGTTAGTTGTAGTGCACTCATAACCCACTAAAAATGAATGTGCTGCCATACCACAGGGTACGTGAATGCATAACGAGTAACATATGTTAACTTCTATGCATTAACACAGTCATAATGTCTGAATCCAGGCTTATGGCTGCCTTGAAATAATTGTGTAGCCCAGTTACAGACCATTCATTACTTTTTTATCAAAAAGTGCTTTACAAAATGGAATACAACTCATACCAGTACTTGCACAGAGGCTGAGACTGGTACAAATGTTCCTACCACAATCATGCAGGCATATAATCACAATGGACACTATTTAAAGTTTATCAGCCTACCAGTATTGTTGACATTGTGGGTGTAGCACCCTCCCAGATACAGTATCTCACAAAAGTGAGTACACCCCTCACATTTTTGTAAATATTTTATTATATCTTTTCATGTGACAACACTGAAGAAATGACACTTTGCTACAATGTAAAGTAGTGAGTGTACAGCTTGTATAACAGTGTAAATTTGCTGTCCCCACAAAATAACTCAACACACAGCCATTAATGTCTAAACCGCTGGCAACAAAAGGGAGTACACCCCTAAGTGAAAATATCCAAATTGGGCACAATCAGCCAATTTTCCTCCCCGGTGTCAAGTGACTCATTAGTGTTACAAGGTCTCAGGTGTGAATGGGGAGTAGGTGTGTTAAATTCGGTGTTATCACTCTCACTCTCTTATACTGGTCAGGACAGGTTCTATGCAGAACAGGCCTCGCCGTTGGTCGACCGAAGAAGTTGAGTGCATGTCCTCAGTGTCATATCCAGAGGTTGTCTTTGGGAAATAGACATATGAGTGCTGCCAGCATTTCTGCAGAGGTTGAAGGGGTGGGGGGTCAGCCTGTCAGTGCTCAGACCATACGCCGCACACTGCATCAAGTTGGTCTGCATGGCTGTCATCCCAGAAGGAAGCCTCTTCTAAAGATGATGCAAAAGAAAGCCCACAAACAGTTTGCAGAAGACGAGCAGACTAAGGACTTGAAACACTAGAACCATGTCCTGTGGTTTGATGAGACCAAGATGAACTTATTTGTTTCAGATGGTGTGAAGTGTGTGTGGCAGCAACCAGGTGAGTACAAAGTGTGTCTTGCCTACAGTCAAGCATGGTGGTGGGATTGTCATGTTCTGCGGCTGCATGAGTGCTGCTGCCACTGGGGAGCTACAGTTCATTGAGGGAACCATGAATGCCAACATGTACTGTGACATACTGAAGCAGAGCACGATCCCCTCCCTTAGGAGACTGGGGCAGTATTCCAACATGATAACAACCCCAAACATACCTCCAAGATGACCACTGCCTTGCTAAAGAAGCTGAGGGTAAAGGTGATGGACTGACCAAGCATGTCTCTAGAACTAAACCCTATTGAGCATCTGTGGGGCATCTTCAAATGGAAGGTGGAGGAGCGCAAGGTCTCTAATATCCACCAGCTCCATGATGTCATCATGGAGGAGTGGAAGAGGACTCCAGTGGCAACCTGTGAAGCTCTGGTGAACTCCATGCCCAAGAGGGTTAAGGTAGTGCTGGAAAATAATGGTGGCCACATTTTCACTTAGGGGTTTGCTCACTTTTGTTGCCAGCGGTTTAGAGATTAATGGCTGTGTGTTGAGTTATTTTGAGGGGAGAGCAAATTTACACTATTATACAAGCTGTACACTCACTACTTTACATTGTAGCAAAGTGTCATTTCTTCAGTGTTGTTACATTAAAACATATAATAAAATATTTACAAAAATGTGAGGTGTGTACTCACTTGTGTGGGATACTGTAGGTTGCTAGTTAGGTTAGGCAAATTTAGTTATTGAGGTTCTTCTGTAAACTGTACAGCAGCTTGTAAATACCTTGGGCTGCTCTGGGCCCTGCAAGCTGCAGGTTTGATTACTTCTCCCTGTCTTCTGGCGGCTTCCAGAATGTAGTGGGTGGGAGAGTTAACTGAGCAGCCTGAATATTTATGTGGTTATAGCCCCAATCCCTGGGGAGTGTGCCCAGATGGTGGCTGAGAGAATGCAAATATAGTTTTGTGCCTAAGACAGCAGGGTTCTTTTCCAGAAGGAGAGGTTCCCAGCCAGAAAGGCTGCTGCCCTTCTGGGCATCTCAGCTGAAGTCTTTGCTGGTGCTTATCGAGGTCCCAACTATGGCTAGCCAGGGGGCCTATTCTACTGCAAATCTTTTAAAACAAAGAGAGGAATTTTACTGGGGATACCGTCTGGAAGATTCACTGAGGAGACTGTCTGCCTGAGTCTGAAGGGGGGCATCCAAGTACCAAAGAACACTATAAGTATACACCTGGGTGAAGGATCCTAGTGACTGTTACTGCTGTTAACTACTGGTGCACTAATACTAAGGCTTGCCTGGCCCTTAACATTACTTATAGTGTCCCAGGGCTATCCATTCTCTTTCCTATTTCTGAAGGGGCTGTTCTAGGAAGTAGCTGCAAAGGGAAGAGTATTTCTCATTACTGTTCAGAGTTTAGACTATGTATGGCAGTGGTGTCCAAGCTGTGGTCCGGGGGCCAGATGCATCCCTCTGTCTGCCCTTCTCTGGCCCTTGGGGCACTATTCCTTCCACTGACACTAATGATTGGCACCATTCCTCTAACTGACACCAACTAAGGGGCAATGATTACTCCCACTGACATTGGGACATTTTCTAATCCCATTGGACATAGTCTGGCCCCCCTTAAGCCTGAAGGACAGTAAACTGGCCTTTTCTTTGGAACATTGGAGACCCCTGGTGAATGGGTCATTCGAATATACTTTTCACCTGGGGTCCCGGAAACCTTTCCCAGCACCAGTGCTCTCCCTCATACCAGAGGACAACTGAGTTGGAGCAGGTATACTTTTTATCCTGGTATGCCATTATAACTTCATTTTCACCCAAGAAAAGTCCAAGAATCGAACAGTCCAGCTGTAAAGCCAAAACACATAAATCAGTCTTTCACTGTTATGCTGTTGATTTTTTATCAGTAACAAAGAGGAACATAGCCAGACTTTAGCATTTTTGTGTTCTGCTCTTAGGACCATATGGGAACGTTGGCACTCTGCAGGCTTCATGGGACAGAGAGGTTGCAGTCCCTTTTCTTTGTAATTTTTCATTATACCCAAGAATGATCTCCCCAATAAGTCAAAGACAGAAATGAAAAACTAGCCAAGAAACCCACATTGTATCCAAAACTGAAAACAATGGCTTTAAAAAGACTACTTTATAGAGTATGAGATTTTCTTACTTAAGCATCCTATAATGCTGGGCACTTTATGCATAGTCATGCTTTGCTCTTCTTCTCTATGTGTCTGACTGTACCATTGCGTACATTGAGTATCAAGATAACATGCTGAAAAAAAATAATATTTACCTGTTCCCAACATCCCAAAACCTTTCTTGTGGCCCTGTCTTTTCCAAGTGATGAAATATCTTCTGCTGCACAACCTTGGCATCTTCCTGCATTGATTAACTATCACTTTGAAGGCAGAAGTATTTTATGCATGCCCTGCAACAAGGTTGCCCTTTCCTTTTTGGCACTAGCAGCTTCTTGGAGTGCAAGTGACCTTTATTCACTAAAGAGTCCTATCAGATAGTCATTACTACAATATTGTGTCTTCCCTTACAGGTTTTCACTCTCTTGTGTTCTTCCTTCAGATGGTCAAGGGAGATACTGTCTATATTTTTCATCTTCTGCTTTGAAGGTCACGTAGTGGTCACGACAGTTGTCATGCTAGGTCAGTTTTCACGCATGGCATTTGCATGGTCTCCCAGTGTTTGTTAGGGTTTCTTTTGAGTTCCTAAGCATCCGCTCACCATTCAAACTCATACTGTGTGGTTAATTTTAAGTAGACCTAAGCCCAGTCACTAACATCTTATATAAGCTTTATCATGCATATGTAATTTCAAAGGTTGTTTTCAATAATTTTAAATCTGCAGCTTTCATTAAAAGAATTCCTGGTGATCCTGGCAAGAAGGTCCTTGGTCAGACACTTTCTGTTATTGGGTGACAGCTGTATCCCAGCTGTGATCCTGGTTTATCACCTTGTCACATGCTCCCTGGTTGAGATTATAGCAGCCGTGTTGAAGCATATTACACAGGCATGGTCCACTGCTTCAGGAAGTCCAGAGCCAACACTGCAGCAAGTGCATTTGAGCAAGAAGAGGCTGCTGGAAATCAGCAGCACTAAGATGCATACATTTTGAAAAGCTAAAAACAGTATAAATATGATACAATTGTTTTTTGTATCGTTCAGTTAGGGCTTTACTCAAAATTCTTCATAAGACTGGCCAAAACTTGTTGATGTATCTAACTGCGGTCGGGACATTATATTGAAAGCTCGGGCTAGCACTTATGGGAATGATCTAGTGTTCTACACTAAAATTGCCCACTTGTGCTTTATAGGAAATCTTGAAACAGATTGTATTGATGTCTTCTGTAATACTGTTGTGGTACTCACCCCCTAAAGGGCCCATCGAGTAGTTCCAAGGCTGCCAGGTGCACAGGATCAGTCGCTCCTCTACTCAATCAACAGTCTATCAATATTTTTTTATGCTTTATTATAAATTAAACTTGTACAGGGTATAGGGAAACTATGGGATACTCCAGTAGGACAATAGCATAACACAAGAACACTTCTCAAGCTCCCTAAAGCTTCTTAGCACAGTCTTTGAAGCAGCTACTAGGTGACTGAGCTACACTAGGACACCTTAGGAAATGTCCAGAACTATAGCAAGAGCTGGTACTGATGTATAGTAGTAGCAGTCACTAGGATCTCTCAACTCCTTCCAATATCAGCCAGACATTTCTCCTGTGACCTCTCCAGACCAGATCCTCAGTGGAATTCCCCAATCAGTTCCAGCAGGGTTCAGTAGAATAGGCCCTCCAGCTCTAACACAATTGGGACCTCAATGAGCACTAGAGCAGGCCCCCAGCTTTAGCCTAGCTGGGACATTGATGAACAACTACTGAGACATAGCTGGACTGCCCAGAAGGGCAGTAGCCCTTCAGGCGGGGAACTTCTCCTTGATGACAAGAATACTGCTGTTCCAAGCATCAGACTATTCATGCTTCCCAGCCACCTACTGTGCACACTCCCCCAGGGGATACTCTCCCAGCCCACTACACTTCAGAATCCTCCAGAAGGCAGGGGAAGCAGTCAAATCTGTAACCAATGAGACACAGAACAGCCCAAATAATTCCAAGCCTCTCAACTGATTAGAGGAGAGGTACAAGAACTAAATTTACCTAGCCTGACCAGCAACCGATCTAGGGAGGTGCTACACTGGGTTTAACTGCTTGATCAGCAGCCTGAATATGTACTTTATTACCAGGCCATTTGTCAATTTTCAGTGCTATAATAGTTTGACTGATAATTATAATTACTCAGTCATGCAACACTGTACCAAAATTCATTTTTTTAGCATTTGTTAGACAGTTTTCCTTTTGGTGGTATTTAGTAACCATTGTTTTTTTGTTTTTTTTACTATATTAAGAAAACAAGGCCAAAGATGTGGAAAAAAACTGTGCCAGATGCCAGAAAAATACAAACACCACTAAAATTGTTCAGTCTGTTTAGGGCATAGCATATACAGTTAGCCTCAGTTCACACCAGAGGCGGCACGACTTGCAGGTCGCCTCAGCGAGGCGACCTGCAAACGACTGCCCGGGCGACTTGCAAAATGACTTCTGTATAGAAGTCTATGCAAGTCGCCCCAAGTCGCCCCCGAAGTAGTACAGGAACCTTTTTCTAAGTCGGAGCGACTTGCGTCGCTCCCCTTAGATCGGTTCCATAGCACAGAACGGGAGGCGACTAGTCAGGCGACTAGGTCGCCTGACAAGTCGTCCCAGTGTGAACCGGGGCTTACAGGTGCATCTCATAAAATTAGAATATCATCAAAAAAGTTAATTTATTTCAGTATTTTAATTCAAAAAGTGGAACTCACATATTTTATATAGATGTGTTAGACACAGAGTGATATATTTCTAGCATTTCTTTCTTTCAATTTTGATGATTATGGCTTACAGCTAGTGAAAATCCCAAATTCAGTATCTCAGAAAATTTCATAAGACCAATACATTTTTTTTTTTAATATAGAAATATTGGCTTACTTATATATGTCCATCTACTGTATATTATGCACTCAATACTTGGTCAGGGCTCCCTTTGAGGGATTTAGTGCATCAATGCGGCGTGGCATGAAGGCGATCAGCCTGTGGCACTGCTGAGGTGTTATGGAAGCCCAGGTTTCTTTGATAGCAGCCTTCAGCTCATCTGCATTGTTGGGTCTGGTGTCTCTCATCTACCTCTTGACAATAACCCACAGATTCTCTATGGGGTTTAGGTCACGCGAGTGTGCTGACCAATCAAGCACAGTGATACCAAGAACATTAAACCAGGTATTGGTGCTTTTGGCAGTGTGGGCAGGTGCCAAGTCCTGCTGGAAAATGAAATCAGCATCTCCATAAAGCTGGTCAGCAGAGGGAAGCATGAAGTGTTCTATAATTTCTTGGTAGAGGGCTATGCTGACTTTGCTGTGCTGTATAAGCACAGCATGCCCACAGGCATCGTTTGTACCCAGCTCCTCTGTAACTAAAAGTATTGGTGTCAATTCATATGAAAGATTAATGGCACTCTGAGACTTTTAAGGGTATTGTAGTTTTCTTTCTGTCTTTTTTTTGTCATCTGGATTAGTTGTAGGTTCTTTGCTTTAACTTCATTTTAATTTTGCTTTTATTTGTCATAGATTTTTCTTTAGTTGTGGGTCTTCGTGTGTGGGATCAAATATGAATATAGGATCATTTTTCAATACATGGATATTGTTCATGAGGTTTAGAGGTAATTGTGAGGTTATTTTAGGTATTGTGGTACACCTCTTGGGTGGATTTTAGGTACTTTAGGTTTTAGTTGGGTTTGAGTATGTCTCTCTCTTCATGCTCCCAACTTTGTGGAAACAGTTGGAAGATGGCCCCTTCCTGTTCCAACATGACTGCGCACCAGTACACAAAGCAATGTCCATAAAGACATGGACGGGTGAGTTTGGAGTGGAGGATCCCAATAGAACACCTTTGGGATAAATTAGAGCAGAGACTGCAAACCAGGCCTTCCTGTCCCACATCAGTGCCTGACCTCACAAATGTGCTTCTGACAGTTGTGGACAGCCTTCCCAGAAGAGTTGAAGCTGTTATTGATGCAAAGGGTGGGCTAACTCAATATTGAATCCTACAGACTAATGTCCCGTACACACGGTCGGATTTTCCGACGGAAAATGTGTGATAGGACCTTGTTGTCGGAAATTCCGACCGTGTGTGGGCTCCATCACACATTTTCCATCAGAATTTACGACACACAAAGTTTGAGAGCAGGCTATAAAATTTTCCAACAACAAAATCCGTTGTCGGAAATTACGATTGTGTGTACACAAATCCGATGGACAAAGTGCCACGCATGCTCAGACTAAATTAAGAGACGAAAGCTATTGGCTACTGCCCCGTTTATAGTCCCGACGTACGCGTTTAACGTCACCGCGTTAAGAATGATCGGATTTTCCGACAACTTTGTGTGACCGTGTGTATGCAAAACAAGTTTGAGCCAACATCCGTCGGAAAAAATCCATGGATTTTGTTGTCGGAATGTCCGATCAATGTCCGATCGTGTGTACGGGGCATAAGACTGGGATGCCATTATAGTTCATGTGCGTGTAAAGGTAGGTGTCCTAATACTTTTGGCAGTATAGTGTAAATTGGATGTTGAATTGAGATGGGTATTCTTTTATTTGTATGTTATATTTATATGTTATGTTATTTTTGTAGAGTTAATATGTTATTGTAGAACTTACCGGGTATGGATCCTGAGGAAGCGCATTCTTCATGAAATGCGTAGACCCAAAACAACAGATACCACGCAACTCACTTGTCACTAAAGATCATTGCTTTAATGTGAACTTGTATTTGCTTATTTTAAATATGGAGATAATAATTAAAACATTTATATTTTACCCTATATGTATGATTTCTCGGTGGCACATTTAAAATCCCAAATATTTACCTTTGTCTTCCCTCCTTTGTTGGGGTATCCAAGAGTTTCTTTATTTCTAGTGTTCTTCAAGGGATGGTGACAACTGAGAAATCAGTTAGTGCATACAGGGCACTCCCACAATACCTTATAAGTCAGATAAATATTGATAACCTAGAGATTAATACACTGATTACAGGAACCTCATTCTAGATACAGGCTGAAGCAATCAACCCACCAAGTTTAGGGAAAACCTGCAGAACCCAGAAAAGGTAAATTGTAAGCTGGCAACACATTCTAAATGTATTAAAGACACAACTGCATAGGGTAGATTCACTACATGTCTAGCATTGTTTAGTAATATAATGTTAACCTACCGTGGTGCTTTTTCGACATGACCTCAGCCACCAGGTGGAGAACCAAGCCACTCTCATAACTTTCAAACTTTCAAACAAACAGAAAAGGTAACTTTTCTCAAATATACCAAAGCAACATAAGCATTGCAGTAATAACATTTCCACTTTTGCACCAAATATAAACGTGGTAGAAGTCAATTTTTTCCCCTAACACCGTAACATATCACATTGTGACTCAACTACAATGGTATACTTACTGACATGATCCAGGTGGAAATGTCAAGACTTGTCAAATATGCTAAGCTGAAATATTCAGTAGAGGTAGTCAGTTATTTTTATATGTTTATTTGCCTCTTGGGAATCAGCTTGTTGCCTTTTAGGTTTGCTGTATAATTGCTCTGGGTCTCTGAGGTTCGTTAATTAAGCTGAAGATTTAACAAAACAATCATGAAATTAGAGCTTTCGTAATGACAACACATGCGGCAACAATGTAACCCTTTCGCTTCTACAGCTTTTTTCTTTTCATCATTTTGTGCACACATACTGAGATACACATTTATTTTTACATGAAAATGCACTTAAAAGGTAAGTCCACCTTTGTACACTTTTTTTTTTTCTTCTAAATTCCAGCTCCCCTATGCACCAATATGGCATTCATGTACTTTTTTTGCAAAAATAAAGTTTTCCATTAAATCTACAGTCAACTTACTTTTCTTGTCCTAATCCACATTTCCAGAAGTTTCCATTAGTAATGTCTCTCTTCCTGATCACACTGTAGGTCATGACACAGGAAGGAGTTGACCAGTTGATCTCATTAGCACACACCCTGCATCATCCACCCTCCCATTCCCAGGTGCACATATTTTAACCACTTGCCGACCGCCTACCGCATATATACTGCGGCAGAATGGCACGGGCAGGCAAAATCACGTACCCGTACGTGATCTGCCTCCCGCGGGCAGGGGGGCCGATCGGACCCCCCCCCGGTGCCATCGGCGGTCGGCATTTGACTGGGAGCGTCGGGAGGCGAGGGGGAGACCATCCGATCGTGGCCCCCCCTCGCGATCGCTCCCAGCCAATGGGAATCCTCCTCTGCCTGTGTGTCATTTCACACAGGCAGAGGATGTGATGTCATCTCTCCTCGGCTGGGCAGTTTCCGTCCCAGCGCCGAGGAGAGAAGACAAGTGAGTGCACCAAACACACACACACACAGTAGAACATGCCAGGCATATTTACACCCCCGATCCCCCCCCCGATCGCCCCCCGATCCCCCCCCAATCACCCCCCCCCTGTCACAAACTGACATTAGCAGTATTTTTTTTTTTTTTCTGATTACTGCATAGTGTCAGTTTGTGACAGTTAGTGTTAGGGCAGTGAGTGTTAGGCCCCCTTTAGGTCTAGGATACCCCCCTAACCCCCCTAATAAAGTTTTAACCCCTTGATCACCCCCTGTCACCAGTGTCGCTAAGCGATCATTTTTCTGATCGCTGTATTAGTGTCGCTGGTGACGCTAGTTAGTGAGGTAAATATTTAGGTTCGCCGTCAGTGTTTTATAGCGTCAGGGACCCCCATATACTACCTAATAAATGTTTTAACCCCTTGATTGCCCCCTAGTTAACCCTTTCACCACTGATCACCGTATAACCGTTACGGGTGACGCTGGTTAGTTCGTTTATTTTTTATAGTGTCAGGGAACCCGCCGTTTATTACCGAATAAAGGTTTAGCCCCCTGATCGCCCGGCGGTGATATGCGTCGCCCCAGGCAGCGTCAGATTAGCGCCAGTACCGCTAACACCCACGCACGCAGCATACGCCTCCCTTAGTGGTATAGTATCTGATCCGATCAATATCTGATCCGATCAAATCTATACTAGCGTCCCCAGCAGTTTAGGGTTCCCGAAAACGCAGTGTTAGCGGGATCAGCCCAGATACCTGCTAGCACCTGCGTTTTGTGCCTCCGCCCAGCCCACCCAAGTGCAGTATCGATCGATCACTGTCACTTACAAAACACTAAACGCATAACTGCAGCGTTCGCAGAGTCAGGCCTGATCCCTGCGATCGCTAACAGTTTTTTTGGTAGCGTTTTGGTGAACTGGCAAGCACCAGCCCCAGGCAGCGTCAGGTTAGCGCCAGTACCGCTAACACCCACGCACGCACCGTAACCTCCCTTAGTGGTATAGTATCTGATCGGATCAATATCTGATCCGATCAGATCTATACTAGCGTCCCCAGCAGTTTAGGGTTCCCAAAAACGCAGTGTTAGCGGGATCAGCCCAGATACCTGCTAGCACCTGCGTTTTGCCCCTCCGCCCGGCCCAGCCCACCCAAGTGCAGTATCGATCGATCACTGTCACTTACAAAATGCATAACTGCAGCGTTCGCAGAGTCAGGCCTGATCCCTGCGATCGCTAACAGTTTTTTTGGTAGCGTTTTGGTGAACTGGCAAGCACCAGCCCCAGGCGTCAGATTAGCGCCAGTACCGCTAACACCCACGCACGCAGCATACGCCTCCCTTAGTGGTATAGTATCTGTACGGATCAATATCTGATCCGATCAGATCTATACTAGCGTCCCCAGCAGTTTAGGGTTCCCAAAAACGCAGTGTTAGCAGGATCAGCCCAGATACCTGCTAGCACCTGCGTTTTGCCCCTCCGCCCGGCCCAGCCCAGCCCACCCAAGTGCAGTATCGATCGATCACTGTCACTTACAAAACACTAAACGCATAACTGCAGCGTTCGCAGAGTCAGGCCTGATTCCTGCGATCGCTAACAGTTTTTTTGGTAGCGTTTTGGTGAACTGGCAAGCGCCAGCGGCCTAGTACACCCCGGTCGTAGTCAAACCAGCACTGCAGTAACACTTGGTGACGTGGCGAGTCCCATAAGTGCAGTTCAAGCTGGTGAGGTGGCAAGCACAAGTAGTGTCCCGCTGCCACCAAAAAGACAAACACAGGCCCGTCGTGCCCATAGTGCCCTTCCTGCTGCATTCGCCAATCCTAATTGGGAGCCCACCACTTCTGCAGCGCCTGTACTTCCCCCATTCACATCCCCAACCAAATGCAGTCGGCTGCATGAGAGGCATTTTCTTTATGTCCTCCCGAGTACCCCTACCCAACGAACCCGCCAAAAAAGATGTTGTGTCTGCAGCAAGCGCGGATATAGGCGTGACACCCGCTATTATTGTCCCTCCTGTCCTGACAATCCTGGTCTTTGCATTGGTGAATGTTTTGAACGCTACCATTCACTAGTTGAGTATTAGCGTAGGGTACAGCATTGCACAGACTAGGCGCACTTTCACAGGGTCTCCCGAGATGCCATCGCATTTTGAGAGACCCGAACCTGGAACCGGTTACAGTTATAAAAGTTAGTTACAAAAAAAAGTGTAAAAAAAAAACAAAAAAAAAAACACAAACAAAAATATAAAATAAAAATAGTTGTCGTTTTATTGTTCTCTCTCTCTCTATTGTTCTGCTCTTTTTTACTGTATTCTATTCTGCAATGTTTTATTGTTATTATGTTTTATCATGTTTGCTTTTCAGGTATGCAATTTTTTATACCTTACCGTTTACTGTGCTTTATTGTTAACCATTTTTTTGTCTTCAGGTACGCCATTCACGACTTTGAGTGGTTATACCAGAATGATGCCTGCAGGTTTAGGTATCATCTTGGTATCATTCTTTTCAGCCAGCGGTCGGCTTTCATGTAAAAGCAATCCTAGTGGCTAATTAGCCTCTAGACTGCTTTTACAAGCAGTGGGAGGGAATGCCCCCCCCCCCAACATCTTCCGTGTTTTTCTCTGGCTCTCCTGTCTCAACAGGGAACCTGAAAATGCAGCCGGTGATTCAGCCAGCTGACCATAGAGCTGATCAGAGACCAGAGTGGCTCCAAACATCTCTATGACCTAAGAAACCGGAAGCTACGAGCATTTTATGACGTAGATTTCGCCGGATGTAAACAGCGCCATTGGGAAATTGGGAAAGCGTTTTATCACACCGATCTTGGTGTGATCAGATGCTTTGAGGGCAGAGGAGAAATCTAGGGTCTAATAGACCCCAATTTTTGCAAAAAAGAGTACCTGTCACTACCTATTGCTATCATAGGGGATATTTACATTCCCTGAGATAACAATAAAAATGATTTAAAAAAAAAAAATGAAAGGAACAGTTTAAAAATAAGATAAAAAAATAATAATAATAAAGAAAAAAAAAAAAAAAAAAAAAAAAGCACCCCTGTCCCCCCTGCTCTCGCGCTAAGGTGAACGCAAGCGTTGGTCTGGCGTCAAATGTAAACAGCAATTGCACCATGCATGTGAGGTATCGCCGCGAAGGTCAGATCGAGGGCAGTTAGTTTAGCAGTAGACCTCCTCTGTAAATCTAAAGTGGTAACCTGTAAAGGCTTTTAAAGGCTTTTAAAAATGTATTTAGTTTGTCGCCACTGCACGTTTGTGCGCAATTTTAAAGCATGTCATGTTTGGTATCCATGTACTCGGCCTAAGATCATCTTTTTTATCTCATCAAACATTTGGGCAATATAGTGTGTTTTAGTGCATTAAAATGTAAAAAAGTGTGTTTTTTCCCCAAAAAATGCGTTTGAAAAATCGCTGCGCAAATACTGTGTGAAAAAAAAAAATGAAACACCCACCATTTTAATCTGTAGGGCATTTGCTTTAAAAAAAATATATAATGTTTGGGGGTTCAAAGTAATTTTCTTGCAAAAAAAAATTATTTTTTTATGTAAACAATAAGTGTCAGAAAGGGCTTTGTCTTCAAGTGGTTAGAAGAGTGGGTGATGTGTGACATAAGCTTCTAGATGTTGTGCATAAAATGCCAGGACAGTTCAAACCCCCCCCAAATGACCCCATTTTGGAAAGTAGACACCCCAAGCTATTTGCTGAGAGGCATGTCGAGTCCATGGAATAATTTATATTGTGACACAAGTTGCGGGAAAGAGACAATTTTTTATTTTTTTTATTTTTTTTTGCGCAAAGTTGTCACTAAATGATATATTGCTCAAACATGGCATGGGAATATGTGAAATTACACCCCAAAATACATTCTGTTGCTTCTCCTGAGTACGGGGATACCACATGTGTGGGACTTTTTGGGAGCCTAGCCGCGTACGGGACCCCGAAAACCAAGCACTGCCTTCAGGCTTTCTAAGGCCGTAAATTTTTGATTTCACTCTTCACTGCCTATCACAGTTTCGGAGGCCATGGAATGCCCAGGTGGCACAAAACCCCCCCAAATGACCCCATTTTGGAAAGTAGACACCCCAAGCTATTTGATGAGAGGTATAGTGAGTATTTTGCAGACCTCACTTTTTGTCACAAAGTTTTGAAAATTGAAAAAAGAAAAAAAAAAAAATTTTTTTCTCGTCTTTCTTTATTTTCAAAAACAAATGAGAGCTGCAAAATACTCACCATGCCTCTCAGCAAATAGCTTGGGGTGTCTACTTTCCAAAATGGGGTCATTTGGGGGGGGTTTGTGCCACCTGGGCATTCCATGGCCTCCGAAACTGTGATAGGCAGTGAGGAGTAAAATCAAAAATGTACGCCCTTAGAAATCCTGAAGGCGGTGCTTGGTTTTCGGGGTCCCGTACGCGGCTAGGCTCCTAAAAAGTCCCACACATGTGGTATCCCCGTACTCATGAGAAGCAGCTAAATGTATTTTGGGGTGCAATTCCACATATGCCCATGGCCTGTGTGAGCAATATATCATTTAGTGACAACTTTGTGCAAAAAAAAAAAAAAAATGTGTCACTTTCCCGCAACTTGTGTCAAAATATAAAACATTCCATGGACTCAACATGCCTCAAAGCAAATAGCTTGGGGTGTCTACTTTCCAAAATGGGGTCATTTGGGGGGGTTTTATGTCATCTGGGCATTTTATGGCCTTCAAAACTGTGATAGGTAGTGAGGAGTAAAATCAAAAATGTACGCCCTTAGAAATCCTGAAGGCGGTGCTTGGTTTTCGGGGCCCCGTACGCGGCTAGGCTCCCAAAAAGTCCCACACATGTGGTATCCCCGTACTCAGGAGAAGCAGCTAAATGTATTTTGGGGTGCAATTCCACATATGCCCATGGCCTGTGTGAGCAATATATCATTTAGTGACAACTTTTTGTAATTTTTTTTTTTTTTTTTGTCATTATTCAATCACTTGGGACAAAAAAAATGAATATTCAATGGGCTCAACATGCCTCTCAGCAAATTCCTTGGGGTGTCTACTTTCCAAAATGGGGTCATTTGTGGGGGTTTTGTACTGCCCTGCCATTTTAGCACCTCAAGAAACGACATAGGCAGTCATAAATTAAAGGCTGTGTAAATTCCAGAAAATGTACCCTAGTTTGTAGACGCTATAACTTTTGCGCAAACCAATAAATATACACTTATTGACATTTTTTTTACCAAAGACATGTGGCCGAATACATTTTGGCCTAAATGTATGACTAAAATTGAGTTTATTGGATTTTTTTTAGAACAAAAAGTAGAAAATATCATTTTTTTTCAAAATTTTCGGTCTTTTTCCGCGTATAGCGCAAAAAATAAAAACGGCAGAGGTGATCAAATACCATCAAAAGAAAGCTCTATTTGTGGGAAGAAAAGGACGCAAATTTCGTTTGGGTACAGCATTGCATGACCGCGCAATTAGCAGTTAAAGCGACGCAGTGCCGAATTGTAAAAAGTGCTCTGGTCAGGAAGGGGGTAAAACCTTCCGGGGCTGAAGTGGTTAAATAAAATGCAATCAATCAGTTATCACCCTTCTCACTAAATACACAATCAGATTGCATAGTGTATGGCCATCTTTATACAAGTACATAGAAGGGAGTGGACAGAAACACTCAGCTGTCAAGCCCGTTCACATCTCTGCATAGCGGGAACTCGCATTTCCACATGCGTCTTTTTTTTTTTTTTTAAGCGAGGGGGGGTGCATTTTGGAGCACTTGAATGGGCTGCTCTACACGCAGCAATCACCCCAAGGAAGCTTCAGAACTTTTTTTTAGAGTGGAGCTTGGTGCGTTTTTTATGGTGATTTTTGGTGCAGCGCATTTCTTAAATGCAAGGAAACACACAGATGTGAATGGAGCCTCATTGTTCTTGTGTTATCACACCAATTTCCCTTACAGGACCCATTCATATCTAGCATAGTGGCTTATGGGACATTTTTTTGTTTTGTGGGTTGCGTGTTTTGTACTGTGTTTTGCATCATTTGCCCCTCATTTTTTCACATTGCAAAATGTGTGTTTGCTTCTGTGTTTGGTGTGCCATTAACAATTAATGGCATTGAAAGAGCAACTAGTAATTTTAAGTGTATAAACATGGCCATACACTATACAATCTGACTGTATATTGTGTATTTAGTGAAAAGGGTGATCACTGGTTGATTGCATTTCATTTAAAAAACGTGCACCTGGGAGTGGGTGGGTGGATGATGCAGCGTATGTGCTAATGAGGTCAGCTGGTCAACTCCTTCCTTTGTCATAACCTACAGTCAGTAAGGAAGAAAGACATTACTAATGGAACCGTCTGGAAACGTGGATTAGGACAAGAAAAGTAAGTGACTGTAGATTTAATAGAAAGCTTTAATATTTTTGCAAAAGAAGTACATGAATGCTATATTGATGCATAGGGGATCTGGAATTTAGAAAAAAAAAGTGTACGATGAACTTATCCTTTAAAAGCCCCAAATCATTATATATACAGTATATATATATATATATATATATATATATATATATATATATATATATATATATATATATTTTAACCGCTTGCCGACCAGCCGCTGTCATTGTATAGTAGCAAGTCGGCTCTCCTGCGTGAATCGCCGTAGCTGTACGGCAACTCCCGCAGGCGCAGTTGCGGGCAGGCTGCACGCTGTGGGAGCGTACCCGTGGGTTGGGCGGACTCGATCTCTGCCGGCGACCTGCAATCGCCTTGTACACAGGCAGAACAGGGAACTTCCAATGCAAACAAGGCATTTCCCTATTCTGCCTAGTGACATGTCAGAGATCTACTGTTCCTAGTAATCGGGAGCAGTAATTTCTGTCATGTCCCAGTAAGCTAATCCCCCTACAGTTAGAACACGCTGAGGGAACACAGGTGACCCCTTGATTGCCCACTAGTGTTAACCTCTTCCCTTCCAGTGTCATTTTTACATTGATCAGTGCATTTTTTTAGCACTGATCAATGTAATAATGTCACTGGTCCCCAAAAAGTTTCATTTGGGGTCAGATTTGTCCGCCACAATGTCGCAGTCCCAATAAAAATTGCAGATTGCCACCATTAATAGTAAAAACAATAAAAAATAAATAAAAATCCTTAAATCTTTCCCCTATTTTGTAGACGCGATAACTTTTGTGCAAACCAATCAACATATGCCTATTGCGGTTTTTTTTTACCAAAAATATGTAGAATATATATAAAGAATATATATTGACCTAAACTGATGTATAAATGTGTTTTTTTATATATTTTTTGTTGGATACCGTATATACTTGAGTATAAGCCGAGATTTTCAGCCTTTTTTTTAGGCTAAAAAAGCCCCCCTCGGCTTATACTCGAGTCACAATCGTCTGCCTACCTGATCAGCGTGTCATGCAGACAGACGGCAGCCAGCGTATCATAAAAACATTCGACGGCAATTCCAGTGTTCAAAAGCCGCGCCTCCTCCTCGTCTGCGATAGGCAGAACACTCAATTTCCCAGAAGTCAGTGTTCAGTCTATCACGGACATCCTCTCATCCTCGTCCGTGGTTTGAACACTGGAATGGCCGCTGAATGTTTTTATAACACGCTGACCGGGCAATGGTGGCTGCAGATCGGCACACAGAGGCTGCAATGTACACAGGGAGGTATGCACAGGACACAGGGAGGTATGCACAGGACACAGGGAGGTATGCACAGGACACAGGGAGGTATGCATAGGACACAGGGAGGTATGCACAGGACAAAGGGAGGTATGCACAGGACACAGGGAGGTATGCACAGGACAAAGGGAGGTATGCACAGGACACAGGGAGGCATGCAATGGACACAGGGAGGTATGCACAGGACACAGGGAGGTATGCACAGGACACAGGGAGGTATGCAATGGACACAGGGAGGTATGCACAGGACACAGGGAGGTGTGCACAGGACACAGGGAGGTATGCAATGGACACAGGGAGGTATGCAATGGACACAGGGAGGTATGCACAGGACACAGGGAGGCATGCAATGGACACAGGGAGGTATGCAATGGACACAGGGAGGTATGCACAGCACACAGGGAGGCATGCAATGGACACAGGGAGGTATGCACAGGACACAGGGAGGTATGCAATGTACACAGGGAGGTATGCACAGGACACAGTGAGGCATGCAATGGACACAGGGAGGTATGCACAGGACACAGGGAGGTATGCAATGTACACAGGGAGGTATGCACAGGACATAGGGAGGTATGCACAGGACACAGGGAGGCATGCAATGGACACAGGGAGGTATGCACAGGACACAGGGAGGTATGCAATGGACACAGGGAGGTATGCACAGGACACAGGGAGGTATGCACAGGACACAGGGAGGTATGCAACGGACATGGGGAGGTATGCACAGGACACAGGGAGGCATGCAATGGACACAGGGAGGTATGCACAGGACACAGGGAGGTATGCACAGGACACAGGGAGGTATGCAACGGAAATGGGGAGGTATGCACAGGACACAGGGAGGTATGCACAGGACACAGGGAGGTGTGCACAGGACAAAGGGAGGTATGCACAGGACACAGGGAGGTATGCAATGGACACAGGGAGGTATGCACAGGACACAGGGAGGCATGCAATGGACACAGGGAGGTATGCACAGGACACAGGGAGGCATGCAATGGACACAGGGAGGTATGCACAGGACACAGGGAGGTATGCACAGGACACAGGGAGGCATGCAATGGACACAGGGAGGCATGCAATGGACACAGGGTGGTATGCACAGGACACAGGGAGGTATGCACAGGACACAGGGAGGCATGCAATGGACACAGGGAGGCATGCAATGGACACAGGGAGGTATGCACAGGACACAGGGAGGCATGCAATGGACACAGGGAGGTATGCACAGGACAAAGGGTGGTATGCACAGGACAAAGGGAGGTATGCACAGGACAAAGGGAGGCATGCAATGGACACAGGGAGGTATGCACAGGACACAGGGAGGTATGCACAGGACACAGGGAGGCATGCAATGGACACAGGGAGGCATGCAATGGACACAGGGAGGCATGCAATGGACACAGGGAGGTATGCACAGGACACAGGGAGGTATGCACAGGACACAGGGAGGCATGCAATGGACACAGGGAGGTATGCACAGGACACAGGGAGGTATGCACAGGACACAGGGAGGTATGCACAGGACACAGGGAGGTATGCACAGGACACAGGGAGGCATGCAATGGACACAGGGAGGCATGCAATGGACACAGGGAGGTATGCACAGGACACAGGGAGGCATGCAGCTGCAGATGGGCATTGTTGACCCTCTTTTCCACTTACAGTAGCTGCTGCATTTCTCACCCTCGCCTTATACTCGGGTCAATCAGTTTTCCCAGTTTTTTTGTGGTAAATTAGGGGCCTTGGCTTATATTCGAATCGACTTATACTCGAGTATATATACGGTATGTATTATAGCAAAAGTAAAAATATATATATTTTTTTTTTTTAATTGTCGCTCTTTGTTTGTTTATAGCTCAAAAAATAAAAAACACAGAGGTGATCAAATACCACCAAAAGAAAGCTCTATTTGTGGGTAAAAAAGGATACCAATTTTGTTTGAGTACAACGTTGCATGACCGTGCAATTTGCAGTTAAAGCGACGCAGTGCCATATCGCAAACAAAGCCCTGGTCATTAATGGGGCAAATCCTCATGGTGCTGAAGTGGTTAAGCAGAGACCTTGTAGAATAAAATGGTGGCAGTTGCAATTTTTGTCACACTGTTTATTAAACCTATACTTTCTGTTACAAATTCACTTAACGTATACAGTATGTGATTTTGTGCCTTGTAAAACAACATGTTCAGTTTAAAATAGAAATGAAAGACAAAATATTTGTGTATAGATATAAAATATACATATATTTTGATCACACAGTCTCTATTCTCTAGTCTCATTCCCCACAACCATTGCCCGGTGGTTGTGGGGGTCTGCGGGCGGGGGCTTATCAGAATCTGGAAGCCCCCTTTAACAAGGGGGCCCGCAGATCCCAGCCCCCCCCCCCCATGTGAATGGGTATCAGGTACATTGTACCCCTACTAGGGATGAGCCGAACACCCCCCGGTTCGGTTCGCACCAGAACCCGCGAACGGACCGAAAGTTCGCACGAACGTTAGAACCCCATTGACGTCTATGGGACTCGAACGTTCGAAATCAAAAGTGCTCATTTTAAAGGCTAATTTGCATGGTATTGTCCTAAAAAGGGTTTGGGGACCCAGGTCCTACCCCAGGGGACATGTATCAATGCAAAAAAAACTTTTAAAAACGGCCGTTTTTAATGATGCTTAAAGTAAAAAAAAAAAAGTGAAATATTCCTTTAAATATCGTACCTGGGGGGTGTCTATAGTATGCCTGTAAAGTGACGCGTGTTTCCCATGTTTAGAACAGTCCCTGCACCAAATGTCATTTTTAAAGGAAAAAATCTCATTTAAAACTGCTTGCGGGTTTAATGTCATGTCGGGTCATGGCAATATGGATGAAAATCAGTGAGACAAACGGCATGGGTACCCCCCAGTCCATTACCAGGCCCTTTGGGTCTTGTATGGATATTAAGGGGAACCCCGCACCCAAATTAAAATAAGGAAAGGTGTGGGGCCACCAGGCCCTATATACTCTGAACAGCAGTATACAGGTGGTGCAAACAAGACAGGGACTGTAGGTTTGTTGTTAATTAGAATCTGTTTGTAATTTTGAACATTTTTAACGTGTTTAGCTTCAGCCAAAAAATCTTTTCTAAGCTTTTTGGAAAACATAGGGAAGGGTTATCACCCCTGTGACATTTGTTTTGCTGTCTTTCCTCCTCTTCAGAAGATTTCACCTCACTTTTTTGTCCCAATGAAAAATGTTTTTTGAAAATTTGGGTTTTTTTGTGGAACAAGGATTGGAAAGCATCAGTGGAAAGGAGAAATTGTTTTCCCATATTAACTCTTACAGGAGAGAATTTCCCTTCCTAGGGGTAGATTTCATCTCACTTCCTGTTGTCTCCTTCCGTTTGCAAGTAGGAGTCGTTTGTAAGTTAGATGTTTGAAAGTAGGGTCCTGCCCTATATACTCAGCAGAAATTTGGGCCTTAGGTGTTGCTGTGGCCACAACACTGTAAGCCCTCACAGGGCCCTGCTGTGAAATATTAGATCAAGAATTGTAATTACATGCCCCTGTTGAACAGGAGCTGAAAAATTAGGCCTTAGGCACTGGTGCTGGTGCCACAACACTGCAACCCCTCACAGACACTCTAGTTGGAACGCAGGAACCAGCCCTGCTGCAAAGTATTGCATCAAAAATTGTAATTACACGCCCCTGTTAGACAGGGGCAGAAAAATTGGGCCTTAGGCACTGGTGCTGGTGCCACAACACTGCAACCCCTCACAGACACTCTAGTTGGAACGCAGGAACAAGCCCTGCTGCAAAGTATTGCATCAAAAATTGTAATTACACGCCCCTGTTAGACAGGGGCAGAAAAATTGGGCCTTAGGCACTGGTGCTGGTGCCACAACACTGCAACCCCTCACAGACACTCTAGTTGGAATGCAGGAACGAGCCCTGCTGCAAAGTATTACATCAAAAATTGTAATTACACGCCCCTGTTAAACAGGGGCTGAAAAATTGTGCCTTAGGCACTGGTGGTGGCGCCCAGAACCAAAAATGTTCTTACAAGCTATCAGCGTGATGATTGAGGAGGAAGAGGATAATTACTCAGGGATAGTCACTCAGCATCAGCATAGGCAGTCTTTGAAGGGATCTGAGATTTCAAAAAAAATTATTCGGTTACATCTGCATCAGGTGCTTGGTAGCTGGTGGTGATCCAAGACTGATTCATTTTTATGAAGGTCAGCCGATCGACCGAGTCGGTGGACAGACGCACCCTGTGATCGGTTACCACGCCTCCAGCAGCACTGAATGTGCGTTCCGAAAGAACGCTGGATGCAGGACAGGCCAGTAGCTCAATTGCATACTGTGCAAGCTCTGGCCAGTGATCCATCCTCAAGACCCAGTAACCCAGAGGATTTTCGGTGGGAAAGGTGTCCAAGTCTGATCTTGCCCCTAGGTATTCCTGCACCATGTAAAACAGACGCTGGCGATGGTTGCTGGAACCGATCATACCTTGGGGCTGCGGACCAAAAAATTGTCTGAACGCATCGGTCAGACGGCCACCTTCTCCACCGCTCCTTCTTTGACTGACCGAAGCCTCAGCAACACGTTGTCCAGAAACAGGAGTTTGTAACCTCCCAGTCTCTGGGAACGCGTTGCACAGACCTTTCTGCAAGGCCTCCCGAAGATGTTTCATCCTCTGCTCCCTCTGCGATGGCAAGATAAGGTCCGCAACCTTACCCTTGTAACGTGGATCAAGGAGGGTTGCCAGACAGTATTGGTCCTTCTCCTTGATACCACGAATACGAGGATCCTTACGCAGGCTTTGCAGGATCAGGGAGGCCATGCAGCGTAGGTTTGCTGAGGCATTCGGTCCGGAGTCCTCTGGGTCACTAAGGACAACAACGTCCGCAGCCACCTCCTCCCAGCCACGTACAAGTCCATGTGTTCCTTGGGACTGATCCCTTAAAGACTGCTGCTGATGCTGAGTGCCAGGCTCCACCTCCATACTGACACAATCTTCCTCCTCCTCCTCCTCCTCCTCGTCCTCTTCCTGTGTGATCGGCGGGCACGCAGGAACACTGTCTGGATAAAGGGGGCCTTGAGAGCTAAGGAATTCCTCCTCTTCCTGCCTCTGTTCTGCCTCAAGTGCCCTGTCCATTATTCCACGCAGCGTGTGCTCCAACAGGTGGACAAGGGGGACAGTGTCACTGATGCATGCACTGTCAGTGCTCACCATCCTCGTGGCCTCCTTGAATGGTGACAGGACAGTGCATGCATCCCTGATCATGGCCCACTGGCGTGGGGAAAAAAAACCAAGCTCCCCTGACCCTGTCCTGGTGCCATAGTCGCACAGGTACTCATTGATGGCCCTCTGCTGCGTGTGCAGCCGCTGCAGCATGGCCAACGTTGAGTTCCACCTGGTGGGCATGTCACAGATTAGGCGGTTCTTGGGCAGGTTAAACTCCTTTTGGAGGTCCGTCAGCCGAGCACTGGCATTATATGACCGGCGGAAATGCACACAGACTTTCCTGGCCTGCCTCAGGACATCCTGTAAGCCCGGGTACCTGCCCAAGAACCGCTGCACCACCAAGTTAAGGACGTGAGCCAAACAGGGCACATGGGTCATTTGTCCCTGTCGGAGGGCAGAGAGGAGGTTGGTGCCATTGTCGCAAACCACCATTCCTGCCTTAAGTTGGCGTGGCGTCAACCACCTCTGAACCTGCCCCTGCAGAGCTGACAGAACCTCTGCCCCAGTGTGGCTCCTGTCCCCCAAGCACACCAGCTCAAGCACCGCATGGCATCTTTTGGCCTGCGTACTTGCGTAGCCCCTTGAACGCCTACGGAGCACCGCTGGTTCCGAGGAAGAGGCCATGGAGGAAGAAGAAGAGGAGGGGATGGAGGAGAGAGGTGTGTCACAATCAGCATTTTGGAGGCGTGGTGGCGGAACAACCTCCAACACTACCGCACCTTGTCCTGCATCCTTCCCAGCTGCCAGCAGAGTCACCCAATGCGCCGTGAAACTTAGGTAACGTCCCTGTCCATGCCTGCTGGACCATGAGTCAGCGGTAATATGCACCTTACCACTGACCGCCCTGTCCAGCGAGGCATGGACATTGCCTTCCACATGCCGGTAGAGAGCCGGAATCGCCTTCCGTGAGAAAAAGTGGCGTTTGGGTACCTGCCACTGAGGAACCGCACATTCCACAAACTCACGGAAGGGGGCAGAGTCTACCAACTGAAAAGGCAGCAGTTGAAGTGCTAGCAATTTTGCCAAGCTAGCATTCAACCGCTGGGCATGTGGATGGTTGGGAGCAAACTTCTTTCGGCGGTGCAGCAGCTGGGGCAGGGAAATTTGCCTGGTACAATCTGACGTCGGTGTACCAAAAGCAGATTGCCCACAAGTACTTGGCTGTGACACACCTAATTCTACACCTTCATTCCTCTCACTGCAGGTCTCAGAGAGGACTGAAGGTCTAGTGGGGTTGGAAATCTCAGCTGATGAGGAGCAAGGAGAGATCCTCTTTGTTCTTTGGTGTGGGTCTTTTAGATACGCTTGCCAACGAACTGCATGGCAGGTCAACATATGTCTGGTCAAGCATGTGGTACCCAAGCGGGAGATGTTTTGGCCACGCGAGATACGCTTGAGACATATGTTGCAAATAGCAGCGGTGCGATCTGATGCACTCGTCTCAAAAAAGGCCCACACCAAAGAACTTTTTGAATAACGCGCAGAGACTGCAGCGCCCTGCACATGTGGAGCTTTGGGGTGTGATGCAGTCAATGTGCTGCCCTTAGGCTGGCCCCTGGAGGGCATCCTGCCTCGTTGGTGATGTGCCGCCTCCTCCTCCTCCTCCTCCTCCTCCTCTCTCCTATCAGGCACCCACGTTGAGTCAGTGACCTCATCATCCCCTCCCTCCTCATCACTGGAGCAAACCTGGCAGTATGCTGCAGCAGGGGGAGCATGACTGCCAGATTGCTGTCCTTCTTGGGCACCCCCTCTGTCCGTGCTCATGTTACTGCCTTCATCGAGCTCAGTATCATCATCAGAGCCTTCCAAACGCTGGGCATCCTCCTGGAGCATGTACCCAACACTGTGGTCAAACAGTTCGAGGGAATCCTCATGAGGACATGGTGGAGCTAGCGAAGGAGTCACTGATGACATTGAGCTGAGGGAAGAGGCCGCTGCTTTGCCAGACAAAGCACCCTGGGCATGGGTGAGAGAGGATGAGGAGGATGAGGACGGCTTGGTCATCCACTCGACCAAGTCTTCCGCATGTTGCGGCTCAACACGGCCAGCTGCCGAAAAAAAGGCCAAGCATGTCCCATGGCCACGTGCTGATGAGGATGCACCGTCTCCACGACCAGCACTAGACACAGAGCCTGCTTGCCCTCTCTTATTGGCTTGTGACTGTCTGCCTCTCCTTCTTGGTCTTCCAGACATACTAATGGCCTGTAGCTGCACTAAGCTGGGATAGAACACCTGTAATTTTCTTCAGGTAGCTTTATATACTGTAACCAGACAAGCCTGCCTGTCAGTAGGAAGATAACAGGAACGGATCTAGCTGAACACTGTGAGCAGGACGCACTGCACTAAATGTAAATAGCAGGAACGGATCTAGCTGAACACTGTGAGCAGGACGCACTGCACTAAATGTAAATAGCAGGAACGGATCTAGCTGAACACTGTGAGCAGGACGCACTGCACTAAATGTAAATAGTCTAGAAGATAACAGGAACGGATCTAGCTGAACACTGTGAGCAGGACGCACTGCACTAAATGTAAATAGCAGGAACGGGTCTAGCTGAATACTGTGAGCAGGACGCACTGCACTAAATGTAAATAGCAGGAACGGATCTAGCTGAACACTGTGAGCAGGACGCACTGCACTAAATGTAAATAACAGGAACGGATCTAGCTGAACACTGTGAGCAGGACGCACTGCACTAAATGTAAATAGCAGGAACGGATCTAGCTGAACACTGTGAGCAGGACGCACTGCACTAAATGTAAATAGCAGGAACGGATCTAGCTGAACACTGTGAGCAGGACGCACTGCACTAAATGTAAATTGCAGGAACGGATCTAGCTGAACACTGTGAGCAGGACGCACTGCACTAAATGTAAATAACAGGAACGGATCTAGCTGAACACTGTGAGCAGGACGCACTGCACTAAATGTAAATTGCAGGAACGGATCTAGCTGAACACTGTGAGCAGGACGCACTGCACTAAATGTAAATTGCAGGAACGGATCTAGCTGAACACTGTGAGCAGGACGCACTGCACTAAATGTAAATTGCAGGAACGGATCTAGCTGAACACTGTGAGCAGGACGCACTGCACTAAATGTAAATGGCAGGAACAGATCTAGCTGAACACTGTGAGCAAGACGCACTGCACTAAATGTAAATAGTCTAGAAGATAACAGGAACGGATCTAGCTGAACACTGTGAGCAGGACGCACTCCACTAAATGTAAATAGCAGGAACGGATCTAGCTGAACACTGTGAGCAGGACGCACTGCACTAAATGTAAATAACAGGAACGGATCTAGCTGAACACTGTGAGCAGGACGCACTGCACTAAATGTAAATAGCAGGAACGGATCTAGCTGAACACTGTGAGCAGGACGCACTGCACTAAATGTAAATTGCAGGAACGGATCTAGCTGAACACTGTGAGCAGGACGCACTGCACTAAATGTAAATTGCAGGAACGGATCTAGCTGAACACTGTGAGCAGGACGCACTGCACTAAATGTAAATTGCAGGAACGGATCTAGCTGAACACTGTGAGCAGGACGCACTGCACTAAATGTAAATAGCAGGAACGGATCTAGCTGAACACTGTGAGCAGGACGCACTGCACTAAATGTAAATTGCAGGAACGGATCTAGCTGAACACTGTGAGCAGGACGCACTGCACTAAATGTAAATTGCAGGAACGGATCTAGCTGAACACTGTGAGCAGGACGCACTGCACTAAATGTAAATGGCAGGAACGGATCTAGCTGAACACTGTGAGCAGGACGCACTGCACTAAATGTAAATAACAGGAACGGATCTAGCTGAACACTGTGAGCAGGACGCACTGCACTAAATGTAAATAGTCTAGATAGAAGATAACAGGAACGGATCTAGCTAAACTGAATACAGTGTATATATATATATGCAACACCTGGGATGCATATATATACACAATACACTGTAAGTGCAGCTAACTGACTGACTGTTCTGCCTAATCTATCTAACTCAAATCAAATGACACTGTCTCTCTCTCTCTCTATCTCTTAGCACACCGGAACACACACTACACAGGGCCGCCGTGCAGGCGGCCTTATATAGTGTGGGGCGTGTACTAAATCCCCTGAGCCATAATTGGCCAAAGCCACCCTGGCTTTGGCCAATTACAGCTCTCTCTACTGACGGCGCTGTGATTGGCCAAGCATGCGGGTCATAGTGCATGCTTGGCCAATCATCAGCCAGCAATGCACTGCGATGCCGCAGTGAATTATGGGCCGTGACGCGCCACACGAATTTGGCGCGAACGGCCCATATCGTTCGCAATTCGGCGAACGACCGAACAGCCGATGTTCGAGTCGAACATGGGTTCGACTCGAACACGAAGCTCATCCCTAACCCCTACCCATTCACCAAAGAAAAAGCAGTAAAATGTGACAAAAAACAATAGCCGGTTTTTGACAATTCCTTTATTGTAAAATAGCTCTGAGTGGTCTTCTCCCCGAGCCGTGTCTCCCACCGTCATCTTCTCCTGGTGCTGTCTGTCTTGTCACCGTCTTTGTTCTTCCTCGCTGCCGTCTTCCTCTGTTGTGTTGTCACCCGCTGTCTGGTGTTTTTTACATAGCCATAAAGCGTGACCATCCGTTGACGTCACAGAGAATGCCTGCCCCTTTTATTTTTTGGAAAAAAGGGGGCGGGCTTTCTGTGTGACATCAAAGAGTAGAAGGTCAGCACAAACCATGCTCCCAAACCATGTTTGCATGGTCAGAAAGGAACAATACACACACAACATGGACAGCATGGCCACAAAACCCACTTTTGATGGAAAAAAATGCACAAGAATTTCAGCAAACAGCCCTAGTTGGGCGTTTGTCAATATGCACAATATCATTCCTTCTCCCCCACAAATCACAGCAAAAAACCTGGCCACTTCTCAGGCCAAACGAACCCCCCCTACTGCAGCCCTTTATATAAGATAGGTTGTATTGTTAGCACACTGACACACACCCAATAGAAGTACACGCCCACCAGTATCTTACAATCTGTCTCTTCGCGTATGTCTAAAGTGATTGCACCTGATGAGCAGGAACACATAATACTATTTGCATCTGTGTTAGCCCTTGGCTATGTGCATCAAATCTCCAACTACAGGTCAAAGATCGAAGTCCATTTGCATGCACATATACAAAGCAATAGTTTTCTAAGCATATGTACCTGTGCAGTGTAAACCCTACAATTTTAAATGTCCAAGTCCCTGGGCATGATTAGTGCTAAGAAACATTAACATCAGTCCCTGGCTGCAATGAGCTTCCAATCTAAAGTCTAAAACTAACTTTCTTACATTAGGGACTAATTCGACAGGAGACAAATGAATTACCAGCATGTCTTTGGATTGTGGTGAGAACCTCACACAGAGAGAACATATTAACTTCAACACAAGCATTAGCATGTTGTGGAATTGAACCAGCAACCTCAGTGCTGCTAGATGGAATTGCTACCCATTTAGCCAGCAGGCAGCCTCACACGTGTTGTCTGCATCTCTGTGGTGTGAACAGGCCTAAGTCCATAGCCATGCTCAGTGTCACAAGCATTATACAATATATTCTCTGAAGTATTGGGACGCCTGCCTTTATACGCACATGAACTGTAATGGCATCCCAGTCTTAGTCCATAGGGTTTGAAATTCATTTTGGCCCACCCTTTGCAGCTCCAACAGCTTCAACTCTTCTGGGAAGGCTGTCCACAAGGTTTAGGAGTGTGTCTATGGGAATGTTTGACCATTCTTCCATAAGTGCATTTGTGAGGTCACTGATGTTGGACGAGAAGGCCTGGCTTACAGTCTCCACTCTAACTCATCTCCAAGGTGTACTGTTTTGTTGAGGTCAGAACTCAAGTTCCTCCACCCCAAACTCACTCATCCATGTCTTTATAGACCTTGCTTTGTGCACTGGTCCAAATCATTTGATGGAGATTATGGTGCGGGGTTGTTTTTCAGGGGTTGGGCTTGGCCTCTTAGTTCCTGTGAAGGGAAATCTTAAGGTATCAGCATACCAAGGCATTTTGGACAATTTCATGCTCCCAACTTTGTGGGAACAGCCCCTTCCTGTTCCAACATGACTCCACACCAGTGCACAAAGCAAGGTCCATAAAGACATGGATAAGCGAGTTTGGGGTGGAGGTACTTGACTGGCCTGCACAGAGTCCTGACCCCTACCCGATAGAACACCTTTTGGCTGAATTAGAGCAGAGACTGCGAGCCAGGCCTTCTCATCCAACATCAGTGCCTGGCCTCACAAATACATTTCTGGAAGCATGGTCAAACATTCCCATAGACACACTAAACCTTGTGGACAGCCTTCCTAGCCTTCCCAGAAGCTGTTTAACCTGCAAAGGGTTTTAATTTCAATTTTTAACCCTAGGGACTAAGACTGGGCTGCCATTAAAGTTCATGTGTGTGTGTAAAGGCAGGCATCCCAATACTTTTGGCTAGATAGTGTGTCGATTTACTATGGTGGTGGAACCCTCCTACACATAAACACTACATTTAGACATAGTTTTAGGACCTGGGAGATGAGACAACTTCTCTACATGAAGTGGCATGTTTGGGATACGAACCCAGATGCTCAGGGTTGCCAAGTTCTAACCTCTAAGCCACGGAGCTATCACATCTGAAGCTTCCTACACATAAATACACAAAAATATTGCATTTCTTTGGACATACAGGTGATGGAAATGCATTACTCAAGTCAAGAGTTATTCTTCTTGATTTATTCTGTGATATTTGGTGGCTCTTTGTGGGTGAGTGTAGAATAGTGATATTACCCTCACATTTGGGGGAATTACATTTTGATTTCTGATGTTGGTATACATATCACATTTTTGGGGCCAAATTATGATTATTTGGAAATAATAAAAAGTACAAAAAATTGTGACTCATTTTAAATTTGCATCAGCAATGGTACTGTTTGTGGTTTGTAAAGACGCTGTCAGTTTGGGTAAAGATTGTTGTGAGATGGAGAACATCAAAACATTCCACATTCTAGCATTCTTAGGCCCCTTTCACACGAGGCGGGCTCCGTTTCTATGGAGCCCGCCTCTGTCCGCCGGCTCAGCGGGAGATCATTCCGGCGGATGACAGGTCCCTCTCTGCTCACTGAGCGGGGAGGGGCTTGTCAGGCGCCGCTGCCGCCTATGGAGGGATCGGACGAAAACGGACAGCGTGTCCGTTTTCGTCAGATCTCACCCGATCCGATCCGCCAGCGACGGATCTGGACGTAGAGCCCATACGTCTGCTTTTTGCGGATCGGACGGGGTCGGATGTCAGCGGACATGTCTCCGCTGACATCCGACGGTCCATAGGCTAACATGGATCGCCCGTTCAGGTCCGCCGTCAAAACTGACATGCGGATCTGAACGGTCCGATCGTGTAAAAGGGGCCTTAAAAACAAAATAGTTGAAGTGGAAGCAACAATGTTGCAAAGGAAAATAATTTCAGAGAAAGATACATTTCATCTCAACATTAAAAGTATTTATTTGGGGAAGTTACAATTGTACCATTAGAATCAATGGCTAAAACTTGCATTGGACTATAATAGCACCGATTTTCACTCCCAAAAATTGCTCTTTAACACAGCGCTCATTTTGGTATTTACTATAGCGACCTGTAAAAAAGACACTGGAGCTAAAATTAGAGCTATTTGCAGGTCTGAGCATGCTCAGTTATGTTGGCACATAGTTGTACAAAAACGGGGAATTTCTCTCCTCTCAGACTTTTAACCGCTTGCCGCCCGCCCGTCATATGATGGCCAGGCGGCACGGCGCTCGTTCTGGGTGGGCGTCATATGATGTCCTTGCCTTCCCGGTCCACCAGGGGGCGCGTGTGCACCGCCGAGGGCACTCGCCCGCTATGTCACGGGACCCGGTGTGCGTGCCCATTGGCCACGATGTCCGTCGGGCACCTGCGATTGCCCAGTAACCGAGCAAGTCCGTGGATCTGCGTGTGTAAACATACAGATTCACGTCCTGTCAGGGGAGAGGAGACCGATGGTGTGTTCTCAGTACAGAGGAACACCGATCGGTCTCCTCCCCTTGTGAGTCCCCTCCCCCTACAGTTAGAATCACTCCCTAGGAAACATAATTAACCCCTCGATCACCCCCTAGTGTTAACCCCTTCCCTAACAGTCACATTTATACAGTAATCAGTGCATTTTTATAGCACGGATCGCTGTATAAATGTGAATGGTCCCAAAAATGTGTCAAAAGTGTCCGGCATGTCCGCCGCAATATCGCAGTCACGATAAAAATCGCAGATCACCGCCATTACTATTAAAAAAAAAAAAAAATAATAAAAATGCTATAAATCTATCCCCTATGTTGTAGACGCAATAACTTTTGCGCAAACCAATCAATATACGCTTATTGCGATTTTTTTTACCAAAAATATGTAGAAGAATACATATTGGCCTAAAGAGGAGGAAAAAATTTGTTTAAAAAAAAAATTCGATATTTATTTTAGCAAAAAGTAAAAATATTGTGTTTTTTTCAAACTTGTCACTCTTCTTTTGTTTATAGCGCAAAAAATAAAAACCGCAGAGATGATCAAATACTACCAAAAGAATGCTCTATTTGTGGGGAAAAAATGATAACAATTTCATTTGGGTACAGTTTTATGACCACGCAATTGTCATTCAAAGTGTGACAGCGCTGAAAGCTGAAAAATGGCCTGGGCAGGAAGGGGGTAAAAGTGCACTGCATTGAGGTGGTTAAAGATATTTCAAAGTAGAAATCACTTTTTCACACAGTTTAACCACTTCAATACAGGGCACTTAGACACCTTCCTGCCCAGACCAATTTTCATCTTTCAGCGCTGTCGCAGTTTAAATGACAATTGCGCGGTCATGCTAAACTGTACCCAAACTAAATTTTTATCATTTTGTTCCCACAAATAGAGCTTTCTTTTGGTGGTATTTGATCACCTCTGTGGTTTTTATTTTTTGCTAAACAAATAAAAAAAGACCGAAATTTTTGAAAAAAATAAAAGTTTTGCTTTTGTTTCTGTTAAAAAAAATTGTAAATAAGTAAGTTTTCTCTTTTACTGATGGGCACTGATAAGGCAGCACTGACAGGCACTGACAGGCACTGATACGGCGGCACCGATAAGGTGGCACCAATGAGCGGGCACTGACGGGCACTGACGATGGGCACTGAAATGCGGCACTGATGGGCACTGGTAGGCGGCACTGATGGGTGGCACTCATATGCAGCACTGATGGGCATTGATAGGCGGCACTGATGGGCACTGATGGGTGGCACTGGTTGGTACTGATGGGCACTGATGGGCGACACTGGGCAATGAAAGGTGGCACTGCTGGGCACTGCTAGGCACTGATAGGGTGGCACTGATAGGCGGCACTGATAGGCGGCACTGCTGGACACTGATGGGCACTGATAGGCGGCACTGCTGGGCACTGATGGGCACTGATACGTAGCACTGATGGGCACTGATATGCGGCACTAAAATGAGGCACTGATGGGCATCGCTGGTGGCACTGGCAGTGGTAGGCATTGCAGTGGGCACTTACTGGCAGCTGCCTGGGCACAGATTGGCAGCTGCCTGGGCACACAGTGACATTTCCCTGGTGGTCTAGGGGCATACCTGGTGGTCCAGTGTGGATCGCTTCCCTGGTGGTCCTAGGCGGCATCCCTGGTGGCCCTGGGTAGGATAAACCATCAGCACAGACCCCCCCTGTCAGGAGAGCAGCCGATCGGCTCTCCTCTACTCGCGTCTGTCAGACGTGAGTGAGGAAAAGCCGATCACCGGCTCTTCCTATTTACATCGTGATCAGCCGTGATTGGACACGGCTGATCACGTGGTAAAGAGTCTCCGTCGGAGACTCTTTACCTAGATCGGTGCTGCAGGGTGTCAGACTGACACCCCGCAACATTGATCGCCGCGATGCGCGCCCCCGGGGGCGCGCAGCGGCTAGATATTCCTGATCACGTCATATTACGTCCGATCAGGAATATCAAACCACTTTGCCACCGTCATTCTGTAATAGGGCGGGCGGCAAGTGGTTAAAGCAGATTATCTTTAAATAATATAACACATATTTCAGTACCATTTAGGCAATTATATCATGCTCTAAACATTATTTCCAAGTGCACTACTCCAGGTTTTAGCAGAGTAAGGGTTTGGGCGCTGTTTGTTTTCAGGGAACTATAGTAAATTTGATTTGGGAGTATTTTTTTTACCAGCGCTATAGTGAATATCGTAATTCATGGTAATTAGCGCTAATTAGTGCCGCAACGCTATAGTAAATGACCCCCCATGCTTCCTTCTGTGGGTAGACAGGACTGCACAGCACGTGGTCATGAGCTGCCCACATCCATTGATAGGGAGCTATGCAAATTGTGTATCACAGCCCTATTAATTCCCATTGATTAATAGGAAAGGTGATACCTATTTCCCTCTCTTCCTCTGATCAATGATCTGTTCGATGCCTGCCCAGATCCTTCCCTTGTGCCCAGGAACAGTAATAGTAGAAGAAGCTAATTACGTCAGGGTACTAGGGCACCAAAGTGGTCAGGATCCTGGAGTTCAGCTTTAATATTTTTGCAGTCACAATCAGCCGATAAGCCCACCTATGTGATAGCATAACTCTTTAACCACTTCAGCTCCCGAAGATTTACCCCCTTCATGACCAGGCCATTTTTTGCGATACAGCACTACGTTACTTTAACTGACAATTGTGCGGTCATGCGACGCTGTACCCAAATAAAACTGATATCCTTATTTTCCCACAAATGAAGCTTTCTTTTGGTGGTATTTGATCACTTCTGCAGTTTTTATTTTTTGTGCTATAAACAAAAAAAAAGGCAATTTTGAAAAGAAGCCCCAATATTTTTTACTTTTTGCTATAAAACATATCCAATAAATAATGTAAAAAATCAAATTTCTTCATCAATTTAGGCCAATATGTTTTCTGCTACATATTTGTGGTAAAAATATCCCAATAATCGTGTATTGATTGGTTTGCGCAAAAGTTATAGCATCTACATTATTTCTTTATTTTTTCTTTCTTTCCCTATTTTTTTTACTAGTAATGACAATGATTAGCGACTTACAGTGGGACTGTGATATTGCGGCGGGCAAATCAGACACTAAGTGACACTTTTGACACTTTTTGGGGACCAGTGACACTACAGTGATCAGTGCTAAAAAAATATGCACTGTCACTGTACAAATGACACTGGCAGAGAAGGGGTTAACATCAGGGGCGATCAAAGGGTTAAATGTGATCCCAGGGAGTGCTTGCTAACTGTGGGGGAGGTGCTTTGGCTGGGGGAAGGTAAAGATCTGCTTAGCAGAAACACAGGATAAGTACAGTCCTCATCACAGAATGGTGATCTGCCTTATTTACATAGGCAGGCCGCTGTTCTGCCTGTCTCCCGAACGATCGGTGGGTCCCAGCGGACATCGTGAACAAACTTTACTAAAAAGGATACAAGGGTGCTTTTGCAAATGTAAATGGTTGGAATATCAATACTACTCATAAATGTTTAACTCGCACTCTGCTTTATTCAAATACCTTACCTTCAAGAGTAACTCCACTTTTATTGAGAAAAAATAAAAATAAAACTTTCCCCTCTGGGTGATTTATGTACATTGCAATTATTTTAACAAACGTTGCAGATTCCTACCTTTTGTGATTCTGAAGAAATAGCTCTTTGTTTGCCAGTGTTCATGTGCAAAATAAATGTGAATGGATGTGATTTTTATAATTATCAATCAGCTGCTGCACTTGCAGGGTTCTAATGTGGAAAGTTTCAGGGGCTGCCTCCCTTTAGATGTGATTTCTTTTTGGGAGTATCTCACCAAATATGATATTTTTATTGCAGGGGATGCCAAAAATCTGACTTGTATCTTATTACAGGCTTCTGGGGAAATCAGTAAGCCAATCAAACAAGCAGGAATATCTGGGGGGCGTTCTTTACACCATCTGTGTAGAGAACACCTTCAGGTTGCCATGTTGCATTTTACAGAAAATTACAGCTCTGCAGATTAAAAAGGATAGATATTTTTTAATAAAATAAAATTACAATGTGTCAATTGTATATTCTATATATATTTTTTTATATATCTTTTTTCCCCACAAAAGTGGAGTTACCCATTCACATCTGCTTTCATACTGGGGCATAACAGTGACATGGAATTCTATGAAGATTTTCCAAAGAGAGCGCACAGAACAAGCAGCTTGCCTTCAGACTCTCTCTCTCTCTCTCTATGACTGAAACCCTAGTGCCCCGTACACACGATAGGATTTTCCGATGGAAAATGTGTGATAGGACTTTGTTGTCGGAAATTCCGACCGTGTGTAGGCTCCATCACACATTTTCCATAGGAATTTCCAGCACACAAAGTTTGAGAGCTTGCTATAAAATTTTCCGACAACAAAATCCGTTGTCGGAAATTCCGATCGTGTGTACACAAATCTGACCCACAAAGTGCCACGCATGCTCAGAATAAATTAAGAGACGAAAGCTATTGGCTACTGCCGCGTTTATAGTCCCGATGTACGTGTTTTACGCCACTGCGTTCAGAATGATCAGATTTTCCGACAACTTTGTGTGACCATGTGTATGCAAGACAAGTTTGTGCCAACATCCGTCGGAAAAAAATCCATGGATTTTGTTGTCGGAATGTCCGATCAATGTCTGGCCGTGTGTACAGGGCATAGGTCATTCTCTCTTGATATTTTAACCACAGAGGAACCCCGAGATCATTTTCACATCTGAGGGAACTCCTACTAAAACCAATTCATTAGGCGTCAATGGGAAAAAAATGCCCACTACATTGATGATCAGTAGGAAGAATGCAACCCTTACAGCAGTGAGCAGAATTCCACTCTTACAGACAGCTAAAAAGATTATTGATAGTATGCTGTTGACTTTGCAAAAGGGGCATTTGTCCAGGAACTATGCAGGCACCATTAGCTTGGGTCAATCAGCCACAGCTCAAGAAACCCTTGGCCACCTCTGAAGGAACCTTGGTTGAAAATGATTGCTCTAGATGGTCCAGTCTGTACAGAACAGGGAGTAAAGAGGTGAATGGGAAAGGACATATAGCTGTGGACATATTTATGAGTTTTTCATGATGATAGCTCCAATTTTTCTTTTGGGAGTTGAACGTTTGATACCATTTTAGCTGGATTTAAGAAGAGCTGGCATCCTCTATGTAAATGCTCAAACAGTTTCCACGCGAGTCGAGCTAAGCAAAGAGGAAGCGGGAGTGACATTAACCACTTGCCCTCCGGAAGGTTTACCTCCTTCATGACCTGGCCATTTTTGCAATATGGCACTGCGATATGGCACTGTGTTACTTAACCTGACATTTGCATGGTTGTGCAATGCAATAGAGCTTTCTTTTGCTGTTATTTGCTCATTTCGGCGGTTTCAATTTTTTGCGCTATAAACAAAAAAAAGACAGACAATTTCGAAAAAAAAAAATATGTTTCTTACATTCTGCTATGAAACACATCCAATAAAAAAAGGTAAAAAATTAAATTTCTTCATAAATTATGCCAATATGTATTCTGCTACAGGTTTTTGGTAAAAAAACGAAAAAAACAATAAGTGTATATACTGATTGGTTTGCACAAAAGTTAAACCAAGTTCCGCACCAGATCCTGCTGAACTGCCTGAAGTCAGAAGATCCACACAGACCACAAAGGGGATACGACCCTTGGAAGATAACTGCCAAAATGTGAAGCCAATAAATAGAGAAAGGCAGCATAAGAATAATTACCACCTCAATACAGTGCATTTTCACCCCTTCCTGCCCAAGCCATTTTTCAGCTTTCAGCATTGTCACATTTTGAATGACAATTGCGCGGTCATGCAACACTGTATCCAGATGAGATTGTTATTATTTTTTCCCCACAAATAGAGTTTTCTTTTGGTGGCATTTTATCACCTCTGCAGTTTTTATTTTTTGCGCTATAAACAAAAGAAGAGTGACAAGTTTGAAAAAAACACAATATTTTTACTTTTTACTATAATAAATATCCATTTTTTTTTAAACAATTTTTTTCCTCAGTTTAGTCCGATACATATTCATATTTCTGGTAAAAAAAAATTGCAATCCGCGTATATTGATTGGTTTGCGCAAAAGTTATAGCGTCTACAAAATAGATAGATTTATAGCATTTTTATTATTATTATTTTTTTACTAGTAATGGCGGCGATCTGTGATTTTTATCATGACTGCGATATTGCGGCGGACATATCAGACACTTTTGACACATTTTTGGGACCATTCACATTTATACAGCGATCTGTGCTATAAAAATGCATTGATTACTGTATAAATGTGACTGGTAGGGAAGGGGTTAACACTAGGGGGTGATCTAGGGGTTAATTATGTTCTTAGGGAGTGATTCTAACTGTAGGGGGAGGGGATTCACAAGGGGAGGAGACCGATCGGTGTTCCTCTGTACTGAGAACACACCATCGGTCTCCTCTCCTCTGACAGGACCTGGATCTGTGTGTTTACACACACAGATCCATGGTCCTGCTGTGTTACCGGGCACTCGGGGGTGCCCGGCGGACATCGCAGCTGCCGGGCATGCACATCGAGTCCCTAGTGACACGGTGCGTGGGTGCCGCTGGCGGTGCGCGCGCCCACTGGTGGGCGGGGAAGGCGAGGGCGTCATATGACGCCCTCCTGCAACGAGAGCCGCGGCGCCTGCCCGTCAATTGACAGCCGGAAGTCGGCAAGCAGTTAAAGTCACTTCAAGAAAATGAAACCTGGACACTTACAGAGCTCCCTCCTAACCGCAAAACTATAGGAAGTAAGTGGACTTGCAAAGTAAAGTCAGATGCAGAAGGCAATATCCACAAATACAAAGCTAGACTAGTTGCCAAGGGTCACTCCCAGAAATTTGGTGAAGATTACGATGAAACATTCCCTCCCGTCGTAAAACACTCCACCATCAGAACATTTTAGCGTTACAGCCGGGAAGGGCAGGCAAGTCAAACACCTAGATGTTAAAACTGCTTTCCTATATGGAGACATTAAGGAAGATCTCTACATGGAGCAACCAGCAGGGTTTGAGCAAGGAGACAACCTCGTGTGTCAATTTTAGAAGAGTATCTACGGTCTTAAGCAATCTGCAAGGATGTGGAATGAGAAAGTTAACAAAGTACCTACCAGAGATGGATTCTCAAGAAGTAAAGCAGACCCATGTCTCTACTTTAGGAATCAAGAAGACTGATGGATATGCATCCTTATCTATGTTGATGACATTATAACCTGTTTTGAACAAGAAGGGGTTTATAATCACAAGCTGAAAGAAAATTTTGAAATCAAAGAAATTGGGAACATTAGCTACTATCTGGGAATCCAAATAGAGAGAGAAGAAGATATAAGTTATTCTCCTCAACCAATCTCAGAAAATCTCCAATATCTTGGAACAATTCCTTGTGCAAGATGCAATGGAAGTGAAAGCTCCTATGAAACCAAGCTATCAAAAGAGCAATGAAGCACAAAATTTGCTACCCAACAATGACATGTATCGCAGAGCAATCGGTAAGCTGGCATATGTTGCCACTGTAACAAGACCAGACATAGCTGCAGCAGTGGGCATACTATGCAGGAAAGTCTCAACTCCCTGTCAGCGTGACTGGAATGCAGTAAAAAGAGTGACGCAATAACTCAAAGGAACAAATCAAATTAAGTTACGATTACCAGCAACATCCAATCCAAAACTGGTTGGATAAGTGGATTCATCTTCCAGTATGGGGAAGGGACCATAAGTTGGTCTAGTCTAAAGCAAGCAACTGTCGCTCTATCTTCAACTGAAGCAGAGTACATTGCAGCACCACATGCTTGTCAAGAAGCCGTATGGATTTGTCATCTTTTTGTGGACATTGGGATAGACATGTCAAAACCAATTCCCATTTTTGAAGACAATTAGGGATGTACAAAGCTTACACAATCAGAACGGGTCAATCCTAGGACCAAACACATAGACATCAAGTGTCACCTACTGAGGAATAATCAAGAGCAAGGTATTTTTGGCTTTCAATAATGCCCTTCAGAGGAGATGACTGCTGATGCACTCACCAAACCTTTATCTGATGTCATAATTATATCCAGAGGAAGCTGAATGTAATTTGACAAAGCACATGCTGTTGAGAAGGGGTGTTGGAAAGAACAACAGCATGGTTCCTAACAAAATGACAATACTGTATGCATTGTACCTATCTGTGCAGCAGGTGGTGCTGTAATATTAGTGTATATTTCATGTATTCTATGACATAACATGATGTACCGTCTATCTAAGTTCAGCGCACTTGTTTGTTGTTCTCTTCCTGTTTCATATCCTGAAAAGACATGTTCTGATATTCCTCCATGAAAGTAAAGTGTATTGCTGCAAACAAGAAGCTTCCAGTGCATGATTTCAATACTCAGCTAACAGGGCAAAGGTTCGCCTTCCAACAGGACAACGACCCTAAGCACACAGCCAAGTTAAGAAAGGAGTGGCCATGGGACAACTCTGTGAATGTCCTTGAGTGGCTCAGCCAGAGCCCAGACTTGAATCCGATTGAACGTCTCTGGAGAGATCTGAAAATGGCTGTGCACCGACACTCCCCATCCAACCTGATGGAGCTTGAGAGGTCCTGCAAAGAAGAATGGGAGAAACTGCCCAAAAACAGATGTTCCTTAAGCCTTATAAGCTTGTAGCATCATACTCAAAAAGACTTGCGGCTGTAATTGTTGGCAAAGGTGCTCCAACAAAGTATTGAGCAAAGGCTGTGAATATGTATGTATGTACGAAAGTATGAAACATGGGATTTTTTTAAATTTTTACATTTTTAACTACTTTAATACAGGGCACTTTCACCCTCCTACTGCCCAGGCCATTTTTCAGCTTTCAGCGATGTAGCACTTTGAATGACAATTGCACGGTCATGCAACACTGACTGTACCCATTTTTTTTATTATTTTCTTCACACAAATAGAGCTTTCTTTTGGTGGTATTCAATCACCGCCGGGATTTTTATTTTTTTGCTAAAAAAAAAAGAAAACAATACCAAAAATTAAAAAAAAAAATTTCTTAGTATCTGTCAGAAAATTTTGTAAAGAAGTAATTTTTCTCCTTCACTGATGTGCGCTGATGAGGCTGCACTGATGGGCACTGATAGGCTTCACTGATGGGCACTGATAAGGTGGCACTGATGGTCACTGATGAGGCAGTACTGATGAGAATGCACTAATATGCAGCACTGATGGGCACTGATAGGTGGCACTAATATGCAGCACTAATGAGCACTGATGGGCACTGATAGGTGGCACTGATGGGCACTGATAGGCAGCACTAAGGGGCGGCACTGATGGACAGCACTGATGGTCGGAACTGGTGGGCACTGAAAGGCAGCACTGATTGGTATAACTGATGGACACAGATTGGCCTCACTGATGGGCAAAGACTGGTGTCATTGATGGGCACAGACTGGTTTCACTGATGGGCACAGAGTGGCATCACTAATGGGCACTGCTGGGGCTGCATTGTAATCAGGGCACTGATAATCAGTGCCCTGATTATCTTTACACATCTTCCCTGTGGTGAGATTCTGCTGATCGGCTCTCCTCACCTCATACTCTGCCAGTGTGAGGTGAGGAGACACGATAAACAGCACTTCCTTGTTTACATGGGATTGGCTGTGATTGGACACAGCCGATCACATGGCCAAGATCAGGGTCGCGCCATATCCCAGGAACATGGCACGCCCGCGATCACGGCTAAACTGGACATCATATGATGTGGTCCCAGAACGAGAGCCGCACCTCTCTGTCATCATTTGACATTGGGCGGGTGGCAAGTGGTTAATAAATTTGCAAAGATTTTCAAACAAACTTCTTTCACGTCGTCATTAATGGGTATTGATTGAAGAATTGAGGAAATAATTAATTTAATTCATTTTGGAATAAGGCTGTAACATAAAATGTGGAAAAATGGAAGCGCTGTGCATACTTTCTGGATGCACTGTGCAATTATCTAGAGGAACCTTCAACTATGGATCAGAGAAATATCTAAAAAAAACATATTTTTAATACATTTATTTCAAACAGTAAGTGGAACTTTATAGTAATATATCCCGTAGTAGTCACGTTCAGTTTGACATGCTCTGTAACGCTGAAGATGCTTTGTAGCTTCTCCAAGCCACATTTCTGAGTGTCAGGAAAATATCCCAACATTTGTATCCATACAGGTAGCACCAACACCTTGATCCAATGACCATAGAAAGGCAAGAGTTATGCCCCATACACACGATCGGAAATGCCACCAGGAAAACTTCAATGAGAGGTTTTGGTCGGAAAATGCGACCGTGTGTATGCTTCATCGGACTTTTGCTGGCTGAATTCCAGCCAGCAAAAGATTGAGAGCAGGTTCTCTAATTTTCGGTCGGAAAAAGTTCCTATCCGAAAATGCGATCGTCTGTATGCAATTCCGATGCGCAAAAAATCACGCATGCTCAGAATCAAGTACGAGACAGAAGCGCTCGGTCTGGTAAAACTAGCGTTCATAATGAAGATAGCACATTCATCACGCTGCAAATTTTTGGATCTTATAATGCAGCGCATTCTTTTGTTCTTTATAATGCTAGCTAGCTTAATGAAGTTGTTTTGCTGCTGATATTCACAAAGAGTTATGACAAACTGATTTCTTTATTATTTCTCGTGATCTCATGAATGATCTCAGATCTCCATAATAATGTTTAGAATTAATTTTTAGAGTCATCTTTTTTTATTTTTAATTAAGATCTCCTGTTTTTTGGATTATTTTTAAATTAGTTTCTAGTGATCTCCATATTTTTTTTGGTGTGTCAAGTTTCCACAACAACATTTTTATCTTGTATTTTTATAAAGCTCAAGGAGGTTGGTTTGTGTTGAAATGTACCTGCCTACTCACAAACTGTCCTTTTTGAAGAAAAACACATAGGCAAGTATTTTCATATAAAAAAAATCTCCATTTATTCTGGCTCATAATAACAAAATAAAGAGGAAGGCAACGCTGGAGAAACTGCTTGAATTTGAGAAGCCTTTGGCCCCCAGGGCACACATTAACTCTTTGTAAATTAAAATTGGTAGCCTGAGAAGTCCATATTTAACGGAGCACAATTTGGTCCAGGACTCCCAGAGATCAGGAACAGCAGCAGATGACATATTTGTCCCCAGCCTGCGTCTTCTGTCAGACCAGACTGAACCCAGGCCATCACTTTCTTGTCTTCCCTGCAGCCTTCCCTCCACGCTTCCCTGCAGCCTTCCTTGGAGACTGTGGCTTTGGAGGTGGACTTGTGGCAGGAGGAGGATGGGCGAGCGCACATAAGTGCATGTTCTCACTAATTTGAAAACATGCACTCAGCCCCAGGGCATGAAAAATTAGATTCTCACACATGAAGCGTTGGCCCTCCTCCATTTGCTGCAATTTGGCAGCTACATAGCAGCCATAGGCCTCTTCAGCATCGGGGGGTGTTTCCAGGGCCACATTAGCCTCCTTAATGAGGGCCAGTGCTGCCTCCTCCACGTTACTCCCCTTCCTGGCCCTTTATGTTGTAAGGTGGAGGGGGGGCACCTGGGATTGGGTGAGGCTACAGGGCCCCGCCACCTCCTGGCTGACACTTACCCCCGCCTCCTCCTGTGTGCCACATTCCAGAGCCTCGTCCTGGCTGAGGTCTTCCTGTGTATGAAAAAGGGACAAAGTTTCAGTTTTTGGTTCCTCAATCACACACAATTTTCAGCTCATGACTGTTGCAAATTGAATGTTAACAAATAGAAAAGACTATCATTCTGAGCCCAGCATTTTTCATTCTTGTCACAATCATTTTTGGCCCCTACTGTCTATTGATTTGTAAAACACTTTTTGTTAAATCATTCATTTGTTATCAATAATAACATCTAGTTAACAACAATAATTTTCGGACAGGACAAGAAATATGTTAACAAATACTATACCTGGCTCCAGCTGGGCTCCTCCACTTCTTCCAGGATGGAAGGGCCAGGTTGGTCCTTGGAAGCCTCAACTGGGGTTGAGGGAAGGGTGGATGGAAGTGTAGAAAGAGATTCCCTGGCTTCCATCTGGTCTTCCCGAAACCGCATCCTATTGTAGTACCACAGACTGAGTACATTCACATCCTCTACTGCTGCTCCTGATCTCATTGAAGCCTGGACCTTATTAAGCTCCTTCCTATACGTGCTTCTCAAGCTACCAATTTTCTTCTCCACAAACTCGATGTCTGCGTCGGGGACCTGCGTCTTCACAAATTGCAGCAGTTTATCCAGCGATGCCTTCCTAGCTGGTTTATTGCAATATAAGAGGTTTTTAACCTCCCACAAATCTCTCATATCCCTGTATCTGTCTATGAACTGGCCCATGAATTCAGGGTCTTTGAATTGTTTCATATTTGCTGCAAGACAAAACACAAGACAAAAACACTAATATCAGGCTAAACTCTCCTAATCTTATCCCAATATAGGCCTCAAACTCGAATCAGTATAGGCCACCGATGTCCCAAGTTAAAATGTTACCTTCGTCGACGCTTCCAGTCCTCCTTCCTTCGCACACAGAACATAGGTACGACATGCGCCTGTTAGCTTTATATACACTGCGCATGCGTGAAACTCCGCCAGCGTCGCCCGCGTCACCCGCCCCTGACGTTCTTTCTAGAATATTCCCCGCCCCTTCTCTTTCGGCGCAGTGGGAGATGAACATGGCGGAGACACAGCAGGTGCGTAATAGCAGTAACGAGGAGGAGGAAAGCACAGAGCCCGAAACGTCCCGATCCCGGAGGAGAAGATTTAAGGCTTTTGTAGAGATGGTGGAGACGGTGGACATCTTGAAGAGGGCCGACTATGACGGGAAGTTTGGACCGTACCTAAACCCAAATGTGAGAAAGGCCAAGATCATGACTAAAGTTGTGAAGAGTTTGCACAGGAATTTTGGGGTACGACGATCCAAGGAGCAATTGAGGAAACGCTGGTCAGACCTGAAATTGAGGGAGCAGGATCAGTACAGAAGAATCAAGAAAGTGCTTCTAAAAAGTAAATAGTTGTCATGTGTTCCTATTATTATTATTATTACTTGTATGTTGCTCCATGTGCTTTTCTTTACTGTATTACAGTTTAAAATGGCTACTTTCAGGCTTGTGGGCACAGTAATCGTTCACAGTAAACATCGTTTGGTCTCCAACTAAATACAATGTTTTTGGCAGATTAAGGGTTAACTACATTTGGTCATGCTAATTTGTATCAAAAGAAGTTTAGAACATTGTTGTCTAGATGTGTTTGTAACTAGAATGACATGCAAACTTGATTCAGTGTAATGTAAGGAATGGACACTCAGCAGCTTTTTACACATCTGGACTCAGGAGCACTAGTGTGGGACACAAGAACAAACTTTTTAGGGTGTCCCACACAAGTGCTCCAAAAAAGGTAAGTATTCCAGCTTTGTTAAGGGAATGAATCATGTCTTCAACTTGGAACCCCGCCCAAACAGACAAGTGTACCCCACTTCCAAGCAATGTTTCACATTCATATTTCTGGTCACAAATATCAGTGTGCTAAGTAACCTTTTGTTTAATTTTCATAGGGGAGAAAAGACTCAGGATGTCTGAGGACACCAGGGACCCCCCACCTACTAAAGAAGGGGAACTCAGCACACAACCACAGGATGTGGAGGAGGAAGAGGTGGTTGAAATAGTGACCACAACAGGTGAGTGTCTGACACCACAGATTCGGGTAATAGATGTATGCCTGAATATTTATAATACATGGTGCGTATTTTTCTTTTAGGTGATGTGCATGTTGTGGAAGAACAATCTACTTACTTTCACCACTGACAGTGCACAAAGACTAATCCAAGACATAATGTGGTGTATTCGGGATTTATACTTCATAAAGGAAAAAACCAAGGAGATTGAACAAAGAATGAAGAACATGATTGATGTACTAGGAAGAATCTAAATCCAAAAAATTACACCTTTTTTTTTTAATAATATTTAACTAAAGTTTCAATACAGTTTAAAAGCCAAATTTGGAAGATGCACACAATGTGTCAACATGTGCTATCTGCCATCAGGGGATATCAATGTACGCGTTTTGTGGGTGCAACCCCTTCCTCACAACTCTAGTAGGTGACAGGAAGGGGTTGCACCCCCAAAACACGTCCATTGATCCCCCATGATGGGAGATAGCACATGTTGACATTAGGCACGGGATCAGGAGGGAAATCCCCATTTTGACTCTCAATTTGTGTGCATCTTCTAAATTTGGCTTGTACAAGGGTGACATCACCCCGTCTGATATTGCCTTCAGTTTTTCATTGTTGAACTTTGTAAGTTCTTGGGTTGTGTATGTTATGTTTTGAAACATGCCTGTTTATGTAAAAAAAAAAAAATTTCAAGGTAAAAATTTATAAAACCAAGATGTTATTTTTTTTTACCAAAAAAGGTTTTACAACGCACATGTGCATGTGCATGGTTTAAAAGGTTTTATACTCAACAATGTGTGGCTTCTTCTTTCAATGCTCAATACCAGTTTTTGAATTAAGTTGGTTTTTACAGTGACAATGGGTGTTATTTAAATAATGGAAAAAACACTTGGCACTACAAGTGCACTAGGAGAACCTAAGAAACGGATGAAAGAAACACAAGCAGTAAATCAAATTCAAGATTTTATCATATCAATTTTTTTTTTATTTTGAAAATATTTAAAAATTTGCTGGCATAGCAATGGCTCCCCTACCCGTAAAATAATCAACATATTTTTGACGCACTTCACAGGCGCTTTGGGGGGGGCAAGCCAGGACGGCCAGCTTCCAAGGCCGTCAGTGTTGTTTCATGAAGTCAGGCCTCAGGCCCAACTGAGGCAACATAATTAGGAGCATTTTGCTTTTAAAAAGTTGTGCAGTATGCAGCATGATAACACGATGTGGTTAAGTTTGTACTCCGCCATATTTATTGCTGTTAGAAATAGGCGGAACAGGCTGGCCATTATCCCAAAAGTATTCTCCACGACTCTTCTGGCTCTGGCCAGCCGGAAATTAAAAACCCTCTTCTCCGGGGTGAGGCTCCTCTGGGGGAATGGCCTCATCGTGTGATCACCCAGACCAAATGCTTCATTAGCGATAAAAACAAATGGTAGTCCTTCGACGTTCTCTTCCGCGGGTGGCAATCCCAAGCCACCACTCTGGAGACGTCGGTAGAACTTGGTCTGGGCAAAGACTCCACCATCTGGCATCCGGCCATTCTTCCCCAAGTCCACATAGAGAAACTCGTATGTCGCCGAGACCACCTCCAACAACACGATACTATTGAAACCCTTATAATTAAAATAGTATGACCCCGAATGGGGAGGTGGGACAATGTGGACATGTTTCCCATCGATTGTCCCTCCACAGTTGGGAAAGTCCCAACGCTCGGCAAACTGGGATGCCACAGTCTGCCATTCCTGTGGCGTTGAAGGAAACTGTGGAGTCAAATCAGAAAAAAACAAATTAGTACTTTTGCGCATAACATTGCAAGCAGATTAGACACAAAAATTCTTGGTCAACATCAGTATAACATTTATTTTAAGGAGTATTTAAAGACAAAAAGATAAGGTACACTTATTAGATTCCTCACCCCCTCTGATGGCCCATTGGAAAAAGTTTAGGGGGGATTCTAAATGAGTTTGGGAGCCAAAAAAAAAGCCTCTTGCACTCTGCCTGAATTTAAGGACAACAATAACATTTGTACACATTTTAGGGGGTGTTTAGGGTAAAGCACTACTATGGAGCTGACAAAATACATTGTTAAGTGACTAGGCTAGGTGTGTATGTGCCCAGGATAGCATGCTAGGGAGCTTAGTGAAGGCAAATATGCATGAAGGACAAAAAAGGAGCATTAAAAGCTTACAGCATGCATGAGGACAAAGGGGACATTCACAGCATATTACAATCATGGTAATTAGGGAATGATGAAAGAAATACAAAACATTAGCATACATTAAATACATAGAATGTGATGTTAAAGGAGAAAACTTACCCTAATATTGTCCTTCTGCAGGACCTGAATGATGGCAGAACAGGTCTCTGGAATAATGATCCCCAGAGCCTGGGGGGAGATGCCTGTAGAGAACATGAGGTCCTGCAGACTTCTCCCCATCGCCAAGTACCGCAACGTTGCGACTAGCCTCTGCTCTGGAGTGATGGCTTGCCGCATGCAGGTGTCCTGCTCTGTAATATAAGGGAACAGCAAAGCCAACAGACGGTGAAAAACGGGGTCCGTCATCCAGAGAAAATTCCTGAAATCATCAGGGTTATTCTCCTGGATCTCACGCAGCAAAGGCATATGAGAGAATTGGTCACGCTAGAGCAACCAACTCTTGTCCATGAACTCCTCCCCACCCTCTTAATGGACTGGGCTTGGGTCAAAGCAAGAACCCCAATACCAAGCCCCCACATAGCACGAACTCTACGACGATCACGTACCCGCAACATGGCTTCAAAACGGTCGGCTGATCAGAACGAACTAACAGAACGCACTGAAGAACAGCAAGGCCTGTGAAGAGCGAGCTGAAAATCCGAAACGAGCGGACAAGAGCGCATTGAAAAACAGATATGAACTGACTACACGCACTGAAAACCAGATACAAACCCACAAGCACAAACTGAACTGCAGTAATGAACTGAAAAGCACGAAAGCTGAAAAGCGCGAATAGTCTCTCACCAAACTTCTACTAACACGAGATTAGCAGAAGGAGCCCAAATGGTGGCGCACTGGCTATTGAACTTCCTTTTTCTAGTCCCATCATACGTGTTGTACGTCACTGCGTTCTTGATGGTCGGAATTTGGTGTGACCGTGTGTATGCAAGACAAGCTTGAGCGGAATCCCATCGGAAAAGACATCATACCTTTTTCCGACCAAAATTTGTGTGTATGCGGCATTATTCGCTAAGGACAGAGTGGTAGGTTTGAAAATTATGGAACCACCATGTTTTAGCTAAATACACTAATTCCGTCCTTGGTGTCAGGAAGGCTTCAGAAATGTTAATCCTTCAATTCACATGGCCAAAGGTGTCAATTCTCAAATTGCCAGGATAGAGATGTTAAAATGGCATTATATGTGAATGACAGATGGTGTCAACTGCCCACACCCCTGTCCAATGATGGTTATTCCAGTTTGATGTAGGTGGCCTCTTTCTTCCCTTGAGAACCAGTTCTGGTCCTCAGTAGTATTTTCATTTAATTTGAAGAGGTGGCTTTGATAAGCTTGTCTTCAATATTACAGAGAAATTCCAGTTAAATGTGACTAACTGCTACTAGATAAACCATGACCTGGGTAAATGAGAAATTTCACAGACTCTTATGCCCTGTACACACGGTCGGATCTTCCAACGGAAAAAGTGCGTTTGGATTGTGTTGTCGGAAATTCAGATTGTGTGTGGGCTCCATCTGACTTTTTCCGTCGGAATTTCCGACACACAATGTTTGAGAGCGGAATATAAAATTTTCCGACAACAAAATCCGATCGTTTAAATTCTGATTGTGTGTACACAAATCCGACGCACAAAGTGCCACACATGCTCAGAATAAATTAAGAGACGAAAGCTATTGGCTACTGCCCCGTTTATAGTCCTGAGGTACGTGTTTTACGTCACTGCGTTCAGAACGATCGGATTTTCCGACAACTTTGTGCGACCGTATGTATGCAAGACAAGTTTGAGCCAACATCCGTCTGAAAAAATCCGATGGATTTTGTTGTCGGAATGTCCGATCAATGTCCGATCAATGTCCGATCGTTGTGCATTATCCTTAAAACATTTTTCTACACAGATTTCACAGTTGTGATGCTTTTAGTATCAAAAGATCAAAATACATCTATTCTTTTTTTTTTTTTTTGTAAACCCAACTGCATAATTTAGTCTGATAGCCCATCATCCCCATCAATTCCAGACAGGTGTCTGGCTACCTAACACATTTGAAGCCCTTTGCAACACCTTAAGTAGTCTCCCAGGCCTTTCCTGTTGCTATCAGAGCCAATACGCTTTAATTTTTCTTCATATACACCCATCAGTGTTGATGATTTCTTTACATTTTGCTTCCTGCAGTAAAGGCTCCCTTCTATCATGATTTGAGGGGCCCTTATCTTTGAATTCCATTAACTTCCTTAGTTCTATTTTTTTAGTTCTTAGTAGAGTAATGCTGCATACACGCGATCTGATTTTCCAACAACAAATGTTCGATGGGAGCTTGTTGTCGGAAATTCCAACCGTGTGCCCCCTTGAACCAGTGATCCTTAAACTTTAGCATACAGATCTTTGCTTGCCTTTTACTAGCCTGAGGGGTTGTGTTGCAAGTAGCAGGGCTGGAGTAAAGGTAAGGTTCTCACAACCCTGGTTTCCCTGTAGATTGACTGGCAGCTGCTACCACTATGTAACACAGAGTCTTCCAGCACCAGACCATCGCCAGCAGGGCTATTTCCTACTCAATGGTGCTTGCATAGTTCCAGCTATGACATCATTCAGTCAGTAAAGGAATAGTGCTATACAAGCAGCATATGCAAAGGTATGTGACCACTGAACTCCGATGTTGTAAGAGCTTTTCAATACCACTGGCACCAAAATAGTGGAACCATTGTACCTAATGATACTGATGATGGGGCATCATTTCTCTCACTGACACCGGGGCACCATTTCTCCCACCAACACGGACAATGGGGCACCATTCCTCCCAGTTTAAACAGTCTGTCCGCCAAACAGCTTGAAAATCAGTGAACTAACCTTTTGATTAAAACATTTGAGGATCCCTTCTCTAACCATTCCCTGCTCTATTCAAAACCAAAAAAAACTGTTGGCTTGAGTTGACCTTTAAGAAGAAGCAACCGAGAGCATGGGTGTAGCACTTGATGGTATCTTGACTCATTAGTTAACATTTAAAATATTTCCAATAATGTTTTAATGCTTCTATAACCTCAGCGTTCCTTAAACTATATATCAAGGGATTTAACATAGGTATAACTATACTGTAGAACACAGAAGCCACGCGATCCTGCTGTAAGACATTGCTAACTGATGGACGAAGATACATAAAGAGGATAGTCCCATAGAAGATGCTGACTGCAGTAATATGAGAAGTACAAGTGTTAAAAGCCTTGTATCTACCCTGGGCTGATCGTATCCTCACAATGGCCAAGACAATGTTGGTGTATGAGACAAGGATAAGAGTCATGCTGCTCATGGTAATAAGGCCAGCTAAAATAATCAGAACAAATACATTCATTGATATATCAGAGCAGGAAAGCTTAAAGAGTGGTGGAAGGTCACAGAAGAAATGATCAATGATGTTGGTTCTGCAGAAGTTAAGATGAAAAGCAGGAACTGTGTGCACAAGAGAATTCACAAAACCTCCAAAGTAAGCAACAACCACCATGCGGAAACACAAGATACTGCTCATGTAGATCTGGTACTGCAAAGGGCTACAGATGGCCACATAGCGATCATAGGCCATGACTCCTAGAAGAAGACATTCAGTGCTTGCAAAGGACCCAAAGACATACATCTGCATGGCACAGCCAAGAAAAGAGATGGTCTTTGATTTACTCAGAAAGTCCCGCAGCATTTTAGGGGTGATTGCGGAAGAATATACGAGGTCCACAAAAGAAAGATTGCTTAGAAAGAAGTACATGGGTTTATGAAGATGCTTCTTTGCTATACTTAGAGAAATAAGGCCAACATTGCCAACCACGGTTGTGATATAAACAAACAGAAATATGACAAACAATGGAATGTTGAGTTCAGTCTTGTCAGTATGTCCATAGAGAATAAATTCCATTGGAAAACTCTTATTCATCTCCAACTAATTCAAATATTCTGCATCTGTAAGTAAGAGGTATGTTAACTGTCAGCGATCCTAACCCCTGAAGGCACTAGTGCTCCAACCAAATAAGTTAACACATCAACCCAGGACCGTTTGTGCTTGCCATGTTTTTGAAGAAAGACCTTCAAGTCAGGCTGTCAACTTGTCAGAAGTTATCGTGCTGATAACAGGAGACCTGAGCAGGAGAAAGCCACAGGACTTAGGGCTTTGAAGAGAGATAAGAAAACACTGCAGATATATGTTCCCAGCTCAAATTTCATGAATCGTGTTTACAATCCACTTTAAGGAATAGCCAAAACTCATAACCCTGATATACTTATCTGGGTATCATATGGCATTCATGTTTCAAACGTTTTTATGTCAATATTATAATATTATTATGTTTTAAAAACATTATTATTTACCACTCCAAACAGTGTTTATGTAAAAAAATATAAAAAATTACAAGCTTTAGAATCACTTTAAGAAGTAGGAAAAAATAGGAAGCTTTTGAATAAATTAGTAGGAAGCTTGGGATATTAACAAAACAATGAGCTATACATAATTTGAGAAAATTGTGTTTTAGAACCTAATTTAAGGTCCTAATAAAGACTTAATAACAATTTAAATCCTGGTCGCCCTTAAACTGAGGTGGGAGTCGGTGGCCTGCACAGACTCCTGACCTCAACCTGATAGAACACCTTTGGGATGAATTAGAGCAGAGGCTGCGTGCCAGGCCTTCTCGTCCAACATCAGTGCCCGACCTCACAAATGCGATTCTGGAAGAATGGTCAAACATTCCCATAGACACACTCCTAAAACATGTGGACAGCCTTAGCAGAAGAGTTGAAGCTGTTATAGCTGCAAAGGGTGGGCCAACTCAATATTGAACCCTACGGACTTTTACCTCGTACACACCGTCGGACATTGATCGGACATTCCAACAACAAAATCCTAGGATTTTTTCCGATGGATGTTGGCTCAAACTTGTCTTGCATACACACGGTCACACAAAGTTGTCGGAAAATCCGATCATTCTGAACGCGGTGACGTAAAACACGTACGTCTGGCCTATAAACGGGGCAGTAGCCAATAGCTTTCATCTCTTTATTTATTCTGAGCATGCGTGGCACTTTGTCCGTCGGATTTGTGTACACACGATCGGAAATTCCGACAACGGATTTTGTTGTCGGAAAATTTTATAGCAAGTTCTCAAACTTTGTGTGTCGGAAATTCCGATGGAAAATGTGTGATGGAGCCTACACACGGTCGGAATTTCCGACAACAAGGTCCTATCACACATTTTCCGTTGGAAAATCCGACCGTGTGTACAGGGCATAAGATTGAGATGCCATTATGTTTATGTGTGTGTAAAGGCAGGTGTCACAATACTTTTGGTAATTTAGTGTATAGTAGAGTTTTCTCAAATTTGACTGCAAAAGTGAAAATACATTTTAACGCAGCCCCATATCCTATTGTAATGCAACTAGAATGGTAAACCTACTGGCTTAATTGTGCTGAAAATGTCAAGAGACGTGTCAAATGTTCCATACAGGTGGCCTATTTATATATGTTTATAAACCTCGCGGGGATGGGTCCTTGTTGCTTTACACATTTGCCGTATAATTGCTTCGGGTGTCTGAGACTTATTAAATCAAACTTGAGATTTAACAAAACAATTACAGTTCCTGTAATGGCAACAGATATGGTAACAATTTAAAGGACAATTATAATGGTTTTGAATGTATTCTAGTTGACGCACATTTTTAAAAGCCCAACCGAATCATAATTTTATATTATTTAAATATATTCCAGGTGCATCAAAACAAAAGGTGGGCAACATCTAAGGGCTAATGCACACTGCAGAAGCTCAAAGAAGCAGCTCCTACAGGCTTTTGAGCTTTTTTGAGCTGTAATTTTTTTCTGCCTGGAAACTCTGCTCCACATTAGCCAAAAATGAATTTATAAAAATGAGCTGTGAGGAAGATTTGTGAAAAAAAAAACGCTATTGCTCAAAAAAAGCTCAAAGGAGCTTAATAAAAATGTGCAAAAGAGCCAAAAAAAGCACAAGCTTCTTCAAGCTTTTAGGCAGAGAAAAATAAATGCATGTAAAAGCAGCTTTTTTTTTTTTGAGCTGCAGTGTGCGTGAGCGCAAGAGTTTGTATTCTTTCTAAGCCACAGCCTTGAGTGGAATGGCCTGCCACCTGCCAGCATGCTACAGAAAAGGACCCTACGGTAGCTCTCTGTAAGGAAGCAGTGGTCTCTCTGCAGAGGTCTGACACATGCCATACTGGGTCAGACCCAGTGGCAGATGGAGCACAGGGAAACCGCCTCCAAAATCAATGCGCCCGGCCCCTAATCTACATGCAGGGCGCCGGACGCATGGACTATTGTGTCCAGAGGCTCCAATTGGCTTTAAAAAAGGGAGGCTCAGGGCGCAGAGCTTACGCACAAATGCGAACACACGCATATGTAAAGGTGATTGCACCAAACCAGTGTAATGAAGCGAACATCAGAGTCAGAGCAATAATTCTAGCACCAGACCTCCTGTGCAACTCTAAACTGATAACCTGTAAAGGCATTTAATGCATCGCCTATGGAGGATTTTAAGCACCGTAGTTTGCTGCCATTCCACAGGCAGACGCAATTTTAAACCGTGACATGTGAGGTATCTATTTACTCGGCGTAACATCATCTTTCACATTATACAATAAAATTAGGCTAACTTTAGTGTTTTGTTTTTTAAAGTCATGAAAATATTTTTTTCCCCAAAAAAACTGCGTTTAAAAACCCCCCGCGCAAATACCGTGTAACATAAAAATTTGCAACACCCACCATTTTATTCTCTAGGGCCTCTGTTAAAAAAATATATAATGTTTGGGGGTTACATAGTTACATAGTTGGTAAGGTTGAAAAAAGACACAAGTCCATCAAGTACAACCTGTGTGTGTGTGCTTTTATATCAATATTACATTGTATACCCCTGTATGTTGTGGTCGTTTAGGAGCTTATCTAATAGTTTTTTTTAAATTATCTATGCTCCCTGCTGAAACCACTGCTTGTGGAAGAAAATTCCACATTCTTACCACTCTTATGCCGCGTACACACGATCGGACATTCCAACAAAAAAAAACCGTGGGTTTATTTCCGACGGACGTTGGCTCAAACTTGTCTTGCATACACACGGTCACACAAATGTTGTTGGAAATTCCGAATGTCAAGAACGTCGTGACATACAACACGTACCACCAGCCGAGAAAAATGAAGTTTAATAGCCAGTACGGCTCTTCTGCTTGATTCTGAACATGCGTGGAATTTTGTGCATCGGAATTGTCTACACACGCTCGGAATTTCCAACAACAACAACATTTTGTTGGCGGAAAATTTGAGATCCAGCTCTCAAACATTTGTTGTCGGAAATTCCGACAGCAAATGTCCGATGGAGCCTACACACGGTCAGAATTTCTGACAACAAGCTCACATTGAACATTTTTCGTTGGAAATTCCAACCGTGTGTACGCAGCATAACAGTAAAGCCCTTTTGTGGAAAAGTTTTATCCCTATTGTGGGGTCACCAGTACAGTATTTGTACATTGAAATCATATCCCCTCTCAAGCGTCTCTTCTCCAGAGAGAATAAGTTCAGTGCTCGCAACCTTTCCTCATAACTAATATCCTCCAGGCCCTTTAGTAGCTTTGTTGCCCTTCTTTGTACTCGCTCCATTTCCAGTACATCCTTCCTGAGGACTGGTGCCCAGAACTGGACAGCATGCTCTAGGTGCGGCCGGACCAGACTCTTGTAGAGCGGGAGAATCGTCATTTTATCTCTGGCATTAATCCACTTTTTAATACATGCCAATATTCTGTTGGCTTTGCTTGCAGCAGCTTGGCATTGCATGCCATTGCTGAGTCTATCATCTACTAGGACCCCCAGGTCCTTTTCCATCCTAGATTCCCCCAGAGGTTCTCCCCCCAGTGTATAGATTGCATTCATATTTTTGCCACCCAAATGCATTATTTTACATTTTTCTACATTGAACCTCATTTGCCATGTAGTTGCCCACCCCATTAATTTGTTCAGATCTTTTTGCAAGGTTTCCACATCCTGCAGAGAAGTTATTGCCCTGCTTAGCTTAGTATCGTCCGCAAATACAGAGATTGAACTGTTTATCCCATCCTCCAGATCATTTAGGCTGCATTCACACCCGAGTCATGTGTTTTTACTGCGATTTTGCTGTGATTTTATGGCGTTTTTTGCCGCGATTCTGTACAGGTCATCAATGTAAAAAGCAGAACAACGCCTGTAATCTGACCGAAAGAAGCTCGTTCTTTTTTGAGCTTAAGGCCCCTTTCACACTTGTATGACTTGTCCTACGATTTGGGACTGCAAAGTTGCATAACAAGTCGTTCCCCATGGTTTCCAATGACAACCATTCATATTAGTATGACTTCAAGTCGTGCCAACTTCACAGTGTCACTTGCCATATTGCCTACCACCAGATGTGGATTGTCACTTGCCACATCATCTGCCACCATTTGCAGATTGCCATGTCACCTGCCACCATTTGCAGATTGTCACTTTTCACATCACCTTCCACCATTTGCAGATTGTCACTTGCCACCATTTGCAGATTGTCAATTGCCACATCACTTGCCACCATTTGCAAATTGTCACTTGCCACCATTTGCATATTGTCACTTGCCAGCATTTGCAGATTGTCACAGTATTTAGTGAGGGCAGGAGAGCGGAGATGCAGGACGGGCAGTGAGAGATGATATAATCTCTCTGCTCCCCGCCGCACATCGCTCCCATATTGAAGTGGCCCGGCTGTGAGTGGTGGAGCGGGCGGAGAGAGATAATGTCATCTCTGCTCATCCGCTCGCTCATCTCTCTCCTCCACCACTAATGGAGCACGCCCACAGCAGCCGCAGTTGCAACCCTGCCGCAAGAGACTCAGGGCTATGGGCTCCAGATTTGGGGCTCCAGCCTCGATAGCCACCCCCTTGTGACGCCTATGATGTACACACAGAGAAATGTACACACACAGGCCTGTACACAGTCACACACACAGCCCCCCCCTGCACAACAGCCTTTACTTGCAAGGGGGTCCTAGTCCCAGCTCTTGTTTCCACATGCAGGAAATGGCCAGAGGTTGCAGCAAAGAGCCCGATGTCAGCTCATGACAGAGCAGCAGCCTGCCAACTCGCACACATACAGGAGCATCCACGGAGCTCCTCTGCACCCACCCCTGCCTTCTCACATCCCTGCCAGTCGGCCGGGCCCATCCAGACGCTGGGGCCCCTTACAAGTGTATGGGCTGTACCCCCCTGATGGCGGCCCTGGACCTGACAGCAGGGGGGTATCCAATGGCAATGACCCCCCCCCCAACATTATGCCCCACCATGTGCCCCCCCCCCCCCCCATAATTTTTTTTTTTTTTTTTTACAAAAAATCAATGTCTAAGAGGGAGAGAGTCCCCAGTAAGCTCCTGCGGGTGAATCCTCCCCCCTCCCTCTGCTTGCTGACACTGCATAATGCGAGCGCTCACACAACCACGGCCAGCCCAATCTGCTCCTTCCCCTGCATCCTCATTGGCAGGGAGAAGAGCGAGTTGCAGGAAGGACTCCACCAGGACTCTCAGTTACTGAAAAAACAGACGGATTTCTCCCATCCTTAGGGCAGGAGAACCAGCCTGTAAATTCCAAGAGATGCCAGACCAGCACAGTCAATAGCAGGGGCAGGACAGCAAGAGGAGGCTGGGAAACCCCACAGTGGCAGAACACCAGGGCCCGGAGGCAAGACAACCTTTGCAACCCTGATAGTTCTCCCACGGCTTTGGATCCTTATATTTTCTTGGTATGCTGGTGACATATATCTCTTGTTTTCTGCCACCCTGGGGGGCCCCAATACAGTAGGAAGGGAGCTCACTGCAGAGCATGTGAAAGGGCCATTGTGGGGTCATAGTAAAGGGCCCCAGGATATATATATATATATATATATATAAATAAATATATATATATATATATATATATATATATATATATATATATATATATATATATATATATATATATATATATATAAAATTGCATTTTATAGTTGCCCCCCTACTTTTGTCCCTGTCCCCACATGTGCCCCCCCTAAATATGAAAGCTGGAGACGCCACTGGGGGTATCACACACAGCTGCAGCGACCAGGATTGTGTGTGAAACTGACAAGCAGACTCCTGGCTGTCAGGTGAGAGCATTCGGGCGGCAGCGCCAGATTACTCTTACACACCCCCAGTACTGGCGCCCCGCACGTGCCCCGGCCATGCTTACTGGGCTCCACTTGCCCATCTGCGGTCCCAGTAGCGAGATGGCGAGTGCAGGCAGCTGTGGGGGAAGGAAAAGAGCGGACACACATCCACTCTCCTCCCCTTCTTGCTGTGACCCGGAAAGCGACGTCCGTGACGTCACTTCCTGGTCAGCATCTAGGTGGCCCCCGGCTATCTCAGCCGGGAAGTAATGTTTTGCAATGCGATCTGCATTGCAAAACATTAAGTGGAGTCAAACAGAGACAGGCAGCTGTCTTTTAGACCCTGCATATCTCAATAAAGAGAACCTGGCACCTAAAAATCATCACATAGGGGACTTTTTTGTCCCCTATGTGATGATAAAAAAAGTAAAGTTAAAAAATGTTTTTTATTTTTTTTGCAAAAAGAAAATGAAGTTACACCCAAGTACATAAAATCCCCCCCCCCCCCCCAAAAAAAATGTTGAGGCCCCCCACCTCCACATCTATGCACGTACAGACATAAACGAATGTGTCGGGGGCACCTACGCGTGAAAACGTTGATTGCGATACATATGTTACATATCGCCGCATATGTCGAAGTGAGAGCAATAATTCTAACACAAGACCTCCTCCATAACGCTAAACTGATATCTATAGGGGGCTTTTGAAATATCGACCTATAGAAATTATAGGGTACTGAAGTTTGTTGTCATTTCACGGGCACACACAAATTTTAAGGGTTTGGCATGTTGGGTGTGTTTTTTACTGAAATCTTGCTTTTTCCTTAGACCTTTGCGGTAATTTCGTGTGACATAAAAAATTGGAACTGCCACTATTTTATTCTCTAGGGTGTCTGCTTTCAGAAAATATATAATGTTAGGGGGTTTTACATCATCTTTAGGGCTAAAATGATTTTTTAAACATGAGTGCAAAAAAACGCAAAAACAGCCCTGGCAGCAAAAAGGTTAAAAAATCAGGTAAGCTTGGATTTCTCACCCTAGAACTTCTAAGGCTGCTTTTTTTACACTGAAAGTGCCAGCCATTAGCTCTAAAGTGCCGCTCGTTTTAGGGTTAAAAACTCCCATTTTGCAGCGCTTTCAAATCGCTTTTAGGCGTTTTGAAAGCACTGCCCATTCATTCCAATGGGCAGGGTGTTTTAGAAGCACTAAATACAGCGCTCCCAACCCGCCCCAAAGATGCTGCTTGCAGGACTTTTCGGAACGTCCCGCAAGCCCACCGCCCCAGTGTGAAAAGACACATTGAAATGAATGGGAGGCGGTTTTAAGGCACTTTGCAGAGGCTATTTCTAGTGCTAGAGCGCCTGAAAACCGCCCCAGTGTGAAGGGGGTCTAATTCTCTTAAAGAATTGAATCGCTTATCGTAACATGTAAACCAGAAATTTTGCCAAAGAATGCTTTGTTATTTGTAACCTTCTATCTCTTTAATCTTTATATTGGATCCAATTATTACTAAATGTAACCTATGTTACTTGTTTACAGTTTGTGCCCAATGGGGTAAACAGGATACTACATAAGAACATATAGACAACATCTACATTTTTTTTTCTTTATTTGAGAAATCTATTAATGTTTTTTTTTCTTATGTTATATGGAGCAACTATTGGTATTTGTTATATAACAATTCTAGATGCTGTTATTCTTATTTGGTATTTCCTTAAAAAAAAAATCAATAAAAAACGTCCTGAAGTTAAAAAAAAAAAAAGAAGCAACCGAGAGCATGGCTGTAGCACTTGGTGGGATCTTGACTCATTAGTTAACATTTAAAATATTTCCAATAACTTTTTAATGCTTTGATAACCTCGGCATTCCTTAAACTGTATATCAAGGGATTTAACATAGGTATAACTATACTATAGAACACAGAAGCCACGCGATCCTGCTGTAAGACATTGCCGACTGACGGACGAAGATACATAAAGAGGATAGTCCCATAGAAGATGCTGACAGCAGTAATATGAGAAGCACAAGTGTTAAAAGCCTTGTATCTACCATGGGCTGATCGTATCCTCACAATGGCCAAGACAATGTTGGTGTATGAGACAAGGATAAGAGTCATACTGCTCATGGTAACAAGGCCAGCTAGAATAATCATAACAACTACATTGATTGATGTATCAGAGCAGGACAGCTTAAAGAGTGGTTGAAGGTCACAGAAGAAATGATCAATAATGTTGGATCTGCAGAAGTTAAGATGGAAAGCAGGAACTGTGTGCACAAGAGAATTCACAAAACCTCCAAAGTAAGCAACAACCACCATGCGGAAACACAAGATACTGCTCATGTGGACCTGGTACTGCAATGGGCTACAGATGGCCACATAGCGATCGTAGGCCATGACTCCCAGAAGAAGACTTTCGGTGCTTACAAAGGAACCAAAGACATACATCTGTGTGGCACAGCCAAGAAAAGAGATGGTCTTTGATTCACTTAGAAAATCCCTCAGCATTTTGGGGGTGATTGTTGAAGAATACACAAGGTCCACAAAGGAAAGATGGCTCAGAAAGAAGTACATGGGTTTGTGAAGATGCTTCTTTACTATACTTAGAGAAATAATGCCAACATTGCCAACCATGGTTGTGATGTAAACAAGCAGAAAGAAGACAAATAATGGAATATTGAGTCCAGGCTTGTCAGTAAGCCCAGAGAGAATAAATTCCATTGGAAAACTCTTATTCATCTCCAACTAATTCAAATATTTTTCATCTGTTTGAAAACCAAGAGGTATATTATAACTGTCAGTGATCCCAACTCCTGAAGCTACTAGTTCTCCAACCAAATATGTCGAAACATCAAGATGGTGCCATTTATGCTTGCCGTGTTGTTAAAGAAAAGAAAAACCTTTAAGCATATAAACACATAAAAGTTAATTGTGGTTTTGTACTCACATAAAAATAGTTAATTGAACACACAGAGAATAAAAATACAAAATGTGCTTTGTAACTGGCCACATTTTCAGCCACCGTAGCTGTATCCCATGTTCCTTACAACCACTGTAAACAAATTAAACCAATGTATTGAACTTATTAAAAAAGCATATCAAAATACAAAATATAAATAATAATGTGATTTGCGCCAATATATATTTTGGATGTGTATGTGTGTAGCTCTGTGAGTATGTATATACAAAAACAAAAGGGTGAAAATGCCTCTAGTGCATTACCAAATAAAACTTTATTGGAAAATTAAAACGCAATGAGTGCAAAAACGAAAACATCAATAAAGACCAGACCCGAGTGACAGGGCAGCCCTTATAGGGATCACCAGAACACTGGATTCACCAAGACTCATCAGCTAACGCGCTTCAAGGGACAAACCTCCTTCTCCTGAGCATCTTGTTATATGGAAATACATATGTGAGTATGTATGCAAAAGACTTTTCAGTCTACAGGCATCAGTCTACAGACATAACATACTATACATACGTACATCTGTGACCAGATAGGCGGAAAAAAGTCCTATTAGAAATCCTATTAAGTAGTCTTCCCTTCCTGGCTTCTTCTCTGCCTTCTGTAGTTTTTCAGGATTTTCATGGTATTGTTTTGATTCTGTAATGTTGTGGTTTGAAGGTCACATAGTGGTTACGGCTCTTATCTTGTTGTATTCCAGGTTCATTTCCATTACCGTATCGGACATAGAGAATGTACATCCTTCCTTTTGAGGGTTGTGCTGGATTTCCCATCATTCTTAAGGTGATTGTAGCCGTATTAGTGCATTTGCAACAGCACACAGTTGAGTACGGTCCCTGATCTTTTTTTTATTGGATTCATTTTCAGGACAAGCTTTCAGGGTATACCCCTTTCTTCAAAGGTCAAAGCAGTACTTCATTCAAAAACATATTTTTGAGAATGAAGGCAGGTCAAGCAAAATCAGTTCCATGTGACCTTCAGTCTAAGGGCTTGTAGAGGGCAATAAAAAATAGGTGGCTGAGCCGAATTTTTTCCACCCCTCTTGCAATACAAGGGATTGCAGTACAGTGTTTTTGCAAAGTTAAAACAGGCGCTAAGGAGGAGACATATTGCCTACTCATGGCATGTCAAATGCCTCTGAAAAACGTTCAACTGTAGATTGCATTTCAGAGGGGTGGCAAGGTCTGCTGCTGGTGTAAACTTAGCCTAAAGGTCGTGTGTCACATCAGGGTTTCTTAGCACAATGGTAGTGCCAAAACAGTGAGTTTAATCCCACCAGATAGTTTTCAGGGCATTTCTGCCCACTTTTATTTAACCACTTAAGGACCAGCCTCGTTTTGGAATTTAGGTGATTACATGTTTAAAACAGTTTTTTTTGCTAGAAAATTACTTAGAACCCCCAACCATTAGATATTGTTTTTTTTCCAACACCCCAGAGAATAAAAGGGCAGTCATTGCAATACTTTTTTTCACACCGTATTTGTGCAGCGGTCTTACAAGCGCGCTTTTTTGGAAAAGATTCACTTTTTTTAATCAAAAAATAAGACAACAGTAAAGTTAGCCCAATTTTTTTTTTATATTGTGAAAGATAATGTTACGCCGAGTAAATTGATACCCAACATGTCACGCTTCAAAATTGCGCCCGCTCGTGGAATGAAGTCAAACTTTTACCCTCAAAAATCTCCATAGGCGACTTTTAAAAAAATTCTACAGGTTGCATGTTTTGCATTACAGAGGAGGTCTAGGACTAGAATTATTGCTCTCGCTCTAACGATACCTCACATGTGTGGTTTGACCGCCGTTTTCATATGCTGTTCGGGACGGGGAGGTTTTAAAAAAATATATATATTTTTATTTTTTATGTTACATGATTTTATTTATTTTTACACTGTTTAAAAAAAAATGTGTCACTTTTATTCCTTTTACAAGGAATGTAAACAACCCTTGTAATAGAAAAAAGCATGACAGGACCTCTTAAATATGAGATCTGGGGTCAAAAAGACCACAGATCTCATATTTGCACTAAAATGCAATAAAAAAAAAAAGCCATTTAAAAAAATGACATTGAAAAAAATGTGCCTTTAAGACGTATGGGTCGGAAGTGACGTTTTGACGTTGCTTCCGCCCTACAGTGTCATGGAGACGAGTGGGCGCCATCTTAGCCTCACTCATCTCCAGGCACAGCAAGTAGACAGGCGCGATCGCCTCCGCCACTACCGACGGCTCCGGTAAGCGGCGGAGGGCACTGGATCGCGGCGGGAGGGGGGGCCTTCTCCCGCCACCGATAAAAGTGATCTCACGTGAAATCCGACCGCTGCGGGAGCTAGCTGCTGCCATAACGACGATATCCGCCGCCAAACTTTGGACGTACATCGGCGTGCAGCGGTCGGCATGTGGTTAAACGAATATATCAAAAACTTCACACAGGTATGTCTTCCCCATCACTGAAAAACATAGCATTTAGCCTCCTGGCTCTATTTCCTGCTCCAAGTACCTCTTTAGGGTCTCTCTTGAACTTTAGTACCTTGTGGGCCTCTTGACCATGAAACACGTCCTAGTGTTTATGCACAGCCACTGCACCTCAGCTCTGCATCTTCCTTACAGCTTCCTAGCGGTTCCTCTGTCCCTCATGGACTCTCTTTAAGGCTCGGGCTTTCCTCTGTCCTGACCTGGACACCTTGATGCATAGCAGCACCTCACCTGGCTCCCTCCACGCACACACACCTCCCTCAGGAGATTGGGGCTCTGAGCTCTAACTCTGGCTCATATATGAATGCAGCACACTTGAGCTATTAGTGTGCTTCCTACCCAGAAAACCTGGCATAAACCACCATTTTGAACAGTAGCATGGGGTCACCCTGCTACAGTGGGTACACACAGTTTAAAATTCGATCTGTTCAGCAGGAATTGGCCAAATTTCGACCTGTGTGTGTGACCCTCCCTGTTCAAAAGAAGTGAAAAACTTTCATTCAATCTGACCCAACTGTCAGAATACAATAGCACAGTGGGGAAAATTCCTCCATCCACCTCACTTGTGTGAATGGGGGAATTTGTTGTTCTTTTTGTTTTTGTTTTCCATTGTGGCACCACCCCCGTGGGGGCCCTTGAGAATAATTTACCCTGGGGATTGCCCTTACCTTGCAAGTCTCCCGACACATCTGAAACCCTGGGTTCGGACATTTCTAAATGACAAATGCAATTATAGAGACACTAAACTGCAATGGAGTAACCAAGTGTTATTTTACTTATAGTTCTTAAAGTGGGGTTCCACCCAAAAAAAAAAAACTACATGAAGAATCCTAAAAAAAAAATACAAAAAAAATTTGGATATTTTTTTTTTTTACTTACCTCTAAATGCCTGTTGCTAGGGGGTCCCTCGTAGTCTGCCTCTTCCAGTGCCTGGGCTGGTGACATCACTTCCCCCTCGGCACAGGAAGGGCTCGGCTCTGCTCCTTCCCTCCTGTCAATCATCTGGGACCCATTACAGGTCCCAGGTGACTGAGCGGCCAATCATGGCACACGGCACCGCTTGCGCATGCGCAGTGGGTGCCAGGCTGTGAAGCCACAGCCCGGCGCCCACAGTTGCAATGCCGGCGCCGCTGAACGGAGGGGGAGACGAGCGGGGCTTCGATCCCCCGAATCGCTGGACCCTGGGACAGGTAAGTGTCCAATTAAAAGTCAGCAGCTGCAGTATTTGTAGCTGCTGACTTTTAATTTTTTTTTTTTAGTGGCCCTCCTCTTTAACCCTAACTATCCCTTACCCTGGGAGATCTTCGGAGCAGCCAGGTGGGCTGGTAGTTCCTGTAGGCAGTAAAGCTTGGAGCAGTTTCTACAGTGTCAGTCAGCAGCTGCAGTATTTGTAGCTGCTGACTTTTAATTTTTTTTTTTTTTTGACTGGAACTCCTCTTTAAGATAGGTATTGCTAACAGCTTAGGCAAGTACTATTAAAGATTTAAACTCTCAACACACTTGAACAGGTATGAAGTGTAAAGACAATCACAATAAATTCAACGGAAACAATATCAGACTATTTAAGAACATATGGCCCGAGACATAAAGAGTAGACTAATGACCTTTTTCTCTGTTAGACAGCTCCCTCCAGCTCCTGGAGTCACAGGCCCAGAACTTTTGTGAATAAGTGTCAACAATATAACATCAGAACTGTAATGCCCCGTACACACGGTCGGATTTTCCGATGGAAAATGTCCGATCGGAGCGTGTTGTCGGAAATTCCGACCGTGTGTGGGCTCCATCGGACATTTTCCATCGGATTTTCCGACACACAAAGTTGGACAGCAGGAGATAAAATTTTCCGACAACAAAATCCGATCGCGTCAATTCCGACCGTGTGTGGCCTGTTCCGACGCACAAAGTGCCACGCATGCTCAGAAGAAATTCCGACACGGGACAGCTCGTTCTGGTAAACTTAGTGTTCGCAATGGATACAGCACTTTCGTCACGCTGCAATGTAAAAAATGGTTTAATACAGCGCACTCTCTTCTTCTTTATAATGTGACAAGAATTAAGTAGTTTTGCTGCTCATATTCACACACACTTCTCACAAAGTTTTATTTGTGTTTTTTTAGTGGGATTCCCTCAATATATTGTTATTAGTTGTCACATCTGACAGTTTTATATTTTTTAGGTTTTTTTTTTTTTGGTTTTTAAGCCTTTTTTTTTCTTTAATGTTTAGATTTTTTCCAAGGCTGATCTTTGTTCAATGTTATTTTTATTTTTACTCCAGAATATTTTTGTGTGTGTTTTGTGTGGCAAGTTACCCCAACACCATTGATATCTTTTATTATTTAATCTCCATGAGATTTTTTGTTGTTGGTGTCCCTTGTTCATTTCACATTGTATATTAGAAATGTACCTGAATCCTCACAAACAAACCATCATTTTTGAAGTAAAACACATAGGAGAGTATAATTCAAAACAAAAATCCTTTATTAAGGGCTCAGAACCAAGCAAAGAGGAAGGCAACACTGGATCAACAGGAGAAATTAGTGAAGCCTGGGACCCCCAGGGCAGACATCAATTCTTAAACCTCAAAATTGGTGGCCTGAGGAGTCCATATATAAGGGAGGGCAGTCTGGTCCGGGATTCACCGAGACTCGGATAGCAGCAGATGACATCAGTGTCCCCAGGCTGTGGTACCACAAGAGGCTGCATCTTTTGGCCGACCAGACTGGATCCAGGGTCCTCACTGTCTGGTCTTCCTTTCACACTTCCTTCCGGGCTGTGGCTGAGCAGTTGGAGATGTGGCAGGAGGAGGAGTAGGACCTGGAGGAGGAGTAGGACCTGCAGGAGGAGGAGGAGGACCATCCCAAAGCTGTGTGTGAGGTGTAAGTTGGCCCCTCACACCTTTCGCCAGAGCCTCTGATATGAGGGCCTCACACATGGCTTTTTGGCCCTCCTCCATCCTCTGCATTTTATAGGCAATGAATGCCGCAAGGTTCTCCTGCCTGGTGTGTGGTGCTCCCAGGACCTCTGTAGCCCTACAAAAAAAACTGATGGCAGCCTCCTCTAGGGTACTCCTCCTCCTGCCACTTTCTCTTTCCAGGGGGGGTGGAGGGACCTGCAGATCAGCCACCTCCTGGCTGAGACTTCCCTGTGTATGAAAAAGGGACATGGTTTTAGTTTTTGCATCATCAATCACAATCCTAAATTAGTACTCCCAACTAACATCTAGTTAACATCATTGATTGGACAAGCAGAAATATTTAGAGGAATGCTATACCTGGCTCAATCTGGGCTCCTCCACATGTGGCCTGGAAGGCCCAGGTTGGGCGTCAGAAGCCTCAGCCGGGGGGGAAGGAAGTGTGGAAGGAAGACTGGAGAGTGATGACCTGGGTTCAGTCTGGCCTGCCAGAAAGTGCAGCCTGTCGTAGTACAACATCCTGGGGACATAGATGTCACCTGCTGCTCCGGATCTCTGTGAATCCAGGACTTTAGTGCGCTCCCTCAGATATGTGCTCCTCAGGCCACCAATGAAGATCTTTAAATAAGTGATGTCTGCCGTGGGGATCACCTGCTTCACAATTTCACACAATTGCTCCAGTGCTGCCTTCCTCTTTGCTTGGTTCTTGTAATGGGGGTGTTTAATCTCCCACAGACAGGGCAGCTCCCTTAGCATCTCTATGAAGACTGAGATGAAGTCCTGATCTTCCAGTACCATATCCATGTTCACTGCAAGACACAACACAAGACAAAGCCTAATGTCACACCAAACTCTCCTAATCTTGTTACAATATAGGCCTCAATCTATAGAAGCAGTATAGGCCCAAGTTTGTCTCTTACCTTCGTTCTTACGATCGCCGCGTTCAATGCTCCTTCCTCCGCTCACAGATCAAACGTAATACGCACGCGTGTTACGCTTTATATACACTGCGCATGCGTGTAACTCCGCCGGCCCCTGACGTTCTTTCTAGTGTATTCCCCGCCCCTTTTCGTTCGGCGCAGTGGGGGAAGAGCATGATGGCGGACATACAGCAGGTGCGGGCTAATTGTAGCAACGAGGAGGAGGAGGAGGAGGAGGAAAGGGCGGATCCAGGCACGTCCCGATCCAGAAGGAGACGTTTTAAGGCCACAAATATGTCGTTTGGGGAGATGTTGGAGATGGTAGACATCATGAGGAAGTCCGACTATGACGGAAAATATGGGCCTTACCCCCACCCCAACATCAGAAAGGCCAAAATCATTGGTAAAGTGGTCCGGAGTCTAGAGCGGAATTTCGGGGTACGAAGGTCTAAAGATCAGCTCAGGAAGCGGTGATCGGACCTGAAGTTGAGAGAGCCAGAGCAGTACCGAAAGATCCGGAGAGTGCTGCAAAAAAGTAAGTAGTTGTGCTGTGTTCCTATTCTTTCTGTCTTTATTACGTTCGTTCTGCTCCATATGCTTTGATTAGTTGTAACGTTTCCAAAGGTCAACTTTAATGTTCATGGGCACATTATTCGTTCGTATCAAACATTTTTCTTTCGGCCTCTAGAACACCATTGTTTAGGCCATATGCATTTTCACACATTTTTGGGGGCCTACTTGGATGCCAAATATTTGTTTGTGTAGATGGGTTTGTTACTAGAATGAAATGCAAACTAGATTGTGTGTAAGGAGAGGACACTGAGCAGCTGTTTTCACATCTGGACACTGGAGCACTAGTGTGGGACACAAGAACACCATTTTTATTAGGGGGGGCACACTGGTGCTCCAGTGTATACTATAGGGGGGTCTCCATCTGTGAAGCTTGTACCAAACAGGTAAAGTATTGCAGCTTGACAAGGGGCAATAAAAAATATACATCTTGGAACTCGGCTAAAATAGACAATTGTACCCCACTTCCAAGCAATGTTTCCTATTTCTCGTTCTGCCATCAAATATCTGTGTGCTAAGTATACCATTTTTGTTTGACATAGGGGAGAAAAGACTCGGACACCCCTCATCCCAGGAGACCAGAGACCCCCCCCCCCCCTCTGGAAGAAGGGGAAATACCAACACAAGAAGAAGAGCAGGAGGAAGAAGAAGACGTGGTGGAGATTGGCACCACAACAGGTGAGTGTCTGCGACCACAGACTCAGGTAAAAGAGATGGCTGGTGGCAGATTTTTGAGACCTTTTTTTTTGTTCTTTATCTCTTTTTAGGTGATCGTGATGTGAGGGAGAGAGAACGCTTTACTTCTGAAAGTGCCCAGATACTGATAGGGGAGATCATGGGGTGTAATCTCCAATTGCAAAACATCCAGAAACAAATCAATGATGTTATTAAAAAAATAATAACATCATTGATGTTTTGGGGCGAATTTAAACCCCACAAAATCACCTGTTTTATGGTACCAAACTTTTTTCAATGTTTAGAAAAGCCAAATTTGGAGGATGCACACGGTGTGCCAACATGTGCTATCTGCCATCACGGGAGATCAATGGACGCATTTTGGGGGGGCAACCCCTTCCTCAATTATAAAGTAGCGTTGAGGAAGGGCTTGCTCCCCCAAAACACGTCCCTTGATCCCCCCTGATGGCAGATAGCACATGTGGACATTTGTAAATTGGTGTGCATCTTCCAAACTTGGCTTTTCCAGGGGTGATTTCCCCCCATCTGAACGCTATATCAAACCCAGTTCCTAAATACTGATGTCTGATATAGCCTTCAGGTTTTACCTAATGTGAACTTTGTAAGTTCAAGTTTTTTGGCTTTCTTGTTGGTTTTACACAGGCCTGTTTTATCTGAAATGGATATTTTGATTTTTCATAATGCTACTGCAAACATTGTTATACAACAAACATGTTGGTTTGTTTTAAAAACCTTTGGTAAATGCACATGTGATTGTGCAGGTATAAAAAAGTGCCTTACTCAAGAATGTGTGGATTATTGTCTCAACACTACAACACTTTTGGGGGGATGTAATTGTTGTTTTATGCACAAATGGGGGTTATTTCCTAAGGGCAAATCCTCTTTGCACTACAAGTGCAGGTTCAGTGCAGTTGCAAGTGCACTTGTAGTGAAATGTGTTTTTGCATTTAGGAAGTACCAGCCAACACTGTTTTTTATAAGGTTACCCAATCACGACATTTTCTGCACTCAACACATTTCTGTCAGGGTCAGCTAAAACAAACACAAGCAGTAAATGTCCACCAAGAATTTCTTTTGGTTGTTTTTTATTTGAAAAAGGTGTCACATATTGTCTGGCATATTGATAGCCCCCCTACCCGCAAAGAACTCCAGGTATCGTAACCGGACATCACGGGCATTCAGGGAGGGCAAGCCAGGACGGCCGCTTTCAAGTGCCGTCATTGTTGAAGTATTTGGGATTCCGGCCTCAGGCCCAACTGAGCCAGCATAGTTGGCTGAATGTTTTCGTAGAAAATTATGGAGAACACAGCAGGCAAGTATTATATGGTTCAGTTTATACTCCGCCATATGGATGGGTGTCATAAATAATCGGAACCGGCTGGCCAGGATTCCAAATGTGTTCTCCACCACTCTTCGGGCTCTGGCCAGCCGGTATTTAAAAACCCTCTGTTCCGGGGTGAGGGTCCTCATTGGGAATGGCCGCATCAGGTGGTCCCCCAGCGCAAATGCTTCATCAGCAACGAACACAAATGGGAGACCTTCATCATTGTCCTCTGGAGGTGGCAAGTCCAAGCTGCCATTCTGGAGACGCCTGTAGAACTCCGTCTGGGCGATCACTCCACCATCGGACATCCGGCCATTCTTCCCCACGTCCACATACAAGAAGTCGTAATTAGCCGACACCATCGCCAACATCACTATACTATTGAACCCCTTGTAATTATAATAGTACGACCCCGAGTTGGGTGGTGGGACGATGTGGACGTGTTTCCCACCAATTGCCCCTCCGCAGTTAGGAAAGTCCCACCGCTGGGCAAAGTGGGAGGCCACAGTCTGCCATTCCTGTGGCGTTGAAGGAAACTGTTGAGGAAAAAACAATAAACATTACTATTTTTTCACAGAAACATGGCAAGCAGATTAGACACAAACATTATGGGTCAACCTCCAGATAGCATTTATTAAGGGGAATTTAACAACAACAAAGTATAAGGTACACCTATCATATTCCCCCTCCCCCCCCTCTCATGGGCCATTTCTAACATTATAGGGGGGAGGAACTCTTGGACAGGTAACCCTCTTCACTTCATTGAGAGATGAATGCCTAAATAATGGGTATGACTTGGAACAGCCCCTCCTTAGTTACACTATTGGCAGCCCACTGGACAGGTAAGAAGTGTCATAATACAAAGATATAAATACACACTGTACACATTTGAGCACATTTGGACATTCTGCTATTACCTATCAAGATCCTAATAGGATACAAAAACTTTAAACAGTACCATTGGAAAGTATACAGGCAGGCCCTTGCACTACATGCTTTGGGCAATTCATCCATAAATCTGAGCACTAAAGAGGTGGGTATAGTGTGTATGGGTTTGGCAAAGTCAGCAGATAGATGATTGAGGATAGAGAATTGGGATCAGCTGACTTAGCAGTTGGGGGAGGGAGGGTTACAAAAAATTTGGGGACACCACAAAAAAAAGCCTCTGGCCCTCTGCCTGAATTTAAATCAAAAATAACATTTCCAAACATTTTAGGGGGTGTTTGGGGTAAAGCACTACTATGGAGCTGATAAAATACATTGTTAAGTGACTACATGAGGTGAATATAGGGCAGGAGACACCATGCTGGGGAGGTTATTGAAGGGCAAATATGTATGAAGGACCTAAAATCATAATTACATAAAAATCCAGCATGCATGAGAACAAAGGGAACATTCACAGCATATTACAATCATGGTAATTAGGGAATGAGGAAAGAAATACAATATATTATCAAACATTCAATACAATAAAATGTGATATAAAAGGATAAAAATCTTACCTTCATATACTCCTTCTGTAGGACCTGGATGATGGCAGAACAGGTCTCTGGGATAATGATCCCCAGAGCCTGGGGGGAGATGCCTGTCGAGAACTTGAGGTCCTGCAGGCTTCTCCCTGTGGCCAAATACCGCAAGGTAGCGACCAACCTCTGCTCCGGAGTGATGACTTGCCTCATGCAGGTATCCTGCCTGCTGATATAGGGGGTCAGCGAAGCCAACAAACGGTGAAATACGGGGTCCGTCATCCTGAGAAAGTTCCTGAAATCATCAGGATTATTCTCACGGATCTCACGGAGCAAAGGCATATGAGAGAACTGGTCACGCTGAAGCAACCAATTCTTGGTCCATGAACTCCTCCCCACCCTGTTCATGGACTGGACTTGTGTCAAGGTCAGGACCCCAACACCAAGCCCCCGCACAGCACGAACTCTACGAGGAGTACGCATACGAAACATGGCTAGAAAACGGTCGGCTGCTCAGAACGAAGTAACAGAACACACTGAAGAACAGCAAGGCCTGTGAAGAGCGACCTGAAAAACAGCAACGAGCGGACAAGATCGCACAGAAAACTCCAATACGAACTGACTGCACGCACTGAAGAGCAGATACAAACCCACAAGCACAAACTGAACGGCAGAAAACGATCTGAAAGCCACGAGTCTGAAAAAGCGCGAATCGCCTCTCACCAAACTTTTACTAACACGAGATTAGCAAAAGGAGCCCAAAGGGTGCCTCGCTTGGTTCTGAACCGGCCTTTTCTAGTCTCGTCGCACGTGCTTGACGTCACCGCGTTCTTGGCGATCGGAAATTCTGACAACTTTGTGCGACCGTGTGTAGGCAAAACAAGTTTGAGCCAACATCCGTCGGAAAAAATCCGAGGATTTTGTTGTCGGAATGTCCGAACAAAGTCCGACCGTGTGTACGGGGCATAACACTCAACATCCCAGAGAAAAGGGTTCCCCCTTAAATGTGTGAATATTATGTGTGTGTGTGGGGGGGGGGTGTAGAATGGTGAAGAAGTCCTGATGATGTAGAGATCTGGTGTCTTCAGCTAGCATAACAAGGGCCCAGAGAGATTCTCTGTATACAAGCATCCAATATTGTGAATAGCATGTGTAAATTGTCTTCTTGTGAATTTTGGTGCAAAGAGGTGAAAACAGATGTCTGCATGCAGTGTCCCTTAGGGTGTATAGACGGTGGGCTTTTGCCTGCTCACCAATCCAGATGATACCAGTCTCACCAATATAGGTTGTCAGTACAGGTCCTTGCAGAAATCTGTTGCCAGGAAAGAAGTCCCAGACCGCACACCTTGCGTGGCGGGTGTTCAGCAGGATCTGTGCTTAGGATAATGAAGGTGACCCCACCGATGATCTCTCAGCCATCAGGAAGCTGGAAAATGGTGATCCACTGGCCCATGCTTATTTACACTGGCTAGGCCGCGCCACTCCTCACAGCCCTCCGAGCGCCTGGGTCCCTGCTCTCAGCTGAAAACCGCAGTCCCAAGAGGCCGGCTCCTTTCTGTTTTCTACCTCCAGCCAGCTGGAACTTTGCGACAATCCGCTCCCTGTGTTAACTTGGCTCCCTGGACTTCATGTCCCAAGATCCTTTGCTCTTTTATTAAATCCCGCTCTGCATTCAGGATATGACAATGTAGTATCCAAGCTGGGTGCTGGAGGATACAGTCACCCTGTAGTTAAAACTGTAGAATATCTTCATTCTCCCCTGATAACGCAGGCAATCTAGCCATCACCTGTCTACACCGTTCAGCCAGCTGGCTTAACAAAAAGAAACTAAGGGTCGGTTCACACTGGGGCAACACGACTTCGGCGCGACTTTGTACCGCGACTTCAACGCGGCTTCAGCGCGACTTCAGCGCGACTTCAGCGCGACTTCAGCAAATTACAAGGCGACTTGAAGTCGCCTCCATGACAGGCGACTTCGCCTGTGGCCAATCAGCTCTCTGGGAGGGAGGGGGGGAGGGAGGGGTTTTCCCTGCAAAGTCGCTTGACTTTACAGAGAGATCCGACTTGGAGGCGACTTCCATTGATTTCTATGGTACAGGTCGCCTACCAAGTCGGATCAAAGTAGTACAGGGAGTACGCTCTGAAGTCGGAGCGACTTCAGTAGCGTCTATTAAGACGCTAGCGTTCACTCCCATTGAAACTATTTCTGGGGCGACTTGGGGCGACTTGAGGGCATACAAGTCGGATCCCAAGTCGCCCCAGTGTGAACCGAGCCTTAGTGTGTTTACCCAGCCTAACATAGTAGCAGTAAAATAAGCATCAGCTGTAATCTTTCATAAGCATGGGATGGAGTTGATTTACTAAAACTGGAGAGTGGCTACCAATGCACAGCTGCACCAGATTTTGCTCTCTTCGGCTTTTGTAAATCAACCCTAATATGTTGTAATTGATGTTTTTTTGTTATATAAATTAAAAATAGCCCCTAGTGTGGTTAAGTGTAACATACAGTGTCTTGAAAAAGTATTCATACCCCTTGAAATTTTCCACAATTTGCCATGTTACAACGAAAAACATAAATGTATTGTGTGTTTATTGGGATTTTATATGAAAGACCAACACAAAGTGGCACATAATGGTGAAGTGGATGGAAAATGATAAATGGTTTTCACATTTTTTTACAAATAAATAAATGAAAAAGGTGGTGTGCATTTGTATTCAGCCCCCCTGAGTCAATACTTTGTAGAACCACCTTTCACTGCAATTACAGCTGCTTTTTTGGGGGGGTATGTCTCTACCAACATCTAGAGAGTGGCATTTTTGCCCATTCTTCTTTGTAAAATAGCTCACATTTTGTCACATTGGATGGAGAACATCTGTGAACAGCAATTTTGAAGTCTTGCCACAGATTCTCAATTGGATTTATGTCTGGACTTTGACTGGGCCATTCTAACACATGGATATGCTTTGATATTGTAGCTCTGGCTGTATGTTTAGGGTCATTGTCCTGATGAAAGGTGAAACACCGGCCCAGTCTCAAGTCTTTTGCAGACTCTAACAGGTTTTCTTCTAAGATTGCCCTGTATTTTGCTCCATCCATCTTCACATCAACTCTGACCAGCTTCCCTGTCCCTGCTGAAGAAAAGCATCTCCACAACATGATGCTGCCACCACCATGTTTCACAGTGTGGATGGTGTGTCCAGGGTGACTCTTCCATAAAGGTCAGATTTGTGGAGTACACGACTAATAGTTGTCCTGTGGACAGATTCTCTCACCTGAGCTGTGGATCTCTGCAGGTCCTCCAGAGTTACCATGGGCCTCTTGGCTGCTTCACTGATGAATGCTCTCCATGCCTGACCTGTCAGTTTAGGTGGACGGCCATGTCTTGGTAGGTTTGCAGTTCTGCCATACTCTTTCCATTTTCAGATGATGGATTGAACAGTGCTCTGTAAGATGTTCAAAGCTTGGGATATTTTTTTATAACCTAACCCTGTTTTAAACCTCCCCACAACTTTATCCCGCACCTGTCTGGTGTGTTCCTTGGCCTTCATGATGCTGTTTGTTCACTGAGGTCCTCTAACAAACCTCTGAGGGCTTCACAGAACAACTGTATTTATACTGAGATTAAATTACACACAGGTGGACTCTATTTACTAATTAGGTAATCTGAAGGCAATTGGTTCCACTAGATTTTAGTTAGGGGTATCAGAGTAAAGGGGGCTGAATACAAATGCACGCCACACTTTTCAGATATTTATTTGAAAAAATATTTAAAACCATTTATCATTTTGCTTCTACTTCACAATTATGTGCCACTTTGTGTTGGTTTATCACATAAAATCCCAATATAGAACATTTACGTTTTTGGTTGTAACATGACAAAATGTGGAAAATTTTAAGGGGTATAAATACTTTTTCAGGGCACTGTACTACCCCTCCAGCAGTCTTTGTATGACAATATGCTAAATATCTGTTATTTCTTTTTTTTATTTTTTTTTTACTGCGCTTCTCTTCTTTTTGTTTTTGGCTGCAGCCTTTGTATTCACTTCTGGGTTTTTGAGTAACACATTAAAAATTATATTATGTTCTATAAAGCTGGCCATAGATGGATCAAAATTCAGCTGGTTCAGCAGAAGTAAGATGCCCTGTATCTTTCACTCTTTGCTAGAGGAGAAAAAATATAATAAACAGGTGTGTAAAAAGAAGAAAAAATAGCTAGATCAAGGTTTGATGTAGGCCAGTGTCATGGTTAGAGTTATGGTCAATATCAGGGTCAAAGTTCAATGTCAGTATGTTTTAAGTAGGATTTTAAAACATAGCATTTTTTAAAATTAGTATCAGTGTCAGTTAGTGTCAGTGTGTTTTAGGTAGGTTAAAAAAAAAGCAAAATGTGCACTATTGTTTCTGAGTGTTTAAGTTAATGTTCGTGTAAAGACAGGCGTACCAATACTTTTAGCAATATAGTGTATGTTATGGTAGTAGCAAGTAATATACAGCTACAATAACTTGATGTGATGGCTGAATAATTTTTCTTGTTTTAGGCTTTTTGCCCTCTGTTTTTACCTGGTGAAAGGTAACACCTCCTGCATTATGCCCTGTACACATGTTCCGATTATCGGATGATAAAAATCGCTTTCGGACAGATCGTTCGATAAACTGATTGTTAGTACGCAGCTTTCGACAGCCGATCACGACAGTCCGTCCAATCAAATCTGAAGGGACAAACACGAAAACTTTGCTCGGACGACAGCCCATCGGACTACAATCGTGTAATCAGTACAGTTTGCGTCCGCTAAAAGTCGATCGACAAACACCATGCATGCTCGGAAACACAAAAGTAAACCAGAAGGACACAGGGGTCACACGTATTTGACATGATTTAAAATACATAGCTACGCACAGCGGAAGATTTTTGCAGAGTCGTACGACAAAAATTTTACACACATTTTGCACTGTTGTATTCGATCTTAGTTTTATGCAACAAAATGCGAACGATCTGTCATACGATAATCGGAAAGGTGTGTACGGGGCATTAGAGTGCCTCCAGCCTGGATGAAAGAGCACAGGGGGCACAGCAGCATTGTCAGTCTGGGGGGAAGGAGCGTGTTAGATGTACTAACTGATTTAAATACACAAACAAATTGAAGCTGAACTCCAGCTAAAACTTTATAAGCAGTTACAGCAAACATTTGTTTTCCTTTTGGGATAAAGAGTTTACATGAATAAATAGAAGCTGATCATTGTAAGCCCCCCTGTCTGTTTTAAATGGTTTGTCTCATTCAAGTAAACTGATACATTCTGCTTGAGAACTTGTTCTTTTGAAAAACAACAGACTTACTGGCGGGCTCGCCAGATGAAAATAGAAGCAAGAAAGCCTAAAAAAGAAAATGAATGCAGCCATTACATCTAAGAATTGGTACGCTGCAGTATAATAAAGGTTTGCTTTTGGGTTTAATACCGCTTTAACCAATTAAATTGCTAATTTAATTAAAGGGGTTGTAAAGTTTAGTTTTTTTTGTTTTTTTTATTAAAATATCAAACATGTATCACTTACCTGCTCTGTCCTCCTCTTCTTGAACAGGTGCCCTCATGGAAAGCCGCTTTCTATGGGGGCACCCGTGCGGGCATGCTCCTGAGTCCTGCTGCTGCGTCCATTGACACAGACAGCAGGACAGCCCCCTGGCTCCCGTGTCACTGGACTTAATTGACAACAGTGGGAGCCATTGGCTATTGCTATCAATCTGTCCAATGAAGAGAAAGACAGCAGCTGGAGCCGCTGGACTTGTGCTTATCGCTGGATTGGATCGGACTCGGGGAAGTAAAAGGGGGGGGGGTCTGGGGGGAGCTGCAGCACAGAAGGTTTTTCACCTTACTGCATAAAATGCAGTAAGGTGAAAAACCTTGAGACTTTGCAATTACTTTAAGTGTTTTCAAAATTTATAGGGAGTAAGATCTTTTTTATTTTTTTTCTGTATCACAGGCCAGTTGCCTTTTGTACTGTTATTTTTTTTTTTCTTGTTTTTTTTTTAACGATAAAAGATTAAACGTTAAAAAAAAATTAAATAAAAAACAACAAAAAAGGAAAGGTGGGTATCTGGGTATCCTCCAACATTCATGTCTAGAAAATGTATGAGTCAATAATATAAATATTAAGTTTCAATAGTGTTTATTGAAAATGTTAACAATATAAAGTAGGCAATCACTTGTATAAGGAAAAAGAAGAAAAACGACTCCTGCGCACAAGTGGATCACCAGACAGATTGTACAACGATACAGGCCTTGCTGCCCTCAAGAACGGGGAATCCTAGTAGACAGCGAGAGAAAAGGGAAAAGGGGGTGCACCAGCCTTGTGCATTATAGACGGCTAAGCTCTGATGAAGAAGGGATGTCCCCTTCGAAACGCGTCAGCTGGTAGTGATGCTTGTGCGTTCCTCCACGACCCTTGGAAGGTATCGCTCATCCTAGATCGCATGCTGTCAGTCGGTGCATTTTCACGTTGTGCCTTCTTCTACAATTGCTTGTGAGTTGTTTCCTTTTTACCATTTTATTCAATAAATATTTTTAAAAGATAATGCACAAGGCTGGTGCGCCCCTTTTTCCCTTTTCTCTCGTCACTTGTATAAGGCACTAAGTAATATTATTTTGTTTTAAGAACAATATAACTTACTTTGGTCTACTTCGTGTTTATGTAAAAAAAATATATTAATAATATTATAAAAAAAATACATAATTATATTTAATGATATAAGGTTAACATATTAATAATATTATAGAAAAACACATAATTATAATAATATAATATTATTGTTCAATTTGCAGGACTATAATACTTATCTTGGTCCTTCTTTTACAAAGCTTACAGCACCCAACATGGCTTTAATTTCCAGGTTAAGAAGCAAGGATAACCAATTCTGTCGATCTAAAACTGATCATGCCAGAAGCCGGAAACAACAATTTAAAAGATCAAACCCGTCCCTGGTATATAATTCATTTGCATCCCCTTTTAGCTTAATTTCTGGGAAAAAAATTAACATTGCAAAGTGATAAATCTGATAATTTTTGATTGAATGTGCTAATACTTCCCTTTAAGGTGTATTTTCACTTTTTGCAGTTGAATTGGGATAATGCCTATTTTAAATTTGTCATATGTCCCCATTCACATAGCCAGTGTTAATTTAGTCGACTAAAACGACTAAAACATTTTAGTTTACTAAAATGACTAAAACATTTTAGTCGACTAAATGAATACTATTTTGGTCGACTAAAATACGACTAAAACTAAAACAATTGAGATGACTAAAATACGACTAAAACTAAAAGCCATTTTAGTCAAAAGACTAAAATGACACTAAAATACCATATTAGTCCTAAGACTAAAATGAGACTAAAACTAAAATGCCATTTTAGTCAAAAGACTATGACTAAAACTAAATTGCAATTACTGAAATGTACTGGAGATTTTAGTCGACTAAAACATCGGACATTTTAGTCGACTAAAATGTACTGGAGATTTAGTCGACTAAATACAACTAAAACTAAAACATTTGCAGAAGACTAAAATGGGACTAAAACTAAAACGCCATTTTAGTCTTAAGACTAAAATTAACACTGCACATAGCATGATGTAAAATATTTTTTAAACATTGCAACTTTTTCATTTTCTTACCGATCGATTTCCCTCACTATAATACATGAGCCAACTGCAAATAGTCTGTGTGTGTGCAGGAGAGGCAGCTGACAACAGGAGCCCCATAGTAAGTCTATGGGTGACATCACTTCCCAGGCATTTCCCAGCCGTTGTCGGTTCTCTCCTGCACACAGAGGAGCGTGGACCAGCATGGCTGCAGAACAGGTAAGTAGAGCGATTTTTGCTTTACAGGGTTAGATAGATTAGGCTTAGAATGTGGCAGAGAGTAGGTTTAGTGTTAGGTTTTGAATGAAATTCCACTTTAACAAAGGGTTATATGTTTAGAAGCAGGACTTCTCCACTGTATGTTAATGAGAACTGGACTTATGCCACATTCACACGATCGGAAATTCGGCCAGCAAATGTCCGATGAGAGCTTTTGGTCGTTAAATACGACCGTGTGTATGCTCCATCGGACTTTGAGAGCAGGTTCTCAATTTTTCGGTCGGAAAATCTTCCTATCCGAAAATGCGATTGTCTGTACAAATTCCGACGCACAAAATTCCTATGAATGCTCAGAAACAATTCCACTCATGCTCGGAAGCATTGAACTTCATTTTCTCGGCTCGTCGTAGTGTTGTACGTCACCGCGTTCTTGACAGTCGAAAGTTCAAAGAACTTTTGTGTGATCGTGTGTATGCAAGACAAGCTTGAGTGGAATTCCGCTTGTGTGTATGGGGCATTAGCCAGTCCCCAGCCCAGCTATTGGGACAGACCAGACTGACCTAGCTGATAAATGCTTGCAATTTCCCATGACACATCTCTTCAGAAATATTAAAACCGTAAAAAAAAATGTTCTTTTTATTTTTGGGGCTAGGCTGTGTGAATGGGAACACATATAAACATGTGGTGGAGTTTTCTCAAATTGGACTGCAAAAGTGTAAATACACTAATGCAGCCCCATATTGCGTTGTAAAGCAACTAGGATGGTAAACCTACTGGCATAATTGTGATGGAAATTTGAAGAGACGTGTCAAATGTTCCATAC